>OY728130.1:332098605-334598605 GCA_963277665.1 Viscum album
TTCATATTCATTTAATATGTAAATGTTATACCATCATTCTTATAGGTGGTAAAACTAAACCAAAAAATTATATGTTATAATGTTTGAATACATAAGAACATGTTATTGTATAATAATAATACCACTTTTATATAATATTGATGATTTTAAAAACAAGTTATTAAGGGGATAAATTATTTTTTAATAATATTTGTATGAAGAAGATAATAATAATGATTAAGTTGAGGATAACACTTACATTTAATAATTCAATCTTCTCTTAGAGAGAATATTGGAAATAATGGATTAGAGACTCTTCTCATGAATATAGGTTCCCAAATGTGGGAGAGAGTTTAATGGGGGAGAATTTGATATTTTATTTAAGAGAAAACTGAAGTGAATGTGTATCTTGAAGTGGGTATAAGGGGTAATCTTTTATAGGTGCACTTTAGTGAAATTTTCAAAAATACTGATTTCTTATTGTGTAAGGAATAGAATTTCCCATGTAAAGTAACCCAATAATGGTTAATGGATGAGAGGAGGTAGATAATTCCTTTATCCAAACATTTATGGATAAATTTTCATCTTATTTTATGATTTTAACACTTATGTTAACCCTTTTACCTCATTTGATCCTTAACCATGGTAACTCACTTTCACCTATGTAACAAAATGTTTTGAAAAAAATATAAATTTAGACTCATAGACTAATTTTAATGGCCTAATTCAAATAATAAAATCCATTTTATAAAATTAAATTACTAGAATTTATTTAAATAAATTTTAAGTAAGAAACAAAAAACACATAAAAAATAAATTTTTAAAAAACAATAATTTAAGCATAAAAGTGACTTTATTCTTATTAATTAACAAGAAATAATCATTGAATGGTTTTTTATTTATTTTTAAATATAATAAATACATTTAATTAAATTTTATACTCCAAATATGATAAATATATCTTTTCTACAAAAACTTATAATCCAAAAACATTGTTTTTAAATATAAAATTTTTCATTAACCATGAATCATTAAATTATTATTAATTATAATTTCTTCATTATATATTAGATGTTATTTAATTATCAGTCAATCATATCGTGAATTTTAGTAATTTATTTTTTTTAAATGATTATTTTAACCCTATAAATTTAATTTAAAATACATTATATACCCAAACAATATTTTTTTAATATAACTGATAATCATAGAAATGAATTTGTATCCTTTTATTTTATTCCAAAATTAGTTGTGTCAATTACATGTTAAATATTTTATGCATAACAAAATATTTACTTATAACTATAAAATACTAAATATATATATTGGATACTTGTATTCCCAATGACCATAATTTCAACAACCATATATTTGAAAACCATATATCAAATATCCATATATCCAAAAACCATATATATAATGGCCACACAACATTCCTACATATATATCCTCACATACTTTTATAAAATAATTCATCTTATTTTCTAATTTATTCATCAATAAATTTACATATTTCTAAATTTTTTATTCATACTATAGTTTTCATTTGTGATATGATCTTTACATAGGCTGTGATGATGAAAAATTTATCCTTGTATTATTTTTATTTTCATGTAGTTTCATTACATTAGTAATTTTTATAAATATGTATAAATTAGTTATCTTACAATGTATTTAATTTTTTGTTTTAATATGTTACCATAATTAAATATAGAGTTTTTTATTTTTGTTTGGTGTTGTGTGTTTGGAAAACTATTGAACACACATGATTTATTTAAATAAAAAAACATACTAAATTTATGGGGTGTTACAATTGTGAGTCAAACTATGAAAAGAAAGAAAATATTATGTATTAGAATCCACACTAAACACAAAACCCCCATAATATTACAGTGATGAATATAAATATATATACTAGAGGAAAATGGATCATGAATTAGATATAAATTGAATTATTCTATCATCAATGTCAGGTGAGCTTCAAAAAAATCAGGAACATAATGATGAATAATCCATAATGCCTTATCTCATAGAGATTTACAAGGAGAGAGCTAGACAATAGAGACATGAAATATTCAAAGCACTCTTAATGTGAAAGCTAGTAGATGAAGTTCCTTCAAGATATCATATAATTAAGATATCAGGGTACATTGAGGATTTAGAGAAATTGGAATTAAATATGGGAATAGAGATATCAAAAAATTTTAATTCACTCATTTATACCTCATAGTTTCTTATGTTTTATTATTAAATTTAACATGAAATACTTGAAGAAATTTATTTAGTTATTTTGAAATTAATTTTTCTACTTGATGAAGAAATGGATAAATATATTATTACATATTTATAGTGAATAAAGAGAAGGGAAAGGCCAAGAGAATAGTTAAAAATTCAATCTCAAAGGGGTCTTAATAATATTCATCTGAGAAAAAAAAAAGATTTAGAGTGATAAAAATTATTAAGAAGTTGTTTTTTTTCATATTGTTGGAAAGACCATATGAAAAATAAATGTCACATAATGAAAAATAAAAGGTAATCTTTAGGTATATTTATCATTAGATGAAAACTTTTCAATTCCAAAAGAAGGGTATTAAATATAATTTGTGAGTTATACATTTTTATATACACATAATAACTAAGTATATTATGAATCATTATGAGAATTGAAGTGTATATTAAATATATTAATGGAGTGTGGCTTACTACATTAGTTTTTTAATATTATAAATTTCATATTTCATAGTGTAATGATTCTCATATTTTAAAATTTAATTATATGTTTTTCATATTAATGAAATTATTCATTTTTTTGTTTAGATGCAAGAGAATTTATTTCAAGTTTAGAAATAAAAGGCCAACCTATATTATAGTAAAACACATTGAAATAAGGTTTTAAATTTATTCATGAATTAGTAAATCCTATTTTGAAAATAAATGATGAATTTAAATCAAAAGTCTCAATGGAAGGGATTCTCATACTTTGTTACTTCTATTAATATAATCAGTATATAAAAAAATTTATATTTGATTTGGTATCATTGATATTCCTATATATTATTAGGTAACATAAAAGTAAAAGGATTGACTTGGTAAGGATATAAAGAAACTCTAATAACTATAATGAAGAGAATGTCATATCTAAGACTTCATTGATCATGAGTCACTCAGTTATTCCATAATCATTTTAAAAACATACATTATAAAGTGTCATGAACACTTAACTTACTATACTAGTCAACGTAGTAAAAAGGATATTATATAAGTTATAATACGTAAAGAAAAACTAGGTTATCACTTATATGTTTGGAAGTATGAAAAACATTCCATAATGATATTCACAATAGAAAATTTTCGTTACAAGACCAAAATTGGATCCTTAAAAGATCCTAGAGAAAAAAGAGTATATCTAGAAAGTGATCATATATATTTAATAAATAGTGGTAGAAATAAATAATTCAGTGAAATAAAGGACCATGATATAAAATATTTTAAATATAAATAAAAATTCTAAAAAACTTAGTGGGGTATTTTTTTTCTAGGGATACAAAATACCAAATAGGTTAGTTAAATAAGGTAGAAACCCATAGATATATGGTATTATTGTCACTAAGGAAGGTGGAACATGATTTATTAAGAATAAAAAACTCCTATCATATGAGAAGATAGTAAATATATATGTCTACCGAAGGTTAGATCATGTGCCAAAGTTTTCTAGGTAATATATGTCAAGGAAATTTTATTAATGGAAATAAGATTCGAGACTTATAGTAGCTAGGATTTGATAAAATTAATGTTACTCCATGAAATATTAAGATAAAATATCCTATAATTTAGATATATATATATATATATATATATATATATATGTAGATCAAAGAGGGTGTTTAAATTAAGTTAAAGTATATACGATGAAAATGTATTTAAAGATATACGATGGATCAATCAAGAGAGGATTATTTCCTATATCACTTGACATAAAGAATAAATAGTTTCCTTATCAATATAATTATTATAATTATCATTTATTCCTTTGTATATATTAGTATTTCTTGGATAGCTATATTGGGATGCAATTAAAACTAACCTAAAGTACTAGATTTTCACAAAGGGTATCACCTAGTATATAGAGAAGATAATAAATTAGTTTTCAAGTGATATATAATTGGTTTAAATAATTATAACTTCAATATAATATCATAGTCAAGGTGATTATTTTTTAGTGAGAAATATATTTTCAAAGTATCTCATGATTAATTATTCTAAAAAATACATATATATCATAGCTTCTGATGTATCTAAAGAACTCCTATGTATATATTTTAGAAATATAATATCTTATTATGTTTTTCAAAAGGATATGGATTCAAAATTAACATTATATGAAAAAAGATAAATGTTATATCCCATGTGAATAAATTCATACCATAATTGAAGCATGTATATCTTGTGGGAGCTAAGGAGTTGAGAAATGTTAGCAGTTTTCTACAGTGTATGTGAGAATTTATTGAAGCTGGTTTCATAGAGACAAATTTATCATGTAATTATGATTACCATAATATACTTATTCTTATCACATATCATTTATTATTATATGAAAAAATAATGTGATAATGTATTTGGAGTATTATTGTTACAAATGGGTTATAACATTTCCCCACTAGAATGAGAACCTAATGATTCTATGATGAAATTTTTAAATAATATATAATATGGTTTAGATATATCATTATAACTAGACACATATGATTAATAACTATCTATGCAATAGATTGACTTGGCTCACTCAACAATAATTAGATCAGACCACCATGTATCCTCATGCATACATACCCATATGCCATAGGTTATAAACTAGTAGTGAGGGCCAAGAAGATATTGTGAAGATACCATACCCAATATTTAAAATTACCATAAATCATAGTGGAATAAATATATAATCAATAATCACCACACCCAAAATAATAAAGGAAACATCACATCCAAATCTAACCATAGGTAAATAATGTACCATACACTTTAAGAGAATAAATTATCTAAATGCCACATGATTCAGACAAAAAAAAAGATATTTTGTGGGAATATGATATACATACCATACCAAAATTATCATAACTAAAAACAACAACTACCTGGTGTCGAGTTTTGACCTAGTCCAATCTCCTAAATCCATCCAATATATCCAACTCAACTAACCAATGTTGGGAATATAACCTATATGGGCCTATAATCATGAGTCATATTTGGTACCAGAGTTCTAGGTCCACCCAATTGGGGTGGAAATACAAATAAATAGGCCACCAAAATTGGTATTCCTAACATATCTAGTTTATACAAGACATGAACAATGTGACATGTTCAAAATAAATAAATAACTATCTATAAGAATTAACTTATCATGACCATGAGTAAAGCTTAATCCATTTAGGTGTAACTATACCTTGTTCAACCTATTGTAGGGTGTCTTTGAATATATCACATAACAATACCAATGGTTAATGTATAACCCACCTATATTATCAACCCAATTCTTCAATGTTAAGGTTTAAAGTAGGGCCTCCCAAGATACCATCACATATCATCAATACCCTGAGTTGGAATAGTTCATACCCCTTGTTCCATCACATATTTTCAACACACTAGGTCATATTGGAACACTCCCTAGTTTCATAACATAACATAAATACACTATATTGTAATGGTTCTTATCCTTAGTTCTATCACATATTGTCAACACACAAGATCAAATTCCCCTCGGTTCCCTGACATAACATTAATACAACTGGTTGAAATGACGCCCTCCCTTAGTTATATCACATATAGAAAACACACATGGTTAATATTGTTTCAGCCTCTAGTTCGATCACACATCATTAGTACACTAGGTCCAAAATGGAACCTTCCCATAGTTCTATTACATATAGAAAACACACTAGGTTAGAATGATGAAAACCCTAGGTCCATTACATATCATTAATACACTAGGGGAGAATAGAACCCTCCCATAATTTCATTATATATCATCGATACACTAGGTTGGAATGAAAATATCTCCCTAATGTCATCATGTATCAACATACAAGGGTCAGAGTAGTGTCCACCCCTCTTATCACCCCATTCCTTTAATCCATATGGGTCAGAATGTATCTTTCCCTTGGTATCATCGCACACCATCACTATCCATCACCAATATAAAGGTTCATAATGAAACTTTCCATTGGTACCATATTAATCATTAATAAGTTAGATCCTAGTATCACCCAACCCACATTCTCATTATATCAATTCACAAAATATAAATCATTTCATAAATTACATATATAAATAGTGGAATAAATTCTGAACAAATATATATATCCTACAGGTCGCATTTGGTGAATCTAATATACTTTTCCTAGGTTATCCTCTAAATAAAACAATATATTCCCACATTTAATCCATTCATGGATGCCACCATGTTATCCAAATTTCACTATTCCCTTGGTTATAAGATCAAGACATTATAAATCCCAAACATGGAATCAAGGTTTCCAAGGGGTTGTTCACTCAACTAACATAACATTATATCATCTCTATCCTCTAAAAAACTACCCCCTTACCATTAATATATTTATACTATGATACCACTATGCTACCCCCTTGTTCCAATCCCCTCCAGAGTAAATGAAAGAATGGGGAATCCACTATGGTCCCTTGGATCACATTATAGTACAAACATCCCATGTGGGTTCTTTTATCTCATCTAAAAACTTAAAGGTCCAATCTCATCGCTCAAGGGGAATATTTCCCCTCATCATAGACATGATCACATCATAGAATAATTATACACACTAGAAATACAATATTCAAAAAACAAAAAAGAGATGGAATAATAACCATCACACTTTTAAAATAAAGATAGGCCAGTCCTCTAAAACACAACCTATACATAAACCCTTTTCCATAGTATACCCACCTAGATACAAACTTACCAAAAATAGTGGAACACTCACTCTTAAATCTGATAAACTATCAAACTATTCCCAATATATCATATTCTACTACTCAGAGGAGACTAAGAGAACCTATCCTAAGGTATACTATGTTTTTTATTCAAGAAAGGAAACTTAATAGGTTGTATTAATTATGATCCATATTACTTAAATAACCCTCATGAATCTCTATAGACATGGAATCAACTTCATAAACTTGAGAATCCATATGTAGTCTGAATGAGGCATATCCATTCTAAATCGGAAAACAAAAAAACACTTTAATTTAATGAATATCAATAACACATAGTTGGAATGATAACATATAAAATGAAGCATGAAAAAATTTATAAACCATTGGGAAATAATTATGGATTACCTAGCTAGTTCCACTAGAATCTCTCCTATTCAATATATCTATATGATCTATATTTAATCAATAGATTTACTAAAATCTAGAAAAACCCTAATTTAGGGAATATATAAAGGAACACAATGAATGAAAAAATAATTGGATAACAGATGGAAGTGGAGTGATATAATCACCTTTTGATATCATCGAGGATGAACAAAACTTGATTCTATGCACCAATGAGGGATATCCCATATTTGGAAGAGATAAATGAGAGGGAGGAATCTGTTATGATGATATATATGAAATAAATTAGGGATTAAAAATTTATCATATTTTTACTATGGGAATAATTTAATTTAATTAATTTTTAAGAAACTATATATAACATTCCTAGTGGTACGAACATAATGGACACAACATAATTACAATTCTGTGGTCACCATTAGGGTGTGTACCCATTAGCTACAATGCATCACCCTATATCTAGTAAAACTAAAAAATATGACCTACCAAACCTAGGTCATGTTATAGAGTGAACTTATGAACCATGAAGTAATAATATTCTATTGACTAGGGATATATAGAGTAGTTGTGTTAATCAAAATTCTTATCCTTTGTTATAAAAATCACAAAACAATTTATATTTATTTATCTTAATGTTTTTCATTAGATTTTTTATTGTATAGGTTTATGGTGTAATAATTTAATGTCCAATAAAATTAATGTGTATTTTAATTTTATTAATTTATTAATTTGAACTAAACTAAATCATCATACTTTATAACACCTTGATAACACTGAATAACTCTATTATAATATAAAACTATATTTATTTACAAATGATGAATCTCTTGATGTTGTTTTAACCATACCCAAAGATATTAAAATCTAAAAATTAAATATTTTTAAATCATCGGATATAAATTTGACAAAGGAATTTAAGTAATGAGAGACACTGAACTACGATGATCATGCTTATTTTCGCACAAAAATTTTCATTATCTCAATTATTTGAGCATATATTATTGTATTTTTTTTCTTTTAGTTGTTTTTTATAAGAGATAACATTGTGTAAGGTATTATTATAAAGCTATTAGATTCTCTTGTAATTTTTATCTATCTAATATTATGTGATCGAGGAGGTTTTGGGGTTAATAAACTAATATCTTTCCGATCAATGGGAAGAATGAGCTTCCATGGAGATGAAACTGTACCTTCTAATAGGTTAATAGTCAATGATGTTTAGGGGATTGGAAATTCTATAGATCAAGGAGATCCAAAAGATTATTGGGGATATAATATCCTAGATAAGTTGTATGTCTTGTTCTTGATACCTTTTTATAGGTTTATAGTTGAGAAAGTTCTTGTGTTGGGACTTTGACACCTTGGTCATGATCATGAAACCACCTTCCACTTTGGTTTAAAATAGAAGAATTATTTTGATAAGAATTTTTAGAGTAATAATATCATTTTAAGAGTTTAAGTATTTTTATCATTAACTCCAAACATTGTTTCTTACATGGACTTGTTTGTTTAATTTATTACTAGTTTTTTGTACCCTGTTTATCAGTTAAGTTTTTAACTTCTGATTCATTTAATTTTCATTGTGTACTTTGTACTCTAATTTTTTAGAATAATATAAGTTCGAGAAAATTTATGTTTTTTAAGTGGAAGAAAAATTATAGGTCAATATTAGTCTTAATTCACACCCTGTTGAAGTATACTTAACTTCCTTTATCTAGGATAAAAGTTGGTATCAGATCCCTTATCTTCATTTTTTTCTGATACATTTGGTATAAGAGATGGTCTTTATGTTGGAGATCATATCATTACTTTTATTAGATTTTATATATTCTATTTTTTTATAATTTTCAAGTTTCCTTATGCTAACATATAGTATATGAATGATCTTGTGTTTTAGCTATAGAATGCGTAATTCTAATTAGAGATTTGGATAATTTGAATCCAAATATACCACTTATCTTTGATTGAGTTGATTATGAATATTTGCCAACTAGATGGAGATATTTTTGAAAAAAACCAATGTTTAAACCTATAATAATCCAACCTTAAACATTATATATTCTAGTTATTTCAACTATATTTACTTATTTACATTCTCAAAGATCTTTTTAGTTTAGATTTTTAGAAAGTTAGGACATAACTCATACATATCAACCTACAAGAATACAAAGTGGGTACTATTAAAAAGTATCCATTTCTTCTAAAACATAAAATTTTAAACACAAAAAATAACATGATTTATTTGGAAAATATTCATAACATTTATCTTGACTTCATTATTTATCTTACACATCTTTATAACCTATGGAAAGAATTTAAAAATATGGAATGAGAATAAAAAGTTTAGTAAGGTATATAAAAAGAATCAAAGAAACCATTATTACCTGAATACTTATAAACATATTAAATCACTTTCACAATGACATAATTCTCACCCATAAAGAATCATATACATACTTTATGAAATATGATATTTTCATAAATCATAAGAAACATTGATATAGGATAAGTGTATCTTGGGGAATTACTTACTTAATTTTGTAACCCTCACAGATATCTTATGGTGTAACCATCACAGTTACACTTGGAGTAACCATACGACTAACCACCAACATACATATACCAAATTCATGGGAGGGAGATATAGGTAACACCCTTAATCATAAACAATTCCCAAGAACCATAACATAATAATCAAATAATAATACTCTCATAAAAACATTAATTAATAATATTTATTTTTTTCCATTATTTCAAGTGAGTTATTTACATGATTTCCATGGATGATTCGTAATGGATTTTTATATTGGATGGAAGAAAAACTCTAGAAGTGGAATGAAATTATATTAATATATATCCATAATATTAAATTATGTCATAAATAATTTTGGTTATATATTATGATGATGATTCATTAGATAAATTATTTGTGACATTTTTTTAGATCATTTTGGAAGTTCTTCAATAATCACAAACTTGTTTCGTTATATAATTAAATATTATGTATATATGTAAACTATATAACATGGAAGTGGGTATATAATAAAATTTAAAATATGTTTCATCCATTAAAATGGGTGTAAACTATATAACATGTAAGTAGATATATAATAAAATTTAAAATCTATTTCAACCATTAAAATGGGTTTATAATTAGTTTTGAAGGAAGTAATAGAAAATGAAAACACATCATCCACAATTTTGGTAAATCGGCACATCGTAGATGGTGTTTTTATTTTTATAATAATAGGAAGAGGATATGAAGAATGATGATTATTTTTATCCATAAACATGATAAAATATAGAATATATTATATTTTGGAGCTTTCATGCCACTTGTATAAGTGGAGGGGAAGGTAGTTTATAAAAAGAAAAGGAATTGAAAAGAAAACACAAGAAAATGAAAGATGATTCTTACCACTTGATCTCTTCTCCTTGAGATCCTCTTTAAGGCCTTTGGTTTTGGAATTTTGGTGAGACCAATAGGTATTGGACATGGGGAAGGGCCTTGGGAAGGGGATGTGGATGAATTTAGGCAATTCTCAAAGCATGATAGGTGTGAGAGAAAGGGGGGGTTATTTATTGTGGTGGAGAGGAGGGGTTTTACATTATTTTAATCATTAGTTTAATATTTTTTCTCAAGAATATGAATAGTATTGATTCATGTGACCCTAAATATTAAACATATAATGTGAGTTAGAACTAAGAGTTCTTATATCATCCATGATTCTAGGAATAGTGTATTTAACTGATAATGTATATATAAAGGCATACTACTATATTTTATTATTCATCAAAAAGTGAAGAATTTCAGAAAAATCCAAAAAATTCACCCTAAAAATTTATCAATGTTTAAAATTAAAATATGAACTCCATTTTTTGAAAATATTTTTCAAAATGTGATAAATTTAATTTTTAATTAAAATCATATTTTATTCAAAAAATATAAATTTTAAAACTCTAGTTGATTTTATATCACCTTGAAAAAGTAATCAAGATCTCATTATTTTATAACCTTAAGAAAATAATATAATAATATGATTTACTATTCTTAATAGTCATATTAATATTCATATTACTATTTATAAAAGTATACTATAATTCACCAAAAAAAAGTTGTTCTATCAGACTTCAAATAACTTACCGATCACAATTATAGATGTCTGTTTTTCAAAATTCAAAAACTGGAAGTGGAAAAATTATGTTCAATGGTTAGTTCATAACTATATCCTTAAAAAAATGTTTCATTATGTAGTGATTTGATTTTTAATTCATTTGAATTTATTTTTAAAACCTTGGGGTTTTATATTCTCCCCAAAATTTTGAAATTGTTTCCTTATAATTTTTTATTTACTTGTTAAACAAGAGTGGGTACCTTTCCCTCATAGAATTTTCAGATTCCCATGTTGCTTCTTTAAGCATGTGGTTTCTATAAAAAAACTTTATCTAGTGGAATAAATTATTCCACAATAATTATTCTCTTCAATCAAGAATCTGTACTGGTTTCTCTTCACAAGAAAGTATCTCTTCCAACTGAACTACTTATGGGTTTGAAAACATGAGATGATTCTAGAATATACTTTCTCATCATTGAAACATGAAAAATATTGTGAACCTGAGATAAACTTGGAGGCAAATCTACTCAGTAGGAAACTTGACCAACATTCTCTAGGATTTAACAAAGTCCAATGAACCATGGAATTTTATTTTCTTTCTTACCAAAATGCATAACACTTTTTTATGGTGAGATTATAAGAAAAACATGATCACCTACCTTGAAATAAAAGTACTTCCTCCTATTATTTGCATAACTTTTCTACCTACTCTGATCTGTCCTCAAGTGTTTCTAGATCATCTTCACTTTCTTAGCTACTTCCTCCACTACTTCTGGTTCATTCGACTTTATTTCCCTGACTTCATCTCAAAAAGATGGAGTTCGACATCACTTCCCATATAATTCCTCAAAAGGTTCCATCTGTATATTGGAATAAAAACTGTTATTATAAGAAAAATCAAATAATAAATATGCTAATCCCAAATTCCCCAAAAGTCCATTGAAAAGGCTTGAAGCATATCCTCCAATGTCTGAATTATCCGTTGTGACTTCTTATTTTATTGAGAATTAAAATTTGTACTGAAATTTAATTCTGTTCGCAATGACTCTAAAGGCCTTTCAGAAATTTAGAAGTGAACCTGAGATCATAGTTAGATACATTGGAAAGAGGAACTCTATGTAACCTGATAATCCCTTTTAGGTAAAATCGAGAAATTTGGTCCAAAGACATAATATATTGAATAGGAAGGAAATGAGTAGATTTAGTTAGTCGATAAACAATAACCTAGATTTCATTATTACCTAGAGAATTCTTTGGTAGCCCAATAATTAATTCCATAGATATATTTTCCCATTTACACTTTGGCACTGGTAAAGGGTGAAGCATCCCCTGTGGTAACTACTTCTTTACTTTAACCTCTTGACATGTAAACCATTTCATGATAAAATTTGAAATATCTCTTTTCATTCCATCCCAATAGTAATACTTTTAACGAAATTTGTACATCTTTATATTTCTAGGATGAACTGAAAATGGATAACTATGAGTTTCTCACAACAACTCTTTATTCAGTTGAGAATCACAAGTCACACACAATATTTTTCCAAATCTCAAAACACAATCTTTATCAATGTTAAATTCTGAAAACTTACCCATTTTAACCAATTATATCCTTTTCTATATCTCCTTGTGTGCCTTCTGTGCTTGATAAATTATGACTAACAAAGATTAGTACATTGAAACGTGAAACAAAATAGAGAAATTTTCTACACCAACAACTTCCATTCCAAAATCCATCAAATCATTAATCAAGGGGTCATTTTCTAGTTATAACAATATTAATGATGCATAATGTTTTCGACTAAAGGAATCCTCTAATTTTTTTTCTTTTTTCCATATGTTAATTGATCATTAAATCAAAATACTTTATATATTCAAGACATCTTCTCTGCCCTATGTTTAGTTCCTTCTGAGTGAATATATACTTCAGACTTTTATGGTTGGTATATATTTTCCACTTGGATTAGTATAAATGATGCCACCAAATTTTCAATGAAAAAAAACCAAATATGATAATTCTAAATCATGTGTGGGATAATTTAACTCATGGGGTTTTATTTGTATTAAAGCATAAGAAATTACCTGATCATTATGAATTAAAATAAAACCAAGACCCTTTAATGAAGCATAACTATAGATAAAAAACTCACCATTTCAAGAAGGCAGGGTCAAAACTATAGCATTCACTAATCTCTTCTTCAATTCCTGAAAACAAACATTACATTATTCTATACAAACAAATTTAAACCCTTTTCATGTTAACTTAGATATAGGGATAGATAACCATTTATTTTTTTAACAAACCATTGGTAATAACTTGCTAATCCAAGAAAACTATGAATATTTGTAAAATTTGTATGTCTTGGACATTCATCAACCACTTTTTTTGGTAGGATCTGTAGGTTCCGAATGCAGTGGAAGCACGTTGGTGGGTGTACCTAAATTTAATTTTTGCCGCTAACGACAGTTAAACCAATATCCATCATGATAATAAAAATATAGATCTTCAGATTAGAAGGAAGAACGAAAGAAAATAGGGGAGTACCAAAACCTTAGAGAGGATCATCATATGTTGGTTATAATTAATTTAATTAAAATACAAGAATTACCTTGATAAAATTCTCCCTCCATTGATGTTTCCAGTCACGATCCATTGTGATCTGTCTTTGCATCGTAAAATCCAAATGTAGGATTCCTCTAGCGGTGATATACACGTGGTCCACACATCTATAGAAGTCACCGAAGGGATCTCTAAGTGCTATCACAGAAGATACTTCACTTACGATGTCCGCCTTCGATCGCCTTAATCCATTGGAGGATGATCTCTCTCTCGTAGCTTGAGAGTGTTCTTGGAAGAAAATAATTATCTCTTGGCTTGAGATCCTTCTCTAGATCCATTGTGCACACCCCTAAAATGTCTAGGATAATAAGAAATATATAATTGATATTTTTAGTTAATTATAATAATAAAATTAATTAATTACCTGAAAGCATTTATTCATTTCATTTAATTCTTAGTAAGACACCATGTCTAATAATAACAGTTCACCATTATTATTACTTGACATGCGCCCAATGAATTACACCTAATATTATTTAATTAAATAATATTATTTCTCATGAATCCCCAGAAAAACTACACAGTGTGTATATTTAATATACACAACATGTACTTTTTATTTTTCATTTTCTTTCTTTCCTCCACCACATTTATTAGACCTTGAATAATGGATATTTATTTCTCAAATAAATATCACTACATTACTCGCTAATAAATATATTATTTTACCTACAATATATTCTCTCAAATAACTAGTGTTGAAATAAATGAGACCAGGCATCCTTGAATAATTATTAAACCACAACCAGGAATAATCTTTATGCAACTTGTTAAATTAATATTTAACTGAGATACTTGGACACACTTAATGTGTGACCCTATAGGACTCTTTCTCAGTGGAATTAAAAGGAGCCTGCCTAAAGTCCAAGGTTAGCATCTAGAGACATGTTAGGGCACCCATAGAGAAATAATTTAATGCTGCAATATGACGTGTCACCTCCTATGAATGCTTACCATGTAATGTAATCCCTTTGTCTCAATATCTCAAATCAGTGGGTTGCATGCTGGTACCATCAACCCATGTGCTTGATTATTCTTTCTTTGACTTCCCAGATTTGAACTATCCCATTCCTTACCAAGGCCATGGATTTATTTAGGCTATATCAATTCCATCAAAGAGCCTGAGATATCTACTTCCGTTATGGAACAGAAGGGAAAAATCCTTTCTCGCATTATATATTAATGCAGTATTACTCGTGATGCACCCAACATATCCTACCTCACTACGAATAGTTTGTCATCACAGTTTCTGTCAATACATTTAAGTGTGTGAGTTGTAATACCCATTGATAATAATATTAAATTATTAGGACCAATACACACATCTGCAGATAGGAACATCCAATGACACTATAAAATGTGGATTTCCTACTGGCAGGTCTCATTCTCGTAATACCGTCCTGGATACTACAAAGGGCGCACACCATGAGAAGCTACCTCAAAGTTTTATGAGTCCTCACCTCTAATGGCCTATATTATTTGTGTCCCCCAAATAACATCATCTAGCTATAGAACATATATTCAAGAATAGTGTTATGGAATTTTTGGGTTCTCATCATAACAAGGATCCGCTATGAACCTTTAATGCAACAACTATCCTTAGGAAATTATCACATGAATTATAACATAGAAGAATAATAAAGATGTGATAAGGTATTTATTAATGAATAAAGTACAAAGTAGTTGGTTCTAGGCCACTAACTTCAACAGACTCCCACTTGGACTAGAGACAACTGCTAAAAACCTTTAACCCGCTAGCTCTCACATGATATTCATGCTACTACTGAGATTGGACTTTAGTCATGGGTTCTTCCACGTTCTATTATATAGACACTATGCTCACTACAACTTCACCCCTTTGATATAAATCCATTAAGAGGTGATACTTTCAGAGTATGTGCTTTGTCGGTTGACGTGACATTGGTTCTTTTTCAAGAGCCACTGCTGCAGTATTATCACAATACAATGTGATAGGATCTTTAATACTAAGCACCCAATAAAGCTCCTGGACAAAGTTCCTAATCCAGAAAGCTTCCTTAGATGCATAAAAAACTTCTATATATTTGGAATCTGCTGTAGAATCAGTGAAAACTGGTGGCTTTAAACTCTTCCAGCTCACAACTCCTCTATTGAGATAGAAAACATATCCAGATTGCGACTTCAAATCATTCTGATCTATCTAAAAACCAATATTAGCATGCCCTATGATGACAAGCTCCTAGTCTCCTCCATACTCCAGGAACATATCCTTAGTTCTTCTCAGATACTTAAGGATAGTCTTAACAATAATCCAATGTTGTTCTCTTTGATCTTCTTGATATATGCCTACCATGATCAGTGCATAGGCAAAATCAATCCTGGTACATAACATGGCATAAATGATGGATCCTATAGCTGAAGTGTATGTGATCTAACTCATTATATCTTTCTCTTGTTGTGTTTGAGGACACATTTTCTTAGAAATATGTAGGCTATGTGACACTGGAACCAATCCCCTCTTGGATTGTTCCATACTAAATCTCTTTAGTATCTGGTCAATGTATGTACCCTGACATAGTGCAATAATCCTCATGGATCTATCACAAATGATCTTGATCCCTAGAATGTAGGCTACTTCACCCAAGTCCTTCATAGAGAAACACTTGTTCAACTGGTCCATAACTAATTGTAAGACTGGTACATCATTTCTAGTAAGAAATATTTTGTCAACATATACTACTAGTATAACGACCAAATTACCATTAATCCGCTTATAAACACATGGCTCACATTCATTCTGTCACGACCCGTCCTCGGGGCCCGTGCCGTGACTACCCCAAGCCCACCTTCCATATGCCAGGGGCTGGCAACTAGCACCAAAGGCGTAAATCCCGATAACTGGGAAGACATTGCCTTTATAAAAGAAAACAAGCACCACAGAGTAAGCAAGCGAAAAAAGTAAACACTAAGTATAGGAGTAGTGCTGAAAAGTAAATGGGCCAGAATATAAACCCAAAAGAAATTACAACTACAACTGAACGAAATTACAACAGAAAAAGGCAACATCTGGAAGAAGGAAGCAACTCCTGGGACGTCCTCCTCGGATCCTACCTGAAGGGTAGGTACAGATAGCGCAGCTCCTGGATTGTCTGCCACAGATCCTACCTGAAGGGTAGGTACAGATAGCCTTCTCAATGCTCTCGCCCGTCAACCACCTCCGTGTGTCGTCTCGCCGTGAAGTCCTCCTCCAGATACTGACTCGTCGTGTGATCCACCTCCGGGTACCGTCCAGTCCTCGAACACTCGGACTCTGTCAGCACTGCCCGTCATCTGCAACCAACACAACGAGGTGAGAGCATAGCCCGTGCAGGGGTGAGTATAACGATACTCAGTAGGGACCTTGAGACCCTCAAGGTCTCTCTAAACCAACAAGGATAACCACAAAGAAGATCTCAACAGATAACCTCTACTTAGGTATATGCCCAAACATATACCTATGTTATCAAGTAACCCATCTCAACCATGAGGAAACACAAGGATCATGAAATCAACGGATAACCACTACCTAGGTATATGCCCATACATATACCTAAGTTGTCAAGTGACCCATCTCAATCATGAGGTAAACACAAAGGTTAAAAGTCTCAGCTCAAACCAGGATTTTCATTATCGAAACCGTAACTGCTGAAGAGCTCCGTCTCTGGAGTGTACAGTGGTCCTGTCACAACTCCGAGGTACTGCTCAATAACCTAAGACTGCTGAGGTACTCCTCCTGTCGAGTACCGTGGGTCAGCCACCCAGACACAGTAGTGCTTCCCGCCGAGGTATGTCACCCAAACACAGTAGTGCACACCCCCTAGTAGCCTGCTGAGGTACTCTCCAGATGAGTACCGCGGGTTTGCACTGTCACACAGGTAGTGATCCGTCTGCCATGGGTCTGCACCTCACAAAGTAGTGCTCCGTCCACTGGGCTAGTCGACTCACTCCAAGTCGAGTCGGTCAACCAGTCGTCAGGTCTCAGCCAGCTACACGGTCTCCGTACTCCGTAGGCTCGTCTCTGGGAGGGTCCGCTCCACGAGCTACTGGTCGATACTCCAAGTATCTCAAAGTCCCATGAAGAAGTATCTCAAGGACCGCCTCATCATAGGGGTCTCAATGCAACAGACGACGCGTCAATCGGACGCCCGGTCGGTGAGTTTCTAGCCTTTTCATCCCAGGGGCCCGGTTGGTTTCGTGAGTGAACCAATCCCGGCCATATCTCAACTGTACCCCGAACTCTCATAGGGTATAATCATTGGGACCGTTTCTCAACGTGATCAACAACACTGCTGATGGTTCGTCAAACGGACGTCCTGTCTGAAAGATATCAGCTTTTCCGTTCCAGGGGCCCGGTTGGATTTCGGGTGCAATCCAACCCGGCCACTATCCAACTGTATCCAAATCTTGGGCGAAGTATGCCAAAAGTTCCATCTCATCAAGAGGAAAACAACGAGACAGACGGTGCGTCAATCGGAGGTCTACAACTCAAGAAATGTGCATTTGACCGAAAGTGGTCCGAAAATGGGGGTCTGGGCCCGGGCCGACCCCCCCCCCCCCCCTGGGTCGACCGAACCGGGTCCGACCCGGCTGGGCCCGGCCCAGCCCAGCCCGGCTCGGTCCGGCCCGACCGGCCGGCCGCGGCTTGGCCAGCGTGGCCGAGCCGATTCGCGGAGCGGGGTGCGCGACTCCCCCGCCCGCCGCTAATTGAGGCCGGCGGCGGATCCGCCGGCCGCCAACCCTCCAGCGGCGCGCCACCGCCGCCTTCCGCGGACCACCGGACGCGCTCCGGTGGTTCGTTCCTCCTGCCATCTTCACCTATGGTCCCCCCGAGTCACCACCTTCACTGCGAAGGGATTCAAATGCCAAAACGGCCTGCTTCGTCGTCGCCCGTCAATCCGCATGTCAAAACGAAAAGCATCGTCTTTGTAGTTTTCCAGCACGACCCGATGGCGCCGCGCCCCTTCGCCACGACCCGACACCGACCGTGGTTCTTTGGTTTTCTTTGACGCGGCGTGACGGTGTCGCGTTCTTAAACTTCCTTCCACGACGCGGCGCGACAGCGTCGCGTAATACTTTCCGTGTGATTCCCGCGTGGTGCGACAGCACCTCGCCATTCCGTTCCATCCACAAAGAATCAAACATGAACATAGGAGGGGGGTTCGGCCGTGTTTGTTCGGTCCGGCCCCCTCTCGTTAAACGATAACATCTAGTCGAAAATCCATGATAATCGATAAACTAGATTCATGAACGGAAAATAATTAAATAAAATAATCCCCTACCTCAGTTCAAGAATGATGTTCGTCAATGAGCCATGGAAGACGAGCGTCGCAGAGGTCGGGCGTCGCGGGAAAAGAACGTCGACGTCGTGAAGTGAGGATTCGATGTCGTTGACGGCGATTTCGTCAAGGAAAACCGTCGCGGAAGAGATGACACAGAAGAAGAACGTCGCGTCGCAGATATGGCGTCGCGGAAGAACCGTGTTCTTCGGTGGAGAAGTTCTTCGTTGAAGAACGGTGTTCTTCACGTTCTTCGTCGAGGTTGAAGAAGAAGAAGACCGCTTCCCCAATCCTCTCAAGGTTGCAAAACTCTAAAAATAATAAAATAAGACCAAGTCTTATTTTATTAACACAACCTAACCATTTGAATTTCAAGAGTTTGAAAATTAAAAACCCACATTTAACTCACTTAAGTTATTAACATAATATGTTATAAAATTAATGAGGTGATAAGTTAACAAAACTTAAATGGGGGGTTTAAAGGGGTTAGGAAAGTGAGGGGTTAAGAGGGTTAGGGAGTTTAAGGAATTTGAAAAGGTGGGGGGTTCGTGTGGGCCCCACCCTTTAAAATATCCACACATGGGAAGTTGGATGGATGTGGGCCCACCACCAACTTCCCATGGGAGAATTTAACCACATAACATGAAATAAAATTGATTCAATAATTTTATTCACTTTATTTAATTAATCCCCAAAAATTAACTTCTTCCCCCGCACAAACACAACTATGGTAAAGGTTCCCTTAAGTGATTACAGGCATTGCGAGTTCATCGGTGCCATCAGATTTCAATTCCAAGCACCGGTTCAAAAGATAGGAAAACCCGCTCGTTCGTTCACTAAACGTACCCGAGCCAAACTTCATAAATTGATTCCGGGCACTCCGGGCCTCGGAATCAAGTGCCGTCAGAAACCGCGTTCTTGTAAAATCCCAAAGAAAATTTAGAAAAAATTTCCCTTGAATTTTACTGGTCTTTAAACATTCTTAATGAAACTAAATTCCTTTATGGCTTCATAAAATCGAATGTTCCATGACCTGGATACTTGCTTTAATCCATAAATGGATTTCTGAAACTTGCAAACCCTTTTGGCTTCACCCGATGTCAAAAACCCATATGGTTATGTCATATAGACATCTTCCTAAATTTTCCCATTAAGGAATTCTATTTTGAAATCCATTTTCCAAATCTCATAATCATGGTAAGCTATTTTGGAAAGTATGATTATTATGGATTTAAACATGACAACTGGCGAGAAGGTTTCATCATAGTCAATTCCTTGATGCTGTGTGAATCCTTTAGCCACTATCCTTGCTTTATAGGTGCTAAATTGACCTTCCATGTCCAAATTTATATTGAATACCCATTTACATCCAACAAGATTTACATCAATTAGATCATCGACCAGAACCCAAACCTGGTTCTGATACATGGAATCCACCTCAGAAATCATAGCTTCTAGACATGTTGTAGCTTCTGAGATTTCTGCTACTTAGTTGTAGGAGAGAGGTTCATCATTGTCCAATAATAATGATTCACCATCCTCGGTGACTAGAAAACAAAATATATCAGGTTCCCTTATTTCCCTTAAGCTCATACACAATACTTGTGTTTTTGGAACCTCTTCCACAGGGACCTGTGGAACTTTTTCCTGTACCAACTCCAATGTAGCTTGAGCATCAAATTCTTTGAAGTCAATCTTTCTCCCACTATCCTTTTTGAGGATGTGATCCCTCTCGAGAAAGATAGATTGTTTGGAGACAATCAATTTATTATCTGAAGGGTTTTATAGGTGATATCCTTTCATTTCCACGGGATATCCCATAAAGATACACCTCATGCCCTGGGGTGCTAGTTGTTGCCTGAGAAAGGCTTAACAAATTCCTCTCCTCCCCATACACTTGTGTGAAAAAAATGGGTTTCTTTCTATTCAATAACTCATAAGGAATTCAATTTGCTGCCTTAGTTGGTACTCGGTTTAATGTGTATGTTGCAGTTTGTAATGCATATCCCCAAAAGGATAATGGAAGATCCGCATGAATCATCATTGACCTCACAATGTCCAATAAGGAGCAATTACTCTTTTCACTAACACCATTCCACTGTGGTGTATATGGAGGAGTGATCTGAGATAGAATCCCATACTCCTATAGAATATCGATGAACTCTTGGTTCATATATTATCCACCTCAATCCGATTGAAGATTCTTTGTCTTATTACCAAACTGATTCTCTACTTAATTATTTAATTCCTTGAATTTCTTTAAGGACTCTGACTTATACCTAATTAAGTAAACATGTCCATATCTATATAAATCATGAGTAAAAGTAATGAAGTAAGAATATCCACCTCTAGCTTCTACTAGAAATGGTCCACACACACCCGTGTGCACCAATCCTAGAAGCTCTATGTCCCTTTCTCCCTATCCACCGAAAGGTGGCTTGTTCATTTTACCTTTTAAAAATTCAGGACATCTATCAAGTTGTTTTAGCTTAGTAGAGTCTAAATAACCATCTTAGAAGAGCTTTTTCAAGATATTCTCATTTACATGACCGAGATGGTGATGCCACAACTGGGTGATGTATGATTCATGTGAGTTTGTTTCGTTATCAATTGCCAACACTTGGTTTTCGTAATTTAATACATACGAACCATAATTTAAATGCACCATACAATAACATAAATTATTCTTATAGAAGAAGAAACCCTTATTTACAAACATTAAAATAAATCAATCCATATCCAAACATGAAAAAGAAATTATTTTTTTGGTGAAACTAGGAATATAATAATAGTTATGTAAAACCAGAATCATCCCAGTTGACAATGAGAGATGGTAATCACTAATGGCCAATGCAGCCAGCCTCATGCCATTGGCAACCCGAAGATCCACCTATCCTCTTGTAATATTTTTAAATATACTTGGTTCCTGCATTTTAATACAGATGTGGGACCCACAAGTTGTATCCAATACCCAATGTTTAGAAATAGAAATATTACACTCGATAATGAATGCACCTTTATTGACCCCATGCTTCTAGGTGCAATTACTCTTCTAGTGGCCTTGCTTGCCACATGAAAAACATACTACCTCCCATTCCTTGCCCTAAATCTAGATCTTCCCCTTCTTGGAGGGATGATGCTCAGGGGATTCAGAACGTTTATAAGTCCTTAGACCCTTTCCCTTGTCCTTCCTTTTCTTATTAACCATAAGGACTATGGGTTTGTTACACCCCATGCCTTTGTCTACTTGGTGAATTAAGGTCAAAAGTTCTAATAGACTCTTCTAATTGTTTCTCATGTTATAGATGAAAATAAATCTAGAAAAGGTATTGGGTAGAGATGATAGGATGAGATTTTTACGCAACTCATCCGGGAACTTAATCCCTAAGATGTCCAGGTGTTCAATGTACCCAATATGCCTAACTACATGAGGCCCAACTAGTGCAGACTCTCCAATATTAGTTGTAAACAATGAATTTGAGGTCTCATATTTCTCCTGTCTCACCTTCTCTTGGTAGATATCCTTAATGTGAGACATAACGCTATACGCATCCATGTTTTTATGTTACTTCAAGAGCTCATTAGACATGGACGATATAATGAAACATTGGACATCTGTGGAATCATCCATATTTTTCATATAGAGAGATAGTTCCTCATCACTGGCCTCTTTTCTAGGTACAACTGGAATGGGCTCTTCCAGCACATACAATTTCCTCTCATGACAAAGAATGATGCATAAGTGTCTCTGCCATTCTTGGAAATTGGTGTCGGTGAAAAGGTTTTCCTTCGCGAGTATGGTTCACAATGATACATTTGAAATCATTTTTATTTCCATTTCAAAAAATTAATATGAGAAAAGTTTTAATAATTTATCATGATAAAACTGAGACAAATAAATAATTTAATACTTATTAGTCTCCCACTATTTTATTGAAATACAATAGCCCTCACCATTGAATTCAGAATATTCGATTTCCTGAATATTCTAGCGAAAAGGATCCATATTTCCCTTATCATTAACCCAACTAGGGTTGGTGAAGAAACTAGAAGGGTTTTATGTAGGCATTCCAAATTCCAACTGTATTAACTCGCAGCTCCTTGATCCACTGAGTGGACTCCCCAATCCTAAAATCCTTTTATTTTATATTTCCTCAACCTTTTCCACTTGGTCACACCAAGTCCTGCTATGACAGTCAACCCTTGATGTGAACAAAGATAAGTCAAACCAAAACCTTGAATTATAATTCCCCGATAATTGAAATCAACCAACTAGGGTTGGTCAAGCAATTTGAACTATGGTTCGATTCTAGCCAAGATTATGGAAGGCTATATCGACTTAATATTTTCATTGAGGGATTTTATCCTTATAAATAAATTGGAATTTTATTATATTTCTTACATGCTTGTAAATATTAAGTGGGATATACTGAAGCGATTAACCATTTCTAAGATAATATTTACGCATAAGCCGGCCTTATTTTAGTTCCATCTTCCATTCTTGTTTAATTCATTAATTGTGTGATCGTTACAACACACCCATAATAAATAAACCATGCAACTGAAAAAAATAAAATAAAAGGTATGATCATGAGCTTGTTTTATTGGTTAGTTTATGTAGAGGTTGATAAACTAACCTAATACCTAGGGAAGAAACACCTTGAACCTTTTGGGTTCGTGTTTACAGCTTTCCACCTGTCCACCTTTGTATTGGATTGGTTTCACCTTGGCTCCTAACTTGAGCCACCTCCACTAGCTTAGGAGCTCCATACATTACATATACTTTTATCTCACTCTTAGGTGAGGGGTAAAACAAGGTTTTACATAAAAGAAACCTTGGGTGTGCAGGACCTATATATTAATGAGAAGAGGGATCACAGGCCAACAAATTTAATTTAAATAAATAAATTAAAATAAACCATTCACATACAAAGGTCTTAGTCTAACTCATGATCATTCATACATGCAATGATATTTATGCATAAATAAAACTATCATTCAATTCTTTAATCATTCTTGTTTAAGATAAATCACGCTTGAATCAATTAATTATATTTAATTAATCAATCCTTTTATCTTAAACCCTTTTCTGAATTTACTTGTGATTCTTATCCTTCATAATTTTAAACAAATAAATTCATTTAAATTTAACTTTGTATATAACTTGTACCTTGGAGGAAACCTGGTGAATTCCCGTTTATAGCTACCCAATGAGTAGACATGAACATTACACAGATGTTAAATTAAACCCACATATATAAAAAACCTATCACGTGTTGTGACCCAAATTTACACCCGCACTATGGTACACATCTCAAGGGTTTGTATAATATTATAATAAATTTTAATAAATCTACATAATTTGGATGAGTACATGGCATGTAGTTCTGACTACACGGTGTGTACGTTTTGTTCACCGTCCATCCGAGGTAAAATCCCGGGGACATGGCATGTAGATGTACTTAGGAAATCTTTGGAGTACACAGTGTGTTCAGTGGGACACAGGCTGTGTAGTATCCATGTGACACAGTTTCTAGTAGGGCAATCCATGTATGTGGTACACAGTCCAACCCTAACCCAAAGGGACTACAGGCCGTGTTCAGTTGACCACACGATGTGTAATCCGAAAACCACGGGCCTACTGTTCCTGGTCAACACACGGTGTTATTTAAGACTTAGAAATACTCCAACACACAGCCTTATTTGGCATACCAGTCTGATGCATTAAACCTAGAATACATATCATGTACTACCGAATACACACCATGTATTCTGGTGTTGTACGTCCATGAACATTTGGAACCTCCAAATGAGATCCTATGTTTTATTTTAATAAAAAATTAAAAGAAAAAGTCATTTCTGTTAGGTGAACGAGAAATAAGAGAGGATGAACATATCTCAAGATTTATATTTGCAGAATGATTAATCTTGAATTGAAACAATTGGATTATTAAATGTGTAAATCATCAATGAAAAACTAAATAATTATAATCAATGATATGAATCCTTTGATACCACTTGTAGGTTCAGAATGCAGCAGAAGCGTGTTGGTGGGTGTACCCAACTTTAATTTTTTACATTAATGATGTTTAATCCGAGATCCATCACAATAATAAAATACCGAATCTTTGGATTATAATGAAGAACAAAAAAATAGGGGAGCCCCAGAACCTTAGAGAGGATCATCATATGTTGGTTATAATTAATTTAATTAAAGACAAGAATTAACTTGATGGAATTATATCTCTGTTGATGTTTCCATTCATGATCTGTTGTGATCCGTCATTGTGTTGTAGAATCCAAATGTAGGATTCTATAGCGGTGATCCACACATGCTCCACGTATATCTGGACTTCATTGAAGGGATATCTGGGTGCTAGCGTGGAAGAGCCTTTGCTTGCGATGTCCGCCTTCGATCACTTTGATCTGGTGGAGGATGATCTCTCTCTCATAGCTTGATAGCATTCTTGGAAGAAAAGAATTATCTTTTGGCTTGAGAGCTTTATCTAGATTCATTGTGCACACCCCTAAAATGGCTAGGCTAATGAGAAATATATAATTTGTATTTTTAATTACTTAGAATAATAAAATGATTTAATTACCTGAAAGTATTTATTCATTTCATTTAATTATTAGTAAGTCCCCTTGTCTAATAATAACAGTTGACCATTATTATTACTTGACATGCACCCAACGAATTACACCTAATATTATTTAATTAAATAATATTATTTCTCATGAATCCACAAAAAAATACACAGTGTGTATATTTAATTTATACGGTGTGTACTTTTCTTTTTCCATTTTATTTATTTCCTCCACCACATTTATTAGACCTTGAATAATGGATATTTATTTCTCAAAAAATATCACTACATTACTCACTAATAAATATATTATTTCACCCACAATATATTCTCTCGAATAACTAGTGTTGAAATAAATGCGATCAGGAATCCTTGAATAATTATTAGACCAAAATCGAGAATAATCTGTATTCAACTTGTTAAATTAATATTTAACTGAGATACTTGGACACAATTAGTGTGTAACCCTATAGGCCTCTTTCTCAGCGGAATTAGGCAGAGCCTGCGTAAATTCCAAGGTTAGCATCCAGAAATATGACAATGCACCCTTATATAAAGAAGTTAACCCCGAAATATGACGTGTCACCTCCCACTAACGCTTACCATGTAATGTAACCCCTTTAACTCAATATCTCAAATCAAGTGGGTTGCATGCAGGTGCCATCAACCCATGTGATCGATTATTCTTTCTTTGACTTCTTGAATTTGAACTTGCCCATTCTCTACCATGGACATGGTTTTATTTAGACTATATAAATTCCATAAAAGGGCCTATGATATATACTTCCGTTATGGAACGGAAGGGAAAAATCCTTTCTCACATTATCTATTAATGCAGTATTACTCGTGACACACCCAATATATCCTACCCTGCTATGAATAGTGTGTCATCACAGTTTTTTTCAATAAATCTAAGTGCATGAGTTGTAATAACCATTAATAATAATCTTAAAGTCTAAGTACCAATACACACGTCTACAAATAGGAACATTCAATGACACTATGAAATGTGGATTTCTACTGGCGGGTCTCGTTCTCATAATATCCTCTTGGATACTACCAAGGGTGCACACCATGAGAAGGTGCCTCAAATTTTTATGAGTCCTCAACCCTAATGGGATGTTTTATTTGTGTCCCTCAAGTAACATCATCAGGCCATAGAACGTATATTCAAGAATAGTGTTATGGCATTTTTGGGTTCTCATAATAGCAGAGATCCGCTATGAACCTTTAATGCAATAGCTATCCTTAGGATATAATCACATGCATTGTCACATAGAATAACAATCAAGATGTGATAAGGTATTTATTAATGAATAAAGTACAAATTAGTTGGTTCTAGGCCACCAACTCCAACAGGATCAACTATTATTCCTTCCTTATTTACAATATTCCCAAGAAAAGAAATCTATTACAACCAAAATTCACACATTCTGAATTTTTTATACAGTTTATTTTATTTTATAGTTTTTAAAACAACCCTTAGATGTTTTTCATACTCCTATTTACTTTTATAATATACAAGAATTTCATCAATAAACACAACCACAAACTTATCCTAGAAGTTATGAAATATTATATTTATAAGATCCATGAATACATCATGTGCATATGTTAACCCAAAAAAAAAGACAAAATATTCATAATGCCCATATCTAGTATATAATATAGTCTTCAGGATGTCTACTTCCTTTACTTTCAGATGATGGTACCCTAATATCAGGTCAGCCTTCAAAAAATACTATGCTCCCTGGATCTGATCAAACAAATCATTAATATGAAGAAAAGTATACTTATTCTTAATAGTAATGTTATTCAAGGCTCTATAATAAATTCAAAGTCTCATTAAACTGTCTTTATTTTTAACAAAAAAACTAGAGATCCCCATGGTGAAGTGCTAGGATTAATGAATACTTTATAAAGAAACTCTTGAAACTGATTTTTCAATTCAAGATGTTCTATTCAAGCCATTAAATAACGGGGTTTTGAAATTGTATTAGCATTAGGAACTAAGTCAATTGTGAATTCAACTTCCTGATCAGGTATTACATCAGGTAACTCATTAGAAAAAACATCAAGGTATTCATTTACCACTGGTAAAACATTAATCTAAACAATTCCCTTTATTCAATAATATGAGAAAGATAACTTTCATTTACATCTTTCAAATTTTTTTAACTTCTTTATATGTTATCAATTGTATGGTTTTGTTCTTGTATACAAACTGAAACTCTTTCTGAAAGAAAAAATTATTTAGCTCTACAATCAATATTATCATGATAAACAAAAATACAATCCATACCCATAATGAAATCAAAATATACTAATGGAAGAAAAACAATATTTTTAGGTAATTTCTTTCCACAAATAACAATAGCAAGATTATTAAAATTCATTTTTTCTATAACATCCCCATGGTGTTTTAACAATAAGTTCTAGTCTCATTTTTTGAGGTGATATTTCCAATTTACCAGAAAATTTTTTAAAAATAAAGGAATGTGTAGACCCCATATCAAACAAGACTTTAGGAAAATCTGAGTAAATAAACAATGTACATGATACCACTTCATTATATGGACCAAAATTTTCTCACATAGTTGCAAAGGATCTCACTACTCATTTCTGCTTATAGTTTGACTTCTTTTTATCACTTAAATCTTTCTTTGGTCAGGCATTTTCATAATGAAACATCTCACCACATTTAAAACACTTTACAATTTTATTATCAAAATTGATCTTAAGATAATTTTAATTAAAATATTGGTCCAGACGTACAAACATAACACATTGAAAACACTTCCTAGTTTTGGTAAGGCATTCCCCATGGTTCTTTTTACCACACTTTTCTCAAACTGGAAACTAAACTTTCTTACCATCATATTTCTTTGATTGATTCTTACCCATCACTTTCCATCTAGACCTTGGCTTATCTTTGTTCTCAAAGTACATGTGATCATTAACAAACTTTACTTCCTACCCTATTTATACATCTTATAAATTTCTCATAACTTTTTAATTATCTGGAGGCCAATTCCCTTCAGTATCTTGGATTCAATCCTAAGTAAAAGTGATTAATTTTTCTATCAAGATCCCGAAAAAGATTTGGAGCATAACTTTCCAGCCCGGTGAAGTTTTCTTCACATACAACCACTATATCTTGCTTCTTTTTCCTTAATTCAAGGAATATCTTTTATATTCTAAGTCAAACCACCTTAGTAAAATATTTTTCAAGGAAAAGACTTTTAGATTCATCCCACTCTAAGGCTTTAATACCCTCTATATCCCTGATATTCTTGACCATTCACCACCACTGATAAGATTCCCCTAAAAAATGGTAAATGTAAAGACTAATATTTTGATTATATAGACATCGCATAACATTAAATGTCTTTTAAAGGGCTTCAATCTATTCATTAGCTGCTACTTTGTCAGAAGATCCACTGAAAGGAGGAGGGTATTGCCTCATAAATTGTTCTACTATCGTCATGATCCTTTGTGGTGGCTTTGGTTATTCCCATTCATGGATGACGCAACCATTTATTTCCCACATAATCTGAGTTATTTATATCACAAACTACTCGATTCTAATTCCCACCATTACTAGTTTTGGATTCTGAAATATATCAGCCTCTCAGTTCCTTCCAACTTCAGCTTCCCTATTTCTTCTATGGAAAAACATTTTGAACAGACATATCATAGATGAAGAAACATGGTAATATTTAAATGATATACCATTTTTACATAAACATAAGGTAAAAAACATTTATGGTATTCTATTAACATCATACTAACTCATAAAGTTATCTATACCATGCTTTGATACCAACTATAAGACCCCGACCTTAAACATTATATATTCTAGTTATTTCAACTAGATTTCACTTGTTTAAATTCCAAAATATATTTTTGGTTGAGAGTTTTAGAAAGTTAGGAAATAAATCATACATATCAACCCTAATTCATAAAATGTGGGTACTATTAAAAAAAAATCCATTTCTTCTAAAACATAAAATTTTATACACAAAACAACAACATGATTTCTCTGAAAAATCTTCATAAAATTTATTTTGAATTCCTTTTTCTATTAAACATCCTTATTACCTATGGAAATCATTTAAAAACATGTTATGTGCATAAAAATATTAGTAAGGGATATAAAAATAAGTAAAGAAACCATTGGTCCATGAATACTTATAAACTTAAGAAATCATTTTCACAAAGACATACTTCTCACCCATAAAGAATCATATACTTACTTTGTGAAACATGAGATTTACATAAACCATTGAAAACATAAATAGATAATAAGGGTATATTGGGTAATTAATTACTTAATTTTTTAACCCTCCTGACCACCTTATGATTTTTAACCCTCACAACTACCTTACAATGTAACCCTCACGGCTAACTTATGGTGTAACCATCGCAGTTATACTTGGAGTAACCATACATAATCCCTCCAATATACACTTACCAAATGAATTGTAAGGAGATAAATATCCCACCCTTCTTCATATATAATTCCCAAGAACCATAATATAATCATAAAATAATAATACTTGAATAAAAACAATAATTTAGAATTTTGTAAAATAGAATTTTAAAAGAGGATTTTCAAAGGAAAGTCCCTCAAAATATCATACAATTGAAGTGATAATTAATAGAATGAAATTTTTATGTGTATATAATATAAATACACATAATAAATCATAATATAAACTAGATTAATTACAAAAATAATCTCATTATAAAATAATTAATGAAGTAGAAGGTTAACTCATAGAATGGAAATTGGGTTAAGAATTTCCTTACCTCGGGTTTGTCTTACTTAAAACTTGTTTTAACCTACTGTATAAATTTTAATAGTATGTTATTAATATTTTAAATAAGAATAATCATGTTTATAACACATTATATGATCATTTTATTACATCATTCCACCCATTAATTAATAACATTATGTTCTTTCCATTGTTTCGAGTGCATTCTTTACATAATTTCCATAGTCGGTTCGTAAAGGATTTTCTTGTCGAATGGAAGAAAAACTATAGAAGTGGAATGAAATGGTATTAATATTTTCCCAGAATATTAAATGATTCCATAAATTATTTCAGTTATATGGTATGAATATGAATCATTAGATAAATCATTAGTGCGTTTAGATCATTTTGGCAGTTCTTTGATAATCATGAACTTGTTTCATTATATAACTTAATATTATGTATATATATAAACTAAAAAAAATTTAAGAGGATATATAATAAACATTAAAATATATTTCAACCACTAAATTTGTTTTATAATCAGTTTTGAAGGAAGTAATGGAAAATAAAAACACATCGTTCACGATTTTGTTAAATTGGAACATCACAGATTGTGTTTTTATTTTTAGAATTAGATGAGGAGGAGAGGAATAATGATGATTAATTTTTCTCATAAACATGATAATATCCAGAATATATAATATTATGGATCTTTAATGCCTCTTAGACAAGGGTTTTGGAAGGGAGTTTATGAAAAGAAAATGAATTGAAAAGAAAACACAAGAAAATGAAAGAGGATTCTTACCTCTTGATCTCTTCTCCTTGAGATCCTCTTTAAGGCCTTTGGTTTTGGCCTTTTGGTGATACCATCAGGTCTTAGACGTGTGGAAGGATCTTGGGAAGGGTATTTTTTATAATTTATACAATTATCAAAGATTTATAGGTGTGAGAGAAGGAGGGGGGGGGGGGTGAGGTTGGTATTTATATTGGAGGAGAGAAGGGGTTTTCCATTATTTTAATCATTAGTTTGATTTTTTTGCTCAATAATATGAATAGTATTGAATCATGAGACCCTAAATAGAAAATATAGCATATTAGTTCGATAAAAGGTTGCTTACATCATCCATGATTCTAGGAATAGTGTATTTAACTGATATTGTATATATATTGTATCCCACTATATCTTACTATTCATAAAAAATTCAAGAATTTCAGAAAAATCCAAAAAATTTACCCTAACCATTTTTTGATGTGAAAAATTAAAAAATGAACTCTATTTTTTGAAAATAATTTTTTAACTATGATTAATTTAATTTTTAAATAAAATCACATTGTATTCCTAAAAAACACCTTTAAAACTATAACTGATTTTATATCACCTTGAAAAATTAATCAAGATCTCATTATCTTATAACCTTAAGAAAATAAAATAATAATATTATTTACTATTCATAATTCTCATATTACTAATCATATTACTATTCATAAGGGTATGTTACTATCCACCAAGAAAACAAGTTGATTCTATCAGACTCTAAATAACTTACTGATCACAATCGTAGATGTCCGTTTTTCGAAATTCAAAACATAAAAGTGGAAAAATTATGTTTAATGGCTAGTTTATAACTATCTACTTAGAAAAATGTTTCATTATTTAGTGATTTAGTGTTTCATTCAAAACAATTTATTTTTAAAAACATGGGGTGTTACAAAAACTATCTCCTTCTTACTTGAAATTATAATATTTCATAGAAATAAGTTACTAGTTTAACATGAGATGAAATATTTGAATTCAATCTTAACATATGGTTTAGAAATATATTACTATATGATACCTAGAGAAATATATATAGTTAATTTTTTTCATGTTATATAGCTTGTATAATTTTTAAGAATATATAGGTTAATCACTTTGGAAATTCTAATGTTTTAGAGAAAAAAAAGCGTTATTATATGAGCGGATTGTCAATGTTTTGAATTTCTAAATATTGAGACAGTTAATAAAATTCATCAAAAATTTATGGACACTATTAATAATAATAAATCACTTAGAGATAAAGAAATTCTAAATGATAAAATTGTGAAAAAGATCATTGATATTTTACCAAAATAATGGATGTTGAAGAAGATAATGATCAATGACATAAAAAATACTAACAAGATACACTTGGATGACTTGATTGGAAATATCATGTAATATGAGAGTAGAGTTAAAATATATGCTGAGAAAGATAGAATGAGGAATTGAGTTACCTTTCTTTAATTCCTAGATCTTTAAATCCTAGAGTTTAAAAATATAATATAAGTAATTCTAATATAATAACTTCTAAAAATTGTTTGGATGAAGGTTGTATTGAAGTTACTAAAGGGGAATACGATCAATTAACTTGGAGGGTTTTTAAAATTAATAACTTATGGATTAATTACTAGAATATTTAGAATAATATTAAAGATAAACATGATAATAATGATTCTTCTTTCATAATTTATTTGAGTGTAAAAAACCAAGATACATTTGTCTAAAATATTCACAACTCAAGAGGATGGTAAATTTATAAAGGTATAGTTAGAAAAACAAAAAACAAAACAAAACATTTAGAGCTACTGATAATACAAGGATTATTCAATAATATTTATCCACTCATGATAGTTCATCAAAAGGTAGTGATGAAAATCAAAAGAATATTGGATTCCATGATATTATTCCCAAGAGGGATTTATACCTTATGAGTAAAATTTTAATATATTATTTTTATAATATAGGAAAATTTTCATTTACATTGTATGTTTAATCTCAATCATATGATAAATCAGAAGAAGTAAATTGTTTTAAATTATAAATGAAGGAATAATTTTCTAAAATTACATACAACCATCAAATTTTTTTTAAAAGTTATATGAAGCTCAAATATGATGTTGTAAAGAAAAATACCAAACTTACTAAGGATATATAAGAGCTATATAAGAATAAAAATACGTTTTATAAATTGGAATATAAGACTTAAAAGAAAACATCTGAGCTTAAGGGAAGTTGAATTATGAAATGTAAAATTGAAGTGCTAAAGAAGTTTCTTATGAGCTTTACTTATGGAAGAAATAATTTTTTTTAAATTTTTTAGTCAACTATGGAAAAATGGATCCACTTTAAAACTGGGTGGTAAAACCCCCAAAAGTTGATATTATCTGTTGAGTTATTTTATTCTAAGTATTGAACCCTTCTGTGAAAACATTCAATGGGGCGTACATTGGAAGAACATATGTTTTTTGAATCAAATTAAATCTCTTAGAACACATATAACATAAATTTCCAATGATATTTCAATTATTGATTATAGTAGATTTGAATGAATTTGTGTGCTTAAAGTTCTTTTTGTGAATACTTCCAAAATGAAGTGGGTTTGGTTATCTAAAACTTATTTTCTAATCTAGGAATATTCACTATGAACTATCTATTTAAATATTATATCAAGTACATAGTAGCTATTGTATTTATGTTTTTTTACTATGTATATAAGTTTTTTTATTTTCATGCATAAGTTTTAGTAATTTATGAATGTTTTGAATCTAAAATTTAAGTCCATTTTTATGAGGGATTTTTCTATTTGTTTTGATAATTTCTATATATGAATAATTTTTTCTAATATGATTTTCATTGCAAGACAAAAAAATGATTTTAAGAATTAATTATAGAACAATATTTTAAGTATGATTAGGCCAAAATTATGGTGGACAAATTTTGGAATATTCAAAACTTCTTTGTCTCTAAGTTGTGAAATTTATGATAAATTGGTTGTTTATTTTAATTTTTTTAACTTTAGTATATTCTAATATTTTCATGTTTTTTATCTTTAGAATTTACTTAATGGAAAGGTAACTGACTTTTCTCTTAATAAATTTTAAATATAATATAATTTTATTTATTTTATAAATTACTTTTTTTAATCCTTGAAATTATTTTTATTATAAAGTTAATTTTAAATATCATTATTTGTATAACCCATTAATAAAAGGAATATTTTTTTTATTTTCTGGACTTATTCAAAAAATATTTATCATAATTTACACTATCCATGAAATTATTAGATGATAGAAGAGGATAAATATCTTATTCAAGGGGGTGATAATCTTATAAAAAAGGATATAAGAACATTTAATTCACATTCTCAAGATGTCAGAATAACAAACAATAGTATATATTATATTTTCTAATTATATTAATGTTTTTATTGTATATTTATCAATTTTCTTATAAACACCATTTTATTGAGTACTCCAATTTCTGTTGATGAATGGATTTCTCAATGAATTATTTTTTTCAAACTCCTTAAAATGTTATTAGTTCACATATAGAAAAGCACAACATTTCTTTGTATTTGAGACATGGGAAGAATCTTTTGACTTTTTGGAAAATCTAAATTTTATCCTATCTTATTTTTAAAATTTTAAAAATAAAAAGGGATATATATTCTAAGGGTAGAATATTAGAAGATAAATTTAGTTCATAGTTTCTATTATATTTATAGTTTATATTTTAAACATAATTGTTTTCCATTTATTTTGGATGTATTTTTAAAAATCACAAAGGGGTATAAATTAAATGATGGTCTATTATCCTTTACTTTGTTTAAAAAGAACATTAATTGTTGAGAAGATTTATATGTTTTATTTATTCTTACTAAAATGTTTTTTGAGTTGAGTTAGGATGTATGTAGGAAGGAATATTTTAGAAAAAGGGGGAGAAAATTAAAAATACTATAATTATGGATATTAAACATAAGGCGAGTTTAATCAAATGCTACATGAGGTTTTTATCTTTATATTTTTAATCAAAATAAATTTCTCTTGAAATTCATGTGATTTTCATTAGTGCTTGATTTTTGAGTCAATTGTTTTTATTATCATTTTTTAAATCAAATTACACAATAATTAGTTTGACTTAACTTGGTGTTTTACTTTGAGTTTTTGTGCTATATATGTTTGTTGTATAGTGATTAATTATCTGGTGAATTGAATGATTATATATGTTTTGGTACATTCTGAAGTTGTTTTGAACTACATCAAAAGATATTATAATGTTGTGATATTGTTTAATGACTTCATTGGGAGGTAAATATGAATCCATCAAAAGATGATGAAGCTTCCAATAATGTTACAACCATAATTGAATGTAATTCCCCCACACTGGGTCTCCCAGAGCTAGTGGATTATTTATTACATGGAAAACAGAGAAAAAGATACTACGTTCCAAATATTAAGGTTTAGTATTCCCCAAGAGTCTATATAAATTACATTATAACTTTATAGAATTAAATAATAAATCTTCATTCCACAATTCTATCCTTTGTTCAATCACAGTATTTCAATATACTAATTAGGGAAACATGGAAACAAAGTAAAGGTGGGGATCCTAAATTCACAGTAAGGGAAATATGTATAGAGGAAGATAAAAATAATAAAAATATGTTATATGAAACATCATGTGTATAAGTGAATCCATGTAATCCATGGAAGGAATATAATTTCATAATCTCATAGATTGAAAAATAATATGAAATATTGAATTAAATAATGTCGGACATCATAAAAATATCATCAAGGCCTTATCCTAAGACATTATCCATAAAGAGTAAGGATGATACCATTACCCTATCTTAGTTTTACCATGATAACTACCAATGAATTAAGGGGATATATAATTTTGGTCCCACACATCACATAAAATTACAATGTATTTCTTCATATACGATATGGATGAAGGTTGTACAAGGAATAATGTGATAGGGTGAACAACTTAGAAATACATGGAACATTTTTAGAATAGAACATATCATACATGATATTCCCATATAGAATAATAGACTATAAATGATATTCATAGATTTTACAAATAAAATAATTAATAATAATATATAAGTTAATTCCCTCAACATATATAATAATAATTAGTGATTCATAGTTTTCAAAAGGACCCACAAAAAGTGATTTATATGAAATTATAGATAAGAATTACTTAACATGATTACAAATTTTAAATGTGTTTAGTAAACGGTATTTTGAATGGTAGGAGACCAAATAAACACATAAATTATACACCAATATATAAATTCTAGGTTTTTGTTTATAAAGAGTATGGAAATTATCCATAGCATATCCCCTGAAAGTGTCAACCCAATTGAACAGTAGGGCCCACTCACTATACACTAGGAGGATGACCGAGATATATCCGGCCAACTATTTTAGGGATTATTACCCCAAGATGCATATGATCTAAAACCATGTCCATTTGTAGTATCAATACAAGGATTAGTTTTCTTGGGAAATCATGCACAATTTACTTAAACAAAGTTTAGGATTTCTATAACTACGAGGAGGTTTAGGAATAGAAACAACTCATGAATTGGGAATAGTGTGGGTAAAAGGAATCATCATACGAGTTAGATTTATTATGAATGGAACATAAAATGACTTCATCGTAATAACGAGACAATAAATTGTGTATTAAAGATTATAATTGAATGGTAATATAATTAGGAATTGTAAAGATAGAGAAAATCAACAATTACTTTGGCATAGTAACGACTTAAAAAGGGTCTAAAGTAAGGGGTTCGGGAAATGTATCCATGTTAACTGTTTAACGAGGATAAAATAAAATTGTTAAATATTATTCAGTGATATAAAATTCAAACATAAAAGATATTTCAATTAATTAAATTCAAATAGGAAACGAATAGATAGAAATAGTAACCCTTACCTATCTTGAGATTCTTAGATTGGAACTCGACCTTAGATCTAAACAAACTATTAAATAATTAATAGAGAGATAGGTAATATAATCCTTGAGAGATAAATTAAGTGGTAAATTTTAATTTTGTGTGTAATAATGAGATGAGGGGGTGGGTATTTATAGGCATGGTGAGTGTAATTTCATAGAATAATTTATAAATTATATTATTATTCCACTTTACTTTAGTGCCCAACTATAACCATTGTGCTCCAATACCACCATTAATGCCCCAATATACTTTTTTAGTGTAAAAAATAGTGTATAATAACTTCCTTGGATGAAATGAGTCATGGTTAAAAAAATATAATGTTATATATATCATATTAACTTATTTTACCACATTCCACCACTTTTACCATATTTAACTATTTTAATCAAAAATTAAAAAATGTCACCAATTGGTTAATTTTGACTTCCTAAGTCCAAATATGCAATACATTTTATATAATTAATTCTATATTTATAAAAATTGTAACTTTTACACTATGTTGATACATTCATCAAAATAAATTATATGAGTAAAAATCCATTAAATCTCATAACGAATTTACATTATAACACAAATCAACCCCTAGATAAAAAACCTATAATCACAAAAACAAGTTCCATATGTGAAATATGCGAAATGGTAGTATTTTCATGTATTGGTTCATCCAATATTGATCGGGTGGTGATATCCACTATCTTGAAGTTCTATCATACATTGTTCTGCTCCAACATTACTTGTTGGAGTTCTGCTTGGTCTTGGTCAAGGGTGAACCCTACTGATGCCATCTACTTCAAAATATCTGATAAATGAACTTAATAAGGGATGTTACTAATTGTTGAAACCATATTTCATCCTTTCTATAATAATTAACATTCATCATTACCCTTAATATAGAATAATCCTAAAGGTATATTTTTAATCGCTATACAATCAATAGATGTAATACCCAATTGTCAAATTGACCAAAAATCATAATTCCCAATGGTCATAATGACCAATTTTCATAATTCATAATGCTCATATTGACCAATGATCATTATTCCCAATGTTCATATTGATCCTTATAAATACACTAATATTTAACTCCCTTTATAACATTCTATAAGTTCTTAAACCATATGAGTTTTAATGTTTATTTTTTTGTTCTTAATTTTATTATTTCTATTACACTTATTATTATTTTTTGAGTATGATCCATATGAGTAAATATTATTTTGTTTCCACAAACTAGTACATGATTTATGGTACTTTTTTTGACTTATGTTATAAATTTAATTTCTTAGTGATTTTGTTATATCAACATGTGTTGTACTATTATGATGAAATAATAAAATTTTCATTGTGAAACTATATTATGATAAAATTTTATTTAATATTATGAAATATTAGGAATTAAATTCCTTCCCTTAAAAAAATTTTATCCTAAATATTTCAATTCACTTTAAAAATAGATATTGTTATGAATTTCTCATAGAATCTGGATTCAATTTTTCCTCTTCCAAAAGAGGATTCCCTCACAGAACCTTCACCAACCAAGTCATTATACTTCATATTACTTGTTCCATTATATCAATAATATAAATAATCTATTATTTATATGATAATTATAGCTCTAACCAAACATGATCAACTTTTAAAACATTTGTAGGGTTTGGAATATATTTCCTTGAATGTGATATATAGAATAAATCATGAACTTGGGACATTTTTAGTGGAATGGAAAAATAATATTTTACTACTATTGTCTACTCCAATATTTCAAAGATACCAATATATATTTTAATCTTATTCCCTTTATTTCCAAATATCATAACCCCTTTCCATATATATTTTCAATAATAAATAGTCTACCACTTGGAATTAAAGATCCTTTCTTAAATTAGCAGCATAACTTTTTTTGTCTGCTTTGGGAGTCCTTAATAAGATTTTTGATGGATCTTACCTTCGTAGTTGTATCTTACAAAAGTTATAGACCCAAATTAATCTTTTCTCTTACTTCATCAGATCATTTAGGTGTTTTATATCTCTTTCCATAATAGGCTTTATATGGTTCTATATTAATTCTAGAGTGGTATCAATTATTATAATAAAAATCCACAAGATGTAAATATTGATCCCAACTTCCTTGAAAGTCAAGAGTGCATGGAATTATTATATCCTCAAAAGTATGGATGGTCCGTTTAGACTGGCCATCTGTTTGAGGGTGATAAGATGTGCTATGATTAATATATATATTTAATGATTTCTAATAACTCCTCCAAAATTCTGATATGAATGTTAGGTCTTGATCATAGGATATTAATAAATATGAGGCATAATTTATCAAAAATTAATTTTTATACAACATAATAATACGTCCAAGAGAAAAATATTCTCTAGTTTCAAGGAAATGTGTTATCTTGTTGAGAAGATCAACAATTCACCATATATAATTACTCCCTTTAGATGTCTTCGGAAGCCTAGTGATGAAATAAATAGTAATATTATCCCAATTCTATTGTATTATTTTTATAGGATGTATTAATACTTTTTAAAGTTTTCTTTTATCCTTTAACTACAGTTATACTAAGAATCTTGAAATATAATTTGTAATTTATCTCTTCATATTTTCCCACCAGAAGTGCTCATAGATATCCCAATACATCTTGGTACTTTTAGGATGTAAAGATAACTTTGATCTATGATCCTTATACAACACATCCTTCTTAAACCCTAGTATATATGGGATATATGACCTCTTTACAAAATGTAAAACTCCTTCATCACCAATTTTGAACTCTAGTAATTTCTTGTTCCTCACATATTAAATATTGTTTATAATGGATTTATAAACTTTTTATCTTTATTAATACTCTCTAATAAATATATTTAGATTATTAAAAGGAATAAGAATAATGATTCTCTTTTAATTATAATACTCAAGTCATTACATACTTGGTCTTTGACAATTGTATCATTATTTAACCTCAACCTGGATAAGATACCATGTCCTTTTCTACTCAAAGCATCCACCACCATTTTCTATTTACCCAAATGATAGTGGATAACACCATTATAATATTTTAGTAGTTTAAACCATATTTTTTTCCTTATATTATGTCTTTTGTGTAAATATATACTTAAATATCTTCTGTTTTTTGTATACATCACATCTATCTCCACAGAGGTAATGTCTATATATATTCAAAGAAGATATTACTACTTCCAATTCTAAACCATGAATCAAATAGTTAATATCATGGGTTTTAACCTACCTTGATGAATGGACCAAAACTCTTTCATTTTTTTATTAGAACACATCAAAGACATTTCCTTGATGAATCACTATAAATTAAAAATCATTCTTTACCAGATGGAGGAGTCAAAAGAGGCACATTCACCAATTTAGTCTTTAATTATTGTTATAAATCATTTTTTCAAAGAGAGGAATAATCTTAAAAAATAAGTAAAAGACAAAGTAACTAGAATTTTCCTCCTAGAGTGTGCCCAACTAGAACCTATGTGACCAATACCTTATGTAGTCCCCACCTTTGTGACCAAATTTCATGTTGGTCTAGTCTCCTTTAGTTCACTAGCATGACCAACACCTCACATAAGTCTATCATACATGAATAAACAATATGAACTACTTGAGTGAGGTGACCAATTCACTGAAGGCCTTGATGTCACGCCCCAACTCCTAAGTACCCGCAGCCGATGCCATACAGAGGATCGAAATCGGTTCAGTATCTGAGAAACCATCTACTTCTAAAATACTTCTTTAGTAAAAACTGAAAACTGAATTTTTTTAATAAAAAACGTAGGGTGAGAATATGAATGCCTAGTAAAGGGTTAAAAATAACATACTACAACCAAAATAACTTTTTAAAATATCCTTTAAACCATTTTATAAAACAATCTTCTTAAATAAAAGATATAACATATGTAACAAGTATTAATAAAAGTACTTAACTAAAAACATGCGAACATGATTCGAAAATAGGCATGCTTTATAAGAGTAATGAATAAAAGAAAATTAAAAACATGTATGAAATAATAATACATAATCACAAATCAAACAGTTAAGTGTAATTAATTATCCGAGTTACGCATAAAGGTAATAACTTTTATTTCATACATAGAATACAAAAATCACTGAGTGATAAACATATGTCATTCCATAAGCTTTTACTTTTCTGATACTCATAAGTAATGGCTCTTAACCATGGATATTCTAACAGTCGAATATCCATTCAGTTAATTAATTATCATACACATAAGGAGGGAATGTATAATGCCAGACTTTAATTTCTGTGTCAAGGCCTCATGCCAAGACCTAGGGGCTAACTGTAATCGAACCCCAACCCGGAGACTCTCTGTAACCAGACTCCATTCCAAAGAGCCTCTGTAACCGGACTCCATCCTGAAGGGTCTACTGTAACTGGACCTAAATCGAGAGGGCTTACTTTTACTGATCCCTGACACGAAACATACAAGTCCAATACATTCCTCATATGTTTAATAAGGCCATGTATCCAAAGTGTCCCATACCACTTTGAATACATAATTTCATGTCTTTTATTTGGGGTGTCCCAAACCACTCTAAATTATTAAATTCTTAATTCATTATTATATGTGGTGAATAATAAATAGATTGATTTATCACATAAATTGATAACTTTACAACTGCTTCCATAAACTTCCAATGCATTACATTGCATGTTTATAACTTCAGATTGGTATTTTTCATGCTCAATTCAGGTTCTAATAAACAGTCTTGTCGTATTATGTGGCCATTCCTTATGTTGCATAGCATATAAGCCCAATTTATTTGTATCACATCATTTGTTTTATGTAATACATATATTAAATTAAACATATCAAAAACATACTTTAACCACTGAAGTTTATTTTAGGCCAAGTTAATTCGGATTATGATTAAAACTTATTGGTGAATACATATATCCATATGTATATATATATATATATATATATATATATATATAATATGTACAAGTCACACCCAAGTCTTTATTTAAATATTTTAAATCATCTTTAATATCATAAAATAGAAATATATTTAATTATGTGTGTATGTCCGAATATACCCTAAGTGTATAACAGAAAATAATTTTAAATTAAAATAACCCTTAACTTATGTACACATAAAATAATAAGTTATATAAGTGTACATATATATATATATATATATATGTATATACACACCTATAAGAACCTTAATTTGATCAAATTACACCCTCAAAATCATAATATTTAGAGGTAAATACTTAAAATTTAAAACCATTATCATTTAAAAAAAATCCAAGTTATATATATAGATACAGTTTCTTATATATATATATATAGAAACGTATAACATTTTATAACAACATGGTTTAAGAAAAACAATCAAAAACATTTAAACACATAGATTTTAAAATCATAACCCAGTTCAGAAAATAATATGTTATAATTAAATATATAGATTCATATAAAAATTTATACACAAGTATATTTCTGTATACCTTTGTAAAAAAATAGACAAAAAAATTGATCAAATTAATTAAACTCCTAAAAAATATACATTTAATGAAAAATATTAAAACATAACCCATACAGGTCCTAAGATCATAAAATAAATATTCGAGAAAAATTATAATGAACCCTTACAAAAAAGACTCCTTGCATTTTATAGTTCTTCATTAACTTTGAAACTCATGTTTTTAGTAAAAATTAATTCTGGATATACAGTTTTATGAAAAACCGTAGGGCTGCGTATATGAATATATATATATATATATATATATATATATATATTTAAGGAAAGTGGAAGTGGCATGTAAATAAGTTTTCAAGGGGTATATATATATTCTTTGGTCCGCTAACTCTCTATAAACTCGAAAAGTCCTGAAGCTCTATTCCAGGTAAAGAGGGGTTCAAACTCAACTGCAAGGTGATTTATATTTATATAACAAGTGTATATAAATATACAAATTAAAACTCTATAAGAAATACAATTATAAATCCCCTACAAGACAATAACATTAAATATTAATTAATTAGAAGAAAATAATCTCTTGTTAAATAAGTTTAACCACAAAAATAATTATTAGTTCCCTTATGTAGGACAATAAATTATAGAACGTAAGCTGCAAAATTATAGATAGTATATCCCTTAGTTGAGGAGAAGACTACAATAAGACCATCTGCCAGAGCTTAGGATGTGGTTTCAAATTGGGTTTTCTATTAATATTTTTTGCACACCGAAACACGGATTTTATAGCCATAAAACTATTGTGTACAAAAAGAGATTTTCAAGACTCATCTTGCTGGACAAGCTGGGACTTAGGTGAGGGAAATGAAAAAAAACATTAATAACATATATTGTATATGATTCATCTGAATAAAGCCATGTCAAAATAGAGAGAATTAATATAAAATCACGATAACAGTATACAAAATCCATATTTGTGGATCAAAACTAAAAAGGATCAAAACAGTACAAATCAAGTCAATAATCAGACAGAATTTTCTATTAACTATGTCTAAAACCAGAGTAGAGAAAAAAATAATATTGATAGAAAAATACCAAAATCAAATGCAATACCGGCATTTGTCAAAAGGACCACAATTTGATTAAACCTAGATTCAACAACTAGAAAGAACCTACCTCCTTCAGGTCTAGATTCGAAGACACTAAAACCCTAACCACAACTAAACGCTAAGACAAAGCTCAGACCTCCACTACTTCGGTCGGACCTTCGTCGGCTACCTCCTTCTTGCACGATGCCTCTGGCTACGGAGTACGGAATGACTCTGTGTGACTCCACTGAAGCCGCTTGGCCTGCTCATCTAGGAATGTCATCTTGTTTGACTCCGACCTTGGCGCGACCTCGCAGACCCGCTCGACTCCACCACCGAGCTCGCCCCATCCTGCTTGTGGAAAACCCTATACGTGAAACACCCCCACCAAGGCCTGTGGAAACCCTACCATCCTTGACAACACCCTGAACTCACGACCTGTACCCAAAGCACGATGCACTCCCCACTCTAGAGGCATGGTCTCCCCTTCATTTTAGTTCTTACGGGATTCTCAAATCCCTTCATGGGATTTCCCTTTCTTTCTTTTTTATCCAATTTCTTTATTATTATAATATTTTTATATTTATATTTTTATTATTATTTCATTATGTTTTATACCCTTATTATCATATATTATATTATCACTAATTCACAAAGTCAAAAGTTGTATAAAACTAATATTTTATTAAAAATCATTTTATCATTACTTTTTTAAAAGTAAATATTTTTATTATTAAACTCTTATATAAATTTCTTATTATATACTTATAACATTATAAATTAAATTAATATTTGAAAATGTATTAACTTGAAAATAATTGTTATAATTGGTTACAAAATATTTTTATAAATGTTAATATTACACACATATATATTATTTAAAGTAAAAATAATTTTTTTATTTAAAGATCATTCATATATGTGAAATTTTAATCATTCTATTAAAAATGGTTATATTATTTATTAAACAAAATCCAAGATGTTAATAATGTTATTAAACTTTAATCTAATCAAAATTTATAATAAGTATACATCATATTTTTGAAAATATATAAAACTCATGTAATTATTCATATAATAGATTCAATATTAGTTCACATAAGAAATGGCGTTAAAATGTTTCAATGTAATAATTCTCAATGTCATATATAAAATTATAGTATTACTTTTATATAATTATAATTCAAATCTTGTTTAAATATGCGTGTGTGTATATATATATATATCATATTTGAAAAACAATTAAATTAGTTATATTATTATAGTTATTATTTAAAATATTGTATTAAATAATTATTCAATAAGAATAAATTATGTTTGACAATAATAGTTATTTTTTATTCTTTAAATAAAGTGAAATAATATTTACTTTGAAGTTTGTACTCTATTTGGAAAACAAAATAATACCTCAATATTACCACTACACGAGAAACAGGTTTTTGGGGGCATTACACTATTCCCCCTACAAATAATTTCATCCTCGTAATTCTAAAATGCTCGTACACAACCATAGCAACACCAAACACACGTCACTCACGAGGTTACTTTACTGAGAACACCACCGATGGTAGGGTGATGATGACCTCAAGTGGATTCCTAAGATAGTATTCAGATACTTGATCTCTATGGCCGAGACACACTGTGAATAGCTGGGGTCGTACTTGTGCCTAAAGCACTCGACCTTCCATAGAGAGGCATGAGAAGTGTGGAGGTTGAAAATTTCAGAGTGGACTAAATCCCTATAAGTCCGACGCACCACGTCGTTCTTGAAAATATTGATGTCGTAAAGTTCTTTGTACATACTAAAACTAAGGACCTGGAATAGGTAGGTCGCTTGATGGTCACCATCGAAAGCAGCTTCTAGAAATTTACCTACAGCTCGGTAGTTATCAGCCAAAGTGAAACACAAAAAAAGAACTTCATGAAACTTACCTCTTCGCCAATATGCTATAAATTGTGCAATTTCTATAAAGTAATAGAAAAATATTTCTTCCTTGGTAAAGATGGAGAATGTTTGTGTAGGTTCCGGGCACAGTGGAAGCGTGTTGGTGGGTTTTCCCAACTTTAATTTTAGCGTTAAACAACGTTCAAACCGAGATCCATCACGATATAAAATGCCAGATCTTCAGAATAGAACGAAGAATGAAAAACAAAAGAGGGAATCATAGAACGATAGAGGTATGATCATCATATGTTGGTTATAATTAATTTAATTAATTCACAAGAATTACGTTGGTGGAATTCTTCCTTCATTGATGTCTCCAGTCACGATCTTTTGATCTGTCATTGCATCATAGAATCCAAGTGTAGGATTTCTCTATCAGTGATCCACACGTGTTCAACGTATCTCTGGACATCACCGAAGGGATCTCCGAGTTCTAGCACGGAAGAACCTTCGCTTGCGATGTCCATCTTCGATCGCCTTGATCCGATAGAGGAGGACCTCTCTCGGTCTTGAGAGCGTTCTTGGAGGAAGTAGTTCTTTCGTCTTTGAAAGAATTCTCTAGAGTTGTTGTGCACAATGATTGATTGGAAAAGTGTTGGTGTTGTGAGGATATTTATAATCATGTTTTATGTTATAGAGTTATGACAATAAATAAACGCGTTATGAGTTTTATTTATTTCATTAACTCTTATTGAAACCCCCATGTCAAATTATTAATTCCTTGACATGCGCCCACGCTGATTATAATTAATATCATTTAATAAAAAAATATTATATCCTCAAAAACCTGACTGGAAAATACACTGTGTGTAATCATTAATACATAGTGTGTACTTGTTTTCCACAAAACTACACGGCGTGTATATTTAATATACACGGCGTGTACTTCTATTTTCCATTTTTCTTTATCTCCTCCTCCACATTTATTAGACCTTGAATAATGAATATTTATTTCTTAAATAAATGTAACTGCATTACTCGCTAATAAACATATTATTTCACCCACAATATATTCTCTCGAATAACTAGTGTTGAAATAAATGCAATCAGGAATCCTTAAATAATTATTAAACCACAGTTATGAATAATCATCATTTAACTTGTTAAATTAATATTTAACTGAGATACATGGACACACTTAGTGTGTGACCCTCTAGGCACCTTTCTCAGTGGCATTAGGCGAAGTCTTCCTAAAGTCCAAGGTTAGAGTCTAGTAACATGCCAAGGTACCCATAGAGAAAGAAGTTAATGCCGCAATGACGTATCACCTCCTATGAATGTAACCATGTAATATAATCCCTTTGTATCGATATCTCTGATCAAGCGGGTTTCATGCTAGTGCCATCAACCCATTTGCTTGATTATTCTTTCTTTGACTTTCTAGAATTGAACCCGCCCATACCTTACCATGGCCATGGATTTATTTAGGATATATAAATTCCATCAAAGGGCCTGAGATATCTACTTCCATTGTGGAACAGAAGGAAAAAATCCTTTCTCGCATTATCTATCGATGAAGTATTACTCATGACACACCCAACATATCCTACCTCGCTGAGAACAGTGTGTCATCACAGTTTTCGTCAATACATCTAAGTGTTCGAGTTGTAATACCCATTAATAATAATCTTAAAGTATAAGGACCAATACACATGTCTGTAGATAGGAACATCCAATGACACTATGAAATGTGGATTTCCTACTGGTGGGTCTTGTTCTCATAATATCCTCCTGGATATTACCAAGGCCGCACACCATGAGAAGGTGCCTCAAAGTTTTATAAGTCCTCACCCCTAATGGTCTATATTATTTGTGTCCCTCAAATGACATCATCCGGCCATAGAACATATTTTCAAGAACAGTGTTATGGCACTTCCGGGTTCTCATCATAGTAGGGATCCTCTATGACCCTTTAATGAAACAACTGTCCTTAGGACATTATCACATGCATTGTCACGGAGAAGAACAATCAAGATGTGATAAGGCTTTTATTAATGAATAATGTACAAAGTAGTTGGTTCTAGGCCACCAACTCCAACAGAATCCCACTTAGACTAGAGAAAATTTCTAAAATCTTTTAAACCGCTAGCTCTCACATGATATTCATGCTTTTGCTGAAATAGGCCTTTAGTCATGGGGTCCACCACGTTCTCTTCTATGGAAATTCTACTCACTGCAACTTCACCTCTTTGATATAAATCCCTAAAGAGGTGATACTTCCTGAGTATGTGCTTTTTCCGTTGATGTGACCTTGGTTATTTTTCAAGAGCCATCACTGCAGTATTATCACATTACAATGTGATAGGATCTTTACTGCTAGGAACCACATCAAGCTCCTGGACAATGTTCTGAATCCAGACAGCTTCCTTGGCTGCATGAGAAGCCACTATATATTCAGACTCCGCTGTAGAATCAGCGACAACTAGCTGCTTTAAATTCTTCCAGCTCACAGCTCCTCCATTGAGACATAAAACATATCCAGATTGCGACTTTAGATCATTCTGATCTGTCTAAAAACCAGCATCAGCATACCCTCTGAGGATAAGCTCATCATCTCCTCCATACACTAGGAACATATCCTTAGTTCTTATCAGATACTTAAGGATAGTCTTAACAGCAGTCCAATGTTCTCCTGGATCTTCTTGATATCTACCTACCATGCTCAGTGCATAGGCAACATCAAGCATGGTACATAACATGGCATACATGATAGATCCTATTGCCGAAGCGAATGGGATCTTACTCATTCTATCTTTCCCCTGTTGTGTCTAAGGACACATTTTCTTTGAAAGATGTAGGCCATGTGACACTGGAACCAATCCCCTCTTGGATTGTTCCATACTAAATTTCTTCAGTATCTGGTCAATGTATGTACCCTGACTTAGTCCAAGAAGCCTCTTGGATCTGTCATGAATGATCTTGATCCCTAGAATGTAGGCTGCTTCACCCAAGTCCTTCATGGATAAACACTTGTTCAACCATTCCTTAACTGACTGTAAGGCTGGTATGTCGTTTCCAATAAGAAATATGTCGTAAACATATACTACTAGGATACTTACTACATTCCCATTAAACCACTTATAAACACATGGATCACATTCGTTTTTTATAAACCCAAATTCCTTTATGGCTTCATCAAATTGATTATTCCATGACCTGGATGCTTGATTTAATCCATAAATGGATTTCTGCAACTTGGAAACTCGTTTGGCTTCACCTGGTGTCACAAACCCTTCTAGTTGTGTCATATAGACATCTTCCTGAGGGTTCCCGTTAAGGAATGCTGTTTTGACATCTATTTTCCAAATCTCGTAGTCATGGTAAGCTGCTATGGCAAGTATGATTCTTATGGATTTAAACATGGAAACTGATGAGAAGGTTTCATCACAGTCAATTCCTTGATGCTATCTGAATCCTTTAGCCACTAGCCTTGCTTTATAGGTGGTAACCTGACCTTCCATGTCCAGCTTTCTCTTGAATACCCATTTGCATCCAATAGGCTTTACATCAACTGGCTCATCGACCAGAACCCAAACATGGTTCTAATACATGGAATCCATCTCAGAATTCATATCTTCTATCCATCTTGCAACTTCTGATCTTTCTACTGGTTCCTTGTAGGAGAGAGGTTCATCATTGTCCAAAAATAATGATTCACCATCCTCAGTGACTAGGAAACCAAATCTCTCTGGTTCCCTTACCTCTCTTGAGCACCTACGTAGTACTTGTGTTTCTGGAACCTCTTCCACGGGGACCTGTGGAACTTGTTCCTATACCAAATCCTGTGTATCTTGAGCATCAACTTCGTCAAAGTCAATATTGCTCCCACTATCCTTTTTGAGGATGTGATCCCTCTCAAAAAATACAGCTTGTCCGGCGACATTCACTTTCTTTTCTTGAGGGTTATATAGGTAATATCCTTTAGTTTCCTTGGGATATCCTATAAAGATACACTTTGTGCCCTGGGGTGCTAGTTTGTTGCCCGAGAAGGCCTTAACAAATGCCTCACATCCCCATACACATGTGTGTGAAAAAATGGGTTTATTTCCATTCCATAACTCGAAGGGAATTCCATTTTCCGCCTTAGTTGGTACTCAGTTTAATGTATATGCTGCAGTTTGTAATGCTTATCCCCAAAAGGATAATGGAAGATCCGCATGACTCATCATTGACCTCACCATGTCCAACAAGGTGCAGTTCCTCCTTTCACTAACACCATTCCACTGTGGTGTATAAGGATGAGTGAGCTGAGATATAATGCCAGACTCCCGTAGAATATCGATGAACTCTTGGTTCATATATTCTCCACCTTGATCCGATCAAAGTTTCATTATCTTCTTACCATGTTGATTCTCTACTTTATTCTTGAATTCCTTAAATTTCTCTAAGGTCTATGACTTATACCTCATTAAGTAGAAATAGCCATATCTACTCAAATCATCAGTAAAAGTAATGAAGTAGGAATATCCACCTCTAGCTTCTATTGGAAATGGTCCACAAACATCCGTGTGCACCAATCCTAGAAGCTCTATGGCCCTTTCACCATGTCCACCGAAAGACGACTTGGTCATTTTACCTTGTAAACAAGTGTGAAATATATCAAGTGGTTTTAGCTCAGTAGAGTCTAAATAACCATCTTGGAAGAGCTCTTTCAAGCGCTTCTCGTTTACATGACCGAGACGGTGATGCCACAACTGGGTGATGTATGAGTCATGTGAGTTTTTTTCGTTATCGATTGCCAACACTTGGTCTTCATAATTTAATACATACAAACCATTATTTAAATGTGCCATACCATAACATATGTTGTTCTTATAAAAGAGACAATCCTTATTTCCAAACTTGAAAATAAATACATCCATATCCAAACAAGATACCGAAATTATGTTCTTGGTAACACTAGGCACACAATAACAGTTACGTAAAACCAAAATCATCCTAGTCGGCAATGAGAGGTGGTAATTTACAATAGCCAACGCAGCCAGCCTTACGCCATTGGCAGCTTGAAGATCCACCTCTCCTTTGAAGATATTTCTAAATCTACTTGGTTCCTTCATTTGAATATAGATGTGAGCCCCATAAGCTATATCTAATAGCCAATGTGTATAAATATAAAGATTGCACTCGATAACGAACGCACCTTTAATGTCCCAATGCTTCTAGGTGCATTTCCTCTTCCAGTGGCCTTGCTTGCCACATACAAAACACACTGCCTTCCGTTCCTTGCCCTGCCTTTGGATCTTCCCCTTCTTAGAAGGAAGATGCTCGGTGGCTTTAGACCGTTTATAATTCTTTGGCCCCTTTTACTTGTCCTTCCTTTTCTTATTCACCATAAGGACTACGTGTTTTTCACACCCCATTTCCTTGTCTACCTGGAGAATCTAGGTCAAAAGCTCCGATAGACTCTTCTTATTTCTGCTCATGTTATAATTGACAATGAAGCTAGAGAAGGTCTAGGGCAGTGATGATAGGATGAGATCTGTATGCAACTCATCCAGGAATTTAATCCCTAAGATGTCCAGGAGTTCAATGTAGCCAATAAACTTGACTACATGAGGCCCAACTAGCGTAGACTCTCCAAGATTAGTTGTAAAAAATTCATCAGAGATCTCATACCTCTCTTGCCTTGACTTCTCTTGGTAGATATCCTTAAGGTGAGACATCATTCTATACGCGTCCATGTTTTCAAGTTTCGTCAAGAGCTCATTAGACATGGCCGATAGCATGAAACAATAGACATCTGTGGAATAATCCATGTTTTTCATGTAGAAATATATTTCTTCACCAATGGCCTCTTTCTTAGGTGCAATTGGAATAGGCTCTTCCAACACGTACACTTTCCTTTCGTGGGAAAGGATGACGCGTAAACGCCTCTACCACTCTTGGAAATTGGTGCCGGTGAGAAGGTTTTTCTTCTCAAGTATGGTTCACAATGATATGTTTGAATTCATTTTCTTACCATTTCTAAAAATTAAGATGAGAAAAGGTTTAGTACATTATTACAAAATGATATAGATAAATAAATTAATACTTATTAGTCTCCCTCTATTTTATCGAAATTCAATAGCCCTCACCATTGACTTCAGAATATTCTGTTGCCTAAATATTCTAGTGGCAAGGATCCATATTTCCCTTCGCATTACCCCAACTAGGTTTGGTCAAGAAACTTGAAGGGTTTTAGGTATGCATTCCAAATTCCAACTTCATTAAATCGCAGCTCCTTGATCTGCTGAGTGGACTCCCTAATCCTGAAATCCTTTTATTTTGGATTTCCTCAACCTTTTCCTCTTGGTCACACCAAGTCCTGCTGCGGGAGTCAACCCTTGATGAGAACTAAGTCAATTCAACCCAAAACCTTGAATTAGAATTCCCCGATAATTGAAAGCACCCCAACTAGGGTTGGTCAAGCACTTTGAACTACAGTTCGATTCTAACCAAGATTATGGAAGGGTATACCGACTTAATATTTCCTTTGAGGGATTTTATCCTTATACGTAAATTTCCATTTTGTTATCTTTGATTACATGCTTGTTAATATAATGTGGGATATACTTAAGTGATTAACCATGTCAAGATAATATTTACATATAAGCCATATTTATTTTAGTTGCATCTTTCATGCTTGTTTAATTCATTAATTGTGTGATCATGATAACACACCCATAATAAATAAACCATGCAACTGACAATAATAAAATAAATGGTATGATCATGAGGTTTTCTATTGGTTAGTTTATCTAGCAGTTGATAAACTAACCCAAGACCTGGGGGAGAAACACCTTGAACCTTTCGGGTTCACTTTTATAACTTTCCACTTATCCACCTTTGTATCTCCTTGGATTGGTTTCACCTTGGATCCTGACTTGAGCCGCCTCCACTAGCTTGGGAGCTCCATCCATTACATATGCATTTATCTCACATGCAGGTGAGGGGTAAAAAGGGATTTTTATATAAAAGAATCCTTGGGCGCACATGACCTACATATTAATGAGGAGATGGCTCGCAAGCCCAAAAAATTAATTTAAATAAATAAATTAAAAGAAACCATTCACATACAAAGGTCCTGTTCTAGCTCATGATCATCCATACATGCAACGATATTTACGCATAAATAAAACTAGCATTCAATTCTTTAATTGTTCTTGTTTAAGATAAATCATGCTCGAATCAATTAATTATCTTTAATTAATCAATCCTTTTATCTTAAACCCTTTTCTAAATTTCCTTGAGATTATCATACATTATAATTTTTAACAAATAAATTCATTTAAAATTATCTTTGTACATAACTTGTACCTTGGAGGCAACCTGGTGAATTCCCATTCATTACGCATTTGTTAAATTAAACACATATATATAAAACACCTATCACGTATTGTGCCTCAGCTTTACGCCTGCACCATGGTACACGTCTCAAGGGTTTATATAATATAATAATAAATTTTAATAAATCTGTGTAATTTGGGTGAGTACAAAGAATGTAGTTCTGACTGCACGACGTGTATTTTTCTTCACCGTCCATCTGAAGTACACACCCGGGGACATGGCGTGTTAAATCTACATCGGAAATTTTTGGAGTACATGGCGTGTTCAGTGGGACACACGCCATGTAGTCTCTGCGTTGCACGGTTTCCAGCCAGGCAAGCCATGTACGAGGTACATGGTCCAACCCGAACCCGAAGGGACTACACACCATGTTCAGTTGGACCAAACAGCGTGTAATCCGGAAACCGTGTGTCACCTATTCCTGGTCAACACATAGTGTCATAAATGACTTAGGTATACTCCAATACACGACCTGATTTGGCGAATCAATCAATGCATTGAACCTAGACTAGACGGTGTGTACTTCCGAATACATGCCGTGTATTCTAGTGTTGTACGACCAGAAACATTTGGATCCTCCGGATGAGTTTCTATATTTTATTTTAATCAAAATTAAAAGAAAAATTTGTTTATGTGAGGTGAATGAGAAACAATGGAGGAGGAACAGATATCACGATTCATATTTCCAGAATGATTAAACATGAATTGAAACAACTAAATTATTAAATGCACAAAACATCAACGAAAAAACTAAATAATTATAATCAACGATATGAATGCTTTGATACCACTTGTAGGTTTTGGGCACAGTAGAAGCGCGTTTTTGGGTTTTCCAAACTATAATTTTAGCGTTAAACAACATTCAAACCGAGATCCCTCATGATATAAAATGCCGGATCTTCAGAATAGAACAAAGAATGAAAAAAAGAGGGAATCCTATAACCATAAAGATAGGTTCATCATATTTTGGTTATAATTAATTTAATTAATTCACAAGAATTACCTTGGTGGAATTCTTCCTTCGTTGATGTCTTTAGTCGCGATCCTGTGATGCATCGTTGCGTCTCAGAATCCAAGTGTAGGATTCCTCTAGAGGTGATCCACACGTGTGCCATGTATCTCTGGACATAGCCGAAGGTATCTCCAGGTTATAGTGTGGAGGAACCTTCGCTTGCGATGTCCGCCTTCGATCGCCTTAATCCGATGGAGGAGGATCTCTCCCAGTCTTGAGAGCATTCTTGGAAGAAGTAGTTCTTTCAGACTTGAATGAATTCTCCAGAATTGTTGTGCACAACTATTGATTGGAAAAGTGTTGGGGTTGTGGGGATATTTATAATCAGGTTTGAGGTTATAGAGTTATGAAAATAAATAAACGCGTTACGCATTTTATTTATATCATTAACTCTTATTGAAACCCCCATGTTGAATTATTAATTCCTTGACATGCGCCCAAGCTGATTATAATTAATATCATTTAATAAAACAATATTATATCCTCATAATCCTGTCTAAAAAACTACAAAGCATGTAATCATTAATACATGGCGTGTACTAGTTTTCCTTAAAACTACATAGCATGTATATTTAATATATACGACGTGTACTTTTATTTTCCATTTTTCTTTATCTCCACCTCCATATTTATTAGAACTTTAATAATGGATATTTATTTCTTAAATAAATGTAACTGCATTAATCAATAATAAACATATTATTTAACCCACAATATATTCTCTCGAATAACTAGTGTCGAAATAAATTCAATCATGCCTCCTTAAATAATTATTAAACCACAGTTGGGAATAATCTTTATTTAACTTGTTAAATTAATATTTAACTGAGATACATGGAAACACTTAGTGTGTGACCCTCTAGGCCCCTTTCTCAGTGGCATTATGCGAAGATTTCCTAAAGTCCAAGGTTAGCGTCTAGCGACATGCCAAGGCACCCATAGAGAAATATGTTAACGCCGCAATGATGTATCACCTCCTACGAACGTTTACCGTGTAATATAATCCCTTTGTCTCTATATATCTAATCAAGCGGGTTGCATGCTAGTGCCATCAACCCATGTGCTCGATTATTCTTTCTTTGAATTTCTGGAATTGAACCCGTCCATACCTTACCATGGCTATTGATTTATTTAGGCTATATCAATTCTTTCAAAGGGCCTGAGATATCTAATTCCGTTGTAGAACGGAAGGGACAAATCCTTTCTCGCATTATCTATCAATAAAGTATTACTCGTGACGCACCCAACGTATCCTACCTCGCTGCGAACAGTGTGTCATCACAGTTTTCATCAATACATCTATGTGCGTGATTTGTAATACCCATTAATAATAATCTTAAAGTCTATGGACCAATACACACATCTACAGATAGGAACATCCCATGACACTATGAAATGTGGATTTCCTACTGGCGGATCTCGTTCTCATAATATCCTCCTGGATATTACCAAGGGCGCACACCATGAGAAGGTGACTCAAAGTCTTATGAGTCCTCACCCCTAATGTCCTGTATTATTTGTGTACCTTAAATAATATCATCCTACCATAGAACATATTTTCAAGAACAGTGTTAGGGAACTTCCGGGTTCTCATTATAGCAGGGATCCGCTATGACCCTTTAATGAAACAACTCTCCATAGGAAATTATCACATGCATTGTCATGTAGAAGAACAATCAAGATGTGATAAGGCTTTTATTAATGAATAAAGTACAAATTAGTTGGTTCTAGGCCACCAACTCCAACAGTTTGGGCGGTTCGACACCCGATGGAGTTGTTTGCAAGTCATACATAAGTTGGCATAGGGCTGGTACTCCTCAGAGCATGTCTTGACGATTATAGTGTCTAACAGTTTGGTAGGAAGTGATAAAGCATTGGTTGGTGAAATCATATATTTTTTCTAATTTTTTTTAAGAAGTCAGCCTTCAGTATGGATATTCTAGTTTAAGAAGAGTCATTGTTTATAAAATCATATCAAAACAGAGTATACAACATAATTCATTTAGACATGATTTATAAAACTACAGAAATTAAGTAATCTCTTGCTCCATCTCACAAAACACTAGTATGGATTTCCTAACGTCCTCTAAGATGACTCCTCATAGATTCCACTGATGTTGGGGATTTCCCTAGTTCTCAGACAAATAGATCCCCAACACAGTTCTAAATTATTCTATTTCCTTGGTCCAGACATAAGTTGTGCAACTAGGATCAACCACGTGTGGACTTCTAGAATTTATATTGAGAGAAGCATTCTAGGTATCATGTTGAACGACATCGGTATGAACTTGATTTCGATAATGCAGATGGGTATTATTGTTCTCAAGGGATTCAAAGTCCATAACTTGACCATAGAGACCGTAGGTCAAAATTTGACATAGATATGATGCCTGGAGGTCACCCCATTATGCAGCATCCTTAAAGTCCTCAAGAGAAAAGAAATTATTGGTTAGGGTATAACATTTAAAGATACCCTCAAAGTATTTCCCTTTTCATGCATAAAATGGGAATTGAGCATTCATTATGAGGTAATAGACGAAACCTACTCCTTGGTGAAGTTAGAGTACACCAGGAGAATTGGATACTTGGTAGAGAGTTTTGCATGATAAATGAATATTTTAAAAAGTCGCGTAGTTTTCTACACATGATTTGCCCACAATGTTCTCTAACACTTATGTTGGAAGAGACAAAATACTAGCACTATCGTTTTCCATCTGAAATTAAGAAAACATCATTCTTAGTATTGCTTAATTAAATTTTCATTGTTTAGTTCTTTTTTTTTCAGAGCTATCTAAACCGAATCCTCTGATACCAAATGTCAAGCCCCAGCTCTTGAGTACCTGGAGCTAGTTCCATAAAAGGGATCGAAATCGGTTCAGGCTATTAGAAACTAGCTACTTCTAAAGTACTTCTTTAATAAAAACCAAAACCTGAAAATTTTTAATAAAAAACATAGGGTGAGCATATGAATTCCCAGTAAGGGGTTAAAAATAACATACTATACCCAAAATAACTTTTGAAAATATCCTTTAAACCATTTCATAAAACAATATTCTTAAAGAAAAGCTATAACATATGTAACAAGTCTTAATAAAGGTGCTTAACTAAAAACATGCTAACCTGATTCGAAAATAGGCATGCTTTATAGGAGTAATGAATAAAATAAAATTAAAAACATGTATGACATATGAATATGTAAGAAAAAATTAAACAGCTAAGTGTAATGAATTATCAGAGTTGCGCATAAAGGTAATAACTTTGATTTCATACATATAATACTAAAATCACTGAGGGCTAAACATATTTCATTCCATAAGCTTTTACCTTTAGGATACTCATAAGTAATGGCTCTTAACCATGGATATTCTACTAGTTTAATATCCATTTGGTTATTTAATTATCATACACATAAAGAGGTAATGTATAATTTCATACTTTAATTTATGTGTCAAGGCCTCGTGCCAAGACCTAGGGGATAACTGTAACAAGACCCCAACCTGGAGAGCCTCTGTAACCAGACTCCATCCCGGAGAGGCTCTGTAACCAGACTCCATTCCAGAGGGTCTGCTGTAACTGGACCCCAACCGGGAGGGCTTACTTCTACTGGTCCCCAACCTGGAACATACTAGTCCAATACATTCCTCATATGTTTAATAAGACCATGTATCCAAAGTGTCCTATAACACAGAAAACATAATTCCATGTCTTTTATTTGGGGTGTCCCATACCACTCCAAATAATTAAATTCTTAATTCATTATTATATATGATGAATAATAAATATTTTGATTTATAGCATAAATTGATAACTTTACAACTAATTACATAAACTTCCAATGCATTACATTGCATGTTTATAACTTCAGATAGGTATTGTTCATGCTCAATTCATGTGCTGATAAACGGTCACGTCTTATTAAGTGGTCGTGCATTATGTTGTATAGCATATAAGGCCAATTGATTTTCAACGCATAATTTGTTTCATGTAATGCATATATTACATTAAACATATCAAAAACATACTTTAAACACCTGGAGTTAATTTTAGGCCAAGTTAATTTGGATTATGATTAAAACATATAGGTGCATACATATATCCATATGTATATATATATAAAATATTTACATGTCACACCCAAGTCTTTATTTAAAGATTGTAAATCATCTTTAATATCATAAAATAGAAATATTTTGAATTATGCGTGTATGTCCGAATATAGTCTAAGTGTATAACAGAAAATAATTAAAACTAAAATAACCCTTAACTTATGTACACATAAAATAATAAGTTATATAAGTGTATATATATATATATGTATATACACATATATAACTACAGTAATTTGATCAAATTACACCCTCACAACCATAAGATTTAGAGGTAAATACTAAAAATTTAAAACCATTATCATTTAAAAAAATTCTAGGTTATATAGATAGATACGATTTCTTATATATATATATATATAGACACGTATAACATTTTATAACAACATGTTTTAAGAAAAACAATTAAAACCCTTTTAACACATAGATTTTAAAATAATAACCTTGTTCAAAAAATAATATGTTATAATGAAATATATAAATTCATATAAACATTTACACACAATTATATTTGTGTATACCTTTGTAAAAAAAATAGACAACAAAATTGATTAAATTAATTAAACGCTTAAAAAATATAAATTTAATGAAAAATATTAAAACATAACCCATACAAGTCATAAGATCATAAAATAAATATTCGAGACAAATTATAAGGAACCCTTACAAAAATGACTCCATGCATTTTATAGTTCTTTGTTAACTTTGAAACTTAAGTTTTTAGTAAAACTTAATTCTGTACATATAGTTTTATGAAAAACCATAGGACTGTGCATATGAATATATATATATATATATATATATATATATATAAGGTATTGTTGAGCAATGTATTGTTTTTAAACAAATCAAAATAATGTTTTTTAAAGGGGGAGATTATTTTAAATAATACTCTGTCTCTTTATGATGATTTTGATGCTCACAAATACCCTTAATTATTTACTAATTATTTCGTTGAGTATTTTGCAGGAATTTATTTTATTTATTTATTTCATACAACGAGATTTTATACTTCATTTATTCCGAGATCAATTTTAGCGTATTCTGGAATCACTGTAGCGCGAGATCAATTTTAGCGTGTTCTGGAATCACTGTAGCGTGAGATCAGTTTTAGCGCGTACTAGAATCACTGTTCATACCCTACGTTGATGAACGTAACGTATGGATGAAAAGTTTACTTTTTATGTTATTTTGAAACGTATGGTTAATGAACCTTACGTTGTTAAAAAGTATGGAAGAAGAACATTACGTTTGGAAGGAATCTTACGTTTTTGTTGTTGGACAAGTATGGAAGAGAATCTGTACGTTAGTTTTCAGTGTTGAGTTTGTTTCTCAAAAGTATGGATCATCAACCTTACTTTTATAATCAACCGTACGTTCTTTGGAGAGTTGAAGCAAGACAAAGTATGGATGATCAACCCTACGTTTGAATGCTGAAGAGAAAGTATGTATGTTCAACCTTACGTTCTGAACCTTACGTTTGTGAACCCTACGTTTGGAGCCACGTCATCAACCCTACGTTTGGCGTCGGGATATTTTTGACAGACGATATTTCCTTTTGAATTAGTCAAACAAGCGGATTATTAGGCGGATTTCGAGCCGATTCTTAAATACGACTTTGACTGAATCAAAGACGATTTACAACGGATTAATGATTGATTTAAACGGAGCTTTTTGTGCCGATTCTTCAGGGGAGTTACAACGGCTCTGCTATTTCATTTAATATCGCGAATCTAAAGGAGATTTTCATGGATCTATTTATGCGGAAGATTTTCTCATATTTGAATATATATGTTCTATCTTGGAAACTTCGGATATATATATATGCACAGGAAAGTGTATGATACATAGATTGATCTTTTGACGAGCAAGAAACAGAGACTGTGTGAAAGCGTTCTTTTCTGGTGATCGAGAAGAAGTGTAAAACCTTTATTACTGAAGGAAGATCTTGATAGCAGATTCACGTGTTCTACATCGACTATCTGTTGTGAATCTACTGCTGCTGAAGTTGTGAAGTTTCTTATAATATCTATTGCAACTGGATCGACTCAGAACTGTTTTGATTTCAGATCTTTATTTTCTGAAGATGACGATCTATCTACTGTCAATTGCATTCTGTTGCAATTGTGAAGAACAACTGGAGAAGTGTTTCTTTATCGAAACCCTTTTTATTTCTTTTGAGTGATCAACTTCTCGTTCTAAGCTGTGTGGGTTCGTGTTTGAACCAGGAAGGCTGTGTTTTCCTGAATCTTGTAAAGGTGTCAACTGCCTGTACTCAGTTGTGGACGGGTCTGTGGAAACGAGGACCAGATAGTGAAAATCTCCAAGCTCGTGGATTTGAGCGTTGGTGGAGTGGACTAGGGGCCTTCTGTTCCCCGAACCACTATACATCCGTGTGTTCATGCTTTTACTTTTTCCGCTGCATATTTAATCGTGCAAAAGCATAGTGGACAGAATTTGTCTAAATTGAAGAGATTGTAATAATTTTGAAAAGACACAATTCACCCCCCTCTTGTGTATAATCCGTAGATTCAGATCCAACAATTGGTATCAAAGGAGGAGCTTCTTATTTTTAAAGTCTTATCAAGCTAGAAGTATTTAAAGATTATACATAGTGTATCATGGCTGATATGAGAGAGGGAATGTCAATGGTCAGAGCACCTTACTTTAATGGAGATAATTATGGCTGCTGGAAATCACGTATGATTATTTATCTGAAAAATCTTGGTTACAAAGTCTATTCAAAGATTCTGACTCCCTATGAAATTCCTGAAAATCCCGATACATGGAGTGCTGCTACAGAGGCTGAGTATGACATAAATTCAAAAGCTATGAATGCAATCATCTATGGTCTAGGACCAGATGAGTTTAACAGAGTATCTCAATGCCCGACTGCATATGAAATGTGGCAAACAATATCTGTTGCTTATGAAGGAACAGATAATGTAAGAAAGATGAGATATGCAACTGCTAAGTTAAAATTCGATACTTTCAGAATGATTGAAGGAGAGAGCATCACTCAGATGAATGGAAGATTGATAGAAATTGTCAATAATATAACAGCTCTAGGAGAACCAATCAAGCAGGCTGATCAAGCATTGAAGGTACTGAGAGTACTTCCTACTCGATGGAATGGAATCTCTGCAGCAATCAGACAATCAACTTCTGTTAAAGATCTAACTATGAGAGAACTGATTGGTACACTGATGATGTACGAAGCTGAAATGCAAGATGAGGTAAATGAGCATAAAGTCTACATAAAAAGGGAAAATACTGCTTTGAAAGTGACTTCTCAACAAAAGGATAGAAAGATGAAGAACAGAGAAGTAAGTGCTAAATCAGAAAGCTCTGATTCTTCAAATTCGGATGAAGAACTGGCTCAGCTAGCCAGAAAATTCAGAAAGTTCTATAGTAAGAAGAAAGACTTCAAGAAATCCTTCAAAAAGGATAGCAAGTAAGTGAGATGTTATGAATTCAAAAAGATGGGACATATCAGACCGGATTGCCCAAAATTGAAAGATGCAAAGAAGAAGAAATTCTTCAAAAGAGATGATTATGAGCAGAAAGACAAGAAAGCTATGAAAGCTACTTGGAGTGTTTCTGAAGACTCAAGTAATTCTTCTGAATCATGCTCAGAGAAGGAGGAAGCCAATTTAAAAGCAAATATGTGTTTCATGGCTGAAACTGATGAGGTACACTCATACTATTCCTCTGACTCAAATAATGAATCAAACTCTGAAACAAGCTTCTCAAATAAAAAACTTGCAGCTTACTGCAATATGCTTGAAGAAAGGTATGACTCATTATTTAACAAATATAAATCTATAAAGAACTTGCACAAAGCTATTTCAGATGAGAGAAATACTTTGCTAAAACAACATGAGGAATTAATTGACAAATACAACTCTGCTAACTCAACTAAAATTAATTTTGAATCAAAAATAAAAACTCTACAGGATGAAGTAGAATCTTATAAAACGGCTGCATTAGTTTTTACAAAAGGAGAAAACACCTTAAATGAGATACTTGGAAAAACTGTAATTAAAAAAGAAAGGTTTGGAATTGGAAGTAAAGGAGAAAAACCGAAGTTATACAAAAATTATTTTGTTCCTAGCACTAAACAGGTTATTTGTAACTTCTGTGGAACAAGAGGTCATATAGCTAAAAACTGTTTTCTAAGACAACCTCAAATATGTGGAATTAAGAAAGCTTATATTTCCAACGATCTATATGATTCAATCAATTTTAAGAAAACAAAGCAAATTTGGATACCCAGATCACAGCTTGCTAACACTCCTGGACCCAACAAAATATGGGTACCAAAGCAATTTGTTTGAATGTCTTTGCAGGTAGCAGGTCACCAAAGAAAGAAAGAAATATGGTATATGGACAGTGGCTGCTCAAGACACATGAGTGGAACTTCAGCTAATTTCTCTTCTCTTACTCGAAAGGAAGGAGGACTTGTCACCTTTGGTGACAATGCCAAAGGAAAGATTATTGGTATTGGAACAGTTGGAGATCCAGAGACAGTCTCAATCAACAAAGTACTTTATGTACAAGGGTTAAAACACAATCTGATAAGTATCTCTCAACTCTGTGATGATGGATACACTGTTGATTTTACTAACAATAGTTGTACTGTTTCTAAAGATAAACTGTTTAAGTTTAGAGCACCCAGAACTGATAATGTTTATACTTTGGATTTGTATTCCTTGTGTAAACAACAAGTAAACTGCTTAACTGCTAATATAAGTGAATCCTGGATCTGGAATAGAAGACTTGGTCATTGCAATATATATGCTTTACATAAATTATCTAAGAAACATCTAGTTTCTGATTTGCCTAGTCTCAAATTTGAAAATGACAGATTCTGTGATGCATGTCAGCTTGGCAAGCAACACAAATCATCATTCAAATCTGTTAATAAAGTTGCTACAACTAAACCTCTAGAACTTATCCATATGGATTTGTTTGGACCTTCAAGAGTAGCAAGTTTAGCTGGTAAATTATATGTTTATGTATTAGTTGATGATTACTCTAGATTTACTTGGATTTTCTTTTTGAAATTTAAAAGTGAAGCTTTTAGTTTATTTGAAAGTTTTTGTAAATCTGTTCAAAATGAAAAAGGTTTTAATATAATCTCATTGAGAAGTGATCATGGTGGAGAATTTGAGAACCAGGAATTTAATTCCTTTTGCTCAAACATGGGTATTAAACACACCTTTTCTGCTCCAAGAACACCTCAACAGAATGGGATTGTAGAAAGAAGAAATAGAACTATTCAAGAAATGGCTAGAACTATGTTAAATGAATATAGCCTACCTATATATTTCTGGGCAGAATCTGTTAATACAGCTTGTTATATAATGAATAGAATTTTAATAAGACCTATTTTGAAAAAGACACCCTATGAACTATGGAATAACAGAAAACCTAAAGTAAATTACTTTAAAGTTTTTGGATGCAAGGTTTACATCTTGAATACCAAAGATAATCTTGGTAAATTTGATCCAAAATCTGATAAAGGTATTTTCTTAGGATATTCTGCAACCTCCAAAGCCTATAGAGTCTATAATAAAAAGTCAAGGATTGTTGAAGAATCAGTTCATGTGAAATTTGATGAATCTGATCCTTTTGAGAAAAGGATAGAACAAATAGATGAACCTGATTCTAATGAAAACATGAGACCTGAGAATTTAAAGAATGATTTTGAAAATGATATAAAAGAAATTCAGTCCAGTTCAGAAGAACATGATACTGAAGAACCTTTGAATGTAATGCCTAGACAGTCTAGAACCTTAAAGAATCACCCTTTAGAATCTGTGATAGGTAACTTAGAGACTGGTATTCAAACTAGAAGAAACTTTGGAAACATAGTTGAATTCTCTGCTTTCCTATCCCAACAAGAACCTAAGACCATAGAAGAAGCCTTAGATGATGAGAGCTGGGTAATAGCAATGCAGGATGAATTGAACCAGTTCAAGAGAAATAAGGTTTGGGAATTAGTTGAAAGACCACATGATTATCCAGTAATAGGAACTAAATGGGTCTTTAGGAATAAACAGGATGATCAAGGGATAATAACTAGAAATAAAGCAAGATTAGTAGCTAAAGGATATAATCAAGAAGAAGGAATAGATTATGATGAGACCTTTGCACCTGTAGCCAGGTTAGAAGCTATTAGAATCCTTTTAGCCTATGCATCTTATATGAATTTTAAATTATTTCAGATGGATGTTAAATCTGCCTTTTTAAATGGTTATTTAATGGAGGAAGTTTATGTTGAGCAACCTCCTGGTTTTGAAAATTCTCAAAAACCAGATTCTGTTTTCAAACTTACTAAAGCTCTTTATGGCCTTAAACAAGCACCTAGAGCTTGGTATGAAAGACTAAGTTCTTTTCTTTTGAAAAATGATTTTACTGTTGGACTAGCAGATCCAACACTTTTTAAGAAAACTGTGAAAAATAATGTTCTGTTGGTTCAAATTTATGTTGATGATGTAATTTTTGGATCAACCAATAAAATTCTTTGTCATGAATTTTCAGAATTAATGCAAAAAGAATTTGAAATGAGTATGATGGTAGAATTAAATTTCTTTTTGGGTCTTCAAATATTTCAAAAAGATTTTGGAAATATTTTAAATCAATACAAATACATTACTGATTTACTTAAGAAATTTGGACTTGAAAACAGCAAGACATTTACAACTCCTATGTGTACTAATATAAAACTTGATTTGGATGAAACTGGAAAATCAGTGGACAACAAGTTATATAGAGGTATGATTGGTAGTTTGTTATATCTTACTGCTAGTAGACCAGATATAATGTATTCAGTATGTCTTTGTGCTCGATTTCAATCAAATCCCAAAGAATCCCATTTAACTGCTGTTAAAAGAATTTTTAGATATTTAAAAGGTACTATTTATCAATCTCTGCTTTATCCAAAAACCTCTGATTTTAATTTAATTTCATATTCAGATGCTGACTTTGGAAGCTGTAGATTAGATAGGAAGAGTACTTCAGGAACATGTCACTTTTTAGGAAAGTCTTTAGTATCATGGTCTAGTAAGAAACAACACTCAGTTGCCCTGTCAACAGCCGAGGCAGAATATGTGTCTGCAGGTAGTTGTTGTGCACAAGTGTTGTGGATGAAAAACACTCTTATGGACTTTGGATTAAAATTCAATAATACACCTATTTTATGTGATAATACTAGTGCAATTAATATTTCAAAAAATCCTATTAGTCATTCTAGAACTAAGCACATTGATATAAGACATCACTTTTTAAGAGATCATGTGTTTAAAAAGGATATATTTTTAGAATTTGTAAATACAGAAAATCAATTAGCAGATATTTTTACTAAACCACTTCCCACGGCAAGGTTTGAATTTATTAAGGGGGAGTTAGGTTTATTTAATTTTAAATAATTTTTTTTTTATTTTAATCTTATTCTGTTTTCGAATTCTGCTTAATTTCTGTTTCCCCCTATAAGTAATTTTATTTTGTTTTAAATAAAAGTAATGATTAGTGATTACACGGGAATCAAGGCTGTCAGAACCGTTTCACCTTCTAAACTGTTTTCACCTTTCGAAAACCTAAAGCCGCACATCTGCTCCAAAACCCTTTTCTGAATCTTCAAACCCTAAACTTACGAACCTTCATAAATTGTTGTTGAAATGGCAAAGACTAAGCGTCCAGATGAAGCTGAGAGTAGTGCTGCAAAGAAATCTAAAGTAGTTGGTCGGAAAATACTGCAAGGTAAAGTCATAGATTTAGAATGGCTGTTTGAAACTAATTTACTGTTGAAGCAAGCGTTGTCGTTTCAAAGCCTTGAGCAAGCTTTTAATAGTGAAAACTCTGAGTTTATATATGAGGCAGAAATGAGACATTTCTTTAGAACTGTTCAGTTTAGCCTTGGGGATACGGAGGATAGTTTATTGGCTCAAATAGAGGATAAGGACTTTTCCATATCATCTGTAGAGATAAGTCAAATTCTTAACTGCCCTCATGAAGGAGTTTTTCATTTCGATTTACGGAATATTGGAGATTCTGTACATAATTCTGAAGACATTATGTCTTTTCTATTTGGAACCAAAGTGATAAAGAAGATGTTTATTAAAGATTTGGAGCCCGATCAGAAAATCTTGGTAAAATTTGTTCAGACTGGTTTAGCACCAAGGATGGCTGAGATGGAGAAAATTCTATACCCTGACATGTACATAATTTATCTTCTGATGAGTGATATTAAGTTTAATTTTCCTCGGTTTATGATAAGATATCTGAGATACTGCTGTCAGAGTGAAGCAAGAATGACCTTTTTCCCTTATGGAAGGTTCATTTCTTTGTTTTTATATAAAAGAGGAATGATCAGATTGGTAAGTGCTGGGGTGAAATGTCACCACAGTAATGTTTTTAATGCTGGAACTTTGAGGAAAGTGGGATACTTCTGGAGCACAATTAAAGGAAAACTCTTACCTGTTGGAGCTGAGGAAGACTCGGAGAGTGCTCAGGCTCAACCGGCTAAGTCCAAGGAGGGACAAGCAGAATCAAGGGTTAGTACAGTGGCAAGAAGAATTCGCTTTGAGATGGAGGAAGTTGAGGAAGAGAGAAGTCAAGAAGAACTTCAATCTAGAAGGAAGAGGTCAATTGATGAAGAAATTATCTCTCCTGTCTTGAAATCTTCTGAACCGGTAATTTCTTATTCATTTGTGAGAGAAGCTGTTGTGGAGCGGACTGCACCGATAGAGGAACCAGTAGCTCAAGCGGAAATTCAACTAGAACCTCAAACTGCTGCTGTGGCTGTTGAAAAAGTAATTCAACAAGAACAACTTATGGAGGCAGTGCCTGGTGAAGAAGTGGCCCGACCTCAAGAGTTACATGAAAATATTGTTCTTGATCATTCAGTAGAAGTCAGAGAGACTACTGTTCGTGATGAACATACTTCTGAAGTTAATAGAGAGGTACTTCAGGAAGATTTTTCAGTAGAAGAGTTTCAGGCTTCAAAGGATAGTTCAGTGGATCAACCTTGTCAGGACAAAGAACAGTCAGATGCAGATTCTTTACCACTTGTCCTGCTTCATCAATCTGATTCTGGACATGAGAATCAAGCACAGGGTGCCCCTGATTCGAGAAAAGAAGAAGTTGTTGAGTTATACAAGCGTATTTCTCAGTTAGAATCTGAGAATGTTAGTCTCAGAAATTCTTTGATCTTAGAGCAGTTGAAGTTTCAGAAGCTGAAAGAATCTACTGTTTCAAGACAAGAAGTAGATTTGTTTAAAACTGATATGTTGCATGCTGTTGATCAGTTGAAATCAGAGATGGTAAAGAAAGATGATTTGTATGAGATGAAGATTTACATGGAGAATAAATTTGAGTCTGTTGCAAATAGTGCTGTGAGTGGATCAGGTTCTTCACCTGATTTGATTCGAAGATTTCAAGCAATTACTGGAGCACTGAGCAATATGAGTGACAGATTACACGATCTTCAGTGTAATAGTGCCCCTTTGTCAGTTTTGCTAGATAATCAGAAATTTTTAGTGGATCAGTTGACATCTGGAGAGCAACCGATTAGGATTCTTTTGAATCAGTTATCAGAAAAACTGGCTCTTTTTGTTGAAAAAGAAGAAAGAATGCATGAGTTTTTCAGAGTTAATTTGATTGAATATATTCATATGACTCAGGAGAACAGAGATCTTATCATCAAGTTAGGAGATGGGATGATGAAGAGGCTCAGAGAGCAGTTCACAGAGATCAAGACCGTGATTCAAAGGAGATAGACACACCTTTTTTTTCTTCCCTGTCTTATCCATGAACCTTGATTCCTCTGTATATCACAATCGTTTTTATATAATAGCTTGTGAATGAAAATTCTTTTCTTACTCTTTTTTTTGTTTTTTGTTTTGTTATTTATTGATTTATGATTAAGTTAGCCAGTATAACAAATTCACTTATTCATACACAGTTAATTATAGCATTTACTTATATTTCAGTGTAATATTGAATGTGTTCAAATCCGTAATTTTTCATTCTTTTTGATATCACAAAAAGGGGGAGAATTTGGATAAACACAACATTTAAATTCATTTGTTTCCTATGAAGAAATTTGGATATATGGAAGAATTTGGATATATACGACATTTATATTTTATCTATTTTTAGCTGAAAGTTTATTTTTATGGGGGAGAAATTTTATAGTTAAATATTGTTTTAATCCTTTCAGAATTCTAAAATTTTATAAAACTAATTTTTCAATAAAGATTGCAATTAAATTAGTTCTATTATTTTATGGGTTTTGTGATCATCAAAAAGGGGGAGATTGTTGAGCAATGTATTGTTTTTAAACAAATCAAAATAATGTTTTTTAAAGGGGGAGATTATTTTAAATAATACTCTGTCTCTTTATGATGATTTTGATGCTCACAAATACCCTTAATTATTTACTAATTATTTCGTTGAGTATTTTGCAGGAATTTATTTTATTTATTTATTTCATACAACGAGATTTTATACTTCATTTATTCCGAGATCAATTTTAGCGTATTCTGGAATCACTGTAGCGCGAGATCAATTTTAGCGTGTTCTGGAATCACTGTAGCGTGAGATCAGTTTTAGCGCGTACTGGAATCACTGTTCATACCCTACGTTGATGAACGTAACGTATGGATGAAAAGTTTACTTTTTATGTTATTTTGAAACGTATGGTTAATGAACCTTACGTTGTTGAAAAGTATGGAAGAAGAACATTACGTTTGGAAGGAATCTTACGTTTTTGTTGTTGGACAAGTATGGAAGAGAATCTGTACGTTAGTTTTCAGTGTTGAGTTTGTTTCTCAAAAGTATGGATCATCAACCTTACTTTTATAATCAACCGTACGTTCTTTGGAGAGTTGAAGCAAGACAAAGTATGGATGATCAACCCTACGTTTGAATGCTGAAGAGAAAGTATGTATGTTAAACCTTACGTTCTGAACCTTACGTTTGTGAACCCTACATTTGGAGCCACGTCATCAACCCTACGTTTGGCGTCGGGATATTTTTGACAGACGATATTTCCTTTTGAATTAGTCAAACAAGTGGATTATTAGGCGGATTTCGAGCCGATTCTTAAATACGACTTTGACTGAATCAAAGACGATTTACAACGGATTAATGATTGATTTAAACGGAGCTTTTTGTGCCGATTCTTCAGGGGAGTTACAACGGCTCTGCTATTTCATTTAATATCACGAATCTAAAGGAGATTTTCATGGATCTATTTATGCGGAAGATTTTCTCATATTTGAATATATATGTTCTATCTTGGAAACTTCGGATATATATATATGCACAGGAAAGTGTATGATACATAGATTGATCTTTTGACGAGCAAGAAACAGAGACTGTGTGAAAGCGTTCTTTTCTGGTGATCGAGAAGAAGTGTAAAACCTTTATTACTGAAGGAAGATCTTGATAGCAGATTCACGTGTTCTACATCGACTATCTGTTGTGAATCTACTGCTGCTGAAGTTGTGAAGTTTCTTATAATATCTATTGCAACTGGATCGACTCAGAACTGTTTTGATTTCAGATCTTTATTTTCTGAAGACGACGATCTATCTACTGTCAATTGCATTCTGTTGCAATTGTGAAGAACAACTGGAGAAGTGTTTCTTTATCGAAACCCTTTTTATTTCTTTTGAGTGATCAGCTTCTCGTTCTAAGCTGTGTGGGTTCGTGTTTGAACCAGGAAGGATGTGTTTGCCTGAATCTTGTAAAGGTGTCAACTGCCTGTACTCAGTTGTGGACGGGTCTGTGGAAACGAGGACCAGATAGTGAAAATCGCCAAGCTCGTGGATTTGAGCGTTGGTGGAGTGGACTAGGGGCCTTCTGTTCCCCGAACCACTATACATCCGTGTGTTCATGCTTTTACTTTTTCCGCTGCATATTTAATCGTGCAAAAGCATAGTGGACAGAATTTGTCTAAATTGAAGAGATTGTAATAATTTTGAAAAGACACAATTCACCCCCCTCTTGTGTATAATCCGTAGATTCAGATCCAACAGGTATGTGGATGTGGCATGTAAATAAGTTTTCAAGGGGTATATATATATATTCTTCGGGTCCGCTAATTCTCTATAAACTCAAAAAATCCTGAAGCTCTATTCCAGGTAAAGCGGGGTTCAAACTCAACCGCAAGGTGATGTATATTTACATAACAAGTGTATATAAATATAATAATTAAAACTCTATAAGCAATACATTTATAAATCACTTATAAGAAAATAACCATAAATATAAATTAATTAGAAGAAAATAATATCTTACTAAATAAGTTTAAACATAAAAATAAATATTAGTTCCCTTACACAGGACAATAAATTATAGAGCGTAAACAGAAAAATTATAGATAGTATATCCCTTACTTGAGGAGTAGACTACAATAAGACCATCTGCAGGAGCTTTGTACATGGATTCAAATTGGGTTTTCCCTTAATCTTTTTTGCACATCAAAACACAGCTTTTATCGCCATGAAACTATTGTGTAAAAAAAGAGATTTGCAAGACTTAGTTTGCTGGACAAGCTAGGACTTGGGTGAGGGAAAAAACTTTAATAACATATAATGTATCTGATTAGTCTGAATAAAGCCATATCAAAAGAGAAATAATTAATATAAAATCATGATAATAGTATAGAAAATCCATATTTGCGGATCAAAACAAAAAAAATCAAAACATTACAAATAAAGTCAATAATTGGACAAACTTTTCTATTAACTGAGTATAAAACCAGAGTAGAAAAAAAATAAAGTTGATAGAAAAAGATCAAAAGAAAATGCAATACCAGAATTTGTCAAAAGGACCACAATTTTATTAAACCTAGATTCAACAATTAGAAAGAACCTACCTCTCTCAGGTCTAGATTCAAAGTCACTAAAACCCTAACCGCAACTGAATGCCAAGACAAAACTCGGACCTCCACTGCGTTGGACCTTCGCTGGCTACCTCCTGCTTGCACGATGCATCTGGCTATGACATGAAACATGAATCCATGCGACTCCCCCAAAGTCGCTTGGCCTGCTCGTCCTGGAATGTCATCCTGCTCGACTCCGACCTTAGAGCGACCTCTCAGACCTGCTCGACTCCACCACTGAGCTCTCCCCATCCTGCTTGAGGCAACCCCCATGTGCGACACACCTGACCACGTCCTGTTGAAACCCTACCAGCCTCGACAGCACCCCAGATTCACAACCTGTACCTGGAGTGCGATGCACCCCCCACTCCCAAGGCGCGGTCCCCCCTTCATTTCAGTTCTTACAGGATTCTCAAATCCCTTCATGGGATTTCCCTTTATTTTTTTATCTGAATTACTTTATTATTATAATATTGTTATATTTATATTTTTATTATTTTTTCATTATTTTTTATACACTTATTATCATATATTATATTATCAATAATTCACAAAGTCAAAAGTTGTATAAAACTAATATTTTATTAAAATTCATTTTATCAATACTTTTTTAAAAGTAAATATTTTTATTATTAAACTCTTATATAAATTTCTTATTATATACTTATAACGTTATAAATTAAATTAATATTTGAAAATGGATTAACTTGAAAATAATTGTTATAATTGGTTACAAAATATTTGTAAAATTTTTAATATTATACACATATATATTATTTAAAGTAACAATAATTTTTTTATTAAAATATCATTCCTATATGTGAAATTTTAATCATTATATTAAAAATGGTTATATTATTTATTAAACAAAATCCAAGATGTTAATGATGTTATTAAGCTTTAATCTAATCAAAATTTATAATAAGTATACTTCATATTTTTGGAAATATATAAAACTCATGTAATTATTCCTATAATAGATTCAATATTAGTTCGCATAAGAAATGGTGTTAAAATATTTCAATGAAATAATTCTCAATGTCATATATAAAATTATAGTATTAGTTTTATATAATTATAATTCAAATATTGTTTACATATGCATGTATATATATATATATCATATTTGGAAAACAAGTAAATTAGTTATATTATTATATATGTTATTTAAAATATTCTATTAAATAATTATTTGATAAGAATAAATTATGTTTGATAATAATAGTTATTTTTAATTCTTTAAATAAAGTGAAATAATATTTACTTTGAAGTTTGAACTTATTTTGGATAAAAAAATAAAACGTCAATATTACTACTACATGAGAAACAAGTTTTTGGGGAATTACAATCGATATTTCTTATAAATAGGAACCTTAGGATCCACATTTGTCATGTTTGGATATAAGAAGAAATCATTGGAATCTCTACTCACGTCAATCCATAGTGCAAGTCTTAAAGACCTTTAGGTAGCCTACTAAACCTTAATAAGAATATAGAATTAATAGTAGAAGGAGATAGATGAGTTCATGATGTTTTAAACACTATGAAAATGAAACTTTCTTGAGGAAACATCCCCTAGTTTATCGATACTAGGGTGAAATGAATCCCTATGATCCCTAACCTGTGTGAACCCCTTCCATGAAAACCTGGGGAAACCCTAGTGGGTCAGGGTGAGTTCTTTCCCAAGTGTTGTTTACACTGTTTTTATCCACAAAAGAAGTCAACCCTTGTTTCCAAAGTATCACTCAGGTGAGGCAGCCTTTAGATCACCCAAAATTACCCAGGCGAATTCAAACCTAGTTCACCCAGGTATCACTTAGGTGAGGCACTCCTTAGTTCACCCAGGTACCACCTTGGTAAAGAAATATTAGGGCCCTATATCATATCACCATTTCTAGGGAACCCCCTTTCCCAGGTCCATTATGTGAGGTGGACCAATCCAAGACCTCCTTTAAATTCTCTAGACATGTATGACTAGAGATTTGGACACACCAATATATCCACTTGATCAGAAATTCCTATGGAAAAGGAGGTCCTGTTGTTAACCTACCTAAAAGGTATGATTCTTGGAATGTTAATGATTATACAATTTTATGTTAGTGATTATCCCAGCCTTTGGGATGGGGGAATATGGATTCTACGTCCAAGTGATAACATTTGTTGACTGAAATGTGAAGTGAATGAGATGAAAAGTTCCCAATGTCATCTGTACCCTCTCCCTAATCCACTCTTCCACTTGTCATAAGGCGAATCATCTGGGAATACCTCCTAGAGTAATCTGTTAAGAATTATAGTAGGACATATCCTTCCCTATATACCCTTTTCTCTTATCCACTTGAAGAATAAGAAGATCATGTGAAGCACCAAATATGCCACTTCCTCTTATTTCTCACACCAAGCATGACTCACATGGGATTAGAGGTTTGTGATAATAACCTCATAAAAATGATAAAATAAACTCAAATGGGCCTCCCCATAGGTGTAATCCCCAACCATTGTAAACTATGTGGGATTTGATTCCTATAAAAATAGGATATGTATGAAGACTCCCTGAGGTTCAAACCCAACAAATTTAGATCACAAAAATATTCTCCAGACCATATTCCCAGTTGGTTCATGTCAAACCTAGAGAGAAATATCCCCTTGTCGTCTCTTTAATCCCCATCCTTATTGTTCCATAATCATAGTAAGACCATTCCCCACCTAGGAGGCTGTATTATTTCTAGGTCGTTTTAGACTCATCCTCATTGGACCAAATTCCCGGTGTAGGTCATCTCATCACATGGACATATTCTATAGTAGTTAATCCATCAAGGGATACTCATGTTTGAGTCCCACACCATCCTTTACTAGGAACCATCCACCAATATATTGTCACTACATGATACTAAAATGAATGGTTTGGTCCTAGTCACTTGACCCTAAAATGTATGACATTCCCTATTAAGAGGCGCCAAACTACATGGGTTTTGATTTTTTTCAAAAGGATACATATGGATCCCTTCTCATGGGCCTTATGAAAACATCAAAATTCTAAGTTTCTACTTGGATTGAAATAAACTCCAGCACACCCAATCATGAGACTTTCAACCATGATCCTTTAAATAGATCATTTCTGAGTAAATAAAAAACAATATGGAGAACATATGATACATACAAGTGGATATATTAATAGATAACCATAGATACATACATATGGTTCCATTTATGGAGAACCCTTGATACATACATATGGTTACTCTTATATATATGATTGTTGTAAATAAAAAGGGTGAATGGTTTTATTTTAAGGCTTATAAAGGATTTAAAAAATAACTTAAATATATAATAGAGTCTCAATGTAGGAAAAAACTCCCCCAAAAAGTGTGTGATGATCAATACCCCCATCCTATTGACCAATGTCAGTCCTTAAGCATCATTAGAAAAATATCTGATGATCAACTAACTTTGGAAAGTTGGCCCCTGAAATATATATGGGAATCATTGTGTTATTTTAATTCCCAGGATAAAACCCTATTGGAAACCACCTAAAATAGAACATATAAAAAATAGGTTATACAATGTGACATATTTTTCAATTGTATTTAACACTCCCCCACAATCAAGTGTCGATCCACTATAGTTTTCATCAGAAACAAATAGTGGACTTTATGTGAATCCTTTAATTAACCAAAATAACTATGTTTCCTACATACCAAGACCCTTTCATACTCATATAAAATAAAGTAAGTCCAAACATGGATATTTTAATATAATGAATTAAACATGAGTTTGTTTATTGTGATGCTTCTTGATGAGTTTCCTTGTTTTTGTTTTCTATGTTATATTCACATGTTAAAGATGCACTAAAAAATATACATAATATATAATATTATATATATATAAAGTGTATATTTAATTACAAGAATTTTATGTTTGTATTATAATATATTTATTAAATATGGGCGATAATATATATATATATATATATATTTCTCCCGAACGGTTTTATTATCAGTTACAATCCGTTATAAACAGATTAATTGGATTGAACACTCATTGAATAAGATTCCATGAATTATGGGAATAAATTAATATGGATAAATCAATATGGATATTGAATTTTCATTTAATGAAATGTGTCATAGATGGATACATAAAGGGATGTGATCCCTCCTGTTGAAGATAAGAAATTGTAAGTAAGCCTCTTATTTCTCTCTTCCTCACACACTGTTTTTCATAATTAGAGACAAAGGTGCTAGCACCCCCTCAGTAGTTGATTTTCCTCATAATATGATCAAAGGTCTATTGGATAGTGTACCCCCTCATAGATAGGGTGGTTTTTCACTACTATGTGATCTTCATCAAGAATTATCCTTCTCCAAGAAGGAAGAAGACTGCTGTCATTGGTAATTTCTAGGTATGCTGTTATACAATTTATTTACGCATTGATTCTCAAAGATAGATTTTTTTTGTGTTTGGGTTGTCTTTTGTTGAACATGGTTATGTGATGATCATATAAAATTAAAAAAATGGTATCAAAGCATATGTATTTGACGAATCAAAATTTTTACTTATTTATGAAAAATATGTTTTCATAGTAAAATGAGTTTTTTCAATCCCAAAAATAATATATGAAAAGTTAAAATATATTGCACTTGTTTATGAAAATGAATAAATTATATATTTTTAATAAAGATAATTCAATTTTGAATTGAATTATGTTATTTATAATTTTTTTAAATAATAATAACAATCAAAAGGTATTTTGAAATATTTATATAAATTTATAAAAATGGTTTATAAAATAATTAACTATAAAATGTTTATGGTTAATTGAAAACTATATTTTTATACCTTTTGAAAAATTAAATGGAATTATTTATGATATATAAATAAAGGATATAATTATAAATAATAAAAGGATATTTATAAAGAGTTTATAAATTCTAACATATTTTTCATTTAGATAATATAAAATTGTTTATATAATAATTATTGAATTATTAAATATTTATAATTTATGAAATATAATAAAAATTCCATTTAACATAAAATATGAATGGGTTTATATTGATAAGAATATGAAATTTTTATATTCTTGGTAATTTATAAAATATTTATAATTAACATTTATTTCTTAATAGTATATAAATGTCTAATATTTTGGAAAATGAAAAATAAATTATTTTTTAAATTTCCTTAATATTCATGTTTAATTTATAATTAATTATTTTAAGTTGTTCAAATTAAAGATTTTTAATTTAGATATTATTTAATCCACATCAAAAGGTGTTATGATAATTGATATGATCAAGGTTTAAATAATAATTAAGTATACAATATTTAGATTATGTAAATGGTTAACATAATAGAAAATAAATTATATGTAATTTGTAATTAATATGATATTATATATTTAAAAAGAAAATTATATATTATGATAAATATAAAAAATTCATATGGTAAAGAATATAAAGAGATTATATTCATAATTTATGGAATGACTATAATGTTAAATCTTAAATTATAAATGGGTTTAAAATTAATTTTTATTTATGAAATTTTTCATAAATTTTTATCTCAAGTTTAAATATTTGAATTGTTCACTTATTTAAAGATTATTATTTTTTATTCATAGTTATAAATAGTTTATATTATGAATAACTGTATCCCAAAATTGATATGATAAATTTATTATAGGATATAACCTTTCCTATCATGCTAGGTTTGATATAATAAAATTTAGTTTTGATATACCATGACTTTAGTTAGTAATTTTAGTTATGAGCTTGAGTGTAGTTGTTGGGAATAATTTGTGTATATTAGGTGTTATAATTGTCATGAATTAAATTCTATCTTGAGTAAAGTATCCCTATGTAGAGGGACTTGGGGTCAGGATACCTACTTTCCAGGATGCTTTACTTTGCTAGGAAAGTGAACGAGGTTGGGTCTCAATCGCTTCGAGATTTCTCATGTGGATTTTAAAATTTTCATACAACTATATTACATTATAGTAAGTGTTTATGTACCTAATGACTATGATTAATTTTTATATGTATTAAAATATTTAACTTCTATTTTGGGTTATTAACACAAACTTGTGAGTTATGTAAAGAGTTACACATTAATATGATGCGAACACATTAAATTTGTGGTTGGAATAAGGATTCCCAAACTAAATCATTAGAATCGTGCATACATAAAGGGAATAAAAACTGAGAAGATAATTATTAAAAATGATGCAATAGTTATGAATTTAATATGAATATGATTTTGTTTCCCCCGGAACATGTGTTATGGTTATGAATCACTATTTCCAAATGGTTTCTAATAGATTTGATTATGGAACTAGAAATATCCAACAATTCTATATCCAAAAGGACCTTATTTCCAATGGTAGGCATTCATTAGGTATTTTGACCTATGACTCTTAATAACTCTCATTGGTTAAGATTATTGGAGGTCGGTCTCATCACACCCTTTTGGGGAGGAATTATTGCCTACTCCAAGACTCTCTTATAGATGTAAGATATGTTCATGAATCCTTCATTAATTCCCAAGTATGACGTAGGTCATCCCAAAATTGGAAACTGATTATTATCATATAGAAATTCAGAATCATCTGTATGTATTTTATGTTATTCATCAATGGAGATATCTATATGTATTTGGGGTTCTCTATCAATGGTATCCCCTCAAATACAACTTATAGATTATTTTGTCAGTATTATGATTATGCTAGATTTTAAGGTACTCAGTGGGGTGCTCTAGAATTTATTATCATCTAGGTTAAAAAAATATTTTAAAGGTTATCATCATCTCGGGAGACAAAATTTTACTCTAGAGTTTATTGTTATCTAGAGAGATGGAAGTTGTTTTAATGTTGGGATCAAACCCATAGATGGGATTCCAATGTATCCTTGTGAAATTAATCATAACCCATGTAGTTTGATGCCGCTTAATGGGACACATCATTCCTTTTAAGGTCATGTGATAAGGACCCAACCATACAGTTTAATGTCATGTGGAAAGGACATCTAGGTAGAAGGTTCCTAGTCAAAGCTTGGTGTGAGACTTATGACGAAACTGCCCAAGGAACATGGAAAGAATATGAAATTCCATGCAGAATTTGACCATGTTGGTAATGTGGCCTAGAGATAACAAGTTTTATTTTGGGTTTTGGGTTCGAACCTGATGGAGGTTTCCAATGTATTCCATTTGGATGGGAATCAAAGCCCATGCAGTTTGGTAAGTCTTGTAGGGGAGTATTGAACTTTGAGAGAAATATGTTGGGGATTAATACTAAAGAGGAATCCCTTATAGTAGGGTCCATGAGAGATGTATTAGCTCATTGAGATTTAAGGGGGACTTAATTCATGACATACTTAAAGGGAGGATGCCTAGATCAATGGAATTATGGTTGGATTCCTGAGGAGGATGTCTAGTGAGCTTGATCCCTAGGTGAAGTCTGCCTACATATCCCAGTTATAGTGGTAATCAGAGCTATTATAGTTCATTAAATTTAGGGCTTTCACCTAGGAGGAGGCCTATTAATAGGGTTAAGTTGGGGCTTACACCTGAAAATAATTCCCTAGTAAATTTAGGGTTTTGATTGGGACTATATTTTGAGGAGGATGTCCCTTGAGATTAGGCATTAGGCAGGCATCCTATGTATCCAGGTTATGGAAAGAATTAGATTTCTTATAGTTGAAGCTATGATGTGGATTTTGAGTATGTTTTAATCATAAAAAATTTATAAGCCCATGTGATTCATTCTTGGTTTTAGAAACAAATGGATTTTAAAGATTCAATAAGATACACACTTTCTCCTATGATGATGGAATAGGGCAGGCCTATGGAAAAAGAAGTCAGGGAGATGGTGGATGAGGGCACAAATTAATGAATCGTTCAATGTAAAATGAAGGTGAAGGCCATTGGGTCTGACCCAAAAGGCTAGGGGATTACTCTAGGATAGATGCCCTTTGATTAGTCCCAAGAGAGGAGGGAGACTTTTCCTTTGTCAAAGGGAAAATAAACTGTGATCCTCACTCTCCCTATTGGGAAATAAAGGTTTCAGGTCTTAAATATGAGAAGGAGAGGACACATTTGTATCCCCCAAATCCAGGATTGGGAACTCTACAAACTACCCCTAAAGTAAGGGTCCATGTGACTATCGATATTCAAACCTACAGACATCCCAAGGATCCTGACCCTTTGGTAAGACAAGTGTGGGAAAACTCTAACTATAGATATATAAACCCAAATTGGAGACACATTGATGTGACTTCCCAAATATTTTATTAAATTAGGAGGTCTTAGTGGTGGTTTCAACATAATCTCTTTTATAAAAGGGATCCAATGAAGGAGAGGCCCTATCATGAATGTCTTTAAAGGAGGCTTCATGAAAGGCTCGAGCAGGCTGAAGGGGTAAGGTGAACCAAGAAAGGGGTGATCAAGTAAGTGGAACACAAGTATGTGGGATGCAAGTAGACTAGGGTGAATTGGTTGCACATTAAGTGATGAACATCCTATATTACTAGAATCAGGTGATACTAGACTAAAGCCTTCAAAATTCTTCATAGGAATTCCCTGAAATAGGGCTCACAACTTCTTACTTGAGGAAGGGTGATCGTGCAAGTGTTCTTAAATTAGGGTGGTTGGGAAAACGAGTCATGAAAATGTTGTTAATTTTTAACACTTGGAGAACCTAAGTCTCACTATCCCCATTTAATTCCCTTGATTTAGGTGTTATGAAATTACATTAGAGGATTCAGAGGACTTGGGTGTAGGACTAGGCAAACTAGAGCAACAATAGGGATTTTGGAAAATTATTACATAAAAATGAAGACCCTATGGGTCTATTTATTGGCAAATATTCTGCCTTGGGCGAAGGAGACTTGGTGCACAAGTGGGTAGTGTGAAAGTGATGGGCGCACGAGTACTTCCATGCCACCAGTGATTCGGGCTACCTTGGGTGAACAAAATATTGAGCCTTTTTCAAATTTTATATTGTCCATATATTTTATCCCATTTATTCTACAGAATTTTCCTTTGTCACCTTTTTATCCAAGTGATGGAACTGAGTGTCCACAAAATCCACTCACCCCTAGGGATTGGATCCAAATGAAAAGAGGGTCTAATAATGAGGTAAAATGGAATGAAAAAGGAAATGGTTCACACAAGTTTTTAAGTTGTCATGCAAGATGGGTTATGCAAGTAAGCTTATTCATCTATATATAGGGGATTCACTTCAGTGAAAATCACAAAGGATTTAGAAAATTCTCTTCTCCATGAACAATTCTAACATGCCTATGTTTTCTTATGATGAATATTTTCTTGTTCGCATAAGTGAATTAGGTATGATTTTTGTGTTCCCAAACTTGAGTGACATACTTGCATGCCAAAATTTCACTTGCATGCCTTAATGACTCTATCAAATTTTCTTTATTTTTGATTTTTTTTTCAAAAGGAGCCTACTCTAAAATGAGTTTGATATTTTTTTGAAGGATTAAATAGATCCCAAGAAAATCAAAACTACTAATTAGTTAGATAGAAAGTGAATTTATGTAATGATAAAGATCATTGGGCATGATTACTACGATTTTTATGACACCACTCTTCCTGATCTGGAGAAGTATATGAAGAAGTATCAATGAGATTTTCCAATGATTATTTATCTGACACTTTAAAGTTATGGCCATCTGTAGGAAGTCAATATATCATATCTAAAGAACTATCACCCATTTTTTTGGTTTCAAGACCATAATAACTTCTCATCCACCAACATTTATATTGTGGGAACATTTATCAATATTAAGAGGGTGGCTAAGCCCCATTTCAAACATAAAATCCCATGTGCTATAGATTTGAAAGTACATATACCCGAGCTAAATACACCCTATTATTAATCCATTTTTTAAAATTCAAAAGACAGATTAGTTGAAGGGTTATAGAAAAAGTTAGGATTTTCATCTAGGAGGGGGTTGTAAGCCTGCATGTATGTGGGCATATTGGGTGCTCCAGACATATGAAAAGTTCAACGATGATCAGAAGACTTCTAGAATTTATGATGCTGTATGGGTCAGGAAAACCTTTGTATATAGGAATGATGATTTGGTGCCAGAGCTACTGAGCCATTTCAGTTCATAGAAAAATTCTTTCCATTTGAAGCATGGAGAAGTAGGCATCAGTTTATGGGATGTCTATAAGATCACCGAAGCTCCAATTATTGGAGATATTTATAATGAATTGATTCCTCCAATGGAAACATTTAATGATGTAGAAAAGACACCAAACATAGAGCATTAGTTATTGAATATAGCTCAAAAAATCAAGAATTCAAATACAAAATCCAGCGCAAGAAGTGATATTCATCCAAAATAGTGGATGGAAACATTCCTAATGAAGAAGAAGAAGAAATTTCCCACCTGTAAACATCCAACAATCTATCCTAGGGAAGAAAAGAGAGGTCCTACTGAAACCTTATAGCCAAAACTAGAGAAAGGAGAGTTTGGAAGATGGGGGTATGAATCCAATTCCAAAATTTCTACCTAGATTCATCCTGTAGGTTTCCTGGCCATGTGGATTAGTGTATATTTGTTGTCTATCTGAGATTCCTAGGGCGATGTAAGGCCTGAAACTTTTTTTATAGTAGCCAAGCTGGAAGAGAGTAAGATGGTGGGGTTGGATACCCATATCATGTAAAATATTCATAGGGTGTTATTTCATATCCATGGAGGGAAGTATCCTTTTAAAATAACAGGACCATTCCAAGTTTTATGGGGATGGATCATGACTCATTTTAGAACCTATGTTGCGCAGAGTGGGATCCAGGTCCTTGGACATTTTTTGCGACCATATGTTCAATATTTATCTAGTATTTTACCCTTATCATTGACACCTCTTTTCATTAAGACAAGTTTAAGTATGTTCAATGAATTTCAATTCTTTCTCTATGGGAATCCTCCTATGGGATTATTTTCCAATGATAGGATAACCAGCTTGGAGATAAAGGTGTATATGAAATCTTGTAGGGATAGTGTAATGAAAACAATGATTGAAGGTGAAATTATCTGCGAGGACTATACTCCCTATATATTTTATGGTCAATTAAAATGTTTGTAACAAAATACCATGTCTCCTCTAGTGCGTGTTAGATTAGAAAAAAATACAATGGTGGATCAATAGTTATGGTTGCTGATAGCCACAAATAAGACAAGGGAAGTGTTTAATTTACTTGTAGCTGATGAAAAAAATAGGTTAACCATCTAGTATTCTGAGAACTTGGTTTCACTATACCCCAAAGTGCTGCTAAACTAAGTTGTTCCTCTGGCTAGAGTAAAGAAATAGAGTAGGAAAGAACTTTCTCCTTTGGAATGTGCTTCCTCTCCTTTAGAGGCTAAATCATTAGAATCAGAGGATAAGGATGATGAGGCTCCTATCTTGCCAAAATGACCTCGTGCAAGTTAAAATCCACCCACTAGAGTCAAGGGGGGATACACCAGCATCACCTGTTTAAGTTACACCTAGGAGATCCAGTTGCCACTGCCAAGAAGAGTAGTGGGTTCCATTTTCCCATCTACCATCAGTGACAGTAGGAATTGAGAATCCCATCAGATCTAAGACTCTAAGATCATCCTCACAACAATCTAGAATGTATTCTAAATATGTACAACCAGAGGTGGTTCAAACATGGAATATCTTGTATTGTGATATTGAAACCATGTGGGTGATTTTATGTGAAGGGATGTGTATTATTAGGATAAGAGATCTACGAGCCTCATCTGATATTCATTTTGAGAATAATCCTAATGAGGGAAGAATTCATATCTGAGAGCTATAGATGCTCATATACACAACTAAAAATTTAATACCTATAATAAAATGAGTGAATGAAATGATAGATCATGGTTCCATTGAAGAGTTTGACCATTTATTAGAATAATGATGGGATTTTGTCAATCTTGAAGATGTAAGTTTTCTTCTCCTCACATTATTTTCTACTTTTCCATTTCAATTTTTCCAAATAATTATTTTTTAGGGGAAATAAAATATTAAATTAAAATTGGTCAAGGGAAAAAATCAACTAATGTTCCATCACCCTGGTATATCCCAAGTGGTACCATGATTTGGGTTGTTGAGTCACCTTTTGAATGAGGAGATATATCTCTAGGACAATAAACCATGGAGGATGAAATGGTGGGGGGATTGTGGTATCCAATACTTGTTTTTCAAGATGATGATGCTAGTCCTCCTAAGAAAATAATAATAAAAGACACTGAAGGAAGAAAGTTGTGGGTAAACATTTTATTAGTAGCGGTAAGACTTCTTGACATCATTAACTACATCCTCATCCATATAAAGTATTTAAACTTCTTTGAATTGAAGAAAATTCTATTATTTCCTCTCTTAGGTAAGTTATTAATGAGACTTTGGGAACCACAGAGGGAATTTATGATCAACTTCAAATCTCTATTAATGAAGAGGATCCTTTGAATTAAAAGGAATCTAGGCCAGAGGAAACAACATCTACTCCTAGAACTGCTCATATTCCTACTTCTAGGAGAGAGGAGGCATTTTTTATGTCATAAGTGATTCTTAAAAATCTATATAACAACAAATTACTTCCATTTCTATAATATTTTTGGGGCGTGGCTTTGGCCTCTAGGTGCTTCTGTTGCATCATTCACACGTGCGAATCTGCGAAACATATGTTCTTTCAAAGTCAGTGGGCACTTCATCTTTGGTCCCTGTTTACGTATAATCCATGCAGAGACGTTGGAGAGTTCTTGTTACAGGATTATGTGGAGTGATGGTTTTCTGGCGCGGGGTCTTCTGATCAGGAGCGGATGGTTAGAACGATCATCCTTATGGCTCTGTGATGGGTGATTTGGGAGGCGCGCAACCAGGTTCGAAGAGGTGAAAGTCATTCATTGCTATTCCTCCAGACTAGCCTCAAGTCACTCATCTTTGAGATCGCTTCTCAGATTAGAGGTGGAGCGACGTCTGCTGCGGTTAACAACCTCCTTAATTGCCCCTGTCTTCTGAGAAAGGGGACTGGTCAGTGGGTTAAATGGCACCCACCGGTTGTGGGTCTCAAGCTTAACGTTGATGGTTCATGCATGAGAGGGATCATGAGGGGGGGGGGAGGCGTGCTGTGGGATTCCTCCGGATCGGTTCTCATCGCCTTCAGTGACTTTTATGGGCCTGGAAATTCTCTGAGCACGGAAGTTCATGCTTTGGCTTCAGGGCTGTCGGTGTGCAGAAGAAAGAAGTTGGCAGTTTCCGAAATCGAAACGGACTCAGATACCCTCGTGAAGATCATGAAAGGGACGTGTGGGGTTCCGTGGGAACTCACATATATTATCAGAAGGTGCAGATTGGAAACCACACATGGGGAGCGTTTGTCTCACAGGTGGAGGGAGGCTAATTTTGCGGCAGACTCCCTTGCCCGCTTGGGGAGACAAGATGATCCTCTCATTCTCTATAATTCTCCCCTCTCCCTCCATTCAGAATGTGCATCCTTTGTGATGGGGAATGCTCTCGGGCTTCACCATTTCCGTCCCCCTTGAGGGGTCTTGTTTCCTTTGAGTTTTATTTTTGAATTAAAAAAAATGAACTACTACTACTACTACTATTGCTGACCTAACGACTATCACTCAGGATGCTATTTAGGGTCTAAGGTAATTGGAGGAGGGCCATGAACCAACTGCTCCAAGTATTCCCATGGGCGAGACATTGAAAACACAATCAATCCCACTATTGAGGAGGAGTTATCTCAAGTGAACCATGAAATGGAAAATATTTTATAGGTTCATCTGGAGAATCCTGAGCAGAATCAAGAATGTACTCTTCACCAAGAGGTTCCAACCAAAACTACTAAGGCTGGAAATGTTGGGGAGGATTCTGTTCAGGCTACTGACCTATTTTTGGGTAAGTATCACCAAATATTGTGACTACATACAATATTTCCATCCTTTTTAATTTAACCATAAATTTAATTAATCATGTAGGATTATCATCTTCTCTGGCTAGGTCTAAAGGATAAGCTTTGGCACCAGCCTAACCAGTATCAAGAGGCCATGAATCCATTATTCCAGAGGGAGAAGAACATGGTACTTCTTTAAGTGCACTTATCTCATAGTACAACCCTACTTATGTGGGTGACTCTGATTCGGATCCATAATTGAACAATTCTCTCTTCATCACATTTTTCAAAGCTTGACAAGATATATGGATGCTTATCTCTAATACATCCTTCAAGGAAATAAGTTTTTGAATTCCACAACTCTCAATGATATTTAGTATGTTAGGATTCAGAGGTTTTTATTACCATGAAATCCATACCATGGTGAAGAAGATCATTCAGAGGTGGGAGTAAGAGAACATACTTCATAAGGATCAGATAAGGGCTAAACTGTATGCTACCATTGATGAATTTTGAGTGGTAGCATCTCAAGCTAAGGCTAGTCATAGTGAAAAATTGGTAACATTCAACCGACAGATTAAAGAGAAGAATATTCAAATTTTGTATCTTCAACAAGATTTGGATAGTGCTACAGAGGAAATTAAATAACTCCACTACTCATTAGATAAATTCAGAAAGTATGGGAAAAAGACATTTCAGATGCCAAGGAAGTTCTTCATGAGGCCGAGGAGACTAAGGCTAGTTGACCGACAGAACTTCAATAGGTGGATGACATTGCCTAGGAGGCTATTCAACAAATAAAGAATTATTTCGACAACATTTTGTAAATTATTACATAGAGACTCCAATTTGTGGATGTTCCTCTAGGGACTTTTTTCTTATAAATGAAAATAATTTTGTTTTTTATTATCTATTTTTTCATCCCTATTTTTTTCTATAATCATAAAATTAAAGCTTATTTTCATAAAATTACATCCCCATGTAAATTAATGATAATTACTATGATATGGATCAGGGGTGATTTAACTTTTACCTAAGCCAAGGTGCCTATCTAGCATAGTTTTACTTTTACTGGCATCATATGGACTACCATATAATTTTTTTTTCTATTATATAATCACCTAATTTTTTTCTTAATACCAATAAGGAGGGGAATTTGTGGGTGAGAATTGTCTTTTTATTACTTAGGCTTTCCCTTTTGGGGGTTTTTTAGCCAAAAAAGTTTCTATTTTAAACTTTTTATTGCTTGATACTGCCTAAACCATACAAAATGTTGGTATAGCGAGCTGAGACATGACTTTTTTCTTGGATTCTCTTTGTGGGTTCTCAACCTAGTGAGTACTATGTCTCTTTTTAGGTTAGTTTAAAGTCATGTATGTCAGACTAATAAATCTAGTGTTTTAGGTCGAATAGCTTTAACCATGAATTTTGAAATTATAACTCAAACAAGGTTTGATGGTTAGAAAGGTCCCAACATTGTTTTAGATACTTCCAAGGGGAATATTAATTCATGATTTTTATGGTTCCCAAATCTAAAACTCGAATTATAAGAATAAAGGAGGTCTCTTCCAAGAATGAAGTTATTGCTATTTGAAAAACCTATTATAGGGGTTGTATTTTGCAGGGCCGACTAGGGAATATGATGCATATCCCAATAGTATCATCCTTAGGCTGAAATTCCCATTATGTTGGTGAAAGTATTCAAGGAAAACTAAGGGAACATACTGAATAGTCATGTAAAGAAGTTCCTAGGAATTATGACATTCTACTACTGATAAACATAGGGGTTTAATATTTGGATGTCTCAAAACCACAGTGGGTGGCTTTTCCAAGGAAACATGTTTAAGAATAAAAGGGGTAATCTGTGCCAACATAGGCCCTGAATGAGAAGCCACTCATACATGAATTTGATGTGTGAAGGAAGGTACATTTGTCATAAAGGGGTTTTATGATAATATTCTATGTATTTTAATGTTATGAAGCAAGGAAATTATGTTGTATAGTTTAAAGTCATGCATCAAGGACATTATGTTGTGTAGTTTCAAGTCATCCAGTAAGGACATTATGAGGCTATGCAGTTTAATGTCATGCAACCATGAAATTATAGGGATTTAATGTAAGGTCTTTATCTATGGCCAAATATTTGATGGTTTTCCAATTTTTGGTAATCTGTATAGAAATGTGATACCATATTCAGGTATAGAAAGGGATAATTGTAAGTTGTGATTTTGGGATTTTCAAATATGAATAATGACATGGATTAAGGGATAATTGAATTTAGAGGATGGGAGGTCAGGTTCATCACACTTTTTTTGGGGGGAATAATTACATACTCTATGAATCTCTTATTTATTTAAGATATGTTTGTGAATCCTTTGTTAATTCTCAATTATGAGGTAGGCCATCCTAGAATTGGATATCAATTATTAATATGTAGAAATTCAGAATCATCTATATGTATTCTAGGTTCTTCATCAATTGAGATATCTATATGTATTTGAGGATCTCTATAAATGGTATCCTCTCATATACCAATTAGATATTCTTTTTTCATTATTATAACGATGATGGTTTTTATGAGACATATTGGGGTGCTCTGGAATTTATTGTCATTTGGGTAGACAAAAATTATTCTAAAGTTTATCATCATCCAAGGAGATGAAAGGTTACTCCAGAGTTTATTATTATCCAAAGAGATGGATTTTGTTTTGTTGTTGGGATCATACCCATAGATGGGATACCTATATATCCTCATGAAAGGAATCATAACCCTCATAGTTCGGTGTGAATTAATGGGAAACATAATAAATTTTAAGGTCATGTGATATGGACCTAACAATAATGTTTAATTTCATGTGGTAAGGAAATCTTGGAGGAAGGTACCTAGTCAAATCTTGGTGTGGGAATTATGTCAAAACAACCCAAGGAATTTGGAAGGAATATGAAATTAAAAGTTGAATTAGACCCTACTGGGAATATGGACTTGAGAGAACAAGGTTGATTTTGGGCATTGGGTTTGAACCTCAGGGAGGTTTCCTACATATCCTATTTGGATGGGAATCAATGCCCATGTTGTTTTATAAGTATCGCAGAGGAGTATGGACCTTTGAAAGAAATAGGTTGGGGTTTAATCCTAAAGATGATTCCTTTATAACAGGGTCAATGAGAGATGTCTTAACTCATATATATTTAATGGGGGGATTAATTCAGGTCTTATTCATAAGTAGGATTCTCAGATTAATGGAATTAGGGTTTTATTTTTGTGAAGGATGTCTAGTGAGATTGAGCCCTAGGTGAAGGTTACTATGTATCCTAGTTATGGTGGGAATCAGAGTTCTCGTAGTTCATTCAATTTTGGAATTTCACCTAGGAGTATTTCCATTGAGAGGGTTAAATTGAGGTTGACTCTTTAAAATAATTCCTTAATAAATTGAGGGGTTTTATTGGGAAAATCACTTGAGGATGATGTACCTTGAGATCACGCATTAGGTGGGAACCCTACGTATCCTGGTTATGAAAGGAATTAGAGTTATCATAGATCAAGATATGAAGTGGATTGTGCTAATGTTTTGATCATCACAAGTATGTAATCCCACATGAGTCATTCTCAACGTGAGAAACAATAGGATATGAAAGATTCAACAAACCACACACTTTTTCCTCAACTCACGGAAGAGGTTTGGCCTACGACAAAAGACGTTCGAGCAATGGTGGACATGGGAAGTGAATCAATGGACCTTTTAATGTTAAATGATGGTTAAGGTCATTGGGTCTAGCCTGAAAGGCTAGGGGATTACTCCAGGAGGGATTCCATTTGATTAGTCCCAAGAGATAAGAGATACTTTTCCTTTTTTGAAGGGAAAAGAAAGTGTGATCCTCACTCTCTCTATTGGGAACCAGAGGTTCTGGGTCTTAGTGATGAGAAGGAGAGGACAAAGTCCTATCCCTAAAATCCAAGACTAGGAACTCCACAACACTATCCTTGGGATAAGGGTACACAAGACTATAGATATTAAAACCTACAGACATCATGAGGATCCTGACCCTTTGGAAGGACAAGTGTGGGAAATCTCTGATCGTAGATATACAAACCCAAAATGGAGACACAATGACGTGACTTTCCAAAAATTTTAGTAAATTATGAGGTCTTGGGGGAGGTTTTAATATAATCCATTTTATGAATGAGATCTAATGAAGGAGAGGCTATGCCATGAATGTCATTTAAGGAGTCTTCATGATAGGATTGACCAAGATGAAGGGGTGAGGGGAACCGAGAAAGGGGAACTCAAGTAAGTGACACGTAAGTTTGTGGTGTGAAAGTAGACATGGGAGAATTGGTTTCACCTTAAGTAATAAAAAACCTATATTACTAGAATTTTTCTAGATGTGAATAAAGGCTTCATGAGTATTTATAGGTGTTCCCTGAAATGGGGTACAAAACTCATACTTGAGAAAGTATGGTTGCACAAGTGTTATTTAATTAGGGGGGTTGGGTGAATGAGATGCGTAACTGTTTTTAATTTTTAACACTTGGATAACCTAAGTCTCACTATCCCACTTTTATTCCCTCTATTTAGGAGCTATAAAACTACCTTTTAGGTTTCATAGGACTTGGGTGAAGCACTATGGTGACCAGAGCAGCAATTACGCTTTATAGAAATTATTCCATACAAATGAATACCCCATGGGTCTATTTATTGGTAAAATTATACCTTTGGAGAATGAGACTTATCATGAAAGTGGGTAGCGTGAATGTGAGGGGTGATTAATTACTTTCATTCCACTAGTGATTTAGACTACCTTGGGTGAACCAAATCTTGATCCTTTGAAAAATTTGATATTTTCCATATATTTTCTACTCTTTCTTCTAAGGCATTTTCATTTGTCAATTTTTTATCCATGTGATGAAATAGAGTGTCAATAGGGACATAGGATAAATATCTTCTCCATACCGTGGGGGTTACTCCCCCACACTGCTGCTCAGGATCAGTGCCGAGCTATAGTCCCAACCCTTTAGGCCAGTGCCTTCACTATCGTCACTGAACCCCACGAAAAATGTCGAGTCCCACCATGAGATTTTCAAGATTTTTTGAGGATGTGATGTTATTAATATTTTCATGACTTATTAAATACTCTCTTTACTGATTTTTATATGAAATGTGCATAATTTATGTGAAATATTAATGTTTTAATACTAAGTATAATTTTTGAGCATTTTTAGAAGTAGTCCAATTGAGTCCGTTTACTGTTTTAATAATAACTATCACTATACAGATCCAAATTGTGTTGTTATTTTTTGGAGGATTCTTCTTTAAATATACAACATTTCATTAGGAGGTACCATGATCCAATTCTTCCATTTGAAGGGTCATATGGTCCTCACAAACAAGACTAAAGAATCTGTGAAGAAACTGAACTATTCATGAATATTGATTTAATGGGCTAAATACAGAAATCCAAATTAAATTTTTCTCCACCATAGTTCGGGGAACAATTTAAGGAGTCCAGGATAGAAATTTGAAGGCCTAATAATAACAAAATGGGGCCCAAATGATCCATTAAAATCCAGCCCATCATTCTGGCTGAGAAATAAAAGCAGCAAACAAATATTGCCATTTCCCCTGATGTCGACATCCATTCGTTATGAGATTTTTCAGTGTGAAAGAGGATATTTATGCAGATGACTTTTTTGAAGAAATTATTCGAATTTGAAAGAATATTCCTTTTCAAAAACCTATTCACATTTTGGGCTTCAAAAAGACTGGATTGAAATGGACAGATTAAAATTGTTTACTCAACTGGCAATAACTTTGGATCCATAGGTCCAAATGCCTCCAAATATGGAGATTAGTCAGAAAACGTTATTTTATACAACTTTTAAGAAGGAGATATATCGAGATTAGGCTGTCTGAATAGACAACATGGCAATTCTTGTGGAGGGACAGATTCGGAATGAAAACAGTCCACTTCCTTGGGATATAAATGCATCCCCCTCCTCTCCTTGAAAGGGGTTGGAATTTCAGAAGATATGAGCACATATTTGAATGACCAAAGCCTTCACAAAGGCTTGGGAGGACCTTCCATACTCATGTTTTCACTTGATGTACCCTTCCTCCTCTCTTTGTTTCCTTTCAATTTTGTGTTGTTCTTCGTATGTAAACTTGTAAGTTTGTGTTTTGTAATTCTATTTTAATGAAAATTTCTTCTTTAATATTTCTTATTCTCTTCCACCTTCTATAGTTTAATTTTAATGTTCTTAAAATATTTTAAATTCAGTTGAATCCCCTTCCCTTTTTCTGCTTCCTCATTCAATCGAAAATTCATTTTTAATTACCATCATTGTTCGTGTGTGTGTGTTCGACGTACCACTCTTTTATAATCCCTTTCTTTTTTTCCTCTTGTTAATTCATAATAATAAATATATAAAACAGATTAATATTAATATCAATGGATGAGTAGATATATTATTGGGGTGATTCAATATTTAGGGATGTTAAGTTATTGAGAGTATTTTCTCGATGAATATTCTTTAATTTAACATTGTGTATGTCGGACTTAACATGTCATGAATTAATGAATTGTTTTGTTTAATGTGTGGCTTACATGGATTATTGGAACCATAAATATACTACCATAAACAATATATTCTTGAGATTAGAACACTAAGTTAAGTTAAGTCTTGGATTAAAGCCTTAACACTTAAGTATTACAATCAATGTTATCTTGTGAAGTGGGTGTTAATTTAAATTCAATATAAAGCAAAGCTCAAGGATATCACAAGCTTAACTCCCTAATGATGAACTCACCCCAATATTTATAAAATTGTTAAATCAAACACCAATCATTAATCAGTTCATTTAATCTCTACAAACAAACCCTCCAATCAGAATACAATCTACTAAAAACAAATCACTATTACAAAGTATCATCGCCGAGGATTCGACCTGAGTGCTGCTATACACATTAGCAGAGCACCAGAACCTTGACTGGTCGATAGGCGAAAATTGGCCGTGAATTTCAAATGGCGCCATTTAGGGGATGGTGCTTTATGTAGTCATTAGTTCTGGTTATTGTAAAAAAATAAAAAAAAACAAAGTTTAAAAAAAATTGAAAAAAAACACAAAGAAAAACCCGTCTTCTCATAAAAATCATAAACAGAAAACAAAAAAAGAAAAACCCATATTCCTTTTTCTTCCAACATCATTCTGAATTCCCCATAGCCTCCCAAACAGTCCCTCGTATTTTTTTGACCCTGAAATTGAGCGAACACTTCACCAAATTAGGAGAAACATAAGAGATAATCAACTCATTCAAGAACTAGTCCTTGGACAACCAATTAAATTAGATATGGCCAATCCTAGGGAACAAACTCTAAAAGAACTTGTTGCCCCTGATATGAATTACCAACCTCTTGGTATTCAATATCCAAACATAGAAGCTAACTTTGAACTCAAATCGGGTTTGATTCATCTTCTCCCTCATTTCCACGGGCTAGCCGGTGAGGATCCACATCTCCACCTTAAAGAGTTCCAAGTGGTGTGCTCTACGATGAAGCCTCAAGGGGTTTTTGAGGAACAAGTCAAACTTCAAGCATTCCCTTTCTCCCTAGCTGACACTGCTATGTGATGAATTTACTACCTAACTCATGGTTCCATAACCACATGGAATGACATGAAGCGACTTTTCTTAGAAATTTTTTTTCCTGGTTCTCGTACTACTTCTATCTGAAAGGAAATAAGTGGTATCCGTCAGTTCCCAAGTGAATCACTCCATGAATACTGGGAGAGGTTCAAAAAGCTTGTTACAACCTTCCCACACCACCAAATACCTGACCAACTCTTGATCCAATAATTCTATGAGGGGTTATTGTATATAGAGATAACTCTCATTAATGGTGCAAGTGGCGGTGCTCTTTTTGATAAAACTCTCGCAGCTGTAAGAGATCTCATAAGTAAAATGGCTAAAAACACAAAAAAATTCCATACTCGAGCACATTCTCAAGTCAAAAAATCCCATGATAATCAATCAATTGATCCAAACAAGATGACCGAGTGGATGAGTGAACTTACAGGTCTTGTGCGACAACTAGTTGTGGCTACAAAATCCCCAACCTCATCTTATCCGCAATCAATGTTTCATGGACCTGTAAAAAGCTGTGGAATCTGAAACTCTTCATCTCATCCAACAGACACATGTCCACAACTTCAAGCGGATCGACTTGACTCATCTGGACCAATGGAGCTCAATGCAGCATATGACCAGTGAAACACCAACCCTCAACTATTAGGTCGGTTTGTTAGAAACTTCAACCAACCTCACTCTGAACCCTTCTCTTCTTTCTATAACCAAGGCCTTAGGTATGGTAATCCCATATATCATCCTCTTCAATTCCCTCCTCAAAACCCAAACCAATTCCAATATGGTCTAGGTGTTGGTAACTTCCAACAAACTTATCCTTTTGTCCCTCAACCTCAAAGGATTAATCCTCCTCTTCCTTCTCCTGGATTCCACTATCCCAGTGAGCCTTCCCAATTCCTAAACCAATACAATCACTTTCCCAAAAACCAAAATCAAGTTAATCCCAATCTGGGACAAGCTTATTCTTCCAAGAAACCATGGAAAAGCGCTGTAGAAGATCTTGCCTCCTTCACCCATTCTAGTCTCAAGAACATTGAAACCCAAATTGGTCAACTTGTATCCCACCTTAGTCAGCAGCAACCATCCAATTCTTCCCAACTTCCAGCTCAACCATTACCCAACCCTAAGGGTAATGTAAGTGCAATTACACTTAGATCAGGAAAGAAAATTTCTATGCCTCAATATAAGTCCTCCAACCCTCCTTTAAATGTTGACCTATAAAATGGAAATAAAAAGAAACTTGAAAAGGAATCTGAATCCATTCCCTCACCTCCTTCCATTCCACTTAGGAATCCAATTCATTTTCAACAAATTGTTTCTAAGCCAAAGCAGTCCTTTGAACCCGATCCTGAAATGCTTGACATGTTTAGACGTGTTGAAGTCAACATTCCTCTCTTAGATGCAATAAAACAAATTCCTAAGTATTCCAAGTTTCTCAAGGAGTTGTGTACCCACAAGAGGAAACTTAGGACCTTCAAAAATGTTTCAACCCAAGAGTCCATACCCATTAAGTGCAAAGATCTAGGGACCTTTATGATTCCATGCCAAATTGGAAGTTCTAACTTCGATGATGCACTCATAGACTTTGGAGCCTCAATTAATGTCATGCCTAAATCCATCTTATCCAACCTTGGTCTAGGTCCCTTGCACCCAACGGGTGTTGTCATTCAGTTATCCAATCGAAGCACGACTAGTCCTGAGGGAATAATTGAGGATGTACTTGTCCAATTCAAGGATCTTATCTTCCCTAATGATTTCTACGTCCTTGACATGGAAGGTGAGATGAACTCTTCTATATCTCCCCTAATTCTAGGGAGACCATTCCTCATGACTACGAGAACCAAGATTGATGTCCATTCAGGCATCTTATCCATGGAATTGGGTGACCAACTGGTCAAGTCCAACATTTTCCAAGCCATGCGATACCCATTTGAGGATCACTCTGCATTCCCAATCCGTGCTTCTAAGGACTGTTCTAAGAGTCAATCAAACCCCAATACACAATGTTCTTCAAGTTCTAAGTACAAAGGATCTTGTGAAATCTGCACCACGATTAACCAAGTCATAAATGGTGAAGTTGATGTGGACCTCTCATTCATAGACTCCATCAATCTAGAGGAACTTGAAAACTCTCTTGAATCCCACATCAACTCTAATCTCTACTGATCCACCTTGGACAGTATTAAGAAGAATGAATCTGAAGCAACTAAAGTCCCTTCCTCCATTCTTGAGTTTTATAACCCACAAATAAAAGATGAGACTGATCTGAAACCTCTTCCTGAACACCTGAAATATGCATTACTTTTCCATGATCACTCTTATCCTGTCATTACCTCTTCTTCATTTACCGAAACTGATGAGTCCAAACTTGTTCAGGTGTTAGAGGAAAACAAAAAGGCCCTAGGTTGGACCCTAGATGACATGCCAGGAATCAACCCTTCCCTTTTCATACATCACATCCATCTTGAGGAATCATCCAAAACAATTATAAAAACACAAAGAAAACTCAATCCACTCATACTTGAGGTAGTTATGGGGAAGATAACCAAGCTTCTTCAAGCTGGCATTCTCTACCCAATATCTGATAGTGAATGGGTTAGTCCAATTCAAGTTGTACCTAAGAAGGGTGGGATAAATGTTGTCACAAATGAACATGGAGAGGAAGTCACAACTCGAGTGAAGAACAAATGGCATGTGTGCATCGACTATAGGAAATTGAATGTTGAAACAAGAAAAGATCAATACCCTCTTCCATTCCTTGATCAAATGCTGGAACGATAAGCTGGAAAGTCACACTATTGCTTTCTTGATGGATACATCGGCTACTGCCAAATCCCAATCGCACCACAGGGCCAAGAAAAGACTACTTTCACATGCCCCTTTGGAACATATGCATATAGAAGAATGCCTTTTGGACTTTGCAATGCTCCTACAACATTCCAGATGTGTATGATGAGTATCTTCTCCAAATTCATTGAACACTATATGGAAGTCTTCATGGATGACTTCACCATTTATGGTGAGTCATTTGAATTTTGTTTGAATTCACTCTCTCTAGTCCTCCAAAAGTGTGTCAAGTGTAACCTTCTGTTGAATTTTGAAAGATGTCACTTCATGGTTGAAAATGGGATTTTTCCAGGGCACATAGTTTCAAAATATCATATTGAAGTTGATCCTAACAAAATTGATGTGATCCAATCACTTCTTGAACCCACTTCTGTTCGAGACATCAGTTTATTCCTTGGTCATGTTTGTTTCTATAACAGATTCATCCATAACTTCAGTAAAAATTCCCTCCCACTCACTCGGTTCTTCCAAAATGATGTCACTTTATATGTAGATGAGGTTTGTAAGAGAGACTTCATTGAAATCAAAACTTCTCTTACATCTGCCCTGATAATCCAACCCCCAGATTGGTCCTTACCCTTTAAGTTGATGTGTGATGCTTCTGAAAGAGTTGTTGGGGGTGTTCTTGGTCAATGAAGAGAAAAAATTCCTCATTTCATCTATCATGCCTCAAAAACATTGGATGAAAATAAATATCACTACAATGGCAGTGAAAAATAACTTTTAGCAGTTGTTTTTGCCTTAGATAAATTTCGGCCCTATCTCTTAGGTGCCAAAATCATCATCTTCACAGGCCATTCTTCTATAAAGTTCTTACTCAAGAAAAGTGATTCCAAACTGAGGCTAATAAGATGGATACTAATGCTCCAAGAGTTTGACCTTGAAATTAAAGATAGACCAGGAAAAGAAAACCCTGTGGCTAATCACTTGAGTAGAATTTCTAATTCTTCTCATTCTGAAATCATAGATCATGAATTCCCCACTGAGCACCTTTCATCTCTCACTCCAAAAATACCATGGTATGCCCCAATTGTAAATTACTTGGTTTCTGGGTTTTTGGCTAAAACATTTTCAAAAGAACAAAAAATGAAGTTGAAAAGTGATTCAAAATAATATTTTTGGGAAGAAAATAAACTTTGGAAAACTGGGGCTGACATGGTAATTAGAAGATGTGTGGATGAAGATAAACATTCCTCTGTCTTAGAATTATGTCTCTCAATGCCTGGTGGTGGCCACTTTGGACCACAAAGGACCTACCGAAAGGTTCTAAACTTTGGATTCTTTTGGCCTTCACTCTTTAAGGACTCACATGAGTTCTGTCAATCATGTCTCACTTGCAAAAAGTTTGGTACAATTTATAAGAGAAATGAAATACCCCAAAATCCATTAATTTTCTGCGAGATCTTCAATGTATGGGGCATCAATTTCATGGGACCATTCCCCCATTCCAATGGATTCTCATATATTATTCTTGCGGTTGATTATGTTTCTAGTTTGGTAGAGGATAAACCCACTAGAAAGGATGATTAACATATTGTTAGTGAGTTCTTAAAGACACACATCTTCCACCGATTTGGCACACCTCATGCCTTGATAAGTAACTTAGGAACCCATTTTTGTAATAGAACCATGGAATCTCTTTTGAAAAAGAATGGGGTTGTACAAAAAACTTCAACTGCATATCACCCCAAACAAATGGAACTGATGAACTTTCTAATAGAGAAGTGAAAAGATTGCTTGAGATAATTGTAAAACCCACCAGAAAAGACTGGCCTGAAATACTTGGTGAAACACTTTGGGCTTATCAAACTGCCTATAAAACACCCATTGGGATGTCTCCTTTTAGGCTAGTTTTTATTAAAGCATATTATCTACCAGTTGAAACCCAACATAAGTCTTTTTGGGCTGTGAAAACCTATAATTTTGATTGTGAAAAATTAGGTGAAGAAATATTGTTGCAATTGGATGAACTGGAGGAGCTTTGACTTGACTCATATGAGAATTCTAATCTGTACAAAGTAAAGGCTAAGTTACTCCATGATAAACACATCCTGAGAAAGGTATTCCATGAAGGTGATAAGGTAATGATATTTAATTCTCAATTTCGGCTTCACCCAGGTAATCTTAATTCTTGTTGGGAAGGTCATTTTATTGTTTCTCATGTTTACCAATTTGGTGCAGTGCAAGTCCAACACCCCTCTTCCAAAAGGACAGTCACGGTTAATGGACATCGGTTAAAGAATCACCATGTGAGGACAAACAATCCTAGATCAACATCTACTTCCACTGGATCCCCAACTTCTCTAGTCGACCTACCCCTAGATGAAGATGGAAACCCGCCAAATCGAAACTAGGAGACACCTCTTTCCCTTTAACTCTCTCTCTCTTCCTCCCTTTACCTCTTTCTTCTTCTTCCTTTGTCTTTCATTTTTTTACCACTTTCTTTTTCAAACCCTTTATTTTTCTATTTCTCTTTTGTGTGAGTGTTTATTTATTGAAAACTAAAAAAATATATAAAAAAAACAAAAAAAATAATCATAACAAAAAACAAACAAAAAAATCAAGAGTCATGCTTACTCACCATCGAGTTTTCCAATTCTTTCCAACCTTTTTGGGGAGTCAACAGGAATTTTTTCATCTCATTTTTTATATTTTCATCATAACTTTGGATAAAGAAATTTTTGTCAAAACCAACACATTTTGAATGCTCAATTTTTTATTTCGAAAATGATTTTCCCCACCTGTGAGGACCAACATTTTCTTTCATGCCAATGCCACCTATAGACATATTTTCAAAATGTGTGTTTTCATCCCCATTTTTGAGTCTTGAGTTTGTGGACCTTTGAGCTTAATTTCCTACTTTAGTGTGCATTAATATGATGGAGGCATTTTTTTTGAACCACTTGAGAATCACAATAGCCAAATAGCCTCCCATTTCCCTTAAATTAATCATCCTTTTGAAAGCCCCTTTGAGCTTATGAAAACCTTTTTTTTGATAGACACATTATAATCCCAATAACTTTTACCACCCAATATCAACATGGGGTTTCATTGCATAATTTGTTTTTTGAAATTTAAGTGTGGGGGGAATGTATTTCATTTTTTGGGTACCCTATTATTGATTTTCAACGAGTTATCATCTTCTTGAGGGCAATCATCCATTTCAGTGTGGGGGAGAGGTTGTCATTCAGTGTGTTTTTGGGAATGTAATGTACTTGTATTTATGTAATTTTGTAAATGTTATTGACAAGTGTTCCAAAAAAAATAAAAAATGATGAAAAAAAAAATCAAAAAAAATGAAAAAATGGGTTGTTTTTTGGGTAGGTCAAAAATCACTCTTGATCAACCTTTCATCTTGTTATAACTATTATAATTAGTGTCGTGAGGAGATCAAACATGGATTTGGATATGAGTGTGAGATCTGTTTCAAGGTCAACTTTCAAAAAAACAAAGAAAAAAAGGAAATGAAAAAAAAAGAACATTTGCATTATATTCTTATTGGGAGAAGTTTTGTGTTTTGTAAATATTCAATATTCTCATTACCTTCATATTTTATTCCTCTATTGTTTCATTCTTCACACAATAATTCCCTTGTAAATATGTGTTTTCATTTCCATCCATGTTTTATTTCAAAAAAATGTGCATTTCTTTTTCTATGTTGGTGTTTTAACCCCCTTATTCTCTATCTTGGACATTATATTCCTACCGTCCCATAGCCAAAGAAAATCCCCTTAAAAAGACCTCTTGATTCTTGTGCACATTTGGATAGGGATTGTAAGTTAAGAGATCTTTCAAACTCAAAGATTTTTACTTTTGGTTGGTGAAAGAGTGAACCTCTACAAATGAATTTTATCATCTTGAGAGGTGTGAGTTTTGAGTGTCAACATTTTCCATTTCTAAATTTGATCATGAAAAATTAATTGTTTTTGGAACATTATTTCTGTAACAATTTTTTATGGAATTCTATAGGGATGAGTGAAATAGTCTAAACCTCCCCTCATTGGAGAAAACAAAATTCTAATATTTGTTGGTGAGTAAAAATGATTTTGTTATGTTTTTATATTTGTTGCACATGGGGACATGCACAAGACTAAGTGTGGGGGAGTTGATGTTATTAATATTTTCTTGACTTATTAAATACTCCCTTTATTTATTTTTATACAAAATGTTCATAATTTATGTGAAATATTAATGTTTTAATACTATGTATAATTTTTGAGCATTTTTAGAAGTTATCCAATTGAGTCAGTTTACTGTTTTAATAATAACTATCACTATACTGATACAAATTGTGTGATTTATGTTTTTGAGGATTCTTATTTAAATATAAAACATTTAATTATAAGGTACCATGATCCAATTATTCCATTTGAAGGGTCATATGGTCCTCACAAACAAGACCAAAGAATCTATGAAGAAGCTGGACTATTAATGAAGATTGATTTACCGGGCTAAATAAAGAAGTTCAAATTACATTTTTCTCTACCATAGTTCGAGGAACAATTTAAGGATTCCAGGATAAAAATTTCAAGCCCTAATAATAAAAAAGTGGGCCCAAATGATGCATTGAAATCCAGCCCACCATTCTGGCCGAGAAATAACAGTATCACAAAACATACTTCCATTTCCCCTGATTTGGACATCCATTAGAGTTGAGATTTTGTAGTGTTAAAGAGGAGAGTTAGAAGGTCGACTTTATTGAATAAAGCATTCGAATTTGAAAGCATCTTCCTATTCGAAAACTCATTCACATTTTGGACTTTAAAAAGACTGGATTGAAATGGACAGATTAAAATTGTTTACTCAACCGATGATAAATTTGGCTTCATAGGTCCAAATGCCTCCAAATTTTGAGAGTAGTTGGAAATATTTGTTATCTAAAACTTTGAATAAGGCGATATCTCGATATTCGGCTGTCTGAATATCCAACTTGGAAATTCAATTGGAGGGACATATTGGGAATGAAAACAGTCCACTTTTTTGGGCTATAAATGCATCCCCCTCCTCTCCTTGAAAGGGGTTGGCATTTCATAAGAGAGGAGCACATATTGGCAGGAACAAAGCCTTTCAAAAGGATTGAGAGTACCAACCATACTCATGTTTTCACTTGATATACCTTTCCTCCTCTCTTTTTTTTCCTTTCACTTTTGTGTTTTTCTTCTTTTGTAAACTTGTAAGTTTGAGTTTTGTAATTCTATTTTAATTTAAATTTCTTTTTCAATATATCTTATTATCTTCCACCTTATGTAGTTTAATATTAAGGTTCTTAAAATAGTTTAAATTCAGTTGAATTCCATCCCCTTTTTCTGCTTCCTCATTCAATCGAAAATCTGTTTTTAATTATCATCATTGTTCGTGTGTGTGTGTTCGACATACCACTCTTTTCTAATCCATTTCTTTTTATCCTCTTGTTAATTCATCATCATAAATATATAAAACAGATTAATATTAATATCAATGGATGAGTAAATATATTATTGGGGTGATTCAAAATTTAGGTATGTTAAGTGATTGAGAGTATTTTATTGATGAATATTATTTAATTTAACATTGTGTATGTTGTACTTAACATGTCATGGATTAATGACTTGTTTTGTTTAACGTGTGGTTTCTATAGATTATTGGAACCATAAATACACTACCATCAAAATTATCTGATTGAGATTAGAACATTAATTTAAGTTAAGGCCTGGAATAAAATCTTAACACTTTGGAATTCCAATCAATGTTATCTTGTGAAGTTGGTGTTAATTTAAATGCAATAAAAATAAAAGCTCAATGATATCACAAGCTTACCTCCCTAATGATGAAATCACCCTAGTATTTATCAAATTTTTAAATCAAACACCAATCATTAATCACTTCATTTAAGCTCTGCAAACAAACCCCCCAATCAGAATACAATCAACTAAAAATAAACAACTATTACAAAGTATCATCGTAGAGGATTCGACCTGAGTTCTACTATACACATTAGCAGAGCACCAGAACCTTGACTGGTTGATAGAGGACAATCGGCCATGTGTTTCTGGATGATTTGGGGAGAAGTGCATGTAACACATTTCATGGTGTCTACAAAATTCCCCTACTAGAATTATATTCATTCATAATGAAAAATCTAGTTATAAGGTAAAATTAGAAGACTTTGAAGCATTCCAACATCATTTTGTGGGTTTTGGAGCTATGTATTGTTTAGATGGATGCTCTAATTTTTACCTAAGATAAAGGGGCTAGGGATCATAGTTTGACTGTTGTTAGGGTAATATAGACAAGCCTACAAACATTATGTCTTTTGTGTTATTACCCTAATTTTTTCTAAGCCCAATATAGAGGGGAAATAGCAGGTGAAACTTGAATTTTTTTAGGCTTAAATTTTTAGGTTTTATACCAAACAAGTTTTTTACTTTTAACTTTTTATCACTCGATATTGCCTAAAACGTACAAAGTGTAGGTCTAGTGGTTGAGACTCGACTTTTTTCCAGAGTTCCCTTTGTTGGTTTTTAACCAAGTTAATACTATGTCTCTTTTAATGTCTAGTTTAAAGCCATGCATGTCAGACTAATAAAGCTAGTCTTTTAGGTTAAATAACTTTGACCATGAATTTTGAAATTAGAACTCAAATAAGGTTTGATGGCTAGTAAGGTCCAACATTGTTTTTGATACTTCCATGGGTAATCTTGAGTAATGATTTTTATGGTAACGAATTATAAAACTCAAAGTATAAGAATAGAAGAGGACTCTTCCAAGAATGAAGTTACTGCTATTTGACAAACTCGTTATAGGGGTTATAATATGTAGGGCCAATTTGGGCATATACTGCATTGCTAAATAGTAGAATCCTAGGCTGACATGACCATTATCTGGGAGACATTATGCAAGGAAAACCCATGGAATGTACTGCATAGTCAACTAAAAGAGTTCTTAGGAATTATGACATTTTACTACTGATAAAACAATGTGTTTAAGATTTAGATGTCTCAACACCACAGTCAGTGGATTTGTCAAGGAAATATGCCTAATAATAAAAGGGGTCATCTGTTTCGACATATGATATGAATGAGAAGACACTCCATGATAAAACACAATTTTATCGAATATTATATTGATAATAAATGATATAATTGCCTCACATTGTGTTAAATATGTTCAATTAGAAAGTATTTGGGATTAGATCATTCATTTGAATATTTGATGAAAATTCCAGTTTTAACCTTTCAAAATCACTGTAGTATTTCAATCATAAATATTTTTATTTGAAATATTTGAACTTAATATTTTTCAAAAATGTTCCTTACTTCATGGGATACAACCTTCATTCAGGACAATAGATCAAAAGAATGCATTTGGATGGAGTAATTGGGCCATAAAGTCAAAGGTGGGCTGGACACGCCAGAATGGAGAAGCTTCTGTATTTCGGCCGTAACGTTTTCCTCAGGGCTTGGATTGAGCCCCACTATTTAGAGGAGATAGGGGACCCATATACGCACATATTATCCTTCTGTAAGGCCGGACAATTCATGCGTTTATGTGGTCAAATGGGAGGTTCAAGTTGGCATAAAATATTTGGCCGAGATTCCCCATTCACACTTAAAACCACCATGAACCTGGCCTCCCCACCACTCTATAAATTGGTGTTTTTCTCATTTGGTGGGGTTGATACGTGAATTATGAAGTTTAGGGCAGAGGAGAAGAGGTTAAACTCCAATTATTCAAGCAATTCAATAAGGGTAGCTCTTGAAGCAAGGATTCCTTCGTCGAAGCCCTATTCTTCTTCCTCATGTTGTAATGTTTGTGTTTTCTTAATAAACTTATTTGTTCCTATTTTATTTATTATCTTTTCTTCTGGTTTGTTTAAATTTATTCATCTCTTAATCTTCCTCTTTGGTCTATAATTCTTGAGTAGAAGCGTTATTGGTTTATACCCATTATAAACCTTTGCACATGCAAAACGCTTCTACGATGATTACACCACCTATGGAAGAGTAGTTATTTTTAGTAATCGATCGACCTATATCCTTATTCATTAATTTATTTTGAATCAATGAGATACTGTAATTAACTAAATATTATCCATTAATTGTGTTTTTAAATTTTAAGAAACTAATCAAGTAATTGAACAATTAACATAAAAACACGCGAGGTCGGGATTTTGTGTAAATTGTGAGAGCGCGATCTTAATCGGTAATAAAAGATCATACGGGATAAATTTGTAGAGTTAAAATATAATCCTAAAAAAATTCATCCTTATTTCCAGAATGGATATGTGCCTTAATTTACCACTGACCATAAGCTATCCTTAGAACATCAATCAAAGCAGGGTGTTGCGATTGCATGTTCCGAAGTTAGCCTAAGGTTAAATTCACTTCATCTTTGTGGTAAGGTTAATTATCATAGGGTTAGGGGGTTAACAAATTAAGGGATCATAATTAAGTGAATATTAATTTAAATGATAATTATTAATAAATGATTTAAGAGGTAGAGTTAGATTGATTACGTCTTTTAAATATTGTCTAAAAAACATATTTTTGTTGTGTCATTTTAATCGAACTTCATTTCAAAACTAAAAACAAAAAAATACAATCTTCTTCCACCAAACACCTTCTAGATTCAAAAACTATAACCAAAACCCATCCTTTCAAGTAGTGTTTTTATTCTCGTTTATTTTATTTTTAGAATACCATTAAAAATTTGTTTTAAATCTACTTCTTCTTTTGAGAGACGACCTTGGTCAGCCACTCTACTGCACCTAAGTACCCCAAAATCACATTAATCATTTGAGAGCGCCCACGACATTGCTCTTTCAAATTGGCATCGTTGCCGGGGAGGCAAGTAATTTATTCAACCATTTAGAGGTATTTCTTTTATTTTTCATTTTATTATTTTCTTCACCTCTCTCTTTCATCTTTCCCCTTTCTCAAGTTTTCATTTTTTTCATCTTCTTATTTTCTTTTTGGACCATCAACTCAACATCTCATTTTTATTTTACTATGGTACACTCACATTATTTTCATTTTTATTTGATTTATAACACGAAATAATCCCAAAGATCTCTTAGATCTTGACCCTGAGATTGAACGTAGCCTTAGAGCTCGAATCAGACATTCTCAGTCTACAGGAAGTTTCAATATTCAACCAGTTGGTGAATTCCTCTCTTCTAAAAACATTGAAATTGGAAGCAATTAAATTTCACACATAAAAGAGGAACCAATGGATGGAAATAATGGAAATGAACTTAATATAACCATTCGATAATTGGTTTCACCTGATATTAACTATCAACCAAATTGTATTGCATACCCGAATCTCGAATTAGACTTTGAGTTAAAATCTTGGTTAATTAACCTTCTTCGAAAACTTCATGGCTTATCTGGGGAGGATCCAAATGAACACCTTAAAGAATTTAATGTGGTTTTCTCAACCCTTAAACCAAGAAATGTTTCTGAAGATCAAATCAAATTAAGATCATTCCCATTCTCACTTGATGGAGCTGCGAAAGATTGGATGTATTATTTACAACCCGAGGATGTAACTTGTTGGAATGATCTAAAACGTCTTTTCTTGCCGAGATTGTTTCCAGCATCTAGGAACACTTCCATTCGTAAGGAGATCTCTGGGATCAAGCAAGAACAAGGGGAGTCAATGTATGAGTATTGGGGGAGATTCTTGAAGTTGTGTGAAAGCTGTCCACATCACCAAATCAGTGAGAAAATCCTCATTCAGTACTTCTATGAAGGACTCACACCTATGGGGAGGAGCATGGTGGATGCTGCAGTAGGAGGGGCATTAGTGGAAAAGACACCAGTAGCCGCACTGTGCATTTATCGACAAGATGGCACAAAACTCCCAACAATTTGGCGATCGAGGTACACCACATATCAGGGGAGTACATCAGGTAAGTCCTTCTTCTCTTGAAAGTCATTTGATTGATACCATGTTGGAAGAATTTACCAATATGGTGAGGTAGATTGCATTGGCTCAAAAGACATCCCAACCCCCTCCTTCAAGGCCATGTGGCATTTTCACTGAGACAAGCCACCCAACTGACTGTTTCCCACAACTACAAGAGACAGAGGATTGCCCAACAGTATTCTCAGGGAGACCATTTCAGCAACAACAACAACAACCATATCCCCAAAAGAAGTTTGATTCATTTTCTCCAACATACAAACAAGGGTGGAAAGATCAACCGAACATGAGGTATGGATCTGGACAACAATAAAGGCCACCTTTTCAACAAAACCTCCAGCAGCCTCTGCCTTACCAGCAGGGTTTCCAATAACACCAAAGGAGATTTGAAGCCCAAGCATCAACAAGCCAACAACAAGAAAATCCCCCACCAAAGGTAGATTCTAATACTAATGATCTATTGAAGAAAATTGTTCTTAATCAACAGAATGAGTTGAAGATTCAAAGTTTAGAGTTGAGGGAGTTGAAGATTAAAATGAGCCAGATTGCCACCACCCTCCATGAACTAGTAAGTAATAATTCCAGAATTCTACCTTCCAAACCCACTCCAAATCAAAAGGGGAATGTTAGTGCCATCACATTGAGAAGTGGGAAGAAAATGAACGATACATCTATACCTACCATTCCACCAGGATTCACCTCTACTCCAGAGAAGCCGCATTCCATACCAACTGATGAGCAACCCAAGGAGAAAGATAAAGGTAAGAAAAAGATTGATGATGTTCCTCCTAAACCCCTTCCTTTTCCAAACAGGGTTATTTAAAACAAGAATATGGATGAAGAAGCAATGAAAAAGGAGGTTTTGGACACATTCAAGCGTGTGGAGATCAACATTACTCTACTTGAAGCCATTAAGAAAATCCCAAGGTAAGCCAAATTCTTAAAATAACTCTGCACCAATCGAAGAGGGCTCAAGGGAAATGAGAGGATCATCCTTGGAAGGAATGTCTCAGCACTCATTACACCAACTCTAGCAATGCCAACAAAGTGCAAGGATCTCGGGACATTCACCATCCCATGTACCATAGGGGAGTTTCACTTCTCTGATGCTCTTTGTGATTTATGAGCTTCAATAAATGTGATGCCTCACTCTGTATTCTCTTCCTTGCAGGTTGGTGAGTTTAATCCAACAAGAGTAGTGGTGTAGTTGGCAAATAGAGCTACAACATATCCACCGGGAGTCCTTGAGGATGTACTTGTTTGTGTAAGAGACATGATCTTCCCAGCAGATTTCTACGTGCTTAACATGGAGGACGATCAGGTAAGTTCTCATACTCCCATAATCTTAGGTAGAACCTTCCTCAAAACTGCAAAAACTATCATAAATGTCAATGAGGGTATAGTTTCCATGGAGTTTGGAGATGAAGTTGTGATATTTAATGTTATGGATTCCATGAAGTACCCCTTAGAGGATCACTCTGCATTTGTTATCTCCCATTTTGAACCACCAAATAAAAACCCCATGGAATTTTATTGTTATATGCTTAGGGAGATTATCTGTATTGGTTCTAGTTTGATGTCTAAGAGTACTTCCATACCTATTTTTAATGAAAAATACTCTATTAGATTTGATTTTAAAATGGAATCATGCTCTGATTTTGATCATGTGAACTCTGATTATGACATGGCTGTTGAGTATGCTGGTGGATTTCATGCTTTATTCTCTGATTTTAATGATAAATATTCTGATACTGATGCTCTTTGTCATGAACCAACCCGGGTCGAACCTGAACCGGTCCCCTGAGCCGGCTCGCGACATGGCCCGAAGGGCGTTCCCAATCCCCACGGGCTGGCAACTAGTGCCGCGCATCAAAATTAAGCAGGTGGGAACGATTTGGCCCAAAGGAAAATAAACTAAACAGTGGAAAATAAAATAGAACAAAAATGGATAAAGAAAGAGCAACCAACAACACTACTAACCTGACCACGATCCAGACTCCAGGTAACCCCATGGGTCACTCTCCAATACCACAACCAACATCTCTCAAGGCGAACAACTGAATCTGGAACCTGCAACAGAACTAAAAACAAGAAAACACTATAGGCGTGAGTATTAAAACTCAGTAGGTAGGCCCGACTAATACTATCCCCAATGCACATACCAATAAATAAAGAATTTATCAATTCCAGGTTTGAACTAAATTATATAAAATATGGTTTCCACACACATTCATTTCTAAAACAAGTACCAGTCCATTGCCCTTTTTAATTTAGAACAAGTTTAATGTTGAAAGAAACAGGTGCATTGCATTTTTAAAACATTTTGCGAACAATTTAGAAATCCAAACTTTAGTTTTTTTTTGTCAAAAGGAGAATCACACACAACACACACTAAGGGCAATGGTAAAAAGTGGCACACATGGGTCAGCAACTGAACTCGACCTCTCAATCATCCGCCACACAAATAAACACTAAAAGAAACATGGGTCGAACCTAGGAGATCGTGAACAATCCAGAACGTACTATACATGTGACTCATCCTGGAGGCATGCCATAACTCGATGACGTCATAATGCCCAAAATACTACCCGGCATAGCCCTGCATGGCCTAACCGAGGGGCCCAATCCCCATAACAGCAATAACTCAGTATTCCCCTGCTATGGGGCCACTAGCCAGTGCATGGTCTAAACTAGTGCAGCAATCGTTCTCAGAAAATTCACTCAATATGCCAGGTTCCCATGTCATCACAAGCAATAAAAAGGGGGTGCGTCTACAATGTAAATAAGTCAGTCACAATGCACAAACATCACATACAGCTCACGCAAACAACACACATCAAAGATCACCCCCGAGTGGGATTTCCGAGATAATCCATTTCATTAAATTGTCAAACGGGCCTTCACCAATTTTAAAGTAAAACCTCATTTCTCAAAAAGTTCAAAACACTTGCTCAGAATAAATTATTTATCTTTAAAACTAGAAGCACATTTGAAGTTCCGTGAATTATGTTTAAAGGCCAAACGAGCATTCTTTCAAAACTGGGTGTCCGCCCGTCAAGAAAATGTCACAAGTGTTCGGTATAAAATAAACAGCTCTTTTCGCACTAAATAATAATTTAAAGTTTTATTATCTAATATTATTTCTAATTCATTAAAAATTAATAAAATAACAAGCAATTAATAAATTCTAAATCTAAAGATAAGTGCAATGGGGGACCTACCTTGACTCGCAGCTCGATTGCGACAACAAGACACGCCTCGCACAGGCGCACAAGTATGCCCAAACCGAAGATCGTGGTAATGCGAGGTTACCCCGCCGACGCGCTGCAACCGCAAAGGTAAACAAAATACATGAACACGGACTTAAAACAAACCATATGAACAAACATCACAAAAGAACCACCTCAGCCTACTTTCAATGCATGACTTTCACCCTTCGTACTATTTAATAAGTCACTTTAAAATTTATAAAACCAAAACCGAAGAGACTCAGGATTTTACACACCCAAAAGCAATTTCAAGACCACACACACTCAAATGAGACTTCAAAAGTGTGACATACACCATATCAACATTCTGGGAAAACTCAACTCCATTTATAGAACGCATTTTCACCATTTATGAAACTCAATAAATCATAAATAAAAAAATCATGTGATAGTTTAAAAAAAAGTCACTTGGCTTTACCTACTCAATGCACATGATGTATTCAATACCAAACACGCAAAATATACCATGTCAAAATGCAATTCACAATACTGACACAGATTAACAACCAACTACACAATTTATTCAAACACAAACAATTGACTACACATAAACTTCCATAAAAACGCATCCATACCATGGGGAAAAGCTACGAACCAAATGAGACACACACTAAACTCCAACAAAACCAAATTTGAACCAGACAAATAAATTAAACAATATAGCAGATTAATCAAACAAGCAATCAAAATTGACAAATAATATTTATACTTGGAGACACCTACCTCAATGTAGGAATAACCTCGCAAATAAATGAAAAACTTCCTCCGCACATCGATTGCACTGCAAGGGATCTATATCGGACCTTAAGACAAGGTATTGGGTCGAAGATGTCAAAAAAAGTGCTAACGGAAACCCGAATCCTTTCGGCATCACCACCAAAAAAATGAATAGCAAGCGGTCAAAGGGAAACGCACCTACGACAAGGGTGCGGGGGTCGTCCGAAGCTCGAAGGAGGCTGTCGGACCTTGCGCGGTGCTGGAAAAAAAGGGATGGGGGTCGCCGGATGTTCAGCCGCGTCGGAAATGAGGTGCACAGGCAAGGGGGGTCTTGCAGTAGTGTCGGGGCCGGTCGGTGCGTGCTGCAAGTAGCCGGCAGGAGGCGCAGCTGGATTGTGGAAATATGGAGCGGCTGCGGCTGGGGGTTGGGCATGCGTAGCCAAGGAGGGAGGTCAGAAGGGGTGTTGCCGCTGAGGTGAGGGAGAGACGGAGCTTGGGGTGGCGAGCGGGAGCAGCGAGGGCCAGTTGAGGAGGGCTGGAAGCTGAAGGAGATGGTTGGCCGGGGTGCTGAGGTGGAGCGGGGCTGGGTGCGGAAGCTGGCTTGCAGGAGGGGGTCGGGATCCAGCGGCGAGAGAGGGAAGCAGGCGGCTCGCGCTGGGAGGCGCCGCTGCGTAGGGGGCGAGTGCGGAGATGGTAGGAGCGGGAGCCGGCGGCGGTGAGAGGATGCGGCGAGGCGGAGGGATCTCAGCAGGGGAGGCCGCAAACCAGGGGGCGCACCGCAGGAAGAAAGAAAGAAAAAAAACGGGGGAAGAGGAGGGGGTTGCGCCGCTGATTAGGGTTAGGCCCTTTTTTTAACTCCTAATAATAATACTAATAACATAAAGGATAATAATAATTATAATAATAATAATAACAACATAAAATTACTATTTTTATTAACTATTTTTATTTTTATTTTTTTTAAACTTAGACCACATAATTATCAAATTCTGAAAATGGGGTCCCCACGCACTCATCGTACGCCAAAAAAAATGCGCACACATTGTGCGCCTCAACACAGTACGCTCGGGCACCCGCACAAGCACCTAGGGCGACCGAACGGCCATTTCTAACCACGCAGTGCCCGTGCGCGGGTCTAAAACCCACCAAAAACATTAAACGACGAAAAATTTAACTCGGGACCTAGCTCGGACATCGGCGCGAGAACCCGAAGCCAAGAATTAAATAAATAGAGACAAATTTAAGGTCGGGGTGTGACAATTCTCCCCACCACAGACACTTTCTGCCCCCAGAAAGTCACACAGTCAAATGATAGACCAAAAAAGAATTCATGCCCAAATAAAATTAAGAGAAACCACAACATAAAAGAATAGGAGAACACGAGAGGGTTCTCCCCACCACAAGAACTCAACTAGTGTGAAAATTTAACACCCGACCATACCACCTCGGGAAGGGGGGGGGGGCAATGCGGGAACTCCCAAACTAACCTTTATAGCACGAGCAATACAACACCTCCGTTAAAACTTGGAACTCTCAACATAGACCAAAAATCCTGAACACAAGAAAGAAACCTCTGAGATAAACTTAACCCAAGAAGTAAACTCGAGCATTACCGCAAACCTGTACCCCTCCACAACCATTTATATATCCAAACAAACACCGCTAAACCAAGATTAACCCACGCAAGGTCCAAACATACTTTTAAGAAAAAGAAAACGCATGACCCAGAACACCATAATCCGACAAACAAGACTGTTTGGATTACAAACGAACACGTTCATCCCCAACCTTACAACGGCACCATTAACCTACAATAACACCAAAACTTTAATAGTGGAAGGACGAGAACCGAAGGGCATTAAATGTTCTGTTAGCAACACGGAACACGAAACCCGAACTGAGGCATCACACCCCTGACAACTTCTGACTGTGCGCGAGCTTCACCCCAAGACCTGTGGTTGGGGCTTTGATGGTTGAAGCATCTCTTGCCTCACAGTCAGGAACTGGAATCTTCTGGTCACAGTGCCTCCCTCATGCGACACTCCTGAGAAAGCTTATCGAGATGATCTAGACACCTGCAATGATGGCACGTCTTCGGAGGGGTGTGACATGACAGCTTGCATGCCCCAAACGTCCATACTGACAGTAAACCATTAGAAGGTCCGATAAACTGGAAGTTAGAGCCACTGAAGAGAATGTTTTAGGAATAGGTCCCTCTGGCACACACTACTCTCCAGATGGGGAACCTTGACGAGCAAGTGGATACGCTGGATTGTCAACCATATCCACTCCAACGACCAACTCAACTAAGAACGCCTTATCCACCAGCTTCTCAAAGTGATGGTCCTCAGAAAGGAGGACCCACTCCTTGATATCTAAACGAAGACCCTTGATGAAGAGAGAAGTCTTCATCCAGTCTTGCGACTCTACCCCCGGAAAAAGAGACACAAGATCCTTGAAATGTTCAACATATGCTTTCACCATCTGCTGGCCATGTTGAACACGTATAAACTCTTTCATTTTCTTCGTCTTCACCTCCACAAGTATAAATCATTGAACGAAGATGGCTTTGAAGACATACCACATCATCCCAACTTACAGTAATGACGGGGCGAACAACTCCAACTCGTCCAGAGCTGGTCCTTCGAACAGACCCAAAACACATACACTTTAACCGCTTCGGGAGTTCCCAATACCCTGAAGACACGCTCGACTTCACCAAGCCACTACACTGCCTCTAACAGACTCCAATCACCATGAAAGGACAGACAACGTCCGAGAAATACCAAAAACTGGGCAGGACTCATCAAAACACTAGGGATCTTTCTGGGCAGCATTTCTGAACAAGATATATAACACCAAGACGAAACCAATATCAATCGAAGCAACATCAAAGAAAGTGGATTCATCCAAAACAACCAGCTCAAAAGAAACAAACAACCGCAAACATAACCCAAAATTCCCTGTCCAAAATTCCCGTTTCATTTTAGATTCCAAAACCACCTCTTTTTAAATTCTTGTTTCAAGACCAGTTTCTAAATACCAAATCCCTTTCAAACCAAAATCGCTTTCCAAAACCATTTTCCTCTTTAAAAGCCAATTTAGAAAAACATGGTCAAGCCTTTAATTTCAAATAAACACCCAGGTAATCTCATGAATCGTTGCACATGTATTCATCCACTTTCATTCATACGCACCAACGCGCACTTTCCACGCATCTTCTCACATGTGCAAACGTCCATAAGGAGTACCTGAGGTTTCACCCCAAACCGATCTCGACCAATTTCAAAGCAAACATCAGTTTTCCAAACCAAATGCTTTTAGTTTTTAAAACCCATTTCATAAATTTAAAGTCCTTTAAAAGAAATCAGTCTCATTTTCAAAACCCCTTTTTTTCCATTTCAAAAAATGCACTAACACCACCCAGAACAAAAACGACACTTAAATTGCATCAAACACCGCAGTGAGGGACTAGTAGTCACGCATAACCTGGTGACATGGTAGTGGGCCATGTCCCAAGTAGGCGTCGACCACTAGGAGGAATTCAAACCATGTACCCAGAATCCACATGGGTCACTACTCCATGTGAAATCACGATGTAACATCGGCTTACCTCTGTTGTCATCCCTTAATCCAAAACAATCCAAAACGAAACAAAGACTCGATTCCCGGACTATCCCTGGCGACTCGAGGTGCAGAACGGGCGAGGGTTCATGACGTCCTTCCCGTACCTACCTCTCAAGTCCCGACAATCCTAATCTCCATCTACCAGACATCCCAAATAACAAGGGCCTCCTCTGATACCATTTTGTCACGAACCAACCCGGGTCGAACCTGAACCGGTCCCCCGAGCCGGCTCGCGACATGGCCCGAAGGGCATTCCAAATCCCCACGGGCTGGCAACTAGTGCCGGGTATCAAAATTAAGCAGGTGGGAACGATTTGGCCCAAAGGAAAATAAACTAAACAGCGGAAAATAAAATAGAACAAAAATGGATAACGAAAGAGCAACCAACAACACTACTAACCTGACCACGATCCAGACTCCAGGTAACCCCATGGGTCACTCTCCAATACCACAACCAACATCGCTCAAGGCGAACAACTGAATCTGGAACCTGCAACAGAACTAAAAACAAGAAATCACTATAGGCGTGAGTATTAAAACGCAGTAGGTAGGCCCGACTAATTCTATCCCCAATGCACATACCAATAAATAAAGAATTTATCAATTCCAGGTTTGAACTAAATTATATAAAATATGGTTTCCACACACATTCATTTCTAAAACAAGTACCAGTCCATTGCCCTTTTTAATTTAGAACAAGTTTAATGTTGAAAGAAACAGGTGCATTGCATTTTTAAAACATTTTGCGAACAATTTAGAAATCCAAACTTTAGTTTTTTTTTGTCAAAAGGAGAATCACACACAACACACACTAAGGGCAATGGTAAAAAGTGGCACACATGGGTCAGCAACCGAACTCGACCTCTCAATCATCCGCCACACAAATAAACACTAAAAGAAACATGGGTCGAACCTAGGAGATCGTGAACAATCCAGAACGTACTATACATGTGACTCATCCTGGAGGCATGCCATAACTCGATGACGTCATAACGCCCAAAATACTACCCGGCATAGCCCTGCATGGCCTAACCGAGGGGCCCAATCCCCATAACAGCAATAACTCATTATTCCCCTGCTATGGGGCCACTAGCCAGTGCATGGTCTAAACTAGTGCAGCAATCGTTCTCAGAAAATTCACTCAATATGCCAGGTTCCCATGTCATCACAAGCAATAAAAAGGTGGTGCGTCTACAATGTAAATAAGTCAGTCATGATGCACAAACATCACATACAGCTCACGCAAACAACACACATCAAAGATCACCCCCGAGTGGGATTTCCGAGATAATCCATTTCATTAAAGTGCCAAACGGGCCTTCACCAATTTTAAATTAAAACCTCATTTCTCAAAAAGTTCAAAACACTTGCTCAGAAGAAATTATTTATCTTTAAAACTAGAAGCACATTTGAAGTTCCGTGAATTATGTTTAAAGTCCAAACAAGCATTCTTTCAAAACTGGGTGTCTGCCCGTCAAGAAAATGTCACAAGTGTTCGGTATAAAATAAACAGCTCTTTTCGCACTAAATAATAATTTAAAGTTTTATTATATAATATTATTTCTAATTCATTAAAATTTAATAAAACAACAAGCAATTAATAAATTCTAAATCTAAAGATAAGTGCAATGGGGGACCTACCTTGACTCGCAGCTCGATCGCGACAACAAGACACGCCTCGCACAGGCGCACAAGTATGCCCAAACTGAAGATCGTGGTAACGCGAGGTTACCCCGCCGACGCGCTGAAACCGCAAAGATAAACAAAATACATGAACACGGACTTAAAACAAACCATATGAACAAACATCACAAAAGAACCACCTCAGCCTACTTTCAATGCATGACTTTCACCCTTCGTACTATTTAATAAGTCACTTTAAAATTTATAAAACCAAAACCGAAGAGACTCAGGATTTTACACACCCAAAAGCAATTTCAAGACCACACACACTCAAATGAGACTTCAAAAGTGTGACATACACCATATCAACATTCTGGGAAAACTCAACTCCATTTATAGAACGCATTTTCACCATTTATGAAACTCAATAAATCATAAATAAAAAAATCATGTGATAGTTTAAAAAAAAGTCACTTGGCTTTACCTACTCAATGCACATGATGTATTCAATACCAAACACGCAAAATATACCATGTCAAAATGCAATTCACAATACTGACACAAATTAACAACCAACTACACAATTTATTCAAACACAAACTATTGACTACACATAAACTTCCATAAAAACGCATCCATACCATGGGGAAAAGCTACGAACCAAATGAGACACACACTAAACTCCAAAAAAACCAAATTTGAACCAGACAAATAAATTAAACAATATAGCAGATTAATCAAACAAGCAATCAAAATTGACAAATAATATTTATACTAGGAGACACCTACCTCAATGTAGGAATAACCTCGCAAATAGATGAAAAACTTCCTCCGCACATCGATTGCACTGCAAGGGATCTATATCGGACCTTAAGACAAGGTATTGGGTCGAAGATGTCAAAAAAAGTGCTAACGGAAAGCCGAATCCTTTCGGCATCACCACCAAAAAAATGAATAGCAAGCGGTCAAAGGGAAACGCACCTACGACAAGGGTGCGGGGGTCGTCCGAAGCTCGAAGGAGGCTGTCGGACCTTGCGCGGTGCTGGAAAAAAAAGGGATGGGGGTCGCCGGATGTTCAGCCGCGTCGGAAATGAGGTGCACAGGCAAGGGGGGTCTTGCAGTAGTGTCGGGGCCGGTCGGTGCGTGCTGCAAGTAGCCGGCAGGAGGCACAGCTGGATTGTGGAAATATGGAGCGGCTGCGGCTGGGGGTTGGGCATGCGCAGCCAAGGAGGGAGGTCGGAAGGGGTGTTGCTGCTGAGGTGAGGGAGAGGCGGAGCTTGGGGTGGCGAGCGGGAGCAGCGAGGGCCGGTTGAGGAGGGCTGGAAGCTGAAGGAGATGGTTGGCCGGGGTGCTGAGGTGGAGCGGGGCTGGGTGCGGAAGCTGGATTGCAGGAGGGGGTCGGGATCCAGCGGCGAGAGAGGGAACCAGGCGGCTCGCGCTGGGAGGCGCCGCTGCGCAGGGGGGCGAGTGCGGAGATGGTAGGAGCGGGAGCCGGCGGCGGTGAGAGGATGCGGCGAGGCGGAGGGATCTCAGCAGGGGAGGCTGTAAACCAGGGGGCGCGCTGCAGGAAGAAAGAAAGAAAAAAAAACGGGGGAAGAGGAGGGGGTTGCGCCGCTGATTAGGGTTAGGCCCTTTTTTTTAACTCCTAATAATAATACTAATAACATAAAGGATAATAATAATAATAATAATAATAATAATAACAACATAAAATTACTATTTTTATTAACTATTTTTATTTTTATTTTTTTTTAAACTTAGACCACATAATTATCAAATTCTGAAAATGGGGTCCCCGCGCACTCATCGTACGCCAAAAAAAAAAATGCGCACACATTGTGCGCCTCAACGCAGTACGCTCGGGCACCCGCACAAGCACCTAGGGCGACCGCACGGCCATTTCTAACCACACAGTGCCCGTGCGCGGGTCTAAAACCCACCAAAAACATTAAACGACGAAAAATTTAACTCGGGACCTAGCTCGGACATCGGCGCGAGAACCTGAAGCCAAGAATTAAATATATAGAGACGAATTTAAGGTCGGGGTGTGACACTCTTTGTGCACATATTTCAGTTCCTTCTATGTCTCCATCCATACACCACCCCCCTACACTGGAACTCAATCCATTGCCATCAAATCTCAAATACTCATTATAAGGCCCCGACCTTAAACCTTACTTAATATTGAATAAAATGAATAATTCACATTGAGGATCTTTTCAGGTTTAGAGTTTTAGAGAATTAGGACATAACTATTACATCTCAAAAGATTAAAAAGTAGACACTTCTACTATGTTTCCATAAAATAAAAACTCTTAAAAAAAACATGTCTAGTTCCATGTTTTAGATAGCCTAACTTTCCCTTGATCCCATACTTGACCCTAATCCACATTAAGTCCTGTGAAAAACATTTCAAAAAAACTTGGGGTGAGCATAAAAAGCTCAGTAAGGGATACACAAAGAATGAAAACTATTAGTTTTTGAAACATCAAGTAAACCATGTATACTTTATCAAAGTAATACCTTCACCTTCATGAAGTAGTAAAAACTCTTCACTAAATAAAATATCATTACGTACCCTTTTGTAACCAAAGATTACCATAAAACCCATATAAAGAACACATAACATATAAAGTTAACTTGGGACATAAACATACTTAAGTGGAATAACCATACGGTCGACTTCCATACATATCACTTAATGGAATAGCCATACGGACGACTTCCACACATACTTAATAGAATAGCCATATGGCCGACTTCCATACCCAATGCATTGGAGGTTATAACGTAACCACCCATCCTGGTATTCAAGGCACCACCCGTCATATGGTTTGTCACGTAACCACCCGTCAAATGTCCAAGTACCATTATAAAATCATAAGACATAAAATAAACATAATGGAACATCCAATGACACTATGAAATGTGGATTTCCTACTGGTGGGTCTCGTTCTCATAATATCCTCCTGGATATTACCAAGGACGCACACCATGAGAAGGTGCCTCAATGTTTTATGAGTCCTCACCCCTAATGGTCTGTATTATTTGTGTCCCTCAAATAACATCATCCAGCCATAGAACATATTTTCAAGAACAGTGTTATGGCACTTCCGGGTTCTCATCATAGCAGGGATCCTCTATGACCCTTTAATGAAACAACTGTCCTTAGGACATTATCACATGCATTGTCACGGAGAAGAACAATCAAGATGTGATAAGGCTTTTATTAATGAATAATGTACAAAGTAGTTGGTTCTAGGCCACCAACTCCAACAGAATCCCACTTAGACTAGAGCAAATTTCTAAAAACTTTTAACCCTCTAGCTCTCACATGATATTCATGCTTTTGCTGAAATATGCCTTTAGTGATGGGGTCCACCACGTTCTCTTCCGTGGAAATTCTACTCACTACAACTTCACCTCTTTGATATAAATCCTTCAAGAGGTGATACTTCCTGAGTATGTGCTTTGTCCATTGATGTGACCTTGGTTATTTTGCAAGAGCCATCACTGCAGTATTATCACAGTACAATGTGATAGGATCTTTACTGCTAGGAACCACATCAAGCTCCTGGACAAAGTTCCGAATCCAGAAAGATTCCTTGGCTGCATGAGAAGCCACTATATATTCAGACTCCGCTGTAGAATCAGCGACAACTAGCTGCTTTAAATTCTTCCAGTTCACAGCACCTCCATTGAGACATAAAACATATCCAGATTGCGACTTTAGATCATTCTGATCTGTCTAAAAACCAGCATCAGCATACCCTCTGAGGACAAGCTCATCATATCCTCCATACACTAGGAACATATCCTTAGTTCTTATCAGATACTTAAGGATAGTCTTAACAGCAGTCCAATGTTCTCCTGGATCTTCTTGATATCTACCTACCATGCTCAGTGCATAGGCAACATCAAGCCTGGTACATAACATGGCATACATGATAGATCCTATTGCCGAAGCGAATGAGATCTTACTCATTCTATCTTTCACCTGTTGTATCTGAGGACACATTTTCTTTGAAAGATGTAGGCCATGTGACACTTGAACCAATCCCCTCTTGGATTGTTCCATACTAAATTTCTTCAGTATCTGGTCAATGTATGTACCCTGACTTAGTCCAAGCAGCCTCTTGGATCGATCATGAATGATCTTGATCCCTAGAATGTAGGATGCTTCACCCAAGTCCTTCATGGATAAACACTTGTTCAACCATTCCTTAACTGACTGTAAGGCTGGTATGTCGTTTCCAATAAGAAATATGTCATCAACATATACTACTAGGATACTGACTGCATTCCCATTAAACCACTTATAAACACATGGATCACATTCGTTTTTTATGAACCCAAATTCCTTTATGGCTTCATCAAATTTATTATTCCATGACCAGGATGCTTGATTTAATCCATAAATGGATTTCTGCAACTTGGAAACTAGTTTGGCTTCACCTGGTGTCACAAACCCTTCTAGTTGTGTCATATAGACATCTTCCTGAAGGTTCCCGTTAAGGAATGCTGTTTTGACATCTATTTTCCAAATCTCGTAGTCATGGAAAGATGCTATGGTAAGTATGATTCTTATGGATTTAAACATGGAAACTGATGAGAAGGTTTCATCACAGTCAATTCCTTGACGCTATCTGAATCCTTTAGCCACTAGCCTTGCTTTATAGGTGGTAACCTGACCTTCCATGTCCTGCTTTCTCTTGAATACCCATTTGCATCCAATAGGCTTTACATCAACTGGCTCATCGACCAGAACCCAAACTTGGTTCTGATACATCGAATCCATCTCAGAATTCATATCTTCTAGCCATCTAGCAACTTCTGAGCTTTCTAATGGTTCCTTATAGGAGAGAGGTTCATCATTGTCCAACAATAATGATTCACCATCCTCAGTGACTAGGAAACCAAATCTCTCTGGTTCCCTTACCTCTCACCTACGTAGTACTTGTGTTTCTGGAACCTCTTCCACGGGGACCTGTGGAACTTGTTCCTGTACCAAATCCTGTGTATCTTGAGCATCAACTTCGTCAAAGTCAATATTGCTCCCACTATCCTTTTTGAGGATGTGATCCCTCTCAAAAAAGACAGCTTGTCCGGTGACATTCACTTTCTTTTCTTGAGGGTTATATAGGTAATATCCTTTAGTTTCCTTGGGATATCCTATAAAGATACACTTTGTGCCCTGGGGTGCTAATTTGTTGCCCGAGAAGGCCTTAACAAATTCCTCACATCCCCATACACATGTGTGCGAAAAAATGGGTTTATTTCCATTCCATAACTCGGAGGGAATTCCATTTGCCGCCTTAGTTGGTACTCAGTTTAATGTATATGCTGCAGTTTGTAATGCTTATCCCCAAAAGGATAATGGAAGATCCGCATGACTCATCATTGACCTCACCATGTCCAACAAGGTGTTGTTCCTCCTTTCACTAACACCATTCCACTGTGGTGTATAAGGATGAGTGAGCTGAGATATAATACCAGACCCCCGTAGAATATTGATGAACTCTTGGTTCATATATTCTCCACCTTGATCCGATCAAAGTTTCATTATCTTCTTACCAAGTTGATTCTCTACTTCATTCTTGAATTCCTTAAATTTCTCTAAGGTCTATTACTTATACCTCATTAAGTAGAAATAGCCATATCTACTCAAATCATCAGTAAAAGTAATGAAGTAGGAATATCCACCTCTAGCTTCTATTGGAAATGGTCCACAAACATCCGTGTGCACCAATCCTAGAAGCTCTATGGCCCTTTCACCATGTCAACCGAAAGACGACTTGGTCATTTTACCTTGTAAACAAGTGTGAAATATATCAAGTGGTTTTAGCTCAGTAGAGTCTAAATAACCATCTTGGAAGAGCTCTTTCAAGCGCTTCTCGTTTACATGACCGAGACGGTGATGCCACAACTAGGTGATGTATGAGCCATGTGAGTTTGTTTCGTTATCAATTGCCAACACTTGGTTTTCATAATTTAATACATACAAACCATTATTTAAATGTTCGATACCATAACATATGTTGTTCTTATAAAAGAGACAACCCTTATTTCCAAACTTGAAAATAAATACATCCATATCCAAACAAGATACCGAAATTATGTTCTTGGTAACACTAGGCACACAATAATAGTTACGTAAAACCAAAATCATCCTAGTCGGCAATGAGAGGTGGTAATTTCCAATACCCAACGCAGCCAGCCTTACGCCATTGGCAGCTCGAAGATCCACCTCTCCTCTGAAGATCTTTCTAAATCTACTTGGTTCCTTCATTTGAATACAGATGTGAGCCCCACAAGCTATATCTAATACCCAATGTGTATAAATATAAAGATTTCACTCGATAACGAACGCACCTTTAATGTCCCAATGCTTCTAGGTGCATTTCCTCTTCCAGTGGCCTTGCTTGCCACATACAAAACACACTGCCTTTCGTTCCTTGCCCTTCCTCTGGATCTTCCCCTTCTTAGAAGGAAGATGCTCGGTGGCTTTAGACCGTTTATAATTCTTTGGCCCCTTTTACTTGTCCTTCCTTTTCTTATTCACCATAAGGACTATGTGTTTTTCACGCCCCATTTCCTTGTCTACATGGAGAATCAAGGTCAAAAGCTCCGATAGACTCTTCTCATTTCCGCTCATGTTATAATTGACAATGAAGCTAGAGAAGGTCTGGGGCAGTGATGATAGGATGAGATCTGTATGCAACTCATCCAGGAATTTAATCCCTAAGATGTCCAGGCGTTCAATTTAGCCAATAAACTTGACTACATGAGGCCCAACTAGCGTAGAATCTCCAAGATTAGTTGTAAAAAAATCATCGGAGATCTCATACCTCTCCTGCCTTGCCTTCTCTTGATAGATATCCTTAAGGTGAGACATCATTCTATACGCGTCCATGTTTTCACGTTTCGTCAAGAGCTCATTAGACATGGCCAATAGCATGAAACAATAGACATCTGTGGCATAATCCATGTTTTTCATGTAGAAATATATTTCTTCACCAATGGCCTCTTTCTTAGGTGAAATTGGAATAGGCTCTTCCAACACGTACACTTTCCTTTCGTGGGAAAGGATGACGCGTAAATGCCTCTACCACTCTTGGAAATTGGTGCTAGTGAGAAGGTTTTTCTTCTCAAGTATGGTTCACAATGATATGTTTGAAGTCATTTTCTTACCATTTCTAAAAATTAAGATGAGAAAAGGTTTAGTACTTTATTACAAAATGATACAGATAAATAAATTAATACTTAATATTCTCCCTCTATTTTATCGAAATCCAATAGCCCTCACCATTGACTTCGGAATATTCTATTGCCTAAATATTCTAGTGGCAAGGATCCATATTGCCCTTCGCATTACCCTAACTAGGTTTGGTCAAGAAACTTGAAGGGTTTTAGGTATGCATTCTAAATTCCAACTTCATTAACTCGCAGCTCCTTGATCTGCTGAGTGGACTCCCTAATCCTGAAATCCTTTTATTTTGGATTTCCTCGACCTTTTCCTCTTGGTCACACCAAGTCCTGCTGTGGGAGTCAACCCTTGATGCGAACTAAGTCAATTCAACCCAAAACCTTGAATTAGAATTCCCCGATAATTGAAAGCACCCCAACTAGGATTGGTCAAGCACTTTGAACTACAGTTCGATTCTAACCAAGATTATGGAATGGTATACCGACTTAATATTTCCTTTGAGGGATTTTATCCTTATACGTAAATTTCCATTTTGTTATCTTTGATTACATGCTTGTTAATATAATGTGGGATATACTTAAGTGATTAACCATGTCAAGATAATATTTACGTATATGCCATATTTATTTTAGTTGCATCTTGCATGCTTGTTTAATTCATTAATTGTGTGATCATGATAACACACCCATAATAAATAAACCATGAAACTGACAATAATAAAATAAATGGTATGATCATGAGGTTTTCTATTGGTTAGTTTATATAGCGGCTGATAAACTAACCCAAGACCTAGGGGAGAAACACCTTGAACATTTCGGGTTCGCTTTTATAACTTTCCACTTATCTACATTTGTATCTCCTTGGATTGGTTTCACCTTGGATCCTGACTTGAGCTGCCTCCACTAGCTTGGGAGCTCCATCCATTACATATGCATTTATCTCACATGCAGGTGAGGGGTAAAAAGGGCTTTTTATATAAAAGCATCCTTGGGCGCACAGGCCCTACATATTAATGAGGAGATGGCTCGCAGGCCAAAAAAATTAATTTAAATAAATAAATTAAAAGAAACCATTCACATACAAAGGTCCCGTTCTAGCTCATGATCATCCATACATGCAACGATATTTACGCATAAATAAAACTAGCATTCAATTCTTTAATCGTTCTTGTTTAAGATAAATCATGCTCGAATCAATTAATTATCTTTAATTAATCAATCCTTTTATCTTAAACCCTTTTCTAAATTTCCTTGAGATTATCATCCATTATAATTTTTAAACAAATAAATTCATTTAAAATTATCTTTGTACGTAACTTGTACCTTGGAGGAAACCCGGTGAATTCCCATTCATTACGCATTTGTTAAATTAAACACATATATATAAAACACCTATCACGTATTGTGCCTTAGCTTTACGCCTGCACCATGGTACACATCTCAAGGGTTTATATAATATAATAATAAATTTTAATAAATCTGTGTAATTTGGGTGAGTACACAGAATGTAGTTCTGACTGCACGACGTGTATTTTTCTTCACCGTCCATCTGAAGTACACACCCGGGGACATGGCGTGTTAATCTACCTCGGAAATTTTTGGAGTACATGGCGTGTTCAGTGGGACACACGCCATGTAGTCTCTACGTTACACGGTTTCCAGCCGGGCAAGCCGTGTACGAGGTACATGGTCCAACCCGAACCCGAAGGGACTACACACCGTGTTCAGTTGGACCAAACAATGTGTAATCCGGAAATCGTGTGTCACCTATTCCTGGTCAACACACAGTGTCATAAATGACTTAGGTATACTCCAATACATGACCTGATTTGGCGAATCAATCAATGCATTGAACCTAGACTACACGGTGTGTACTTCCGAATACATGTCCTGTATTCTAGTGTTGTACGACCAGAAACATTTGGATCCTCCGGATGAGTTTCTATATTTTATTTTAATCAAAATTAAAAGAAATTTTTTTTATGTGAGGTGAACGAGAAACAAGGGAGGAGGAATAGATATCACGATTCATATTTCCAGAATGATTAAACATGAATTGAAACAACTAAATTATTAAATGCACAAAACATAAACGAAAAAACTAAATAATTATAATCAACGATATGAATGCTTTGATACCACTTGTAGGTTCCAGGCACAGCAGAAGCGCGTTTTTGGGTTTTCCAAACTATAATTTTAGCATTAAACAACATTCAAACCGAGATCCATCATGATATAAAACGCCGGATCTTCAGAATAGAACAAAGAATGAAAAAAAGAGGGAATCCTAAAACCATAAAGATAGGTTCATCATATTTTGGTTATAATTAATTTAATTAATTCACAAGAATTGCCTTGGTGGAATTCTTCCTTCGTTGATGTCTTCAGTCGCGATCCTGTGATCCATCATTGTGTCTCAGAATCCAAGTGTAGGATTCCTCTAGAGGTGATCCACACGTGTGCCATGTATCTCTGGACATAGCCGAAGGTATCTCCGGGTTATAGTGTGGAGGAACCTTCGCTTGCGATGTCCGCCTTCGATCGACTTAATCCGATGGAGGAGGATCTCTCCCGGTCTTGAGAGCATTCTTGGAGGAAGTAGTTCCTTCGGACTTGAATGAATTCTACAGAATTGTTGTGCACAACTATTGATTGGAAAAGTGTTGGTGTTGTGGGGATATTTATAATCAGGTTTGAGGTTATAGAGTTATGAAAATAAATAAACGCGTTACGCATTTTATTTATATCATTAACTCTTATTGAAACCCCCATGTTGAATTATTAATTCCTTGACATGCGCCCAAGCTGATTATAATTAATATCATTTAATAAAACAATATTATATCCTCATAATCCTGTCTAAAAAACTACAAAGCATGTAATCATTAATACATGGCATGTACTAGTTTTCCTCAAAACTACATAGCATGTATATTTAATATATACGACGTGTACTTTTATTTTCCATTTTTATTTATCTCCACCTCCATATTTATTAGAACTTGAATAATGGATATTTATTTCTTAAATAAATGTAACTGCATTACTCAATAATAAACATATTATTTAACCCACAATATATTCCCTCGAATAACTAGTGTCGAAATAAATTCAATCATGCCTCCTTAAATAATTATTAAACCACAGTTGGGAATAATCTTTATTTAACTTGTTAAATTAATATTTAACTGAGATACATGGAAACACTTAGTGTGTGACCCTCTTGGCCCCTTTCTCAGTGGCATTATGCGAAGTTTTCCTAAAGTCCAAGGTTAGCGTCTAGCAACATGCCAAGGCACCCATAGAGAAAGATGTTAACGCCGCAGTGACGTATCACCTTCTACGAACATTTACCGTGTAATATAATCCCTTTGTCTCTATATATATAATCAAGCGGGTTGCATGCTAGTGCCATCAAACCATGTGCTCGATTATTCTTTCTTTGAATTTCTGGAATTGAACCCGTCCATACCTTACCATGGCTATTGATTTATTTAGGCTATATCAATTCTTTCAAAGGGCCTGAGATATCTAATTCCATTGTGGAACGGAAGGGACAAATCCTTTCTCGCATTATCTATCAATAAAGTATTACTCGTGACGCACCCAACGTATCCTACCTCGCTGCGAACAGTGTGTCATCACAGTTTTCATCAATACATCTATGTGCGTGATTTGTAATACCCATTAATAATAATCTTAAAGTATATGGATTAATACACACATCTATAGATAGGAACATCCCATGACACTATGAAATGTGGATTTCCTACTGGCAGATCTCGTTCTCATAATATCCTCCTGGATATTACCAAGGGCGCACACCATGAGAAGGTGCCTCAAAGTCTTATGAGTCCTCACCCCTAATGTCCTGTATTATTTGTGTACCTTAAATAATATCATCCTACCATAGAACATATTTTCAAGAACAGTGTTAGGGCACTTCCGAGTTCTCATTATAGAAGGGATCCTCTATGACCCTTTAATGAAACAACTCTCCATAGGACATTATCACATGCATTGTCACGCAGAAGAACAATCAAGATGTGATAAGGCTTTTATTAATGAATAAAGTACAAAGTAGTTGGTTCTAGGCCACCAACTCCAACAGTTTGGGCGGTTCGACACCCGATGGAGTTGTTTGCAAGTCATATATAAGTTGGCATAGGGCTGGTACTCCTCAGAGCATGTCTTGACGATTATAGTGTCTAACAGTTTGGTAGGAAGTGATAAAGCATTGGTTGGTGAAATCATATCTTTTTTATAATTTTTTTTAAGAAGTCATCCTTCAGTATGGAAATTCTAGTTTAAGAAGAGTCATTGTTTATAAAATCATATCAAAACAGAGTATACAACATAATTCATTTAGAAATGATTTATAAATCTCCAGAAATTATGTAATCTCTTGCTCCATCTCACAAAACACTAGTATGGATTTCCTAATGTCCTCTAAGATGACTCCTCATAGATTCCACTGAATTTGGGGATTTCCCTAGTTCTCAGACAAACAGATCCCCAACACAGTTCTAAATTATTCTATTTCCTTGGTCCAGACTTAACTTTTGCAACTAGGATCAACCACGTGTGGACTTCTAGAATTTATATTGAGATAAGCATTCTAGGAATCAAGTTGAACGACATCGGTATGAACTTGATTTCGATAATGCATATGGGTATTCCTGTTCTCAAGGGCTTCAAAGTCCATAACTTGACCATAGAGACCGTAGGTCAAAATTTGACATAGATATGCTGCCTGGAGGTCACCCCATTATGCAGCCTCCTTAAAGTCCTCAAGAGAAAAGAAATTATTGGTTAGGGTAAAACATTTAAAGATACCCTCAAAGTATTTCCCTTGTCATGCATAGAATGGGAATTGAGCATTCATCATGAGGTAATAGACGAAACCTACTCCTTGGTGAAGTTAGAGTACACCAGGAGAATTGGATACTCGGTAGAGAGTTTTGCATGATAAATGAATATTTTAAAAAGTCATGTAGTTTTCTACACATGATTTTCCCACAATGTTCTCTAACACTTATGTTGGAAGAGACAAAATAGTAGCACTATCGTTTTCCATCTGAAATTAAGAAAACATCATTCTTAGTATTGCTTAATTAAATTTTCATTGTTTAGTTCTTTTTTTTCAGAGCTATCTAAACCGAATCCTCTGATACCAACTGTCAAGCCCCAGCTCTTGAGTACCTGGAGCTAGTTCCATAAAAGGGATCGGAATCGGTTCAGGCTATGAGAAACCAGCTACTTCTAAAGTACTTCTTTAGTAAAAACCAAAACCTGAATTTTTTTAATAAAAAACATAGGGTGAGCATATGAATTCCCAGTAAGGGGTTAAAAATAACATACTATACCCAAAATAACTTTTGAAAATATCCTTTAAACCATTTCATAAAACAATATTCTTAAAGAAAATCTATAACATATGTAACAAGTCTTAATAAAAGTGCTTAACTAAAAACATGCTAACCTGATTCGAAAATAGGCATGCTTTATAGGAGTAATGAATAAAATAAAATTAAAAACATGTATGACATATGAATATGTAAGCAAAATTTAAACAACTAAGTGTAATGAATTATCAGAGTTGCGCATAAATGTAATAACTTTGATTTCATACATATAATACTAAAATCACTTAGTGCTAAACATATTTCATTCCATAAGCTTTTACTTTTAGGATACTCATAAGTAATGGCTCTTAACCATGGATATTCTACTAGTTGAATATCCATTTGGTTATTTAATTATCATACACCTAAAGAGGTAATGTATAATTTCATACTTTAATTTATGTGTCAAGGCCTCGTGCCAAGACCTAGGGGATAACTGTAACAAGACCCCAACCTGGAGAGCCTCTGTAACCAGACTCCATCCCGGAGAGGCTCTGTAACCGGACTCCATTCCGGAGGGTCTGCTGTAACTGGACCCCAACCCGGAGGGATTACTTTTACTGGTCCCCAACCTGGAACATACTAGTCCAATACATTCCTCATATGTTTAATAAGACCATGTATCCAAAGTTTCCTATAAACAGAAAACATAATTCCATGTCTTTTATTTGGGGTGTCCCATACCACTCCAAATAATTAAATTCTTAATTCATTATTATATATGATGAATAATAAATAGTTTGATTTATAGCATAAATTGACAACTTTACAACTAATTACATAAACATCCAATGCATTACATTGCATGTTTATAACTTCAGATAGGTATTGTTCATGCTCAATTCATGTGCTGATAAACGGTCACGTCTTATTAAGTGGTCGTGCATTATGTTGTATAGCATATAAGGCCAATTGATTTTCAACGCATAATTTGTTTTATGAAATGCATATATTACATTAAACATATCAAAAACATACTTTAACCACCTGGAGTTTATTTTAGGCCAAGTTAATTCAGATTATGATTAAAACATATAGGTGCATACATATATCCATATGTATATATATATAAAATATTTACATGTGACACCCAAGTCTTTATTTAAAGATTGTAAATCATCTTTAATATCATAAAATAGAAATATTTTGAATTATGCGTGTATGTCCGAATATAGTTTAAGTGTATAACAGAAAATAATTATAAACTAAAATAACCCTTAACTTATGTACACATAAAATAATAAGTTATATAAGTGTGTGTATATATATATATATGTATATACACATATATAACTACCGTAATTTGATCAAATTACACCCTCACAACCATAAGATTTAGAGGTAAATACTAAAAATTTAAAACCATTATCATTTAAAAAAATTCTAGGTTATATAGATAGATACGATTTCTTATATATATATATATAGACACGTATAACATTTTATAACAACATGTTTTAAGAAAAAAAATTAAAACCCTTTTAACACATAGATTTTAAAATCATAACCTTGTTCAAAAAATAATATGTTATAATGAAATATATAAATTCATATAAACATTTACACACAATTATATTTGTGTATACCTTTGTAAAAAAAATAGACAACAAAATTGATTAAATTAATTAAACGCTTAAAAAATATAAATTTAATGAAAAATATTCAAACATAACCCATACAAGTCATAAGATCATAAAATAAATATTCGAGACAAATTATAAGGAACCCTTACAAAAATGACTCCATGCATTTTATAGTTCTTTGTTAACTTTGAAACTTAAGTTTTTAGTAAAACTTAATTCTGTACATATAGTTTTATGAAAAAACATAGGGCTGTGCATATGAATATATATATATATATATATATATATAAGGTATGTGGATGTGTCATGTAAATAAGTTTTCAAGGGGTATATATATATATTCTTCGGGTCCGCTAATTCTCTATAAACTCAAAAAATCCCGAAGCTCTATTCGAGGTAAAGAGGGGTTCAAACTCAACCGCAAGGTGATGTATATTTACATAACAAGTGTATATAAATATAATAATTAAAACTCTATAAGAAATACATTTATAAATCTCTTATAAGACAATAACCATAAATATAAATTAATTAGAAGAAAATAATATCTTACTAAATAAGTTTAAACATAAAAATAAATATTAGTTCCCTTACACAGGACAATAAATTATAGAGCGTAAGATGAAAAATTATAGATAGTATATCTCTTACTTGAGGAGTAGACTACAATAAGACCATCTGTAGGAGCTTTGTACATGGATTCAAATTAGGTTTTCCCTTAATCGTTTTTGCACATCAAAACACAGCTTTTATTTCCATGAAACTATTGTGTAAAAAAATAGATGTGCAAGACTTAGTTTGCTGGACAAGCTAGGACTTAGGTGAGGGAAGAAAAACTTTAATAACATATAATGTATCTGATTAGTCTGAATAAAGCCATATCAAAAGAGAAATAATTAATATAAAATCATGATAATAGTATAGAAAATCCATATTTGCGGATCAAAACAAAAAAATCAAAACAGTACAAATAAAGTCAATAATTGGAAAAACTTTTCTATTAACTGAGTATAAAACCAGAGTAGAAAAAAAAATAATGTTGATAGAAAAAGATCAAAAGAAAATGCAGTACTGGCATTTTTCAAAAGGACCACAATTTTATTAAACCTAGATTTAACAATTAGAAAGAACCTACCTCTCTCAGGTCTAGATTCAAAGTCACTAAAACCCTAACCGCAACTGAACACCAAGACAAAACTCGGACCTCCAATGCATTGGACCTTCACTGGCTACCTCCTGCTTGCACGATGCATCTGGCTATGACATGAAACATGAATCCGTGCGACTCCACCAAAGCCGATCGGCCTGCTCGTCCTGGAATGTCATCCTGCTTGACTCCAGCCTTAGCGCGACCTCTCAGACCTGCTCGACTCCACCACTGAGCTCTCCCCATCCTTCTTGAGGCAACCCCCATGTGCGACACACCTGAACACGTCCTGTTGAAACCCTACCAGCCTCGACAACACCTCAGATTCGCAACATGTACCTAGAGTGCGATGCACCCCCCACTCCCAAGGTGCGGTCCCCCCTTCGTTGCAGTTCTTACAGGATTCTCAAATCCCTTCATGGGATTTCCCTTTCTTTTTTTATCTGAATTACTTTATTATTATAATATTGTTATATTTATATTTTTATTAATTTTTCATTATTTTTTATACACTTATTATCATATATTATATTATCAATAATTCACAAAGTCAAAAGTTGTATAAAACTAATATTTTATTAAAAGTCATTTTATCAATACTTTTTTAAAAGTAAATATTTTTATTATTAAACTCTTATATAAATTTCTTATTATATGCTTATAACGTTATAAATTAAATTAATATTTGAAAATGGATTAACTTGAAAATAATTGTTATAATTGGTTACAAAATATTTGTAAAAATTTTAATATTACACACATATATATTATTTAAAGTAACAATAATTTTTTTATTAGAATATCATTCCTATATGTGAAATTTTAATCATTATATTAAAAATGGTTATATTATTTATTAAACAAAATCTAAGATGTTAATAATGTTATTAAGCTTTAATCTAATCAAAATTTATAATAAGTATACATCATATTTTTGGAAATATATAAAACTCATGTAATTATTCCTATAATAGATTCAATATTAGTTCGCATAAGAAACGGCGTTAAAATATTTCAATGAAATAATTCTCAATGTCATATATAAAATTATAGTATTAGTTTTATATAATTATAATTCAAATATTGTTTACATATGCATGTATATATATATATATCATATTTGGAAAACAAGTAAATTAGTTATATTATTATATATGTTATTTAAAATATTATATTAAATAATTATTTGATAAGAATAAATTATGTTTGACAATAATAGTTATTTTTAATTCTTTAAATAAAGTGAAATAATATTTACTTTGAAGTTTGTAATTATTTTGGATAAAAAAATAAAACCTTAATATTACTACTACATGAGAAACAAGTTTTTGGGGCATTACAATCGATATTTCTTATAAATAGGAACCTTAGGCTCCACATTTGTCATGTTTGGATATAAGAAGAAATCATTGGAATCTCTACTCAAGTCAATCCATAGTGCAAGTCTCAAAGACCTTTAGGTATCCTACTAAACCTGAATAAGAATATAGAATTAATAGTAGAAGGAGATAGATGAGTTCATGATGTTTTAAACACTATGAAAATGAAACTTTCTTGAGGAAACATCCCCTAGTTTATCGATACTAGGGTGAAATGAATCCCTATGATCCCTAACCTGTGTGAACCCCTTCCATGAAAACCTGGGGAAACCCTAGTGGGTCCGGGTGAGTTCTTGCCCAAGTGTTGTTTACACTATTTTTATCCACAAAAGAAGTCAACCCTTGTTTCCAAAGTATCACTCAGGCGAGGCAGCCTTTAGATCACCCAAAATTACCTGGGTGAATTCAAACCTAGTTCACCTAGGTATCACTTAGGTGAGGCACTCCTTAGTTCACCCAGGTACCACCTTGGTAAAGAAATATTAGGGCCCTATATCATATCACCATTTCTAGGGAACCCCCTTTCCCAGGTCCATTATGTGAGGTGGACCAATCCAAGACCTCCTTTAAATTCTCTAGACATGTATGACTAGAGATTTGGACACACCAACATATCCTCTTGATCAGAAATTCCTATGGAAAAGGAGGTCCTATTGTTAACCTACCTAAAAGGTATGATTCTTGGAATGTTAATGATTATACAATTTTATGTTAATGATTATACCAGCCTTTGGGATGGGGGAATATGGATTCTATGTCCAAGTGATAACATCTGTTGACTGAAATGTGAAGTGAATGAGATGAAAAGTTCCCAATGTCATATGTACCCTCTCCCTAATCCACTCTTCCACTTGTCATAAGGTGAATCATCTGGGAATACCTCCAAGAGTAATATGTTAAGAATTATAGTAGGACATATCCTTCCCTATATACCCTTTTCTCTTATCCACTTGAAGAATAAGAAGATCATGTGAAGCACCAACTATGCCACTTCCTCTTATTTCTCACACCAAGCATGATTCACATGGGATTAGAGGTTTGTGATAATAACCTCATAAAAATGATAAAATAAACTCAAATGGGCCTCCCCATAGGTTTAATCCCCAACCATTGTAAACTATGTGGGATTTGATTCCTATAAAAATAGGATAGGTATGAAGACTCCCAGAGGTTCAAACCCAACAAATTTAGATGACAAAAATATTCTCCAGACCATATTCCCAGTTGGTTCATGTCAAACCTAGAGAGAAATATCCCCTTGTCATCTCTTTAATCCCCATCCTTATTGTTCCATAATCATAGTAAGACCATTCCCCACTTAGGAGGCTGTATTATTTCTAGGTCGTTTTAGACTCATCCTCATTGGACCAAATTCCCGGTGTAGGTCATCTCATCACATGGACATATTCTATACTAGTTAATCCATCAAGGGATACTCATGTTTGAGTCCCACACCATCCTTTACTAGGAACCATCCACCAATATATCGTCACTACATGATACTAAAATGAATGGTTTGGTCCTAGTCACTTGACCCTAAAATGTATGACATTCTCTATTAAGAGGCGCCAAACTACATGGGTTTTGATTTTTTTCAAAAGGATACATATGGATCCCTTCTCATGGGCCTTATGAAAAGATCAAAATTCTATGTTTCTACTTGGATTGAAATAAACTCCAGCACACCCAATCATGAGACTTTCAACCATGATCCTTTAAATAGATCATTTCTTAGTAAATAAAAAACAATATGGAGAACATATGATACATACAAGTGGATATATAAATATATAACCACAGATACATACATATGGTTCCATTTATGGAGAACCCTTGATACATACATATGGTTACTCTTATATATATGATTGTTGTAAATAAAAAGGGTGATTGGTTTTATTTTAAGGCTTATAAAGGATTTAAAAAAACAACTTAAATCTATAATAGAGTCTCAATGTAGGAAAAAACTCCCCCAAAAAGTGTGTGATGATCAATACCCCCATCCTATTGACCAATGTGAGTCCCTAATCATCATTGGAAAAATATCTGATGATCAACTAACTTTGGAAAGTTGGCCCCTGAAATCTATATGGGAATCATTGTGTTATTTTAATTCCCAGGATAAAACCCTATTGGAAACCACCTAAAATAGAACATATAAAAAATAGGTTATACAATGTGACATATTTTTCAATTGTATTTAACACTCCCCCACAATCAAGTGTCGATCCACTATAGTTTTCATCAGAAAAAAATAGTGGACTTTATGTGAATCCTTTAATTAACCAAAATAACTATGTTTCCTACATACCAAGCCCCTTTCATACTCATATAAAATAAAGTAAGTCCAAACATTGATATTTTAATATAATGAATTAAACATGAGTTTTTTTATTGTGATGCTTCTGGATGAGTTTCCTTGTTTGTGTTTTCTATGTTATATTCACATGTTAAAGATGCACTAAAAAATATACATAATATATAATATTATATATATATAAAGTGTATATTTAATTACAAGAATTTTATGTTTGTATTATTATGTATTTATTAAATATGGGCGATAATATATATATATATATATATATTTCTCCCGAACGGTTTTATTATCAGTTACAATCCGTTATAAACAGATTAATTGGATTGAACACTCATTGAATAAGATTCCATGAATTATGGGAATAAATTAATATGGATAAATCAATATGGATATTGAATTTTCATTTAATGAAATGTGTCATAGATGGATACATAAAGGGATGTGATCCCTCCTGTTGAAGATAAGAAATTGTAAGTAAGCCTCTTATTTCTCTCTTCCTCACACACTGTTTTTCATAATTAGAGACAAAGGTGCTAGCACCCCCTCAGTAGTTGATTTTCCTCATAATATGATCAAAGGTCTATTGGATAGTGTACCCCCTCATAGATAGGGTGGTTTTTCACTACTATGTGATCTTCATCAAGAATTATCCTTCTCCAAGAAGGAAGAAGACTGATGTCATTGGTAATTTCTAGGTATGCTGTTATACAATTTATTTACGCATTGATTCTCAAAGATAGATTTTTTTGTGTTTGGGTTGTCTTTTGTTGAACATGGTTATGTGATGATCATATAAAATTAAAAAATGGTATCAAAGCATATGTATTTGACGAATCAAAATTTTTACTTATTTATGAAAAATATGTTTTCATAGTAAAATGAGTTTTTTCAATCCCAAAAATAATATATGAAAAGTTAAAATATATTGCACTTGTTTATGAAAATGAATAAATTATATATTTTTAATAAAGATAATTCAATTTTTAATTGAATTATGTTATTTATAATTTTTTTAAATAATAATAACAATCAAAAGGTATTTTGAAATATTTATATAAATTTATAAAAATGGTTTATAAAATAATTAACTATAAAATGTTTATGGTTAATTGAAAACTATATTTTTATACCTTTTGAAAAATTAAATGGAATTATTTATGATATATAAATAAAGGATATAATTATAAATAATAAAAGGATATTTATAAAGAGTTTATAAATTCTAACATATTTTTCATTTAGATAATATAAAATTGTTTATATAATAATTATTGAATTATTAAATATTTATAATTTATGAAATATAATAAAAATTCCATTTAACATAAAATATGAATGGGTTTATATTGATAAGAATATGAAATTTTTATATTCTTGGTAATTTATTAAATATTTATAATTAACATTTATTTCTTAATAGTATATAAATGTCTAATATTTTGGAAAATGAAAAATAAATTATTTTTTAAATTTCCTCAATATTCATGTTTAATTTATAATTAATTATTTTAAGTTGTTCAAATTAAAGATTTTTAATTTAGATATTATTTAATCCACATCAAAAGGTGTTATGATAATTGATATGATCAAGGTTTAAATAATAATTAAGTATACAATATTTAGATTATGTAAATGGTTAACATAATAGAAAATGAATTATATGTAATTTGTAATTAATATGATATTATATATTTAAAAAGAAAATTATATATTATGATAAATATAAAAAATTCATATGGTAAAGAATATAAAGAGATTATATTCATAATTTATGGAATGACTATAATGTTAAATCTTAAATTATAAATGGGTTTAAAATTAATTTTTATTTATGAAATTTTTCATAAATTTTTATCTCAAGTTTAAATATTTGAATTGTTCACTTATTTAAAGATTATTATTTTTTATTCATAGTTATAAATAGTTTATATTATGAATAACTGTATCCCAAAATTGATATGATAAATTTATTATAGGATATAACCTTTCTTATCATGCTAGGTTTGATATAATAAAATTTAGTTTTGATATACCATGACTTTAGTTAGTAATTTTAGTTATGAGCTTGAGTGTAGTTGTTGGGAATAGTTTGTGTATATTAGGTGTTATAATTGTCATGAATTAAATTCTATCTTGAGTAAAGTATCCCAATGTAGAGGGACTTGGGGTCAGGATACCTACTTTCCAGGATGCTCTACTTTGCTAGGAAAGTGAATGAGGTTGGGTCTCAATCGCTTCGAGATTTCTCATGTGGATTTTAAAATTTTCATACAACTCTATTACATTATAGTAAGTGTTTATGTACCTAATGACTATGATTAATTTTTATATGTATTAATATATTTAACTTCTATTTTGGGTTATTAACACAAACTTGTGAGTTATGTAAAGAGTTACACATTAATATGATGCGAACACATTAAATTTGTGGTTGGAATAAGGATTCCCAAACTAAATCATTAGAATCGTGCATACATAAAGGGAATAAAAACTAAGAAGATAATTATTAAAAATGATGCAATAGTTATGAATTTAATATGCATATGATTTTGTTTCCCCCGGAACATGTGTTATGGTTATGAATCACTATTTCCAAATGGTTTCTAATAGATTTGATTATGGAACTAGAAATATCCAACAATTCTATATCCAAAAGGACCTTATTTCCAATGGTAGGCATTCATTAGGTATTTTGACCTATGACTCTTAATAACTCTCATTGGTTAAGATTATTGGAGGTCAGTCTCATCACACCCTTTTGGGGAGGAATTATTGCCTACTCCAAGACTCTCTTATAGATGTAAGATATGTTCATGAATCCTTCATTAATTCCCAAGTATGACGTAGGTCATCCCAAAATTGGAAACTGATTATTATCATATAGAAATTCAGAATCATCTGTATGTATTTTATGTTATTCATCAATGGAGATATCTATATGTATTTGGGGTTCTCTATCAATGGTATCCCCTCAAATACAACTTATAGATTATTTTGTCAGTATTATGATTATGCTAGATTTTAAGGTACTCAGTGGGGTGATCTATAATTTATTATCATCTAGGTTAAAAAAAATATTTTAAAGGTTATCATCATCTCGAGAGACAAAATTTTACTCTAGAGTTTATTGTTATCTAGAGATATGGAAGTTGTTTTAATGTTGGGATCAAACCCATAGATGGGATTCCAATGTATCCTTGTGAAATTAATCATAACCCATGTAGTTTGATGCCGCTTAATGGGACACATCATTCCTTTTAAGGTCATGTGATAAGGACCCAACCATACAGTTTAATGTCATGTGGAAAGGACATCTTGGTAGAAGGTTCCGAGTCAAATCTTGGTGTGAGACTTATGACGAAACTGCCCAAGGAACATGGAAAGAATATGAAATTTCATGCAGAATTTGACCATGTTGGTAATGTGGCCTAGAGATAACAAGTTTTATTTTGGGTTTTGGGTTCGAACCTGATGGAGGTTTCCAATGCATTCCATTTGGATGGGAATCAAAGCCCATGCAGTTTGGTAAGTCTTGTAGGGGAGTATTGAACTTTGAGAGAAATATGTTGGGGATTAATACTAAAGAGGAATCCCTTATAGTAGGGTCCATGAGAGATGTATTAGCTCATTGAGATTTAAGGGGGACTTAATTCATGACATACTTAAAGGGAGGATGCCTAGATCAATGGAATTATGGTTGGATTCCTGAGGAGGATGTCTAGTGAGCTTGATCCCTAGGTGAAGTCTGCCTACATATCCCAGTTATAGTGGTAATCAGAGATATTATAGTTCATTAAATTTAGGGCTTTCACCTAGGAGGAGGCCTATTAATAGGGTTAAGTTGGGGCTTACACCTGAAAATAATTCCCTAGTAAATTTAGGGTTTTGATTGGGACTATATTTTGAGGAGGATGTCCCTTGAGATTAGGCATTAGGCAGGCATCCTATGTATCCAGGTTATGGAAAGAATTAGATTTCTTATAGTTGAAGCTATGATGTGTATTTTGAGTATGTTTTAATCATAAAAAATTTATAAGCCCATGTGATTCATTCTTGGTTTTAGAAACAAATGGATTTTAAAGATTCAATAAGATACACACTTTCTCCTATGATGATGGAATAGGGAAGGCCTATGGAAAAAGAAGTCAGGGAGATGGTGGATGAGGGCACAAATTAATGAATCGTTCAATGTAAAATGAAGGTGAAGGCCATTGGGTCTGACCCAAAAGGCTAGGGGATTACTCTAGGATAGATGCCCTTTGATTAGTCCCAAGAGAGGAGGGAGACTTTTCCTTTGTCAAAGGGAAAATAAACTGTGATCCTCACTCTCCCTATTGGGAACTAAAGGTTTCAGGTCTTAAATATGAGAAGGAGAGGACACATTTTTATCCCCCAAATCCAGGATTGGGAACTCTACAAACTATCCCTAAAGTAAGGGTCCATGTTACTATCGATATTCAAACCTACAGACATCCCGAGGATCCTGACCCTTTGGTAAGACAAGTGTGGGAAAACTCTAACTATAGATATATAAACCCAAATTGGAGACACATTGATGTGACTTTCCAAATATTTTATTAAATTAGGAGGTCTTGGTGGTGGTTTCAACATAATTGCTTTTATGAAAGGGATCCAATGAAGGAGAGGCCCTATCATGAATGTCTTTAAAGGAGGCTTTATGAAAGGCTTGAGCAGGCTGAAGGGGTAAGGTGAACCAAGAAAGGGGTGCTCAAGTAAGTGGAACACAAGTATGTGGGATGCAAGTAGACTAGGGTGAATTGGTTGCACATTAAGTGATGAACATCCTATATTACTAGAATCAGGTGATACTAGACTAAAGCCTTCAAAATTCTTCATAGGAATTCCCTGAAATAGGGCTCACAAATTCTTACTTGAGGAAGGGTGATCGTGCAAGTGTTCTTAAATTAGGGTGGTTGGGAAAACGAGTCATGAAAATGTTGTTAATTTTTAACACTTGGAGAACCTAAGTCTCACTATCCCCCTTTAATTCCCTTGATTTAGGTGTTATGAAATTACCTTAGAGGATTCAGAGGACTTGGGTGTAGCACTAGGAAAACTAGAGCAACAATAGGGATTTTGGAAAATTATTACATAAAAATGAAGACCCTATGGGTCTATTTATTGGCAAAAATTCTGCCTTGGGTGAAGGAGACTTGGTCCACAAGTGGGTAGTGTGAAAGTGATGGGCGCGCGAGTACTTCCATGCCACCAGTGATTCGGGCTACCTTGGGCGAACCAAATATTGAGCCTTTTCCAAATTTTATATTGTCCATATATTTTATCCCATTTATTCTACAGAATTTTCCTTTGTCACCTTTTTATCCATGTGATGGAACTGAGTGTCCACAAAATACACTCACCCCTAGGGATTGGATCCAAATGAAAAGAGGGTCTAATAATGAGGTAAAATGGAATGAAAAAGGAAATGGTTCACACAAGTTTTTATGTTTTCATGCAAGATGGGTTATGCAAGTAAGCTTATTCATCTATATATAGGGGATTCACTTCAGTGAAAATCACAAAGGATTTAGAAAATTCTCCTCTCCATGCACAATTCTAACATGCCTACGTTTTCTTATGATGAATATTTTCTTGTTCTCATAAGTGAATTAGGTATGATTTTTGTGTTCCCAAACTTGAGTGACATACTTGCATGCCAAAATTTCACTTGCATGCCTTAATGACTCTATCAAATTTTCTTTATTTTTGATTTTTTTCAAAAGGAGCCTACTCTAAAATGAGTTTGATATTTCTTTGAAGGATTAAATAGATCCCAAGAAAATCAAAACTACTAATTAGTTAGATAGAAAGTGAATTCATGTAATGATAAAGATCATTGGGCATGATTACTACGATTTTTAGGACACCACTCTTCCTGATCTGGAGAAGTATATGAAGAAGTATCAATGAGATTTTCTAATGATTATTTATCTGACACTTTAAAGTTATGGCCATCTGTAGGAAGTCAATATATCATATCTAAAGATCTATCACCCATTTTTTTGGTTTCAAGACCATAATAACTTCTCATCCACCAACATTTATATTGTGGGAACATTTATCAATATTAGGAGGGTGTCTAAGCCCCATTTCAAACATAAAATCCCATGTTCTATAGATTTGAAAGTACATATACCCGAGCTAAATACACCCTATTATTAATCCATTTTTTAAAATTCAAAAGACAGATTAGTTGAAGGGTTAGAGAAAAAGTTAGGATTTTCATCTAGGAGGGGGTTGTAAGCCTGCATGTATGTGGGCATATTGGGTTCTCCAGACATATGAAAAGTTCAACGATGATCAGAAGACTTCCATAATTTATGATGCTGTATGGGTCAGGCAAACCATTGTATATAGGAATGATGATTTGGTTCCAGAGCTACTGAGCCATTTGATTTCATATAAAAATTCTTTCCATTTGAAGCATGGAGAAGTAGGCATCAGTTTATGGGATGTCTATAAGATCACCGAAGCTCCAATTCTTGGAGATATTTATGATGAATTGATTCCTCCAACGGAAACATTTAATGATGTAGAAAAGACACCAAACATAGAGCATTAGTTATTGAATCTAGCTCAAAAAATCAAGAATTCAAATACAAAATACAGCGCAAGAAGTGATATTCATCCAAAATAGTGGATGGAAACATTCCTAACGAAGAAGAAGAAGAAATTTCCCACCTGTAAACATCAAAAAATCTATCCTAGGGAAGAAAAGAGAGGTCCTCCTGAAACCTTATAGCCAAAACTAGAGAAAGGAGAGTTTGAAAGATGGGGGTATGAATCCAATTCCAAAATTTCTACCTAGATTCATCCTGTAGGTTTCTTGGCCATGTGGATTAGTGTATATTTGTTGTCTATCTGAGATTCCTTGGGCGGTGTAAGGCCTGAAACTTTTTTTATAGTAGCCAAGCTGGAAGAGAGTAAGATGGTGGGGTTGGAAACCCATATCATGTAAAATATTCATAGGGTATTATTTCATATCCATGGAGGGAAGTATCCTTTTAAAATAATAGGACCATTCCAAGTTTTATGGGGATGGATCATGACTCATTTTAGAACCTATGTTGCGCAGAGTGGGATCCAGGTCCTTGGACATTTTTTCCGACCATATGTTCAATATTTATCTAGTATTTCACCCTTATCCTTGACACCTCTTTTCATTAAGACAAGTTTAACTATGTTCAATGAATTTCAATTCATTCTCTATAGGAATCCTCCTATTGGATTATTTTCCAATGATAGGATAACCAGCTTGGAGATAAAGGTGTATATGAAATCTTGTAGGGATAGTGTAATGAAAACAATGATTGAAGGTGAAATTATCTGCGAGGACTATACTCCCTATATATTTTCAGGTCAATTAAAATGTTTATAAAAAAATACCATGTCTCCTCTAGTGCGTGTTAGATTAGAAAAAAATACAATGGTGGATCAATAGTTATGGTTGCTGATAGCCACAAATAAGACAAGGGAAGTGTTTAATTTACTTGTAGCTGATGAAAAAAATAGGTTGACCATCTAGTATTCTGAGAACTTGGTTTCACTATACCCCAAAGTGATGCTAAACCAAGTTGTTCCTCTGGCTAGAGTAAAGAAATAGAGTAGGAAAGAACTTTCTCCTTTGGAATGTGCTTCCTCTCCTTTAGAGGATAAATCATTAGAATCAGAGGATAAGGATGATGAGGCTCCTATCTTGGCAAAATGACCTCGTGCAAGTTAAAATCCACCCACTAGAGTCAAGGGGGATACACCAGCATCACCTGTTTAAGTTACACCTAGGAGATCCAGTTGCCACTGCCAAGAAGAGTAGTGGGTTCCATTTTCCCATCTACCATCTGTGATAGTAGGAATTGGGAATCCCATCAGATCTAAGACTCTAAGATCATCCTCACAGAAATCTAGAATGTATTCTAAATATGTACAACCAGAGGTGGTTCAAAAATGGAATATCTTATATTGTGATATTGAAACCATGTGGGTGATTTTATGTGAAGGGATGCGTATTCTTAGGATAAGAGATCTACGAGCCTCATCTGATATTCATTTTGAGAATAATCCTAATGATGGAAGAATTCATATCTGAGAGCTATAGATGCTCATATACACAACTAAAAATTTAATACCTACAATAAAATGAGTGAATGAAATGATAGATCATGGTTCCATTGAAGAGGTTGACCATTTATTGGAAGAATGATGTGATTTTGTCAATCTTGAAGATGTAAGTTTTCTTCTCCTCACATTATTTTCTACTTTTCCATTTCAATTTTTCCAAATAATTATTTTTTAGGGGAAATACAATATTAAATTAAAATTGGTCAAGGGAAAAAATCAACTAATGTTCCATCACCCTGGTATATCCCAAGTGGTAGCATGATTTGGGTTGTTGAGTCACCTTTTGAATGAGGAGATATATCTCTAGGACAATAAACCATGGAGGATGAAATGGTGGGGGGATTGTGGTATCCAATACTTGTTTTTCAAGATGATGATGGTAGTCCTCCTAAGAAAATAATAATAAAAGACACTGAAGGAAGAAAGTTGTGGGTAAACATTTTATTAGTAGCGGTAAGACTTCTTGACATCATTAACTACATCCTCATCCATATAAAGTATTTAAACTTCTTTGAATTGTAGAAAATTCTATTATTTCTCTCTTAGGTAAGTTATTAATGAGACTTTGGGAACCACAGAGGGAATTTATGATCAACTTCAAATCTCTATTAATGAAGAGGATCCTTTGAATTAAAAGGAATCTAGGCCAGAGGAAACAACATCTACTCCTAGAACTGCTCATATTCCTACTGCTAGGAGAGAGGAGGCATTTTTTATGTCATAAGTTATTCTTAAGAATCTATATAACAAAAAATTACTTCCATTTCTATAATATTTCTGGGGCGTGGATTTGGCCTCTAGGTGCTTCTGTTGCATCATTCACACGTGCGAATCTGCGAAACATCTGTTCTTTCAAAGTCAGTGGGCACTTCATCTTTGGTCCCTGTTTACGTATAATACATGCAGAGACATTGGAGAGTTCTCGTTACTGGATTATGTGGAGTGCTGGTTTTCTGGCGCGGGTCTTCTGATCAGAAGCGGATGGTTAGAACAATCATACTTGTGGCTCTGTGTTGGGTGCTTTGGGAGGCGCACAACCAGGTTCGAAGAGGTAAAAGTCGTTCATTGCTGTTCCTCCAGACTAGCCTCAAGTCCCTCATCTTTGAGCTCGCTTCTCAGATCAGAGGTGGAGTGACGTCTGCTGCGGTTAACAACCTTTTTAATTGCCCCTGTCTTCTGAGAAAGGGGACTGGTCAGTGGGTTAAATGGCACCCACCGGTTGCGGGTCTCAAGCTTAAAGTTGATGGTTCATGCATGAGAGGGATCATGAGGGGGGTAGGCATGCTGTGGGATTCCTCCGGATCAGTTCTCATCGCCTTCAGTGACTTTTATGGGCCTGGAAATTCTCTGAGCGCGGAAGTTCATGCTTTGGCTTCGGGGCTATCGGTGTGCATAAGAAAGAAGTTGGCGGTGTCTGAAATCGAAACAGACTCAGATACCCTCGTGAAGATCATGAAAGGGATGTGTGGGGTTCCGTGGGAACTCACGTATATTATCAGAAGGTGCAGATTGGAAACCACACATGGGGAGCGTTTGTCTCCCAGGTGGAGGGAGGCTAATTTCGCGGCGGACTCCCTTGCCCGCTTGGGGAGACAGGTTGATCCTCTCATTCTCTATAATTCTCCCCTCTCCCTCCATTCAGAATGTGCCTCCTTTGTGATGGGGGATGCTCTCGGGCTTCACCATTTCCGTCCCCCTTGAGGGGTCTTGTTTCCTTTGAGTTTTCTTTTTGAATTAAAAAAAGTGAACTACTACTACTACTACTATTGCTGACCTAACGGCTATCACTCAGGATGCTATTTAGGGTCTAAGGTAATTGGAGGAGGGCCATGAACCAACTGCTCCAAGTATTCCCATGGGAGAGACATTGAAAACACAATCAATCCCACTATTGAGGAGGAGTTATCTCAAGTGAACCATGAAATGGAAAATATTTTATAGGTTCATCTGGAGAATCCTGAGCAGAATCAAGAATGTACTCTTCACCAAGAGGTTCCAACCAAAACTGTTAAGGCTAGAAATGTTGGGGAGGATTCTGTTCAGGCTACTAACCTGTTTTTGGGTAAGGATCACCAAATATTGTGACTACATACAATATTTCCATCCTTTTTAATTTAACCATAAATTTAATTAATCATGTAGGATTATCATCTTCTCTGGCTAGGTCTAAAGGATATGCTTTGGCACCAGCCTAACCAGTATCGAGAGGCCATGAATCCATTATTCCAGAGGGAGTAGAACATGGTACTTCTTTAAGTGCACTTATCTCGTAGTACATCCCTACTTATGTTGGTGACTCTGATTCGGATCCATAATTGAACAATTCTCTCTTCGTCACATTTTTCAAAGCTTGACAAGATATATGGATGCTTATCTCTAATACATCCTTCAAGGAAATAAGTTTTTGAATTCCACAACTCTCAATGATATTTAGTATGTTAGGATTCAGAGGTTTTTATTACCATGAAATCCATACCATGGTGAAGAAGATCATTCAGAGGTGGGAGTAAGAGAACATACTTCATAAGGATAAGATAAGGGCTAAACTGCATGCTACCATTGATGAATTTTGAGTGGTAGTATCTCAAGCTAAGGCCAGTCACAGTGAAAAATTGGTAACATTCAACTGACAGATTAAAGAGAAGAATATTCAAATTTTGTATCTTTATAAAGATTTGGATACTGCTACAGAGAAAATTAAATAACTCCACTACTCATTAGATAAATTCAAAAAGTATGGGAAAAAGACATTTCAGATGCCAAGGAAGTTCTTCATGAGGCTGGGGAGACTGAGGCTAGTTGACCGACAGAACTTCAATAGGTGGATGACATGGCCTATGAGTCTATTCAACAAATAAAGAATTATTTTGACAACATTTTGTAAATTATTACATAGAGACTCCAATTTGTGGATGTTCCTCTAGGGACTTTTTTCTTATAAATGAAAATAATTTTTTTTATTATCTATTTTTTCATCCCTATTTTTTCTATAATCATAAAATTAAATCTTATTTTCATAAAATTACATCCCCATGTAAATTAATGATAATTACAATTATATGGATCAAGGGTGATTTAACTTTTACCTAAGCCAAGGTGCCTATCTAGCATAGTTTTACTTTTACTGGAATCATATGGAATACCATATAAATTTTTTTCTGTTATATAATCACCTAATTTTTTTCTTAATACCAATAAGGAGGGGAATTTGTGGGTGATAATTGTCTTTTTTTTACTTAGGCTTTCCCTTTTGGGGTTTTTTAGCCAAAAAAGTTTCTATTTTAAACTTTTTATTTCTCGATATTGCCTAAACCATACAAAATGTAGGTATAGCGAGCTGAGACATGACTTTTTTCTTGGATTCTCTTTGTGGGTTCTCAACCTAGTGAGTAATATGTCTCTTTTTAGGTTAGTTTAAATTCATGTATGTCAGACTAATAAATCTAGTGTTTTAGGTCGAATAGCTTTAACCATGAATTTTGAAATTATAACTCAAACAAGGTTTTATGGTTAGAAAGGTCCCAACATTGTTTTATATACTTCCAGGGGGAATATTAATTCATGATTTTTATGGTTCCCAAATCTAAAACTCGAATTATAAGAATAAAGGAGGTCTCTTCCAAGAATGAAGTTATTTCTATTTGAAAAACCTATTATAGGGTCTATATTTTGCAGGGCCGACTAGGGAATATGATGCATATCCCAATAGTATCATCCTTAGGCTGAAATTCCCATTATGTTGGTGAAATTATTCAAGGAAAACTAAGGGAACATACTGAATAGTCATGTAAAGAAGTTCCTAGGAATTATGACATTATACTACTGATAAACATAGGGGTTTAATATTTGGATGTATCAAAACCACAGTGGGTGGCTTTTCCAAGGAAACATGTTTAAGAATAAGAGGGGTAATCTGTGCCAACATAGGCCCTGAATGAGAAGCCACTCATACATGAATTTGATGTGTGAAGGAAGGTACATTTTTCATAAAGGTGTTTTATGATAATATGCTATGTATTTTAATGTTATGAAGCAAGGACATTATGTTGTATAGTTTAAAGTCATGCATCAAGGAAATTATGTTGTGTAGTTTCAAGTCATCCAGTAAGGACATTATGAGGCTATGCAGTTTAATGTCATGCAACCAGGAAATTATAGGGATTTAATGTAAGGTCTTTATCTATGGCCAAATATTTGATGGTTTTCCAATTTTTGGTAATCTGTATCGAAATGTGATACCATATTCAGGTATAGAAAGGGATAATTGTATGTTGTGATTTTGGGATTTTCAAATATGAATAATGACATGGGTTAAGGGATAATTGAATTTAGAGGATGGGAGGTCAGGTTCATCACACTTTTTTTGGTGGGAATAATTATATACTCTATGAATCTCTTATTGATTTAAGATATGTTTGTGAATCCTTTGTTAATTCTCAAGTATGAGGTAGGCCATCCTAGAATTGGATATCAATTATTAATATGTAGAAATTCAGAATCATCTATATGTATTCTAGGTTCTTCATCAATTGAGATATCTATATGTATTTGAGGATCTCTATAAATGGTATCCTTTCATATACCAATTAGATATTTTTTGTCATTATTATAACGATGATGGTTTTTATGAGAAATATTGGGGTGCTCTGGAATTTATTGTCATTTGGGTAGACAAAAATTATTCTAAAGTTTATCATCATCCAAGGAGATGAAAGGTTACTCTAGAGTTTATTATTATCCAGAGAGATGGATTTTGTTTTGTTGTTGGGATCATACCCATAGATGGGATACCTATATATCCTCATGAAAGGAATCATAACCCTCATAGTTTGGTGTGAATTAATGGGACACATAATAAATTTTAAGGTCAAGTCATATGGACCTAACAATAATGTTTAATTTCATGTGGTAAGGAAATCTTGGAGGAAGGTACCTAGTCAAATCTTGGTGTGGGAATTATGTCAAAACAACCCAAGGAATTTGGAAGGAATCTGAAATTAAAAGTTGAATTAGACCCTACTGGGAATATGGCCTTGATAGAACAAGGTTGATTTTGGGCATTGGGTTTGAACCTCAGGGAGGTTTCCTACATATCCTATTTGGATGGGAATCAATGCCCATGTTGTTTTATAAGTATCGCAGAGGAGTATGGACCTTTGAAAGAAATAGGTTGGGGTTTAATACTAAAGATGATTCCTTTATAACAGGGTCAATGAGAGATGTATTAACTCATATATATTTAATGGGGGGATTAATTCAGGTCTTATTCATAAGTAGGATTCTCAGATTAATGGAATTAGGGTTTTATTTTTGTGAAGGATGTCTAGGTGAAGGTTACTATGTATCCTAGTTATGGTGGGAATCAGAGTTCTCATAGTTCATTCAATTTTGGGATTTCACCTAGGAGTATTTCCATTAAGAGGGTTAAGTTGAGGTTGACTCTTTAAAATAATTCCTTAATAAATTGAGGTGTTTTATTCGGAAAATCACTTGAGGATGATGTACCTTGAGATCACGCATTAGGTGGGAACCCTACGTATCCTGGTTATGAAAGGAATTAGAGTTATCATAGTTCAAGATATGAAGTGGATTGTGCTAATGTTTTGATCATCACTAGTATGTAATCCCACATGAGTCATTCTCAACGTGAGAAACAATAGGATATGAATGATTTAACAAACCACACACTTTTTCCTCAACTCACGGAAGAGGTTTGGCCTACGACAAAAGACGTTCGAGCAATGGTGGACATGGGAAGTGAATCAATGGACCTTTTAATGTTAAATGATGGTGAAGGTCATTGGGTCTGGCCTGAAAGGCTAGGGGATTACTCCAGGAGGGATTCCATTTGATTAGTCCCAAGAGATAAGAGATAATTTTCCCTTTTTGAAGGGAAAAGAAAGTGTGATCCTCACTCTCTCTATTGGGAACCAGAGGTTCTGGGTCTTAGTGATGAGAAGGAGAAAACAAAGTCCTATCCCCAAAATCCAAGACTAGGAACTCCAAAACACTATCCTTGGGATAAGGGTACACGAGACTAGATATTAAAAACTACAGACATCATGAGGATCCTGACCCTTTGGAAGGACAAGTGTGGGAAATCTCTGATCGTAGATATACAAACCCAAAATGGAGACAAAATGACGTGACTTTCCAAAACGTTTAGTAAATTATGAGGTATTGGGGGAGGTTTTAATATAATCCCTTTTATGAATGAGATATAATGAAGGAGAGGCTATGCCATGAATGTCATTTAAGGAGTCTTCATGATAGGATTGACCAAGATGAAGGGGTGAGGTGAACCGAGAAAGGGGCACTCAAGTAAGTGACACGTAGGTTTGTGGTGTGCAAGTAGACATGGGAGAATTGGTTTCACCTTAAGTAATAAACAACCTATATTACTTGAATTTTTCTAGACGTGAATAAAGGCTTCATGAGTATTTATAGGTGTTCCCTAAAATGGGGTACAAAACTCCTACTTGAGGAAGTATGGTTGCACAAGTGTTATTTAATTAGGGGGGTTGGGTGAATGAGCTGCGTAACTGTTTTTAATTTTTAACACTTGGATAACCTAAGTCTCACTATCCCACTTTGATTCCCTCTATTTAGGAGCTATAAAACTACCTTTTAGGTTTCATAGGACTTGGGTGAAGCACTATGGTGACCAGAGCAGCAATTACGCTTTATAGAAATTATTCCATACAAATGAATACCCCATGGGTCTATTTATTGGTAAAATTATACCTTTGGAGAATGAGACTTATCATGAAAGTGGGTAGCATGAATGTGAGGAGTGATTAATTACTTTCATTCCACTAGTGATTTAGACTACCTTGGGTGAACCAAATCTTGATCCTTTGAAAAATTTGATATTTTCCATATATTTTCTACTCTTTCTTCTAAGGCATTTTCCTTTGTCAATTTTTTATCCATGTGATGAAATAGAGTGTCAATAGGGACATAGGATAAATATCTTCTCCATACCGTGGGGGTTACTCCCCCACACTGCTGCTCAGGATCAGTGCCGAGCTATAGTCCCAACCCTTTAGGCCAGTGCCTTCACTATCGTCACTGACCCCCATGAAAAATGTCGAGTCCCACCATGAGCTTTTCAAGCATGGTTGAGGATGTGATGTTATTAATATTTTCATGACTTATTAAATACTCTCTTTACTGATTTTTATATGAAATGTGCATAATTTATGTGAAATATTAATGTTTTAATACTATGTATAATTTTTGAGCATTTTTAGAAGTAGTCCAATTGAGTCCGTTTACTGTTTTAATAATAACTATCACTATAAAGATCCAAATTTTTTTGTTCTTTTTTTGGAGGATTATTCTTTAAATATACAACATTTCATTAGGAGGTACCATGATCCAATTCTTCCATTTGAAGGGTCATATGGTCCTCACAAACAAGACTAAAGAATCTGTGAAGAAACTAAACTATTCATGAATATTGATTTAATGGGCTAAATACAGAATTCTAAATTAAAATTTTCTCCACCATAGTTCGGGGAACAATTTAAGGAGTCCTGGATAGAAATTTGAAGGCCTAATAATAACACAATGGGGCCCAAATGATCCATTAAAATCCAGCCCATCATTCTGGCCGAGAAATAAAAGCAGCAAACAAATATTGCCATTTCCCCTGATGTGGACATCCATTCGTTATGAGATTTTCCAGTGTGAAAGAGGATATTTATGGAGCTGACGTTTTTGAAGAAATTATTCGAATTTGAAAGAATATTACTTTTCAAAAACCCATTCACATTTTGGGCTTCAAAAAGACTGGATTGAAATGGACAGATTAAAATTGTTTACTCAACCGGCAATAACTTTGGATCCATAGGTCCAAATGCCTCCAAATTTGGAGATTAGTCGGAAAATGTTATTTTATACAACTTTTAAGAAGGAGATATATCGAGATTAGGTTGTCTGAATAGACAACTTTGTGATTCAAGTGGAGGGACAGATTCGGAATGAAAACAGTCCACTTCCTTGGGATATAAATGCATCCCCCTCCTCTCCTTGAAAGGGGTTGGAATTTTAGAAGAGAGGAGCACATATTTGAATGACCAAAGCCTTCACAAAGGCTTGGGAGGACCTTCCATACTCATGTTTTCACTTGATGTACCCTTCCTCCTCTCTTTGTTTCCTTTCAATTTTTTGTTGTTCTTCGTATGTAAACTTGTAAGTTTGTGTTTTGTAATTCTGTTTTAATGAAATTTTCTTCTTCAATATTTCTTATTCTCTTCCAACTTCTATAGTTTAATTTTAATGTTCTTAAAATATTTTAAATTCAGTTGAATCCCCTTCCCTTTTTCTGCTTCCTCATTCAATCGAAAATTCATTTTTAATTACCATCATTGTTCGTGTGTGTGTGTTCGACGTACCACTCTTTTATAATCCCTTTATTTTTCTCCTCTTGTTAATTCATAATAATAAATATATAAAACAGATTAATATTAATATCAATGGATGAGTAGATATATTATTGGTGTGATTCAATATTTAGGGATGTTAAGTGATTGAGAGTATTTTCTCGATGAATATTCTTTAATTTAACATTGTGTATGTTGGACTTAACATGTCATGGATTAATGACTTGTTTTGTTTAATGTGTGGCTTAAATAGATTATTGGAACCATAAATACACTACCATAAACAAGATATTATTGAGATTAGAACACTAAGTTAAGTTAAGGCTTGGATTAAAGCCTTACCACTTAAGAATTACAATCAACGTTATCTTGTGAAGCGGGTGTTAATTTAAATGCAATATAAAGCAAAGCTCAAGGATATCACAAGCTTAACTCCCTAATGATGAACTCACCACAATATTTATCAAATTGTTAAATCAAACACCAATCATTAATCACTTCATTTAATCTCTACAAACAAACCCTCCAATCAGAATACAATCAACTAAAAACAAATGACTATTACAAAGTATCATCGCCGAGGATTCGACCTGAGTGCTGCTATACACATTAGCAGAGCACCAGAACCGTGACTGGTCGATAGGCGAAAATTGGCCATGAATTTCAAATGGCGCCATTTCAGGGGATGGTGCTTTATGTAGTCATTAGTTCTGGTTATTGTAAAAAAACAAAAAAAAAACAAAGTTTAAAAAAATTTGAAAAAAAACACAAAGAAAAACCCGTCTTCTCATAAAAATCATAAACAGAAAACAAAAAAAGAAAAACCCATATTCGTTTTTCTTCCAACATCATTCTGAATTCCCCATAGCCTCCCAAATAGTCCCTCGTATTTTTTTGACCCTGAAATTGAGTGAACACTTCGCCAAATTTGGAGAAACATAAGAGATAATCAACTCATTCAAGAACTAGTCCTTGGACAACCAATTAAATTAGATATGGCCAATCCTAGGGAACAAACTCTAAAAGAACTTGTTGCCCCTGATATGAATTACCAACCTCTTGGTATTCAATATCCAAACATAGAAGCTAACTTTGAACTCAAATCGGGTTTGATTCATCTTCTCCCTCATTTCCATGGGCTAGCCGGTGAGGATCCACATCTCCACCTTAAAGAGTTCCAAGTGGTGTGCTCTACCATGAAGCCTCAAGGGGTTTCTGAGGAACAAGTAAAACTTCAAGCATTCCATTTCTCCCTAGCTGACACTGATATGTGATGACTTTACTACCTAACTCAGGGTTCCATAACCACATGGAATGACATGAAGCGACTTTTCTTAGAAATTTTTTTTCCTGGTTCTCGTACTACTTCTATCTGAAAGGAAATAAGTGGTATCTGTCAGTTCCCAAGTGAATCACTCCATGAATACTGGGAGAGGTTCAAAAAGCTTGTTACAACCTTCCCACACCACCAAATCCCTGACCAACTCTTGATCCAATAATTCTATGAGGGGTTATTGTATATAGAGATAACTCTCATTAATGCTGCAAGTGGCGATGCTCTTATTGATAAAAATCTCGCAGCTGCAAGAGATCTCATAAGTAAAATGGCTAAAAAAAAAAAAAAAAAAATCCATACTCGAGCACATTCTCAAGTCAAAAAATCCAAAGATAATCAATCAATTGATCCGAACAAGATGACCGAGTGGATGAGTGAACTTACAGGTCCTGTGCGACAACTAGTTGTGGCTACAAAATCCCCAACCTCATCTTCTCCGCAATCAATGTTTCATGGACCTGTCAAAAGCTGTGGAATCTTAAACTCTTCATCTCATCCAACAGACACATGTCCACAACTTCAAGCGGATCGACTTGACTCATCTGGACCAATGGAGATCAATGCAGCATATGATCAATGAAACACCAACCCTCAACTATTACGTCGGTTTGTTAGAAACTTCAACCAACCTCACTCTGAACCCTTATCTTCTTTCTATAACCAAGGTCTTAGGTATGGTAATCCCATATATCATCCTCTTCAATTCCCTCCTCAAAACCCAAACCAATTCCAATATGGTCTTGGTGTTGGTAACTTCCAACAAACTTATCCTTTTGTCCCTCAACCTCAAAGGATTAATCCTCCTCTTCCTCCTCCTAGATTCCACTGTCCCAGTGAGCCTTCCCAATTCCTAAACCAATACAATCACTTTCCCAAAAACCAAAATCAAGGTAATCCCAATCTGGGACAAGCTTCTTCTTCCAAGAAACCATGGGAAAGCGCTGTAGAAGATCTTGCCTCCTTCACCCATTCTAGTCTCAAGAACATTGAAACCCAAATTGGTCAACTTGTATCCCACATTAGTCAGCAGCAACCATCCAATTCTTCCCAACTTCCAGCTCAACCATTAACCAACCCTAAGGGTAATGTAAGTGCAATTGCACTTAGATCAGGAAAGAAAATTTCTATGCCTCAATATAAGTCCTCCAACCCTCCATTAAATGTTGACCTATAAAATGGAAATAAAAAGAAACTTGAAATGGAATATGAATACATTCCCTCACCTCCTTCCATTCCACTTAGGAATCCAATTCATTTTCAACAAATTGTTTCTAAGCCAAAGAAGTCCTTTGAACCCGATCCTGAAATGCTTGACATGTTTAGACGTTTTGAAGTCAACATTCCTCTCTTAGATGCCATAAAACAAATTCCTAAGTATGCCAAGTTTCTCAAGGAGTTGTGTACCCACAAGAGGCAACTTAGGACCTTCAAAAATGTTTCAACCCAAGAGTCCATACCCATTAAGTGCAAAGATCTAGGGACCTTTACGATTCCATTCCAAATTGGAAGTTCTAACTTCGATGATGCACTCATAGACTTAGGAGCCTCAATTAATGTCATGCCTAAATCCATCTTATCCAACCTTGGTCTAGGTCCCTTGCACACAACGGGTGTTGTCATTCAGTTATCCAATCGAAGCACGGCTAGTCCTGAGGGAATAATTGAGGATGTACTTGTCCAATTCAATGATATTATCTTCCCTGCTGATTTCTACGTCCTTGACATGGAAGGTGAGATGAACTCTTCTAGATCTCCCCTAATTCTAGGGAGACCATTCCTCATGACTGCGAGAACCAAGATTGATGTCCATTCAGGCATCTTATCCATGGAATTCGGTGACCAACTGGTCAAGTCCAACATTTTCCAAGCCATGTGATACCCATTTGAGGATCACTCTGCATTCCCAATCCGTGCTTCTAAGGACAGTTCTAAGAGTCAATCAAACCCCAATACACAATGTTCTTCATGTTCTAAGTACAAAGGATCTTGTGAAATCTGCACCACGATTAACCAAGTCATAAATGGTGAAGTTGATGTGGACCTCTCATTCATAGACTCCATCAATCTAGAGGAACTTGAAAACTCTCTTGAATCCCACATCAACTCTAATCTCTACTGCTCCACCTTGGACAGTATTAAGAAGAATGAATCTGAAGCAACTAAAGTCCCTTCCTCCATTCTTGAGTTTTCTAACCCACAAATAAAAGATGATACTGATCTGAAACCTCTTCCTGAACACCTGAAATATACATTACTTTTCCATGATCACTCTTATCCTGTCATTACCTCTTCTTCACTTACCGAAACTGAGGAGTCCAAACTTGTTCAGGTGTTAGAGGAAAACAAAAAGGCCCTAGGTTGGACCCTAGATGACATGCCAGGAATCAACCCTTCCCTTTTCATACATCACATCCATCTTGAGGAATCATCCAAAACAATTAGTAAACCACAAAGAAAACTCAATCCACTCATACTTGAGGTAGTTATGGGGGAGATCACCAAGCTTCTTCAAGCTGGCATTCTCTACCAAATTTCTGATAGTGATTGGGTTAGTCCAATTCAAGTTGTACCTAAGAAGGGTGGGATAAATGTTGTCACAAATGAACATGGAGAGGAAGTCACAACTCGAGTGATGAACAAATGTTATGTGTGCATCGACTATAGGAAATTGAATGTTGAAATAAGAAAAGATCAATACCCTCTTCCATTCCTTGATCAAATGCTGGAACGATAAGCTGGAAAGTCACACTATTGCTTTCTTGATGGATACATCGGCTACTTCCAAATCCCAATCGCACCACAGGGCCAAGAAAAGACTACTTTCACATGCCCCTTTGGAACATATGCATATAGAAGAATGCCTTTTGGACTTTGCAATGCTACTACAACATTCCAGTTGTGTATGATGAGTATCTTTTCCAAATTCATTGAACACTGTATGGAAGTCTTAATGGGTGACTTCACCATTTATGGTGATTCATTTGAATCTTATTTGAATTCACTCTCCCTAGTCCTCCAAAAGTGTGTCAAGTGTAACCTTCTGTTGAATTTTGAAATATGTCACTTCATGGTTGAAAATGGGATTGTTCCAGGGCACATAGTTTCAAAATATGGTATTGAAGTTGATCCTACCAAAATTGATGTGATCCAATCACTTCCTGAACCCACTTCTGTTCGAGACATCCGTTTATTCCTTGGTCATGTTTGTTTCTATCACAGATTCATCCATAACTTCAGTAAAATTTCCCTCCCACTCACTCGGTTCCTCCAAAATGATGTCACTTTATATTTAGATGAGGTTTGTAAGAGAGACTTCATTGAAGTCAAAACTTCTCTTAAATCTACCCTGATAATCCAACCCTCAGATTGGTCCTTACCCTTTAAGTTGATGTGTGATGCTTCTGATAGAGTTGTTGGGGGTGTTCTTGGTCAATGAAGAGAAAAACTTCCTCATTTCATCTATCATGCCTCAAAAACATTGGATAAAACGCAATATCACTACAATGGCAGTGAAAAATAACTTTTAGCAGTTGTTTTTGCCTTAGATAAATTCCGGCCCTATCTCTTAGGTGCCAAAATCATCATCTTCACAGACCATTCTTCTATAAAGTTCTTACTCAAGAAAAGTGATTCCAAACTGAGGCTAATAAGATGGATAATAATGCTCCAAGAGTTTGACCTTGAAATCAAATATAGACTAGGAAAAGAAAACCCTGTGGCTAATCACTTGAGTAGAATTTCTAATTCTTCTCATTCTGAAATCATAGATCCTGAATTCCCCACTGAGCACCTTTCATCTATCACTCCAAAAATACCATGGTATGCCCCGATTGTAAATTAATTGGTTTCTGGTGTTTTTCCTAAAACATTTTCAAAAGAACCAAAAATGAAGTTGAAAAGTGATTCAAAATAATATTTTTGGGAAGAAAATAAACTTTGGAAAACTGGGGCTGACATGGTAATTAGAAGATGTGTGGATGAAGATAAACATTCCTCTGTCTTAGAATTCTGTCACTCAATGCCTGGTGGTGGCCACATTGGACCGCAAAGGACCTACCGAAAGGTTCTAAACTTTGGATTATTTTGGCCTTCACTCTTTAAGGATTCACATGAGTTCTATCAATCATGTCCCACTTGAGAAAAGTTTGGTACAATTTCTAAGAGAAATGAAATACCCCAAAATCCATTAATTTTCTGCGAGATCTTCGATGTATGGGGCATCAATTTTATGGGACCATTCCCCCATTCCAATGGATTCTCAGATATTATTCTTGCGGTTGATTATGTTTCTAGTTTGGTAGAGGATAAACCCACTAGAAAGGATGATTCACATATTTTTAGTGAGTTCTTAAAGACACACATCTTCCACCGATTTGGCACACCTCATGCCTTGATAAGTGACTTAGGAACCCATTTTTGTAATAGAACCATGGAATCTCTTTTGAAAAAGAATGGGGTTGTACATAAAACTTCAACTGTATATCACCCCAAACAAATAGAATGGATGGACTTTCTAATAGAGAAGTGAAAAGATTGCTTGAGATAATTGTGAAACCCACCAGAAAAGACTGGCCTGAAATACTTGGTGAAGCACTTTGGGCTTATCAAACTGCCTATAAAACACCCATTGGGATGTCTCCTTTTAGGCTAGTTTTTCTTAAATCATGTTATCTACCAGTTGAAACCCAACATAAGACTTTTTGGGCTGTGAAAACCTGTAATTTTGATTGTGAAAAATTAGGTGAAGAAAGATTGTTGCAATTGGATGTACTAGAGGAGCTTTGACTTGACTCATATGAGAATTCTAATCTGTACAAAGTAAAGGCTAAGTTACTCCATGATAAACACATCCTGAGAAAGGTATTCCATGAAGGTGATAAGGTAACGCTATTTAATTCTCAATTTCGGCTACACCCAGGTAATCTTAATTCTCATTGGGAAGGTCATTTTATTGTTTCTCATATTTATCAATTTGGTGCAGTGCAAGTCCAAGACCCCTCTTCCAAAAGGACAGTCACGGTTAATGGACATCGGTTAAAGAATCACCATGTGAGGACACACAATACTAGATCAACATCTACTTCCACTGGATCCCCAACTTCTCCAGTCCACCTACCACTAGATGAAGATGGAAACCCGCCAAATCCAAACCAGGGGACACCTCTTTCCCTTTAACTCTCTCTCTCTCTTCCTCCCTTTACCTCTTTCTTCTTCTTCCTTTGTCTTTCATTTTTTTACCACTTTCTTTTTCAAAACCTTTATTTTTCTATTTCTCTTTTGTGTGAGTGTTTATTTATTGAAAAATAAAAAAATATATAAAAAAAAAACAAAAAAAAAATAATCATAACAAAAAAAAAACAAAAAAATCAAGAGTCATGCTTACTCACCATCGAGTTTTCCAATTTTTTCCAACCTTTTTGGGGAGTCAACAAGAATTTTTTCATCTTAATTTTTTTTTTATTTTCATCATAACTTTGGATAAAGAATTTTTTGTCAAAACCAACACATTTTGAATGCTCAAGTTTTTATTTGGAAAATGATTTTCCGCACCTATGAGGACCAACATTTTCTTTCATGCCAATGCTACCTATGGACATATTTTCAAAATGTGTGTTTTCATCCCCATTTGTGAGTCTTGAGTTTGTGGACCTTTGAGCTGAATTTCCTACTTTAGTATGCATTAATATGATGGAGGCATTTTTTTGAACCACATGAGAATCACAATAGCCAAATAGCATCCCATTTCCCTTAAATTAATCATCCTTTTGAAAGCCCCTTTGAGCCTTTGAAAACCTTTTCTTTGATAGCCACATTATAATCCCAATAACTTTTCCCACCCAATATCAACATGGGGTTTCATTGCATAATTTTTTTTTGAAATTTAAGTGTGGGTGGAATGGATTTCATTTTTTGGGTACCCTATTATTGATTTTCAACGAGTTATCATCTGCTTGAGGGAAATCATCCATTTCAGTGTGGGGGAGAGGTTTTCATTCAGTGTGTTTTTGGGAATGTAATGTACTTGTATTTATGTAATTTTGTAAATGTTATTGACAAGTGTTCCAAAAAAATAAAAAATGATGAAAAAAAATCAAAAAAAAAAATGAAAAAATGGGTTGTTTCTTGGGTAGGTCAAAAATCACTCTTCCTAAACCTTTCATCTTGTTATAACTATTATAATTAGTTTCGTGAGGAGATCAAACATGGTTTTGGATATGAGTGTGAGATCTGTTTCAAGGTCAACTTTCAAAAAAACAAAGATAAAAAGGAAATGAAAAAAAAAGAAAATTTGCATTATATTCTTATTGGGAGAAGTTTTGTGTTTTGTAAATATTCAATATTCTCATTACCTTCATATTTTCTTCCTCTATTGTTTCATTCTTCACACAATAATTTCCTTGTAAATATGTATTTTCATTTCCATCCATGTTTTATTTCAAAAAAATGTGCATTTATTTTTCTATATTGGTGTTTTAACCCCCTTATTCTCTATCTTGGACATTATATTCCTACCGTCCCATAGACAAAGAAAATCCCCTAAAAACGACCTCTTTATTCTTGTGCACATTTGGATAGGGATTGTAAGCTAAGAGCTCTTTCAAACTCAAAGATTTTTACTTTTGGTTGGTGAAAGAGTGAACCTCTACAAATGAATTTTATCATCTTGAGAGGTGTGAGTTTCGAGTGTCCACATTTTCCATTTCTAAATTTGAGCATGAAAAATTAATTGTTTTTGGAAAATTATTTCTGTAACAATTTTTGATGGAATTCTATATGGATGAGTGAAGTAGTCGAAACCTCCCCTCATTGGAGAAAACAAAATTTTAATATTTGTTGGTGAGTGAAAATGATTTTGTTATGTTTTTATATTTGTTGCACACGAGGACATGCACAAGACTACGTGTGGGGGAGTTGATGTTATTAATATTTTCATGACTTATTAAATACTCCCTTTATTTATTTTTATACTAAATGTTCATAATTTATGTGAAATATTAATGTTTTAATACTAAGTATAATTTTTGAGAATTTTTAGAAGTTTTCCAATTGAGTCAGTTTACTGTTTTAATAATAACTATCACAATAATGATCGAAATTGTGTGATTTATGTTTTTTAGGATTCTTATTTAAATATACAACATTTAATTATAAGGTACCATGATCCAATTATGCCATTTGAAGGGTCATATGGTCCTCACAAACAAGACCAAAGAATCTATGAAGAAACTGGACTATTAATGACGATTGATTTACCGGGCTAAATAAAGAAGTCCAAATTACATTTTTCTATACCATAGTTCTAGGAACAATTTAAGGATTCTAGGATAAAAATTTCAAGCCCTAATAATAAAAAAATGGGCCCAAATGATGCATTGAAATCCAGCCCACCATTCTGGCTGAGAAATAAAAGTATCACAAAACATATTTCCATTTCCCCTGATTTGGACATCCATTAGAGTTGAGATTTTGCAGTGTTAAAGAGGAGAGTTAGAAGGTCGACTTTTTTGAATAAATCATTCGAATTTTAAGGCATCTTCCTATTCAAAAACTCATTCACATTTTGGACTTCAAAAAGACTGGATTGAAATGGACAGATTAAAATTGTTTACTCAATCGACCATAAATTTGGATTCATAGGTCTAAATGCCTCCAAATTTTGAGAGTAGTCGGAAAAATTTATTATCTACAACTTTTAATAAGGTGATATCTCGATATTTGGCTGTCTGAATATCCAACTTGGAAATTCAATTGGAGGGACATATTGGGAATGAAAACAGTCCACTTTTTTGGGCTATAAATGCATCCCCCTCCTATCCTTGAAAGGGGTTGTCATTTCATAAGAGAGGAGCACATATTTGCATGAACTAAGCCTTTCAAAAGTATTGAGAGTACTAACCATACTCATTTTTTCACTTGATATACCTTTACTCCTCTCTTTTTTTTCCTTTCACTTTTGTGTTTTTCTTCTTTTGTAAACTTGTAAGTTTGTGTTTTGTAATTCTATTTTAATTTAAATTTCTTTTTCAATATATCTTATTATCTTCCACCTGATGTAGTTTAATATTAAGGTTCTTAAAATAGTTTAAATTCAGTTGAATCCCATCCCCTTTTTCTGCTTCCTCATTCAATCGAAAATCTGTTTTTAATTATCATCATTGTTCGTGTGTGTGTGTTCGACATACCACTATTTTCTAATCCATTTCTTTTTATCCTCTTGTTAATTCATCATCATAAATATATAAAACAGATTAATATTAATATCAGTGGCTGAGTAAATATATTATTGGGGTGATTCAAAATTTAGGGATGTTAAGTGATTGAGAGTATTTTATTGATGAATATTATTTTATTTAACATTGTATATGTTGGACTTAACATGTCATGGATTAATGACTTGTTTTGTTTAACGTGTGGTTTCCATAGATTATTGGAACCATAAATACACTACCATCAAAATGATCTGATTGAGATTAGAAAATTAAGTTAAGTTAAGGCCTGGAATAAAACCTTAACACTTTGGAATTCCAATCAACGTTATCTTGTGAAGTTGGTGTTAATTTAAATGCAATAAAAATCAAAGCTCAAGGATATCACAAGCTTACCTCCCTAATGATGAAATCACCCCAATATTTATCAAATTTTTAAATCAAACACCAATCATTAATCACTTCATTTAAGCTCTGCAAACAAACCCCCCAATCAGAATACAATCAACTAAAAATAAACGACTATTACAAAGTATCATCGTAGAGGATTCGACCTGAGTTCTACTATACACATTAGCAGAGCACCGGAACCTTGACTGGTCGATAGAGGACAATCGGCCATGTGTTTCTGGATGATTTGGGGAGAAGTGCATGTAACACATTTCATGGTGTCTACAAAATTCCCCTATTAGAATTATATTCATTCATAATGAAAAATCTAGTTATAAGGTAAAATTAGGAGACTTTGAAGCATTCCAACATCATTTTGTGGGTTTTGGAGCTATGTATTGTTTAGATGGATGCTCTAATTTTTACCTAAGATAAAGGGGCTAGGGATCATAGTTTGACTATTGTTAGGGTAATATAGACAAGCCTACAAACATTATGTCTTTTGTGTTATTACCCTAATTTTTTCAAAGCCCAATATAGAGGGGACATAGCAGGTGAAACTTGAAATTTTTTAGGCTTAAAATTTTAGGTTTTATACCAAACAAGTTTTTTACTTTTAACTTTTTATCACTCGATATTGTCTAAAACGTACAAAGTGTAGGTCTAGTGGTTGAGACTCGACTTTTTTCCAGAGTTCCCTTTGTTGGTTTTTAACAAAGTTAATACTATGTCTCTTTTAATGTCCAGTTTAAAGCCATGCATGTCAGACTAATAAAGCTAGTCTTTTAGGTTGAATAACTTTGACCATGAATTTTGATATTAGAACTCAAATAAGGTTTGATGGCTAGTAAGGTCCAACATTGTTTTGGATACTTCCATGGGTAATCTTGAGTAATGATTTTTATGGTAACGAATTATAAAACTCAAAGTATAATAATAGAAGAGGACTCTTCCAAGAATGAAGTTACTGCTATTTGACAAACTCGTTATAGGGGTTATAATATGTAGGGCCAATTTGGGCATATACTGCATTGCTAAATAGTAGAATCCTATGATGACAGGACCATTATCTGGGAGACATTATGCAAGGAAAACCCATGGCATGTACTGCATAGTCAACTAAAAGAGTTCTTAGGAATTATGACATTTTACTACTGATAAAACAATGTGTTTAAGATTTAGATGTCTCAACACCACAGTTAGTGGATTTGTCAAGGAAATATGCCTAATAATAAAAGGGGTCATCTGTTTCGACATATGATATGAATGAGAAGACACTCCATGATAAAACACTATTTTATTGAATATTTTATTGATAATAAATGATATAATTGCCTCACATTTTGTTAAATATGTTCAATTAGAATGTATTTGGGATTAGATCATTCATTTGAATATTTGATGAAAATTCCAGTTTTAACCTTTCAAAATCACTGTAGTATTTCAATCATAAATATTTTTTTTGAATTATTTGAACTTAATATTTTTCAAAAATGTTCCTTACTTCATGGGATACAACCTTCATTCAGGAAAATAGATCAAAAGAATGAATTTGGATGGAGTAATTGGGCCATAAAGTCAAAGGTGGTCTGGACACGCCAGAATGGAGAAGCTTCTGTATTTCTGCCATAACTTTTTCATCGGGGTTTGTATTGAGCCCCACTGTTTAGAGGAGATAGAGGACCCATATACGCACATATTATCCTTCTGTAAGGCCGGACACTTCACGCGTTTATGCGGTCAAATGGGCGGTTCAAGTTGGCATAAAATATTTGGCCGAGATTCCCCATTCACACTTAAAACCACTATGAACCTGGCCTCCCCACCACTCTATAAATTGGTGTTTTTTTCATTTGGTGGGGTTGATACGTGAATTATGAAGTTTAGGGAAGAGGAGAAGAGGTTAAACTCTAATTATCCAAGCAATTAAATAAGTTATCTCTTGAAGCAAGGATCCCTTCGTCAAAGCCCTATTCTTCTTCCTCATGTTGTAATGTTTGTGTTTTCTTAATAAACTTATTTGTTCCTCTTTTATTTATTATCTTTTCTTATTTTTTGTTTAAATTTATTCTTCTCTTAATCTTCCTATTTGGTCTATAATTCTTGAGTAGAAGTGTTATTGGTTTATACCCATTATAAACCTTTGCACATGAAAAACGTTTCTACGATGATTACACCACCTATAGAAGAGTAGTTATTTTTAGTAATCGATCGACCTATATAATTATTCATTCATTTATTTTGAATCAATGAGATACTGTAATTAAGTAAATATTATCCATTAATTGTGTTTTTAAATTGTAAGAAACTAATCATGTAATTGAACAATTAACATAAAAACACGTGAGGTCGGGATTTTGTGTAAATTGTGAGAGCGCGATCTTAATCGGTAATAAAAGATCATACGGGATAAATTTGTAGAGTTAAAATATGATCCTAAACAAAATTCATCCTTATTTCCAGAATGGATATGTGCCTTAATTTACCACTTACCATAAGCAATCCTTAGAACATCAATCAAAGCAGGGTGTTGCGATTGCATGTTCCGAAGTTAGCCTAAGGTTAAATTCACTTCATCTTTGTGGTAAGGTTAATTATCATAGGGTTAGGGAGTCAACAAATTAAGGGATCATAATTAAGTGAATATTAATTTAAATGATAATTATTAATAAATGATTTAATAGGTAGAGTTAGATCGATTACGTCTTTTAAATATTGTCTAAAAAACATATTTTTGTTGTGTCATTTTAATCGAACTTCATTTCAAAACTAAAAACAAAAAAATACAATCTTCTTCCACCAAAATTCTTATAGATTCAAAAACTATAACCAACCCCCATCCTTTCATGTATTGTTTTTATTATTGTTTATTTTATTTTTAGAATACCTTTAAAAAGTTGTTTTAAATCTACTTCTTCTTTTGAGAGACGACCTTGGTCAGCCACTCTGCTGCACCTAAGTACCCCAAAATCACATTAATCATTTGAGGGCGCCCACGACATTGCTCTTTCAAATTGGTGTCATTGACGGGGAGGCAAGTAATTTATTCAACCATTTAGAGGTATTTCTTTTATTTTTCATTTTATTATTTTCTTCACCTCTCTCTTTCATCTTTCCCCTTTCTCAAGTTTTCATTTTTTTCATCCTCTTCTTTTCTTTTTGGACCATCAACTCAACATCTCATTTTTATTTTACTATGGTCCACTCACTTTATTTTCATTTTTATTTGATTTATGACACGAAATAATCCCTAATATCTCTTAGATCTTGACCCTGAGATTGAACGTAGCCTTAGAGCTCGAATCAGACATTCTCAGTCTACAGGAAGTTTCAATATTCAACCAGTTGGTGAATTCCTCTCTTCTAAAAACATTGAAATTGGAAGCAATTAAATTTCACACATAAAAGAGGAACCAATGGATGGAAATAATGGAAATGAACTTAATATAACCATTCGATAATTGGTTGCACCTGATATTAACTATCAACCAACTTGTATTGCATACCCAAATCTCGAATTAGACTTTGAGTTAAAATCTGGGTTAATTCACCTTCTTCGAAAACTTCATGGCTTATCTGGGGAGGATCCAAATGAAAACCTTAAAGCATTTAATGTGGTTTTCTCAACCCTTAAACCAAGAAATGTTTCTGAAGATCAAATCAAATTAAGAGCATTCCCATTCTCACTTGATGGAGCTGCAAAAGATTGGATGTCTTATTTACAACCCGAGGATGTAACTTGTTGGAATGATTTAAAACGTCTTTTCTTGCAGAGATTGTTTCCAGCATCTAGGAACACTTCCATTCGTAAGGAGATCTCGGGGATCAAGCAAGCACAAGGGGAGTGAATGTATGAGTATTGGTGGAGATTCTTGAAGTTGTGTGAAAGCTGTCCACATCACCAAATCAGTGAGAAAATCCTCATTCAGTACTTCTATGAAGGACTCACACCTATGGGGAGGAGCATGGTGGATGCTGTAGCAGGAGGGGCATTAGTGGAAAAGACACCAGTAGCCACACGTGCATTTATCGACAAGATGGCACTAAACTCCCAACAATTTGGCGATCGAGGTACACCACATGTCAGGGGAGTACATCAGGTAAGTCCTTCTTCTCTTGAAAGTCATTTGATTGATACCATGTTGTAAGAATTTACCACTATGTTGAGGCAGATTGCATTGGCTCAAAAGACATCCCAACCCCCTCCTTCAAGGCCATGTGGCATTTGCACTGAGACAAGCCACCCAACTGACTGTTTCCCACAACTACAAGAGACAGAGGATTGCCCAACAATATTCTCAGGGAGGCAATTTCAGCAACAACAACAACCATATCCCCAAAAGAAGTTTGATTCATTTTCTCCAACATACAAACAAGGGTGGAAAGATCAACCGAACATGAGGTATGGCTCTGGACAACAACGAAGGCCACCTTTTTAACAAAACCTCCAGCAGCCTCTGCCTTACCAGCAGGGTTTCCAATAACCCCAAAGGAGATTTAAAGCCCAAGCATCAACAAGACAACAAAAAGGAAACCCCCCACCAAAGGTAGATTCTAATACTGATGATCTATTGAAGAAAATTGTTCTTAATCAACAGAATGAGTTGAAGAGTCAAGGTTTAGAGTTGAGGGAGTTGAATATTCAAATGAGCCAGATTGCCACCGCCCTCCATGAACTAGTAAGTAATAATTCCCGAATTCTACCTTCCCAACCCACTCCAAATACAAAGGGGAATGTTAGTGCCATCACATTGAGAAGTGGGAAGAAAATGAACGATACATCTATACCTACCATTCCACCAGGATTCACCTCTACTCCAGAGAAGCCGCATTCCATACCAACTGATGAGCAATCCAAGGAGAAAGATAAAGGTAAGAAAAAGATTGATGATGTTCCTCCTAAACCCCTTCCTTTTCCAAACAGGGTTATTTAAAACAAGAATATGGATGAAGAAGCAATGAAAAAGGAGGTTTTGGACACATTCATGCGTGTGGAGATCAACATTCCTCTACTTGAAGCCATTTAGCAAATCCCAAGGTAAGCCAAATTCTTAAAATACCTCTGCACCAATCGAAGAGGGATCAAGGGAAATGAGAGGATCAAACTTGGAAGGAATGTCTCAGCACTCATTACACCAACTCTAGCAATGCCAACAAAGTGCAAGGATCTTGGGACATTCACCATCCTATGTACCATAGGGGAGTTTCACTTCTCTGATGCTCTTTGTGATTTAGGAGCTTCAATAAATGTGATGCCTCACTCTATATTCTCTTCCTTGCAGGTTGGTGAGTTGAATCCAACAAGGGTAGTGGTGTATTTGGAAAATAGAGCTACAACATATCCACCGGGAGTCCTTGAGGATGTACTTGTCTGGGTAAGAGACATGATCTTCCCAGCAGATTTCTACGTGTTTAACATGGAGGACGATCAGGTAAGTTCTCATACTCCCATAATCTTAGGTAGAACCTTCCTCAAAACTGCAAAAACTATCATAAATGTCAATTAGGGTACAGTTTCCATGGAGTTTGGAGATGAAGTTGTGATATTTAATGTTATGGATTCCATGAAGTACCCCTCAGAGGATCACTCTGCATTTGTTATCTCCCATTTTGAACCACCAAATAAAAACCCCATGGAATTTTATTGTTCTATGCTTAGGGAGATTATGTGTATTGGTTCTAGTTTGATGTCTAAGAGTACTTCCATACCTATTTTTAATGAAAAATACTCGATTAGATTTGATTTTGAAATGGAATCATACTCTGATTTTGATCATGTGAACTCTGATTATGACATGGCTGTTGAGTATGCTGATGGATTTCATGCTTTATTCTCTGATTTTAATGATAAATATTCTGATACTGATGCTCTTTGTGCACATATTTCAGTTCCTTCTATGTCTCCATCCATACACCACCCCCCTACACTGGAACTCAAGCCATTGCCATCAAATCTCAAATACTCATTATAAGGCCCCGACCTTAAACCTTACTTAATATTGAATAAAATGAATAATTCACATTGAGGATCTTTTCAGGTTTAGAGTTTTAGAGAATTAGGACATAACTATTACATCTCAAAAGATTAAAAAGTAGACACTTCTACTATGTTTCCATAAAATAAAAACTCTTAAAAAGAAACATGTCTAGTTCCATGTTTTAGATAGCCTGACTTTCCCTTGATCCCATCCTTGACCCTAATCCACATTAAGTCCTATGAAAAAAATTTCAAAAAAACTTGGGGTGAGCATAAAAAGCTCAGTAAGGGATACACAAAGAATGAAAACTGTTAGTTTCTCAAACATCAAGTAAACCATGTATACTTTATCAAAGTAATACCTTCACCTTCATGAAGTAGTAAAAACTCTTCACTGAATAAAATATCATTACGTACCCTTTTGTAACCAAATATTACCATAAAACCCATATAAAGAACACATAACATATAAATGTAACTTGGGACATAAACATACTTAAGTGGAATAACCATACGGTCGACTTCCACACATATCACTTAATGGAATAGCCATACGACCGACTTCCACACATACTTAATGGAATAGCCATATGGCCGACTTCCATACCCAATGCATTGGAGGTTATAACGTAACCACCCATCCTGGAATTCACGGCACCACCCGTCATATGGTTTATCACGTAACCACCCGTCAAATGTCCAAGTACCATTATAAAATCATAAGACCTAAAATAAACATAATGGAAAGAAAACATTTCCACATTACGATCACAATATATCACATAAATATATTGACATAACAAATCCATTATAAAAAACCATTTTCAATACCAAAAATACATAAAAGAGTATATGGTATTTATTTCATTTAAAAAAACATTATGGCTTGTTGAGGAAGCCAAAGACCAAATAATACTCACGGTGGCAGAAAAGGTCGTTGTCACTGCGTACGTTAAAAAAACATTCCTTTTTGTCATTTAGTAAAACGCTTCGTAGAAAAAGATTCCTTTTGTATAAAAGTAAAAGTCAAATAGGTTTATACACTGTATAAAAGAAAGTTGTGTATAAAACGAAATATGCCTCAATGAAAGGAGATTGAGACGAAGTCCCTTACCTCGGGTCCGACTTGACTCGATCGTTCTTTAACGTCCTGAATAATAAACTTGAGTTAATTTCTATTTTATTAAGAACCTTTTTCAAGTTCATTATTCTTTTTATATTACTTATTTCCATGTTATAAACATTATGTAATCATTTAAGTTAATAATTTTTGTTTTGCCGATATTTGGTTCTTAAGTCGAAAGTGGACTTCTTACAATTACATGTTGTTCGTGTGGTCAAAGGTTCATTATATCCAGAATGACATTCCTGATTTGGATATCATATATATCATATATATCCAGCATATACATGTATTTATAATATTACATAATCATTTAGAGGTAAGAAATGAAATGCACCGTTTATGGAGATGGTAAGCCGTACGTACGCATGAACGCTACTTTCATTTCTTTATCATATTAATGGAATTAAAACTAAATGAGAGGTATGTATATTTTAATTCCAGAATTATATTAATCATTTAGATGTATCATTCATCATATATATCAATTATATACATGTACTTATAATAGTACATTACATTTGGGGATAAGAAATGAAATGCACCGTTCATAGAGACGGTAAGCCGTACGTTCGCATGAACGCTACTTTCATTTCTATCTCATACTTTAATGTAAAGAAATAATAATTATATAGAGTTATAATATAATTCCAGTATAACATCATATATAATAACTTTAAATACATCCTTTATACGTCCCTCATATGGCATTAACGAATCACATCACTTTGAGGGGGCGGTAGTCCGCACTTCCTAAAATGAAATTATCGTGTATACCCACAATGGAAACCATAAAGGTATAACACAAATGAAAAATAAAGAATCATAAGGAAAACATAAACATAATATATATCATATATAAAGATGGTGACATCTTAATGGCCACCATTAAAGGTGTTTAAAAGAAGATTGAACAATCATCGTTTCGTGAGGCAGAAATTCGCCAACCATAGAAACATATGTTCTTTAACCATTAGATGTAGATGTGTTTAAGTGTAGCTAGAAAGATTCTTATAAAAAAATCCAAGTATATTGAAGATACTGGAGTTCTTACAAAATAAATGAATAAAAAGAGTTTAGGGGGTTGGAGAAGCAAAATAGAACAAAAGAACACTAGTGAAGACATCACCTTAAAATCGGGTAACTCTCTTAGATTTGAGCTCAAAGGCTTCCTTAGGAAGACTTAGGCCCAAAGTGAGGCTTCAAGGAGTGAGATAGGGATGTGTAGAGACAAAATGGGCAGGGTTTGGCCGAGCCAAAGGCTTTGGAAGTGTGGGTAAGGTGGTAGAGGTGGGGGCCTTTTATAAGAGGAGAGGAGAGACACTCTTGGAAAGTAAGGAAATGTTTCTTTATTGTAGAATGAGTTTCGGATTTTAATGGTCCCACATTGATGGGTTTCGAGGATAAGGTGATAAGGGTTCCAAATCCACCCATCCAATAGGTTTTTGACCAGTGTAGGTCTTATATTTTACATTATCTTTCCATTTTATTTAAATCGTTAAATAATGAGGTAATCGCTGCATCATCATGGTGTCATAAATAATTTAATTTAATTAATGTCTAAAAATTATAAAAAAACTACTATGATGTAGGAAATAGTTTTACCTTTCCAATGAATATTTATAGTCAAAAATATTATTTGTATAACCACATATAAATTTTTTTAGTAAAACAACGCATGTTTGTGACATTTTTATTTTAACTTTAAATAAAAAGTTATTAATGTCATTTTCCAACCAAAGTGGCTTCATGGGGTCCCCAAGTTGACCCATGGATTGTATTGGTCGGACATGACACATAAAATGAGGTTAGTACATGTGTCAAGATCATTTAATATTATTACAACATTATGTTTACCTTAAATTACACTAATTACCTCTAATCACGATTAAAAACTTAATAAGTTACTATTCACGAAAAAATTATTTTAATCCCATTGAACCAAATTTTACTTCTTAATGACAACCATGTATGTCATATTTTTTAAATTTAAAATACAGATGTGGTAAAATTTCATTTAAACGAAAAATCAGTTTTTTAAGTACCACTTAGTGGTTTCACTATTCATCAAAAATTGAAGTTTTTCAGAAAAATACCAAAACTTCACCCTAAGATATATTTGATATTCAGAATTCAAAAATGAATTCCATTTTACAAAATTAAAAACATATAAGTTGAATTAATTAATTTAATAATTAATTCTCGCTGTCAGAGCAAATAGCGTGTTTTTATGAAACAGTAAGTATCAAAAGATTGACACTAGTTTAAGTCCGATTTCAACGTGAAATTAATTCAAACGACCACTATTGGATTTAATGGTAAAAATATATTCTAATTTAAATTTAAAACCAATTCAAAATATAATCTAATCATATAAATAAATTAGATTAAAAAGAGGTTTTGAATTAGAATACAACATTTTACACTATTCATTAAAAAATGAACTTTATCGGAAAAATACCAAAAATTTACACAAAGTAAATTTTGATTTCCCAATTCTAAGTAAGAGTTTTATTTGGTCCAATTGAATGTATAAGAGTGAACAAAATTATATTTAATGACGGTTCGCCATCAAAAGGCGATAAGTGAACCTTTAGTGAAAACTAGGGCATATACGCCTAAAATAGAATTCTTTCCATATTTTAAGCCTTTATCTTTTATTAGATAAAAGTAAAAACATTTAAAAAACATATATAATCATATTTTAGTTATTTCTATCCATTCTTGCCAATACAACAGCTATGTGTTAACTACCATTTAAAATAATATTAATTTATTACTAGTGTGCAACGAAAGATTTCAATGAAACTCTTTGTTTCGTATCGGGTACGCTATCGAACATAGCAACCCTTTTAAAGTAAAATTAATATTTAATTCATAAATATTAATAAATATGAAAATGTTTTATTCATTATTTACCTGGGATGTTACATCCTTACCCCCTTTTGGGAATTGCGTCCTCGCAATTTTATTCACTTATCAAAATAAGTGGGGGTATTTATCCCTCATAGCATTTTCAGATTCCCACATTGCCTCTTCAACAATATGGTTTTTCTAAAAAACCTTTACCTGGTGAATTACCTTATTTCACAATAGTTGCTCTCTTCGGTCAAGAATCTGGACTGGTTGTTCTTTATAAGATAAGTTATACTCCAGCTGAACTACCTCTGGACTCAAAACATGAGATGGATATGGCATATACTTCCTCAACATCGAAACATGAAAAACATTGTGTACCTGAGATAAACTCGAAGGTAAAGCCATTCAGTAAGCAAATAATCCAACTTTCTCCAGAATTTCATATGGTCCAATGAACCTTGGACTTAGCTTTCCTTTCTTACCAAATCACATCACACTTTTCCATGGTGAGACTTTGAGAAAAACATGATCACCTACCTTGAAAGATAGATCCTTCCTCCGGTTATCCGCATAACTCTTCTGTCTGCTCTGAGCTGTTTTCATGTGTTTCTGATTCAACTGAACTTTTTCTGCCATCTCTTCTACCAATTCTGGTTCCATCAGCTTCCTTTCACCCACTTCATCCCAAAAAGCTGGAGTTCGACACCGTTTACCATATAACGCCTCAGATGGTGCCATCTGTATAATGGAATGAAAACTGTTATTATATGAAAACTCAACCAAAGAAAGATGTTGGTCCCAACTTCCATGATAATCCATAGAGCAAGCACGTAGCATATCCTCTAAGGTCTGAATTGTTCGTTCTGACTGCCCATCTGACTGAGGATGAAAAGCTGTACTAAAATTTAATTCAGTACCCAACGACTTCTGAAGGCCTTTCCAAAAGTTAGAAGTAAACCTGAGATCACGATCAGATACAATGGAGAGAGGAACTCCATGTAACCTGAATATCTCTTTAAGATACAAACGATAAAGTTGATCTAGAGAGAAAGTATCTCGAATAGAAAGGAAATGAGTAGATTTAGTCAAGCGATCAACAATAACCCAGATTGCATTATTACCTTGAGGTGTCTTCGGCAATACCACAACAAAGTCCATGGATATATTTTCCCATTTCCACTCTGGCACTAGTAAAGGCTGAAGCATCCCTTTCAGTAACTACCGCTTTGCTTTAACCTGCTGACAAGTCAAACACTTCACAGTAAAATCAGCAATATCTCTTTTCGTTCCATCCCACCAGTAATACTCCCAAAGATCCCTGTACATCTTAGTACTGCCAGAATGAACTGAAAATGGGGAACTATGAGCCTCACATAACAACTCATTCTTCAACTGTGAATCACCAGGGACACATAATCTCTTCCCAAACCACAAAACACAATCATTATCAATGTTGAATTCAGGCAACTTACCCTTCTGAAACAACTCTACCTTTTTCTACAACTCACTGTCTTCCCTCTGTTCTTGCTTAATTCTATCTGATAGGGATGATCTCACTGATACCTGAAACAAAACAGAAGAACTTCCTGCACCAACAAATTCTATGCCAAAGTTCATCAAATAAAAAACCAAAGGATCTCGTTCCAAACATAGCATGGTTAATGAAGCATTACTTTTTCGACTCAAAGCATCGGCCACTTTATTTTCTTTTCCTGGATGGTAATGAATTGTACAATCATAATCCTTGATTAATTCCAGCCATCTCCTCTGTCTCATGTTCAATTCTTTCTAAGTGAATATATACTTTAAACTTTTGTGATTAGTATATATTTCACACTTTACTCCATACAAATGATGCCTCCAAATTTTTAAAGCAAAAACAACATCAGGTAATTCCAAATCATGTGTAGGGTAATTTACCTCATGAGTTTTCAACTGACGTGAAGCATAAGCAATTACCTGATCATTCTGCATAAGGACACATCCAAGTCCCTTCAATGAAGGATCACTATATATAACAAACTCACCATTCCTGGAAGGAAGTGCCAAAACTGGAGCATTCACCAATCTTCTTTTCAACTCCTAAAAACAATCATCACATTCTTTTGTCCAGATGAACTTAACACCCTTACGAGTTAGCTTAGTCATTGGAATAGATAACCGTGAAAAATTTTCAACAAACCTTCGGTAGTAACCTGCCAAACCAAGGAAACTACGTATCTCAGTTACATTCGTGGGTCTTGGCCAATCCTCAACAACTTTTGTTTTAGCAGTATCAATAGTTATTCCATCTTTTGAAACAATGTGACCCTAGAAAGAAATTTGTTGTGACCAAAACTCACACTTGCTGAATTTTCCATATAGTTTATTTTCTTTTAAGGTTTTCAAGATAACCCTTAAATGAATTTCATGCTCCTCTTTACTTTTAAAAAACACCAAAATACCATCAATGAAAACAACCAAAAACTTATCCAAGAACTCATGGAAAATTCTATTCATAAGGTCCATGAATACAGCAGGAGCATTGGTTAACCCAAAAGGCATAACTGTAAATTCATAATGGCCATATCTAGTACGGAATGCAGTCTTCAGAACGTCTGCTTCTTTTACTTTGAACTGATGGTACCCCGACCTCAAGTCAATCTTCGAAAAATACTAAGCTCCCTGGAGCTGATCAAAAAAATCATCGATATGAGGCAAAGGATACTTGTTCTTAACAGTAATATTATTCAAGGCTCTATAATCAATGCAAAGTCTCATTGAGCCATCTTTCTTTTTAACAAACAAGGCAGGAGCACCCTATGGTGATGTGCTAGGTCGAATGAAACCTTTATCTAATAACTCCTGCAATTGCTTCTTTAACTCAAAAAGTTCAACTTGAGCCATTTGATAAGGGGGTTTTGAAATTAGATTATAATCAGGAACTAAGTCAACGGTAAATTCAACTTCCCGATCATGAATAATACCAGGCAATTCATCAGGAAAAACATCAAGATACTCATTTACCACTGGCACATCATTAATCTGAACAGTTCCTTTATTTTTAACAGTATGTGCAAGGTAAAATTCATTTCCATCTTTTAATAGTTTCTCAACTTCCTGATATGTTATCAAAAGCAAGGGTTCATTCTTGTACAAAAACTGAAAATCTTTCTGAAAAGAAAAAATTTTAGCTCTACAGTCAATCTTAGCATGATAAACAGAAAGCCAATCCATGCCCAAAATAACATCAAACTCTACTAGAGGCAAAACAAAAAGGTTTGCTGGTAGATTCTTTCCACACACAAGGATAGGAAGGTTCTTATAATTCCTTTTTGTCTCAATGTTTCCCCTGGGTGTTTTTACCATAAGTTCAGGATTCATATCTTATGATGGAATTCCCAATTTACTAGAAAACATATCAGAAATGAAAGAATGTGTAGACCCTGAATCAAAAAACACATTGGCATAATCTAAACAAACAAACAATGTACCTGATACTACTTCATTCGATGGCCCAACATCTACTGAAGTTGTTGCAAAGGATTTCACCACCCCTTTCTGCTTGTAGTCTGGCTTTTTTCCCCCAGTTGAGTTCTTCTTTAGACTCTCATTTGCATAATGACCCATTTCATTACACTTAAAACATCTTACCGCTGGCTTTTCATTTCCTGCATGATCATCTTCCTTACAGTTATGAGCAATATGACCAGACTTACCACACTGAAAGCACTTACCAGACTTGGATAATCATTCTCCAGGATGCATTTTACCACACTTCTCATAGGATGGATATTTGGTTTTCTTACCTCCTTGCTTCTTTGTTGAATTCTTCCCCTTTGCCGGCCAACTGAACCTCTTATTCTGTTGTTTGTCATAGAACACATGATCATCGGAAAACTCCATTTCCACCTTCCCCGCACATCGAACAAGTTTTTCATAACTTTTGAACTCACGAGAAGATAAAGCCCTTCGATACTTCGGCTTTAATCCTGAGTAAAAACGGTTGATTTTACTATCAAGATCTCATATGATGTTTGGAGCACACCTTGCCAGTCGAGTGAACTTTGCTTCATAAGCATCCACTAAGTCATCCTCCAGCCTCAATTCTAGAAACTGTTTTTCCATCCTAAGACGAACCACCTTAGGAAAATATTTCTCAAGAAACATACCTTTGAATTCGTCCCAGTGAAGATCATCAATCTCCTCACTATCTCTGATATTTTTCACCATCGACCACCACTGATCAGCTTCTCCTTTAAAATGGTAAACATCAAGACTAACCTTTTGATGTTCCGAACACCCCATGACATCAAAAATCTTCTCCAGTGATTTAATCCACCCTTCATCTAGCACAGGGTCAGATGATCCTCTGAATGATGGGGGATGTTGCCTCATGAAATGTTCCACCACTGACATGTTCCTCTTCGGTTGATCTGGCTGATCTCGTGCATGGATACCACCACCATTTATAGCCTGAGTCAACTGTGCCATCACTGCAACAAACTGTTCAGTTCCAATTCTGACCATCTAAGGTTGCTGATTTGGAAGGTTGTCTTCCTCCTCATGTCGTCCCAATATAGCTGCCTTGTTTCCTCTGAGGAAAACCATTCTGAACATGGAAATAGCTTAGGCAAAGCAAAATGGTAATCCGTAAATGCTATATCATTTCAATCATATTATAATTTAACACTTTTCGAACTCCTAAAGTTGTCTAAACCGACCTCTGATACCAACTATAAGGCCTCGGCCTTAAATCTTACTTAATATTGAATAAAATGAATAATTCACATTGAGGATCTTTTCAGGTTTAGAGTTTTAGATAATTAGGACATAACTATTACATCTCAAAAGATTAAAAAGTAGACACTTCTACTATGTTTCAATAAAATAAAAACTCTTAAAAAGAAACATGTCTAGTTCCATGTTTTAGATAGCCTGACTTTCCCTTGATCTCATCCTTGACCCTAATCCACATTATGTCCTATGAAAAACATTTAAAAAAAACTTAGGGTGAGCATAAAAAGCTCAGTAAGGGATACAAAAAGAATTAAAACTGTTAGTTTTTCAAACATCAAGTAAACCATGTATACTTTATCAAAGTAATACCTTCACCTTCATGAAGTAGTAAAAACTCTTCACTGAATAAAATATCATTACGTACCCTTTTGTAACCAAAGATTACCATAAAACCCATATAAAGAACACATAACATAAAAAGGGAACTTGGGACATAAACATAATTAAGTGGAATAACCATATGGTCGACTTCCACACATATCACTTAATGGAATAGCCATACAGCCGAATTCCACACATACTTAATGGAATTGCCATACGGCCAACTTCCATACCCAATTCATTGAAGGTTATAACATAACCACCCGTCCTGGTATTCACGGAACCACCCGCCATATGGTTTATCATGTAACCACCCGTCAAATGTCCAAGTACCATTAGAAAATCATAAGACATAAAATAAACATAATGGAAAGAAAACATTTCCACATTTCGATCACAATATATCACATAAATATATTGACATAACAAATACATTATAAAAAACCATTTTCAAAACCAAAAATACATAAAAGGGTATATGGTATTTATTTCATTTAAAAAAACATTACGTCTTGTTGAGGAAGCCAAAGACCAAATAATACTCGCGGAAGCGGAAAAGGTCGTTGTCACCACGTACGTTAAAAAAAGATTCCTTTTTTTAGTTTAGTAAAACGCTTCATAGAAAAAGATTCCTTTTATATAAAAGTAAAAGTCAAAGGGGTTTATACACCGTATAAAAGAAAGTTGTGTATAAAACGAAATATGCCTCAATGAAAGGAGATTTGAGATGAAGTCCCTTACCTCGTGTCCGACTTGACTCGATCGTTCTTTAACGTCCTGAATAATAAACTTGAGTTAATTTCAATTTTCTTAAGAACCTTTTTCAATTTCATTATTCATTTTATATCAATTATTTCCATGTTATAAACATTATGTAATCATTTAAGTTAATAATGTTTGTTTTGTCGATATTTGGTTCTTAAGTCGAAAGTGGACTTCTTACAATTACATGTTGTTCGTGTGGTCAAAGGTTCTTTATATCCAGAATGACATTCCTGATTTAGATATCATATATATCATATATATCCAGCATATACATGTATTTATAATATTACATAATCAAATAGAGGTAAGAAATGAAATGCACCGGTCATGGAGACGGTAAGTCGTACGTACACATGAACGCTACTTTCATTTCTTTGTCATATTAATGGAATTAAAAATAAATGAGAGGTATGTATATTTTAATTCCAGAATTATATTCATCATTTAGATGTATCATTCATCATATATATCCATTATACACATGTACTTATAATAGTACATTACATTTGGGGATAAGAAATGAAATTCACCGTTCATGGAGACGATAAGCCGTACGTATGCATGAACGCTACTTTCATTTCTATCTCATACTTTAATGTAAATAAATAATAATGATATAGAGGTATATTATAATTCCAGTATAACATCATATATAATATCTTTAAATACATCCTTTATACGTCCCACATATGGCATTAACGAATCACATCACTTTGAGGGAGCGGTAGTCCACACTTCCTAAAATGAAATTATCATGTATACCCATAATGGAAACCATAAAGGTATACCACAAATGAAAAATAAAGAATCATAAGGAAAACATAAACATAATATATATCATATATAAATACGGTGACATCTTAATGGCCATCATTAAAGGTGTTTAAAAGAAGATTGAACAATCATCGTTTCGTGAGGCAGAAATTCGCCAACCACAGAAACAGTATGTTCTTTAACCATTAGATATAGATGTGTGTAAGTGTAGCTAGAAATATTCTTATAAAAACATCCCAGTATATTGAATATACTGGAGTTGTTACAAAATAAATGAATAAAAAGAGTTTAGGGGGTTGTAGAAGAAAAATAAAACAAAAGAACACTAGTGAAGACATCACCTTAAAATCGGGTAACTCTCTTAGATTTGAGATCAAAGGCTTCTTTGGGAAGACTTCTGCCCAAAGTGAGGATTCAAGGAGTACAAGAGGGATGTGTAGAGACAAAATGGGCAGGGTTCGGCCGAGCCAAGCCTTTTTAAGTGTGGGTAAGGTGGTAGAGGTGGGGGCCTTTTATAAGAGGAGAGGAGGGTCACTCTTGGAAATTAAGGAAATAATACTTTATTTTAGAATGAGTTTCGGATTTTAATGGTCCCAAATTGATATGTTTCTAGGATAAGGTGATAAGGGTTCTAAATCCACCCATGAAATAGGTTTTTGACATGTGTAGGTCTTAGATTTTACATTATCTTTCCATTTTATATAAATCGTTAAATAATGAGGTAATCGCTGCATCATCATGGTGTCATAAATAATTTAATTTTTCTAATATCTAAAAATTATAAAAAAAATACTATGATGTAGGAAATATTTTTACCTTTCCAATTAATATTTATAGTCAAAAATCGTATTTTTATAACCCCATATAAAAATTGTTTTAGTAAAACAACTCATGTTTGTGACATTTTTATTTTAACTTTAAATAAAAAGTTATTAATGTCATTTTCCAACCAAAGTGGCTTCATGGGGTCCCCAAGTTGACCCATGGATTTTATTGGTCGTCCATGACACTTAGAATGAGGTTAGGACATGTTTCAAGATCATTTCATATTATTACAACATTATTTTTACCTTAAATTACACTAATTACCTCTAATGGCGATTAAAAACTTAATAAGTTACTATTCACCAAAAAATTATTTTAATCCCATTGAAACACATTTTATTTCTTAATGACAACCATGTATGTCGGATTTTTGAAATTCAAAACACATAGGTGGTAAAATTTCATTTAAACGAAAAATCACTTTTTTAAGTATCACTTAGTGGTTTCACTATTCATCAAAAATTGAAGTTTTTCAGAAAAATACCAAAACTTCACCCTAAGCTATATTTGATATTCCAAATTCAAAAATGAAGTCCATTTTACAAAATTCAAAACATATATGTTGCATTAATTAATTTAATAATTAATTCCTGCTGTCAGAGCAAATAGCGTGTATTTATGAAACAATAAGTATCAAAAGATTGACACTAGTTTAAGTCCGATTTCAACGTGAAATTAATTCCAACGAACACTATTGTATTTAATGGAAAATATATATTCTAATTTCACTTTAAAACCAGTTCAAAAAATAATCTAATCATATAAATAAATTATATTAAAAAGAGGGTTTCAATTAAAATACAACATTTTACACTATTCATTAAAAAACGAACTTTATCGGAAAAATACCAAAAATTTACACAAATTAAATTTTGATGTCCTGATTCTAAAGAAGAGTTTTATTTGGTCCAATAGAATGTATAAGAGTGAACAAAACTATATTTAATGACGGTTCGCCATCAAAAGGTGATAAGTGAACCTTTAGTGAAAACTAGGGCATATACGCCTAAAATAGAATTCTTTCCTTATTTTAAGCCTTTATCTTTTATTAGATAAAAGTAAAAACATTTAAAAAACATATATAATCATATTTTAGTTATTTATATCCATTCCTTCCAATAAAACAACTATGTGTTAACTACCATTTAAAATAATATTATTTTATTACTAGTGTGCAACGAAAGATTTCAATGAAACTCTTTGTTGCGTATCGGGTACGCTATCGAACATAGAAAAACTTTTAAAGTAAAATTGATATTTAATTCTTAAATATTAATAAATATGAAAATGTTTTATTCATTATTTACCTGGGATGTTACACTCATACTTGTTGAGTGGTGTGAAATTACCTGTTATCATTGCTAACAATCTCCCTTCTGAACATAAAGAAAAACTTTTGAATCTTTTGAGGGAGAACATTAGGGAGATTGGGTGGACCTTGGATGACATATCAGGTATTAGACCCTCCATTTGCATGCATAGTATTCTTTTGGAGGATGGGTCTAAACCGGTGAGACAGCCACAAAGGAGACTCAATCCCACCCTCCTGGAAGTTGTTAAAAAAGAAGTTGAGAAATTGCTCGAGGCTGGTATAATCTTTCCCATTTTAGATTCACAGTGGGTAAGTCCTATTCAGGTTGTGCCTAAGAAGAGTGGTGTTACTGTTGTTAAAAAAGATAAAGATGAGTTAGTTCCAATGAGGGTGGAAAACAGTTGGTGTTTCTGTATTGATTATAGGAAACTAAAGCAGTCCACTCGCAAGGACCATTTCTTTATCCCATTTATTGATCAAATGCATGAGAGACTAGCTGGGAAAACACACTATTGTTTCTTGGATGGATTTTATGGATATTTTCAGGTTCCTATAGCTCTGGAGGATCAGGAGAAGACTACATTCACTAATCCCTTGGCACATTTTCCTACCAGAGGATGCCATTTGGACTTTGCAACGCCCCAATTACCTTCTAGAGATGCATGGTGAGTATTTTTTCTGATTTTATTGACACCTAAATGTAGGTATTTATGGATGACTTTACATTGTATGGATCCTCATTTGATGAATGTCTAAGTAGTTTGGGAAAGGTATTGAATTGTTGTATTGAGAAGAATCTGGTCCTGAACTTTCAAAAGTGTCATTTCATGGTAGAGCATGGAATTGTCTTTAGGCATGTAGTGTCAAAACATGGGATAGAGGTTGATAGATCAAAGGTAGACATTATTTCATCCTTATCATATCCTTCATGTGTGCGTGATGTTAGATCTTTCCTAGGGCATGCAGAATTTTATCGGCGCTTCATCAAAGATTTTAGTAAGATTGCTCTTACTATGTCAAGATTACTTTAAAAGGATTCTGATTTTGTGTTTGATGTTTCTTGCAGTAATTCATTTGATGAGCTAAAACAACGTCTGACCACTCCACATATCATACAACCCCCACAGTGGGAGATTCCTTTTGAGCTTATGTTTGAGGCCTCCAACTTCGTGGTTGGAGCTGTCTAATCTCAGAGGGTGGAGGGACGTTCACATGTGATCACCTATGCATCAAGGAAACTGGATTCAGCCCAATCAAATTAAAAAACCACGGAAAAGGAGTTTATTGCTGTCATATTTGCTTTAGATAAATTCCGTTCATATTTATTGGGCTCTAAAGTAGTTGTTTTTTCTGACCATGCAGCTTTGAGGAACCTCCTGAAGAATCCAGATGCAAAGCCACGACTTATCCATTGGATGCTCCTTCTTCAAGAGTTTGACCTTGAGATAACGGACAAGAAGGGTTCAAAGAATTTTGTGACAGACCACATGATTAGGCTTACTCACACACTAGAGGATGAAACCTTGGATCATGTACCACTTCGCAACACTTTCCCTGATGAGCATCTCTATTCCATCTCATGTACACATCCTTGGTATGAAGATTTATTTAACTACCTTGTTGCCTCTGAAATACCTGCAAATTTGAAGAAGCATCAAGTCCAAAAATTTAAAAGTGAGTCTAGGTTTTATGTGTGGGACGATCCTTACCTCTGGCGCATGTGTAGTGACCAAGTCATTAGGAGGTGTATTCCCGATCATGAGTTTGAGTCTGTTTTGCATTTCTATCATACACTTGCTTGTGGTGGACACTTTTGACCCCAACGGACAGCTAGGAAAATTTTAGACTCGGGATTATATTGGCCTAGATTATTCCATGATTCCCATGTGTTTTCTAAGTCATGCTCTCGTTGCCAATACACTGGGAACATTTCTAGGAGACATGAGATGCCCCAACAACCCATACTATTTTGTGATATTTTTGATGTATGGGGCATTGATTTTATGGGTCCTTTTCCTAGTTCATTTGGATTTTTGTATATTTTGGTTGCTGTTTATTATGTGAGTAAATGGGTGGAGGCCAAGGCCACCAGGACTGACGATTCTCATGTTTTGTAGATTTTTTCAAGGCTCAAATTTTCTGCAGGTTTGGAGTACCAAAGGCCATCATCAGTGACCAAGGGACACACTTTTTCAATAGTAATTTTTCTTCCCTCCTTCTAAAGTATGGGGTGATACACAAAACATCAACACCATACCACCCTCAAACAAATGGTCAGGCTGAGGTTTGAAATCGTGAGTTGAAAAAAAATCTTGGAGAAAGTCGTGCAACCAAATAGGAAGGATTGGAGAAAGTGCTTGGATGATGCATTGTGGGCTTATAGGACAGCATACAAGACACCCATTGGTATGTCCCCATTTCAGATTGTTTTTGGGAAAATATGTCATCTTCCAGTAGAAGTTGAGCATCATTCTTATTGGGCTATAAATAAATGCAACATGGATTTTTCCCAAGCTGGAATACACAGGAAGCTGCAAATTCAAGAGCTTGAGGAGATTCGATTGTCTTTGTATGATAACTCAAGGCTCTATAAGGAAAAATCAAAAGCATCTCATGATAGAATGATCCAACAAAGGGAGTTTCATTTTGGAGAGAAAGTCCTTCTCTACAGTTCACGACTAAAGCCGATGCCTGGTAAGTTTCATTCCAGATGGTTAGGTCCTTATATTGTGTCTAATGATTTTCCTTATGGTGCAGTGGAGATCACACAAGAGGACACTGGAAGGAGCTTTACAGTCAATGGGAAACGTTTGAAGAGATACATCGAGGGACTTCCTACTGATGCAGTGGATTTTATCACACTGCATGACCCCATCATCACTTGAGCACATCAGGCTGTTCCTAACCCTTTCACTTTTATATTATTTATCCTATTGAAAAATTCTATATTTCATGTGCATATATCATATCATGGGTTAACATTGAGGAAAATAAAATATTTTAAGTGTGGGGGTGGGGATCTTTTAGTTTAGTAATTTCAATTGTTTTCCTGACTAAAAAAAACAAGAAAAATGTGTGTTTTTCAAATTTTGTGTGTTTATAATTTAATTTTCAGTGTTTTTTTGAAACTTTTGATATGAAATGATTCTCATCACAATTTTGAAATGCATATCAATGAGTGAAACAATTTATCCCTTGAAACTAAGCTTAAATGAATGCTGAAATGACTTTGTTTCAAGTTCAAATATTTAGTAATTTCCTGAGAAGTACAGTAAATTTTGAATCCCATGCCACATCTCACTGTCTTTATATTTGAAATCATTGTCCTATGAGGATTATGAACTATTATTTTCATATTATTTACATTCACCTCACTTATTGAGAGAAACAAACCATGATTGATTTAAACAGAATTTGATTTATTTCTGTCAAAACATGAGGGTTTGAGGTACTTATGTTTAAATTATTGAGGCATTTGTTTGGTATTAAATCCCCTATTTCAAAGAATCCTTTTTATAATGGCCTACATTGAAAATTTAATCCTTTTAGCCCTTATAAGCCATGCACATCCTATTAGGTTAGCCACATTACAAACCAATTTTCCCTATCCAACCAACTCTTGATGTGAAATTGCAGAATATAGTTGAGCTTAAGTGTGGGGGAAGCTATCTTGTGTTGTGCTACCACATTCTGTGATACTTTGGGTGGAAAATTAAATTTTGAAGAGATGTGTTTGCTGTTGAAGAAAATCATTATATTGAAAGCTGTGCCTTTTCAGGAACTTTCATGACAAGTGAAGCTATGCCTTTTCTAGAGCTCCTAATTGAGGTAGAAAGTTGTGCCTATCTAGAGCTTTCAAGAAAATCATGTTTGAGAAGATTGACATTTTTGCTGATGAATTGATGAATGGTGAAAACATTCCATGAATTTTTATGATGATGGAGTTGAATTGATACTATTGGGATTAATGAGGATACCATATTTAAGTGAAAATTAGATTAATGCAATTTTCCTTCAAAAAGAGTCAATCCCTCCTTATTCAGCCTCAAAATTTTTCACATCTAAATCCTACCAACCGAAAACCAAAAAACAACCCTGAAAAGTCCTCATGATAAACATATGTCCTTGACTCACATCGGGTGGATATTTATGAATTTATCAAGCCTATGGTGACCCATGTATGAGTTTGTATGAGAAAGACATTGTAAAAAAATTGACTTTTGAATGATGAGAGAAAATTCAAGCGAGGTAAGTGTTTTGTGCATGGGATGATAAATGAAGTGGAAATATATTGAATGATATAAATAGAGAACTTGAAATAAGGGTTTTTTATGAGGCATGATATCTTTTTATACTTGGTGTGGAATTGATGGATCTCAATGATATGTGTTTTAAAATTTGTTTTGATTGGATATTGATGTTTACTTGATATGAGGTTTTGCCACGGTGTGCAAAAGGGTAAGTGTGGGGGAGTTGATAAAACACTATTTTATTGAATATTTTATTGATAATAAATGATATAATTTCCTCACCTTTTGTTAAATATGTTCAATTAGAAAGTATTTGGGATTAGATGATTCATTTGAATATTTGATGAAAATTCCAGTTTTACCCTTTCAAAATCACTGTAGTATTTCAATAATAAATATTTTTAATTTATCTGTTTGAACTTAATAGTTTGTAACTATGTTCCGTTCTTCATGGGCTACAACTTTCATTCAGAACACTAGATCAGAAGAATGCATTTGGATGGAGTAATTGGGCCATAAATTCAAAGGTGGGCTGGACACGCCAGAATGGAGAAGCTTTTGAATTTCGTCCATAAAGCCTTCATATGGGCTTGGATTGAGCCCAAATATTTGGAGGAGATAGAGGAACCATATCCTCACATATGATCCTTCTGGAAGGTCGGACAATTCACGCGTTTATGTGGTCAAATGGGAGGTTCAAGTTGGAATAAAATATTTGTCCGAGATTCCCCATTCACACTTGAAACCACTTTGAACCTAGCCTCCCCACCACTCTATAAATTGGTGTTTTTCTCATTTGGTTTGGTTGGGACGTGAATTAGGAAGTTTAGGGCAGATGAGAAGAGGTTCCACTCCAATTATCCAAGGAATTAAATAAGGGTAGCTCTTGAAGCAAGGATCCCTTCGTCGAAGCCCTATTCTTCTTCCTCATGTTGTAATGTTTGTGTTTTCTTAATAAACTTATTTTTTCTTATTTTATTTATTCTATTTTATTCTGTTTTGTTTAAATTTATTCTTGTATCAATCTTCCTCTTTGGGCTGGAATTCTTGAGTAGAAGCATTATTGGGTTATACACATTATAAACCTTTGCACATGCAAAATGCTTCTACGATGATTACGCCACCCATGGAGGAGTAGTTCTTTTTAGAAATCGATCGACCTCTATCTTTATTCATTCATTTATTTTGAATCAATGAGATACTGTAATTCAATTAATATGATCCACAAATTTTGTTTTTTAAATTGTAAGAAACTAAGCAAGAAATTGAATAATTAACACAAAAACACGCTAGGTCGGGATTTTGTGTAAATTGTGAGAGCGCGATCTTAATCGGTAAAACAAGACCATACGGGATAAATTTGTAGAGTTAAAATATAATCCCTAAAAACAATTCATCCTCATTTCCAGAATGGATATGTTCCTTAATTTACCACTGACCATAAGCTATCCTTATAACATCAATCAAAGCAGTGTGTTGTGATTTCATGTTCCGATGTTAGCCTAAGTTTAAATTCACTTCATCTTAGTGGTAAGGTTAATTATCGTCGGCTTCGGGGGTTAAACAATTGAAGGATAATAATTAAGTGAATATTAATTTAAATGATAATGATTAATAAATGATTTAATAGGTATAGTTATATCGAATACGTCTTTTAAATATAGTCTAAAAAACATCTTTTTGTTGTGTCATTTTAATTGAACTTCATTTCAAAACTAAAAAAAAAATACAATCTTCTTCCAGCAAACTTCTTATAGATTCATAAACTATAACCAACCCCCATCCTTTCAAGTAGTGTTTTTATTCTCTTTTATTTTATTTTTAGAATACCTTTAAAAAGTTGTTTTAAATCTACTTCTTCCTTTGAGAGATGACCTTGGTCAGCCACTCTGCTGCACCTAAGTACCCCAAAATCACATTAATCATTTGAGGGTGCCCACGACAGTGCTCTTTAAAATTGGTGCCATTTCCAGGGATTCAAGTAATTTATTCAACCATTTAGAGGTATTTCCTTTATTTTTCATTTTATTATTTTCTTCACCTCTCTCTTTCATCTTTCCCCTTTTTCAAGTTTTCATTTTTTTCATCCTCTTATTTTCTTCTTGGACCATCAACTCAACTTCTCATTTTTATTTTACTATGGTCCAATCACTTTATTTTCATTTTTAATTGATTTATGACATTAAATAATCTTGAAGATCTCTTAGATCTTGACCCTGAGATTGAACGTAGCCTTAGGGCTCGAATCAGACATTCTCAGTCTATGGGAAGTTTCAATATTCAACCAGTTGGTGAATTCACCTCTTCTGGAAACATTGAAATTGGAAGAAATTCAATTTCAAACATAAGAGAGGAACCAATGGCTAGAAATAATGGAAATGAACTTAATAGAACCATTCGAGAATTGTATGCACCTGATATTAACTATCAACCAAATTGTATTGCATACCCGTATCTCGAATCAGACTTTGAGTTAAAATCTGGGTTAATTCACCTTCTTACAAAATTTCATGGCTTATCTGGGGAGGATCCAAACAAACATCTTAAAGAATTTAATTTGGTTTGCTCAACCCTTAATCCAAGAAATGTTTCTGAAGATAAAATCAAATTAAGATCATTCCCATTGTCACTTGATGGAGCTGCGAAAGATTGGATGTATTATTTACAACCTGAGGATGTAACTTGTTGGAACGATTTAAAATGTATTTTCTAGCAGAGATTTTTTCCATCATCGAGGACCCCTTCCATTCATAAATAGATCTCATGGATCAAGAAAGCACAAGGGGAGTCAATGTATGAGTATTAGGAGAGATTCAAGAAGTTGTGTACAAGTTGTCCACATCACCAAATCAGTGAGAAACTCCTCATTCAGTACTTCTATGAAGGACTCAAACTTATGGAGAGAAGCATGGTAGATGCCGCAGTAGGAGGGGAATTGGTGGAAAAGACACCTGTAGCCGCACGTGCATTGATCGACAAGATGACACAAAACTCCCAACAATTTGGCAATCGAGGTACACCACATGTCAGGGGAGTACATCAGGTAATTCCGTATTCTCTTGAAAGTCATTTGATTGATACCAAGTTGGAATAATTGGCCACTATGGTGAGACAGATTTCATTGGCTCAAAAGACATCCCAACCCCCTCCTTCAAGGCCATGTGGCATTTGCACTGAGACAAGCCACCCAACTGATTGTTGCCCACAACTACAAGAGACAGAGGATTGCGCAGCAGTATTCCCAGGGAGACCATTTCAGCAACAACAACAACCATATCCCCAAAAAAAGTTTGATTCATTTTCTCCAACATACAACCAAGGGTGGAAAGATCAACCGGACATGAGGTATGACTCTGGACAACAACAAAGGCCACCCTTTCAACAAAACTTCCAGCAGCCTCTACCTTACCAGCAGGGTTTCCAACAACCGCAAAGAAGATTTGAAGCCCAAGCATCAACAAGACAACAATAAGGGAATCCCCCACCAAAGGTAGATTCTAATATTTCTGATCTTTTGAAGCAAATTGTTCTTAATCAACAGAATGAGTTGAAGAGTGAAAGTTCAGAGTTGAGGGAGTTGAAGACTCAAATGAGCCAGATTGCCACCGCCCTCCATGAACTTGTAAGTAAGAATTCCAGAAATATACCTTCCCAACCCAATCCAAATCCAAAGGGGAATGTTAGTGCCATCACATTGAGAAGTGGGAAGAAAATGAACGATACATTTGTACCTACCATTCCACCACGATTCAACTCTACTCCGGAGAAGCTGTATTCCATACCCACTGATGAGAAATCCAAGGAGAAAGATAAAGGTAAGAAAAAGATTGATGATGTTCCTCCTAAACCCCTTCCTTTTCAGAACATGGTTGTTCAAACCGAGAAGATGGCTGAAGAAGCAATGAAAAAGGAGGTTTTGGACACATTCTAGCTTGTGGAGATCAACATTATTCTACTTGAAGCCATAAAGAAAATCCCAAGGTATGCCAAATTCTTAAAAGAACTCTACACCAATCGAAGAGGGATCATGGGAAATGAGAGGATCAACCTTGGAAGGAATGTCTCAGCACTCATTACACCAACTCTAGCAATGCCAACAATGTGCAAGGATCCCGGGACATTCACCATCCCATGTACCATAGGGGAGTTTCACTTCTCTGATGCTCTTTGTGATTTAAGAGCTTCAATAAATGTGATGCCTCACTCTGTATTCTCTTCCTTGTAGGTTGGTGAGTTGAAGCCAAAAAGCGTAGTTGTGCAGTTGGAAAATAGAGCTACAACATATCCAGCGGGAGTCCTAGAGGATGTACTTGTCCGGGTAAGACACATGATCTTCCTAGTAGATTTCTACATGATTAACATAGAGGACGATCAGGTAAGTTCTCATGCTGCCAAAATCTTAGGTAGAACGTTCCTCAAAACTGCAAAAACTATCATAAATTTCAATGAGGGTACACTTTCCATGGAGTTTTGAGATGATGTTGTGATATTTAATGTTATGGATTCCATGAAGTACCCCTCAGAGGATCACTCTGAATTTTTTATCTCCCATTTTGAACCACCAAATAAAAAACCCATGGAATTTGATTGTTATATGCTTAGGGAGATTATGAGTGTTGGTTCTAGTTTGATGTCTAAGAGTACTTCCACACCTATTTCTAATGAAAAAGACTCTATTATATTTGATTTTGAAATGGAATCATACTCTGATTTTGATCATGTGAACTCTGATTATGACATGGCTGTTGAGTATACTGATGGATTTGCTGCTTTATTCTCTGATTTTGATGATGTATATTCTGATACTGATGCTCTTTGTGCACATATTTCAGTTCTTTCTATGTCTCTATCCATACACCACCCCCTACACTGGAACTCAAGCCATTTCCATCAAATATCAAATACTCCTGCTTGTTGAGTGGTGAGAAATTACCTGTTATCATTGCTAACAATCTCACTTTTGAACATGAAAAAAAGTTTTGAATCTTTTGAGGGAGAACATTAGGGAGATTGGGTGGACCTTGGCTGACATATCAGGTATTAACCCCTCCATTTGCATGCATAGGATTCTTTTTGGAGGATGGGGCTAAACCGGTGAGAGAGCCACAAAGGAGACTCAATCCCACCCTCCTGAAATTTTTTAAAAAAGAATTTGAGAAATTGCTCAAGGCTGGTATAATCTTTCCCATTTCATATTCTCAGTGGGTAAGTCCTCTTCAGGTTGCGCCTAAGAAGTGTGGTGTTACTGTTGTTAAAAATGAGAAAGATGAGTTAGTTCCAATGAGGGTGCAAAACAGTTGGCGTGTGTGTATTGATTATAGGAAACTAAATCAGTCCACTCGCAAGGACCATTTCCCCCTCCCATTTATTGATCAAATGCTTGAGAGACTAGCTGGGAAAACACAATATTGTTTCTTGGATGTATTTTCTGGATATTTTCAGGGTCCTATAGCTCCGGAGGACCAGGAGAAGACTACATTAACCTGTCCCTTTGGCACATTTTCCTACCGAAGAATGCCATTTAAACTTTATAACGCCCCAGGTACCTTTTAGAGATGCATGGTGAGTATTTTTTCTGATTTTATTAAGACCTGAATGGAGGTATTTATGGATGATTTTACAGTGTATGAATCCTCATTTGATGAATGTCTAAATATTTTGGGAAAGGTATTGAATCGTTGTATTGAGATGAATCCGGTCCTGAACTTTCAAAAGTGTCATTTCATGGTAGAGCATGGCATTGTCTTAAGGCATGTAGTGTCAAAACATGGGATAGAGGTTGATAGATCAAAGTTAGACATTATTTCATCCTTACCATATCCTTCATGTGTGCGTGATGTTAGATATTTCCTAGGGCATGTAGGATTTTATCGGCGCTTCATCAAAGATTTTAGTAAGATTGCTCTTCCTATGTCAAGATTACTTCAAAAGGATTCTGATTTTGTGTTTCATGTTTCTTGCAGGAATTCATTTGATGAGCTAAAAAAACGTCTGACCACTCCACCTATCATACAGCCCCCACGGTGGGAGATTCCTTTTGAGCTATGTGTGACGCCTCCAACTTCGCGGTTGGAGCTGTCTTATCTCAGAGGGTGGAGGGACGTTCACATGTGATCGCCTATGCATTGATGACACTGGATTCAGCCCAATCAAATTACACAACCATGGAAAAGGAGTTTCTTGCTGTCATATTTGATTTAGATAAATTACATTCATATTTATTAGGCTCTAAAGAAGTTGTTTTTTCTGACCATGCAGCTTTGAGGTACCTCCTGAAGAAGCCAGATGCAAAGCCATGACTTATCTGTTGGATGCTCCTTCTTCAAGAGTTTGACCTTGAGATAAAGGATAAGAAGGGGTCAGAGAATTTGGTAGCAGACCACATGATTAGGCTTACTCACACACTAGAGGATGACACCTTGGATCAGGTACCACTTCCGGAAACTTTCCCCGATGAGCATCTGTATTCCATCTTAGGTACGCATCCTTGGTATGTAGATTTAGTTAACTACCTTGTTGCCTCTGAAATCCCTGAAAATTTGAAGAAGCATAAAGTTCAAAAATTAAAAAGTGAGTCTAGGTTTTATGTGTGGGACGATCCTTACCTCTGGCGCATGTGTAGTGACCAAGTCATTAGGTGGCGTGTTCCCGATCATGAATTTGAGTCTGTTTTGCATTTCTGTCATAAACTTTCTTATGGTGGACAATTTGGACCCCAACAAATATCTAGGAAAGTTTTAGACTTTGGATTATATTGGCCTAGATTATTCCATGATGCCCATGTGTTTTGTAAGTCATGCTCTCATTTCTAACACACTGGGAACATTTCTAGGAGACACGAGATTCCCCAAAAACCCATACTATTTTGTGAGATTTTTGATGTATGGGGAATTGATTTTATGGTTCCTTTTCCTAGTTCATTTGGATTTTTGTATATTTTGGTTGCTGTTGATTATGTGAGTAAATGGGTGGAGGCCAAGGCCACCAGGGCTGACGATTCTCATGTTGTAGTGGATTTTGTCAAGGCTCAAATTTTCTGCAGGTTTGGAGTTCCGAAGGCCATCATCAGGGACCAAGGGACACACTTTTTCAATAGGAATTTTTCTTCCCTCCTTCGAAAGTATGTGGTGACACAAAAAAAATCAACACCATACCACCCTCAAACAAATGGCAAGACTGAGGTTTCAAATCGTGAGTTGAAACAAATCTTGGAGAAAACCGTGCAGCCAAATAGGAAGGATTGGAGCAAGCGCTTGGATGATGCATTGTGGGCTTATAGGATAGAGTACAAGACACCCATTGGTATGTCACCATTTCAGATTGTTTTTGGGAAAACATGTCATCTCCCAGCAGAAGTTGAGCATCGGGCTTATTGGGCAATAAAGAAATGCAACATGGATTTTGCCCAAGCTAGAATCCAAAGGAAGCTGCAAATTCAAGAGCTTGAGGATATTCGATTATCTTCGTATGAGAACTCAAGGCTCTATAAGGCAAAATCAAAAGCAGCGCATGATAGAATGATCCAAGAAAGGTAGTTTCATGTTGGATAGAAAGTCCTTCTCTATAGTTCACGACTGAAGTTGATGCCTGGTAAGTTGCGTTCCAGATGTTTAGGTCCTTTTATTGTGTCTAATGATTTTCCTTATGGTGCAGTGGAGATCACACAAGAGGAAAATGTAAGGAGATTTACAGTCAATAGGCAACGTTGAAGAGATACATCGAGGGACTTCCTACTGATGCAGTGGATTTTATCACACTCCATGACCCCATCATCACTTGAGCACATCAGGCTGTTCCTAACCCTTTCACCTTTATATTATTTGTCATATTTAAAAATTATGCATTTAATATGCATATATCATCTCATGGGTTCACATTGAGGACAATGCAATATTTTAAGTGTGGGGGTGGGGACCTTTTAGTTTAGTAATTTCAATTGTTTTCCTGATTAAAAAAAACCAAAAAAGTGTGTGTTTTTCAAATTTTGTGTGTTTATTTTTCAATTTTCGGTGTCTTTTTGAAACTTTTGAGCTGAAATGATTCTCATCACAATTTTGAAATGCATATCAATGAGTGAAACAATTTATACCTTGAAACTAAGCTTAAATGATTGCTGAAATGACTTTGTTTCAAGTTTAAATATTTAGTAAATTCATGAAAAGTACACTGAATTTTGAATCCCATGCCACAAATCACTGTCTTTATATTTGAAATCACTTTCCAGTGAGGCTTCTGAACCACTATTTTCATATTATTTACATTCAACTCACTTATTGAGAGAACCAAACCATGCTTTATTTAACCATAATTTGATTTATTTCTGTCAAAACTTGAGGGTTTGAGGTACTTATGTTTAAATTATTGAGGCATTTGTTTGGTATTAAAGCCCATATTTCAAAGAATTATTTTTATAATGGACTACCTTGAACATTTAATCCCTTTATCCCTTAGAACCCATGCACAACCTATTAGGTTAGCCACATTACAATCCAATTTTCCCTATCCAACCAACTCTTGAAGTGAAATTGCATAATCTAGTTGAGCTTAAGTGTGGGGGAAGCTATCTTGTGTTGTGCTACCACATTCTGTGATACTTTGGGTGGAAAATTAAATTTTGAAGAGATGTGTTTGCTACTGAAGAAAATCATTATATTGAAAGCTATTCCTTTTTTGGAGCTTTCATGACAAGTGAAGCTGTGCCTTTTCTGGAGCTTCTAATAGAGGTAGAAAGTTGTGCCTATCTAGAGCTTTCAAGAAAATCATGTTTGAGAAGATTGACATTTTTGTTGCTGAATTGATGAATAGTGAAAAACTTCCATGAATTTTCATGATGATGGAGCTGAATTGATACCATGGGGATTAATGAGGAGACCATATTTAAGTGAAAATTAGATTAATGCAATTTTGCTTCAAAAAGAGTCAAGCCCTCCTTATTCAGCCTCAGAATTTTTCACATCTAAATCCTACCAACTAAAAGCCACAGAACAACCCTGAAAAGTCCTCATGATAAACATATGTCCTTGACTCACGTCGGGTGGAGATGTAGGAATTTATCAAGCCTATGGTGACCCTTGTATGAGTTTGGATGAGAAAGACATTGCAAAAAAATTGACATTTGAGTGATGAGAGAAAATACAAGCGAGGTAAGTGTTTTCTGCATGGGATGATAAATGAAGTGGAAATATATTGAATGATATAAATGGAGAACTTGAAATAAGGTTTTTTATGAGGCATGATATCTTTTGATTCTTGGTGTGGAATTGATGGATCTCAATGATATGTGTTTTAAAATTTTTTTTTGATTGGATATTGATGTTTACTTGATATGAGGTTTTGCCCTGGAGTGCAAAACGGTAAGTGTGGGGGAGTTGGTAAAACGCTATTTTATTTAATATTTTATGGATAATAAATGATATAATTTCCTCACATTGTGTTAAATATGTTCAATTAGAAAATATTTGGGATTAGATCATTCATTTGAATATTTGATGAAAATTCTAGTTTTACCCTTTCAAACATAAATATTTTTATTTGAATTATTTGAACTTAATAGTTTTTAACTATGTTCCTTACTTCATGTTATACAACTTTCATTCAGGACACTAGATCAAAAGAATGCATTTGGATAGAGTAATTGGGCCATAAAGTCAAAGGTGGGCTGGACACGCCAGAATGAAGAAGCTTATGTATTTCGGCCATAACTCCTTCATCTGGGCTTGGATTGAGCCCAAATATTTAGAGGCTTTAGAGGACCCATATCTTCACATATGATCCTTTTAGAAGTCCGGCAAATTCATGCTTCTAGGTGGTCAAATGGGCGGTTTAAGTTGGCATAAAATAGTTGGCCGAGATTCCCCATTCACACTCGAAACCACTTCGAACCTAGCCTCCCCAACACTCTATAAATTGGTGTTTTTCTAATTTTGTGGGGTTGGTAAGTGTATTAGAAAGTTTATGGAAGAGTATAAGAGGTTCCACTCTAATTCTCCAAGCAATTCAATAAGGGTAGCTCTTGAAGCAAGGATCCCTTCGTCGAAGCCCTATTCTTCTTCCTCATGTTGTAATGTTTGTGTTTTCTTAATAAACTTCTTTGTTCTTCTTTTATTTATTCAATTTTAATCTGTTTTGTTTAAATTTCTTCTTCTCTTAATCTTCCTCTTTGGTCTGGAATTCTTGAGAAGAAGCGTTATTGGGTTATACCCATTATAAACCTTTGCACATGCAAAACGCTTCTACTGTGATTACGCCACCCATGGAAGAGTAGTTCTTTTTAGTAATTGATCGACCTCTATCCTTATTCATTCATTTATTTTGAATCAATGAGATACTTTAATTCACTTAATATGATCCATGATTTTTTTTTAAATTGTAAGAAACTAATTAAGCAATTAAACAATTAACACAAAAACACGCGAGGTTGGGATTTTGTGTAAATTGTGAGACCGCGATCTTAATCGCTAATAGAAGACCATACGAGATAATTTTTTAGAGTTAAAATATAATCCCTAAACACAATTCATCCTCATTTACAGAATGGATATGTGCCTTAATTTACCACTGACCATAATCTATCCTTAGAACATCAATCAAAGCAGGGTGTTGTAATTGCATGTTCTGAAGTTAGCCTAAGGTTAAATTCACTTCATCTTTGTGGTATGGTTAATTATCGTAGGGTTCGGGGGTTAACAAATTAAGGAATCATAATTAATAGAATATTAATTTAAATAATAATTATTAATAAATTATTTAAGAGGTAGAGTTAGATCGATTACATCTTTTAAATATTGTCTAATAAAAACATCTTTTTGTTGTGTCATTTTAATCGAAATTCATTTCAAAACTAAAAACAAAAATAAAATAAAATATTCTTCCAAAAAACTTATTCTAGATTCATAAAATATAACCAACCCCATCCTTTCATGTATTGTTTTTATTCTCTTTTATTTTCTTTTTGGAATACCTTTTAAAAGTTGTTTTAAATCAACTTCCTCCTTTGAGAGACGACCTTGGTCAGCCACTCTACTGCACCTAAGTACCCCAAAATCACATTAATCATTTGAGGGCGCCCACGACAGTACTCTTTAAAATTGACTTCATTGCCGGGGAGGCAAGTAATTTATTCAAAAATTTAAAGTTATTTCTTTTATTATTCATTTTATTATTTTCTTCACCTCTCTCTTTCATCTTTCCCCTTTCTCAAGTTTTCATTTTTTTTCATCCTCTTCCTTTATTTTTGGACCATCAAATCAACTTCTCATTTTTATTTTACTATGGTCCACTCAATTTCTTTTCATTTTTATTTTATTTATGACAGGAACTAATCCCAAAGATCTCTTAGATCTTGACCCTGAGATGGAACATAGCCTAAGGGCTCGAATCAGACATTCTCAGTCTACGGGATGTTTCAATATTCAACCGATTGGTGAATTCCTCTCTTCTGGCAACATTGAAATTGGAATCAATTCAATTTCAAACATAAAAGAGGAACCAATGGCTTGAAATAATGAAAATAAACGTAATAGATCCATTCAAGAAATGGCTGCACCTGATATTAACTATCAACCAAATTGTATTGCATACCCGAATCTCGAATCAGACTTTGAGTTAAAATCTGGGTTAATTCACATTCTTCTAAAATTTCATGGCTTATCTAGGGAGGATTCAAACAAACACCTTAAAGAATTTAATGTGGTTTTCTCAACCCTTAAACCAAGATATGTTTCTGAAGATCAAATAAAACAAAGAGCATTCCCATTCTCACTTGATGGATCTGTGAAATATTGGATGTATTATTTACAACCCGAGGATGTAACTTGTTGGAATGATTTAAAAATTCTTTTCTTGCAGAGATTTTTTCCAGCATCAAGGACCACTTCCATTCGTAAGGAGACCTCGGGGATCAAGCAAGCACAAGGGGAGTCAATGTATGAGTATTGGGAGAGATTCAAGAAGTTGTGTGCAAGCTGTCCACATCACCAAATCAGTGAGCAACTCCTCATTCAGTACTTCTATGAAGGACTCACACTTATGGAGAGGAGAATGGTGGATGCCACAGGAGGAGGGGAATTGGTGGAAAATACGCCAGTAGCCTCACATGCATTGATCAACAATATGGCACAAAACTCCCAACAATTTGGCGATCGAGGTACACCACATGTCAGGGGAGTACATCAGGTAATTCCTTCTTCTCTTGAAAGTCATTTTATTGATACCAAGTTGGAAGAATTGACCATTATGGTGAGGCAGATTTCATTGGCTCAAAAGACATCCCAACCCCCTCCTTCAAGGCCATGTGGCATTTTCACTGAGACAAGCCACCCAACTGACTGTTGCCCATAACTACAAGAGATAGAGGATTGCGTAGAACTATTCCTAGGGAGACCATTTCAGCAACAAAAACAACCATATCCCCAAAATAAGTTTGATTCATTTTCTCCAACATACAACCAAGGGTGGAAAGATCAACCAGACATGAGGTATGGCTCTGGACAACAACAAAGGCCACCCTTTCAACAAAACTTCTAGCAGCCTCTGCCTTACCAGCAGGGTTTCCAACAACCCCAAAGAAGATTTGTAGCCCAAGAATCAACAAGACAACAACAAGGGAATACCCCACCAAAGGTAGATTATAATACTGATGATATTTTGAAGAAAATTGTTCTTAATCAACAGAATGAGCTGAAGAGTCAAAGTTTAGAGTTGAGGGAGTTGAAGACTCAAATGAGCCAGATTGCCACCACCCTCCATGAACTTGTAAGTAAGAATTCCGGAAATCTACCTTCCCAACCCACTCTAAATCCAAAGGGGAATGTTAGTGCCATAACATTGAGAAGTGGGAAGCAAATGAACGATACATTTTTACCTACCATTCCACCAGGATTCACCTCTACTCCAGAGAAGCCACATTCCATACCAATTGATGAGCAATCCAAGGAGAAAGATAAAGGTAAGAAAAAGATTGATGATGTTCCTCCTAAACCCCTTCCTTTTCCAAACATGGTTGTTCAAATGAAGAAGATGACTGAAGAAGCAATGAAAAAGGAGGTTTTGGACACATTCAAGCATGTGGAGATCAACATTCCTCTACTTGAAGCCATTAAGAAAATCCCAAGGTATGCCAAATTCTTAAAAGAACTCTGCACCAATCGAAGAGGGCTCAAGGGAAATGAGAGGATCAACCTTGGAAGGAATGTCTCAGCACTCATTACACCAACTCTAGCAATGAAAACAAAGTGCAAGGATCCTGGGACATTCACCATACCATATACCATCGAGGAGTTTTACTTATCTGATGCTCTTTATGATTTAGGAGCTTCAATAAATGTGATACCTCACTCTGTATTCTCTTCCTTGTAGGTTGGTGAGTTGAAGCCAACAAGAGTAGTGGTGCAGTTGGCTAATAGAGCTACAACATATCCAGAGGGAGTCCTTGAGGATGTACTTGTCCAGGTAAGAGACATGATCTTCCCAGTAGATTTCTACGTGCTTAACATGGAGGATGATCAGGTAAGTTCTCATGCTCCCATAATCTTAGGTAGACCCTTCCTCAAAACTGCAAAAACAATCATAAATGTCAATGAGGATACACTTTCCATGGAGTTTGGATATGAATTTGTGATATTTAATGTTATGGATTCCATGAAGTACCCCTCAGAGGATCACTCTGCATTTGATATCTCCCATTTTGAACAACCAAATAAAAACCCCATGGATTTTGATTGTTCTATGCTTAGGGATATTATGAGTATTGGTTTTAGTTTGATGTCTAAGAGTACTTACACACCTATTTCTAATGCAAAAGACTCTATTAGATTAGATTTTCAAATGGAATCATACTCTGATTTTGATCATTGGAACTCTGATTATGACATGGCTATTGAGTATGCTGATAGATTTGATGCTTTATTATCTGATTTTGATGATGTATATTCCGATACTAATTATATTTGTGCACATATTTCAGTTCCTTATATGTCTCAATCCATACACCACCCCCTACACTAGAACTCAAGCCATTTCCATCAAATCTCAAATACTCATACTTGTTGAGTGGTGAGAAATTACCTGTTATCATTTCTAACAATCTCCCTTTTGAACATGAAGAAAAACTTTTGAATCTTTTAAGGGAGAACATTAGGGAGATTTGGTGGAAATTGGCTGACATATCAGGTATTAGACCCTCCATTTTCATGCATAGGATTCTCTTGGAAGATGGGGCTAAACCGGTGAGACAACCACAAAGGAGACTCAATCCCACCATCCTGGAAGTTGTTAAAAAAGAAGTTGAGAAATTGATCAAGGCTGGTATAATCTTTCCCATTTCAGATTCTCAGTGGGTAAGTCCTCTTCAGGTTGTGACTAAGAAGAGTGGTGTTACTGTTGTTAAAAATGAGAAAGATGATTTAGTTCCAATGAGGGTGCAAAACAGTTGGCGTGTGTGTATTGATTATAAGAAACTAAATCAGTCCACTCGCGCAGACCATTTCCCCCTCCCATTTATTGACAAAATGCTTAAGAGACTAGCTGGGAAAACACATTATTGTTTGTTGGATGGATTTTTTGGATATTTTCAGGTTCCTATAGCTCCAGAGGATCAGGAGAAGACTACATTCACCTATCTCTTTGGCACATTTTCCTACCGGAGGATGCCATTTGGAATTTGCAACACCCCAGGTACCTTCCAGAGATGCATGGTGAGTATTTTTTCTGATTTTATGGAGACCTGCATGGAGGTATTTATGGATGATTTTACAGTGTATGGATACTCATTTGATGAATGTCTAAATAGTTTGGGAAAGGTATTGAATCGTTGTATTGAGATGAATCTGGTCCTGAACTTTGAAAAGTGTAATTTCATGGAAGAGCATGGAATTGTCTTAAGGAATGTAGTATCAAAACATGGGATAGAGGTTGATAGATCAAAGGTATACATTATTTCATCCTTACCATATCCTTCATGTGTGCGTGATGTTATATCTTTCCTAGGGCATGTAGGATTTTATCGGCGCTTCATCAAAGATTTTAGTAAGATTTCTCTTCCAATGTCAAGATTCCTTCAAAAGGATTCTGATTTTGTGTTTGATGTTTCTTGCAGGAATTCATTTGATGAGCTAAAACAACGTCTAACCACTCCACCTATCATACAGCCCCCACGGTGGGAGATTCCTTTTGAGCTTATGTGTGACGCCTCCAACTTCGCGGTTGGAGCTGTCTTATCTCAGAGGGTGGAGGGACGTTCACATGTGATCACCTATGCATTGAGGACACTGGATTCAGCCCAATCAAATTACACAACCATGGAAAAAGAGTTTCTTGCTGTCATATTTTCTTTAGATAAATTCCGTTCATATTTATTGGGCTCTAAAGTAGTTGTTTTTTCTGACCATGCAGCTTTGAGGTACCTCCTGAAGAAGCCAGATGCTATGCCATGACATATCCGTTGGATGCTCCTTATTCAAGAGTTTGACCTTGAGATAAAGGACAAGAAGGGGTCAGATAATTTGGTGGTAGGCCTCATGAGTAGGCTTACTCACACACTAGAGGATGACACCTTGGATCAGGTACCACTTCGAGACACTTTCCCCGATTATCATATCTATTCCATCTCAGGTACGCATCCTTAGTATGAATATTTCGTTAACTACCTTGTTGCCTCTGAAATCCCTGAAAATTTGAAGAAGCATCAAGTTCAAAAATTAAAAATTGAGTCTAGGTTTTATTTGTGGGATGATCCTTACCTCTGGTGCATGTGTAGTGACCAATTCATTTGGAGGCGTGTTCCTGGTCATGAGTTTTAGTCTATTTTTCATTTCTGTCATACACTTGCTTGTGGTGGAGACTTTAGACCCCAACGGACAGCTAGGAAATTTTTAGAATCTGTATTATATTGGATTAGCTTATTCCATGATGCCCATGTGTTTTGTAAGTCATGCTCTCATTTCCAACACACTGGGAACATTTCTAGGAGACATGAGATGCCCCAACAACCCATACTTTTCTGTGAGATTTTTGATGTATGGGGCATTGATTTTAGGGGTCCTTTTCCTAGTTCATTTGGATTTTTGTATATTTTGGTTGATGTTTATTATTTGAGTAAATGGGTGGAGGCCAAGGCCACTAGGACTGACGATTCTCATGTTGTAGTGGATTTTGTCAAGGCTCAAATTTTCTGCAGGTTTGGAGTACCAAAGGCCATCATCAATGACCAAGGGAAACACTTTTTCAATAGTAATTTTTCTTCCCTCCTTCTAAAGTATGGGGTGACACACAAAACATCAACACCATACCACCCTCAAACAAATGGCTAGGCTGCGGTTTCAAATCGTGATTTGAAACAAATCTTGGAGAAAACCATGCATCCAAATAGGAAGGATTGGAGCAAGCGATTGGATGATGCATTGTGGGCTTATAGGACATCATACAAGACACCCATTGGTATGTCAACATTTTGGATTGTTTTTGGGAAAGAATTTCATCTCCCAGTAGAAGTTGATCATTAATCTTATTGTGCTATAAATAAATGCAACATGGATTTGGCCCAAGCTGGAATCCAAAGGAAGCTGCAAATTCAAGAGCTTGAGGAGATTCGATTGTCTTCGTATGAGAACTGAAGGCTCTATAAAGAAAAATAAAAAGCATTTGATGATAGAATGATCCAACAAATGGAGTTTCATGTTGGAGAGAAAGTCCTTCTCTACAGTTCATGACTGAAGCTGATGCATGGTAAGTTGCGTTCTATATGGTTAGGTCCTTATATTGTGTCTAATGATTTTCTTTATGGTGTAGTGGAGATCACACAAGAGGACACTGGAAGGAGCTTTACAGTCAATGGGCAATGTTTGAAGAGATACATCGAGGGACTTCTTACTGATGCAGAGGATTTTATCACACTGCATGACCCCATCATCACTTGAGCACATCAGGCTGTTCCTAACCCTTTCACTTTTATATTATTTGTCCTGTTTAAAAATTCTACATTTCATGTGCATATATCATCTCATGGGTTCACATTAAGGACAATGCAATATTTTAAGTGTGGGGGTGGGGACCTTTTAGTTTAGTAATTTTAATTGTTTTCTTGATTTAAAAAAAACAAAAAAAATGTGTGTTTTTCAAATTTTGTGTGTTTATTTTTCAATTTTCAGTGTGTTTTTGAAACTTTTGAGCTGAAATGATTCGCATCACAATTTTTAAATTCATATCAATGAGTGAAACAATTTATCACTTGAAACTAAGCTTAAATGAATGCTGAAATGACTTTGTTTCAAGTTCAAATATTTAGTAATTTCATGAAAAGTACACTGTATTTTGAATCCCATTCCACATCTCACTGTCTTTATATTTGAAATCACTTTCCTGTGAGGCTTCTGGACCATTATTTTATTATTCTTTACATTCACCTCACTTCCTGAGAGAACCAAACCATGCGTGATTTAACCAGAATTTGATTTATTTCTGTCAAAACTTGAGTGTTTGAGGTACTTATGTTTAAATGATTGAGGCATTTGTTTGGTATTAAAGCCCCTATTTCAAAGAATCCTTTTTATAATGTCCTACCTAGAATATTTAATCCTTTTAGACCTTATAAGCCATGCACAAGCTGTTAAGTTAGCCACATTACAAGACAATTTTCCCTATCCAACCAACTCTTGAAGTGATATTTCATAATCTAGTTGAGATTAAGTGTGGGGGAAGCTATCTTGTGTTATACTACCACATTCTGTGATACTTTGGGTGGAAAATTAAATTTTGAAGAGATGTGTTTTCTGCTGAAGAAAATCAATATATTGAAAGCTATGCCTTTTCTGGAGCTTCTAATTGAGGTAGAATGATGTTTCTATCTGGAGCTTTCAAGAAAATCATGTTTGAGAAGATTGAAATTTTTGTTACTGAATTGATGAATGGTGAAAACCTTCCATGAATTTTCATGATGATGGAGCTGAATTGATACTATGGGGATTAATGAGGAGACCATATTTAAGTGAAAATTAGATTAATGCAATTTTGCTTCAAAAAGAGTCAAGCCCTCATAATTCAGCCTCATAATTTTTCACATCTAAATCCTACCAACCAAAAGACACAGAACAACCCTGAAAAGTCCTCATGATAAACATATGTCCTTGACTCACATTAGGTGGAGGTGTATAAATTTATCAAGCCTATGGTGACCCTTTAATGAGTTTGGATGAGAAAAACATTGCAAAAAAAATTGACCTTTGAGTGATGAGAGAAAATTCAAGCGAGGTAAGTGTTTTGTGCATGTGATGATAAATGAAGTGGAAATATATTGAATGACATAAATGGAAAACTTGAAATAAGGTTTTTTATGAGGCATGATATCTTTTAATTCTTGGGGTGGAATTGATGGATCTCAATGATATGTGTTTTAAAATTTGTTTTGATTGGATATTGATGTTTACATGATATGAGGTTTTGGCCCGGAGTGCAAAAGGGTAAGTGTGGGGGAGTTGATAAAACACTATTTTATTGAATATTTTATTGATAATAAATGATATAATTTCCTCAAATTGTGTTAAATATGTTCAATTAGAATGTATTTGGGATTAGATCATTCATTTGAATATTTGATGAAAATTCCAATTTTACCCTTTCAAAATCACTGTAGTATTTCAATCATAAATATTTTTATTTGAATTATTTGAACTTAATATTTTGTAACTATGTTACTTACTTCATTGGATACAACTTTAATACAGAACACTAGATCAAAATAATGCATTTGGATGGAGTAATTTGGCCATAAAGTCAAAGGTGGGCTGGACATGCTAGAATGGAGAAGCTTCTATATTTCGACCATTAATCCTTCATATGGGCTTGGATTGAGCCCAGCCTTTTGGAGGAGATAGAGGACCCATATCGGAACATATGATACGTCTGGAAGGCCATCCAATTCACGCGTTTATGTGGTCAAATGAGTGTTTCAATTTGGCATAAAATATTTGGACAAGATTCCCCATTCACAATTGAAACCACTTTGAACCTAGCCTCCCCACCACTCTATAAATTGTTGTTTTTCTCATTTGGTGAGATTGGGACGTGCAATAGGAAGTTTAGGGAAGAGGAGAAGAGGTTCCACTCTAATTCACTAAGCAATTCAATAAGGGTAGCTCTTGAATCAAGGATCCCTTCGTCGAAGCCCTATTCTTCTTCCTCATGTTGTAATGTTTGTTTTTTCTTAATAAACTTCTTTGTTCCTCTTTTATTTATTCTCTTTTCTTCTGAATTGTTTAAATTTCTTCTTCTCTTAATCTTCCTATTTGGACTGGAATTCTTGAGTAGAAGTTTTATTGGGTTATACCCATTATAAACCTTTGCACATGCAAAACGCTTCTACGATGATTACGCCACCCATGGAAGAGTAGTTCTTTTTAGTAATCAATCAACCTTTATCCTTATTCATTAATTTATTTTTAATCAATGAGATACTATAATTAAATTAATATGTTCCATGAATTGTGTTTTTATATTGTAAGAAACTAAGCAAGCAATTGAACAATTAACATAAAAACACACGAGGTCGGGATTTTGTGTAAATTGTGAGAGCGCGATCTTAATCGGTAATACAAGACCATGCGGGATAAATTTGTAGAGTTAAAATATAATCCCTAAACAAAATTCATCCTCATTTCTAGAATGGATATGTGCCTTAATTTACCACTAACCATAAGTTATCCTTATAACATCAATCAAAACAGGGTGTTGCGATTGCATGTTCCGAAGTTAGCCTAAGGTTAAATTCACTTCATCTCTATGGTAATGTTAATTCTCGTAGGGTTCGGGGGTTAACAAATTAAGGGATCATAATTAAGTGAATATTAATATAAATTATAATGATTAATAAATTATTGAAGAGGTAGTGTTAGATCGATTACGTCTTTTAAATGTTGTCTAAAAAAACATCTTTTTGTTATGTCATTTTAATCGAACTTCATTTCAAAACTAAAAACAAAAAAATACAATCTTCTTCCAGCAAACTTCTTCTAGATTCATAAACTATAACCAACCCCCATCATTTAAAGTAGTGTTTTTATTCTATTTTATTTTATTTTTAGAATACCTTTAAAAAGTTGTTTTAAATCTACTTCCTCCTTTGAGAGACGACGTTGGCCAGCCACTCTGCTGCACCTAAGTACCCCAAAATCACATTAATCATTTGAGGGCGCCCACGACATCGATCTTTCACTCCTACATGAATTTGATGTTAGAAGGAAGGTAAATTTTGTTAGAATGGGGTTTTTCATAATATTATATGTAGTTTAAAGTCATGTAGCAAGAACATTATATTGTACTATTTAAAGTCATACATCAAGGAAATTATGTTGTGAAGTTTCAAATCATCAAGCATGGACATTTTTGGGGCTATTTAGTTTAAATTTCTGTAGAAGGACATTATGGTGATTTTATTTAAGGTCTTTATCTCTGACTAAATATTTGATGGTTTTCTAATTCTTGGTAATTTTTGTAGAAATGCACTACCATATTCAGGTGTGGAAAGAGATAATTGTAAGAAGTGGTTTGGGTATTTTCTAATATAAAGAATGACATGTGAAAAGGGATAATGGAATTTAGAGGAGGACTCTTCTAAGAGAGAAGTTACCACAATTTTACAAACCCATTATGGGGGTTGTATTGTGCAGGTATAAATAGGGCATGAAATGAATATCCAAATGGTGAAATCCTTTTGCTGATAGGTCCGTTATGTGGGTGGAATTATTCAAGGCCAACTGGGGAACGTACTACATAGTCAGATAAAATAGCTCTATAGAATTATGACATTCTATTTTCTAAAATATGATAAATGTTTATGGATATTCAGATCTTCCCAAGTACAAATTTTGGTTTATAGAGAAAAGAAACTAAATATAGAAAGAGTATTTCATGTCATGATTTTCAAAGAATCAAGGGAATATTATTTCTATGAAGGTCTAATCCACCATAAGAATTATGGTGTCTGTAGTTTTAGGTCATATGATTAGGGCCATAAAATTATGGAAACAATGGATGATATGTGGTCAAATATTCCAAGGGTTTTTAGTATGATTTGAACAAGTGAAGGGGAGAGAAGTAAACCATGATCTTGAAGAATTTCTAGTCAGGAGAAAGGATATGGGTCAAATATACAAAGGATTCCTGCATTAAAATATGGGTTTCTATATACCGTCACCAAATCTTAGAGGGGAAAGAAGAGGCTTCTCCCAATAATGAAATTAACTCTATTTGACAAACCCATTATGGGTACCATAATATTCTGTGCCAATTAGGGCATATTATGCATATCCAAATAGTGGAATCATCTGGAAGACATGAATGTTATGTAGAAAATTTATTCAAAGCCACCAATGGGTATATACTAAATAGTTAGGAAAAAGGGCTCTTAGGTATCAGAAATTTTATCATTATAATATGAGGAAATATTATAAAGATCTGAAAGAATTCAATATTATGAGTATGAATTATTAAAGGGGTAATGTCCAATATATAAGGGAAGTGTTTGAAATGATATTTTCCACGAGTTCAGAGTCCTTTACATAGATCTTACTCATATTTATAATGCAAATATCTTTTGTTTCCTTAGTGGGATACCTATGGAGAGAACCCAAAATGAAGGCTCCTGTATAGATTTTTAATTGTACATGGGAGAAGGATAATTTTATTTTATATTGTGGCTGGACCCGAGATAGGAGATTTGGGCATCACTAAATATCTCATAGAGATGAGAATCAATCCATGTATATCTCTTTGAGTAGTTTGTATTTTAATGTCATGTGACAAGGACATTAGCTTGTGCAGTTTAAAGTCATGCAGCAAGGACATTAGAGGCTTTGATATGAATAGAAATTAAATATTGTGGTTAGACTAGGGTATATGACCCATGTGTCACTACTTATCTTATTAAAGAAAGAATAAATGCACATGTAGTTCTATCAGATACAAGTTCATGTATAAGGTAAAAACATGTATTTGATCTCCTCATGTATATTTTACTTGAACATGATAGAAAAGAGGTTTTTTTCATATCAAAATGCAGTTAGGACCAGGATTTAAATTTTGGATGTCACTACGTATCACATATAGATGAGAATCAATCCACTCATAGTTCTTGTAGGTCCATTCAGTTTATCATCAGGTGGGGAGGATGTGAAGTGATTCTAATGTGAAAAAGACTATTGTTCTTAGACTAGGGAATATGACCCAAATGTCACTACCCATCTTTAATGGGAAAGAATCAAGACACAGGTAGTTCTTAAATAATGTTTACCCCACCCTAATTGAGTTCACAAGTGGGGAATAATGGGTATTTTTTTAATATGAGTTTATACACAAGTTGAAAACTCATATTGATCTCCTCATGTAGATCTGACTCATACATGGGATAAATGAGGAATCAATTGCATGGTGTTGTGGCTGTACCCAAGATAAAAGATCCATGTGTCACTATGTATCTCAATAGAATTATAATAAATCCACACATAGTTCTTTTTAATTCCATGAAGTCTAACTTCATGTGGTAAGGAAAAAGGTGAACTGGCGTGAAATAACTACATATTTCATGAAATCAAGAATTGAACCATATGTAGTTTTTTAAGAAGATCATGAAGTTTATCATCATTTGATGAGGATATATGTTTTTACTTTTAAAGTATTTTATCCATGACCATTGATAACCCCAAATACAAATTGAGATACCCTATTTATGAAAAAAAGTTCTTTACCAAATTCCTAAGCCCACGTGAGCTATGATCAATGTGAGAAACAAGGAGCGGGAAAAGGTTTCTTTTGTAATATAAAGGTGACACAAGTGAAGGATAAGGGTCTAATGATTGAATGGTGGATGATCTAAGATATAGGACACGATAATTAATAAGTATCTTACAAGGGGAAAGAATCAATCCACACATAGTTCTTAAAGGTGTTCCCTATGCATGTTTGATTCATAGAAACATGGGTGAAGAGACTAATACAACATTGAGACTGGACCCAGAATTGGAGATCCATGCATCACTACGTATCTCATAAGGATGATAATAAAGACACATGCAGTTCTTGAAACACTCCCTATGTTGGTCGGATTCATACACACAGGGAATGAAGGTTTTTTTGGTTATTTATGGGCCCCAGATTGGAGATCTGGGCATCACTATGTATCTTAATGGAATGAGAATCAAGCCACACATAGTTCTTGAAAATATTGTTTCCCATACCAAATGATTTTGATGTGAGAGATGGGGGATTTTGATGCATTCCAGAATAATAGTTAATCTCAAGAAACAATATGGTATGAGAATCAAACCATGTATTCTGGAAGAGTTCTTTGTATAGGTTTGGTTCACATAAAAGAAAAGGGGAAATCAATTTATTTATGGTTTTAGTTGGGCACAATATTGGATATCTGGGTATCACTATGTATCTCATTAAAATGAGAATCAATCCACACATAGTTCTTGAAGAACCAGGTAGTTTAATGTCTCGTGACAAGGACGTCTAACATGAAATAAAAATTGCGGCTGGACTAGGGAATAAGACCGAGGAGTCACTAAGTATCTTTCTAGGCACAAGAATCTAGCCACACTTAGTTCTTAAAAAGAGGTTCCTATGCATATCTGATTCAGACATAAGGATAAATTTAGTTCAAGTTCCACTAAGGATTGGAAATTTTGTGAGGAATGATTTCTCATGGAAGCTACTCATCTTTTAAAAGACCACAAGGAATGCCAATTTGTGGTATCTTGGTGGATTTTCTAACAAAAAATGAAGTAGATATTAATCATATAGTTTAATGTTGTGTAGTGAGGACAAATGATGTTGTGCAGTTTAACATCTTGCATCTAAGACGATGGTTGTTATGCAGTTTAATGTCATACAACTAGAATGTTCTCTATTTTATTACACAGAGAATTTATTCAAGAAACTTTTTTTTGAGAAGAGTTGTAATTTGTTCTCTGTCCATTGATATTATGGAATAATCTCCATTATAGTAGACCTTATGTATAGAATATGGTCCTTAAAACTTTAGCTTCTGCTTTGGAGGATTATTTCATGGTATCATTGGAGTCCTAAGAACTAATACCAATTCTCCTTGGAGGAATGAATGGGAGAAGATTTTCTTGTTGAAATCTCATGTTATTCAATTCTCATAGACTTCCAAGTGATGTAAGGTATGAAGTATTTTTTATACAATCACTCTAGCTCATCTAGTTGCTTCTAAGACTAGTCATCTATAGATAGATCATCACAAATAACAACTTCAAGTGAAGGAAATTGAACTTCAATGGGTAGAAATACTTCAGTATAGTATACCAATGAGTAAGGGGATGACTGTGTGGCAGTACAGGTAGTAGTCCTATAAGCCCATAAATAATTAAAGAGTTTATCTATCCAAGAATTTTTATCTTTATCCACCATCTTTTGGAGTATGTTGGAAAATGTTTTGTTGAAATCCTCTCTCTATCCATTTTTCACTACGTGACAGTGGGATGAATGGTTGGATTTTAAATTTTATTCCTAATATAACTTCCCTACCTCATTGGAATATAAATTAGTGCAATTTCCCATTAATATGGTATGAGGGACACCAAATATGGTAATGATATTAACTTTGACAAAGCTAACAAGGATTTTGGGTCTAACTTATTTAATAGGCATTACCTCAGCCCATTTGGAGAATAAATCAGTTGCAGTAAGAATGTACTCGAACTGCTTAGCCATATATAGAGTATATGGTCCCACTACATCAGTTCCCTATATAGAATATGGATAGGAGTATTTATATATATATAAAAACTCTAGGGGTTGATGAATGAAGTTGGAATGCACTTGGAAAGGACAAAACTTCTTAGTTAAATCTATGAAATCCTACATTATCGAAGGCCAAAGTATACAAGCCTTCAGATTTGATTAGAAATTCTATGGCCAGAGCGGTGGGAACCACAGGTTCCTACATGTACTTCTTTCATGATAGATTCAGTTTCATCCCCATCAATTCATTTGAGAATAATTCTATCAAAGCCTCATCTAAAGAAAATCTTATAGTGATCTGGGCCATTATAAAGAGTGAAATTAACAACCCGTCTCTAGATCTTCTCTATTTCAACTCTATTCGGTAGAAGTAACCCGTTTTAGAGATAATCCATGATGGGTTCCATCCATCATTTGGTATGAAAATATGGCTCAGAAATGGGACTGATTTCATTGATTTCCTCATTTATGATTTGAACAAAAGGTAAAACCATATGATGATTAGAAATTTTGATGATTGTTTCATCCAGATTTGGATCTTCCAAGGTTGTGGATGAATTTTCCAATGCATTAGCTTGGTCATTTTGTGACCTCAAGACATAGGGAAGTGTTCGATCTGAGTGAAATTCATCCATTAACCCTCAGAAAGAATCATGAAGGGGGGTTAACTCTTATTTTCTGATGGTGTAATCCATGTTGATCTACTTGATTACCAATTCTAAATCACCTTTCACTTATAGGTGATTCATTGGTACATGGAGTGAAAATTCTATTCTTGTAATGAGATCTTGATATTCTCCCTCATTGTTGGTACCAACTTCTGATGAAAGAAAGAAATATGGCAATACTTCCTTCTATGGGGGGATAAGCACAATTCCTAACCCAACTTTGTTGAGTTTAGGGTCTTCCATTATCTTCCTCATTGAACTTATAGAAGTAATATCATAGTACATTTACCATATTCGAGGACTATCTAGAATAGAAAATACTTCTTTATTAGGATGTTTAGTATTCAATGATGTATCTTCTTTGGATGGGTGCTCAGTAAGGAAGTTTGTTAAGGCTTGGAATTTTACTGCTTTCTGAGCCACAAAATGTATATCAAACTGCTATAGAATAACCACCAACCATGCCAGACATCCTGTGAGCATATGATGAATGAGGATAAATTTGAGTGGGTTATTGAGAGATATCAAGTGGATCTCATGATGCTGTAGATAATTCTTCAGTTTCTAAACGACAAAGAATAAGGGTAGGTATATTTTCTAAATATCCGAATATCGATCCCCCACATCGAGCATGGTTAAACTGTGATAGTAAATACTTTTTTCATTCCCATCATCATTATTTTTTGCAATGAAGGTCCCCAGTGATCATTCCACAACATCCATATAAATAATGAGAAAATTTCCTTCAACAGGTGGCATCAGTATCAGTGGACTCAAGAGGTTTTTTTGAGGTTATTAAATTCATCTTGGTAGTCATCATTCCATTGAAATGTTTCAACTGTTTTCATCAATTTGGTGAAGGTAAAATACTTTCCTTTCATATTGGCTATGAAGCACCTGATGTAGGTCATGTTTCCTCGAAGTCCTCTCAACTAATTCAAGTTTTGATGTGGTGACATGACAAGAATAACTTTTATCTTCTTAGGATCAACTTCGATGATGTGATGGCATACAAAAAATACATGAAGTTTGCCATAGGTAACCCTAGAAATATATTTCAATGGGTTCATTTTAAGATTATGTTGCTAAAGCTTACTAAATATAATGGAGACTCAATGATCTTCTAGAAAAACCAATTTCTTGGTGTCCACCTTAGGGTCAAGGCCTATAATTTATATATAAATCCAATAAAACACATCCCAATGTTTCTTCGTAAAGGAAGTATATATCTCTTTCTCTTCTTGACTCATGGCTACATTAATCAGAGTATGGCATCTATCTTCCTTTTCACCCAGATTTATTTTTCCGATTTCATCCACAATGGTGGATATGAATTCCTCAAATGACGGAGGGGGATGTATTCTGTATTTCTCTTCTTCCACTTCTTCACATGTTTCTTGTACTGCCTCTTATTGAAAGGTAGGTGATGATGTAATATTTTTAGATCTAGGGGAGTAGTTTGTATTTTAACATCCTGAGGAGGAGGCAACCATTTCTATCCCAACTGATGATGAAGGGTATTTTTGATGTTCTAAAGGAAATATGATGTGATGTGAATCGATATATCAATCTTTTTTACATACGTTTGAAAAATTCTTCTATCCTAGATGATGAAGTAGAGACATTATAAAGTTTGGTAGATGGAAGGAAGACATCTCTATTTAGGATTTCATCATTGTTTGGTGAATCAATGATTGATCCTATGTTGTTAGGTTCAATTACCACAACCGACATTATGGAAACCATTGAATGAGTGCCTGGACTTTGGACAATCCTTTCAATTTGATTAATGGGTAACACATAATCTGCACTAAGATTCTTGAATGGGTTAGATGGGATATTTTTTCGACCATTAGGAGCATCAATTCTGGTAACATCATTCGTTATGGACTATTTTCCATTAGTGTGATCTAACTATGCATCAATGTACTGAGATTCAAAAGTTTCTAATGGGGCCTTATCATAATGAAATGTACCAATTTGACCATTAGAGCAATACTTGAGACATTAGTGGTATGATGAAGGAATGAAAACATGTTGATGTGGCCTAGGACTTCCTAGCAGAATGCTGAAAGTTGTGTCCTATTGGAAAACCATGAAATCTGAATCAAATATAAGATCCCCAAACTGATTTTTGAGTATAATCTCTCCCAAAGGTTCTTGTTCATTATTGTCATAACATTGCAACATCAGAGTAGAGGGTGATAAGTAATGTTTAGTGAGACCTAATCGATGAAGTGTATGGATGGGAATGAGGTTGAATCCTGATCCATTATCAAGGAAGTATAATCAAATGTTGGTATCAGTAACCTTTATAGATAAATACAAAGACTTGATGTGTCCATGTATAACCTCATCCTCATCTTCGTCCGTGAAAGATATGACTACATGACATTATACAGAATCATTCTCTATATGATAGACCTCCGCATAAGTAACCTCAGTTTCAAACTATTGAGGACTTGAAAAGGCCTCAATAAGTGCTTCCAGAAAATCTTTTGATAAATTTAGAGCATCCAAGAATGATAACATGGATGGTACTTGGGCCAGTTACTTTGAAATATCATAATTATGGACCAAAGGTCTGCATTTTACAGCATGGATATGTAGTTTTATAGGTTCCTTGGAATTTCATACTCCTGATATAGATGGACTATTTGTCGGGGTATAAGCTAGAAATAATTATACTCTTTGCAGACTAAGCTAGATATGTCTGACCACTCACCAAGAAGGTGGTGGTATAGCCTCTAATTAGTATTCCAATATGATAATGTCAAGGAATAACCTATCATGTGTGGGAGAATTTCTTTATTCTTATTGAGCCTAGTGGAGGGATCTCCCATGTGTTTCTACTACATAAACAGTTTGAGTAGGGGTGTGATTGAAATAGTTTCTTCTATTGTACTCACCTCTTTCCTTGTATCCTCAACCTTGATGAACTCTTCCCCCAGTTCCCCAATCATGTATTGGTAACTCAAGTTTATAATCAGAATCATTATTTGCATAGGGACCATTAAGTGAATGACATTAATGAAACCAAATATCAACTCCTCATCTAATGAATATTATACCTGATAGGTCAATTCTTTTGGTTCTATACGGTGGGTCGGTGCACAACTTTTGATACAGTCAGCATGAAATATTCCAAAGTCAAAGAAAAATTAAGGATTAACATGATCTCATCTTCTTCTAACTCCTATTTATCCTTATGACCTTGTCACCTCTTTGAGGATTGACATTTTAAGGATTGATGTTTTGATGAAGATGGTTTGGCTATAGTAGAAGTGGAATGAGACACAATTGGTTGTTTCAACTATGTTTATATAATGTCATGAGTTTGATTGATTGTTTTTCTATCCATCCAATCATAAAATTTATAATCATTCTTAATTTTGACTTCCTTCCACTCTCCTTCCTCCTCCAGATTAATAGCAGTAAAACCTGCTACCTAGGTTGATGAAGTTTTCAGTTTCAGTTGTCCAGATTCCACCATCTTCCACAAGATATCATTGAAAACAAAACATTCTTGGATGGGATCCCCGAACATTTTATAGATGAGGCAGTAGTTTGGGAGGTTTTCATATCTTTTTTTAGGTTTATTTTGCCTTGGAAACTAAACTAAGTTCTCTTCTAAATATGAGATGAAGTATCCAGGGACTTGGTCATTTATAAAAGAATAGACTTTGTTTTTAAATTCCTCAAACTACTTCTTGATTTGATTTCATTGATCATCTTTATGACGTGTTCATTGCTGCTGATACATGGGTGGTGGATCCCTATGGTATGATGAGGTATTTGAAGTAGGAGTGGGTACAAGGGCCTCCTTAAGTGTAACTTTAGATGCATCTTCTTTTCCTTCTCTTCTTTCTGGAGCTAATGGGATTACTCAAGATTTATCTTTAGCCTCTATTATGGATTTATCCACTTGTTGAGAAATAAAAGTTGGATCTATAAACCCTATTATGTATTTCAAATGGATTAATGTTGTGTGAAACTCATCACATAGATTTATAACACAAATGGGTAGAAACTCTTCCTAAGGAAGTAATATATTCAAGGATTATGTTAATCCTTTCCACTGAGCAATGAAATCTAAAACTATTTCATTCTACCTTTGCTTGTAGTTTGTGAGATCGAATTCTATTGTCTTCTACAATATTGATCTGAATTGGAAAAGGAACATATGATAGAGATATTCCCATCCAGTAATAAATTGAGACTAAAAACTTGTATACCATATGAAGGATGGCCCCATCAGTGATTGTACAAAACATCTGAGCATCACTACCTCTTATTGCTCAGGGGTCACCATCATATGATCACAATGAGAGAGAAAATTTGTTATGTGATACTCCTAATCCATTGAAGATTAGAAATATGGAATTCTAAAAATTTGGTGAAGGAGGAGTCAGATCCATCTATTCCTGATATACCATCTTTTTTTACTATATTATTTCACATCGTTCTTCCATAGCTTCCAATCGAGTTATTAGCGACTCAATGGTGTTCATAAGAATTTTGGAAACATCTGGATGATCCAAGACTTGAACAGGTGCGGTGGATGGATCCTAAATGGGTGTAGCAACAGGTAAGACCACTGGTGGTGGTACTGATGTAATCTATCATGGGTAACCCCTAGGGATAGGCCTATAAGGATGTTCCTATAATGGAGGGAATTATTAATATGCCTTAGTTTTGGAGAAAAACTATCATGATTGATGTGTGTCAACTAGAAATTCCAATTGGGGATCTACCTGCAGATCATATCTGGTTGGAAGACTGCTTCAGAGTAACACTAAATTATGTCTTCTTAACTACTTCATTTCTTCTTCCTACTACACAAGTATTTCTTCCAAAAAACGGTATTGACCTTGTCTAGGGGGAAGTTGAGACATGGTATGAACTTTACCTCTCTCTCTATTATCTTCCTTGCAAAAATGTGGAAGTGGATTATTTTAAGGGATGCCTGGATTAAGGTAAAGCCTTTAATTTTTTGTACACACACCTCCTTCATATGCTTCAGTGTGGTCTATATCAGGAACAAGAACTTCCTCTTCTGATTACCCTTAAATGGACTCATTTCCTATAGGATCTTTAGTTATGGAATTCATTAAATTCACTGAAACATAATGAATTGATGGAATTATATCAGTATCTTTGTGATATATCCTTCTTCTATGACCTTCATGAGACATGGTCCTCCTATTTTTTGATTCCTTAGGAACTTCTCGACGAACAGGAACCTGAAGGTAATTCTCTGATAATTCAGTTGTGCATTCATTTTTAAGCTTCTTCCTTAATTGGGAGAAAACTAACATCTGCTTAGGAGAGGATTGTGAATGTGAAAATCCCCCATCCCTACTAGACATAGCTATTCCTATAATTCTTTCTCAACCCTTGTAACTTTGTTTGTTGGCTCCATGGGTTGGGTTAAAAAATCCCCCAACCCTGCAGGCTTTTGTGTTTCATGAACTACTATGGCTGATATCAATGCACCTACTCTTTTAATTTTATGAATTTTGTTATAAACATTAGATTGTTTCATTTTCTCGCACCCACTTAAATCACTTATTTTAAATGAAAATTGTGTTATTTCATACATCTGTGAAATTTTACAGTGGACATACTCTAAATGGGAGGCTTGTTCAATATTCTCAGATGCTTAAGGAAAAAGTATCTCATCAAATTTCTCTATTTGGTTTAGACTTTGGTGGAACCCTGTCGCGACATGTTCTTACTGTGCATATCTTTGGTCATGAATATAATTTCATTTTTGTAACTGAATTGGAGCAATAAAATTGCATGAGACCACTTTTGGAGGGTTTTTTCTAACTTTGGAGTGAAGTGAAATTCAATTATCTGTGTGCACCTCATTCTCTGATATGAAAACTAGATTTGGTATCTGCGATGAGTCTTTATAAACTCATTAATGCATTGAGTCATGCATGTTTAATGGATCTCTATTGTTTCTCAATCATTGGATTTTAGGAAACCTGGTTGGATGCCAAGTCAATTTGGCACTGAAACCCTTATATTAACTAGACCAAACTTTGATATTTATCATACCGTAATACTTTTAATTTTAGACGATGAAGAGTCTTCTATATGTTGATTCAGATATAATGAATAAAATCTTCTGCCAACATCTCTAGAATTTTTTTAAGAGGTGTCCAAAGGCTAGAACATAACTAGTATTTCACTATTAGCTAATTGTTTCCTCACGTTCAACATATCCTCTTCACCTTTTTCCATAGGTTTCTCAACCTGGTCTGACTAGAGTGGATGCATCCCGATTGCTTTACCATAATCAATGGGATCATTTGGTGTTTCCTTTACTGTATTAGAAGGAAAATGAACCATGGGAGGTACAGAAAATCACATTCACCTTGGCCTGTCTTTTGTCTGATAAAGTATTTCACCTGCTAGTAACAAGGTATTAGTCATGACTAGACTTACGTTTGTAAGTGACTCAAGCTAAGAGGGATTTCTAATCACTGCATTGTTAATTGGAGAAATATCTTGACAATGAGAATCACTACTATGGAGTAGAGTTTCGTAGTGAATTCCATCATGTGGAGGACCACGATGGTGGATTACAACAGGGGATAAATTCACTTGACTCTTGGTCTTCTGGCCATACAGAGGGTTGTGGCAGCTCTCATCTAGAGACATGTTCTTGAGATTGACCAAATTTTCATGAAGAAAGCCTTCATAATGATTTGTCTTATTAGGAACTTCAGATTAAATACTATTAATTCCATAATTTTGTAATGGGAAGGTAGGATCTTGAGCTGCAATAGATAAATATTGGAGGGCTTCAAGAACTCCAACATTAAGAGGAGCCAAATCGTAGATCGAATCGTTATTTTCCAACTATGTTTGATAATAATTCTTATTAGATTTATTCATACTGGAAGTTGGGGAAAATTGCTGGAAGTGGTTATCATGAGAAGGTTTATGTTTCTACTTTGGAGTGGTCATCAAAGCAGGCCGATTATTTCCAATTGGAATGGGTGTATGTTCCCAATCTAGTTGTTTGTATGATATAGGGGAGTATGCCCCAAAACCCTCATGGACTGGAGTAGAGGTGTGTATCTCCTCTAGGATGACATGTTGGTGATTCATCCCAGGTATGGGGAAAAATTATGTGTTCATCCCATTGATATTGCTGATGTTTCCATTATGATATTCTAGAAATTTTTTGGGATATGGGCATGAATTTGTGTTTTCCATTTCACCATTTCCAAAATGTGTTTAGTGAATTTAGTGGCCAGAACAGGATGATACATCCATTATTTATCCAGAGTCGGTGTATATACCTACTCATGTCCTCCCTTTTCTATTACTGGATACTGACAATACTCATGTGTGGGGGCAAAGAATTGAGTCTTCCATAGGTTTCTCGTCAGAGAATTCCGATTGACTTCTCTAGCTACTAATAAATGAGACTATTAGTAGGATTTATGGATGTTGGAATCTGTATATGCATGCTGGATATTTGTCTCCAAGAATAGTTATATTACTTCTTTAAGTGCTGCTAGACGAGACTACTGCTAGGCTTGGTGTGTGCAGGAAGGTGTATGTTCCTGCTTGCAAATTTCCACTTTATTTGGTTGGTGGAATTATTTGAATGCAACAAGACGATTATACTAACTGGATGATAGATTGTAAGTAGTTATATATTCCTAATCATGAAAGTATACCGATTTAAATGGACAGATTGGTTGGGTATCACCATAAGAGTCTACTGGCCAACAGAATGAAGGCAGACGTGTGTATGTGCCTGTTTTCTATTTTCCACCAAACTGGTTTGGTAGAATTACTTAGAGGGAGAAAAGGTAAGAAATTGCTCCCTATTAGAAGGCTATTATCCCCAGTTGTTCGTCTTGTATGCCTGGGTTTGAGGGATCTAGGCCAGACAGTCGAATATGACACCCTCATCATTTTGAGGATTTAATGCCGCACGATATTGGCAATGGTGATTATTGATAGGATCTATTGGTAAGGAACCCTATTTATTTGGTATGAGGCCATAAGTGTACTTTTGGTCAACCTACCTAGATATGGGAGGGGTTGGGGATTACATTCCAAAGATAATCTCTTGATATAGTTGAAGATGGTGGTTGGAACCATCTTCTTCTGGACTACTGTTCATTGTTGGCCAGACGACCCATGGTTATTCATGATTTGGAGGGATTTTCAAGAATCCTCCAAGGATGGGATCATACAATGTTGTCAGTATTCTTGGAATAGTGCATTGGAGACCCAACATTGATGATGTCGAGTCTGTGATGGGATCCTTCGAGCATATAAGGATTCGACTTGAGTAGCAATTGGGGAATTCACAGGTGTAAACTTGAAGGAAGCCATTAGTATTAAAGGGAGTTCTTGAAATAAAGAGACCATATATATATATATATATATATATATATATATATGATAGAAATTAATAAGAAAACCCAGTTAAAGAAACCTATTTTGAGATGAACACATCATATATTGATTTCCTTGATTGACTCTCTTTTATCAATTGATAGGGGCCTGACAGATGGGTAACAATATCATCTTAGTTAAGGATTCATGCCGGGTTCAAAATTTTTTTGCATATGGGTGGAAAAAAATGTCCCAATAGAGAATAGAAAACCGTCTATTTTATAGACTGTTTTTGATTGGGTAACCTATCACCTTGGTTAAGGATTCACATCAAGTTCACCATTTTTTATTTCCCTCAAAATGTGTGTTCTGGTTAGAAAGCACTATTTCCAAAAAATTTCCAACAGATTTGTTTATGGAACTAGAAACATACAATGGTTTTGTATCCAAAGGGGGTATTATTTCCAAAGGTAGGAATTTGTTAGGTATTTTGACCCTCATCTATTAAGAACTTGCATTGGTCAAGAGGATGGGATGTCCGGCTCATCACACCCTTTTGGGGAGAATTATTTTATACTCCAAGACTCTCTTATATATTTAAGATATATTCATGAATACTTTGTTAATTCCCAAGTATGAGGTAGGTCATCCCAAAATTTCTAATAAATTATTATCATGTAGAAATTCATAATCATCTGTATGTATTTTAGTTACTTCATCAATGAATATATTTAATTGTATTCAAGGTTCTAGATTAATGGTATCCTCTTCTATAATACATAGAGATTATTTTGTAATTATTATGATGATGCTAGTTTTTATGCCACTTATTGGGGAGCTATGAAATTTATTGTCATCTAGGTATACAAATATTTTTCTGAAGTTTATCATCATCCATGTAGATGAAAGGTTACTCTAGATTTTATTGTTATCTTGAGACATGGATGTTGTTTTGATGTTGGGATTGAACCAATAGATGGGATTTCTATATATCCTTGTGAAAGGAATTAGAAACCACATAGTAAGGTGCTGATTAAGGGTACACATCATACCTTTTAAGTTCATGTGATAAAGACCAAAACATATAGTTTAACCTCATGTGGAAAGGACATCTAGGCAGAAGGTGCCTAGTCAAATATTTGTGTAGGAATTATGTCAAAACAAACCAAGAAATTTGGAAAGAATATGAAATTCCAAGCTGAATTAGACCTTATTGGAAATGTTCCTAGAGAGAACATGATTGTTTTGGGGTTTTGGGTTTGAACATTAGGGAGGTTTTCTATGTATCCTATTTTGATGGGAATCAAATCCCATGTAGTTCGGTAAGTCTTTCTTGGTAGTATGGCCCTTATAGAGAAATAGGTTGGGGATTAATCCTATATAGTATTCCCTTATAATAGGGTATATGAGATATTTCTTAACACATAGAGATTTAAGGTGGAATTAATTTGAGTCTTACTCTAAAGGAGGATTCCCATATTAAGGTAATTATGGTTGGATTATTAAAGAGGATGTACAGTGAGCTTGTGCCCTAGGTGAAAGATTCATACATATCCCAATTGTGGTGGGAATCAGAGTTATCATATTCTATTCAATTTGGGGTTTAAACCTAGGAGGAGGCACATTGATAGGGTTACGTTGGGGATTAATCCTAAAAATAATGCCCTAGTAAATTGGGGTTTTTTGGGACAATCTTATAAGGAGGATGTCCCTTGATCTTAGGATATAGGTAAACATCTGATATATCCGGGTTATGTTAGGAATAATAGTTCTTATAGTTCAAGATATGAGGTGGATTGTGCAGATGTTGTGACTATAAATCTCTAATACCACCTAATTTATGATCGGTTTGAGAAACAAGAGGATGTGAGACATTCAAAAAACCACACACTTTCTCCTCCACTAATGGAAGAGGTTGGGCCTAAGAAAAATGAATCCAGGGATATAGTGGATGATGGTGTGGAGAAATGAACCTTTCAATGTGAAATGAAGGTGGTGGTATTTGGGTATAGCCTAAAAGGCAAGGGGATTAATCCCGGAGGGATGCCCTTTGATTAGTCCCAAGAGAAGAGGGGGACTTTTCCTTTATCAAAGGGAAAAGAAAGTGTGATCCTCACTCTCCCTATTAGAAATCAGAGGTTCCAAATAATAGATATGAGAAGGATAAGATAGATTCTTATCCTCACAATCCAAGACTGGGAACTCCAAAACACTTTCCCTAGGGTAGCGGTCCATGTGACCATAGATATTCAAACCTATAGAATTCTTGAGTATCCTAGACCTTTAGTAGGACATGTGTGGGAAACCTCTGACTGTAGATATAAAAACCCAAATTGGAGACACACTGATGTGCCTTTCCCAAAATTTTGGTAAATAAAAAGGTATTGGTTGAGGTTTCAATATAATCCATTTCAGGTAAGGGATCCAATGAAGGAGAGTCCCTACAATGAATGACTATGAAGGAGGGTTCATGAAAGGCTCAAGTAGGCTGAAGGGGGTGAGGTGAACCAAGAAAGGGGAACTCAAGTAAGTGGTTCATAGGTATGTATCATGCAAGTAGACTTTAGAGAATTTATTATACCTTAAGTTATGAAAAACATGGATTACTAATCTTTGGAGATACATGACTAAAGCCTTCAAGAGTATTCGTAGTCATTCCTTGAAATTGGGCGCACAACTTCCTACTTGAGTAAGGGAAGTCACACAAGTGTTCTTAAATTAGATGGGTTGGGCGAATGATTCATGAAAGTGTTGTTAAATTTTAACACTTGGAGAACCTAATTTTCATTATCCCCATTTACTTACCCCACTATAGGTGTTATAAAACTACCTTAGAGGTTTCAGAGGAATTGGGCTAAGTAATAGGGTGACCGGAGCAACAATCGGCCTTTATGGAAATTTTTTCATACAAATAAAGACCCCATGGGTCTATTTATTGGAAAACATTCTACCTTGGGAAAAGGAGACTTGTCACACAAAGGATTAGTGTTCATGTGAGGGGTGCATAATTACTTGCACGATGCCGGTAATTCGGACTTCCTTGGGAAAACCAAATCTTAAGCCTTTTCAAAATTTGATATTTTCCATATATTTTCTCCTCTTTATTCTAAGGAATTTCCCTTTGTAAATTTTTTATCCATGTGATGGAACCTAGTTTCAAAGGATCTATATTAAATTAGCGAGACATTAAAATTAAAATCCCTCAAATACTAAGAGTGATATTCCATATAGAGAAACACTTTTCACAACCTTGGTCATCCAAATGGTAGTTTCACACCATAGCAGGGTGACCCTATATTATATTGTGTAAGGAAAGAAATCAACGAGGGACTCAAGATTATTAAAAGGGTAGTTCCATGACATAGTAGGATGCCCCTAGATTATATTTTATTAACTTGTTTCTAAGGTATTATTTTGGTTATACTTAGCTAGGAAACCCCAAGGGTTGGGATACCAGAGGAATAAAATTGAGTGAATCCATACGATGTATTTGGATAAATTGTTATATACTCAATTATCCAAGAATCACAACTTTTTTGACTGAGATGATGTCCCTCCTAAATAACTAAGCGATGAGTTTCATGCCATAATGGGATCATTTTCTTACTGAAATATGGATATTTTCTCACTAAATGGATAAGATGCATGCAGTCTTCATTTTTTAGTGGGATTAATTTCAATAAAAGTACATAATGGAAATATATAATAGATGATTAAAATATGATTAAAATATCGGTTATATAAAAATGAATCATCAATAATATATATATATATATATATATATATATATATATATATATATATATATATATTAATCCATGAAATAAGGAGATGAAATTAATGAAATCCAATGACTGGTAGCTTAAGAATAGTTCTTGACAAAGAGATATATTCTATGTGTTAGAAAATCTCCTTATCATGTAACCAAAGTGTTGATGTTATTCAATAGGTGAATATAGTTACTTATTGAAGCAATAAATGATTCATTTAAAGTATAACAGTTATTTATTGCATAATTTAAATAAGTAATTCTATTCTTATATACTCAATATTATTGGTTATTTCCATGATAATCAATAAGATTGAATATGTTTGGAAGGACTTAAGAATTATTATAAACATATTCGGGATAAGAAATTTATACTTTTGTAATCTATGGAACACTTATAGAAATACGGATAAATTTAATAGAAATTTTCTAGATAATATAATTTTTTTTACAATATATCAACATATTTTAATATTTCTAGATTTTAGTTCTGTGTAGATAGTACAAGAGGGTAAAAATTCAAACCAATTTTTTTATTTGAAAAAGTTCCACAATGTTTCTATAAAAGTCTAATCAGGGTCATTAAAGAAAAGGGTTATCCAGAAGGAATATTAATAATTCAATAATATTTGATTAAACAAGAAATACATAAAGGGGTTTGGGAACTCCATGGAATGTCTGTGTCAGGTATAAGGGTTATAGAAATCAATTATTTGATTTCTAAGGGTATGTGATATCGAATGTATATTTTACAAAGTGTTGTAAATTTTTGAAAGTTCAAAATAAAAAAGAATAATTGAAAGATATTTTTTTTATTCAATATATGAAGTAAATACATACTATATCAAGGATTTCAATGTAAATTATATTATCAATATCAAATGAATCTAAGTAAAATATACATCTCTTAATCTCATTTCTCTCATGCGATTAGAGAATACATTTGATAAAAAAGAGTTGTTATGAAAAATCATGAGATGATTAATTGAATACACATGGTTTATGATTTATCAATTTATATAAAATATTTTTAGAATAATATTTGGTTTAATTTTTTTATCCTAGATAAAAGTTTTTATCCAATTATTTGTTAAAACATGTGGGAATAATTTCCCACTACCCATCAGTGAGATATTTTAATAAAACATTCTTATGAAATAGAAAGGTTACAAACACATATAATTCCATATATAATATATAGAAAAAATAATTTATTTATTTAACATTCCTATTAAAATAACATAAATGATATTTCATCAAATACAATGTATTTTTCTGTCTTAGAAAGATATTCTGAAAGAATGTAGTGTCCAAGAGGCAAGTGAGAGTATGTTTGAATTTAGAGAAGTTCAAAGTAAAAAAAAAATTTGTACCACATTTAGTTTAAAGGATTATTGAATTTTTATACTAAAGAGTTAGGATATGTGAAAGTAAAGAAAAATATAAATAATTACATTTAGTTATTATTAGAAAGTGAATATTACTATTAACGAAACTATTATACTAGTATAAGATTATAGTGATTATTCACTAAATATCCTAAAATTTTTAGGCTATATAATGATAAATATATATAAATATTTATATGTCGTTATCATAAGAAATTGAATTAAAATTGATATCCTAAAATAAGTTTTAGGATAAGATAGTAATAAAAAATGTAAATAGATGCATTAATTAATGTGAGAATGTGAAATTAAATTAATATATTGAATGTTTTAAGTTTACAATGGTAAATAAAAATGTATAAATTTACATTTAGTTACCATAAAAAGTGAACATAACTATTCCATAACAGATTATACCAATTAATAATAAAATCATTAAAATTTATATTCTAAAAGCGTTTAGGGTATAATGGTAAAGAAAAATGTAAATAGTTACATTAGTTATTGTAAGAAAGTTGATGTCACTTTATCCTAAAAGAGTTTAGGAAGTGTTGGTACAATGATAATGTAATCAGTTACATTATTTATAAAATATTTCAAAAAAGGAGTGTCTGATGGAAAGGTTTACTAGGATGATGATGATGTACTTAGAAAGAGTTCTAAGTATAAAAAAATATAACATTATGGAATTTGATGTTATTTTGTTAAATATTTTTGAATATAAGTTTAAAGTTTTGAGGTGGTGGAATTTGATTCCTATGTCTCACCATTACTCAAAATAAATTTCTTTATAAATTTTACTCACTAAGAGGTTAGTGGGAATATTTTATCATATTAACACATAAGGATGTGACATGAATTTCACTTGGATGTAATATTTAGAATCCATTACTACAGTAACTTCATGAGGGTCATATTGTATCTCTATGTGTTTAAAACTAAATAGATTGGTTGTAATGTTTGTAAATGTATCATTTTATTATAATAAAGTAAATATACATTTATCATCCATTCATATATACTGAAATTTATTTTACATGAATAGTCAAATGATAAATACCCCCACAAAGTGAAAAATTTGAGTTGTCCTAAACCAATGATCATCATGGGGTTTAATGGGTTTTGATGATGTGTAAAGGGTAACTTTAATAGATTATTATATCTACCAAAAGGTTTGTATATGAGATGTTGAAGAATAGATTATTGAGGTAATAAATAGAGATTTATTACTTGGACTAATCCTATAAAGAATATCTCATGGAATGTCATATGAGAATTAATATACTTAATGGTGTATGATTATTATAAATCCATATTACCTAAGGATGGTGAGATACCTAGCATGAGAACCTTTATACTTTGATACCCTACTTTTTCAAGTCACCAAATGAATTTTTCTAATCAGGGTGTTGTTGGGTATCTTGTTGAACATGTCACCAGTTGGAGTGCAACAAAGAAGGGATTTATCCACTTATATGACAAAGAAAGACATCTGGGCCTTGAATGAATTAGGCTAAAGAAATTCATGGCCACAATTAGTTGTTTCATATATTATGTGTTTAAATACTTGGATAAGTGGAATGTGATGTGATTATCATATAGATGAATGAAATGTGATGCATTAATCTACTTGGTAATTCTTTTTCATAGAATCAAGAAAATAACGAAAGGATAATACTAGATTTACATTTTCCTTGTCTAGTGGTCCCTCGATGTCATAGAAAATAGGACTATATAAGATACATATGGTATATATGATAAATATTTTGGTGGACATGTTCATATAGAGATATGAATATGTTTGACGGATATCAAACCATAGATTTTAGTAGTTTGATTATCATTTATTCTTTGATAAAGGCCACTCTTTACTTACACCAATGAAATAGATATTTCATAGTTGTTGTTAACACTTCTAAGGCCTATAGGGTCACACAATTAGGCTCTTGGATTAGGATAAAATATTGTACATATTTTTTGTTCAAAATGAATATAGTTGGATGAAAAACTGTATTCAAAAGAGTTTGAATAGATCCACAAAGGGTTGTGTGAAGTTATGCATAAATTTCTTATAGGATTTTAGTATAAGGGATAGCTTGTTAAAAATGAACTACTATATATATATATGATATTATATATTTAAAGGGTATATTTAATTACATTCATTTTATGTGTGTATTATAATACATGTGATAATATATATAATATTTATTTATCTTAAATGATTTTATTATCAGTTAAAATCCATTATGAACAGATTAATTGGCTTAACCACTCATTAAATAGGATTCAATGAATTATGGGAATAAATTTATATGGATAAATTAATATGGACAATGAATTTTCATTTAGGGAAAACATCATGGATAGCTATTTAAAGGGATGTTATCCCTCCTGTTGAGGGTAAGAAATTATTAGCAAGCCACTCATTTCTCTCTTCCTCCCACACTACTATTCATTATCATTGATGAAGGTGCTAACACTCCCTGAACGATCATGTATCCTCATGATACGATCATGGATCCATTTTTTCCATACCCCCATTAGAGGTAGGATGATTCTTTCCACCACTAAATGATCTTTATCAATCACTCTCCTTCATCGAGAAGGAAAAAGACTATTATCATTGAAGATTTCCAGGCACACTGTTATACAGTTTATTTACATGTTCATTCTCAAAGTCAGATCTTCCTATGTTTAGGTTGTCCACCACTACACATGGTCATGTGATGATCATAAAAAAGCCAACATCACGCAATTTCACTAGAACTCCCTTAAATTGAAATTGAATCTGAAAAACTAAAAAAAAATTATTCTTTGATTATTACACAAGTCAGATCCTCATATGCTTATAGGATCATACTACAAACTTAGTGTCTCAATTTCCATATATCAGATGTACTAGTTTGAGAGTATCACCATAATGGCACCGTCCTGACCTTGGAGGTTACACAATAATTCCTCTAAGATATGAAGCCCCACCAAACATCCACCCAATGATGATTGGTGAAAAATAATTAAACGACACCCATCACAGCCTCAAATCATTTAAGGGGATTTCCCCCCAAAACATAGCAAGAAATTACTCCCTTACCATATGGAGGAAGGTGAAGAGGTTAATAGTGGACTCATCTAAACACCAGATGAGTCTCTATATATGGATCCTACTAGAAACCACCACTGTCAACACTACATGGAGCCAGATCCTCAAGATTTTTGAGTATGATGCCCTACAGTATCCAATTAAAGTAATTCAGACCCAATTGCCTGGTAAAGACCACTGAGTGTAACACTAAATCAATTAATAAAAATCTTATATACCTTTTCTCACCATAGAAGTCTGCCAAAAAAATACAACCACAACCCATGAGCAAGCCGATATGCCTACTCACATAAAACTAGCTTGCCAACATAGTTTGACAACGACCATAAAAACCTATCGACAAACATTGGTAGTAAAAAGGGGGATTATCCATATCTATGGCCACAAATATGATGACTATCAGTAAATCCAAACAAGAAATAGAGGATAAGAGTATAATTATTTCCATGATCCAACAACAGAATGTGCATATATCCTAATTCCATCCAAGGATATCTCTCAACACATATTAAAAATAAAGGAAGGGTAGAAATCTATCTATGTCCATATATTAAAAGCCTACCAATACATAATGATTTTAATAAAAGTGGATATTATTTTTTCTTGAAATCCCACCTAAAATATTGGGGTGACTCATCAGCACAATGAAAAGGTCACTTAGTATTAGACACCTATCCCTGCTCCCACCTAGGAGGGTCATTGGAAAAATTTAACAATAAATGGAAAAAGGATCTTGTACTTTTCTTAGTTCCCAATACAGATAATCAACCTATTATGGTGGATACTATAGAGAGGTAATATATTCCTATTAAAACTCAATGGTCTTTTCATCAAATTATAATTGAAACATGGGAGTTTCTTAGGTAATCACCCATATAAGAATGTTTCTATCTATATTACATGACTCCAGCTACCCAGAGGAAAGAATAGAAAAAAGTTTCTCCAAATGTGATTTGATGATCAAGAGTGTAAAATACAAATATTTTATGAAATCATTTTTTTCAAATTAATTTAAATTTATTTGATAGCTTTCATTACATGCGACACTGCATTTATCTTGGGTTAAACGCAACACTACGTTTTAATAAGACCATGATATATTGTTAATATAATTATTTAAACACAACCGTTATAACCTAGATATTAAAATTATATATATGAATAGAAATTAATAATTTTTAAATTCAAATTATAATGGGATTATATAAAGAAAACATATTAATAAAGAAAGTACTTATTTTTTTGTAAAATATTTATATGTTTTGAATATACTATTTTCTCAAAAAATGTTTTTATATTCTATTTTTTGAAAAAAATTTGACTCAGAAACTTTTAGAAACATGATTTTATTGAATAATATTCATTTATTAAGTCATAATTTTAAAATTATATTAGGTTTTATTTTGGTATTTTTCAGAAAAGTTTCATTTTTTGATAAATGGTTTAAAATACCGAATTTTACTTGAAAACTGTATTTTCGTTTAAATTATTTATAATGTTAGATTATATTTGAAATTGGTTTTAAACTACGATTAATTAAATTATAAATATATTAATCCAATTTAGTTTATTTTAATCAATTTTATATTTAATTTAAATATAAAAACATTTCAAAACATTCGAACATTTTCTCTTTAAGAACCAACATTCTTATCGCGTCAGTGAGAAAAATATTAAATTAAATTTTGTAAACTATGTGAATGAAATTTGAAAAAATGTATTAAATATTTGGGATGAAAATAATTTATATTATATAATATGGTAAAATTAATTCTTGAACAAAATTAATAGAAAAAATAGTAAAAAATATTTACCATGGTTAAGGTAAAAATGGATTTACTAGGATATTAAACTAAGAAGATAAGGTTTATAATGACCTAAATTTTTTTCTAAAACCAATTACACGGCCATATTTCTACCCTTATCACCATTGTATATATTTTAATGAGTTTTTAGGACACTTTTCCAAGAAATTGACCCATATGATAAGTTAAGTAAAGAAAACGACAAAAAAATAACCTTCTTTACTTTTAATATCTATAATGATATGGGATTGGTGAAAAACAACATATATTTAGTTATAAATATTATTTTTTAAAGTTTTATGAGTTTATTTTAATCTTATAATTCATTTTTAATTTATATAGATGAAGTAATTACTTTAAATTCTTAATAAATGCCAACTCAGTAATTATTTATTTAATAGAAAAATAAAATAAATGAATTTAAAAATATTAAAATTAAACTAAATTTAATGAATTATTATATTCCATTAATTTTTTAGATAAATATGTAATATTATATAGGGATTAACATAATTATTCTAATTACTTCATTTACATGATATTTTTTAAATTTATATTAAATGAACAATTTCAAAATTGATATTAATGTTATTTTATAAAAATGATATATTATTAAAAGATTCAAAATTTATAAACAACCAATATTATGAAAATTGTTTTTTAAAATTTTAAAATATCATCTATGTTCCATTTATGTACCAATTTTTTTTTATATAGACTATATTTACACCTAAATAGTAAAAACTATTTGAGCACTATTAAGGTTAAAACAATGATTTTTCATGTTATATTTGTTTGTGTTAAAATTAATTTTCAACACACGTAGGATTTTTAATTGATAAATTTAGTATAAAATTTATAATAATTATTTACAAAATATTAAATAAGTATAACTTTATATTAGTCTTAAATATCTAGTTACCTAGACGAAAAAACTACATACCGTGGTGGAAACTAAAGTGGTAAAAAGTGAGTAAAATTAAAGGCTATAGAATGAAATGTTTAAACCATGTGTTTTTGTGTGTGGGTGATGTGTTTTTTAACCATATCTAAAATAAATTATCTATAATTGTTTTATCCAAATGATGTGATAGTTACCTCCCATTGTTGAATACTTTTGGGTATTTACAAAAATTCCACTCCTTAATTATCAATGGGCATTCACTCCCCTCACCTTTTCACACCTCTCAATCCACTTGGATCACCGAAAACATAAAAAATAACTTACCAAAACCACTAAACACAACCTATAATCCTTATTTTTTGAGTAAATCAAACCTTTAAAGTCTTTTCTACAAACCCAAGGAGGTTACTCGAAGAAGATGTAACGTTCTTCAATGAGTGTTTTTATTTTATATCTTCATACACACAATTCAATTCATATTAAAACATTATTATATAATATCCTTAGTATATTGCATATAAAAAAATTTTATGTGAATGTAATGAACTATAACCATCTCCACTTCCAACAAATGGAATTCTAAATCATTGTTCATCTATACGGTGGACTACCACCTCACAAACTGAGGTCATTTATTTTTTCCATTACCGCATGTCACAGTTTGGTATGATGATGGAGATAAATTATATATGTGATATTTATATTATTATTATACCTCTATAGTAATTATATAATATATAATTTTTTTAATTCTCATTCCTTAGGGGATAAGATAACATCCTTCATGTGTACGGAGGACTACTGCCTTGTGATGTGATGTGATTGACTTTCACTAACAATTTATATGGAAGGTAAAAATGATAAAGTTAATAAATTTTTATGATAGAAATTAAATAATAATGATATTCATGAAATATTTATCATTTTTATTCTTACCTTTTCACTCACTAAAATATGAGATAATCGTTCATGTATGTGTGGACAACCGCCTTCACGAAGCGATGTGACTCCGTCGTTTCATCACCACACCACTTGGATAATATGTATATGTATATTTTAAAAAATATATGTGATTTATGATTTTATTATCATTATTTACGGATAAAATATTACTTACCTCTTTTCCATAATGACCTCTCCATAATGATATTTGAAAATGGAAATATTACTCATGTGTACGTATTCCCTACCATCTCCATGATCATATCACACTTCATTTATAAAAAAAATAATTCATGATTGGTATTAAAATTATATTATATGTATAAATATGATAATTATTTCATGATTAATATTTTTTATATTATGTAACCATGATCAAATTAAGAGTACCAAAAATAACAAATCAAAACATATACAAAAAATAAAGCGCTTATTTCCTAAAATGTGACTTTAACATGGAGTTGTTAATAAAAGGGTAATAAAATATCAATAATAAACCATATATGGTATGATATATATAATTATGTTTATGTGATATATATATATAATTAACTTAATTTCATTATATAGTAGGTTTAAACATGTACAAAAGAAGTTAATAATTACGGTAAGGTGATTTCTAGTCTCACTTTTATTTCTAAGAGACTTATGCCATTTTAAACACTAATTTAATTTGTATAGTGTATATAATACCATTTGAAATTATATATTATGAATATATCTCATTTTATAGAAATTAATGTTTCTATTGATGATATTCTTTCATGGGGTTATGATTCAAAAATTACTCAAGAAGTAAGGTATTTTTGTCTCAGTTTTCCTTCTTCGAGACATATTGTAACACCCGAGATTTTTATGAGAAATATTTTGTTATATAAATCATAAAAGGAATCTTTCACTACACCCAACACTATCTTGTATTTCTTTACACACAATCGCGACCTTTATCAATAGCTTGCGTCGTACGCAATACTGAGTTTCACTAAACAACGATATGCTATTAAAATATTATTAAAACTATCCGTTATGAATAGTAAGACCCACTTTTTGAAATTTTGTAAATTTTATCTTTCAAAATGGACTTCATTTTTGGATTCGAAATATCGAAATTATCCTAGGGTGAAATTTTGTTATTTTTCTGAAAACTTTCAATTTTTGATGAATAGTGAAAACACTGGGTTACTATTTAAAAACCGACGTTTTATTTAAATAATTATTTATTTTATTTAAATTTATTTTAGGTCAAAATTGATACATAATACCTATATATGTTTAAATTAATTAATTGGAGTCATTTTATAATAATTTTAGATATATAAAAATTTTATTGAACTTTTCACCGTCTTTTACCCACCTCCTAGGAGAATTTGCAAATTCACATAAAACTTAATTTTACTGCATCTGTGAGTGGAATTTCGAAAATCCGAGAGACATGGTTAATATCAAAGACTAAAATGTGGTTCAATGAGATGAAAATAATTTTTGGTGAATAGCAACCTTTTACTTTTTTTTACCACGGTTAAAAGTAAATAGGGTAATTAAGGGTAAAAATGATATTATTATTACCCTAACACATGTACTAATTCTATTGGATAAGTGTAATTTGACCAAAAACAACCTTAGGAATAAAATATGACCATTTAGGTCCACTTGGATTAGATTAGGACATTTAATATTATTTTATTTAAAGAAGAGTTAAAATAGTTAAAATCAATGTTTAATAACTAAAAAAATTTTAAAATAGGGTTATACATATAAATTCTACTATAAATATTCATTATAAAGCTAAAACTATTTCCTACATAATGGTATTTTATTTATAATTTTTAGAAATTAGATAATGTAATTTATTTATGACACAGTGATGATGCAGTAATTATCTTATTAATGAAATATTAACATAATTGATGTTATAAATACTCAAATAAATGTAATTTAATACTTTTCATGAATTACACTACTTTTCTAGGTTAATATGACATATTAGTATTGATTAAATTAACTTTTTTCGAACTAATCATGCTGTTATTATTTTCACAAAAATCAATTACCAAATATTGTCAAAATTCACATAAAATAGTTTTTTTTTAAAATATTATATTATTAATTGTTATTATATTCCTAAAAATATAAGGTTTGTCCAAGATAATTATATAATTATAGGTGTATCATTAATGGAAAACTTGGGGGTCGCTTGGATGTATATGGTACGTTTATTAACTATATAATATAAAAATACAAAGTGACATGGTAAATGTCAATCTAATTAAATAAGAGTTAAAACTAAAAGATAAGGTTAATATAATGACCTAAACTTGTCTAAAACCCATTGGTTGAGAGGATTTAAACCCATACCCACCTTAGATTCAAAATAAATCAATTTGGAGCTATTAAAAACCAAATATGACTTTATAATAAAATAATATTTTTAGCTTTTCCAAAGGTGCCCCTCTCCTCCCTTATAAAAGGGCACCTCCTCCCTCTTTTCCTCACACCACTTTGAGCCTTAAAGCTCGGCCAAACCTGCCAATTTCTCTTCTACACTTCCCCAGAAATATCCTAGAGGTCCTGGTATTCTTCAAAGACCATCTTTAGTGCCTTAAGAGGAGGATAAGAAGAGGCGCTTCAAAGAAGCGGTAATGTCCGTTACCGATTCTTTCAACTTTATTTATTCTTCTACTTCTTCTTATTTAGTTGTTTCATTATTAAGTAATAAAATAACTATCACTCATATAATGATATGTTATTATAATTATGAAACAACCCTTTTTCACCATCTATCCATCCTACGGAAAATGAAATCACCACACGTGCGTACGTACGGAATACCGTCTCCACGTCGTGGTGTAATCTATTTTCCACCACCACCTTAAATGGATGGGTCTAATTGTGTAAATAATAACTATATATGATTATTTTAAAGTGATATTGATTCTAAAATAGTATACATACACTCCAATACAATTCCACGATCATGGGGACGATATCATCGCTCGTGCGTACGTACGGAATACCGTCTCCACGATGTGATGCGACTCATTCTACATGATCTTCATTGCATAATGATTATATAAATGATTATATAAATGAATTGAAGGAATAAATATGATATATATTACACTAATACCATTCTGGAAATGAGGTATCTATAAACTAAAAATAATAGTAAGAATTTATTCGACAAAACACGCATAAGAACACAAAGTAATAAACACCCGAATAACAAGTAGCAATGAAATATTACGAATAAGAAGCTAAGAACATTACTATATATGACATCATAACAATAAGAATGATTCTGGAAGAATTCAATGACATTATTTAAATCATTATATAGGAGGTTCAGACACTTACGAAGAAAATCGGACCTAAGGTAAGGGAAAATCTCACAATCTCATTTTTATCCGAGATTGTTTATACTTCATAATTTACTGGGGAATATTTATCATCCACATCCATGTTTCCACAATCTGTAATATTATTTCCTTCCACCTATAATTTTTTAAATCCAATTTTACCCATTGGTGGGTTTTTAGTAAAAGATATGAAAGGAATCTTTTGTCATTTTTAGTACGAAGTACTTTTTGACTTTTCCAGCCAAAGTACGAGAAGAATGTTTTTTTATACGGCCTGAATTTAATTTTATAACATTATTTCCATGAATCTTCATTTACAAGTTCTAAAGTTTATTTTTAAACAACTTCTTTTAGTTTAAAATTTTATGACATGTTAAGAAAGGAAAAATGTTTTTGAAGTAGAAAAAATATTTTCCTCAATAATGAAGTTCAAGTGTTTTATCAAAATTATTTTCCATTTAAGATAATATAGGGTTCTGTTTCTATCCCTATTTTTACATTGATTTGATTATGTTATGATGGAATTATTTTTATGATGACCTTTTATCTTATATGGATTATGTTATGATGTTTAAGAATCCCATTTTTATTACATGGGTTATGCTATGATGTATGATTTATGATCTTGTGACACACAAAAGAATGGTATCATTATGAGATGGGTGGGACCTATATCTCCCTCTAATGCATTGGGTAAAGATTTATATCTCATGAGATAGACATGGCTGGAATGGCAGGTTAATCTGGTTCTGTGAAACATGACTGAAACGAGGAGTGAACTCGGTTCAGAAATGGACTTTGTCCACTAAGATTGTCTTGGAAACGAGTCTTGACTACTAAGAAATGATTCTCTATGATTATGTGTGTATTACACAAAGTTTCATGTTTTAAGTTATGATTATTGGGATTACATTTCACTACTATGATTTATCCCATGTTATGAAATTATGATCTCTTTTGCAGGTTAAGATTTCCAAAATGTTATGTTCTTATGAATATGATGTGATTGATATTTGTTTTTTTACCCTTACTGATAATTTGAGCTCACCCTTTTGTATGTTTTACTTCCCTAGGTCAGGAAGAAGGTTATTAAGTAGGATATTCCAAAAGGGACTCTAGATATGATGAAATAAATGGGAGACAACGTAGATGATTTTTGAACTAGTTGTTTATGTTTACCAGTTTCTAAAGACACTATACCTATACGGTCCTTTCATGGATTTGTTATATGTTTTAATAAACACGCTTCAATTTTTATGTATTAAAAATGTATGTAAAGTATGGGTCATTATAGTTGATATCAGAGGAAAGGTATAGTCAACCTTTGGAAACTCGGATGTAAAAGCCTTAGTAATAACCCTAAGGATAAGTATAAGAATAGAACACAATCTTAGTGTTTTAAAAATGGCCATGAAAAACCTATGATAATACCTTAATTGTGAAATTTTATTCTTGATTATGTGGTTTTCCTATTATAAATAGTGTTTCTCACACTATTCTTCTTGGTTTTAGTCAATGGCTAGAACCCGAAGGAACCGTGTTAACGCGGAATGCGATGGGAAATGCAATGATTGTCCCCCTGAGCAACCAAATGTTATGGGAGCTAGAATGAAAAATCTTGTAGCCATGATCACTCAACTTTCTCAAGCTATGAATCATGGAGGACTTCCAAAAGAGAAAAGGAAGGAGCAACATTCTGTTGAATCCTTCATGAGGCAGTGTCCACCTTCATTCAGCGGGTCTACTGATCCATTAGTTGCTAAACAATGGATCAGTACTACTAAAAAGATATTTTTAATTCTTCAATGTTCTGAACATGATAAAGTCATATTAGCAGTATATCTCTTGGAAGGTGAATCTGATCAATGGTGGAATATTATCAAGAATACGAGGCAAAGAGATGAAATTTAGTCCATGGAATGGGATGAGTTCAAGAACTTATTTTTCAATAAGTACTTCCATCGTATTCTTCGAACAAAGATGAAGAAGGAGTTTCTTGAACTGAAGCAAAAGGATGATGAATCATTTGGTACCTATAATGAAAATTTTAAAAGACTCTCAAGGTACGCTTCTGGGATTATTATCCAACCTGAGAGTAAGATCGATCGATTCTTTAGTGGCTTTAAACCAATTCTTCTAAGGGTGTTATCCATAAGGGACTTCAATAGCTACAAGGAAATCATTCAATGTGCTCTCAAAGTTGAGATGGAGATTGGAGTAACCCATCCGTCATATGGGTTTGATAATAAGAGGAAAATGGAATTCAAAGGAAAATCTAAAGACCACGCTGAAAAGAAGATGAGTTTTCCTTTATGCTCAAAGTGTGGAAGGAAACATGGAGGGAGTTGTCTTAAAGGGACAAGTAAATGTTTCAAATGTGGAAAGGAAGTTCATCAGGCATTTTAATGCTGCAATGATGGGAAGAATATGTCTAGTGACGCGAAAAAAGAAAAGGATACATAGAGTGCACCTCCTACACTTCAATGTTACAAGTTCAAGGAAATGGGGCATTATTCTAATCAATGCCCTAATCCAAGGGTTGTTGATGATGATCGACGTCAAAAAACTCTTAAGGCTAAAGACAAAGGAAAGTTACATGAAATTTCTATCAGTGATATGGAGTATGATAATGAAGTGGTGAAAGGTACACTTACCATCCACTCTAAAGTAGAAAATGTTTTATTTGATTCTGGATCCACCCACTCTTTTATTTCTGAAGAATTTTTCTAAGAATATCACCATATTACCTCAACAATTAGATGTTGAGTTAGCTGTGACAACCCATAATGGCACAACAGTCGTATGAAAAGTTTATAATTCTTCTTCGATTGAAGTTTGTGGGAAAGTTCTTCCTGCAAATCTTGTGATCCTTCCTATAGTGGAATTTGATGTGATTCTTGGCATGGATTGGTTGTCTTTATATGGATATCATATCAATTTCCAAAGAAGGGAAGTCACATTTCATATTCCAGATCAATCTATGATCGTCTATCGATGCAAGGATGAGCATAACCTTCTAGTGGAAATTTCTTCCATCTTATGGGTCTTGATTCCACTAAATGAAGGTTATTTATCTCAAATGGTTGGTGAGAAACTCACGATTAAGAATATGCCCATTGTACGAGAGTTTGATGATGTCTTTCCATATGAATTGCCTGGTCTTCCACCAAATCGTGAAGTTGAGTTTTCAATAGAAATCGTACCGGGTGCTTTACCTATTTCAAAGACACCTTATAGAATGGCCCCAATTGAGTTGCAGGAATTGAAGAAGCAATTCCAAGAGAATCTTGATAAAGGATTCATACGCCCTAGTGCGTCACCTTGGGGAGAACCTGTTCTGTTTGTTAAGAAGAAAGATTTATCAATGAGACTCTGCATTGATTATCAAGAACTTAACAAGATCACGATCAAGAAAAAATATCCCCTCCCACACATTGATGACTTATTTGACCAACTACGCGGAGCTCAATACTTTTCCAAGATTGATCTTCATTCAAGGTATCATCAATTAATGGTCAAAAGGTATGATATACCAAAGATGGCTTTCCGTATAAGGTATGGACACTATGAATTTATAGTGATGCCATTTGGTCTTACTAATTCCCCTGCTATCTTCATGGATCTGATGAATAGAGTCTTTAGAGGCTATCTTGATCAGTTTGTGGTAGTCTTTATAGATGATATTTTTGTCTATTCAAAGAGCAGGGAAGAACATGAAGATCACTTGAGAATTATATTGAAGACCCTAAGAAAGGAGAATCTTTATGCCAAATTTACCAAGTCTGAATTTTGGCTTCAAAAAGTTTCATTTTTGGGTCACATAATCTCAAAAGAGGGGATATATGTGGATCCAGCAAAGATAGAGGTTATCAGAAGATGAACGAAATCAACAATAGTAACTGAGATCCGAATTTTTCTTGGTTTGGTTGGATATTATCAATGTTTTGTGAAATATTTTTCATGATTATCTAACCCACTCACCAATTTGACACAGAAAGGAGTTAAGTTTGTTTGGATAGAGGAATGTGAAGAAAATTTCAAGGAGTTAAAAAGAAGGTTATCTAGTGCACCGGTACTCACACTTCCTTGTAGTGGAGAAAGGTTTGTGATCTATAGTGATGTATCCAAGAAAGGGTTGGGGTGTGTTCTCATGAAAAATGATATGGTGATAGCTTATGCCTCACGACTGTTGAAAATACATGAGAAAAATTACCCAACTCATGATTTGGAGTTAGATACGGTAATATTTGAATTAAAGATTTGGAGGCATTATCTTTATGGAGAAAGGTGTGATATTTATACTGATCATAAAAGTTTAAAGTATATTTTCACACAAAAGGAGCTGTATATGCGCCAAAGAAGATGGTTGGAGCTGATTAAGGATTACAACTGCTCAATTCATTACCACCCTGGGAAACCAAACAAGGTGGTAGATGCATTAAGTAGACAAGACCATGCTAGATTATCCATGATGAGGATCACAAAAGATCCAATATTTGTGGATTTACAAAGGATGGATCTTGGAATTATAGTGGAAGGGGAAAAATCACATCTTTCTCAAATGAATGTTCAACCATATATACATGTGAAGATTAAAGAGGCATAGAAAGAATATGTAGAGATACAAAAGAAGGTGAGAAATGTTCTTGAATTCAACCTTGATTGTGATGGGATAATAAAGTTCAAGAATCGGGTTTGTGTTCCTCCCATCCCAGAATTAAAGAAGGAGCTGCTGGATGAGGCTCATAGTTCTTTATTCTTTATTCATCCTGGAAGCACGGAGATGTATAGGGACCTGAAAGAGTACTTCTGGTGGGATGGAATGAATAGAGATGTTGCTGAATATGTCTCTCGATGCTGGGTTTGTCAGCAAGTTAAAGCTAAGAGACAGAAGTCTAAGGGGATGTTACAACCATTACCCAGACCTGAATGGAAATGGGAAAACATCACTATGGACTTTGTCACTGGACTTCCTAAAACATCCAAAGGCAATAATGCTATCTGGGTCATAGTTGATCGTCTTATGAAGTCTGTACACTTCATTTATATTAGAGAGGATTTCTCTCTGGATCAGCTTTCCAGGATATATATAAAGGAAGTGGTAAGATTGCATGGATTACCACTTTCCATTATATCTGATCGGGATCTGTGGTTTACCTCAAATCTGGAAAAGTCTTCAGCATATTCTAGATATAGAGTTGAGTTTAAGCACTGCTTATCATCCTCAGACAGACAGTCAGTCTGAGAGAACAATTCAAACTATAGAAGATATGTTAAGAGCTTGATCTATGAATTTCAAAGGTTGATGGGATCAACACCTACCTTTGGTAGAATTTTAATATAATAATATCTTTCACTCCAGTATTCAGATGACTCCTTATGAATCTCTCTATGGAAAGAAATGTCGAACTCCAACTTGCTGGGATGAAGTTGGGGAAAGAAAGCTATTAGGACCTGATCTTGTTGATGAGATGGCAGAAAAGGTCAGATCTATTCAACAACACATTAGAGCAGCTCAGAGTCGACAAAAAAGTTATGCCGATAACCGAAGAAAATACCTAGAGTTTGTATTGGGTGATAAAGTGTTCTTACGAATATCTCCTTGTAAGAGTGTAATGAGATTTGGAAAGAAGGGAAAGCTAAGCCCTAGGTATATCGGTCCTTTAGAAATACTGGATTGTGTTGGGAAGGTATCTTACCGATTGGCACTTCCACCGAATCTCTCTCAAGTTCATGATGTGTTCCATGTATCTCTCCTGAGAAAGTACATACCCGATCCTTCACATATACTCAGCTCAGAAGTTATACCGCTGGAGCAAGATCTTTCTTATGAAGAATAACCGATAGAGATTCTAGATCGTAGTGAAAAATTCCTAAGGAACAGGACCACTCGCTTGGTGAAAGTTTTATGGAGGAACCACCAATTAGAAGAAGATACATGGGAGCTTGAGGATATGACGATGGAGAGGTATCCTCATCTGTTTGTTACAAAGTGACGAATTTCGAGGCCGAAATTCATTTTAAGGGGGGTAAAATGTAACAACCGAGATTTTTATGAGAAATATTTTGTTATATAAATCATAAAAGGAATATTTCACTACACACAACACTAGATTGTATTGCTTTACAAGCAATCATGAACTTTCTCGATATCTTGTGTCGTATGCAATACCGAGTATCACTAAACCACGATATGCTATTAAAATATTATTAAAACTAGCCGTTATGAATAGTAATACCCACTTTTTGAAATTTTGTAAATTTTATCTTTCTAAATGGACTTCATTTTTGGATTTAGAATATCGAAATTAGCCTAGGGTGAAATTTTGGTATTTTTCTGAAAACTTTCAATTTTTGATGAATAGTTAAAACACTAGGTTACTATTTAAAAACAGACTTTCTTATTTAAATAATTATTTATTTTATTTAAAATTATTTTATGTCCAAATTGATACATAATACCTATATTACTTAAATGTAATTCATTGGAGTCATTTTATAATAATTTTAGATATATAAAAATTTTATTGAACTTTTCACCGTCTTTTACCCACTTCCTAGGAGAATTTGCAAATTCACATAAAACATAATTTTACTGCTTCTGTGAGTGGAATTTAGAAAATCCGAGAGACACATTTAATATCAAGGACTAAAATGTGGTTCAATGAGATGAAAATAATTTTTGGTGAATAGTAACTTTTTACTTTTTTTTACCATGGTTAAAAGTAAATAGGGTAAATAAGGGTAAAATGATATTATTATTACCCTAACACATGTCCTAATTCTATTGGATAAGTGAAATTCGACCAAGAACAACCTTAGGAATAAAATATTACCATTTAGGTCCACTTGGATTAGATTAGGACATTTAATATTATTTTATTTAAAGAAGAGTTAAAATAGTTAAAATCAAAGTTTAATAGCTAAAACATTTTAATATAGGGTTATACAAAAGATAAATTCGACTATAAATATTAATTAGAAAGCTAAAACTATTTCATACATAATGGTATTTTATTTATAATTTTTAGAAATTAGATAATTTAATTTATTTATGATATAGTGATGATGCAGTAATTTTCTTTTTAATGAAATATTAACATAATTGATGTTATAAATACTCAAATAAATGTAATTTAAGACTTTTTATGAATTAAAATAATTTTATAGGTTAATATGACATATTATTATTGATTTAATTAACGTTTTTTGAACTAATCATGCTGTTATGAATTTTACAAAAATCAATTACCAAATAGTGTCAAAATTGACATAAAATAGTTTTTAAAACAAATATTTTATTATTAATTGTTATTATATTCCTAAAAATCTAAGGTTTGTCCAAGACACTTATATCATGATAGGTCTATCATTAATGGACCACTTGAGGGTATCTTGGATGTATATGGTATGTTTAGTAGCTATATAATATAAACATACAAAGTGACATGGTAAATGTCAATCTAATTAACTAAGTGTTAAAACTAAATGATAATCTTAATATAATGACCTAAACTTGTCTAAAACCAAATGTTTTAGAGGATGTCGACCCGTCCCCACCTTAGCTTCGAAATAAATTAATTTGGAGCTATTAAAAACCGAATATTACTTTATAATAAAATAATATATTTTTTTTCAAAGGTGCCCCTCTCCTCCCTTATAAAAGGGAACCTCCTCCCTCTCTTCCTCACACCACTTTGAGCCTTCAAGCTCGGCCAAACCCTTCCAATTTCTTTTCTCCACTTCCCTAGAAACATCCTAGAGGTCCTGGTCTTCTTCAAAGACCATCTTCAGTGCCCTAAGAGAAGGTTAAGAAGAGGGGCTTCAAAGAAGCGGTAATGTCCGTTACCGATTCTTTCAAATTTATTTCTTCTTCTTCTTCTTCTTATTTAGTTATTTCATTATAAAGTAATAAAATAAGAATCACTAATATACTGATATGTAATTATAAGTATTAAACAACCATTTTTCACCATCTATCTATCCTATGGGAAACGAAATCACCGCGTGTGCGTACGTACGGAATACCGTCTCCACGCCATGGTGTAATCTATTTTCCACCACCACATTACTTGGATGGGTATAATGGTGTAAATAATAACTATATATGATTATTATAAATTGATATTGATTCTTAAATAGTATACATACACTCCAATACAATTCCATGATCATGGGAACGATATCGTCGCTCGTGCGTACGTACGGAATACCGTCCCCACGATGTGATGCGACTCGTTCTACATGATCTTCATTGCATAATGATTATATAAATGAATTGAATGAATAAATATGAAATATATTACACTAATACCATTATGGAAATGAGGTATCTATAACCTAAAAATAAGAATAAGAATTTATTTGAGAAAACACACATAAGAACAAAAAGTAATAAACACCCGAATAACAAGTATCAATGAAATATTACTAATAAGAAGATAAGAACATGACCATATATGATATCATAACAACAAGTATGATTCTGGAATAAGTCAATGACATTATTTAAATCATTATACAGGAGTTTCATACACTTACGAAGAAAATCGTACTTAAGGTAAGGGAAAATCTCACAATCTCATTTTTATCTGAGATTGTTTATACTTCAGAATTTATTGGGGAATATTTATCATCCACATCCATGTTTCCCCAATATGTAATATTATTTCCTTCCAAATAAAATTTTTTAAATCCAATTTTACCCATTGGTGAGTTTTTAGTAAAATATATGAAAGGAATCTTTTGTCGTTTTTAGTACGAGGTACTTTTTGACTTTTCCGGCCAAAGTACGAGAAGAATGTTTTTTATACGGCCTGAATAGAATTTTAGAACATTATTTCCATGAAACTTCCTTTACAAGTTTTAAAGTTTACTTTTAATCAACTTATTTTAGTTTAAAATTGCATGACATGTTATGAAAGGAAAAATGTTTTCGAAGTAGAAAGGATGTTTTCCTCAAGCATGAAGTTCAAGTGTTTTATCAAAATTATTTTCCATTTAAGATAATATATGGTTCTATTTATATCCCTATTTTTACATTGATTTGATTATGTTATGATGGAATTATTTTTATGATGTACTTTTATCTTATATGGATTATGTTATGATGTTTAAGAATCCCATTTTTATTACATGGGTTATGCTATGATGTATGATTTATGATCTTGTGGCACACATAATAATTGTATAATTATGAGATGGGTGGGACCTATATCTCCCTCCAATTAATTGGGTAAAGATTTATATCTCATGAGATAGACATGGCTGGAAGGGAAGGTTATTCCAGTTCAGTGAAATAGGACTGAAACGGGGAGTGAACTCGGTTCAGAAATGGACTTTGTCTGCTAAGATAGTCTTGGCAATGAGTCTTGACTACTACGAAATGGTTCTCTATGATTATGTGTGTATGCCACAAAGTTTAATGTTTTAAGTTATGATTATTGGGATTACATTTCACTACTATGATTTATCCCATGTTATGAAATTATGATCTCTTTTGCAGGTTAAGATTTCTAAAATGTTATGTTCTTATGAATATGATGTGATTGATATTTCTTTTGTTTACCCTTACTGAGCATTTGAGCTCACCCTTTTTTATGTTTTCTTTCCCAAGGTTAGGAAGAAGGTTATTAAGTAGGATATGCCAAAAGGGACTCTAGATATGATGAAATTAATGGGAGATAATGTAGATGATTTATGAACCAGTTGTTCATGTTTCCCAGTTTCTAAAGACACTATACCTATACGGTCCTTTAATGGTTTTGTTATATGTTGTAATAAGCGTGATTCAATTTTGAAGTGTTAAAACTGTATGTAAAGTATGGGTCGTTATACATATGTTATGTTATGTAGATATATTATTTTATGAGGTTTATATACAACCGATTTTACATGTAATATAATGAATTTATTTATCCACATTATATTTTATTTTTAAAATAATGTTAATATTTCATGGGGATTATATTTCAAAGTTACCAAATTGGAAATAGATTTATGTTATAATCTCTTCTTTTATGGTGATTTTTTAAGAGTATCCTTCTAATGATGAAATATTTTGATTTATATCTCAATAAAATCAAGAATTTTATTCTTATTTGGTTATATCATTTGAAAAAAAATACCTTAATTTTCTATCTTATGTAATCAAGTGTTCAAAAAGAATGATTTCAAATCGGCTTTTTGGTTGAAAAATATTTTTCTTACGAAAACCATGTTTTCTAAAAATGATTTCAAAATGTTTTATGTTTAAAAAGCGTTATTGAATTGGAAAGTATATTTTACTCAAGAATTTTTTTAAATTAATTTTAAATATTCCTTTATAAGTTTTCATGTTTATTTTTAAAGAAAAGAATGTCCACTTTTTTATGGTTTAAAAGGTTATTTTCAAATAAAATCTATTTTTAATTAATTATATGTTAAAAGTGATCTTTAAAAACCATTTTCCATATTTTATGACATAATTTGATGTTACTTATGATTTATTGGGGTTATTATCCAAGGATACCATTATTATTTTTTCTCTGAATGGTTTATGTTTATGATGAAAAGAGGTTTATTAAACCATTTTATTTTTTTCATGGGCTATACCATGATAAATTCTTATGAAACATGCTTTTTATTGCATGGGTTATGCAATTATGAAATGAAAAAATTATTATGAAACATTAATATTTTCCATTGGTTTTGATAATATGAAATTTTTATGAAACCCATTTCAGTTCATGGGTTATAATATGATGAACATTTTAAGATATTATAGAACACATGTGTGTCATTATCATTTTATGATGGGTAAGAACTATATCTCCCAAAAATTCATTGGGTACTGATAAATGTTACATTATCTCATAGGGTACACAATTGGTTATACCAAGCTTGAAAAATATGGTATAATAGTGGTTATCTAGTGCCCAAATCAAGTAAAAGGGTGGTTATACCAAGACTAACACGTTATGAATGTCTTGGTGGGTATCCTTGACATAATATTTTCTATACTTATGTGTATGACACTATTTTATGTATTTTGACAATGTAATGCACTCATGGAACATTTTCCTTGATTTACTTATGATTCTTGTTTTATAAATTGGAAATATTTATGACATGACTCTAGATTACAATCTTTTATTTGTATGGTATGGTTTTAAAATGTTATTTTAATGTTCTCATGCACTTATGCTTCTGTTATGATTATGTATCTCCTTTGTTTAACCTTACTGAACATCTGAGCTCACCCTTTCTTTTATTTCCATTCCCCTAGTAATGAAGAAATTTTTTATGTTTGAGTACTAAAGGGTGAGATATTCATGGGAGAAATTGATGATCATTCATGAATTAAGAAGATTGTGTTCTATGTTTCCAAAGCCACTATACTATTTCATACCTCTTTCTTGTGTTTGTGTAATGCAATGGATATTCATTTAAAAAGATGTAACATCCATGTATCAGAAGCCGAGGTTTCTTTATTTGGTATCAGAGGTTAGGTTTAGTAAAAATTTGGAAACATGGATGATAAAACTTATATGATATCCCTATATATATTTATAAGGATATTTCTAGTTATGGATTTATTCTTAAGTAAAAGGATGAGTCAAAGTATTTGAAAATATTCTAGAATTTTTATAAAGGATAGATCAAGTGGATTACAAGAAATTACTATGACAACATGCTCTTTATTAAACTTTAATACATGATTTATTACATAGAATTACAATTAATACAACCCATAAGATTGATAAGTCTAGTTTATTTTTGAGTTAGGTACATTAAATAAAAATTTAAAATAGTGAAAAACATCTTTATTGAAAACTTCTTTAACATGCTCGCACTTAAAACTGCATGGGATAACCTAAGGACATACATAAGAAAGATGCAAGCTATAAATCCCAGTAATGGAAATAAACATGGAATAACATGAAAAAATTAATACATTTTAGACAATAATAATATAAATAGGGAATAAGAGGAACCTGAATAATAAGGCATACCCAGGAATGCTTAGTCAGAGGCAAGCCTCTAACCATTTATTAATAAAAGAAAATGTATTAAGCAAGTATAGCAAGTCAGAAAAAACTACTACATATCATATAAGTCATACCCATAACCACCTCCATTATAGATTGTTTCCCCAACAGTAGCCGATTCCCACTATGAGCTTTCATAGTTCATAAGAACCTTTGCATATTTCGTTCAAAGATTCAACTTCTCCAATGATAGGAACTCCTTCGAGGACTGCATATCCCAACTTCCCTTCCCAATAGAGGACCTGGTAGACACCAGCATTGGAAGATAAGAATATTTTTTATTTGGTCTTCATTGAGGCGGTTCAGTCTTAGAATCATCATCACCGCACACCTTCATCCTTTCACCCTGAACAACATCACTATAGGATGGTCAGACCATGCCACTATCCCTTTCCTTGTTTCTGTCCAAAATGTGGCCCCACTTTCCCAAAATTTTCACCTCTTGATAGCCCTCATCCAATCCACATTCCTAATAGACCTAACAATGAGTGATAACTATAGCAAGGTAGAGTGGCTGATCCTTAAGGTTCTGCATAACTCCTTCCCCGGTTGCATCCTCCTTCGGGGGAGAAACAAGATCCAAGATTCCACCTTCCTACCTTACAGCAGCATCCTCTTCATGTAGTTCCACCTCATTTTCTAGATATAGGAATCTATTTCTAGTAGCAACCATGATCACAATTCCTTCACCATCATCATCCTTCCCTTCCTGAACACATGCATTCACAACCATTGAGATAAAAACAACCGAGTCCAAAAGATGTTCAGTAAAAGGTTCTAATCCCAAGGAATTTCAAGCCAAAGAATTCACCACTATATCTGTATTTACAATACCAAGGTCACACATTAAGTGATCAAAAAATTGTTTAACTATCTAGTCACATGGCCTATTTTTCACCTTCTTTAGAATATTACCCTGAAATATGATCTTAGGGCGAGTATGCCTTGCAGCCACAGCCTGTCCGGTGGAAAACGCTTTCTCAAAGCCTTCAGTGAGATCACACCTTGTACTCCTAGATAGGTCCTTCACCAATAGTAAAGATGAGACCAAAGAATCAAAATCATCAGTACCCAAACCCAAAACCCCTGAAGAAGCTCCATCCAGACCTTTACTGTGGAAAATTGATTTCATCTGTTCGAAACGTTCATAGTTAAAATAGAATAGTATCCATGATTTAAATCGTACATCCTACATCCACTGAAACTCTTTTCTATATGTGATTCATAAAAAATTCACATGCGGCCTCGCAACGTCAATCTCCACACAAATCCGTGGATATATCGGGTGGAAAAAGACATACGTCCGTCGATAAGAACACAAATATCTACCAATTAGGTTTCCAATAGCGCTCAAAATAGAGGGATTTTGAAACAAGAGCGGAACACTAGGAAGACTCACCCATGTCGCCATCTTCAAGGGATCACGCCGCATGTGAAAGTAGAAGATCCATTGAAACAAGTAAAATGTAATTCCATTGCAACTTCGAAGAGATCTGGACGAGGCGGTGATCAAATCATATTCTGTCTCAAACTGAATCATCAGATGCCTCCTATCAATTAAGTTGATTACCACACGCTCTTTAAGATCCCATGAATTTAAAACAAAATAGTCAAACTCATCAACTGGAGGACACTGATGAAGAAACCGAGATACCAGAGTTAAATTAAATAAATTAGATGCACCATTGAGCTCTGCCAAATATAGAAGGAGTTGAGGCGCTCCTTGGAAAATATTAGGGAATTTCAGCGAGAGATGAATCCTCAGAAAAGAAGGAAGATAATCGGGATTAGTGAACAGAAAGAAGATATTACCTCCCCCATGAGATTGAGAACGTGGACCTCCCCCCTCCGATCACGAGGGAGGAGAAGATCTCCAAGTCATTATGGTTACGATATTACCAAGGAATAATGTATCTTCGTGAGCTCCTCCATCCCATAATAAGGCATAATATACCATGATAATCATAACATGGGGAATGCAGAAACAACTTAAAACACTGCATCATAAACATAGATAAATAAAAAATTCATATACATCATGATAGAAAAATCCCCATAAAGGAATCAGGTTCACTACCTACCCCAACATGACATATCCTAAGACTAAATATTGACTAATTCTTTAGAGCGCTATATAATTCTGAGTACACCTATCACTTTAATTTCATTCTCATGCATAAGTTTTCAACATAATTCATACAAAATGGATTAATTCATCATAATATTTTATTCCATGATTAATGAGTGAGTAATAAATATATTTATGTCCCATTTAAATGATGAGAAAGTTTATAAAGGTGAATAACCTTGATATAAAATTGGTATGGTATTCACAAAACAATTGTTTTTTCATAGAAAATCATGGTGAAATTTTTGCAGCATAACAATGTTGCTTAAAAATTAATAAAATAGGTTGATGAGAGTTAAAGGGGTATCTCATCATTTGGAAATAAATAGTAAAATAAGGGGGATATGTAATAACATATCCCATCATAAGGAAATGAATATCAAATCCATAAGGTAAGGAAGATAGTTGAATAAAGAGGAGAAAGCAAAAGATCCCTTACTTGAGAGTGTGAGTCCAAATGCATAGGAGGAGCTTCTTGAGATGTCAGGAGAACATTTTGAGGGATCCTGAGAGGGTAGGGTAGAGTATGGACGTTCTCTAATTTTTTTTAGTGAGGATAAATGGGATCATGGGTGGGTTTATATAGGAAATGAGTTTGGATTTATTTATTATTTCTCAAACATAAGTTTGGACTCTATATAATAAAATAACCAAAACCATAATAATTCACAAGGTTTTTCCCCTGGTATCTACAAACTTGGGGTTTTTTCATTATTTTATAATGAAAAGGTCCTAAATTAATAATATAATACCCTTTATTATGTGGAGGTGAGTCATACTCTTAAAGAAATGATTCTAAAACCTTAAAATATATTAATTGTTTTTTAGGATTCATAATGGATTTATAAAATTCATTAAATAAACTTAAAATAAAATTATTTTAAATTTAAAACATATATTTGGTCTTGGTTACATTTTATACTATTTATTACATCACTTTTGGGTCATTATGATATCATAATACACACCGTATATTTATATGGTATTTAATTATTACACAAAAATTCGTCTGCCTCAGAAAATTATGAAAAATTAACCATTGGATAATTTTGAAAATATGATTCCAAAAATAATATTCATTTTTTCCAAATGATTTTTAATATGTATATTTTCACTTTTAAAATAATAATTGAAATTTATTGATAAAGGATGGGTTTTTTTGACATTAATGGTTTTTGAACCCTTATAAAAATTACATTTGATTTCATAAAAAGTATATAATCATTTATATTTAATAATAATATTTTATTTAAATATTATTTATTAAAAAAATCCATAAATTCATAAAAATAAATTCCTTAATTTAATTTGATCATTATGAAAAAATATATTTTCTTTTTTATTGTATTAAAAAAGTAATTTATAAAGTAACAATAGTTGAATGAAAATATATTAATTATTCAATAAAAAATATTGTACATACTCATATTTCTAGTGTTTTGATACATATAGATTTAATACATCATAGAATACCCTAATAGTAAGGTTAGCGATGGTGAGACTTTCATGTGGTGGTTTGACATACATGGTTTGGGCCATGATATCGATGAGCATGAACTTGTCCCATAAATAGTTTATCTCATGCTTAAGTTATTGGATCTAAACTTGGTATTGGTAAAGCGAAAATACCAGTGATGTTATCTCCCTTAAAATATCTGATAAATGATCTTTATAGTGTACGATCCTACTGGTTGAATAATTCATTTCCTTTTTCTATGTCAATTGGATTTGTTAAAAACCTATATTTATACTAATCATGTGACAAATTTTCAACAAATATATTATCAATGGAAATTATTCTTAACAATATTTTAAATCCAATAGGATAAAACTGAATAAGTGCATGTGTTTTATATAACCATATTACAAAATAAAACATTCAAGTAACTCAAAAGGGGAAATTCTATTTATTAAAGTTTGGGTTGTTATAATCTTCACACCTTCATAAATTTAGTACTCAAAATTTTCTTTTCCCAAAATGAAATAGATGAGGGTAACTCTGCTTCATAACCTCCTATAACTCCCATATCTCTTCTTCAAACTTATGTTTTCTCTACAACACTTTGATCACGTGCATTGTCTTATTCCCTAGAACTTTGTCTCTATGATCTATGATCTTCACTGGCTGATCCTCATAGAAAAGGTCTTTCTCCAAAGGTACCACCTCTGGATTGAATACATCTGATGGGTCTTTTATGTACTTTCTCAAGAGAGATACATGGAATAAAATATGTAATTGAGACAAGTTAGGTGGGAATGTAAGTTGGTAGGCCACCACTCCAATGTGATCAAGGATCTCAAAGTGGGTGATGTATCTTAGACTAAGCTTCCCCTTTTTCCCAAATCTCATCACTTTATTCAATGGAGATATGTGGAGGAATACCATGACTCCAACATCAAACTCTAGGTCACATAAATGATTGTTATCATAACACTTTGGTCGACTCTGAGAAACCTTGATGCGCTATTGAATAGTATTGAATTTTTTCAACATTTCATTAACCATTTTAGGACCTAGTAGTTTTTGTTACACAACTTCATCCTAACATGCAGGTGTTCTACACCTCTTCACATAAAGTTCTTCATATTGATCCATTTGGATTCTCAAGTGGAAACTATTGTTGTAGGAGAACTCGACCAGAGGTAGATGTTGGTCCCCTCCTCTTTTGAAGTCTATAGAACATTCTCTGAACATTTATTCTAGTTTCTGAATAGTATGATTATATTGGAACCTTTTTTGAGGATGATAAGCCATACTAAAGTTTATATTTTTATTTATAAAATGTTGGTGAATTTTCAGGAAATTGGAGGTGGATCTTAGATATATATTAGATACAATCAATAGTGGTACTCCATGAAGATTTACCACATCTATAATTTATATTAGTTCAAGTTTATCCAATGATAAATTCAATAAAATAATAATCAAATGATATGCCTTTGTAAGATGATCTACAACAACCTATATCGTGTTTTTCCTTATAGATGTATCCAGAAGTCCAATGAAAAAATCTATGGTGATTTTTACCCATTTTAATGTTGGTATAGGTAATGGTTTCATCATACCCTTGTAATGTTTCCTTTTAAGATTAACGTAATGAAATACTAGGAACTTGGATGTATATTTAGTGATATTTTTGTTGTTATGGTTGTCCTTGATCTTGAGTTTTGGTCCGTTGGGGTTTATTTTTTCCATTTAAGTATTGATGTCATGATGTCGTGATGTTGTGTATGGTTTCTCATTTTTTCCTTAAAAGTGTTCAAATAATAAAAATTTATTTTTTAGTCAATCAGGATGGATAGAGAATTTTGAACTATGTGCATCATCCAAAAACTCATTTAGTTCATGATTTTATGATACACATAATCGTGACAGAAATCATAGAACTCCTTATTTATTAACATTGAACTCTAAGGATTTACCTTTTCTTATGGTCTCCAATTTTTCTTAAATTCCCACATAATTTATTTAAGAATCATTTAACCTATTTATAAGGAATTAATGACCAATAATTTGTGAAAGGATTGATGATTTTCCCTGCTTTATTATTCCCATGTCAATCCTTTCCAAATATAAGATGATCGAATCCCTCTCAATTGTCATCAATGATAGAATTGCTGGATCCTTTCTATATAGAGCATATGACACTTTATTCTCTTTTCTAGGATGGTAGTGGTTTGGGTAGTCATAGTCTTTGACCAACACTAAACATATTCATTGGAACATATTCAACTCTTTTTGTGTGAATATATACTTGTGTATTTTTTGATACATATATATTTCACACTTCTCCCCAAAGAGATAATGCCACCATATTTCCAAAGTGAAGACCATTGTACCCAAATCCAAATCATCCGTTGGGTAGTTCTACTCATGAACATTCAATTTCCTTGAAACATAGGCTATAAAATTTTCATTTTTCATTAACACACATCCCAATCCCTTATTTTAAGAATCACTAAATACTAGGAAATGTTCTCCACTTATGGTAAGTGTGAGTATAATTGTATTGATAACCCTCCTTTTTATCACTTTGAAGATATATTTACATTAATAATTCTAAGAAAACTTGTATACATTATGTGTTATCTTGGTTATAGGGTTTGAAAATCATGAGAAGTTTCTCACAAATTGGAAATAATACCCAGCTAATCCAAGGAAACTGCAGATATCTTTCACAGATGTCAGCCACAACCATCCTTTAATTGCTTCTATTTTTAAGGGTCTATAGATACCCAATTTATTGTGAAGATATTTTACAATACATATACTTATTTAGACTAGAATTGACATTTGATATACTTGCATAAAGCTTCTACTTTTTAGGGTCTTTAGAATAGTACTCAGATGCCCTTCATGATCCTCCTTGATTTTGGATTATATTATAATATAATATATAAACACTACAATTTTTTTAATGAAATATCTAAAGACTCTATTCATAAGTTCAATGAATATTTATGGTGAATTTTTGAGTCTGAATGACATATTTACGAACTCATTACATCCATACCTTGTACCAATGAAAAGGTACACTGACCTATCCTTTTTTAACAAAGAGGACTGGTGCACCCCATGGTAATGTACTTGGGTGTATGAACCCTTTATCCATATTTTACTTTAGATATTTCTTCAACATATCATGTTCCATAATATCCATTCTGTTTGGAGTCTTTGATAATGGTGATTCCCCATGAATAATCTTGATTTAATTTTCAACATCTCTCCTATGAGGAAGGCCAGTAAATTCCTTAGGAAACACATCAAAATATTCCCTCACAATGGGCATGTCTGCAAGTATGATTCTTTCCTTGGACCCAATCATTTAATCTAGATAGGATTTCTCATAGGGAAAAAAACATACATTCTTGAGATTTTGGTTTTAAAGAAGATTCTTCTTACTCCTAAAACTTTTATAGAATCAAGGATGATTCAAAATACATAGATTGATTTTATTCTCAAAAAAAATTTATATTGGTTCTATATAGGGAAATACAATCTATACCCATAATTGCACCAAATTCCACCAAAGGTAGTATGAAAAGTTTCTATAGGAAGTTCATCCCAAAAAATTGTGAAATTAGATGAGTTATATACTTGGGATGCAATAATTTACCCATTTTCTAATTTCACTGAAAACTCTACCTCCATACTTTGTGGTGGTGTCTGAATAGTTTTACTAAACATTTGTGAATTAAATGAATGTTCTGAACCGGAATAAAAAATTATGGTCTCTATTATTGTATGAATAAATAGTATAACTATTACCACTTCGTTTTTGGGATGAACCTTAGTGGTTGGGATGAAAATATCTCACCTTTTCTACCTCGGATGTTTTTGGATGTCTTTAAAAACCCTTGTCTTATTACATTGGTTTGAAAAGTGGCATGGTTCCTTGCATTTCAATAAATGAACAATGTGATAAGTATTTACCAGAGAATTCCTTTACTCCATTGCATTGGTGGGATTCTCTTTTCATTAATCGCTATCTAGGTGCCCTTCCTTTCTACACCTAAATCATTTCCCCCCCTTATGAAATTTCAAGGGTGATTTTTCCACACCTTTGATTAGTGGTATATTGATTTTTTTTTGGAACTGTTTGATTTATCCATCGGATTGACATAATTAAACTATAATTTATTCTTTTTATTCCTATGACACCCTTTATATTCTTTGATCTCTATTTTAACTTTGAGGGTACATCATAAAATTTACTCATAACTATCAAAGTCACAAATCACCAGGGCTTTTGGATGACTAGGTTATATCCCACTAAATAAGTGGTCAACCTTGCATTCAGGGGTAACAAAAAATTTAGAGGCATATCATGCAAGTATTGTTAAGTTTTCCTCATACACCCCAACATATTCACCATTTTTTTCTTAAGGTATAGGAAATTCGTTTCCATTTTAAGTTGGAGAGTGTAAGGAAAATATTTATTGAAAAAGAATTTTTTAAATTCCTTCCACCCAATACCTTTGATCTCTTCCCCAGGCTTCGTATTCTTGATCAATGTCCACAACTGATCAACCTCTACCTTTAGATGATAAATAGTTATTAGAACCTTCTCTTATTCAAAACATTTAAGGATGGAGAAGATATTTTGAATGGTGTTGATCCATTGTTCCATGATTAAGGGATCAGAAGATCCATGGAAACTCAATGGCCTTTTTTACATTAAGGACTCAATTGGAATGTGTTATTTCCTCAGTGGATTTGGGAACTCATGATCTAGGTTTCTATTCAGAACATAAGTTTGCTGAGAGAGTATCATTTCAAATTTTGTGATTCTCACTCTTATTGGGTTGGTAATTTCATTAGGGAATTAATCACATTTCCCATCACTTTGATTGTTTAAACGATTCCTCTTATTTCTGCCATTGTATAAAATAAAGAGAAAATTAGGGATGAGTATTTTTAAACTATTAAACACATTAATGGTAATTTAATGACCTAAAAGGGATAAATTATAACTTAAATTTATTTCTTTAACTCATGAATTTCTAGGCTTCAATCTATGTTATCCATGATCTATTTCATAATATCTATTCTTATGGGAATTTTTTTATTCCCTTAATATTTTTTTTCATAATTATATTATGATTTTTCCAAATCATATCCCTTGGGAGTGTCAAACCAGCTACATAATAAGGGTCATTGTCGTGTATCCGGTTACAACGAGTAAGGCCAGAGTTGTTATTGCTAGGTACATCTATGCTAGAACCACATCCACTTGTAGTATCGAAACAAGGATTTATTTTATTGAAAAACCACTTACTCTATACTTGCCAAAATTTAGGTTTGTTTTCTCATAATTAATATTATACCTAATTCTTTAGCTAGAGTTTTCTAATCCTAATCCCATAAATAACTGAACTATGCCTTTGATATAAAATATGAAAACCATACTATTTATTACACTCTAATACATGATTTTTAATATTTCACTTAATACAACCCATAAGATCAAGAAGTATATAGTATGTGATAATTAGTTACATTAAATAATAATTTAAAATTGTAAAAACAACATATTTATTGAAAAATTCATTGACATGATCACACTTAAAAATTTCTGGGATAGCCTGTGGAAATACATAAGAAAGGGGTGAGCGATAAAGTCCAGTAAGAGAAATAAACATGCAATTACACGAATAAATTAACACATGTTAGTAAATAGGCATATCAATGGTGAGTAAAAGGAACATGAATAATAAGGTATGATATATCATGACAATCATAACATGGGAAATGTGGAAACAACATAAAACACTACATCATAAACATACGTCGCAGATATTTCCAAGACATTATGATGGAAAATATCCCATAAAGTAATTAGGTTTACTCTATATCCCTACATGAAATCTCATGAGAATTAATATTACCCAATTCATTTGAGTGCCGTATAATTTCGGGCGTACCGATCACTTTCATTTCATTCTCATTCTTAAGTGTTCCACATAGATAATACGACATGAATTCATTCATCATCATATTTTATTCCAAAATTAAGAAGTTTTGAATATATACATGTAATTACCATATAAAATAAGTGTAATTTTATAAAGGTGATTACCCTTGATAGGAAATGGGTATTGTATTCACTTTAAAATTCTTTTTCCATTGAAAATCGTGGTGAAAATTTGGAAACATAACGACATCACTAAAAAATTCATAAAATGGTTTCACGATAGAGAAAAGGGTATATCATAATTTGGACATAAATTGTTAAATAAGGGGGATATGTAATAACATATCCCATCATAATGAAATTAAGATGAATTAAGTAAGTTGAAGAAAATACTTGAATAAAGAGGGGAAAAGAAAAGATCCCTTACTTGAGCATGTGATTTAAAATTCTTTTGAGGAGCTTCTTGAGAGATTGGGGAAACATTGAGAGGAATATATAGAGGGGAGGTCAGAGTAAGTACATGCTTTAAGAACTTTTACTAAGGAGAAATGGGAGCTTGGTTGGGTTTATATAGAAAATGACTGTGGATTTATTTATTATTTTTCAAACATAGGTTTTGGACTCTTCATAATAAAATAACGAAAATCACATACCTTCCCATAGTTTTGGCCAATGATTTCTAAAAAATGGGAGTGGGTTTAATTATTTTATTAGGAAAATTTGCAAACATAATAAAATAATACCCTTGATTATGTGGAGATAATTTATACTCCTAAAGAAATGATTTTGAAACCTTAAAATATATTAATAGTTTTAGAAGATTCATAATGGATTTATAAAATTAAGAAAATAAGATTAAAAACATATTATTTTAATGGGAAAACATATATTTGGTCATTTATACTTTTATTAGTAATTATTACATAACTTTTAGATTATTATGATGTCATGATACACAACATATATTTATACGGTATTTAGTTTTTACATTAAAATTTGATTGTCTTAGAAAATTATGAAAAATTCATTGTCGGATAATTTTAAATTTTTGATTCAAAAAATAATATTCATTTTATAATTTTTTTATAAATATTTTTATTTTTTAATTTTAAAATAAAAATTGATATTTATTGAGAAATGAAGGGTTTTTTTAATAATAATAGTTTTTGAGACCTTATAAAAATTACACTTGACTTCCTAAAAATTATATAATAATTTATATTTTATAATAATATTTTATTATAATATTTTGTATTTAAAAAATTATTTAATTCATAAAAATAAATTCCTTAACTAAATTTGATCCTTACACAAAAATAAAATTTGTGTTTTATTGTATTAAAATAAAAATCATCTATAAAGTAACAATAATAAGATGAAAATATATTCATTATTCAACACAAAATATTTTACATACTCGTATTTTTACTGTATTCATGTGTATCCCTTTAACAAATCATCAAACACCCTAAGAGTAAGGTGTGAGACAATGATACATTCATGGGATGGTTCAGCGTACATGGTTTGGGTCGTGATCTTGAAGATATTTAACTTATCCTATAAATTGTTTATGTTATGCTTAAGTTGTTGGATATCATCTTTGGCTTGGTAAAGGGAAAATATCATTGATTCTATCTCCCTCGGAATCTCTAAAAAATGGGATTCATATGGTACAATTCTACTAGTTGAGGCCCTCACTTCTTTTGTCCATGTCAATTAGATTTGTTAAAATACTATATTATACTAATCATAACATCCCTGTTCAAGAACTATATTATCAAAGGTAATGATACTTAACAATATTTTAAATCTGATAGGATAAAACCTAATAACTGCATTTGTTTTCTAAAAAAATTATTACATAATAAAACATTTAATTAAATTAAAAGTGGACATTTTATTTATAATAGTTCCAGTCATTACAATTACATTCATGTTTGGATACTAAATGTGGATGTGGCTCTGGAATAGAGGTAACTATTGGTAATAACTAAAAAAAGGGCACATTGAGTTGGATGTCATCATCACATGGTGTATGAAAATGGGATTTTCTTTGCACCAAGTTTGAAACTGTTGTGGGATATCCATTGGAAATTCACAATATATTTATGAAAAATCTTGAATGATTTAAATAGATGATGACTATAAATAACCTAGGATAAACATAAGGTGTCATATATTAAAAAGAGTGTGGAATGGTTTATATATCCTATATGTTTTTTTCTAGTTTTATGTGGTTCTCCACTATTATATGTGTTACTCACACTATGAATTTAATTTTAGTGAATCCTAGGAACCAAAAGGAAGTAGGTTAATATTGAATGTGATGGACAATTTTCTGATTAGAATCCAAATGTAGTGATTATTGGAGAAAAAGATGTTGTGATTATTCCAAAATAGTTATCACAATATATGATTAACATCTTGTACCCCAACCAACTCCTGGACTCACCAACGAAGAGGAGGATAGAGTTTACTAAGAGTTATAGTAATGGATAATATGGAATAAAGAAGATTTAGTTTCTTATATCTTGAGAATATAGGAAGAAGCGCATAAGGTAATGTCTTAGAGGGATGGGAATCTGTTTTTAGTGTGGAAAAGGACACAAAGAAAGTAAATTTAGAGGAAAAAATAAAGGATTAGTTAACGAGATGGATGAGAATAATGGTCTCCCTAATATAGAATCGATGGTAGGATGTTTTAAATTTGTAAGTTATAGGAATTATTCAAATTTATTTCTAAAGAGGAAATATCATGAAGATAATTAGGAAGGTTGTATGGGTAATGGTTTTTCTATTGATGATGAAGAAACTCTGAATAACATATTAAAGAAAAGATATTTTAAGGAATAATATGTTGAATCCTAGTTAATGGTTTGAGAAGGAAGTGGTAAGATTGAAGTATTAATGTATTGGAATTCAGAATTATGAAATATAAAACAATTTTTTAGTATAAGTTTATTGTTAAGGATTTGAGAAAATATGTAGAATGATGTGGATGTACTAAAAAGTGATTTAATGGCATGGTGAGAATCATTTTGAAAAATAATTAAGGTAAAGATAACCCTTAATATGTTCTTGATGTTGATTTAATGTTTTTGGGATAAAGATATGATTTATTTGGATAAAGTAAATTGGATAGTACTGATTTCTTTTGAAGTGATAACATATGTATGTTTTCATTGACGGTTTTTGGTAATTATATTCATTACCATGATTTTTGAAAATAGTTGACTATGTTATTCATATATTTGGTATGTGATAATCAAGAGACACTTTATAATAATTTAGGGATCAATGTTAAGTTGATTTTGAAAAATTTAGCGACGTTATTTATAAATTGTGAATTTTGGAAAGGTTATAAGGTAAACTATTTATGTAATGGTTTAAGTTGAATTTTAAGGTGGTTTTAGAGATTAATCTATAATTTAACCATATCAATATTTATTAATAACTTTAACTAACCATTTTGTAGTGATGATAAATAAAGGCATATAGAATGAATTATTTTTTTTATGGATCTTATAATCCATTAGTGTTTCAGGCATAACAAATTCACCTTAATTTCTTAGAGTAATAGTTGAAGTGGACATTGATCAGTCCACAACCAAAGTATGAGGACTTTTCTTATCAAATGGAAGGAATTCAAGTAAGTTTATCCTCTTTTGAAAATTCTTAATCTTTAGTAAATAGATCTTGAAATAAAATTATGTCATTTTATAATCATTTTTTATGATATTAATGACCATTTTCGAGCCTCTTTAGTTAATGGGTTTGTGGTCATTAATCTTATATGGATTACTTACATTACTATGATAAATTATCTCTATCACTCTATAATTTTTTATGATTTTATTCATTTTCCAAATATTCACTTCCCACCTATGTTCTCATATGTGGCAGCCCAATTATTATTTAATTTAGGTAACATTTTTGCTTCCATATTTCCCTTTTTTAAGGATGTTTTATTACTCACTTGTATGATGTGGGTTCCTAATTACGATTTTTCAAATGGAAAACATTTGATGAATTAGAAAAATTTAGAAGGAAAAATGCATTTTAATGGGTGTAGAATGTAACAACCCAAGATTTTAGGATTTTTTTTAAAATTAATTAAACTTTATTTGATAGCTTGTGTTATACGCAACATCGAGTTTATCTTACATTACATGAAACATTGAGTTTTAACAAGACCATGATATATGATTAATAAAATTATTTAAATGATACATTTATAACCTAACCATTAAACATATAGATATGAATAGAAATAAAAAAAATTTAAACATTAAGTATAATGGTTTTATATAAATAAAACATATTGATAAAATGATATATTTATCTAAAAAGTAAATGTATTCATTCAATTTAATTTACTTTTAATATTTTTTGTATGCATTTATTTTATATTTAATTAAACAAAATAATTGTTGAGTACGTCATTCTTAAGTATTTAAAGTAATTATTTCATCTCTAAAAATTAAAAAATGTCATGATAAAATAAAGTCATTTATATTCTAAAATAATATTTACAACCAAAAATATGTTTCTTTTATAAAAAATGGTATTTTATTAAATTATTAAAAATTTATAAAAATACTATATACATCCAAGTGATTTTTAAATGTATAAAAATATCAAATATGGTCCATCAATGAACCGATTTGTATTTTTTAGTGACTATATTTACCCCTAAATAGTAAAAACACTATTATCACTATTATGGTTAAAACAATGTTTTGTTTCACGTTGCATGCGCTTGGGTTAGAGTAAATTTAAAACATACACATTATTTTTAATTAATAAATTAGATTTAATATTTATAATCATTAGGTAAAAATTATAAGATAAGGATCATTTTATTTTAGGCTTAATGATTTAATTACCTAATTTAAGAAACTAATTACCATTGTGGAAACTAAAGTAGTAAAAATGGAGTAAACTGAAAGGCTGTCAAATGACATGTTTATAAAATGTGTTTTTTTTGTTTTGTGGAGGACTCTATAGAATAAATAATGCATTAAACCATTTTTTATAAAATTTTTAGCCACATCAGGTTAGAGTGACCTCCTGTTATTGAATACTTTTGGATATTTATGAAAATGCCAATCTGCCTCAATTATAATAGGGAACACACTCACTTAATCACAACTCTCAATAAATTTGGATATAAGAAACCTTCCAAATACTTTAAAAAATCACTAAACTCGTCCTAGAAGACTTATTTTTGGAAAAAATCCAACATTGGAAGGATTTAGTGCAAACCAAAGGACATTACTCGAAGAAGTGGTAATATTAATGAACGTGCATTTTTATGCTATTTCTTATCCCCCATTAAATTATTATTAACCCATTATGATATAATAAACTAACTACCTTACATATAATTAGTTTTTTATTTTAATATAATTATCTAAAACCATCTCCACTTCCATCAAATGGGTTATGAAATCATGGTTCGTGTGTACGACGGAATATCGCCTTGCGAACCGATGTCATTTGTTTTTTCCATGACCAAAACTCACGGTTGGGTATGATGATGGATATAAAGCATATATATATATATGATATTTATAAAATTTTCATACCTATAGAGTCATTATATCATTTATAACTTTTTTACATTCAATATTATAGTGGATATGATAATGTGAATCATGTGTATGGTGGACTACCGCCTCGTGAAGTGATGTGATTCATTGTCACCAATATTTTACATGGATGATAATAAGGATAAATTTAATAAATATATATAATATTTATAAAATATTTATTATTATTAAAATATAATATATCATTTACTTTCTTAACTTTTCACTCAGTGAAAGATGACAACATCGTTCGTGTACATGTCGACTACCGTCTTCACGAAGCGATTCGACTCTCTTTTCATAACCACAACACATGGATATTATATATAAGTATATTTAAATAGATTATATGTTATTTATGATTTTATTATAATTATATAAATATTAAATTTTACTTACCACCTTTCCATAATGATATTTGAAAATGGAAATGTTACTCATGCATATGTACGATCTACCGTCTTTATAATCGTAACTTACTTCATTTCTCAAAAACCATCTTTCATGATTAGTCAAAAGTATAATGGAATAATAAATATTATAAATAATAATAATAATAATAATAATATTATTATTATTATTATTATTTACATGATAGAACTATGATCCAATTAAGAGTAAAAAAAATAACAAATCAAAACATATACGAAAACAATGCAGTTATTACCCAAAATCGGACTTTAATATGGTATTGTTAATAAAAATGTAATAAAAGGTAATTATTAAATAATATATGTTCTGATATATATTATTATGTTTCTATGATATATTTATAATAAACTTATATTTACTATACAAGAGGTTTTAACATGTACGAAGTAATTCAATACTTACTGTAAGGGGATTTCTATTCTGACATTTATTTCTAAGAGACTTATGTTATTGTCATGACTCGTTTCTTTTTTGTGGTGTATATACATCCATATCATCTTAAATATGATGCATATAACCAATTTAATGATAAATAATGTTTCTATGGATTATATTATTTCCCTAGGCTTGGGATTTAAAAGTTACTCAACCCGTAAGGGATGTTTGTCTCAACTAGAATTCTTTGAGACCTATGTCATGTTATGCACCTATATTCTTTTATGAGGTGTATATAGAGACCCATTAACATTTAATATCATAAATTTATTTATCCTTATGATATTTTAAGTTTCTATTAATGTTATCCCTTAAAGTTTATTAAGTTTCAAAGTTACCAAAGTAGTAAGCGTTTTATATTATAATCTCATCTTTTATAGGGATTGTTTATGAATTTGATTCTAATGAGGAAATATTATGATATATCTCTAAATAAACTCTTGAATTTTATTATACTATAGTCATTTCATTAAAATACACGTTTTACCTTTAATTTTATCTCTTTATGTTCTCAATAGTTTAAGAATAAGGTTTTAAATCACCTTTTCGGTTGAAAACCCATATTTTCCAAAACCTTGTTTTCAAAAAATATTTTCAAAATTATTTATGTTTCAAAAAATATTTTTCAAATGTAATGGATACTTTCGATAATGATTTTTTTAAATTAATTATAAATATTTCTTTGTAAGTTTTCAAGTTCATATTAAATTAAATGGATTTCCAAAATGTTTTATGATTTAAAAAGTGATTTTCAAAGAAAAATTATTTTTCCTCAAAGAAATGTTATAAGTGATCTTTCAAAATAATATTCCAACAAAGATAACATAAATTTTTTTACTTATAATTTACTAGGGTTATTATCCAAGTATAAATTCTTATTATTTCTTTAAATGGTTTATGTTGATGATGAAAACATGTTTATAAAACCCATTTCTTTTTCCATGGGTTATACCATGATAAAATATTAAGAAACCAGATTATTTTTACATGAGTTATACTAATGGAATGTTAAAATAATTATGAATCATGTTTATTTTCCATAGGTTATGACAAGAATAAATGTTTATGAAAACCATTTCATTTCATGCGTTATGAGTTGATGAATGTTTTAGGATCTTGTGGCACACATGTTTATGATTTTCATTATCCGATGAGAGGGACATATATCCCCATTAAATGAATTGGGTAATGATAAATTTTCTATGACTTTAGAGCATAAATGGGTGGTTAGACAAAGCCTGAAAAATAGGCTACATGTTTGGCTAGCCCAATCTTGAAGCAGGTACATGGGTGGTTAGCCCAAGACTAACATTTTATGAATGTCTTTGTGGGTAGTATTGACATAAGATTGTTTATGATTATGTGCTTTCCACAATCCATGTATTATTCCAATGTTATGTTCTGAAGGAAAATGTTATTAAATTTAATCGTGATTTATGTCTAATTAACTAAAAATATTTATTCCATTACTCAATATTATGTTCTTTCATTTGTAGGGCATGGTTTTCAGATGTTATGGTCATGCTTTGCAACCCCTATTATCTTGTTATACTTATGTATCTCCCTTGTTTACTCTTACTGAGCATATGATATCACCCATTCTTATGTTTCCTTTCCCTATGTTACAAAAAAACGTTTTAAGTAGGAGTATTAAAGGGGGATATCTTTATGGGATACATTGAATATATTTCATGAATTATGAAGATTGTGTTCCCATTATCCAAAGACACTAAAATATTATAATGCTCTAGCATGTATTTTTGTAATGCAATGAATATTCATAAAAAAATATGTAATATCCTTGTATTATAATACTAGTTTTGTACACAAAGTAGTACAATGATCCTACTCTAATAAACACTTGTGTTCTTGAGGAACTTAAACATCTATCAATGGTATCCCATGATCCTACTTATTAATTTACAAATTACAATGTAAATTTTTTTTGATGTTAAGGTCCTTCATAAAACATTTCTACCACCATCTCTAGAGGTCATTCCTAGATAATTTATCATGAATACCTCCTATATAGTTATGAAATGATTAATCATGAGATCCCATCTCTTGATGAGTGCTATAGAAACCCACCTCGTGGAGAGAAGATCAAATGACAAGAAGGTCCTCCACTTTCCATCTTTTCCCTGAAGGTCCTCCGCATTCCATCGTCTGCCTTGAAGGTCCTTTCCAGAATATACCCTATAGAAACTCATCCTATATCAAAAAAATTGAGGCATGATGGAAGTCCTCCTGATAATGGAATTCCCGTTGAAGGTCCTCCATATAGTAATATTTTTTTAACAAGAAGGTCCCCTTTCCAAGTAAATTATGAGAAATCCCTCATATTGTGAGGTACTTGGGAAGATTAGGCTAGTAATACCAAATTAATTATTATTAAAAATTGATATAATTTCTCAACCATAATATATCCCAAGGAAACAACTGTTCTTTAAACCACCCTTGGATCATTTTCCTTCCAACATTGCAGGGGAGATTCCTCAAAATTCTACTATTTATAACAAAGAAGATGTGAAATTCACTCTTTGGATAGACCAAGTAGAGGAATATTCTATAGAATATGAATAGAATTAATTTATTATGAGAAAATTATTGGAAAATGATAATATACTAATCATTTTCTTACCTTGTCTAATATGTAATATGGCATTCCAAAAATATTTTCATAAGAGTGTGTACATAAAAGTTTCCTAACCATATGGACAAATCTTCATCATATAAAATCAAAATTCATGCCTAGTGATGGATATGAAAATAATGATAATGTAATTGAATAAATTCATTGTTAAATCAACTATACTTCCCTTCCAGCTATATGATGCTTGAAATCAAGAAAATAGAGGGTCTTTAATTCTCATCTATTGATGTGTTAAGAAAGTTACAATAGATGATCATTAATTCCCCACCCTATTTTTATATTAAGGGATGGGTAAATCATGTATAACTATAATTAAACACTCTAATTGATCATTATATCCATCCAAAAGTGACATCATGCAACATAATTTATTCTATATTTCTCTAATAAGAAATCTCCCCTAATGAATGATGGTGTGCTTAGAAGGAATCGACCCTAAAAAAATCATAGAAACTTCAGGTCTGATGAGAGATAGGTATTGAGAGAGACTTTTTTGAAGAATACTAGAACATTGAGTAAGATTATCACTTAAGGAAGGCCAATCATCTGAAAAAAGATTGACTTTGAAAACCAGTGTCTCCCATATGGATTATTCTATGCACCCAGATAACATTAGAATGATCCTTGACAAGATCAAAAGGATAGACACAATTAGTGAAACCATAGTAATACAATAGAATCCCCAACTCAGTGTGCTAGGGGAATTTTTAATACAAATCATCCCCATAAAACCACCAAATCCAGCCAAATATTTTGTAGTATTTTGATGATAATAGATCCAACCCGTATGGTTGGGGTAATTTTTACCTCACGCTTCTCCACAATGGAAGTAATGCTTTCATATTTAGTAGGAGTTCCACAAGAGGAATCCTCCCAATTCATACCATCTCATGAAACAACTTCCTAATTGGGAACAAACATGAAAAATCTATTAGGAGCCTTCAGACCACCCTTCTCTAGAAGAATCTAATAGAATCCTTAAAGGAAAGGATGAATACCCATACCTATCATAAGAAAAAGTGATCTATCAGTGGTATAATCACTCATAAAGATCATATGTATTTCAATAGAAATCTATGGATTAACTAAAACTCTTATGATTATGGTACTAATGTGAAACCGCCAATGTACTATTCATTGACGAGCATCATTAGCACCGCCCCTATGTATGGTCCAAAACATGAAGCTGATACAGGGGAACAAGAGGAGAATGTTTCCATCCTAAATAAAATCAACATGGAAATGAATGAATAAAGTGTTCATACAAGAAATCAGTGGTTCACTAAGAATTTGGCGTCTCACTCAAATGATCCACTACCACCTCTATGTAGAGCATCTGTTATGGAAAATGGTAAAGGCATAGACACATCTAACCCACCAACCAAAGATGTTGAGCCTGTCATAATGGATGATTGATTTTGTTAGTTAGAATAAGAGATGAAGAAGCTGACAAAAGTCAATCCAGAATTAATTAAAGGCAGTATCCTTGCTGATAATTTTCATCAAGAAGATCCTCCTCTCAATCTCCCAATTGGCATACCTAATCAGAGAGGATTATTCAGAACAATAAACATAGAGAAAAAAAATCTACTAATGTTTGGATACCAACAACCCATATACGTGGATCTAATGATAGAAGGATAAAAAGGGTTTCATCTAGTAAAGAAACAACCAAAAGTATGTCAAAAAAATACCCATGGGTCAGCCTATACAGGTTATAAACTACAAGTATAGAAAAAGATACCACAAATTTACCAACCTATTAGTCCCCCCGTTCAAACTTTAGATCAGCTAACCATTCCACCCAAGCTCATCGACGCCATTAAATCACTGTTAGATTGATTGGAAGCAGTGGAAGGCAGACATGCACCAGTAAAACTGGGGAGGGAGCCTTACTTTGAATGAGTGGAGGAAACTCTCCCCTCATCAAAACTTGGGAATCCCATGTTTCCAAAATTCAAAGGATTAGGGGATATAGAATAGTATCTGACACACATTGTATCTCAGTGTGGTCTCATTACGGGAACCCTCAAGTAGTAAGAGGTATCCAACCTCAAGTGTTTTTTTTCAAACCATAAAGGGATTGACCTTTATTAGGTATACTAGTTCCCTAACTGGGATGATTAATGGGTGGGAATATATTTTATTAAAATTCCACTACTAGTTTAACTCTACACTATAGAAAAATATATCCCTCAACCTCTCAAGTTATTATCATTGTGAAAATGAGAGGTCTAAAATTTCATCACCATGTGGAAGGGTTTAACTTACTCATTGAACCTATAATTTTCTCAAGAGGACTTATTGGGAAAATAGTTTTTAAGGATTCCAGAGCTTAATAGGCTTGATCATGTTTGTCTTGATGATTTAACAAATTATTCTCCCTTCCAACAAACCATGGGCCACACCATATGAGATTATTTTTTAAAATACATTTTTCAGAATATGGTTTCTTCTGGGTAGGTGAAACTAAGAAACCACCAGCACAGGAGAAATTTGTTTCCACTACCACTCTAGAGGTATATAGAAAATGAAAATAAATTATGAGTAAGGGTACATAATTTTTTATTCATTGGATGATTATGAAAATAATAAATCAAACTCATTCTATCCTTAGGGTGAAGAAAAAACAAAAAATTATGGTCTTATTCCCTCTTTAGTGATGCGACCAACTTTTTCTACACAGAGATCTTCCGAAAACTGATCTTCTAAGAAATGTTATTTCCAAAAGTGAAAAAAATATGTTCAGAAAGATAAACATGTGATGCAAAATATTTTACTAAATCTATCATATTTCATGACTCCAGTCCTCAAATCTTGATCACCATCCCACAAAATGGTACCACAGTAATTGTCCCTCTAGGTTGAACCCTCATTAGATGAAGAATTGATATTTGATTCCATTAACACCATACACCTAATGGATCCCCTCTATAATTATGATGAATTTTTTGAACCTAAGTTCCCTGTGTGGATTGGTGAACCATATGTAGAATCAATAAGATCCAAAGATTAAGGTGTATACATAGTTGTGTATGAACATAATATTCTGGTCAAATCCCCACTAGAGCCATTTGCACTGTCGGTGTCAAGGAATATCTCTTTAGACTTATTTATTTTGGAGGATTTAATGGAATGGATAAAACAATATCATTATCCTAGATAAGTTGGTAGGAAAAGGCTTCCTAATCCAACAGTAGAAGAAATTCCCTCAATTATTTTAACCCCCATCTATCTACTATAGAAACATCTACCTCAAAATTGAATTATATAGAACAAATCCCCATTGAAAGAAAAAAACATTAACTCAGAAATATGAAGTACAAAATTTGTTGTCTGTGGCCCCATAAAAACCTTAAATTATGGATGCTCTTAATTTATCGAAGGATCTACTAGAAGCACTTGTAGTGGCCATGTTATCCCTCATGAATTCTAATCAGTGGCCACTACTACTGAGGTATACTGGTAAGATATTGACCTTATGGAATTTAATGTGGTTATATATTATTGAAACTAGAAAATGATGCTATTATATAAGGCCACATCTAAATTTTGTATGTGTTGGAAAGACTAGATTATATTGACATCTGATGAGCACTCATTGATAATGGATCAACATTCAATATCATTCCAATCCCAACACTTCATTGGTTGGATTATTGTGAATCATACATGTATCCTTCTACATTGATGATTTAGGGGTATAAAAAAGTTAACAAAGGCCCCTTGACTATATCAATATTAGAAATCAATTTTGGGTCTTCATGCTCAACTCTAAATTCTTGGTCATCCAGTAGGATGAATCCATAGATTTCCTACTAGAGAGGCCTTAGTTTCACTAAAATATGGTAATTACTTCATCATATCACCAATGACATAAGTATTGTAGCATTGGGAAAAGTGGTACATTACATGATGATAAATATCCATTTGAATCTTGAGAGTCTCAATACATTGATAGAATATTTTCTCGAAGATAATGGAATTAACCCATGATTGACGATGTTTCTTGGATTACTACCCCAAATGACCTGGAAATGACCCCAACCAACCCATTTAAGGAATATAGAAGTGATTATTTACTACTCATCAGCCAAATTGAAAATGAGAGTTCATACTTGGGTGTATACTTGTAACTCCCCAACCCTAGTTACCCAGAGTCAGTGCATTATTACAAAACATTGTCATAATCGCAAAATATCAATTCTCAAAATAATGATTAGTTTAGTAGCCTTGGAAATACTAGATACATTCATAAGTTTTAAATTACACTATAAAATGAAAAACTACTACAACATAGTCTCCATAGGCCATACTCATATCCCATAGACTATCCCTACCGGCCAGTCATAATATACTTCTTCGCATCCTGGGAAAAATAAAACATAGAAAGGGGTGAGCTCAGATGCTTAGCAAGGATAACAATATAGCGGAAACTTTTACAAATAAGAATAAACATTTATGTCAATGTAGGATGAGAACAAAAGTATTTTAAAACTAAACTTCAGAATAATATGGAAAAGATAAAATCAAATAATTCCATTAACTTATTCAAATGGATAATCTACTAGTCGTATAATTACATGCAATATCAATAGCCACTTTCATAATGATGGAATGCATAATGCCAGAATTCATAACCATATAGTCATGGCCTTGTGCCAAGACTACAAATAATATTTTTTCAAGGCCTTGTGCTAAGACACTAGTTTGTCTCATGAGACCCACTGATGCATCGAGGAGCTACAGCGGGCTCCACCCATCACTTACTAAGTCCAATTCATTCGTCATATGAAAAGGTTCAAACATAACATAAACATTCATATTAAAAGTATCATAATAAATGTCTATACTTTCTCTATAAACCATTAATGGTGTGAAAATAACACATCCACAGTCAAAAATACCACAAAACCTTCCATAAAAAATGGAAGTTTTGTATCATTAAAAATAAACATCAATTAAGCTTAAAATCCATCAAAGGATGTTGACATAGATGAAATCAAAACATTTTTTAGAGAAATATATCTTTCTATTTTGAAATAATTTAAAATTAATACAATTATAAGAGAAAACAATTCTTTTGAAAATATTCTAATAATCTTGTAAGGGAATATTCGATGATGTTATAATGGTGGAAAATAGCCACACCCGCCGTATAAGTTAAAAAAACATTTTTACCTTAATTTTGTCGAAAATGTCATAAGGTACCTTATTTGGAAAATGACGGAAATATTAATTTCCAACCATTTTATAAAAATTAAAAGAGGGGTATAAATGAATTGAACCCATAGTCTAGTAAATAGTAAAAATGTTTTGGAATCCATTTTTAAGAAACCTAGATGTGAATGACAAAGAGGTCCCAGTAGATACTTACGTAAAAACAAGCTCAGATAATAAAGAGATTGTTAAATTAACCCTTACATTGTACTTCTCCTTGGATGAGGGTACGTTAACATCCTATATAATATTTAAATCATTGTTATTAAATTATAAAATAACTACATACATAAATATTATTTCATATATGATCTTTTAATATCGCTTTTTTAATGATATTTCAGTAGTATCATTGTTTCGGTTGTTAACTGATTCGTTTTCCTTTATATGATTTGTTACGTAAGTAATGTTCGTTATGGATAGGATGTATCTTATTAATATTCAGATTGATATTATGTCTTTAAACATTATTTTTAATCATCAAATTAAAATTAGTCTTGAATGGATATGATGGGGAATGAATCTCATCACATTCATGGAGACGGTAATCCGTACGTACGAACAAGCGAAAATATCATTATTTTGATATTAAAATCATATATAATTGGTTGATATATCATATATACAGAACAATTATCATATTATATTTATTATTTACATCATTTATACTCATTATTATACCCATCCAAATGATGAAGTGTTGGAATAACAAACTACACCATGACGTGAAGATGGTAATTCCTACGTACACATGTATGGTGACTTTTCCATTTATAGGATGGATAGAATAATGAATATGGTTGTACCATTTTTATAATAACATCACATTATATATTAGACACTGGATTTATTATTTTAGAATGGAAACAACAAATAAATAGTAAGTGGAAGAAGAAAAGAACTTGAAAGAGGTGATGAAATATTTACCTCTTCTTTGGGTTATTCATTTTGATTTGATCAAAAGGGCTCGTTAGCTTGACTTTATGACTAACTAAAGTAATTTAGGATGAAGGGAAGAAAGGTGGGAGTATATTTGGGTAGGTATTGGCTGAGCCAAATGGCTTTTAAAGTGTGAATTTGAGAGAAGCGAAAGTTCCCTTTTATAAGAGGGGTGAGGGGAGCCTTAGGAAAAGATTGAAATATTATTTTATAATAAAATAATTTTCGGTTTATAATGGCTTAAAAATGAATTATTTAAAGGATAAGGTGGTTAGGTATCAAAAAACGATCAACCAATAGGTTTTAGACACGTTTGGGTCACTATATTAACCATATCATTTAGATTTAACTCTTAGTTAAATAGTTTGACATTTACCATGTCTCTTTGTATTTTTATATTATATGGTTAATAAAATTAATATATACATAAATGAGAACCCCAAGTGGTTCATTAATGACACAAATATAATTATATAAGTCTTTTGGAAAAACCTTAGATTTTTAGTATTATTATATCAACCAATAATATTGTATTTTTTTAAAAAACTCATTTCTGTCAAATTTGACATTATTTAATAATTGATTTTTTTTAAAGTCCTAACAAATTTATTACTTAAAAATAAATACATTTAATCTACCCTAACATGTAATATTAACCTATAAAATTAGTTTAATTCATTAAAAGTTCAAATTAGATTTATTTAGATATTCATAATATCAATTAATTTAATCTTTCATTAATATGGTAATTACTACATCATCATTATGTCATAACTAAATTTAATTATTTAATGTCTAAAAATTATAACTAAAATACGATTATGTAGGAAATATTTTTATATTTCTAATGAATATTTATTATAGAATTTATATTCCGTGTAACCCTATATTAAAAATGGTTTAGTTATTAAACTTTAAATTTTAACTCTTTTAACTATTCTTTAAATTAAATAATAATAAATGTCCTAATATAATACAAGTGGACCAAAAAGGATCATATTTTATTCCAAAGTTTGTTTTTTTATCGAATTATACTTATAAAATAGAATTAGTACATGTGTTAGGGTAATAATAATATCATTTTTACAATTAATTATCATATTTACTTTTAACTGTAGTAAATAAAAGTAAAAAGGTTACTGTTCACCAAAAATTATTTTCATCTTATTGTACCAAATTTTACTTACTGATATCAACTGTGACTCTCATATTTTTGAAATTCAACTCACATAAGCGGTAAAATTATGTTTTATACAAATTTGGAAATACTCTTAGGAGGTGGGTAAAAGACGGTAAAAAGTTCAATAAAATTTTACATATCTAAACTCATTATAAAATGACTCTAATGAATTACATTGAACATATATAGGTATTATGTATAGATTTTGACCTAAAATAAATTTAAATAAAATAAATAATTATTTAAATAAAAAGTTGGGTTTAAATAATAACTCAGTGTTTTTCACTATTCATAAAAAATTGAAAGTTTTCAGAAAAATACCAAAAATTCACCCTAAGCTAATTTCGATATTCCGTAACCAAAAATGAAGTCCATTTTGAGAGATAAAATTTATAAACCTTCAAAAAGTTTGTATTACTATTCATAACAGCTAGTTTGATTGGTCGTAGTGTGTTATAATCTCGAAGTTACGTACAATGCAAGCTATTGCATTATTCAAAGGGAAACATACTATAGAAGCTTGATGTTTTACAGTACTCATAAACCCTAATGAGATCAGTATTGTTAGAAACACCAAATATTATTGAATATTTATATGATCCTCTTATTAGTGGTGTTTCTTTAGGGGAAAATGACCGCACTTTATCCCCAAGAATTCAACAAACCCCATCATCATCAGCTGAATATGAAATAATTCCCATATCACTGCTGGAAAATGGAGATATCTATACCTTTAAATCTTACAATATTAATATTTATACTAAATCTAATGGCTCCACTTCATCACTCATCCACCCTGATATGATAATTAAGGAAGATAAAGAGGAATTGGAAGAGGTAGAGTAAATAGAATAGGAAGAGGAAGAGGTAGGGGAATACGAGGATGACCATAATGATGCTCTGATAACATTTGATGAATGCATCTATATCGTTGTCTATGAACTTAGATATGTAAATTTGATCATATATGAAGAAATAATTCTTATACTAATCAGTTTGACTAGGACCATCAATGAATAAGAGGTATATACTTTCTTAAATCAGTATTGGGATGTATTATCCTGAAATTACACAAAAATTATTAGCCTTGATCCTGATGCACCCACATACCACCTAGGCCTATCATAAGATCATTGTGGTTATAAATAGGTACCCATAAGAGCAAATATGACTCATTCTTACAAGGTTAAATCCAAAGTTAAAAGACCATCAAATCCAACATCATCTAGGAAGTTCAATACACAAAATGGATCCCCAATATTGTCCCTATCAAGAAAGAGAATTGAAATATCAGAGTGTTCATTATATTTATAGATCTAAAATGAAATTTACTAGAATATAACTCACCAATTCCAATTATAGTACTTATTTTTGATTTCAAATCTTGCAACCAAGCCCTAGCCTTCATGGATAACTACTTAGGAAGAAAAAAAATTTGTATGGTTCCCAAGGATGAATAATCCACTTCCTTCATGGAAACTAAAATGATATATTATTATTATGTGATTCCATTTGTCTTAAATAATTATAGTATTATATAACAAAATTTCATGCATCACGCCAAAAATCCATTTTTATGAAAGTAAAATGAGTGATATTTTAATCACAGGGTGGTGAAATATCTACAATTTTATGACCATATTTCTAATATTAAAACTATTTTGAACACATTGTGATAACATATCAAGAAAATTAACCCCTTGAAATGTGATTTCGGTGTTACCTTAGGTATGTTTCTCAAGTTTTTATAACACCATCATGTAATTTAATTTGATTCTGAGAAGAATAATTACATCCTTGAAATATCACCTCCTCAAAACCATAAAATCATGAGAGGAATATAGGGAAACATATCCTACATTCAACACATAAAAAAAATTGTAGTAAAGTGTTTCCCCAATGCTATGTTGATGAAAAAATGGGTCACATATCAATGGGCTAATAACCATCAATAAGAGTTTTATAGGATCAAGAAATGTCATTTCAGTCCACAAGTGCTGATGTCACCTATCAACCTAAAGAAAATTATTCTATATTTGATAGATTTGGAGTGATAATGAGGGGATTTTATTTCAAAAAATAATAATTCAATAAATGAAAATAGTCTATATTATCTTAGTTTAACCATGATCGACAACGAGAATCTTTATTAAGATATCGAGAGGAAGTGTCTGGAATTAATCTTTGGGGTTTAGAAATTGCGACACTACTAAAAGCACTATGAGGAACATTTAGTTTCTTGAAATGACCCACTAAAATGTATCCTCTATTTTACCATGTTTACTAGATTATTATCATAGTGTGAGGTCATCCTATATTAGTTAGACATCCAATTCATAATATAAGTAAATAAAAATTCAATATTTAATAGACTTTCTCATAGAGGATCCCTATTTAGAAGAAATGATTGTGAATACCGAACTGTTGGATAAAGAAATATTCTCAGTACATGGTGTCTGACATAGGAAATGTATTTTTATAATGTATTTAGAATCCAATTAGGAATAATAATTGAATACCGCAAGCTCAATAAATTTTGATTTGGATTTATTCTTATCAAACTAGAAAAGGCAATACTACCTTATTCCTTCCTACTATTAGAAGGATGCACCAACAGTTGGATATAATACCAATCCCCAATTATAATAATATAACACATGTTATAAATATCAATGAACCACATGAAGGTCAATGGTGATTCATTTTTGGTAATTAAATAAGTAAACAATGATTATATGATTAGTGAAGAAGAGTTGTTTCCTCTCCTGACTAAGTCTGAGGGTTGATGGTATAATTACCCTCAGAACTAACATTAACTTACATCCCACAATCATATAATTGTTAGGAAGATTTAGCATAAAATGTGGCTACAACCATGATAGATATATATTGAGAAGAAATAGTCATCAACATTTAAAATCACAAAATGGTATCGCCGTTTGTTTAGAGAAACATGTAGGAGATCAATGAGGCCTCTTCCATAATTGAACTAGACAATCATATAAATAATTAGATCATTACCATCATAGAATAGATCCAAATTGGGGATCTTCCATCAGATAGATCTAGAAAAGAACAACTAAAAGGATTTATATTTAATTTTACCCTATATAGTATCCCAACTCACTAGAATGTCCTCTATAAATGAGGATTTATTGGAGTTCTCCTCAGATGCATTGATAGAGTAGAGACTACCACCATTATGAAAGAAGTCTATGCTAGTTTCTGAAGTTCCTGTCATTTAGGAACCAAGATTTTTCATGAAATCAGCATGATTGTGTGTTTATAGACATTTATGACATAATATTGTATGCAATTCACAATAACATGTCATCCTTATTATGTGCATGAAAATTTCATCCATGAACCCCATAGTTTTTTCACACCACCAAATACTCTTAGACAATTCCTGTGTGGGGAATGGATGTCATGAGGCCATACCATATAACCAAAACTAAGCAGTTTTTTCATATACTTACTGCTATCTATATTTTTTCCCAAATGGGAAAAGGTAAAACCCCTCATATAATTTGGGAAAAAAAGTATCATCATTTTTTTAATTCCAACATAATCCAAATTTTTGGTATCCCTCATAAAATATTGATTGACAACAACACAAACTTATGTTCTTCCAAATTAAAAAGGCTATACCAGGAGTGTACTATTAATTCAAAGCATTTCATCCCACTATCATACAATCATACATGGATATACATAGGATTTCAATAAGACCCTATAGAACATACTATAAAAAATAATGAACAATATAAGGCAAATTTTGTCCCAATAATATTTTATATACCTTTTGTAACTATCGTACCATAATGTGTTCTCTTATATAGGAAACCCCCTATTCACTGGTATATGAGACAAAATTAGTTTTCCCTATTGAAGTCCAATTTCATTCACTCCATATTTCAATTTGTGATAAATCTTCTACTGAATATCACATTTAGAAATGGTTAGATGAATTAGAAGGGCTCAATGAGAAGATACTATGAACCTTAAATTACATAGAGTTTTCAAAAAATAGAATAAAATGAGCCTTCAACAAATATTTTCACCTTTATTCATTCTCCCAAGACGAATTGGTTTTGGATCTCAGGACATTGATGATACCTGGGAAGAAAACTCCGAAGCATGAAAAAAATGGGAAGTGGATTTTTTTTATCTGTAAAGTTCTAATAGTGAATATTCATTGATCATTATGGATAGTGAGCATATCATTCCATACAAAAATGCAACATTTTAAAATAAATATTTCATATAATATATGATATTTGGTCCAAGTTATATGACTAAAACTATAAGACACCATTCTTCCTTGTTGCAAAAATTTAAATTGCACAGAGATGCCCTTTTTACAAGACCTTAAAAGGAATCCCATTGGTATTGGATGCAAGAACCTAAACAGAACACTGAATTTCCTCACTATAACATGCTAAAATACATGGCTAAGGTCCAATATCACATGACATAAAACCAAATGTTTCTTTGAACTTACCCTAAAGGACCTTTATTTCTAGAGTTAGTATATTTGTTTACCATATTTCCTTAAATTTACCGCATATAATAAGGGAAACCCTCACTCTTCATTTTTTCTGACATCGATCATAGATCATGTAGGCTTAGGAACTTTGGTAAGGACTTCCTCACATGGTTGATTCATTTTGAAGTCCAAACACCATGACCTTAAACTATGTATATCTCATTGAAAGGTCTTTGTACGATGTGATACCTCTTACCTTATCTTATTATTGGATAACCCATTTCATAGTCACATGATGCTAAACTGTGTATCCCATGTACTTTTTTAATGATGTTAAACTTTATCATTGACATCCTTTTCACATGAAATAAAACTAATCATTATTGTTCTCTTGATAGGACCACCATTCCTAGTGTTGGTCTCCTACCACACTATTAATTTAGAACTACATTTGTATTTACTCTAACTTTGATAAGAAATTTTGTGACACTTAAACCCCTCAACCTAGGTCCAATGAAAAAAAAAGAAAAATATTCTCCCACTATCTAGTGTATGAGACAAATTTTCATGGGAGAGTCTAATAGGAGTTTAACTGTTTGTCATAAACTCATATTAAAAAAATAAAAAAAGAAAAACCCCTCCCTATATACAGGCCAGACCGGTGTGGTGAACCTTTTACTTAGAAATATGTGTGTATTGATTCTCACTTTAATAATATAGTTAGTGACACTAGGATTCTATATCATGGTCTATCTATAATATGGTAAAAATATATCTCCCCATACAAGAATTTGATATATGTGGGGAATATTATCCCAAAATATAAGTGGATTAATTCTTGTTTCCATAGGATATCTAATGATTCTGGAATCTCAAATCTTTATCCAATATACATTATGATAAAAATGGAATTACTGCTTATGTGTATGATATCAATTGATGTAGGAGAGTCCATTATGGGTTATATTACTCAAAAAATATTGGTTAATATAAATTTTCCCTTTCATATACATAGGTAAGATATACATAAGGAACATGCCACCCATTCTTGGTCAATATTGGTCTAAATTCTTCATTTATACTCAAGAACCTTTTTTTTCACAAGTGAAACTCTGTGTCGTTCAAAATTTGGATCTTGATATGCCTTTGTAGGATTTTTGGGACCAAGGTATTAAACTTTGAAAGACTCTTGTTTTTATAGTGCATTATATTACCAAATGTGTCTTTTGATAATAAACCCCAATGTTGCCTATAAACTAGAGGCACCTTTATCCTTAGGATAATATCCTTTTATCTCCATAAAGCCTGAAAACATCATTACAATTTTTTTCAATAATCCTTCATGGATATTCCTTATGTACTTTTCCCATCCTCTTTTCTCAGACCTAATAACCTTGAGAACATGGTTTACATCTTTCCCCATTCAAGCTTATATAATTTCAAACTGTTATTTACTGGATTACTAAAAAATGGAACATTAAGTGGTACCCACTATAAGAAACCCTTGATTTACATTTTGGTTCAATTTTGATAACTACTTAAATTATCTTGTTTCTCACATTAAGTACGACTAAAATGGGATTAGATATTTTGGGTGATTGTTCTAGATTTTGTGGATAAGTCATGCCGTAACTATAATTGACTACTGATTCCTATCACATGACTTTAAATGGAATGGATGGTCCTAGGTTCATGACCATAAAAGGTAAAACATGGGTCAAAGTTGCATGACCATAAATACTATCCAAACAGCTATACTAACACTATTAATTTAAAACATTTATACATATATTTGGGTTCTTTTATATAATAATTTTTGTTCTATATTCATATTGAGTCATTTCATTTCTGTTTCTATGTATATTACCTCACCGACCAATTTTTGTCAAAGCTATACAACCCTAAACATTAACAATCTTACATCCAATTCATAAGATATTAAAATTCATGGTCCACGTACCTATTTCATGATGTAAAATAGTGTGAAACACCATCCATCACTTAAGAGTACCCTTATTCATGGTGATGGTATCCTACCACACTACTAACCCTTTTACAAAACTCTGTGTGAATTGATTATAATTTTTATAGGAGACATTGTGATTATTGTATCCTCTATTATAGGATCATCTGTATAAAATATATTCATGTGTTTCTTCATTCTTGGACACAACCCCGATCTTGGATGGGGTTATAATTTTTTTCTTTCCATCGGTTTCCTCATTTTAGAACTCCTGATTGAAACAAAATTTCCCCTTCATTTCAGGAAAACAAAATTTAGTATGGGAGTCTACCATCTATAAAAAGTATCAGTGAAAATTTCTCTATCATATTAATATATCTTCTTTTCAAAAACCAAACTTCATAGAGTTGAGAAATTACGAACCACAAAAAACTCCCTTGCTATTGGTAAAAATGGTATTCAACTCTAAAAGACACCTTTTTTTACTATGCATAATATGCCCAAATTTGGCTCTACATAATACACCCCAATGTGTCCTATCAACCTGAGGAATCTTTGTCCTTAGGGAACAATCCTTTTATCCCCAAATTCCCTGACAAAATAATAGTGTAATTCTATTTTTAAAAATTGTCCATGGTCAATCATTACATAATCATATCTTTGCATTTTAGTAGATAAAATAACCCCAAGTTCATGACTTAAAAGTTACCTCCCCATTCTAGAAGGCGTGGAATCACTCTTGGCCTACAAACCCTACTTGGGTTCATACTCCTACAACTCATGGTCAAACTTGTTTGACCTAAAACATTAGTTATATTAGTATAGATTATAAGAATCTATTATGAAAATTAAAATAAATGGAAAATATCTAGGATGAAAACCCACAAAAGAGTACCATGATAAAAGGTTGAGTATTAGATAGCTAGACATGCACCCTCATGATCTAGAAAGAATCAAGTAATTATAACTAAAAAGGGAAAAACTAGTTAGGTAAAAAACATATAAATGACGGCCCAAGAAAAATACAAGTCTTTCCCTTTAAGTCCTATTTGTATTAGAATTAGGAAAATGGTAGGGAAGTGATACAAAAGATTTAAAATTTTTTGGGTCCATCATATGACTCTAGTAATAATCCAATAATTCTCTCTATTCCTCATAACCAATGAAAAAATAAACCATACTCTTATTTCTTTCATTACATTTCAAACATAGTGAAACATGGGTATTCATTCAGATGATCCAATATTAGAATTATGTTATAATTTTAGTGAAAGTAGGAATAAAAAAGTAGATGATGAAGGAAAACATTACTTCCATTTATGGATTTAAAATTTTAGAGGAGCACCCACAGGTTTTGGTCTCTCTATTATGATTTACAATAGCCCTAACATATTACTTTTAAATTGCTGGTTCAATTTTAGAACCTCATAAATATTATTTTTAAGCTTATCTTAATATTCATATTTGACCTCCTAAAAAATATAAAGGGATTAAATTTACATGGTGGAGATATCTTCTCCTTGAGTTTGAATGTCCTCTGGTGACTGGTGAAGCTAAAAAATCTCTTTATCGGTAGTTTCCATCTTTTGTTACAGGTGTGTTTTTTCAAGATCCTTAATATCAATTTGATGTTTAATTTCTTCCAGCCTCACTTTATGATCAATCTGAACCTGATATAGAACAAATCAGATGTCATTGAATTTTATGATTAATTGTTCCCTATCTAATATCTCATGCAACTAGTGATCCTTTTTCCCACTAATGAATGATTTCCTTCAGAGTATAATAGATTATGTGGTAGTCAAATCCACCATAAACTAATATGATGAACATGATTTGGATCTAATAAATTTATGAAGGTAGATATTAAATATTTGTTTTTTATATTAGTTTCATGATTCCTTTATAGATGAACAGATGAAATGTCCAAAAATAATTTTGAGCCTCTTGGTTTTCCACATATCTAATCTCGAGAATAGAGGCATACTCTGTGATTAATTTTCTTATAGAAGTATCTTGTGTTTTCCTTTCTAGATTAACTGCACCTGACATTGAACTATTGGACATGTTTTGGTGGAGGACCCCCCTTTAGGTTTGAATTTTATAGTTTATGTCACTAAAAGATGAATTACATTGGTCATCAACATTATAAGACAATAAAAACAAGGGAAAAATGAAATCAAAACGGATGGTTTTACTCAACCATTGATGGAATGACCGTTGGGTTTGATTCCTACATAAAATAAATAATCTCAATTGTTTGAATTAAGATATATTATTTAGGGACATCGCCATGAGTTTACTGAGAACTTGATATGGAAATATCATGAGAATCTCCCACTTCAAGACCTTGAGTTGTTGTTCCCTCCACAACATGAATAAGACGGACCTCAATACCATAGTTAATGGTCTCCTTGGAAATGTATTCTATAGATAAAGTTACAAGAATTAATATTCCTATTTAATATATCAGTCATAGGAATGTCAGTTGTGTGTGAAGAAAGAGTAAACTCATAAAAGTTCAAGTCCCAATTAAATTCCCCAAACTCCTTTTAGGAGATGATAATATCAATATATTGAGAAAATCATCCATTTCCGTTAGTTCATTATATGGTTATTCAATCATCTAAACATACTCACCAATTGGGATATCTGAGATGCATGGCTTAGGACCCAAATAGGATCCACCATTAACTGCGTATGTCATCTTCTCAGTAGACACAACCTTTTTAGGATCTTATGAATCAGGATCAGTATCTGCACCTTCATTTGATAGTTTGATATCCTTACCAATCTCTTCTAGGATAGTGACAGGTCTATTGGTGGGTTTTTAGGGTACTTAAGTGTATGTTGTGGATCTAAAATTTCATTAGGATAATACATCAATGATTTTTATATAAATTCCTATGATCCATATTTGACATTACATGGATTCTCCTCTACCTATATTGTAACTGGAGAAGATGTGGTCTTGTCCCTTGACACTTATCCTATTGAGGGGAGGAGATCAATAACAAGATTTTATGCCTCATTAGGAGTATCTTCCTCAATTCTAAGAGGTTCAGCTCTATGTCCCTTGAGAGAATAGAGGGGAACATATCCTGAATCCAAAAACATGATAAAATTCGTATTCTATAAAAATTGGGAACAAATTACATTGTGAAAAGTCACCATTAATATAAATGTGCTTGGACAATGTCTTCACTCTCTGAAATTCCTTAACCTTGGATCAAAGAAGATAGCGAATTTCTTATACAAACACTAGTACCATGGGAGGAAACAGAGAGTTCTATCCCACTATTTAGCATCCATAATTCTCTAACATAGGTATAATTCCTCCAATATAGGAGTAGATCTATAATCCCTAATAGGGGTTCCCATTAGAGAATATCTTGGTGACTCCAATTCTGGCGCCTCTTCCTCTCCCCACTATAAAATAAAGTCATGCATTTTCTCAGTAAAAATTATTATTAAAAAATAGGGAACAAAAAGGAAGGAGGTATACATCATCAAAATCAACAAATTCATCCCATTCATCAATGGTTTGATCATTGACCCTCTCAATAGTACCTTAATTTACAAAATCGGTTTCCAAAATTATGTAGGGAATTCAACCATTAGTGTAATATATGGTAATTTCCAACTCCTAGGTATACTTCCCCACCTCAGCATGATCAATATCATTGTAGAAATCAAGGGTTATTGAATATATCCAATATTTTCATTGTGTATTCTATCTGAAAAAATATCCATAAGTCTTTGATGTTAGAGGTCTTATCCTATTAAAATTAAACTGACTTGGACCACACATAATCAAATGTTTTCATGGATATATATAAATGATATTTTACATCTCTTGAATTTATGGGCCACTCAATCATCTCTATTATGGTGTAATAATGAGAAACTGGAACCTGAGTTTCCTCCTAATAATGAAAACTTAATCATCTTGTCTTGATTGGTGTGGGTTTTTAACTCCATCATGACACGTAGCTCATGTCTAAGATCATTTGGAATATTTTGGATCATCATCATCATCAGTATCCCCATGTTTATCCTTCTTAACATAATTTCCCCATGAAACAGTTTTCAAAGAATCAATTTAAGGTATGCTCATTGGTAGAACCAATTTGGTGTATGAAGATATATAGGTATTCACAGACCTAGAAGTCAACCCAATGCATATGTATAATGTAGGAAAATTGATTACTACTAGATAAAATTTTAAATCCATGAGGTTCCTAAATTATTATTCCACCATTGGGTTCTTATCCAATAAGATATGTGTTGGAAGTGATATTATCAATTGTTCGAGGAACATAAATTGGTGTGAAAATATATATAAGGGAAAAGGCTTCAAAAACAGTCTCTCGATCATTTTTCTTCACCATTATGAAATCTCTAAAATCTATAATGTATGACCTCATCTCATCATCCCCAAGTCCATTGTTAGTGAATGTTCTAGTGGGTGGATCCTTAAATGGGAAGAATTTAAATTCCCCAAATAGGTTTATATTCTTCTAGTCTTCATAATACAATAAAGAAAGAGGATGGATGCCTAAAATAGTTTGAAAAAATGGTCAAAACTAGTATCCATGAATCATAACCTCACTCAAAACAATGTAAGAGATAAAATTCACAAGAATCCACCGTAGAAACACTTTAAATATCCCTAAAACCTAGAAAGGGGACTTCCCTATATACATGTGTAATAATAAATAGTGGATGTTTTCCAAAAAAAGATGCCAAACACATATGTGCCCCTTTTTCTAACTTTCCTTCCATTTTGAACTTCCTCTAACTCACACCACCATTGGATCCGTAGATCGAACAAATATAAGTACTCAACCACATTTCTAAAAGTTGTTGAGGTAGGTTTTGAAGTGATGTTAGACTTAATTGTGTACGCCCACAGATTATATTTTCTCTACTCCAAAATAGGACAAAATTTAGTGAGAATGCCCTGGTTTTACAATTAGGTACATTCTATAGGGAATTAGAAACTAGGACCTTGTCCTTTTAGTTCCAATAAAAGTATCATACATGCCTCAGGATGAACATCACCCATTGGGAGAGGGTCTTCCTTTATAATATCTTTGGTTATATTTAGTATATCATTATCTAAAAAATGTTTTCATTAATTGTCTTCTAACAATAATTTTTGTGGGATAAACTCTTCCCATATCTCTCTAATAATGGGTTCTCCTGAGATATTGTTGATGTACCACAAACTAATACAAATTATCTATGTGTTAGGTGAAAAGTGTTTGTCTTTAGGCTCCATCTGCTATAAAACTTGGGAATGATATCCTGATACGCATATAGATATTTCTGGGCCACCCACATATCCTCATAAATCCCAACTGCCTTCAAATTGACTTCAAAATTAGAAAAAGTTTGGCACACCCAATAAGACCACATCCATTTGGGCTAAACAACACCTATGGAGTGGATGTTCCAGTCTTCCTTCCAGCCCTTGGATTAGTCCATCATGGAAGTATTGAAGAATAAATAATATCAGTGGGGTTTAGACTCAAGAGTACAAGTCTTCACGTCTATAACACATGTACTATGGTGCATGACACATATAGAGGGTGGAGTTCCCTTTTTGATGAATTCACACTTGGAAAAAAAATTGTTGTGCTAAAGTTAATGTACTCCTTCAACTAACAAATAGGAAAGTAACTATTTTCCCTTGTAATGAGTACATCCTTTAAGAGCCTATGGTTATAAAGTGTAAGTTTTTCACCAAAAGTTATTCATAATAGTGCTTATTCTGATGATTTTCTTGACCTAGAATGATGGAATCACAAACATGGTAATAATCAGGCACAATGATATATGGAATATTCTTGATGCATGCACTGTATTGTTCATCATAAAGTATAACCATTTGGTAAAACATTGAAAATAATCAAATAAAACATTCATGTTTTCATGATTACTAGAATAAAACACAAATAACATTATAGTTCATACAGGTCACTCACCCAAGTGAGCTTGTGTAGGTCAGTCACTCAAGTGACCTCGTATAGGTCATCCCCACAAGATACATGGTGGAATCATATCATTGAACCCACTTCATAGAAATAAATCACTCAAATTAATTCTTATAGTGATTAAGTGCTCACAGATATATGGGAGACTTATGTGAAGAGATCAATAGGCAAGAATAAGACATGAATAAAGTGAATATAGGGGGTTCTCTAGTGAAAGACCTTATTTATATGCATGATATACTAGTAAAAGATATATGTATGACCAACCTACTCGGTAGACATGAATAATCGACTTGCGTGATAAATTTTCCCACTCCATCTGTACCCTTTCACAAATTAGGTGATAAAAAAGATGTAATTTTTTCCAAACACGAACATAAATTTACATGACCAATATTCAATGTCTTATGAATTACGAGTCCATTAACATTCTTGAATCACTCTACCTTAGGATTACATTCTAATTATTTCAATTGGATCCAATCCATAGAGGGGGTAAATTATTGGAACTCCCTTATTATTGAATAATGATATTATCTTCAAAATAAGTAAAAGAAAAAGGTAATATATTTTCCCTCCTAGAGTGTTCCTATCTCACACTTTCACAACCAATACCATGTGTAGGCCCCACCTTCATGAAAAATTTCATACAGGTCCAGTTTAAATGAGCCCAACTTCATGTCCATCACCTTGGGTAGGTCAAAATTGTATAAACAACCTACATGAAATACTTGTGTGAGGTTCCCACTTCACCCAAGGTCCTTTTATTTCCTATGAATATGACCCTTAGGCTCCTCATTTTGCACTCTTGGAAGTTGGAAGAAACCATTGGAAACACTGCCTGCACAAATCCCTCATGTAAGTCTTAAAGACCTTCATGTAGCCTACTAAATATGAACAATAAGAGGGAATTATGAGTGGAAGGAGATAGCTAGGTTCCTGAAGGTTTAAAATATATCAAAAAAAAAACGTCAATGAGGAAACTTCCCTTAGCTTATCTATACTAGGGTGAAGGGAAACACCATGCTCCCTAACCTGTATGATACGCCTTCTAAGAATACCTAGAGAAACCCTTGGAGGTTAGATAATGGAATCACTAAAGTGTTTCTGCCTATGTTTTTATCCACCCTTGAAGTCACCCCAGTTCTCCCAAGTATCTCCTGGGCAAGGAACCCTTCGTATTTCCCAGGTATTACATGGGAAAAGTAAAACCCGGTTCACTTAGGTATCACCTAGGTGAAGCGCTATTTAGTTATCCTATGTACCACCTAGGTGAAGAACCCTTCAGGACCTCTATGACATCACTAATGATAGGTAAACCCCTTACCTCATTCCCCCATCTAATGGGTGGGGGAATCTAGTACCTCTTCTAATAAATCCAGACATTTAAAACCAGAGTATATGACACACCATCATGTCATATTGATCATCCATTCTAGTTGTCAATGAGGTCCCACTATTAACCTAAAAAATATGTAGGATCCTTAGAATGTTCATGATAATAAATTCTTATAGTAATGAGTATACTTGTATTATGAATGATAGTGGATAGATTTCAGTGTAGGTAGAAACACATGTTTTCTAAAATGTTATGTGAATCATATGTCAAGCTCCCTTTGTCAATTTTAGCCTCATCCTTGTCTAATATTCCTCCTTTATTAAGGTGAATAATATTAGAAACCTTCCTATAGTAACCCCTAACCATTCTTACATGACATATACTTCCCTCCATACCCTTTTCCATCATCCACTAGTAGATAAAAAAGATTGTACCAAGAACCATATCTTCTACTTTACCTTGTTTTTTACACCGAACATGACTCATGTGGGCTTAGAAGTTAGTGATGATCATTTCAAAAAAACAATAAATTATCCTCAAATGGGACTCCTTGTATCTGTAATCCCCAATCATTCCAAACTATGTGGTATTAGATTCATATCCAAACCAAATGTATAGGTCTCCTCCTTAAGGTTCAAACCCAACACATTTAGCTCACCCTTATCTTATCTGGTACATATTTCCAATAGGTTCATATAAAACTCAAGTGTCCATATGCATTTTTCATCCCATCCATTTTAATCCTTATTAGGCCATATTCATAGTAAAATCATTCCCCCACATGAGAGGTTATGCCCCTTTTAGGTACTTTTCTCCTCATCCTCATTAGACTAAATTCTTAGTGCATGTCATCCCATCACAGGGCCATATTCCTTACTATATCAACCATCATGGTTTTATCTGGTGTAAGTCCCATAACATCCTTTACTAGGCATCTTCTACCCAGATTTCCTCACCACATGACACTAAACAACATGATCTGTTTCTTTATCACATGACTCTAAAAGGTATGACATGTTTCATTAATTATCACTGAACTATGTGGGTTCTGATTCCTTTCAAAAGGATTCATAGAAAGCCCTTGTCATGGTCCTACGAATTACTTTGAAAATCTAACCACCTCCTTAGATGGAAGTAAACTCTAGATCACCAAATCATGAGGATTTAAACCATGTTCCTTTAAATTGAGCATTATCGAGTAAATAATTGAACAAGAAGGAGAACCTTTGATACATAGATGTGTATCTATCAATAAAGAGACTCAGATACATATAGATGGTTACATTTATGAAAATACCTTGATATATACATATAGTTTTTCCTCAGGTGTATGTGATTAATTGAAATAAAGGTGACTAGTTTTGTTTCTATTCTTTCAAAGGATTCATGAATATGAATTAAATATATAAGGGAATCCCGAAGTAGGAAATAACACACCCTAATAGGGTATGATGAGCCAGAAATCCCATACACTCAACCTATGTAAGTCCATCCGAGTCATTAGAAAAATATATAATGATAAACTACCTTTGAAATAAATCCCACACCATGGATACATGAACTATTCGGTATTTTCATTTCCCTGAATAAAATCCCATTAGAAAACACCCAAAAGGGGATGCAATTTTTTTATCCGATTTGAATGATTTTGAAACCATATTTAACACCGCCCACAATCAATCATTGATCCACTGCGATTTTCATCAAAAAATTATTCAATTCCATATTCACATTCATTTGCCCTTATGAACTTTACCACATTACATGATAACTTGCTTAATATATTATCCAATAAAAGGAAGTTCTCAAAAAATCTATGATAGTATTCTGTTAACCCCAGAAAACATAATATTTCCATTATGTTGTTGGGTATTGGCCATTATTTGATAGTATTTATTTTTAATGGGTCATCATATATACCATAATTGGAAAAATTATGATTAAGGAAATAAACTTACTAATGGTAAAATTCACATTTAATGATTTCTTCTATATAATTTTTTTCCTAAACATATTTAAGAACAATTTTTAAGTGAGTATCATGATTCACATAACTCTTAGAGTACATAATATTTCCATCAATAAATACCACCAAAAAATAATCATGATACTCATTCACTACTTTTTTCATCAAATCCATAAACATAGAGGGATTATTTATTAACCCAAATGGAATTAATGTGAACTCATAATGACCATACCATGTATAAAATTATATATTTGGAAAATCCACCTTCTTAACTTTTAATTGATGGTATCCAAAATGGAGATCAATCTTTGAAAATAATTGAGCCCCTTAAATTTGATGAAATTGGTCATTAATAAGAGGTAATAAACAATTTTTATTTATATTAATTCCATTGGTTTACAAATAATAAATACATAATATCGTTCCCATCCTTTTCATTCACAAATAGAATAATTGTTCCCCATTGTGAAATAATTGTACTAATGAATCCTTTATCACATAAATATTTTATTTTATTATTTTAATCATCTAAATCCATTGGAACTATCCTATAAAATGGATTATATATTAGCTTAACATTAGGGATGAGATCAATAGAGAATTCAACTTCCTAATTAATAGGTAATCTAGGTAATTCATGAGTAAATACATTAATATATTCTTTCAAAAATGGTACCTATTCTATTCTCATTAAACCCTTAACCATCAAAGATATAATTCCATAAATATCTTCCCCAAGAATTTAATTAAGTTATTATATTAGATTTATTTCAAGGAAACATTCAGGTAATGGAATATCCCCCCAAAAAACAAGTAATTCATTACATTCCTCGAAAATTTTAACTTCTTTATCCTTTTAATAAATTCTTATTTTTTAATTCAAGAACCAATATATCTCCAAAATTACCTAAAAATACACTATATGTATGCTGATAATATTTGAAATGAGACAACATCCATGCATCATAATTTGAACTGCTTGATGTACCTTTATTATTATATATATACCACTTTTTGTTCTAATTGAGAATAAACATTCATTATTCTAGCAGGGGTGATTGATAATTCTTTACAAACAAATATGATATAAAGGAATGCATAGATCCAAAATAAAGAAACATATTAGCTAACATTGAATTTATAATTAATGTACCCACTATCAAATCATTTGAATATTTTAATTTAGCTATTGTAATGGTTAATGTGAGACCTTGAATCATAGGCCTCTTCTGTGGAATATTCCCTTGTCACATAGGGCATTGATTAAAGTAATGACTCGTCCTAGTACAATTGAATCATTTTACATTTTTTTCTTACCTATTTCCTTTTCACTTAGGTTCCTAAAGACCTTTCTCTCCATATTTGAATCATACACCTAATACCCTTAAACAAGATCCTTGGTGTTTTCCCACATGTATTACATGTAAAGACCTCTAATATTTCATTATTTTTGTTCGTAGACACTCTCTCTATATGGATATTATAATTACTCTTCTTCTTAGTTTTATATTTATAAGAAATAGATTTAGAAAAATATTATTCAGTCTTGATAGTTCTTATTACTATCCTCTCATATGTTGAAAAAGATATCATAGATATTAGAAGACTATTATCTAACCAATAAAATAAGTGTTCAATCTTCCTTTCAAGGTTGCATAAATAATATACACTATACCTTGATAAAATTGTAATTTTGGCCACATACTCCACCACCGTCTCCTTTTTTTTTTTCTGAAGTCCAATAAATGCCTTTCCATCCCTACAAATCTCTCTAAAGGAAAATATTTTTCTAGAAATATCACATTTAATGCATTCAATTACATTTTTTAAATCAATTATTCTTTATTAGTAATTTTAATTAAGTAACACCATTGGTAAAAACCACCTCTTAGATGATACAAAACCATAATGACCTCTTCCATTTCAGAGCATCCTAAATACAAAAATATTTTCTCAAGAGACTTAATCCATTGTTCTGCCTCTATGAGAGTAGTGGTTCCACTAAATTGTGGAGGTTTTTTCTCATAAAATGATCCATAGTGGATGATAATTGTAGAGTGGAAACCGGTTTCTCCATGTGATAAAATTTATTTTCTCATTCCCTTTATTAATTGAACTTCAATTTTCATAATTTTCTCAGTAGAAATATTAACTCCCCTATCCGAATTATTATGATATTCCTCACATTGTGTATGGTTGTTCGGCTTGTTTTTGATTCTTCAAGTTGGTTCCATTATGTTAAAAAAATTTGTTAGTTAATTAGTAAGCTTCCAACAATAATTATAAAAAAATTATAGAATAATATCTATATTTATTATCATGGTAAAATAGATGTTCTATACCTACATTTTCATAATTTTAGTTCTAAAGGTTTTTACTAAAACTTTCTTTGATATCAACTATAATAAATAAAACCGAGATTTCCCTGATCTGGTGAGTAAAAGATATTACTTTCTAAGGATCATGGTTTGTAGTCCTCAAGAGACTAGATACACTAAATTAAAAATTAAAAAAAATAAAGTATAAATATTTATTACACATTTATATCCTTTGTTTAATCATATCATTCCACTTAATTACCTGGGGAAATGGTGAAACAAAGTAATGGTGGTGATCTTAAGTGATTGGTAATATAAATATATACAAAGGAATTTAAAGAAATAAATAGATATGTTAAAATAATCATCATGATTATAATTTAATCTATAAAAATGAATATATAAGTGTGATCAATTGAAGAAAAATAATTAAATAATCAAATTGGTCACAAAATAATATGAAATATTGAATTTCATAATACCATATGTCAAAAACATAACATTAATTCCTTGTTCCAAGACATTAGTCAAAGAGATTAAGGATGCTCATATTATCCTATCATTTTTATCCCATGGGAATGAATAGTGCATTGAGAGGCTATATAATTTTGTTACCACCTATCGCCTAAAATTATAATACTTTCCACCACATAAAAAAATGAATTAAGGTTTTACAAGGCATAATATTAAAGGGTGAACGTCATAGAAATACATAGATCTTTTTGTTATTGGAACATATCGTACATGATATTCTCATATGGACTATTATATTATATGTCTCATTAATATATTTACCCATTGAAATAATTAATAATAAGGCCTAATTGAGTTCCCTAAAAAATAAAATAATAATTAGGGAATCATAGTTTTAATAAGTACCCACAACAAGCGAGTTATACAAATTTGTAACTGATATGTATTTATCAAGACTAAAGAGTTTAAATTTGTTTAGGAAATTTTATTTGAAATGGTACGAGACTAGAAAGACACATACATTATACAAAAACATATATATTATATATTTTTAAGTATATAGATTATCCATAGCATAACCCTCATCCATCCAATGGCCCTAAGGCCTTCATTTTTTATTGATTTTTGATAATACACCTTTCAAGGGGTGAGGTGGAACCCTTACAAGGCCATTAGGCATAAGTATTACTTGTAATATAGGCCTTAGAGTAATTCATTACCATTAGGATTCAAAAATTACATACAACCCAGACTAACTACTTGGAACTGCTCTTCCCCCGCATCTTCACCGTGAAATCAGATCTCCACCTACGCATGGCTATTCAGCTAGGCTATCCCATGCATGCACAAGCTTTTCCCAATGGCAGGTGTCATACCCTCTCATTCTTACAATCCATGTAGCTTATGTTGTGGAGAAATCTCCTTACTCATTCTCCTAAATAGAATTTTCCTTGTAGGTTTATGGTTTTCCTCTACACTTAAGGTGATCTGAAGGCCTTGAGGTGGCCCGAAGGCCTTACAGGCCCGAAGGCTTGGGTGGCCCCAAGGACTTAAAGGACTCGGGGACCAAATCAGTGGCCCGATGGCCCATACGGGGGCAAATTCCCAGCTGCTACAGTGCCAAATAGTGTCTGTTATAGTTCCGACTACAGTACCTACTACAGTACTACACAGTTCCCGCTATAGTACCTGCTACAGTACTGCTACAGTACCCCCCAGAAATTTTGCCTCTGTCTGGATTTGATACCAAGTCACCTGGATGAACTTAAGAGTCTTCACCAACCAGACTGAGGCTCATGTGCCCATAGAATAACCCTTAGGAGTGTCAAACCAAGTGCATAATAAGGGCCCAGTCACTATGAACTGAGATAATGAATGGGATATACCTAACCAAATTTTTTTGGATATATTACCCCTTAAAATATATAAACCAAAATCATGTCTACTTTTTGTATCCAGAGAGGTATTTATTTTATAATAATATCATAAACCTTTTCATTTACCAAAGTATAGGATTTATATGGATACAAAGAGGTTTAATCAGAGTAACAACTTATAAATTAGGAATAAAGTGAATGAAAGGAATGATTACAAGGGTGATATGTCTTAATAATGGACATAAAATGAAATAAAAAAAATAATAGAATTATTACTTTTTTTAAAACGAAATGACAAGGTATTGTAAATAGTAATTTTAAGAGAGAGAATCAATGCTTACTTTGGCATATTAATGACTTAAAAAAGGGTATAAATTAAGGTGTTTGGGTAATCTATCATTGATAATAGTTCAATGGGGATATAATAAGATGGATACATATCATGGAATCATATAAAAAGAAAATTTATAATACATTTCATTTAATAAAATGGGAATTGGAAATGAGGAGAGAGAAATGGTAACCCTTACCTCTCTTGAGATTCTTAGATTGGAACCCAACCATAGATCCAACTGAACTATAAAAGAATGAAGAGGCAGATATGGGATATAATCCTTGAGAGATAAACTAATATGTAAGATTGGATTTGGTGTGTAATAATGAGAGCAGGGGTGGGTATTTATAGGTGTGGTGCGTGTAATTTAATTGAAAATTTATAAATTATTTTATTATTTCACTTTACTTTAGTGCCCCACTATAAACATTGTGCCCAATACCACCCTTAATGCCCCAATATTGTGTCAATGACAAAAAATGGATTATAAAATCAATTTATGGAATGATTCATGCTTATATAAATATGATTTCATATTTACAATATTTTCCACATTTTATCACATTCCACCATTTTTATCGTATTTTATAATTTTAATAAAAAACTAAAATTTTGATACCTTATATAATTTGGAAATACCCACTAAAAATATGAAATCCTTTTTATCAATTTTATTAAATATTTACCTCCCTTTTACCTTTCATATTTGGTTGATACATTTATGAAAATAAACTATAATATTTTACATACATTAAATGTGATAAATAATTTAAATTATAACACAACTGAACCCCTTATACATAAACCATAATTACACAAAAATATTCCCTAAGGGTAATTTGTTCAGTGGTAGCATATTCATTTTGTATTTTGACCAACCTTGATTGGATGGTGATCTCTACTAACATGAACTTATTCCACATATAGTTCTACTCCAACATCACTTGTTAAATTTTTTATTGGGCTTGGTCAAGGGTGAACCCTAGGGATTCTACCTCCTTCCCATACTCTGATAAATTAACTTCATAAGGTATGTAACTACTGGAAGAAGTTATATTTCATCCATTATCTGATATTTAACATTCATAATTACCCTTAATATAGACTAATACTAACAGTCTATTCTTAATCGATATACCACCATTGGTCAAAATGACCAAAAATTTTATTGACCAATGTTCATAATTCCCAATGGTTATAATTCCCAATGATCATATTGATGCGTATATATATATACTAGTATCTAATTCCGTTCAAAAAATTATCTATGTTTTTACACTATGTCAATTTCAATATTTACTATTTTCTTATTAATATAAATTTATCTCGTGTACTTGTTATTATTTTTTTAGTATGACCCACTAAAGTACAAGATTATGGTGTTTCCACAAATTTTTACATGATTTATGGTTATTGTTTTAGATTCTATAATAAATGTAATTACTTTGTTTTTTTTGTATCTATATACATTTTACTATTATGATGAAATAATGAAATGTGAATTGTGAAACAATCTTGTGAGGAATTTCTTATTTACTTTTAAATAATCTTTAGTATTACATTGAAGATATTAGAATTTTAGCATGGAAGTTATTTACAATAAAGTCTAAAAATTGGATCGATAACTTTAAGGAATCAAAGATAAGTAGATACTATAATATATCTTATAGTTTCTTTGAGTGATTTAGATTTTTTTTCATTTAGCATGTTCTTTATAATACCTACTATTTTAAAAGGTATTCTTCTAAATCTTATATCTTACCTTAAAGTTATTTTCCAATATTACTTGATTAAGATGGTTTCAAGGCTAGGATCCTGAGCTTTTTCTGATTTATTAGATGAATGAGCTTTCAAGAAGAGGAAGATGTGGCTTTCAATAGGTTTACAATCAATGATGTTTAGGTTTATTGGACTAGTTATTGATAAATGAGATAAAATATGAAAACATGGATAGAGAATCCTGGATAAGTTCTAAATTTGGAGCGTCATACCTCTAGATAAGTTTATGGTTAAATAAGTTCCTATATTAGGACTCATACACCTTGTTTCTTATTATCAAACCACCAACTTCTATGAATTTAAAAGTGAAAAATTAATTTCAATATATTTTTTCTAGTAAAATTATCATTTTTATATATTAAGGATTATCATACATAACTATTTCAATTATTTCTTTCATTATATTATTTTTTTAATTCCTTATTGGTTTATTGTGCCTTATTTATCAATAATGCTTTTAAAGTACAATTCATTTTATTTTAACAATGTACTTAACTTATACTCTAAATTATTCAAAAAATTTATGTTCTAAAAAATTTAAATTTTTGAGTGGTATAAAAATTACAGTTCACGATTATACTTCCATATATCCTCCCTCTTGATGTATATTTACCTTCTATTATCTAGTACAACATTTGGTATCTGTTCCATTCTATTTATTTTTTATGATACATTTAATATCAGGGAAAGTATATATGTTTGAATTTCTCTCCTTAATTTTAATGGATTTTATATATTATATTTTTTTATAATTTATAAGTTTTATTACACAAACATGTAATAGATGAAAGATTTTATGCTTTAGATATGTTCGGTGTGATTACATTAAAAACTTTAATAATTTGAATCGTAACATACCACATATATTTGATGGAGGTGATTGTGAGTATCTATATGACTATATGGATACATTTATGATAAATTACAGTGTCAAAAAATATATCATGATTATGAAAAATTATAATATTTTGATGAAATATATTATTGTCTTTACCAATGATGAAAGAGATGAAATCCAACATAATTTTTGAGTGAGGAATAAATTACTATATGAAATCTAGATAAATATATATAGTATAGTTTTTCCATGTTAGATGGAATGTGTAATCTAAAGAATCTTTATGTTACTCACTTTGGATCTATAAAATTTCTAGAGACTAAAATAGCTATAATGATAACTGATTATAAAAGTATTAACTTTATCCATGGTGAGTCTGTTTCTCAAATTCATTAGAGATTTATGAAAAATTTTAATAGTCTTCAGTCACTTGGAGAGAGAGAATTATTGGATAATCATCTTGCAGAAATGATTATTGATATTTTACCAAAGTAATGGGAGTTAAAGTGAACAATGATCGATGATTGAAAAAAATTACTAAGATAAGATTTTGGAATTGATTGGAAATATCACATATTATGAGAGTATACTTAAAATATATTACAAAAAAAAGAGAAATAATAATAAGGTTTATTTTTCTTTAATTTTTATAGATTTAAATTTTAGAGATAAAACTTCTAAGAAAAATACTTCTAAGAGAAGAACCACAAAAGTGTCCAGATGATATCTTATTGAACTTATAAAAAAGAATATTATTAATTGTATATTATGATTTTTAGTATTTATAACTTCAATATATATTACTGGAATGATAATAATAATAGAAAATATATACACGAGAATAAATAGTTTTTAAATAAATATGTTATGAGTGCAAAAAAACCTAGATACATTCTAACATATTACCCGAGACTGAAGAGGAAAGTAAAATAATAAAGGTTGTATTATAAAAAAAGTGGAAATAATTTATAAATACTAATGTAACATAGATTATTTTTGAATATCCATATAATTATAATAATTTATAAATATATAGTGATGATAGATGAAATAATATTAGATTTTATGCTAAAGTTCACGAGATTGATTTATGATTTATGAGTGAAATTTTGGTGGATAATTATATAATTTATCATTGAGATGAGATTATTCATTTTTCAAAAACATTAAATCACATTTATATGATGAAGTATATAGAATAACTTGATATAAATAATAAATAAATGACCAAATTTCTGAAATTTATGACACCTATCACATACTCTATAATAATTTTATGATGCTCAAAGCTGAAGTTGTAAAGAAAAAAACTGAATTTAATAAGGTTATGAATTATATATATAAGTTTAAAAATAAGTTTAATAAGCTAGAATATAATATTTATATGTTAAATTTCGAGCATAAGGGAAGGTCAACTCCCATTAGTACTTTGAATGATAAAAGTGATACTGTAAAGTTGAAATATGAAATTAAAGGTCTAAAAAGTTTCTAGTAAGTTTTACTTCCTAAAGGAATAATTTTGATAAATTATATAATCAGTTGTGGAAAAACATAGAAACTTTATAACTAGGTAGTAAAACCAAAATAATTATAATTTATCAGTCAAATTATTTTTTCCATGTAGTATACCATTTTGTAAAAATAAATCAACAAGGCGTACATTGAAAGAGAAGACATTTTTTGAATAAAATTCAATATTCTAGAATACATACAGAATGGTCTAAATGGATATTTTTATAACCCCCCATATTAAGGGTTAAAGGTGTAACCCTTATATGGCACATAGGATTCGTGAAATTATAGGACCCTAAGGTCTTTAAGGAATTCATCCAGACTTTGAATACAAGAAACTATCCCTCCCCATCATCTGCATCATGATTAGCTCTCCACCTTTGCATGGATGATTAGATATATTTCCTATGCAGAGATGCACATACCTAGTATTGATAGAAAATGACATACCCTCTCAATCATCCAAATCTGATAGCTCTACTCTGGTGAATGTGCTTGCTCTAAATTCTCTTCTAGAGCTTGTTCCTTGAAGAACTTTTCTAGTTTTTATCTACACTTTAGGTGGTCTGAAGTCCTTGAGGAGGCTTGAAGGACTTGTGGTGGATCTAAGGCCATAAGTTGTCCCAAAATCCTTAATGGTATGAAGTCCTGGGTAGCCCAAAGGTCTTAAATTCCCCAAGCACAAACTGGTGGCTTGAAGATGAATAGTTTCAGATGCTATAGTATCGAATAGTACCTGCTGCACTACCTGCTATAGTGGATGCTATAGTACCTACTGCAGTACTTCTATAGTAACCCAGAAAATATGCCTCCTCCTGGATTCAAACCTAGGTCTTGTGGATGCACTTGAAGAGTGGTTTCACATAAAGTGTTATTTGAGAGCACTTATGGACAAAATTAGGCATATCTTTATCAAAATTAATTTTTGATCAAGGTATATTTTTTGCATATTGGAAGTTGAAATCTTATATTTGGTACCTGTAAACTATCATTTTCAATATTTTTCTACCACATGAAATTTTTTATTTTCATACATATGTTCTCATACTTTTTAAATTCTTTTAATCAAACTTTAACACTTTTGTTAAGTAGGGAGTTTGGTATTTGTTTGGCTAACATTCATAATTTTTTTGTACCATTGATTTCAATAGAATATATGAACATGATTTAAGAATTACTTCTATAACCATATTTGAAAGAAAAAGATAAAACCATAAAGTTGAAAGCTAACTTTTGGAAATATGAATACTACTTAATATCTATCTTAATTTTTTTTGATAAACTAGATATCAATTTTACTTTCATTATCATTAGTTAATTTTTATATTTTCATGTTTTCTTCTTGAGAATTTAATTCAAAAAAAGGTAACTAACATTTATCTTAATAAATTTAAAATATTTTTCTATTTTCTATATTTTATATATCCCTTTGTTTTTGAAAATAATTGAATTTAATTTCATAAAAAATTCAATTTTATCTATCACTATTTGTCTATTCCCTTATGAAAAGGAAGAGTTTCTGTCTTTTCTGACCTTATTCAAAAAATATATATCATAACTTACATGATCCATTAAATTTTAGAATTATAGATGAGAAGATAGTTTTTCATTCCAGGGGGAGATCATATTAAAAGAAAAGTTATAATATCATTCATTTCACATATTAAAGATGTAGAATTAATGGAAATTACATAAAAATATTTTTATTTATCATAATGTTTTCTTTATATATTTTTCTATTTTTGTATAAATAGTATTTTTTTTAATACTATAATTGTTGTTAATGAATGAATTTATCCATGAATGCATTTTTTTTAATATCCTTTATCTTATTTTAGTTAACCCAATAGGGATGTTTAGTTTTTCTTTATATTTGGGATAGGGGGAGAATTTAAGGAATTTACAGAAGAGATAAAATTTATCCTAAGTTAGTCTGAAAATTTCAAAGGGGCATATATCTATGGGGTAGAGTACCAGATGATAAAGGGGGTTTTGTTTTTCTATTTTTATTTCTAGTTCATATTTAATACTTAATTTTTTATCTTTCTTTTGGATTTCATTATACAAATCAAAACGGGGGAGAAATTAATAGATCATAATATTTTCTTTCCTTTTTAAAAGGAACTTTTATTATTAATAATATCATTGAATTTTTTTTTCTTATTACCATGTTCTTTGGGTTGAGTTGTTATAGAGACCAAGATTAATATACATGGATATTACATAAATTTTGTTTAATATTCATCACACTACAAAAATACCTACATAAGAACCATAATAGTTTAGTGCCCTTGGAAACCTAGAACAAAATATTATAAAATGGGAAAAGATCTTCAATGTTTCCCACTAATATCTTTGCCTCGAGTACTTCTACTTAAAACCTTTCTTCATAATTTGGGGGAAAGAAACATAATAAAAGGTAATCCCAGATGATAAGTAAGGGTAAATTAAGGATATATGTAAGCATAAAATGATCATAAGGGCATGATAACATGAGAATAACATTTTAATATCTTACCCTACATATAAAATATCATAAACATGAATTATGTAATAAATATTAGTTGTTAATAAGACATTAATCATAAGGTAATCAAGAGCATAATCGATGAAATAATAAAATATGAATAAGACATAGAATTTTTGGAAAACACATAAACATGTAATATTATTACTTATTAGCCCAGGATCATTTCCAAGACTCATTAGGGAGATTCATGGGGACTACACCTATTGGGAGGGACACACCGTCATCCCCAGTCCTAGTCATTTCCTTTTAAGGGATCAGGTTTTCATATCTACCCATAGTGTATTAGGTTTCCCCATATTCCCAAAGTGGATTAGGTTTCCCTATATTCTTTATTTGATCAAGAGCATAGACTTGATTCCCATAATTATCTCACAATATATAAAACATTACCCAATTCATTGGAGGGAGAAATAGGTCCCACCTGTCATATAAAAACATCCTGCATATATGTCCTATAAGATAATAAAACATACATCATACCAATACCCATAAAAATATATTAGTTTCATAAACATAATATAATAACCCATAAAATGAAATGAGTACCATAAAAATTTCATCATATAATTACCTATATAAAATATATGGTTCTCATAATAATTTCATCAAATCATGGCTTGTGAGAATAATCATGTTTTAAAAGTATACAACCCATGGAAGAGAAATGGGTGTCATAAACATCATTCCAATGAAAATATAAACCATTTATAAAAGAATATAATTGTTATTCTTGGATCATATCCTAATGAAAGTGTAAACTATAAAAAATTATGTCATATTATATTAATAAGGATTTTTAATGATCACATGAAACATTTTTTAAAGAAAACATTATTCCTTTGAAAATACTTTTTTATAAAACCATTTCAAAATCATTTTTTAAATGAAGATTTACAATTTAATTTAAAAAATTTCTTTAGGAAAATATATTTCCCTCTATAAAAAATCATTTTTAAAACATAATCATTTTATAAACCTTTTTCTTTTAACATAAATTTGAAATATTATAAAGGAATCATGAAAATATTTTCAAAAAAGTTTTCATTGAAAACACCTTTAAAACTCACAAAGGAATCTTGAAAAATTTATGAAAACATTTTTTATATGAAAATATTTTTTAAACCTATAAATAAGGCATGAATCCATTTTTAGAAATATTTTATAGAAGCATAATCATAAAAACCCTGATAAATAATTAGATTATTTTAATAAACTCTTACCACTTGGTATCTTTGAATCGTACTCCCCATGTAAGAAAATGAAGTTAAATAAGGATTAAAATATAATTGAAATAATTTTATTCTTGATATAACATTTCCAATGGAAGTATATACATGTTGTAAAATAATATGGATGCCTAACCAAACACGAGTCTCAAAGAAAAAAATTGAGACAAAACGATCTTACTGATTTGGTATCTTTTAAACTGTAAAGCCCCATGAAAGAGATATCATAAAATGGGTATTTGAATATCCATAAATTTATGGATAATATCCATAGAATATATTCAGGTTTATTTTATACACTAAACACAATAAATGAGTGGCAAATAAGGCATAAATCTCACAAAAATAAAAGTGAGACAAAAAACCCTTACCTTATGTCTTGTCTTTCATCGTACTCTTAAAAACCACCTATATAATAAATATAATATTATTATACATTTATTAAATAAAAAAATTATAGTATATAATACCATATAATATTTTATTATGACATTATATTACATATTTATTAATAATTTCATGCTAATGTTACGATTCAGGTAATATTCGCTTTGTTTTTCATACATATTTTGACTTATTATTCTTGGTCCCCTTAAATAGAACATGTTTTACTTATTTTCATAATGTAAAACATTTTATAAGTATAATATATATTCATTATATTTTCATTTATAATAATCTATAGAATATATAAGTATTAAATGGAATACACCATTCATGGAGTCAGTAGGCCATACGTATGCATGAACATTGTTTCCGTTTTATTTTCATATTGAAAGAAAACATTTAAATGAAATATATGAATATATATATATAATATAATTCCAGTCAAATTATTAGTTCATATATATCATAAAATTTAACTAAACCCATCCATAACACATTCCATTTAAAGTGTGAACGAATCACATCGCTTTGAGAAAGTGGTAGTTTACACGTCCAAAAACGAAGTTACCGTATTTACTCAAATTGTAAATCATGAAGGTTTATTTTATATAATAATTATATTATATTAAATTAATCATAAATATCATATATATCACATAAAATATATTTTATATCATAATACCTAACCATGAGAGGTGGTAAAGGAAAAATGAACAACATCTTGTCGTGAGGCGGTAGTTCGTCGTACATAAGAACGGTAAGTTCATTACCCATTATATGGAATTGTTCATATGTGCAGGTATAAACCATAAAATAACAACATATAAATATATTAATTATACTTATACTATTATATAATCATTAAATTATAATATTTGAAGTAGTGGAGAGTGAATATAAAACAAAGGCGCTTGAGGAGGGATGTTACCTCTTTTTTTGCATAACTCCTCTTGGTTTGCACGAAAGGTCTTCCTTGGATGGATTTATTCCCAAAGGTAGGATTATAGGATGAAGGGAGGTATGTTTTTAAGATATTTAGGTATATTTGTTTTGGGACAAAGGGCTTTATAGGCATGAATACGTGGGAGGTGTGAGTGTCATTTTATATTGGAGGAGGGGTGTCGTTCTGTTAAATTTTAGAAAAGGGAATTCCACCAATTTCACCCCATGTCAAGTGGAACCAATAATTGATGATATTTTAACCAAGAAAGGATAGGGTAAAACTGTGTCCATACAATGAATTTTAAATAAGTTTCTAGGTCATTTTTTCTCTTAAGTTTACAGTTTAGTACTTTGTTAAGCTAAGTTTTCTCTTAATCATTGTAATTAATTTTAATCACTTCCCCTAATATTTTTGGTCAAAAAATAAGTTGAACTTATTATAAATTAGAAATTATATTTATTAAAAATATTGGATCCATTTATCCAAATTCTAATAACATAAGTGGTATAAATTAAATTAAATTTAATCCTATAGATAGGATGACAAAGCGGTGTTTTAAAGTAAAAATGTTTAAAAGTATGAAATGTTTTTATATCAAATTTCAATGTGAAATTTATTTCAATGAATGAAATTGGATTAATTGATTTAAAATTTATCTAATTTATCACTAAAAAAATATAATATAATTTAACTATATAAATAAAATAGATGAAAAAACAAATTTGAATTAAAATTCAGTGTGTTTCACTATTCATCAAAAAATGAAACTTCTCAGAAAAATACCAAATATTAACCCAAATTAAATTTTAATATTTCAATTAAAAACTGAATTTTATTTTCACATAAAAAAATAAAAGTTTAAAAACCCATATTTAAATTGGGTTGGCCATTAAATGGTGGTAAAATTACTATTTAGAAACTACATTTTTTATTCATAAAATTAGATTTATTCTTATCTTATTTCTATAAAATATATTAGATGAGTATAAAAAATATTGATTGAAATTAAAATACATAAATTTTATTTAAAACATTAATCTAAATTGGACTGTTTAATTTATCGAGATAAAATTGTTTTTGTACATAGAAAAATATTTTTCTTAGAAATGGAATTTCTCCATTCTCAAATAGTTATTACTTTCATTTATAACTAATTTAAAAAATGATTATTTTTATATACATGTTTAGATCATATTTTTACAATTTATTTAATCTTATTTTTAGCTTCCATTCTAGTGGATAAGCAGTAACTATAATAATATTTTAATAATAAAATTAATAGTATATTGTATTTTGGTAAAACTCAGCATAACATGTAACGTATGCAATCAAAGGGACTCAACATTTTATGTAATACAAGACAAACATAGAATTTCATATACTAAAAGATAATCTATGTTTTGTGTATAGTATAATATTTACTTGTTGTTTTGTATAACGCAATCCACACTTAGTGATTTCATATAAAAAATCTATATTCATTATTTGTGAAATGAAAAATATCAAAAAGATTAAATTAATTTGAAAACAATATTTCACCAAATATTGGGTTGTTACGTTATACGCCTCTTAAAATGAATTTATTACACAAGAAATATAGGTTATCCAAGGTTTAATACTTGAAAGTTCCATTCATAGAAACCCACATTGTAAAAATGAATACTAAAGCTTCTTTTTAAGAGTGAATATTGGAAAAATAATGGTTAGCTAAAGTAACACATAACTAGGTTTCCATATAAGAGAACATATGTGGGAAGTGAGAACATGCACAAGGAAGAAAATTTTAAATAATAATAGAGATTTATAAATATCACTAATCATGTGAAATTGGGTGATCCAGAGAAAGATAAAAATCAAAATACCATAAAGTTAAGAAGCATGAAAGAGATCATAGATATCATAAAAAATGATAATAATAGGACAAAATTTTATATCAAGATCAATTTCCTAAATTTGAATTTTTTTACAAGAACATATACATACTTGATTTTATTCCCTTTCATAAGTAAAATATTTCCCTTTGGTTATGTCTAAAACTAATTTACACTTCACCTCTTTTCCAAAAAGGATGGCGAACTTTTAATTCCTAAATCACTAACAGATCATGAGATCCATGATATGTAATCCCATATATCATCAGTTAATATAAACAAAAAGTGGTTAGAATAGGTTATCTAATATTTATAAATCCTCATGTTTTGAGATAATAATTTAATCTCACAAACTTCATCTGAATTTTAACTTAAAATTTTCATAAATGGATAAACTTATATCCCTTCCAAAAGTTGAAAATCCAAAACTTTAAAAAGAAGGTAACACAATTAGCTTAACATTGATCCCTAATATATAAGAAAGTATCTCTTGGTTGTCACATTCCAAACATGTTAATACCCTCATCATATATTCTATTGAAAAAAGGGAACAACCTGAAGTACCAAAAATGTTTTTGGAAAACATGTATGATTCCATATTCAAAATATTACTAGATATATTCCTTAAATACAAGAAGTTTTAAACTTTACCCATGATGATATATATCACTTTTTCAAAATATCCACAATCAGTTCTAGGGTAATTAGTGCTATCCAATTTACTTTACCAATATCAATCATCGCTTTATCCAAAATAAACACAATTTTCTCAATATCAGTGAAACATTAAGGGTTAACTTACCTTAATAAAAATATTAAACTTCCATTAGATAACTTTTTTTAGTTCATCAGAACCATTCAATATATTTTTTTAAAATCCTTATTGGAAAAAATATACTTCATGGTTCATATAACATAATTCTTTAATTCTTATACATATACACTTAAATCATCCAAATTTATTCTTAAACCACTGATGAGGCCTCATCATATTATCCCCTAATACCCCTTTCATTGAAAATGAAATATGATTCATGTCTTAAGGTTCCTAAACCAAAATCCAATAATTCATCCTACGTTTAACATAAATAATACTCGAATAACATCCCATAACTTTCACATGTCATTTGAAGTCTCTTTATCTTCAAAAGTATAATCAATACTTCCGGACCTTCCTAATTCCCTTCATGAGATTTCCACATAGGAAATATATTTTCATCATTCCCATATATTACAAATTTGAAACATTCAATGTTAACAAAGTTACTTATAGTTCTTGATATTGACTAAAAACAGAAAGCATATGGTGAGAAACACTTATCATAGCATAAAACCATATAATCATGTAAAATTACTTATAAGATGTCTAAATAATGACAGCAACATATTTAATATATGAAACCTTAGTTTCACCATAGGTTATTCATAGTAAACTTATATTTAAATCCATCATGATAGTTCTCAAAGAGATTATGAATTCCCAAAGCATATCCCATGGGAGTATCAAACCTGGTGTGCAGTAAGACCCTTTTTCATGCACCTGTTCCTGATCGAGTCTAGATTAATACTATGATTTTGGGGTTTCTGTAACACCTGAGATTTTATGAGAAATATTTTTTTTATGTTATATACATCATCAAAGGAATATTTCACTACACACAACACAATCTTGGATTGTTTTACGCGCAATCACGACCTTCCACAATAGCATGTGTTGTACGTAATACCGAGTTTCATTAAACAACGATATGCTATTAAAAGATTATATAAACTAGTCATTATGAATAGAAATAACCACATTTTGAAATTTTATAAATTTTATCTTTCAAAATGGACTTCATTTTTGGATTCAGAATATCAAAATTAGCCTAGGGTGAAATTTTCGTTTTTTTCTGAAAACTTTCAATTTTTGATGAATAGTGAAAATACTGAGTTATTGGTTAAAACCGACTTTTTATTTAAATAATCATTTATTTTATTTAAATTTTGTTTTAGGTAAAAATAGATACATAATAATTATATAAGGTCAATTTAATTCATTGGAGTAATTTTATAATAATTTTAGATATATAAAAATTTTATAGAACTTTTCACCGTCTTTTACCCACCTTCTAAGAGCATTTTCAATTGTACATAAAACTTAATTTTACTACTTCTGTGAGTTGAATTTTAAAAATCCAAGAGACACTGTTAATATCAAGGAGTAAAATGTGGTTCAATAAGATAAAAATAATTTTTGGTGAATAGTAACTTTTTACTTTTATTTACCACGGTTAAAAGTAAATAGGGTAATTAAGGGTAAAAATGATATTATTATTACCCTAAAACATGTCCTAATTATATTGGATAAGTTTAATTCGACCAAAAATAACCTTAGGAAAAAAAATATGACCATTTAGGTCCACTTGGATTAGATTAAGACACTTATAATTATTTTATTTAAAGAAGAGTTAAAAGAGTTAAAATCAAAGTTTAATAACAAAAATCATTTTTAATATAGGGTTATACATAAGATAAATTCGACTATAAATATTCATTAGAAACCTAATAGATTTCCTACATAATTTTAGTTTATTTATAATTTTTAGACATTAAATAAATTAATTTATTTTTGACACAATGATGATGCAGTAATTACCTTATTAATGAAATATTAACATAATTGATGTTATATATACCCAAATAAATGTAATTTGAGACTTTTTATGAATCAAACTAATTTTATAGGATAAAATGACATGTTTTTATTGATTTAAATAACTTTTTTAGAACTAATCATGCGGTTATGATTTTCACAAAAATCAATTACCAAATAGTTTCAAAATTGAAATAAAATAGTTTTTAAAACAAATATTATATTATTAATTGTTATTCTATTCTTAAAAATCTAAGGTTATGCCAAATAAATTATATAGGGTTATATATATTAATAATGAACCACTTGGGGTTCTTTTGGCTTGTTATAGTATGTTTATTAACCATATAGTGTAAGAAAACAAGAAGACACAGTAAAAGTTAAATTATTTAACTTAGAGTTAAATCTAAATGATAAGGTTAAAATAGTAACCCAAACTTGTCTAAAGCCTATTGGTTGAGAGGATTGCGACCCATCCCCACCTTAGCTTTGAAATAAATCAATTTGGAGCTATTAAATACCGAATATTACTTTATTATTAAATAATATTTTACGGTTTTCCTAAGGTGCCCCTCTCCACCCTTATAAAAGGGCACCTACTCCCTCTCCTCCTCACACAATTTTGAGCCTTAAATCCCAGCCAAACCCTACCAATTTCCCTTCTCAACTTCCATAGAAACATACCAGAGGTCTTGGTCTTCTTAGAAGACCAATATTAGTTCCCTAAGAGGAGGTTTCAAAGAGGTGTGTTGAGGAATAGCTAATATCCATTACCGATTCTTTCAAATTTATTTCTTCTTCTACTTACTCTTATTTAGATGTTTCATTATGAAGTAATATCATAAGTATCACTCATATACTGATATGTTATTATAAATATGAAAAAACCCTATTTCACCTTCTATCCATCCTACGGAAAATGAAATCATCGTGCGTGCGTACGTAAGGAATACCGTCTCCACGCCGCGGTGTAATCTGTTTTCCACCACCACCTTACTTGGATGGGTATAATGTTGTAAAGAATAACTATATATGATTATTATAACATGATACTAATTCTGAGACATTCCATATTACACTCCAATACCATTCAATAGTTATCGGAATGATATCATCGCTCGTGCGTACGTACGGCCTACCGCCTCCACGATGTGATATAACTCTTTCCACATGATCTTCATTGAATAATGATTATATAAATGAATTTAATGAATAAATATGATATATATTACACTAATAACATTCTTTAAATAAGGTATCTATAACCTAAAAATAGGAATAAGAATTTATTCGACAAGGCATGCATAAGAACATAAAGTAATGAACACCCGAATAACAAGTAACAATGAAATATCACCAATAAGAAGATAATAATATGACCATATATGATATCATAACAATGAATATGATTTTTCAATAAGTCAATGACATTATTTAAATCATTATATACAAGGTTCAGATACGTATGAAGCAAATCAGACCTAAGGTGAGGGAAAATCTTGCAATCTCATTTTTATCCGAGATTGTTTATACTTCATAATTTACTGGGGAATATTTATCATCCACATCTATGTTTCCTCAATATAAAATATTATTTCTATACTCCTATAATTGTTAAAATTAAATTTTACCCATTGGCGAGTTTTTAGTAAAAGACATGAAAGGAATCTTTTGTCATTTTTAGTGCGAGGTACTTTTTGACTTTTCCGGCCAAAGTACGAGAAGAATGTTTTTTTCACTTATACGACATGAATGGATTTTTATGATTTCATAGAACATTATTTCCACGAATCTTCCTTTACAAGTTTTCAATTTTATTTTTAATCAACTTCATTTATTTTAAAATTCTATGACATGTTAAGAAAGGAAAATTGTTTTCTGAAGTAGAAAGGATATTTTCCTCAAGAATTGTGTTCAAGTGTTTTATCAAAATTATTTTCCATCTAATATAATATAGGCTTCTGTTTCTATCCCTATTTTTACATTGATTTTATTATGTTATGATGGAATTAATTTTATGATGTCCTTTTATCTTATATGGATTATGTTATGATGGCATGATGTTTAAGAATCCAATTTTTATTACATGGGTTATGCTATGATATATGATTTATGATTTTGTGTCACACATAAGAATGGTTTCATTATGAGATTGGTGGGACCTATATATCCCTCCAATGCATTGGGTAAAGATTTATATCTCATGAGATAGACATGGCTGGAACGACAAGTTAATCTGGTTCAGTGATAAAGGACTGGAACGAGGTGTGAACTCGGTTTAGTAATGGACTTTGTCTACTATGATGGTCTTGGAAAAGATCCTTGACTAATATTAAATGATTTTCTATGATTATGCGTGTATTCCACAAAGTTTCATGTTTTATGTTATGATTATTGGGATTACATTTCACTACTATGATTTATCCCATGTTATGATTTTAGGATCTCTTTTGCAGGTTAAGATTTTCAAAATGTTATGTTCTTATGAATATGATATGATTGATATTTCTTTTGTTACCCTTAATGAGCATTTGAGCTCACCCTTTTGTAGGTTTTCTTTTCCCCAGGTCAGGAAGAAGGGTATTAAGTAGGATATGCCAAAAGGGACTCTAGATATGATGAAATAAATGTGAGACAATGTAGATGATTTAAGAACCAGTTGTTTATGTTTCCCAGTTTATAAAGACACTATAACTATACGGTCCTTCCATAGTTTTGTTATATGTTGTAATAATTATGCTTCAATTCTAAAGTAATAACAGTGTATGTAAAGTATGGGTCGTTATAGTTGGTATCAGAGGAAAGGTATAGGCAAACATTGGAAACTAGGATGTGAAATCCTTATTAAGAACCCTAAGGATATGTCTAATCAAAGAAAACAATCTTAGTGTTTTAGAAATTGCCATGAAAAACCTATGATAAGACCTAAAGTGTGAAATTTTATTCTTGATTATTTGGTTTTCCTATTATGATTAGTGTTTCTCACACTATGCTTGTTGGTTTTAGTAAATGGCTGAAACCCAAAGGAACCGTGTTAATGTTGAATGCAATGGGAAATGCAATGATTTTCCCCATGAGCAACCAAACGTTATGGGAGCTGGAATGAAAAATCTTGTAGCCATGCTCATACAACTTTTTCAAGCTATGAATCATGCAGGACTTCCAAACGAGCAAAGGAAGGAGAAACATTCTGTTGAATCCTTCATGAGGCAGCGTCCACCTTCATTCAACGGGTCTTCTGATCTATTAGTGACTGAACAATGGATCAGTAACACTGAAAAGATATTTTAAGTTGTACAATGTTCTCAACATGATAAAGTAATCTAGAAGTATATCGTTTGGAAGGTAAAGCTGATAAATGGTGGAATATTATAAAGAATACGAGGTAAAGGGATGAAATTGAGTCCATGGAATGGGACGAGGTCAAGAACTTATTGCTCAACAAGTACTTCCCTCATATTCTTTGAACAAAGACGGAGAAGGAGTTTCTTGAACTGAAGAAAAAGGATGATGAATCTGTTGGTACCTACGAATCAAATTTTACAAGACTTGCAAGGTACGCTTCTGGAATTATAATCCAACCTGAGAGTAAGATCAATCGATTTTTAGTGGCTTAAAACAAAGTCTTCAAAGGGTGTTATCCATAAGGGACTTCAATAGCTATGAGGAAATTGTTCGATGTGATATCAAGGTTGATAAGGAGATTGGAGTAAGCCATCAGCCATATGGGTTTGATAAGAAGAGGAAAATGGAATTCAAAGGGAAATCTAAAGACCACACTAAAAATAAGATGAGTTTTCCCTTATGCTCAAAGTGTGGAAAGAATCATGGAGGGAATTGTCTTAAAGGGACAAGTAAATGTTTTAGTGTGTAAAAGAAGGTCATCGTGCAGTTGAATGTCAAAATAATGGGAATAAGATGTCTAATGATGTGAACAATGAAAGGGATACACAGAATGCACCTCATACACTTCAATGTTTCAAGTGAAAAAAATAGGGAATTATTCTAATCAATGACCTAATCCAAGGTTTGTTGATGATGATCGACGTCAAAAAACTATTAAGGCCAAAGACAAAGGAATTTCACATGAAATTACTATCAGTGATGTGGATTATGATAATTAAGTGGTGAAAGTTACAATTACTATCCACTCTAAAGTAGAAAATGTTTTATTTGATTTTGGATCCACCCACTCTTTTATTTCTGAAGAATTTTCTAACTGTATCTCCATATTACCTCAATAGTTAGATGTTGACTTAGCTGTGACAACTCCTAATGGCACAACAGTTGCATCAAAAGTTTATAATTCTTCTCCAATTGATGTTTGTGGGAAAGTGCTTCTTGCAAATCTTTTGATCCTTCCTATAGTTGAATTTTATGTGATTCTTGGCATGGATTGCATTTCTTTATACGGAGCTCATATAAATTTCCAAAGAAGGGAAATCACATTTAATATTCCCGATCAACCTACTATCATCTATCGATGAAAGTATGAATATAACCTTCCAGTGGAAATTTCATCGATCATATGGGTCTTGATTCCAATAAATGATGGTTATTTATCTCAAATGGTTGGAGAGAAACTTAAGATTAAGAATCCACACATTGTACTGGAGTTTGATGATGTCTTTCCAGAGGAATTGCTAGGTCTTCCACCAAATCGTGAAGTTGAGTTTTCAATAGAACTCATACCGGGTGTTATTCCCATTTTAAAGACACCTTATAGAATGGGCCCAATTGAGTTGTAGTAATTTAAGAAGAAACTCAAAGAGAATCTTGATAAGGGATTCATACGCCCTAGTGCATCACCTTGGGGAGTACCTGTTTTTTCATTAAGTAGAAAGATGGATCAATGAGACTCTGCATTGATTATCGAGAACTTAACAAGATCACTATCAAGAACAAATATCCTCTCCCATGAATTGATGAATTATTTGACCAACTACGTGGAGCTCAATAATTTTCCAAGATTGATCTTCATTTAGGGTATCATCAATTAAGGGTCAAAAAGGAGGATATACCAAAGACGGATTTCCATACAAGGTATGGACACTATGAATTTATAGTGATGCCATTTGGTCTTACTAATTCCCCTTATATCTTTATAGATCTAATGAATAGAGTCTTTAGAGACTATCATGATTAGTTTGTGGTAGTCTTTATAGACGATATTCTTGTCTATTCAAAGAGCAAGGAAGAACATGAAGATCATGTGAGAATTTTATTAAAGACCCTAAGAAAGGAGAAGCTTTATTCCAAATTTACCAAGTGTGAATTTTGGCTTCAAAAAGTTTCATTTTTGGGTCACATAATCTCAAAAGAGGGGATATCTGTGGATCCAGCAAAAACAGAGGTTATTGAAAGATGGTCGAGACCAACAACAGTAACTGTGATCTTAAGTTTTCTTGGTCTGGGTGGATATTATCGACGTTTTGTGAATGTTTTTTCAAGGTTATCTAATCCACTCACTAGGTTGACTCGAAAAGGAGTTAAGTTCGTGTGGACGGAGGAGTGTGAAGATAATTTCAAAGAGTTAAAATGAAGTTTATCCAGTGCACCTATGCTCACACTGCCGTGTAGTGGAGAAAGGTTTGTGATCTAAAGTGATGCATCCAAGAAGGGACTATGGTGTGTTCTCATGAAAAATGATATGGTGATATCTTATGCCTCACGACAGTAGAAAATCCATGAGAAAAATGACCCAACTCATTATTTGGAGTTAGATGCGGTAATCTTTGCATTAAAGATTTGGAGGCATTATCTTTATGGTGAAAGGTGTGATATTTATACTAATCATAAAAGTTTAAAGTATATTTTCACAAAAAAGGAGCTGAATATGCGCCAAAGAAGATGGTTGTAGCTAATTAAGGATTTTTTAGTCAATAAGGTTTTCATTATGACTTTTCCATTCCTTCTTGTTTTGAAAATCACAAACACCTTATTTTTAAGAAAAATTGCTTTTATAAGAAAAATTGCTTTTATAAGAAAAATCGCTTTTGTATGAAAAATTATCCTTATCATATTTTCATCCATATTTTTCTTAAGTATAAAATTCAGATTAATTTCTGTATTTTTAGAATTTTTTGAAACTTTGATATGAAGTATTCTGTTTTAGGATCTAAATTCTGGATAAGATCTGTAATAAAGTTTCACTCCAAAATCCAGAATGAGAACTGTGATAAAGTTTCATTCTGAACTCCGGATACGAACTCTGATTAAGTTCTACTCCAGATTCAGGAAACGAATCCTTATGAAGTTCGATAACGAATTATCATTATGAATTCTAATGACAAATTCTCATTACGAATTCTGATGAAGAATTCTCATTAAGAATTTTGATGAGGAATTCTCATTACGAATTCTCATGATGAATTCTCATTACGAATCTTGATGATGAATTCTCATTACGAATTCTGATGACGAATTCTAATTCCGAATTCTCATTCTGAATTCACCTATTAAACAGAATCTGATCATCTTTGTTTTATACACTCTGTATTTTTTTAGACTCCGAAAAAATATTTTTACACTCTGAACTTTCACTCCGAATCTTCATTCCATACTTTTGAGTTAGATTTTAAACGGTGTCGTACATTTTGTTACACTTGTTTTATTATAAAACGATGTCTTCTATTCTGTTATAAACTAACCGTTGTCTAAGTGACATGTGTACAGGTCCCTCCGATTTTTAAGGAAAATATGACCGTTGGGAAGGAGGCCGACCTTACCTATAAATAGGAGCTCATTTGAAAGAGCTCAGTGCTGAAAGACTGATTGATCTTCGACTCATGTGATTACATACTTGAAGTGATTTCTAGAGAGAGATGCTCTTATTAACTCTCAAAGATTCGTGCGACTCCGAATGTTGGTGATTACATTCGAGGACTTCCGGGGATAGGAAGACAGAGGTTTCCAACACCTTGAAGTTGAGGGCTTCCTTGCTGAGGAAGACAGAGGTTTCCAACTACCTTGAAGTTAAGGGCTTGCGCAGATAGCAAGACGGAGACTCTGATCTTTGTATCAAGGGTTTACCCTGGTGTGGGTAAGACAGACTTTCTTGAAAGTATAAATCAAGGGACCTTTATCCAAGGTTGTTGGATACCCTTCTCTTTGGGTTAAAAGACTTATATCTTGTTACTTGTAGTTTTACTACTTGTTTTTTTCTGCTAAAATTTGTATTATAAGGAAAGTATAACTTTCTTATACTTCCTTACTTGTACTCTGTTTCATTTAGATTCTATACACTTTAAGGTAGAATATCATACTGTAATCTTTTGTTAAGTCTCAATTTCCGGAACCATATTTCCGGAACCTACTTTCAGAATCTCTTTCCAGGTTTTCATTTGGTATTAGAGGTGTTGTGAATTTTCTTAGTTTAAACCTTGTTAAACTTAGCCATTTCCTTTTCTTAAGGAAACAATAGTTATTCATAACCAACTTTAAAGGTTCCAAAGGAATTTTTAAAGTTTACAATTCACCCCCCTCTTGTAAATTAAGTATCTACATCACTATTTCGATCCTACAGTTGGTATCAAAGGAGGTCTCTGAAATACTTGTACTAACGTATAAGTTTTTATTTTTTTTGATCACTTTATCATTCCGAACATTCTCATTCCATACATTCCAATTCCGTACTTTCTCATTACGAACTTTCCCATTCCGAACATTGTTATTACAAACTTTTTCTACTAAAAAGTTTGTGTGATGAAGGTTTATAAGTATGGCAGGAATTAATGTTGGTTCTATTGATAATCTAAATCCTATAAGTCCACCAATCTTTGATGGCAATGACTATGAGTACTGGAGAGATCGAATGAAGACTTTCGTTATCAATACTGGAGTAAAAATTTTTGTTATGCTCACTGGTGATTATAAAATTCCTAACAAGGAAGTTAGAACTTTTACTAACCAGGAAAAGAAAGAGTATCAACTCAACTATAAGGTACGAAATACTCTACTTTGTTCAATGAATAGAAATATATATAGCCAAATTTCTTCTTGTGAAGCAGCTAATTGTATCTGAAAGAAGTTAGAGGTTACACACTTTGGAACTTCTAAAGTGATTGAGACTTGGAGAGCTATTCTTAGAGCTGAACATCATGGCTTCAACTTTCCTTATGGTGAATCAATCTATAAAGTCAAATAGAGATTTATGACTATCATCAACAGTCTACAGTCTATGGGAGAAAAAGGCCTAGATGATGAATCTCTTGTGGATAAGATAATTGATATCATGCCTAATGAGTGGGAATCCAAAAGAACTTCTATAGATGAAAACAGGAAGGTTACTCAAATTTCTCTTGATGAGCTATTTGGAACTCTTCTCCAACATGAAACCAGAATGAAGAGAGATGTTTTCAACATAAAAAAGAAAAATGGAAATGGTACTGTTTCTTTTACAAGAACATCAAATCATATGAAAGCTAAGACTCCTGAGAGAGTAACCAGATACAAGTCTAAGAAGATGGTAGTTCATTCAGATTCTAGTGAAAGTGAAATATCAAAAAATGAATTAGCAAATCTTGCTCGAAGGATGAACAAGATAGCTAGTCATAGAAATTTCCAATGCAAGTATAAGAAAAAGGAAAGGAAAGATAATAAAGATGGAGAAGTTACTTGTTATGAATGCAAGAGAGATGGACAAATTAGACTAGATTTCCCTTTGCTCAAAATGAAAGAAAGGAAAAAAAGGCATTCAGACAGGAACAGAAAGAAGTATTATAAAGCCAAAGCTAAGAAAGTTCTGAAAGCTAATGACACCTGGAGTGCCAGTGGTGGTGACTCTTCAGATGAGTCTTCTGATTATGAATCTTCAGGACCGAAGAATCTTGGTCTTATATCCAGATTACCTATTGATAATCATTGTTTTATGGCTAAGGTACGAAATGCTGAATCATTGACCAATGTTTTATTAAATTCCAATGATAGTAAGTATTATAACTCTTCTGATGAAGAATCCTCTTCTGATGAAGAAAATACTTTACCTACTTATAAAGAAGTCTCTAGGTTTGCTGAACTTCTTGAGATTGAGAATTCTAAAATCAATAAGAAACTTGATAAGGCAAACTCTAGAAATAATATTCTTACAAAAGAGATATCAGATCTTTCTAAAGATCTTGATAAGAAAAATGCTGATTTTGAAAGTATTTCAAAAAATCTCGAGGAAGTAAGTTCTGATAAGAATAAACTTTCTAAAGAATTAGAAAAAGTAATTTCTAAGAAAAATGTTTTTGAGCATAGCTATAGTTCTAAAACTAATGAATTTGAGGATAAAAACTTGGTTATAAAACTCAAGTCCGAAATTTTTTCCTTAAAGAAGTATTTATCAAACATTACCCATGGTAAGGAAAATTTTGATAAAATGTATTCCCAAATACGACCTTTAAGAAATAAATCTGGATTTGGTTATACCCATGCAAAACCAATTTTCAGTAACAATTATTTTGTTCCTCAAAGTGCCCCATTTTATACCAAGTGTCCATGTGGTGGTCACTGGGCAAAGAACTGTTCCTTAAACAAAACCCAATCTCTAGGATTTCACAAAGCTTATTTTTCTAAGAAGATGTGGGTACCTAAAATTTTATTATCTGGAAATATCGGATCCAAACATGTTTGGATTACGAAAGTCTAATTTTCTTCTTGATTTCAGGAAAATAAGGAGAATAACAGCAACAATACATGGTACATGGATAGTGGATGTTCCCGGCACATGACTGGTAACAAAAACTATTTTGTAAAGATTATTAAAACGAAAGGAGGAAAGGTAACTTTCAGAGATAATGCTAAGGGAGAGATTGTTGGTATTGGTAATATTGTTCTTTTAGGAAAAACTTTGATTTCAAATGTTCTTTTTGTAAAGGGTCTTAAGCACAACCTCATTAGCATAAGTCAATTATGTGATGAAGGTTACCTTGTGAATTTTAGGAATGATAAGTGCTTAGTTCAAAATTCCAAGGAAGAATTTATTCTCTCAACCAATAGGCATGAGAATGTTTACACCTTAAACTTAGAAGACCTTAGAAGCCAAGATTTACCTTTCTTAAGTGCAATGGAAGATCATTCCAAGTTATGGCATAGAAGGCTTGGTCACTGTAACCTTAGGAACCTATGTAAACTCTCTAAGAAGAAACTAGTTAAGGATCTACCGGAGCTTAGATTTGATTCTTCTAAATTTTTTGATCCTTGTCAATATGGAAAGCAATATAAATCTAGTTTTAAACCAATCAGTGAAGTCTCAACAACTGATGCATTACAGTTAGTGCCCATGGATCTTTTCGAACCAACACAAAGTGGAAGTATTGGAGGAAAATACTATGTGTTTGTTCTAGTTGATGATTACACTAGATTTACTTGGGTCTATTTTCTAGCAATGAAGTCTGAAGCTTTTTCCTATTTCAAAAGTTTTAGAGCTCAAGTTAAAAATGAGAAAAACCTTCCATTGAAAACTATTCATAGTGATCATGGAGGAGAATTTCAAAATTCTGATTTTGAAACTTTTTGTAGTTGAAAAGGTATTGATCACAATTTTTCGGCACCTAGAACTCCTAAAAAAAATGGTGTAGTTGAGAGAAGAAATAGAATTCTTCAAGAGATAACTAGAACCATGTTGAGTGAATATTCTATAGCTAGACATTTTTGGGCTGAAGCCGTAAGTACTGCTTTCTATACTATAAATCGAGTTTTGATTAGACCTTTTCTTAATAAAACCCCTTATGAGTTATGGAACGGTAGAAAACCAAGACTTTCCTACTTCAATGTTTTTTATTTCAAATTATTCATTCTGAATACTAAAGATAACTTACATAAATTCACACCAAAATCTGATGAAGGAATTTTCTTAGGATATTCCACAACTTCTAAGGCTTATAGAGTTTTTAATAAAAATACTTGTACTGTTGAAGAAACAGTACATGTAAAATTTGATGAGTCTGATCCTTTTGTTTTTAAACCATCCCAGCGTACATCCTCAGATGTGTTTTCAAAAACCGATTATCAACCTTTGATAGAAGAATCTTTTGATAAGGATAATGTTCAAGAAGATATTCCTGAAACATTTACCCTAGAAGACTTTCTACCCTATGTTGATGAACAGGGTTTTTCAAAACCCAAATCAGGCGTTTCTTAAGAATCATCCTAGTGATAGTATAATTGGTGATGTAAATCAACCTGTAAGGACTAGAAGTTCCTTAAGAAAATAATTAGAACATCTAGCATTTCTTTCCCAATTAGAACCTAAAAGCACTGATAAATCTTTAGGTGATGATGATTGGATCAAAGCCATGCAAGATGAACTAAATAAATTCGAAAGGAATAAAGTCTGGACCTTGGTTGAAAGACCTAAGGAAACTTCTATTATTGGAGTAAAATGGGTTTTCAGAAATAAATGTGATTAAAATGGAGTCATAGTAAGATATAAAGCTAGACTTGTTGCTAAAGGCTATAATCAGCAAGAGGGAATAGACTATGAAGAAACCTATGCTCCAGTAGCTAGACTTGAATCTATCTGTATTCTACTTGCCTTTGCAGCATTCATTAATTTCAAACTTTTCCAAATGGATGTGAAATGTTCTTTTCTTAACATTTATGTTCAAGAGGAAGTTTTTGTTGAACAACCTCCTGGATTTGAAGATACAAAACATCCTAATCATGTTTTTAGACTTACCAAAGCATTGTATGGTCTTAAACAAGCCCCACGAGCATGGTATGATAGACTTACTGGATTTTTGCTTCAAAATAACTATGTTAAGGGAAATGCAGATCCAACCCTTTTCATAAAGAAAGATAAGAAAAATGTTTTGATTGTTCAAATTTATGTTGATGAAATCATATTTGGTTCAACTCAACAATCTTTGACCGACTCTTTTGCATGTCTAATGAAATATGAGTTTGAAATGAGTATGATGGGTGAGTTAACATTTTTCCTTGGTTTTAAAATTTCTCAAAAACCAGAAGGAACCTATATATCTCAACATAAGTATATTAAAGATCTTCTCAAAAAGTATGGTTATGAAAACACTAAGAGTATTAGTACTCCTATTGGTACCTCAAACTCTTTTGATCTTGATGAAGCTGGGAAACCAGTAGATCAAAAATTTTTTAGAGGTATGATAGGAAGTCTACTATACTTAATAGCTAGTCGACCAGACTTAATGTTTTCAGTATGCTTATGTGCAAGATATCAATCCAATCTTAAGTAATCTCACTTAAAGGCAGTAAAAAGAATTTTTCGCTACCTTAAGGGAACCATGGATCTAGGATTATTTTATACTTCTGGAAATGATTTTGTTCTAAAAAGCTTTTCTGATGCTGACTTTGGTGGATGTAGAATGGATAGAAAAAGTACATCCGGAACTTTTCATTTCTTAAGAGATTCATTAGTTTCTTGGTCCTGCAAGAAGAAACATTCTGTAGCACTCTCCACTGCTGAAGCTGAATATGTAGAAGCTGGAAGTTGTTGTGCTCAAGTGTTGTGGATGCAACACACACTCACAGACTATGGCTAGAGTTTTACTAAAACTCAAATTTTGTGTGATAACACAAGTTCCATTGCCCTTAGTAAGAACCCTGCACATCACTCCCGTTCAAAACACATAGATATTAGGCATCACTTTCTTATGGATCACACACTTAAAGGAGATATTATTCTTCAGTTTATCGGAACGCAAGATCAACTTGCTGATATTTTCACAAAATCTCTGCCTTCTGATATATTTGAATACATTAAACAGAAGTTAGGAATGATAACCGTAAGGTAATCCTTCTTAATTAACTTTATATTGAAAAAGTTTCCTTACAGCAATAAACTCCTTTTCACAGGGGGAGTACATTTGATTGTTAGATTAACAAAGTTTTTCAAAATTTGTTTTCAAACTTTTCGGAACTAAAATTTCGGAATGAAATTTCCTGAACTAAAACTTTCCAGAATGGATATTTTCTTATAGAAAACTTCTGGAATGGAAATGCTCGTATTGAAAACATCTGGAATGGAAAATTTCGTACTGGTATTTTCATAACGGGATTTTTGTACCGAATCTTTCATAATAAGTTTTTCGTTTTAAAATTTTGTAATGAAATTTTCGTTCTAAGTTTTTCCTACTGAGTTTGTTTTTCATAGTGAGTTTTCCGAATTTTGTCTTTTCGTATTAAATATTTTTTCGTAGTTTTCGTAAGAATGTTACCAATTACGAGTAATTATCCTAAGCCAATCTGAAAGGTATGATTTCCTTACTCAAGTTTTTGTAGTCATACTTTACTTACTGGAATTTTCTTATATTTTGTTTTCGGATTATAGTTTTATTAATTCTTTGTTTTAATAAAAGCATCAAAAGATCGGATTCAAGAGAATTGGTTTTCGACCGTCAGATCTGATCTTAGTTTATTACAACCGTTCGATCAACCATGGAAGTTGAACCGTTTTCTCGTTGCCTATATAAAGGGGACCCCAAACAGTTGTCCCACATCGGTTTTTCAAGTTCCAGCGTCATTAAGCTCTGCCTCTCTATTTTAAGACCGTTCCGAACCTTAGCTTTTTTCGTTCCGAACTTCTCAGATGTCTTCAGATCTGAATGTCTGTGGAAGCAGCTTCTCAAGACATGTCTTCCTCTAAGCCGATTTCGAAGTGGTTAGTATATAGAGAAAGGCTGGTTCATCCGGATTTCTTCAACAAGTATGACTCTCTTATTTCCAAAAATATTAAGCTTAATGGTTGGTAAGATGTTGCGGTGTCAAAACCCGGGAATCAAGATGAAGTATATTCGGACTTGCTTATAGAGTTCTATGAGACACTCTCCTTTCTTAAGGAATATGGAAGAGAAAAGTTGTCTTTTAAGTCTTATGGTATGACTTATAAGCTTTCATATGCCAAGGTAGCTAGCTTGGTAGGGCTGAATAATGAAGTTGAAACTGAATTTATATCTCATGTGTTACAAGATTCAAAGGGTAGCTTCATCAAGGAAAAAGCATTAGAAACTCTCGGACTGGCAGATGACAAGGCTCCAAAGATTGCTTCTCTATCTACAAATTTCTGGATTCTAGTGTTATGGGTACAAGGCCTTATCGTACCGAGGAAGGGTGAAAAATATAGCTTAAAGAAGATTGAGATCTACACCCTATATTTTTTGATAAATCTGAGGAAGTTTAATTTGATGAAGCACATTCTTATCACTCTTGAGAATGTGAAGAAAGGAAATCTGAGAGCTCAGATTATAATGTATCCAGCAATCCTCTTGAAGTTGATAGTTCGGTGCCTTGAGGCTTTCAAGGAGGCTTGCAAGTCTAAGCCAAGAGTTTTCAAGATTATGCTGGTGAGTGATGGTACACTTAAAAGAATGGATGTAGCTTTTGACAAGAAGACCGGTCAGTTCATTGATTTACCTACTCATGAAGAAGCAGTTCCGAAAGTTGCTGATCCGGAATCCTCTAAGCCGGTAAGGAAGAGAAAGATGAAAGAAGTAGATGTAGAAGCAGAGAATCCCAAGTCTAAGGAAGTTCATTCCGCACCTCCAAAACCAAAGAAGAAAAAAGCTTACCCAGATGAGGTAGTTGCTAAATGGAGGGAGATGAAAGAGAAGAGAGTGAAATGAGAGCCTGAGTTTGGCTTGGACCCTGCAAAGGCTAAGGCCTTGAAGGAAAGAACTGCGGATGAGCTAGAAAAAAAAAGCAAAACAAAAGAAGCTCAAGAGAAAGATGACTGAAGCAGAGGTAGCTCAGGAATTTTTGAAGTTCAATGATATGGTTTCAGCAAATATTCATGTTCCGAGATCCTTTTCCTTGGACTCTCTTCCTGAGACTCTAGGAAGAAATTTTGTCGCTCCGGAAGAAGCTGTTTCTAAGACTAATGAGGAAGTAGAGAAAATTGAGTGAGTGGAAGAAGAAGAAGCTGTAGCTGAAGGCAGTAGTGAAACTGGAGATTTTTTAAAACAAGTAGATGATTATAAGGGGACTCCTTCCGAACATTTGTCACTCCGAACCTCATAAGCTGAGTCTTATAAGCTAGTCACTCTGGCAATGGAAGAAGAGAAAGGAGAAGAAGAAGTAGCTTATCATGTAGAGGAAGAACAACTTCTACAAGATATTTCTCAAATGGAGAATATAGAGGTTGGTGCTCAGAAAGTTCCGGATGAGGAAGACTATATTGTTCAAGTTTTTGATAGTGAAAAGAGAACTCCGGAACATGATTCTATTTCGAAAAGAGACAAGGGAAAGCAAATTCTTGCTGATACTCCGAGGTCAGTAGTGGTGAAGAGAAAGGAAGTTGGTAGTTCTTCAAAGAGAAAGCTTGAACTTGTTGAAGAAGAAAATTCTCCAAGAAAAGTTTCAGATTCGGAGTAATCCTCGTTGGGACATGACTTTTTTGTTCAATAGTTGAGGAAGTTAGTGGGTTCCATTCCGACCATCTCGACTATAGATTCAAGATTTCAAATGCTCCAACATTCTTTGAATCAGAAATCAGACTCCGTATCTATGGTTATGGATAAGTGTGTCGAGATATAAGGTGAATTCAAATATTTTCTTGTTGGATATGAAGCCCACAAAAGATCTTGCAAGAGGATGACGAGCTGGTCGAGGAAAACTGTAGAAGATATGAGGCTATTTGATGAATTTCAAGACAATGTTAAAGATGCTTTTGGAACTGAGGACAGGAAGATAAATGAGCTGACTTCTTCCTTTGAAGAGAAGTTGACAGATGAAAAGAACTTCCGGATTCAAGAAGTCAGAGATCTGAATGGGAAGCTAAATTCCGTTTCTCATAACTGAAAGTTTGAAAGAGATCATCGTATTGAATTTGAAGAAAAGATGAAGGCTCAGGAAGAAAAGCTTAAAGCTACGGAAGAAAATCTTAAAGCTCAGGAAGTAAAGATTGAAGCTCAATCTGCAAGAATAGTGGTTTTAGAGAAGCAAGATGAAGAAGATCATAAACACTTAAAAAAGATAAAGACTATTCTAAAAGGTCTCATGGCGAAGGAGAAAGATCCCAAATAGACAGATCCGATCTTTTATTGTACCATAACTCTTTTGTTGTTGAAATTTTCAAACTTAATAGAAATTGTGCTTGTCCATTTTTTTGTTACTACTAATTTTTCAGGTACTTTTTTATATTTCCCATTCCCTCGAATTCTTTTTGAAAATCACAAAGGGGGAGAAGGAAAATATCCCTAAGAAAAAAGAACTCTAATAAGAGCTTATCTAAGGGGGAGTTTTTTTTCATTAAAGAAGACTTTCTTATTCGTAATGAAATATCACTCTAGAAATCTAAAATACGATCCTTAGAGTTTCAAAGCCTAAGGGGGAGTTAGTCGTATTCATTAATATCCTTAAAGAAAAGGGAGATAAACCTTAATATTTTTTTTCTTCTTAGAATTTCATTTTCAAGGATGATTGTGCTTTCCAAAAAGGGGGAGATTGTTGAGTCAATAAGGTTTTCCTTATGACTTTTCCATTCCTTATTGTTTTGAAAATCACAAACACATTATCTTAAAGAAAAATTTCTTTTATAAGAAAAATTGCTTTTATAAGAAAAATCTCTTTTGTAAAAAAAATTATCCTTATCATATTTTCATCCATATTTTTCTTAAGTATAAAATTCGGATTCATTTCTGTATTCTCGGAATTGTGTGAAACTTTGATATGAAGTATTCTGTTTTAGGATCCGAATTCTGGATAAGAACTATAATAAAGTTTCACTCTGAAATCCAGAATGAGAACTGTGATAAAGTTTCATTCCGAACTCCAGATACGAACTCTGATTAAGTTCTACTCCAGATTCAGGAAACGAATCCTTATGAAGTTCGATAACGAATTCTCATTATGAATTTTGATGACGAATTCTCATTACGAATTCTGATGAAGAATTCTCATTACAAATTCTAATGAGGAATTTTCATTACGAATTCTGATGACGAATTCTCATTACGAATATTGATGATGAATTCTCATTACGAATTCTGATGACGAATTCTCATTCCGAATTCTCATTCTGAATTCACCTATTAAACAGAATCTGATCATCTTTGTTTTATACACTCTGTATTTGCTTAGACTCCGAAAAAACTATTTTTACACTCCGAACTTTCACTCCGAATCTTCATTCCGAACTTTTGAATTAGATTTTAAATGGTGTCGTACATTTTGTTACACTTGTTTTATTATAAAACGATGTCGTCTATTCTGTTATAAACTAACCGTTGCCTAAGTGACACGTGTACAAGTCCCTCCGATTTTTAAGGAAAATATGACCCTTGGGAAGGAGGCCGACCTTACCTATAAATAGGAGCTTATTTGAAAGATCTCAGTGTTGAAAGACTGACTGATCTTCGACTCATGTGATTACATACTTGAAGTGATTTCTAGAGAGATAGGCTCTTATTAACTCTCAAAGCTTCGTGCAACTCCGAATGTTGGTGATTACATTCGAGGACTTCCGGGGATAAGAAGATAGAGGTTTCCAACACCTTGAAGTTGAGGGCTTCCTTGCTGAGGAAGACAGAGGTTGCCAACTACCTTGATGTTGAGGGCTTGCGGGGATTGCAAGATAGAGACTCCGATCTTCGTATCGAGGGTTTACCCTGGTGTGGGTAAGACATACTTGCTTGAAAGTATAAATCAAGGGACCTTTATCCAAGGTTGTTGGATACCCTTCTCTTTGGGTTAAAAGACTTATATCTTGTTACTTGTAGTTTTACTACTTGTTTATTTCCGCTGAAATTTGTATTATAAGGAAAGTATAACTTTCTTATACTTCCTTACTTATACTCTGTTTCATTTAGATTCTATACGATTTAAGGTAGAATCTCATATTGTAATCTTTTGTTAAGTTTCAATTTCCGGAACCATATTTCCGGAACCTACTTTCAGAATCTCTTTCCAGGTTTTCATTTGGTATTAGAGGTGTTGTGAATTTTCTTAGTTTAAACCTTGTTAAACTTAGCTCTTTCCTTTTCTTAAGGAAACAATAGTTATTCGTAACCAACTTTAAAGTTTCCAAAGGAATTTTTAAAGTTTACAATTCACCCCCCCTCTTGTAAAATGAGCATCTACATCACTATTTTGATCCTACAAGGATTACGACTGCTCAATTCATTATCACCCCAGGAAAGAAAACAAGGTGGTAGATGCATTAAGCCGACGATACCATGATAACTTATCCATGATGAGGATCACAAAAGATCCAATATTTATGGATTTATAAAGGATGGATCTTGGAATTATAATGGAATGGGAAAAATCTAATCTTTCTCAAATGAATGTTCAACCATCTATACAAGTGATGATTAAAGAGGAACAAAAATAAGATGTAGAGTTACAAAATAAGGTGATAAATGTTCCGGAATTCAACCTTGATTGTGATGAGATAATAAGGTTCAGGAATCAGGTTTTTGTTCCTCCCATCCCAGAATTAAAGAATGAGCTACTGGATGAGGATCATAGTTCTTCATTCACTATTCATACTAGAAGCACGAAGATGTATAGGGACCTGAAAGTGTACTTTTGGTGGGATGGCATGAAAAGATATGTTGCTGAATATGTATCTCGACGCTTGGTTTGTCAGCAAGTTAAAGTTGAGAGACAGAAGTCTAAGGGGATGTTACAACCATTAACCATACCTGAATGGAAATGGGAAAACATCATTATGGACTTTGTCACTGGACTTCCTAAAACATCCAAAGGCAATAATTCTATCTGGCTTATAGTTGATTGTCTTACGAAGTTGGCACACTTCATTGCTATTATAGAACAAGTTTCTCTTAATCAGCTTGTCAGGATATATGTAAAGGAAGTGGAAAGATTGTATGGAGTACCACATTCCATTATATCTGATCGGGATTCGAGGTTTACCTCGTTGTTTTTGAAAAGTATTCATCATACTCTAGATATAGAGTTGAGTTTCAGCACTGCTTATCATCCTCAGATATACAGTCAGTCTGATAGGACAATTCAAACTCTAGAAGACATGTTGAGAGCTTGCTCTATGGATTTCAAAGGTGGTTGGGATCAATACCTACCTTTGGTGGAATTTTATTATAATAATATCTTTCACTTCAGTATTCAGATGGCTCCTTATGAAGCTCTCTATGGAAAGAAATATAGGACTCCAACTTGCTGGGATGAAGTTGGGGAAAGAAAGCTATTAGGACCTGATCTTGTAGATGAGATGGCATAAAAGTTCATATCTATTCGACAACACATAAGAGTATCTCAGAGTTGACATAAAGGTTATTCCGACAACCAATGAAAAGACCTAGAGTTTTAAGTGGGTGATATTGTGTTCTTACGAATATCTCCTTGGAAGAGAGTAATGAGATTAGGAAAGAAGGGGAAGATGAGCCCTAGGTATATCGGTCCTTTCGAAATAATGGATCGTGTGGGGAATGTAGCTTACCGATTGGCGCTTCCACCAAATCTCTCTCAAGTTACCAATGTGTTCCATGTACCTCTCTTGAGAAAGTACATACCTGATCCTTCACATGTATTAAGCTCGGAAGTTGTACCACTAGAGTAAGATCTTTCTTATGAAGAACAACTGATAGAGATTCTGGATCATAGAGAAAAAGTTCTATAGAACAAGACCACTCGCTTGGTGAAAGTTTTATAGAGGAACCAACAATTATAATAAGCTACATGGGAGCTTGAGGATATGATTAGGGATTGTTACAAAGTGACAAATTTCAAGGGAAAAATTCATTTTAAGGGGGGTAGAATGTAACACCCATGATTTTATGAGAAATATTTTGTTTTTATGTTATATAAATCATCAAAGGAATCATTCACTAGACACAACAATAGTTTTACTTGCTTTACACGCAATCACGACCTTCCATAATAGCGTGTGTTGTACGCAATATCGAGTTTCACTAAACAATGATATGATATTAAAATATTATATAAACTATCACTTATGAATAGTAATACCCACTTTTTGAAATTTTATAAATTTTATCTTTCAAAATGGACTTCATTTTCGGATTTGGAATATCGAAATTAGCCTAGGGTGAAATTTTGGTATTTTTTTGAAAACTTTCAATTTTGATGAATAGTGAAAACACTGAGTTATTGGTTCAAACTGAATTTTTATTTAAATAATCATTTATTTTATTTAAATTTATTTGAGGCCAAAATTGATACATAATACTTATATAAGTTCAATGTAATTAATTGGAGTAATTTTATAATATTTTTAGATATATAAAAAGTTTATTGAACTTTTCACCGTCTTTTACCCACCTCCTAGGAGCATATGCAGTTGTACATAAAACATAATTTTACTGCTTCTGTGATTTGAATTTCTAAAATCTGAGAGACACAGTTAATATCAAAAGAGTAAAATGTGGTTCAATAAGATAAAAATAATTTTTTCTGAATAGTAACTTTTTACTTTTATTTACCATGGTTAAAAATAAATAGGGTAATTAAGGGTAAAAATAATAATATTATTACCCTAACACATGTCCTAATTCTATTGGATAAGTTTAATTCAACCACAAATAACCTTAGGAATAAAATATTACCATTTAGGTCCACTTGTATTAGATTAGGACACTTATTATTATTTTATTTAAAGAAGAGTTAAAAGAGTTAAAATCAAAGTATAATAACTAAAAACATTTTTAATATAGGGTTATACATAAGATAAATTCTACTATAAATATTCATTAGAAATATAAAACTATTTCCTACATAATGGTATTTTATTTATAATTTTGAGACATTAAATAATTTAATTTATTTTTGACACAATGATGATGCAGTAATTACCTTATTAATGAAATATTAACATAATTGATGTTATAAATAACAGAATAAATGTAATTTGAGACTTTTTATGAATAAAACTAATTTTATAGGTTAATATTACATGTTAGTTTTGATTTAATTAACTTTTTTAGAACTAATAATGCTGTTATGATTGTCACAAAAATCAATTACCAAATAGTTTCAAAATTGACATAAAATAGTTTTTAAAATATATATTATATTATTAATTGTTATTCTATTCCTAAAAATATAAGGTTCGGTCAAATGACTTTTATAAGGTTATATATATTAATAATTAACCACTTTGGGTTCTTTTGGCTTGTTATAGTATGTTTATTAACCATATAGTGTAAGAAAACAAGAAGTCATAGTAAAAGTTAAATTATTGAACTTAGAGTTAAATCTAAATGATAAGGTTAAAATAGTAACCTAAAATTGTATAAAGCCTATTGGTTGAGAGTATTTCGACCCATCCCCACCTTTCCTTCTAAATAAATCAATTTGGAGCTATTAAAAACCTAATATGACTTTATTATAAAATAATATTTCATGTTTTTCCTAAGGTGCCCCTCTCCTCCCTTATAAAAGGGCACCTCCTCCCTCTCCTCGTCACACAATATTGAGCCTTAAATGTAACGAACCCGGTGGGAATAAAGCCCAACGAACTGGGCCGGTCTGAGGTGGGGGCCTGTTATCTGCCTGAGGGTGGGGGTCTGCTATCTGCCAGAGGGCTCGGCTCGGGCGTGGCCGAGTTTGGTTGGGCTTTAGGCCCACCATGTTCGTTACATTAAAGCTCAGCCAACCCCTACCCATTTACCTTCTCAACTTCACTAGAAACATACTAGAGGTCCTGGTCTTCTTCAAAGACCAATCTTAGTGCCCTTAGAGGTGGTTTCAAAGAGGCGTGTCGAAGAAGAAGTAATATCCGTTACCGATTATTTCAAATTTATTTCTTCTTATACTTACTATTATTTAGTTTTTTCATTATGAATTAATAAAATCAGTATCAATCATATAATAATATGTTATTATAAATATGAAACAACCCTATTTAACCTTCTATCCATCCTACGGAAAATGAAATCACCGCGGATGTGTACGTACGGAATATCGTCTCCACGCCGTGGTGTAATCTGTCTTCCACCACCACCTTACATGGATGGGTATAATGGTGTAAAGAATAACTATATATGATTATTATAACATAATATTAATTATGATACATTCCATATTACACTCCAATACCATTCAATAGTTTTGGGAATGATATCATTGCTTGTGCGTACATACGGCCTACCGTCTCCACGATGCGATGCAACTCATTCTACATGATCTTCATTGAATAATTATTATATAAATGAATTGAATGAATAAATATGATATATATTACACTAATAACATTCTTTAAATAATCTATCTATAACCTAAAAAGAGGAATAAGAATTTATTCGACAGGACATGCATAAGAACATAAAGCTATGAACACCCGAATAACAAGTATCAATGAAATATTACCAATAAGAAGATAAGAATATGACCATATATGATATCATAGCAATTAATATTATTCTTTAATAAGTCAATGAAATTATTTAAATCATTATACTGGAGGTTTGGATATGTACGAAGCAAATCGGACCTAAGGTAAGGAAAAATATCACAATCTCATTTTTATCTGAGATTGTTTATACTTCAGAATTTACTGGGTAATATTTATCATCGACATCCATGTTTACTTAATACGTAATATTATTTATATCCTCCTAATATTTTTTAAATCCAATTCTACCCATTGGTGAGTTTTTATTAAATGATATGAAAGGAATCTTTTGTCGTTTTTAGTACGAGGTACTTTTTTACTTTTCCAAACAAAGTACGAGAAGAATGTTTTTTAACTTATACAGCATTAATGGATTTTTATGATTTCATATAACATTATTTCCATCAAGATTCCTTTACAAGTTTTCAAGTTTATTTTTAATCAAATTCTTTTAGTTTAAAATTGTATGACATGTTAATAAAGGAAAAATGTTTTTTTAAGTAGAAAGGATATTTTCCTCAAGAATGGAGTTCAAGTGTTTTATCAAAATTATTTTCCATATAAGATAATATTGGGTTCTATTTCTATCACTATTTTTACATTGATTTTATTATGTTATGATGGAATTAATTTTATGATGTCCTTTTATCTTATATGGATTATGTTACGATGGCATTATGTTTAAGAATCCAATTTTTATTACACGGGTCATGCTATGATATATGATTTATGATTTTGTGGCACACATAAGAATGGTTTCATTATGAGATGGGTGGGACCTATATCTCCCTCCAATGCATTGGGTAAAGATTTATATCTCATCAGATAGACATGGGTGAAATGGAAAGTTAATCTGGTTCAGTGATACAGGACTGGAACGAGGAGTGAACTCGGTTCAGTAATGGACTTTGTCTGCTATGATGGTCTTGGGAAAGAGCCTTGACTAATATGAAATGATTTTCTATGATTATGTGTGTATTCCACAAAGATTCATGTTTTATGTTATGATTATTGGGATTACATTTCACTACTATGATTTATCCCATGTTATGATATTATGATCTGTTTTGCAGGTTAAGATTTTAAAAATTTTATGTTATTATGAATATGATATGATTGATATTTATTTTGTTACCCTTACAGAGCATTTGAGCTCACCCTTTTGTATGTTTTCTTTTCCCCAGGTCAGGAAGAAGGGTATTAAGTAGGATATGCCAAAATGGACTCTAGATGTGATGAAATAAATGGGAGACAATGTAGATGATTTATGAACCAATTGTTTATGTTTCCCAGTTTCTAAAGACACTATACCTATACGGTCCTTTCATGGTTTTTTATATGCTGTAATAAGTATGCTTCAATTCTGAAGTAATAACAATGTATGTAAAGTATGGGTCGTTATAGTTTCTACCCCTATGTACACATGTTCCAGAGCCACATCAACTTTTAGTATCCAAACAGGGATGCATTTCTAGGAAACCACTTTCTCTATCCTTAACCCAAATTATATGAAATTTTCTAATACATTAACTCATAATTTTACTTATCCATAGAGACATTGACAAACATATACTTAAAAATTCCCCTAGGGATCTCACTAAAGTTTTATGATCCTAGTTTATAAAGGTAGACTAATTATTTCCTTTGATACCAACTATAATGATACAATATTTACATATAAGGACCCAACCTTATTAAATTTCATAACCTTGAATTTATTCAAGAAAACACCTCCATTCACATTGAGGATCTTTTAAATTTTAGATCTTTAGAAAAATGGACATATTTCAGTCATAACATTACACATTAATATCCTATATATCCCTGATATTGTTTATCATTTACCACCACGGATCAGCTTCAACTTCAAAATGGAAAATTGAAAGACTTACCTTTTAATTATTTGAACATCCCATAACATCAAATATATTTTCAAGGTCTTTAATCTATCCTTCATTCACTACTTGGTCAGAAGATCCATTGAAAGAGGAAGGGTGTTGTCTCATAGAATTTCCCACTATTGTCATGTTTTTTAGTGGTACCTATGGTTGTTCTATTGAATGTATTCCACCACCATTTAATTCCTATGTTAGCTGACCCCTTACTACCTCAAACTACTTGGTTCCAATCCCTACCATTCCAGGTTTCAGATTTGGAAGGATGTCATTATGTCGGTGCCCATCCTCTTCAGCATCCATGTTTCTTATGTGGACAACTATTCTGAAAAAACATGTCTTAGTTGAAGAAACATAGTAATCTTTAAATTATATAACATTTCAAATTAATCATTGAGTAATAATCATTTACGGTATTTGATTAACATCACCATAATCCCTAAAGTTATCTAAACCAACCTTTGATACCAACTATAAGGACCCAACCTTATTACATTTCATAATATTGAATTTAGTCAAGAAAACACTTCCATTCACATTAACGATCTTTTAAAGTTTAGAGCTTTAGAGAATAAGATATATTACAATCATAACATTACATATTAATACATAATTAAAACCATAAAAACAATATTCATTTATTTCAAAGTATAAAACTTTTCATGTAAAACATGATTTCATTGAAAATTCTTAAAACATTTAACTTGGCTTCCTTATTTGTCTTAAACTTCCTTATAACCTATGAAAATCATTTAAAAACTTGGTATGAGCACACAAATTTCATTAAGGTATATAGAAATAATAAAATATTACATTAGTCCATGAATTCTTGTAACGTATGAAAACATTTTCAAAAGACATACTTGTCACACATATATATACTTACTTATTGAAACATGATATTTCCAAAAGATTACCAGAAAACATAAAAACATAATTAGATCCATAATGGTATCTTGGGAAATTACTTACATAATCTTCTAACTATCTTGGATACCTTATAATTTGTAACCCTCATGGCTACCTTACATTTTGTGTAACCATCGCAGTTTCACTTGGAGTAACCATACGGAAAACCTAAAACTCACACATACCAAATGAATTGGAGGGAGATATACGTCACAACCTTCATCACAAAAAATTATAAATAACCAAAACATAATCATATAACATGAATAATTTCATAAAAACATTTCTTTTGAATTTCGTAAAACACAATTTTAAAAGAGGATTTTAAAAGAAAATCCCCTTAAGAATATCATATAATTCAAGTGAGATTGAATTGAGTGGATTGAATATGTATATAAACTGTAAATTAATACAATTAAACATAATATAAAGAAAATTCATCACACAAACATTTTTATTACAACATATGTAATGAAGTAGAATGTTAACCCAAAGAATGGAAATCGGGTTAAGAATTCCCATACCTCGAGTTTTTCTTACATCAACTTGTTTAAACCTCCTTTATAATAGTTAAAAGAGTGTTATTAGTATTTTTTTAGAAAAATTTTCATGTTTTTAACATCATATATGACTATTTTATAACATCATTTCACCCTTTAATTGTTAGTATTTTTCTCCTTCCATCGTTTTAGGTGAGTTCTTTACATGATTTTCATGATTAGTTAATGATGGATGTTGTTGTACATTGGAAGTGAAACTCTAGAATTTGAATGGAATTTTATTTAAATATTTAAAGTACCATAAATTATACCATTTATCATTTTGAATTCTTACACGAGGATGATTCATAAGTTAAAACATTATTGATATTTGTTTAGGTCATTTTGGAGATTCTACTATCGTAAAAGACTCATTCTGTTTTATAAATTAATATAATCTGTGAAAAAAGATTCCAGAACATTATATAATATATAATACATAAATTGTAATCTGTTTCAAACATAAAAATGGTTTCATGGCTAGTCTTGAAGGAATTAAAATAAATTGAAATCACATCGTCCACGATGTTGGTAAATGGACACATCACGAACGGTGTTTTTTAATTTCTTCAATAAGTGGGAGAGGATAAAAATAATGATGAGGAACTTTCCATGAACATGAGATAATACAGAATATAAAATATTCAGTAGAATTCATGTCTCTTGGATAAGAGAATATGAATAGAGTATTAGAAAAGAAAAGGAAATAAAAGTAAAACACATACAAATGAAAGGAGATTCTTACACCTTGATCTCTCCTCCTTGAGATCCTCCTTAAGCCCTTTGGTTTTGGAACTTTGGTGAGACCAGAAGCTCTAGAACATGGGTAAGAGCCTTTGGAGGATTGTTTGGTAGAACTTATTTAAGGATTAAGGCTTGAGAGGTGTGGGAAGAAGAGGTTGGTATTTATAGTGGATGAGAGGAGGTATTTTTCATTATTTTAATCATTATTATAATATTTTTGCTCAAGACGATGAATAGTCTTAATTAATGTGACCCGAAATAGTAAAAATTACATGTGAGTTCAAACCAAGTGGTATTACATCATTATGATGTTATAAATAGTGTATTTAACTGATAATTTGAATATACTGTATTTTACCATATTTCACTATTCATCAAAAATTCAATAATTTTAAAAAAATACCAAAAATTTAAGTTAACCATTTATTTACATATATAATTCAAAAATTAACTCCATTTTTAGAAAATAATTTTATATATATTATTAATTTAATTTTTAAATAAAATCATACTTAATTCAAAAACTAACAATTTAATTCTATAACTTTTTTTATATTACATTGAAAAATTAACCAAGACATCATTATCTTAAAGACCTAAGAAAATAAAATAATAATAAAATTTACTATTCATTAGGGTCATATTACTATTCATAAGGGTATGTTACTATTCCCCAAAAAACATGTTGGTTCCATCAGACTCTAAATAACTTAATAAACATAATTGTATATGACCATTTTTCAAAATTCAAAACATAGAATCAGAAAAATTATGTTTGAAGTCTAGTTATAAATATCTACTAAAAACAAACATTAATTCATTTTAATTTATTTTTAGAAAATCCTGGGGTGCTACATTATCCCTACCTACTAGAAATTGGGTCCTCACAATTTTATTTAATTCTTAAACAAGTGAGGGTACCTTTCACTCAGAACATTTTCAGAATCCCATGATGCTTCTTCAACCATGTGATTTCTCCAAAAAACATTTACCTAGTGGATTATTTTATTCCGCAATAATTGTTCCCTTTGATCAAGAATCTGAACTGGTTTCTCTTCATAAGAAAGCTTCCCTTCCAGCTGAACTATTTTTGGGCTCAAAACATGAGTTGAATCTAGAACATACTTTCTCAGCATTAAAACATGAAAAACATTGTGTACCTTAGAGAAACTCATAGGAAAATCTACTCAGTATGAAATTGGTCCAAATTTCTCCAGGATTTCGAAAGGACTGATGAACTGTAGACTTAGATTCCCTTTCATACCAAAAAGCATCACACTTTTTCAAGGAGAGATTTTAAGGAAAACATAGTCACCTAACTCAAATGAGAAGTCTTTCCTTATATTATCTACATAACTTTTCTGCCTACTCTGAGCTGTCCTCTTGTGATTCTAGATCATCTTCACTTTCTCATCCATGTCCTCTACTAATTCCAACACCATCAACATTCATTCACTGACTTCATCCCTAAACGCTAGAGTCCGACACCGCTTCCCATCCAAAGGAATCATTTTTTATAATTTAATAACATGTGTGAAAAAATATTCCATAACCTAATATAATATATAATACATAAATTATAATATGGTTCAACCATAAAAATGGTTTCATGATGAGTCTTGAAGTAATTAAAAGAAATTGAAATCACATCATCCCCGATGTCGGTAATTCGACACATCACGAATGATGTTTTAACTTCTTGAATAAGTTGGAGAGGAAAATAATAATGGTGAGGAATTTTCCATGAACATGAGATCATCTAGATTATAAATCATTCTAGAGCATTCATTCCTGTTTTATAAGATTACTTAAAGATTTTATAAGAAACGAAAATGAAATTAAAGGAAAACACATGAAAATGAAAGGAGATTCTTACCCCTTGATATCTTCTTCTTGACACCCTCATTAAGCCCTTTGGTTTTGGACTTTTGGTGAGACAATCAGCTCTAGGAAGTAATAAAGTTTCTTGGGAGGAGTTTTGGGCAGAAATTAGGTATGGATCAATACTTGAGAGGTGTGGGAGGAATAGGGGAATGAGGGTGGTATTTATAGTGGAGGAGAGGAGGTATTTTTGATTATTTTAAACATTATTATAATATTTTCCTCAAGACTATGAATATTCTTAATTAATGTGACCAAAAATAGTAATAATGTTATGTGAGTTCGAACCAAGTGAGATTAAATCACTTATGATGTCATAAATAATGTATTTTACTGATAATTTGAATATACGGTATTTTACCGTATTTCAGTATTCATTAAAAATTCAAGAATATCAGAAAAATACCAAAAATTAACCCTAACCATTTTTTGATATATAGAATTCAAAAAATGAACTCCATTCTTTGAAAATAATTTTCTAAATATTATTAATTTAATTTTAAATAAAATCATACTTAATTCAAAAATTAACAATTTTAATTCTGTAAGTGCTTTTATATTACATTGAAAAATTAACCAAGATATAATTATCTTAAAGCCTTAAGAAAATAAAATTATAAAAAAATTTATTATTCATTCGGGTCATATAACTATTCATAAGGATATGTTACTATTCACTAAAAAACAAGTTTGTTCCATCAGACTCCAAATAACTTACTGAACACAATTGTAGATGACTATTTTTCAAAATTCAAAGCATAGAAGCAGCAAAATTATGTTTAAAGGATAGTTGTAAATATATACTTAAAACAAACTTTCATTCATTTTAATTTATTTTTATAAAACCTTTGGGTGTTACATAGCATACATGGGTGTTATATAAATTTAGATGAATATTCATCACATTACAAAAGTGCATGCCCAAGGACCATAATAGTTTAGTGTCTTTGGAAACCTAGAATAAAATCATCAAACTTGGTGAAATATCATCAATGTTTCCCACAAATATGTTCCACTTTATTAATTATACTTAAAAACATTCTTCATAACCTAGGTAAAGGAAACATAAGAAAGGGTGAGATCAGATGACTTGGTAAGTGTAAATAAAGGAGATGTGTAAGCATAACATGATCATAAGTGTATGAGAACATGTGAATAACATTTTAAGATCATACCCAATATATCAAAGATAATAGACATGAATCATGGAATAATTATTTCCAATTAATAATACATAAATCATAATGGAATCAAGAGCATAATCCATCAAATCATAACATAGGAATAAGATATAGAATTTCTGGAAAACAAATAAACATGTAATATCATTCATTATAAGTCAAGGATCATTTCCAAAAACTTATCTAGAAACTTCAAGAGACTACACCTATGGGGAAAGACACACCACCATCCATGATTGTAGTCCTTTCCTTATAAGGGATTATGTTTCCCCATCTTCCCATAATTGATCGAGTTTCCTAATCTTTCTATAGTGAATATTGTTTCCCTATATTCGATAGTGGATCAAGCCTGTCGATTTGATTACCATCATTATCTCGTGAGATATAAATCTTTAACCAATGAATTAGAGGGAGATATAGGTCCCACCCATCACATAATAAAATCATACATACATGTTTCACAAGATAATATAACTTGCATCATATCACGACCAATAAAAATAGATGGGTTTCAAAAACATCATTTCATAACCTATGAAATGAAGTGGGTAACACAAAAATTTTATCATATCATTACCTATGGAAAATATGTAGGTCTCAAAATCATTTCATGAAAGAATTATTCATGAAAAGAACCATGTTTCAAAGGCATATAACCTGTGGAAGAGAAACATGTGTCATAAATATCATTCCATCAAAACATAGACCATTAAAGAAAGAATATGAATGGTATTGACGGATCATATCCCCAGTAAATCATAACCTAAAACAAATTATGTCATCTTATATGGAGAAGGATTTTGAAATATCATATGAAACATTTCTTAAGGAAAATTTCCTTTATTTGAAAATCCTTTTTATAGAACTATTTCAAAATCCTTTTCTTATAAATAAATAATTATAATTTCATTTCAAAAATTTCTTAAGTAAAATATCTTTTCCACTATGAAAATAATATTTTAAAACATAATAATTTTTAAATCCTTATTATTTTAAAATATCTTTTAAAAATTATAAAGGAATCATGAAAATATTTTTGAAAACCTTTTTCTTTGATAACTCCTTAAAAATCCATAATGAAATATTGAAAACATTTTGCAAACCTTTTTATTTAAAAATACATTGAAAAACTAAAAATAAGACATGAAATAATTTTGAGAACCCTTTTTTAGAAAATTTCCTAGAAAATTTATAAATAAATATTAAAATTATTGAATACATTTTCTTTGAAAATAACCTTTTTAAATCATATAAAAGATTATTTGAAAATCATTTGAAACAATTTTTAAACAATTATAATTCTAAAAACCCCGTTTACTTGAAAACCACTTTAAATTCAACAAATTTACAGAATATTAGGGAAAAAATTATTTAAAAATAAAATTTTAAACATATAACAAAATCTTCAGGGAAATGATGGTCATGATGGTGGGTAAGTCTGTACATGACATACATTTCTTTTTCATCTTAAGAGTTTAAAAAAGTGCCTTGATCCGAAAATGACAAGAATAACACTTTTAAAAATATTTTTTTAAAAGGTAAAAAATGGGTAAAAAATTTATTTAGATATCATAGGATAATATTAAAACATTTTCTAAATTTTTTTCTAGAAAAAATGGGTTTTAAATCACACTGATTTAGAACCAAAAAGCATAAATAATGGCATATTTTTATAAAAACGTTTTTTAAATTATATTATGTATCAAAGAGTGAAAAAATGGTTCCGTTACATGGATATAAAAATAAAAAACATTGGGAAATAAAATACATTATATTTATTGAGATTTGGAACATAATATTTCATCAATATAAGCATTATCATTACCAACCCTAATAAATGATGAAAATGTTTCAAGAAACTCTTACCACTTGGTGACATTGAATTATATTCACCATGTAAGAAAATGAAATTAAATTAGAGGTAAAATATAATTAAAATATATAGATTCATTATATAAAATTTCAAATCTAAATTATGTAAAGCTCGTAAAAGAATATAGGTGAATAACCAAACATGTGTCTCAATAGAGGTACATTGAGACACAATGATTTTATATATTTAGTATCTTTTAAACTGTAAAACCCTATGAAAGAGAGATCATCAAATGGATATTTAAATAACAATAAATTTAGGTATAATAGTATTATTATATATTCATGGGCAGTGTATACACCATATAAAATAAATTATTTATGGAAATGGATTAAATCTCACTGAAATAAAAGTGATACAAAAAACCCTTACCTTATGTATTGACTTTTGTCATACTCATACAAAACTACTGTATAATAAATATAAGTTTTTTATGAATCTATTAAAGGACCATATTATTATATATAGTACCCAATATTATTTTTTCATCACATTATATCACTCATTTATAAACAATTTAATTTTAATGTTACGCTTCAGGTAGTATCCACTTTGTTTTTCAAACATTTTTTGACTTATTATTCTCTGTCCTCTTACATAGAACATGACTTAATTATTTACAGAAAGTAAAACACGATATAATTATCATATATATTCATTATATGTGTATTTATAATAATATATATAATATAGATGTATGAAATGTAATACATTGTTCATGAAGTGGGTAAGTCATACGTACGCATGAACGTTTTTTTCATTTTATTATCTTATTAAAAAGAAAAATTTAAATGAAATTAATAGATATGAATATATATATATATATATATATATATATATAATTATATTAGCATTATTACATAATAAATATCATATAATTGTTCCAAACCCATAATTAATGCATTCCATGAAATGTTTGAATGAATCATATTACAATGAGGAGGCGGTAGTACACATGTCCACAAACAAAGTTATCATATTTACAAATATTGGAAATCATTAAGGTATGTTTTATATAATAATTACAAAATGTTAAATAAAATCATAAATATGATATATATATATATATCATATAAAAATATAGCTTCTATCATAATTCCTAACTATGATAGGTGGTAAAGGAAAAACGAACAACATCGTTTCGTGAGGCGGTAGTTCATCGTACAGAAGAATGGAAAGTTCGTTATCCATTAGATGTAAGGGTGTGTAAGTTTAGGATGAAACCTTAGAATAAATACATATCATTATATTTATTATACCAAGTTTATTTTATAATAATATAATCATAATATTTGAGGTGGTGGAGAATTAAAATAAAACAAAGCATCTTGAGGAAGTATGATACCACTTCTTTGGGTAACTCCTCTTGGTTTACACCAAATTTCTTCCTTGGATGGATTTATTACCAAAGAGATGATTCTAGGATGAAGGGAGTGATTTTGGGAGGATATTTAGGAATATTTTTTTTCTAATCCAAATGGATTAAGAGGTGTGAATAAGTGGGAAGTGTGAGTTTATTTTTATATTGGAGGAGGAGGGTCATTATTACAATTTTTTTTAAAACATAATTCCACCCATGTTTTCCCATTTCACGTGGCTCCACAAATAGTAAAAATTATATAAAAGGTGTTATAGGGTATAATATGGATAAAAAATGATTTTGAGAAAGTTTATAAGTAATTTTTTCCCTTAAGTTTAAGTTATAGTCTTTTGTTAAACTAATTTTTCTCTTAATCGCTATAATTAATTATAATCAATTTCACTCATATTTTTGGGTAAAAAATAATTTGAAATTATTAGATATTATGAATTATTCTGATTAAAAATATATAATCCATTTTTTCAAAAATCTTACTGTCTAAGTGAGTGAAATTAATCCAAAATTAATCCTGTAGACGAGACAACAAAGCGGGGGTTTTAAGTTAAAATGTTAAAATGTTTGAAATGTTTTTATAAAAAAATTCAATGTGAAATTAATTCCAACGAACTGAATTGGTTTGATTTTTTTTTAAATTTATCTAGTTGAACTTTTAAACCAAATTAAAATTTAATTTATCTAAAAAAATAAATTATATGAAAACGTAGTTTTGAATTAAAATTCAGTGTTTTCATTATTCATCAAAAAATAAAACATCAAAAAAATACAAAAAATTCACCCAAAGTAAATTCTGATATTCTGATTAAAAAAGTGAATTTCATTTTTCAAAAACTAAAATATTAAAAGTTTCAAAAAAAATATTTAAACTAGGTTCTCTATTAAAATGATGTAAAACTACCTATTAGAAAAATAGAACTTTTTATTCATATAATTGATTTATTCTTGTCTTATACCTATAAAATCAATTATGTGAGTATCAAAAATATTTATTGAATATATAGTATATAAATTTTATTTAAAACATTAATAAAAATTTGTTTTTTTAATTTATTGAGATAAAATTTCGTTTCTAAATAAAAAAATAGTTTTCATAGAAATGTAATTTCTTTGTTCTCAAATAGTTATTACTTTAATTTATAACTAATTGAAAACTAATGGATTAAATTTATATACATTTTTAGATAATATTTTTATAATTGAGTTAATGTTGTTCACATATTCCATTCCAATGGTTAGGTGGAGACTATAAAATTATTTTAATAATAAAATTTATATTATATTGTAGTTCAGAAAAACACATCCTTGCATGTAATGAAAAATATTGAAGGGAATAAATATTGTGTGAAATACAATACAAACATTGTGTTGAGTGTACCTCATGCTAATCTAAGTGTTGTGTGTAGAATAATATTGACTTGTTTTTCCATATAAAACAATCTAAACTTAGTGATTTATTGTAATAAAATATATATTCAGTGTTGTGTGAAATGAGAAATATTGAAAAGATTAAATTAATTTGTAAAAAATTATTTCATTTAATCTCGGGGTGTTACAGTTGTGATGTATACAAGATGGGAAGTTTGTAAAAATGGGAAGATAATTTAAAATGTAAGTATTATGTATTTTAATCTTTTATGGATTTTAATTGGAAGTTATATTATGTATTTATATTTAAATTTAAAGAAAAAATAATTTCTCTTTCAAGTTTTGTGATTGCTAAAAATTGGGAGATTTTTGAGTCAACCAGTTTTCTTATCCTTTGTTTAAAAATCAATATACACTTTATAATGAGTTTTATTTAACTTGGTGTTTTTAATTAGAGTTTTTATGTTGTGTAGGTTTATTTTATGGGGATTTAAGGTTCTATAAATTTAAAATGTATGTATATTATAGTACTTCTTTAAGATATGATGAGTTTCACCATCATACAATACAATACCATGATGGAACCAAAGTACTTCATCATAAGATAGAGTTACATCCATCAATAGATGATGAATATTTTAATGATTCTTCATCCATAACTGAATATCTTGGAATTAACTATTGGATTTTATTATAAAGGAGGCTATAAATTTGATAGAGGAATTTGAAAAATAAAATATACCAAACTACATTAAGCTTTCTTGTAGTTGTGTTGAATCTTGCATCATCTTGATGGCTTGAGAAATTCTATTTTGATTTTATTTCAACGTGTCTTTTATAAGAGATACCATTGTGTGTTATGTCCTTAAAAATAACTTATCTTCCCTTATAGTTGTTTTTTAAATATCTTGTGTTATTAAGGAGGTTCTAGAGCTTGGAACTTGTACTATTTCCAATCATTGAGATCCATGAGCTTCTAGAGATAGGAAGATGAACCTTTTGATAGGTTCACAGTTGGTGAAGTGAAGTGGATTGGACTTTCTATTTAATGAGGATATCAGAGAGGATATTAGGGATAAATAATTCTACGGAAGTTCAAGGTTAGGAACTTAATATATTTTTACACTTTTACAGTCAAGGGATTTCATATATTAGGACTTCGATACCTCAATTCTAGTTATCGATGCCCTCACCAATTTAGTTTTCTATCCAATATGGTCTCAATAAAAACTATAAGAAGTGGAGGGGTGAATTAGTTTTATTAATACTTGTTCCATTCTTATAATCCAATTGGATATTTTATTCACAATGAAGAAGACAACTTGAAATTGTTTCGTTTAATAACAACCAAAGGTTAAAAAAACAAGGGCACAGACACACTAATTTCACTTGGTCCACCAATAAAAGTATACTATATGGAGCACATATCAATGATGTGTTGAAATTTATAATTAACCAATACTTAAATAGTATGAGGTTATAAATTTAGGAATATTTCACTGATATTTCAATTCCTATGACCTCTTCCTTTATTCTACTGTCTACTTTCAAGAGGGTTAAAATAATAGTGGTGATATACAGGTCCCTTTCAAAGATATTGATAAATATTTCGACACTAATTACCAAGGGGTTTTTATACAATTCCATGTTTCTTAATATTAAAATCTCATTAATGATATTCATAAAAATATGTTTTCCTTAAATCCTGTTCTTTAATTAATTCCAATCATGACATACTTTATTTCATAAATATGTATGTGCAATGTGCTCCACTGTTGATATGTTATTTCACATAATATTCAAAATAACTGTTCTCTATTTATTATGTCTCTATCTATACACTTACATAAATATCCATATCTTCTATATCTATAATAATTTTGAGTTTAAAAATTAAAATTAATATAACATATTAACTTCCAACTTTCAATTCAACTAATCTGACTGTTGATACAACTTTGAGAAGATATCCACTAAAGAACCCCATTAGTGTCATTTAATACCATTCCATAACTACCAAGTAGTTATATATGATCCCATGCAACAAAACATGTATGTAACTTCTAATTCCAGTCAAAATGTCCTTCAAAACAGCTTGTAAAACACTCAATTTCCCATGTTGCACTTAGACTCCCAAAACTCGATACTTGAAACAGACACCTCCACAACGAGGTGTTATCCAGGTTCCAAATTTTCAAAAGTATTCTAGAAAACAAATACTTCTTCCACTATTCCATTTCTATGCCTCACCATGTTACAAAAAAATAAAAAACATAAGAAAAAACACCTCTACTTTAGTGTAATCGTTATCTCCTCCACATTTCATTTTAATGAATATCACCGTGGTCTTAAAAACTAATGATGAAACAAATCACATAACATTTTCAAAATTATAGGGTTACCTCAATAATTATAATTCAAATCCATTAAAACAATAAATTCTACAATGTGGTCCTCCTCACAATTTCCCACAAGTAAATTTCTCAACTAAAACACCATCTACTACATCATAGTCCATTTGATCTCCTAGTTTTAGGAACACTGGTTTTTATTAATACTATATAAAACATAAATCCAAAACACCATGGTCAGTACTATTTTAGTATGATTCTATAAGTTTTCAACCTAAAAACTTCCATCATTACAAAGAATAAAAAATTGCTATAGTAACATCATTCTAGATATTTTTATTCCAACCATTTTCATGTTCACCACAAGTACCACCATGGTGTGGTACTGGGAAGGATGAAAAATATACTCACCAAATCATCACAACATTAAATTTTAATTATGATTCTTCATATGGATTCATTAAGAATTCAATTGATAATAGATACAACATATGAAAACTTATGGTTTCAACAATACCCCACTTTGTATTTTTCTATCCATCCAATCCACCTTATTCATATTTTTATATATCTTATTTAACTTATAATCATATCACAAAATATGATCCTCTTGAAATTTAGATACCCTCTCCACCTTTGAAAATAAAAATTGAAGTTGTATTTTTAAGAAATCACCCTTTTTCCTGGAACTTACGTCCTTTAATTTTCATTTAGGACTTTAATTTTGGTAATCATGCATTAATCCTGGTCTAGAAGGTTACTTATAAGTGCTTAGGGGGAGTGGGGGAAGGAATTACTAAAGTCTAGAAGTGTAAAAAAATATAAGTGATGTTGTAGTGCCATCAGCTTGCTGGTGGATAAGGCAGTTGCCCTTTAAGGCTATATGAACACCCCAACTAGCCAATTATTCTACACCAGCCACCTGATTGCAGACCGGCTAGCCAATGGGATCATATTGTCTTGTTGATTCTACCCTATAACAATTTTAAGTGGGTGTAGCCCTGTAAATTCCTCTTATTAAATTTTTATCATTTCTTAATACTCTTATTAGACCCTATCTCAATATTATTGATCATGAAGGGTTATTTTGGAATTCCTAAACATCTCAAATGACTTACATTGATCCCTTGATCCATTGTTTCATCCGAACATCAATATTTGGTATGTTTTTCATGGAATTTATGAATCCTTAATTTTTTAAATTATTATTCTTCTATCATCCCTAGTGTGGTGGATTTATCATTTTCCATAAGTATTTATGGTGTTTCATGTGATTTAGATTCTTGATTATTGGGTTTCTTCTTCTCTTGTTTTGAGTTAGGTGGTCTAAAGCATCTCCCTATGGTGTTATTTCGGTTTTTAGTATATAAAAAAAGTCAAATCACAAAAGAACACCGTGTGTGATACCACTTCCAATAGGAAATGTGAAATGATTTTTTTCTGATTTTATGAAAATCCACTTTTTTGGGTTTAAGTGGTAACCCATGTAGACTTCCAAAGACCAAATAAAATAAAAATGAAGAAAATTAAAACCAAATTCTATAAAAAAAATATTTTCAAACATAAAAAATGACAAATCAAAATTTATAGCATCTATATAAAGGAAACACATTGATCCTATCACCATCACTGCGACCCATGACAACTCATAGACTACAGAATATCATCGTTTCAATTTTCTAGAAACAAATTCATCTAAAATTGCACCTCCACAACCTCTATCAACAAACCTACATCTTATTTGACCAACATCGAACCCCATTATATAGAAACCAACAAAAACCCAATAAGACAATACAAGATCTTCACTATAGTAAGATTTCAAACATCTAAGGATAGAAAAATTCTAAAAAATTCTCTTAGGAAACACTAGGATGAAGAAAATTCTTCCTGAGTTAAACCACCATTCATTAAGACATATCCAACACACAATCCCAAAAAAACCTAGGTAAGTGTCAAAATATCTAGAAGACGAAACGAAAAACATACATTACACACTCATAATGTTGAACAATCCCTCACACGATCCCAAACAACCACTGAGGCTCATAGCACCAATCAAAACAGGGTCAATTACAGTAAATCTGGTGGCAAGAGAAAAAAAGAACAACCGAAATCAATATCATGTGATGATTTAGAAAAGAACTATAAGATCAAAACATGGACCAAAATAAATTCTGAACGAGGAAAAAAATCCAACACACAATTTCACTCCACAAAGTTCGCTATAATGCTGGACCAAATATGGGGCCTTGCATAACCGGGAAGGAAAAAAGAGTTCTGATGGAATTAAACAATGGAATCATGTAAAAATCACATAATCTCTAAAAATATGAACCCTAAAACCAAATAATGGAAATACAACAAAAAACAAATAAATATTGGTGGAATAAGAGAAATATAGGAAGGACGTGTTAGAGGGATCAAAGAGAGGGAAGCCTCAAGGTGTGCTTATCATTTTCTGTAGGTTAGAATATGGAATATATAAACCTAGTGAACTTATAAATGAATTGTTGAACCATTTTTTAATCCATGTATCACATTTTGTGAAGGTTTTCTATGACAAGGATTAGGAAATTGATTTATGGGTATGACTTAACATGTGAATTAACAATTGACATAGATTTCATGGATTGAATTTGGATAATTTTCATGTATTCGATAATTGTAATGAAATTTGTAATATGCATATTAGGAAATTTTCATGTAAATTAGTAATTGACATATTAGCCTATTAGAATGTTGGTAATGATTTAATATGATGACTTATGAATGGCCCATGGCATATGAATTCTTCTTGGGTTTGTCAGGAATAGAATATGTAATTGGCCTTGTTATGGGAATTCGACTTGGGTATGATGTGAATTCAATATGTAATTAACCCGTAGCATGTTATTTCACCTTGGTTTTGTTTTGAATAATTCTATTATATATGAATATTATGGATATTGGAACTAGACCCATTTTTGGGTATGGAAAAAATAAATATGACATCTTACCAAAGTCGGTATGGTTGGATAGAGTGTCAAGATGTAGCTCAAGGGTTGATGTGATTATTTAGATAATATAAATTTAATTTATAATTAATGAATTTTTTATTGTATTATTAAATGTACTATTTCTTATATTATATTTTTTATACACCTTTGATGGTGGCGTATTGAGTTTTACTCACACCCTATTCCGAACACCATTTGGTACGTTGGAGGACTCCATAGATGTTTGTATAGACAAGGTTAAGGGGCCCTGTTCTTGATTGGTTGACTTACTAGATGTGGCTGTATCTTGGAGGTGGGACTAATCATGGGGTTTGGGACTAGTTTTGGAGTCCTTATTGCATATTGTTTTCCATAAAATTATATTATTCTATGATTTTAGTGTGACACTTAGTAAGTATTTTAAAGGGTTGAGTATGCTAGGTTGTTTTTGAAATTTCCTTTTATTCTACTAGTGTTCATTTATATCTATTTATTTATAATGTTTCCACTATAATTTTTATTCTATACCATAGAGTTTAGTCTCCCCACTACACTTATTAACCCTCAATGTTATTTGGAGGCCTCTCGCATATGGGGAGGCATGATTGAGGTATCTTGGAATCCAATATTAGTCATGTGAGGGTGAAATAGGCTAAGAAGGTTATAGTATTCATGTCTAAAATATAAAAATATAGAATTATTTATAAAGAACCTCTGTGAATAACACTAAAAATAGATCATTTTACTGATCTCTAGGCCTATGTTCACCAAATATTGGGGTAGAAAATAAGAGAAACAATTAAATAATACAATTTTGTCCTTAAAAATAAAATAAACCCCATAAAATCTTCTAAATCCATCATGAATAGTATCTCCCCCCATCTTCATGATTTTGAAAATAGATATAATCCTAGAAACACAAAAAATTACCAAATATAATATTAAGTTCAATGGGTTGAGGTTCATTTCTGAACCTACTTAGCTTGGTTAAATTTATTACAATCTAAGGTTCAACATATTCCATTCAAATAGTTGAGATACTAATGGCTTTGTGAAAATATCTTCCACTTGATCTTGATTTACAATGAACTGAATCCTCTCTATGTTGTTTGCCACTTTCGCTTTTATGAAATGGTACTAGATCTCAATTTTCTTCATGAGAGAGTAACCAAATAGATTTTTAGACACCATAATATCATATTTTTTGTAACATTGAATCATCATTTGCTGGTTTACACCACCACTAATATATACATAATTTCCCTTTATCTAGATATATTTTTTATATTTTTTAGTGATAGAGACGTATTCTACATCTATCATTCTTAAAGAAACACAATACTCTTTCTTTCTTATCCAACCAAAAAAATTATTCCAAATATAAAAATATTATCCATTTATGGATGTTCAATTCAGAATATCACTAGACAAATAAATATTCAAATATTCTAATAAATTCAATTTTGCCATATTTAAATAATAAACTGTAATAAAAGGTTCCTTTAACCTAACTTATTATGCTTCTTAATTCCATGAGATGTTCCTTCTTAGAAAATCTTTTAAATCCTACATCCAAGCATATAGAATTTAAAATATTTGACCTAGAGACAATAAGGTAAAGTAAAATACCAATTATTCTTCTATATAAATTTGAATCTACCCCCTCACCATCTTCATGCTTACTAATTATTCCAAATTCCATCAAAGTTGAAATTGGATTACACTCCTCAATTTTGAGTTTATTCTTAACTTAATTTATATATTCCATCTGTTAAATGAAGGTATTTAATTCATTTTTATGAAACTTTATCCTAAAAAAATATTTCATCTCTCTAATCATTAACCTTTCAATATTATAACTCATTAAATTTGAAACTTTATCAACAAACATAGAATTCATTCCACTAACTATGATATTTTCAATATACAATAACACCATGAACTACTCATATTCTAAAATTTTTATATAGAGGTTTTATTAAACCCCTCATATTTTAAACTCCATCTACCTTAGGAAAATATCCATTATTGAATACCCAATATGAGGTTCTTATTTTAGGACATTTAAATATTTTTCTTAACTTTCAAATTTAGAATCTTCATTTACAAGAACAATTCTACCTAGTTTTTCAATATATAAATATTTATTAAATAATATATTAAAAAATGTAGTATTGATATCCATATGAAAAAAAATAAAAATTATCTAAAAAAATATTTATAGGAAGATAATTAATAGTTTCATTCATTCAACTAGTGTAAATTTATCTTTGACATCAATGCATTTAAATTGAGAATAACACTTATAAACAAATATTTATTTATTATGGATTAATTTTTCAATTTTATATATTTTCTTATTAAAGACACACATTGTACTAATTACATTATTCTTTTTATATTTCTCCATAAGCTTCATAATATGTTTTTTATAAATTTGATCACATTACTTGATCATGAATTTAACCCATGATTCCTCATTTTCTCCTTATTCAAATGAAGTAGGCTTAATATAATATAATAGAGAAGTGTGATATAATATTTTTATCCTTTATTTTTGATTTGGAGTAGATTTTTCTCCAATTATATTTTTTCGATACACTTTCTCTATGTTCCTTCTTAATTGAGTCATATGTTGACTCACCACTTGTAACAACCCTGACTCCAGTAACCCCAAGCCGGTGTTTATTTTATTAAATTGGTTCAAGATACAATAGATCACATCCCAAAGTATCATAGAGTTTAATAGTTTTGGGAGACAATGAAAATATATGATTCCCATAATATATTAATAGCATACACCATAGATTTTAAACCTTATAAAATCTTTCTTATTTACTTTAGTGCATCCTTAAAATCATTCAAATATGTCTTCTTGGTAACCTAGGTAAAGGAAAACATCATAAAGGGTGATTTTAGAAGATCAATAAGAGAAATAATATAGTATAATATATCATGACTATATAAGGTATAAATTATGGGACAAATTAAATAATCTATTAATGTTCTGTATAATTAATAAATTGAGCTCAAAATATATCCATGTACAAAAACTTAGTAATCACATGGAAATTAATAATTGATTTATTAATGATGGAATAAATAAGGACTAATATATTAATTTTACTATCAAAACCTCTTAACCATGAAATATTATATATCTTCAAGTCCTCTTAATAAAGATATCTTACATATAATCAAGGGATATCAGTCAAGACATCTTGCATGTCTCTAAGGCCTCTCAATTAAGACATCATAAAAAAGTTGGTAAGGAATACTCCAATTGACCAGGATCTTTTGTATCATGAAAACTATTGATGAATCATGGGGCTATAATGGGCCCCAAATTTCACATAAAAATGTCTAATACATTCAACATATATTAAATAATCATTTCAATACAAAATCAATATGAATTATCAATCAATAAATATATGTATTGAAACATGTATAAGGAAATTAAATATTTTTTTTTCAATATAATATCATAATAATTACTCATATAGAGAAAGAACGTGGATGTTATCATTATAGAATATCCCCAATTATGCATAAAATAATTTAAATGCTGCTGAAATAAATGATAAATACCTTGGTAAACACATTATAAAGTCTATTTGGAAGAAAGAAGAAATATCATTTTCTTTTAGAAATTTTTAAGAAACATAAAAATTTCCAGAACAATGGGAATAGGATTTTATTATAAAAATTAATAAAAAATGGAAATTAAGTTTTATGATGAATAATGGAAATGATGGAAGGGAAATTCAGTGGAGACATAATCATTAAAAATATTTCTTTTCACATTTTTAAAGTAAAAAAAACCTATAAAAATGTTGAAAAGATTCCTTTCAAACCAATAAAAAAATTAGTTGAAAATGAAATTTTAAAATATTGGATGTATAAGTAATAAAATTGTTTAAATATTAAAAAAAACATGGATATTTAAGAAAAAAAGAATAAAAAATTTAATGCAACATTTTAAAGAATAATTCCTTTTAAATTTTAAAATCAAAATCCCCTTGAAAGAATCATATGAGAAGGAAATTAAAATACCATGAGTATTCATAGAATCATGATATAATATTTCACATTGATAGCATATACACATATAAATGATTATAGTTTAATAATTCAAAACATTCCCTAAAGATAGAAATTTTAGATGAAAAGCCCTTACAAATTTGGTATTCAAAAGATCTCGAATGGGAGATCTTTATATGGACATTAAAATATCTTGAAATAAAAGTGTTTTATTATATATATATATATAGGAATTAAATAATGAATTAATAAAACTATATAAAATAAAATCATGGTTCATAATAAGAAATATGTCTTAAGGAGTTGAAATTGAGACAAAGAAACCCTTAACTCATGTCGTAACTCACCACATATGTATTTTAATTTATGAAATAATAAAATCATATCAATTATATAATTTATTAAAAACCATTTTAAAGTTTATTACCTTATTTTTTATCTATTACCACGTTCTACTTAGTTATTAAATTAGTTATGTTCATGTTGAACGTTTTGAGGTCATTCGGTCTTTAACCTTTAAAATAGTTTAGGTAGGTCGATCAATGTCAAAAAAGGTTATCATTATCAAATATATAGAATATTAAGCATTTTATTATTATAATTTATATATATTAAATATAATTTTAAAACCATACGGGTAATTTGTTCATGAAAAATGGAAATTTTCATTTTTGGAAGTGGTAGTCTGCACATATGCATGGACGATGTCTCCATTTTCCAATAGATGGGAGGGTATGAAGGTAGATAATATATTATATTTATAAAATCATAATTATTTCATAAATATAATTTAAATTAATTAAATCAATTTTTATTACCATCAATGAGAGGGTATGATGAAAAATAAAATGCGTCACTCTATGGAGATAGTAGTCCATACATATGCATGAGTGATGTTTATGTATTCAATTAGATTGAAAGGGGGTAGAAAAAGGTTTCAAAATCTACATAATAAAATTTGAGTATATTAAAGATACTTACTACATTAAATTAGTTTAAATAAAATAGATGTAAATTATATGGGATAATAAATAAATAAGTGGATGAGTCAGTGCCTAATATTGTTGTCCTTGGTCAAACTAATTTTTAAACTGATGTATAGAAAGAAGTGGATGAGGAAATAGGGAAGGAAAATTCTTAATATATAAAATGAATGAATGAGATGGATATTATTTCATCCACAATTATGAAGGATGTTTCATATATTGAATCTCATCACATGACAAACTCTTAGGGGAAACCTCTTATGGAGAATGTCCCTAATTCGAATATGGAAGAACTAGAAGTGTATTGGAAACAAACTAAGACATAGAAATGAGGTCTTAATCCAAACAATTGTCATTGAGAATGTAACATAGAGAATTGGGTTTCTGCACATGGGTTTGGAAGGTCGTCTTCTTCCAAGGAACTCACCCTAGAGCAGGTTAAACTTTGGTAAAAGTACACTGTTCTTTTCAATCATAAGAATTTACAGTATGAATGGGAATCAACTGATGGAATCTCTGATAGTTATGGTGATGGTCTTAATTTTACTCATTTATAGTGTTATTTTTTTAGATTAGGGACTGTTTTACCCTGTACACTCTCTTTTTCAAGTTCCTATATTTTAATTTTCAATAAATGTTGGTAGGAGAGGGTTCTCCTGTCTCCTAGACCCTTTTGGTAAAGATAATTTAAAAAAATTGGTTAAGACTTTTACACATTCCTTGGAATTCCTCCTTTAGATTGAACTTAAGGCCTTTAGAATAGAGGTCTATGGTCGCAATAGAGGATTAATAATAAGGAATGGGAAGTTTTTATTGTGATTTTGGAATAAATTTGAGATAAAACTTAACTCATATGTTCCTATTCAAAGGGTAGATTAAGTCCCCATTTATAGGAAAATAATAAATGGTATTTCCACAAATATTAAGACATTAACGGACTTCAATTTAATTAAAAAAATTATAATTTGACCAAAAATAGAATGTGGATTAAAATTTTGACTATTACCCATCCCATGTGTCCTCTTATAATAATTTTTTTATTTTTAAATAAATTAATAAATTTTCATTTAATATTAAATACCCTTAAATTAATTTTCAAGACTATTCACATAATTTGACTTTTAAAATATCCAATATAATAATAGAGTTTGAATATAAAAAATTTTATAATACATTATACAAAATAAATATATTTTAAATTTTTATAACACCGTAATGAACACAAAACGTTTTAATTTTAATGTTATTAAGATAATTTACCTGATTTTCCTACTACTTTCACAAGCACCATTCTGATGCTAATTAATAATTTTAGAATATTATACTATCATTTAAAATTAAAAATTAATTACTATAATTAATTTAATTTTTTCGAAATGAATATTATAATCTTAAACCATTCATAAAGTATTTTTATCCTTATCATTATCATGAATAAGTATTAACTGAGTTAGAGTGACATTTTTGTTTATATTAATTTTATTATATAAAGGAAATACCATGATAAAAAAAAGTGGAACTTAATGGAAAATGTTTGAATATAGATAATATAGGGTCAAAATAAAATAATAAAATAATATTTACATAATTGTTATAGGAATTATTGGTCATATCACTTAGTTTAACCCCTTGTTAATACCATGGTGACATACTTTTATTATGGTTAATATTAATTATGAAAAAATGAGATAGACCATGATAAATAAATTTAATATGATGATTAAAAATATTTAATCTATTTTATAAGATTAAATTTCCATAATTTATAAAAATTAATTTTCATATAACTTCACAAAACAAAACTAAAAACCATTTTTAAAACATTCCCTTTAAGTATAAAAATTATTTTACATGAAAATCAAGTGTATAATTTATCACCATGATCTTGAATGATTTATTAATAATAAAGGATGCTTATTATACATATATATAAATCCTAAACTGAATGGAACCTTCTAAAAAATCAACTATATCCAAAGATCCAAAAATAGTTATTTATTAGATTAAAATATAACATAGATATCAAAAATTCAAGCTTGGGTTTCCAAATTCATCATAATAGATTTTAAATGATTTATTTTAATACTTAAACACATCCTCAGTCATACAAAGGATTCAAATATTTTAATCCATTCTTATATCATAATAATGTCATAAAATTTATTGTATTTGTGAAATCAGTATTTTTACTATTCACATAGAAATCAAACTTCCCAAAAAAATACAAAATATTCACTTTAAGAAAATTTTAATATTATAAATTCAAAAATTAATTTCATTTTATCAAATTAAAATTATCAAATTCTAAAAAAAATATTTTTAATTATAATAGAAAACATAAATAAAAACATATTTATAGAAAGATGGCCCTCTTAAATTTTTTTGATATAACTTACCAACAAGTGCTAATTTATCTTTTTTCATATTTTATATTAATAATGTATTTATGTTTAAATTTAATTTCATATAAATTATTATTCACCTTATTTTGGGGTTTTGTATAACACACATGATTCAACATAGTATTTATTTAAAGGAAAAACACAATAAACTTTTGGGGTGTTATATTCTCCACCTTAAATAAATTAAATCTTAATATTTTTATTTTTTTATTACCATAATAAATTTATCTTAACATAGGTACAATATCATATATAATTTTTTTATTGATAAGAAATTTTGATTTTACTACTAGTAATCTTAAGAATAAATATTTCTAAAAACATGTTTGTACCATTATAATACCCATAATGATGAACATGTTTCCACTGGCATACCTTGATACTTATAAGATATTTTCTCCACATATGAATTGAAGAATTTATTTTTATTATTATATTTTAATTAATTATTTGATGATTTAGATAGAGAATATGATAAAATATACTCACTTTATTTTCTTCCATCCTATAAGCATAACTTCATATTTTGATTATGTTTTGATAGTTTTCTATATTTTATTTGTCTTATATTATAAATAATGAATAAAAATGAAAAACAATCCTTCCAGAATCATGGAAATATACTTTTAATGGATCATAAGATCTATAAAAGAATGATAATTTATTCCTCCTATCTTTATCCAAATAATAAACCCCAGAAAATAGTGAGTGTGAGTAAATACAATATCCAAATAAATAGTAACCTTTGAATCCCATATTATAAATAGTAAAAATAATCATAATTTATTATATACTAAAATACTATTTCCTTAATCCTAAAAACTAATTGAACCCCAAAAATCCAAATTATATTAAACTCAATCATATGTATAACAACTATATTTATAACAAGGGAAAATCAGTTCATCTTAATTGACACCACCAAGTATATTCTTATTTTAACCGGATTCCCAAAATATATCTTAATCAATAAATACTTCCCTAAATTATCAAGGGATGATTAAAAATTCCTCAAAAATTAAAATAGTGGGTAAAATGTGGAACTAAATAATTAAAAAAATATAAGAGTATCTACTATCAAAACTTAATGGACTTAAACATTAGCTGTAATAATTTCATAAGAATAGTTTTTCCCTATCAGACACTTATGAGGTAAATATCCTTGAATATTAGGGTATTTGTTTGAATAATTACCCATCTCCATGCATCTAAAACATTCAAAATTGGTGTCTTCTCCCCTTTAATTATATTTGTAGCTTTGTGGACATTATCTAAATACTTTAAGTTTTCTCCCATTCCCTTTTTGAAAGTACTATAGATTTCCTATCCATAATTATCCCATATTAGAAGTTCCGTCCTTAAATTATTCTATTTTTAATCATATCATTTTCCGTGATGCTGATTCATATTCTTCTTCTCTTGATTTTCTTTGAAAATATAATACTTTTAGAATTATTTTTTTCTTAAGGGAACTTCATAATATATCATTAAATGATGAAATATTTTAAGATACTAGGGCCCTTTAGAGGCTCCTCATAATCCTATCAAATAAATGACCAATTTTTATTTATGGATTACATATATATTTGGTATTATGCCTTTATAATCTCATAAAGTTTTCCTTATACTCCCCATAAATTTACTCCTCATTCTCTCATAAATTAAGTAGTTTTTTTCCATATCATCTCATTTATATTGAAGAAAATATATCTTAATTAATGTGACCTTAAAATTATTTCATTCCATTATCTATATATATTCCTCCTCCTTTTTATTTTGAATCTATTACCACTATTGAGAAACATATCCATTTAAATAGTAATTTTTTTGAATAACCTTCACCCTTTCATTACATCCCAATGTCATAAATATCATCTCGAGGCATTTGATGCATTGTAAAAATTTCAATTATTCAGTAGTTCTATTATTGGATATAGAATTATACAACATAATGGGGTCTAAAATCATTACATCGTACTATGTAAAAACAAGTTGTTCCATACATGAATGGTTATTGGTCATAACCTGAGTTTACTTCCCAAATATAGTCATAATTTACTCAGCACCAACACTAACCATGTTTACTTGGTCTGAAGTAAAATACCCACATTTATTAGGGGTATTGATACACTTACCATTCCATACACTATATAAAATCTCAATATATTGGAATATATTTAATTATCTCAAATAATTTTTAATATTAATCCATAACATAAAAATTCCTAATAAAAGTTTAGAAAAATACTCTAGGTTTATCATAATTCCCATGCAAGATATATTCAAATAAAATATAGTTCTGAAGGTTCCTACTAAACTTAATTTGAAACCAAATGTAGTAACTATAACTCCAGTAACCTACTGATAGTTTTTATTGATTAAATTTGTTTAAGATATAAGTGATCACATCCTAAAGGATCAAAGAGTCTAGTATTCATGAGATACTATATACAACCATGATTCTCATAATACATTGGAAACATAAATCATAGCCTGTAAAATTTATAAAAAAAATTATTATTTCTTTCATTACATCCTTGATTTCAATCAATGACCCCTTTATGCTAACCTGGATAATGGAAATCATAATAAAGGGTGAGATCAGATGCTCAATATGAGAATTCATACATCATGATCTTTCATGAATACAAAAGGAATATAAAATATGGTTGATTGAATAATCAATAAATGTTTTATATAATAAATAACATGATCTTAAAATATATTCATTTATAAAAACATAGTAATTACATATAAAATAATAACAGATTTCATAGTAATGGAAAGCATAATTCCATACACATTAATATAGTTTTTAAGGCCTTTAAATGAAGAAATATTTGATATCATAAAGTCTTCTCAACCAATACACCTTACATATCATGAAGGCTGGTCAACTAATACATTTTACATATGATCAAGGCCTCTTAACCAAGACATAATAAACAAATAGGTAATGGAAACAACAAATAACCAATCTAGTTTTTATCCTAAGTCCTGCCAATGAATCGAGGGGCTATAATGGTCCCTTCCTTTAACTTACACATTTCCAATGCATTCTACATATATTTAATAATCAATAAAATACATAATATGTCACAACCCAATCCACTTGGACCCACCTAACTAAGGGAAGGTCAAGCCGTAACTACCCCAAGCCGGCCTCTATAGGATAGTGGCTAGAAAAAACAGCTGGGAGGGAATAACTAAAATTGTAGGCCTTTGCATAAAGTAACAACATACATACACCCTAGCATATCTATATAGAAGTAAAGAGAAATAATAATAAACAAAATTAACATCTAGTGTATAAAACATGCATGTAATAAAATCTAGGGAATAAAAATGTGTGCGCTAGTGAAATACAAAAAGTAAATGAAAAAAACACATCATCCTAGAAAAAGCATCCCAAATAAACAATAAGTAGAATAAAGAAATGCTGAGAGATCCTGAGTCGAGATCTCCAATCCTGACCACCGTATGTGGTATATGCACCCAAGTATTAATATAATCCTATGAAATATTTGATTATTTCTTCATAATCTGTATAAGACATGAAACATGTGGGAAAAGCCCATATAGGCGTTAATATATACATACCCAGTAGGATAACCCAAAAAACGAGAGGTGGAGAAATATAGGACATGATAAAAGTAGTCATCTCAACCAAAATCAAGAGGGAAACAAAAAATCAATTAAAAAGATGAATATATATATATATATATTCTCATAAAGGAAATCCTGATGATAGAGAAAGAATATCTCCATATCATAGCTAGATTGGGATGGTGAGTCTTCCTACTGCTCCAAAGTTCTATCATTAATGCCTAGTATCTCACATTTCTATCTGAAGAAGTAACCTAGTGGAGGTCCCACACATTTCCACATTGAAAACAGCCAAGGGAGAAAAAATATCAAAGTATATGAGAAATTCCCTAGAGAATAAAAAGTATTCCACTAAGTAGATATATAGAGGTCCCATATATTAGTGTGTCTTAGGGGTGATACTCATTAGGTAGAGGACTCATTCCCTAGTCCTTCTGGGGGTTCCACACAGTAGGCATAGGACCTATACAGTAGTGCACTAGGGGGTGAAACTTAGTTCGTAGATAAACCATACCATAACCCATCAGGTCTGTTCCACTTAGTAGGTATAGGACCCACACCATAGTCAATCATGGGGGTTCCACTAAATAGGTAGATAGAGGACCCACGACCAAGTCCATCAGGGGGTCCCAATCAATGTGTAGAGGACCCAAGCCATAGTATTTCATGGGGTTCCACTTAATATGTAGAATAACCACACCCCATTCTATCATGGGGGGGGGGGTACTCAAACCAGTGTGAGGAGTATGGGGGTACCAACATGCTATTATGATAGGGAGTTAACAACCTCAACCTCTCTTTGATGATCCTACCCAATCACTACCATCATCATGTGTCACCTAAAGAATCATCATGACTGAAACATATATAATAATATCTAAAAATACACTATGAAAAATACCATCACATTCTACATGAAAAAACACTTAGGATAGGATAATCTCGAACCATATTCTGAGTCTAAATAAAGAAGATATGAGAGGTAGAAGTTTCATAAAGAAGTATATGATGTGTAAGTTTGTCTACATAGTGTGTAATACCACATTACAACATATCAATTTTCATATTTTTAGATGAATTGTGCCCATGTGACTATATATTATGTGTACGGGTCCCACACAACATGTCTTGGGAACCTTGGGCTTGCCTGTGTGATCCTTGCCATGCCTGTTTCCTTCAAGTTGTTCCCATGCACTTGGCAGTGTACTGAGACATGCCCATGTACTCCTAAATTATATGTTGAGTCCTCCCACATGGGATCCTAGTCTTATACATTTATCACATTTATTGGATACTCGGGAAGGGTCACATGGTGTGTGGCCCTGCCACACAGTGTGTGATCCTTATCTTTTTCTGAAAACCCTAGTGGCTGCAAATAAGAGACTACACAACACGTGTGAATCCTTGTAAACATCGTGTAGTCATGATTTTAATAGAAAATGAGATATGTCATGAGGATTTCAAATCTTCCAATATTTCTAATGAATCTCCCATTTTCACCTTAAATTAGGGGAAATCAGCTCTATTGGCTGATTCTGGCCCTCTAGTGGATTGAAGTCAAAATCCGACCACCCATAGAAATAACATAGTGGACCCCGCACCCCAAAAACATATAATGATTACTACATAACTTCATCAAACACCATATCTATAAATCAATCATTACTACTTACAATCCATCCTGATTTATTCTCAAATCACTGATCTGATCATTGTGTGCACATTCACTATGAATCTGTGGGTTTGGTCATGCTCAGACCACCCTGACACTATCGAACTGTGGGCCTATAGCCCAATGAAGAAGAACACGAAGAATAAATGGTGGAAGAAAGAATAAAAAAGGTTCATCAATTTTTATACAAACATTAGTGGACAATTGTCACAGATCTGGGATATTTGGAGAGGGAAACGTGGAATAATCAATAATAAATAGAATTATTAATTCAATACACAAGCACATGTGAATGATTAAATTATGTTTAGAATAAAGAGTAGAAGACACAAACATGATCAATGTTTTATCCTGGGGTAGAAACTGTAATTTATGAGACCTATTCCAATATTGGATAAATTTTCTATGATAAATGTGTTTTCCAATGATGAGGATGATCCACTGCATCTTCAACCAATTTATTCACCACGATTTGATCAGCATTCATCATCTGATCTTGATCCACCGATGAAGAATGATAAAACCCCCTCTCAAAAATCCCAAGGTTATGTAGTTAATCCTAGTGGTTTCTATGTCAGGACACATTTAGAAGGAAATAGGTTTTGGGTATTATGATTTAATCAACCAATCCACTTAACCTACCCACCAACAAATTCCTCATCCGACCGTCTCTCATCGACCAAATAAAGGACATTTTTATAACAAATCATATGCTTTGGATTCAACTATGGTAATAGATTTTTGATATGAGACTCTATTTTAGAGATATTCCATTATTGATGAAAAACTAAACATTTGTGATATAAAATATATTTAATATTTTTATAAAAATAATTCTAGGACCACTAGGTCTTAGAATCACACATTTTCTTAGTGTTAGACTCCAAAAATATTCCTTGATATTTTTAAAATTCATACAATGGAAAAATAAAGTATCTACATTATTAAATCCAAAGATTTAAATCCCTAAAACTAAAAAAACTAAGAAACAATTTATGGATATTGAGCCCATATCTTGCTTTATCGCTCTTCTATACGCTCCCATACTTCCACGACACATGAACCAAGATAATGATCTGACCAAACAAGATCATATCCTGCTAATTATTGATCTTCAATGGGTACTCTATGAAGCTAGCTCCACCCTTGATTTCCAACTCATCCATTCAAAATCATGTGTAGAATAATGCACATATCTGCTCTTCTACAGAACTTGGAATACTTCATGCACCCACTTTAACATTTGAGGAAAGTATAGGCCATAAGAAACCTTTCCAAACCTCTGAAGGACCTCAAATAGACTAATAAATATCAGGGATAACTCTCATACTCAGATGAATATCTATAATACTCATCATGGGGATACTATCATGAAAACATAGTCTCCCTACTTGAACTCAAAGGGACTACGATGTTGATCTGCTCAAGATTTTTGAATACTCTGAATAGTCCTCATCCACTCACGGATCACCTAAACATTCTTCATCATCACCTACACCATATTTGGACCAATAAGAGATTACTCAACTATTTCGGTCCAACATAAGGGTGATCTATAAGGTCACCCATAAATGGCCTCAAATGGTTTTATAATGATAGTAGAGTGATAAATATTATTATAGGAAAACTCTACCAAAGGTAAGTTGTAACACCCCAAGGATTTATAAATAAATTTATTATAGAATGCATGAAACACTGAGTCTCTATGAAAAAAATGGTTTTTTATTTACAGGAGATAGTTATAACCAAGCTTTTAAACATAATTTTTCCACTTCTATGTTTTGATTTTCGAAAAACGGACATACACGATTGCGATCAGTAAGATATTTGGGGTCTGATATGATCAATTGTTTTTTTGTGAATTGTAACTTAACCCTTTGGAATAGTAATTTTACCCTTCTGAATATTACTATGAACAATTAAATAGTAACCTCACTTAGGAAAGTAAAAAATAAAATTGGTGTTCGATCATTTCTATTTTGAGTTTCATTTTTTCTTAAAAATATCAAAAATTGGATAAATTGATTTTTCAGGTGAAAATTATACATTTAAGAGAGATTTAAATTATTATATCAACTAACGTTTTATTAATCTTTATTATAATGAAATAGTGTTTTAAAAACACTCTTCTTCAATTACATATGATAAAATAATTTTATTTTTTTAAGTGTCGAAAATTTTACTATGCATTTTACTATAAATTTGATGTCCACTGTTATTTTTAATAAATAAGTATTTTTCATAGATAAAAGTTAAAATTTTAAAATTTATATAATTATTCTGATTAAATAAATTTAATTTTTTTATTCAGAATATAGATATTAGGTTATGCTAAATTTATGAGAATTTTATAAAATACTTTAGTTTTTCTTAAATAGTAAAAATACAGTTTTGAGTTTTTAGTATGTTTAATGACATCATAATGATGTAATAATTAATAGAAAATTTTGGTATACTTGTGTAAATTAAAATATTATATGAGGTTTCCCAAGTGGCCAATACTATGTGAAAATACCATGGGTAAGTCTATGGTTTTTCATGTACCACTACTGAGGTGTCCTCAGAAATTAACAAAATATTCTCTCACTTTTCCTATAAATACCCACCCATTTATTCCATTAATTTCATTCCAAATTCATAATAACTAAATCTATAGTATTTTTACCTCCCTATTAGTTCTCTCAAGATGTCTTTAATCCCCCAAGGTCCCTACCTTCAAGTTTTAGTAGTTACTCTAAAAGGAAAGGGAATCTAACACCCTTATTTTCTTCAAGCACTCCTTTTATGTTATTCTCTTTTAATTTCAATTATCTTATGATGGGATATGTCACTACATATCCCTATTATTTTCCATATTATATAAAAATTATTAGATATCCATTTTTCTCTCATCATCATATTTTATGAATTTTTAATTGACGTCTTTAGGCTACCGAATTTTCGTAAGTGATTTCCCAACTTCTCTTTTTCTTTCAAGTTCCTTTATTTTATTTTTCTATCCCCAAAACCCCTAATAAAAAAGGTATGATAACTACAGTACCTTAAATATACTATAATTTTGTTATTATAATTTAATAATTTATCATCATCTCTCTTTTCCCCTCCTTTTATACTAAAATGAAAACACCATCCGAGATGTGTTAATTTATCACATTCGAGGACGATGAGTTTTCAATTTCTATTAACATATTAAAATCTGGTCATGAAACAATTTTTATGGTTGAAAAATAATATAATATATTTTTAATAACCTTATTCATGTCATTGAACCAATATATATACATATGATAAAGTTAGTTTGTAATAATCAAAGAAAAACCGTCGTAAAATCTAAACGATTATAACTAAATGTCTTATCTATTGATGCATCCTCATACCATATACCCAAAGGATATATATATATATATATATATTTAAACTCATGTATGTTCATTAATAATATATAATTTCTATTCTGGAAAATTATATCCAATCCACATGAACTCTATTACTTATAATCAAGCGGACCGATCGTGAAATAATGGAAAACGAACACTCTAGAATGACTGAATTTATTCTTATAACTTATTAATAAGAACATAAATGAACTTAATAAGGTAAGGGTTTTCTACCTGAACCTCCATTTACTTTCTGGTTACTCTTTATCTAACTTAATCCCAATTAGAGTGTTTTTTTAATTCAACACCACTGTTTAATTTTATGTCTTGTTGAGGTTAATATCATATGTATCTATCTATCATATTGTATTAAATGGTTTATGTTCATTTTTACTATGGATGTATAATCCTAATACCATTCACCATGCAACTCAAAATGATTAGTTTTTATGTGTACATATTGGGGAAAGTTATTTCATTTGATCATGTTGTTTTTGTTTAGCCCTATTCATTTGAGGAATGAATTGGACTTATAAAGTGATGGGTGGAGACTAATATATACTTTCAATTCATGAGTAGATATCATGAGACAAAATAGAATTGTTTTTTAGCTGATTCATTACCATAGTATTTTCAGACATCTTTGATGATGCCTTGATAATATGTTTCAGATGTCCTGTATTATGCATTACCTCATTATGGTATAAGTAGTTAATAAATTATGTGATTATTTGACTAGTATAATATCAAATATTATGTATCATTCTACCATGATGATTTATATAGACTTATTTAATCATCTTCCATTCCTTCCATATTATTCTAAACTATAATTTTTAAAGGAATGTGTTTTTATTTATTCACCATGCCTAGTGTTTATATTTATGATAACTTCCATCTTATTACCTAGCCTTACTGAGTATCTGATCTCACCCATTTCATATGTTTTATTTTTAATTAGGATGGTGAATATGAATATTATGAATGACTTTCACGGATAATCTAGGAGTTTATGTGTGATTCAAAAGAAGTTGATATGTTGAATTTCCTTTCAAGTTTTAATGTTGAACTTATGTATTTATCTTGTTTTCCAAAGATACTAAACTATTTTTTCATTTTGAATATGAATTCTTTGTTTATATTACAATGTAATAAAATAAGGCACAAACTATGGGAAACTGGGGTTGGGTTCTTATAGTTGGTATTAGAGGAATTGTAGTATAAAACATAGAAAATAGATTTCGAAAATGTATATTTTGGAACAAAACCCTAAGATAGTCTTTGAGGATAAACATAGAAGAACATCCTAGAGTTTTTGAAGGAATATATTATGTGGATATTTATAGAAAATAAATACATGTATGAATATTACAAGTGGATGTGGTTCTAGCATAGATTTACCTAGGAGTAAAAACTTCGACAAGGAGTTTCAGCCTTGACCTAGGGTATCCTGGTCCATGATAATGGCCATTACAATGCACCTGGTTTGACACTCCTGGGGTATATACTTAGGATAATTGAAATTTTCTTTACAAACCATAATGAAGGAATTAAATTCAAATGTTTCCTCAAATAACCATGTTTATGATTATGAGATTAACTATGAATATGATTTCAATTAATGATAAGTATTCTTCTAATTTGATTTATACATTATGATTCATAACCTAATCTAGTGTATGCCATTATTTAGAAATGTAATATAGTGGAAGGAATGGAAACCACATGAACACATGTATCCCATGTAGTATTTCCCTCTAATGTAAGATAATGATGTTTTCTTTGGTGCTACGACTGGTGTTGAACAACTTATAACTATACTGGGACAATTGACTCAGGTTGTGAAAAATAAACTTACCCGTATGGATTATCTGGATCCACAACATGGAGGATCTATGTTAGACCTCTTTGTTAGACAACAACTTATATAAAAAAATAGGACTAAAACCCCATTTGTAGATGGGAAGTGGATAAGTTCCCTAGAGACGACATACCTCTCTTTAGGATGTAATGAAAGAGAGAAGGATTTCATGGTAGTTTATCGTCTATCGGGAGATGCAGATCAATTGTGGTCATTTATTCAATACTAAAAGAAGTTTGAGGAAATAGAATAAATGGAATGAATTGACCTTAAGGAAATATTCTTAGAAAAATATTTTCCTTAGGAACAGTGAGAAGATATGGAGTGTAAATTCTCGAGTTTGATACCAAAAGAGATTAAAAACATTATGAATTATGAAGATGATTTCACAAGGCTAGAAAGTCATGTCGCAGACTACATACATAATTCAAGGAGAAATATTGATCGATTATTTAATGGTTTAAAACCATTCCTCTAAAGGGAGCTGGTTTCCCAGACATTCTCATCATATGAAGATATTGTCTCATGTGAAATATAGATAGAGAAATATTTATATAAGTATTATGAATTTTAAAGAAAGTAAGAGATGAAAAGGATAACATAATAAATAATGGATAATGTGAAGAATAAAAAGGGGATTTTTCAAACATGTGATAGATGTGGAAAGAAACACCCAGGAGCCAACTAAAATAGAAAAATTAGTCTGTTTAAATGTGGAGAAAAATTCCACCAATCTTAAGATTGAAAGGGAAAGAAAGAAGATAACAATTTTTAATGCCAAAATTCTAAATATATTTTACATTATTCCAATGATTTTCCTAAGAGTCAAGGAAAAATTACCCAAAGAAGGCCAAGAGAGAAAGACCAATCTTATGCAATCACAACTGCTGAAGTTGAAGTTCTGAACGCTGTGATGGAAGGTAATATAATCATTTCCTAAAACTTTCCAAATGATTTATTTGATTATGGATCATTTCATTCCTTTATATATTCATAGTTTTCTTTAAAAATCAGATATTTCTAATTCTCCTTAACAATGGAGTTTTCAATCAAAATCCCTAAGGGAAGTCTCATTGCAACAAAGATGTGTATAAAAATCCCCATTTTGGCATATAAATATTCTTTATCTACTGATTTTATCGACACAGCTATAGTCTACATTGACATAATCCTTGGAATGGACTGTCTTTAAAAATATGATGTGGAAATATATTACAATAAGAAGGAAATTACAATTTGGGAGGAAGATGTAGAATACGTTATCTTTACAGTAGAAACATCATCATCTAATTCATATCTAGATCCACCACCAATAGCTATAATGAATGCAATTATTCAAGAGGATGAGAACTCAATATATAAGAGCGAGGAAATAAATATTCAATTTGAGGATGTACCTATTATGAAAGAATACATTGAATTTATTTCTAGAGGATTTACCATGAAATCTTCCAAAGTGGGAACTTGAGTTTTCTATTGATTTAATTCATAGTGCAGGGCCTATATCAATGAATTTTTATAGAATGTACATAGTGTAATTATTATAAATAAAGAAACAACTAGAGGAATTGTGTGATAAAGGATTTATCTGCACTAGTGTTTCTCTATGGGGATACCCTTTTCTCTATTCCAAGAATAATGATTGATCCATGAGGTTGTGCATTGGATATCAAGAAATCAATGCTATTGAAATAAAGAACAAGTATCCCCTACCTCATATTGATGGTTTATTTGGTCAAATTCATAGAGCCCAATATTTTTCAAAGACTAACATTCAATCTGGATATCATCAATTGCCTGTGAGGAAGGAAGATATTCTAAATACATCATTTCAAACTAGGTATGGGAATTACGAGTTTACAGTAATTCCTTTTGGACTGACTAATGAACCCTATGTTATCATGGATCTAATGAATATAGTTCTCAAGGAATATCTTAATGACTTTTTGTGTTATTTATTGATGATATCATACTACACTCCAAAATCTATTAATATCATGAGAATCACTTGTGCATTATTCTAAAGACTCTTATAAGAAATCAATTATATGGGTTGCCTAGAAAGTGTGAATTTTGGCTTCATCCAATTTCTTTTCTTACCCACATTATCTTAAAGGATATAATCTTAGTTGATCATGTGAAGATAAGGGTTGTCTAAGAATGTCCTACTCTTATGAAAATAATCAAGGTATATAGTTTTATTGGTTTAATAGGTTATTATCGACGTTTCGTTCTGAAATTTTCCCATTTATCCAACCTGTTGACCAATATTACATGTAAATGGGTTATGTTAACATGGAAAACATAATGTGGAGAATGTTTTGAAGAATTGAAGAAGAGGGTAGTTAATTCTTCAATCTTAACTCTACCATCTAAAAATGGTGGATTTATGATTTATAGTGATGCATAAAAGAAAGGACCTGGTTGTGTCTTTAAGAAGAATGATATAGTCATTGTCTATGCATCAAGGCAGTTAAAATATCATGAATAGAACTACCCAACTCATGATCGTTATTTAGTAGCTATAATATTTGATATGAAGATCTGGATACATTATCTCTATAGTGAAAGATGTGAGATATATATTAATCGCAAGATCTTGAAATATATCTTCTCACAGAAAGTACTCAACATGAGGCAAAGGTGATGGATCAAGCTACTCAAAGATTATGATTATTCTATACACTACCACCCATGAAAGGAAAATAAGGTAGCTGATGTATTGATAAGGATCATGGAGTTTTATACAAAATGAGGATTGAATGGGATTCTATATTAATGGATCTAGTAAATATGGATATAGTAATTATCATATAAGGTGAAAGATAATTAATTTTTCAGTTGGTTTACCAACAATATTTAATGGAAATAACTAAAACTTCCCAGTCTGCTGATTAGAATCTTCAAAAGAAAATTAAAGGTGTGAATGATGGGAGGTTGGCTGACTTCATGTGTGAAGATAGAATTTTGAAATTTGGGAAGAGGCTATGTGTTCCCTCATACCCAAGCTAAAAAGGTATTTAATGGATGATACTCATAGATCAAATTTATCTATACACCCTAGTATCAATAAAAAATATATATATTTTAAGGAAATTTTTTTGTTGGACAACATGAAGAAAGAAATTATTGATTATGTATCAAGATGTTTAGTTTTCCAACAAGTAAAGACTGAAAGACAACGTCCAAGAGTTGTCATGAAACCTATACCTATTACTACATGGAAATGGGACAACATTACCATGTATTTCTTCACTGAATTACTCCAAAATTTGAGAAATAATGATGAAATATGGGTAATTGTTAATCAATATATGAAATCTACACTTTTCTTCACTATAATGGAGGATTTTCCACTAGATTTCCTTGCACGACTCTATATCAATGGATATGCGAGACTTCATGGATCACCTCTGTGAATTGTGTCTGACCATGATCTATGATTCACATATAAATTTTGGAAATGTCTTAAAAAATATTTGGATACTAAGCTTCGATGGATTACTTCTTGTCACCCTCAAACTGACGGGCAATTAGAAAGGACAATCTAAACATTAGAAGACATGTTCATATCATTATCACTTGATTTTCAAGGTATGTGGGATAAGTATTTACCTTCGGTGGAATTTTACTACAATAATATCTTCCATTTAAGTATTCAAATGGAACTATATAAAGCATTGTATGGAAAGTGATATGTATTGGGATGAAGTTTGTGAAAGGAAGATTATGACCCTGAAGCTTATGGAAGAAACAACATCGAAGGTAAATACTAATCAAGCCCATGTCAAAGAATCACAATGAATTCAAAAGATATATGCTTATAATTGAAGTAAGGATTTGGAATTTCAGAAGTGATATCACATTTTCTTGAAAGTATATCCATGGAAGGGTTTTATAAGATTTGAAAAAATTGAAACTAAGCCTCAGGTGCATTGGACCTTTTAAAATTATGGAGGGAATTGGAGCTGTTTTGTATTGTATGGAAATAACCCTATCATTTTTAAGGTACACAATATGTTCCAAATATCATTTTTGAGAAATTACATGCCATACCCAACACATGTACTAAATTTTGATGGTATAGAATTAGAACCTGATTTATCTTACTATGAAGAGCCTATCCAGATTCTGGACACTAAAGAATAGGGGTTGAGGAATTAGACGAATCGACTAATAAATGTACTTTGTGAAAATCATAAAATTGAAAAGGAGACATGGGATCCTAGGGATATTATTATGAATAAATACCCAAATATTTTTACGAGTTAACATTCTGGTAATTTCGAGGATGAAATTTTAGTAGGGGGAGAATGTAACACTATGAAAATTCACAAATAAATTTAATATAGAATGCACGATACACTATGTATCTATGAAAAAAATGTTTTTTATTTATAATAGATAGTTATAACCTATCTGTTAAATAAAATTTTTCTGCTTCTCTGTTTTGAATTTCAAAAAATAGACATACACAATTACGATCAAAAAGGTATTTGGGGTCTGATAGGATCAACTTATTTTTTGAGTGAATAGTACCTTGAACAATTGTAATATAAATGTCAACCTTATGAATAGTAATATGAACAATTCAATAGTAACCTGACCTAAGAAATTGTAAATAAAATTGGTGTTCTATTATTTCTATTTTCAGTAAAAAAATTTCTTGAAAATCATAATTTATGTTCTGTAACCAGTATATATAAATAAGATAAAACTAGTTTATAATAATCAAAGAAAACCCGTCGTAAAAATCTAAACGATTATCACTAAATGTACTATCTATTGATTAATCCTCATACCATATACCCAAAGGATATATATAAACATTTACACTCATTTATGTTCATTAATAATATATAAGTTCATTTCTGGACAATTATATCCATTACACATGAACTCTATTACTTATAAACAAGCAAACCGATCATGATATCAAGGAAAATGAACACTCCAGAATGATGGAATTCAATATTATAAATTATCAATAAGAACATAAATGAATTTAACAAAAATATAATTAATAATATATATATATATAATTTTCTTAATTAATGAATTAATATATTTAATTTGATTATATAAGACATTAAGGACAAGTGAAGAATACAATGAGATAGAAGTTAAGGGTTTTCTACCCAAACCTCCATTTACTTTTGGGATACTCATTATCTCACTTAATCCAAATTAAATTATTAAATATTCATATTTAATCCTCCTAGGTTCTATTTTAATGTTCTATATATGTTTACCAATCATAATACATCTTTATTTTATGGGGAGTTAATATATTATAAATAACTTTCTCAATTCTTTTTGATAAACAAGACTGAGTCATGGGAACTTCTCAAATTATTACCTATATTTAAGTGCACTATGTAATATGATATAGCCAAAATTATTTTTCTAAAACCACTTATTTCTTCAAAAAAAAATTAGTTAATTTTTATTTTTATTCAAATATTTGTCCAAAGGAACTCTTCTTTTAAAAGTAAAATCGTATTTCTCTCAAACATTCCTCGATGATTTTATTAGAGTATTTTTGTTTAATTTAACAAATCTATATAATTTTAGGTCTTATTAAGGATAATATATTATGTATATAATATAAAATATTGTATTAAATTTTGTATGATCATTTTGACTGTGTATGTTCTATCTTGATTCCATTCACCATACTACTTAGAATGGTTAGTGTTTTTGTGTACAGATTGGGGAAAGTTTTTTCATATGATCATGTTGTTTTTGTTTAGCCCATTTTATATGAGGAATTAATTTGACATATAAAGTTATTTTTGGGAACCAATATATCCTCTCTATGCATCTTTAGGTCTCATTAGACAAAATAGAACTGGGTTTTGGCTGAGGCCTTGCCCTAGTATTTTCAAACGGCTTGGACGAGGCCTTGACAATATGTTTTAGATATATGACATTATGCATTCCCAAATTATGGTATCAAAAGTTGATAAAACATGTGATTATTCGGCTAAAATAATATAAATCATCATTTTTCATTCTCTCGTGATCATTTATATGGCCTTATTTTATCGTCCCTCATTCCTTCCATATCAAGATCAAGTATAATTTTTAAAGGCATTTTTTTCAGTGATTCACCATGCCTAGTATTTAGTTTATGATAACATCCATTGTATTACTTATCCTTACTAACCATATGATCTCACCCGTTTTTTATGTTTAATTTTCCCCTAGGCGGTGAAGAGGAATATTATGAATGACATTCAAGGATAATCTAGTAGTTTATGTGTGATTCAAAAGAAGTTGATATGTTGAATTTCCTTTCAAGTTGTAATGTTGAACTTATGTATGCATATTATTTTCTAAAGCTACTAAAATATACAATCCTTTGGGATGTGAATTCCCTATTTATGTGAAAATTTAATAAAATAAGGCACCGGATCGGGGAAACTGGGGTCATTTTCTCGCATACGTGATCCTCCCATATCCACAATATCCAATACAAAAGACCTCAATATATCCTCCAACACATGGATTGTGCACTCTGTCTTTGCATCTATCTAGGGTTGAAAATATATACTCTACCTCGATTGGGTACTTAATGCCTATTACAGGCCTCTTAAAAACAAAAATGTTAACCATGCATCAGAGTCAAAGACAATCCTCAAAGGAGCCCCAAAAATGTGTATGATATACCTCACATACAATTGACCCATAATCCCCACTAAACATTACTCCCTGATATAAAATAAGAGTGATGAAATAGTAATTCAATAAACTATCACCTAGATGGAATCATGTCCTCTCATTCTCTATAGAATACCTATCCCAAATTCTATGGTTATTCCATCCCATTTCCACACCAAGATCTCAAGATGTTATAACAATAATGCCAGAACATGGTGCTCAGCATTCTACTACTCACATGTGATACACCGAGAGATGAAATCAACCACACTGCAGCTCATGACATCCCACCAAAACTACTTTTTATGTTCCATTCACATATTCCAAACATAGAGATGTATAACCAAAATGTAAATGTGAAACTCCCTCATCACCTCATCTCACAATGTAATTTGAACCACCATCAATCCTTAGAAAAGGATGATATCAGTTCCTCATTTAGAGAATTCATCTAGTGAATCTTTTGAAGATTTATGGTCACATAAGACCTCATATTTGATGTCTCATAACTGAGACTCTCTCACATGTTGAATAAGTGGAGTAGTTAACACCATAGATTGAAGATAGTTTTTAAACCTCCCATCCACTAGGATCAACTAAAAATAAGCCAACTACTCAGACACCTCCTCCACCAAACGAGAATGAGAATTCATACTAAGGGAATCTTGCACCACATTACCCTTCCTAAGAGTATAAAATATCTCAATGTCATAGTCATATAGGAACTCCAACCATCACCTATATCTTAGGTTCATATCTCTTTGCATAATGTCATACCTGTTACTCTAATAGTCTGAGTATAAAAAAAGTTCTTTGTCAGAAGATAGTGCATCCACATCCTCAGAGAGAAGACTAGAACTTCCAATTAGAGGCCATGCATTGCGTAGTTCTTCTCATGGGGTCTCAAATTCCTTGTCTTGTATGAAATCATTTCCTACCTAAGCATCATCACACATCAAATAATTTCTCAATAGGCACAAAAATACACAATTTACTCCATGCCATCTTCCGGTAGGCTCAAAATAAAAGAAATTTTAAGTCTCATCTTCAAATCCTTAAAGTATCTCTTACACTACTCAATCTAGGTAAATCGATTCTATTTTCACATCAGAGTGGTCAAATGGTCCGAAATCCTAGATAATTATACAATGAACCTCTTTTAGCACCCCTACAAACCACGAAAACTCTATACCTGTGATATACACTTAGGTGGATCCCAGAAATATCTACATAAATATCCATCAGGTCCATAAAAATAAATGATATGAAATGAAATGCACTATAAAGTGAACCTCATATATCTAGAACTGGCACATGAAGATCTTACCCCAAAGCTAGTTCTCTCAGAGTAGGTCTAGGACCATCCGCAATTCTATGCATGCTCCTCCTCTATTTTGTAATAGATGAGTATGTCATTAACAAATAAAACAAAAAATCTTTCCACATATGAATGGAAGATATGGTTTATCAAATCCATAAATATAGTGGGGAAATTCATCACACCAAATTTTATCAATGGAAAATCATAGGGTCTTTAGTGACATCTGAATACTAGGTTTGGAATATTATCCTTGTGAACCCTAAACTTGTGGTAGCTAGACCAGAGATTGATTTTCAAGAACCATATCATTCCTCAAAACTGATTAAATAGGTCATAAATACTTGGAAATGATTAATTATTCTTTATCATGACATGGTTTAGAAATGATAATCTACAAAAAATATTCAAGCACATATCTTCCTTTTTAATGAAAAAAATAGGAGCAACCCAGGGGGACACACTAGGTCAAATAAACCCCTTCTTTCAAAGGTCCTCCAACTACAAACTCCTATCCTAGAGATTTGTAGGGGTATATAATATTCCAAATAAGATATTAGAGTGGTGTAATGTTGAAAATTTATGAAAAAACTCCATATCATGCCTCATAGGTAGTCAATGAACATCCTCAGGGAAGAGGTCCACATAATCCTCCATGACTAAAGGAACCCAGATTCCAGAAGAGTCTATTACACTAATGGATAAACAAACTAACTAATGGGTTATGGTTTGCAACTTAATTCTTGTAATAACAATTCAATATTCCATGAGATATCTATCTCTTCTATAAAGTATAATCTAATACTATTTGTCTGAAGGCATCAAACTCATATAAGATAGAATTAATTTCAGTCTTAGACCATGGAAACCCAATCCATACCCAAGATGACATCATATAGTCTCATAATGATGACCAAGAGGTCCCATAAGAAACTCTCTCCACCAAGATATATCTTTAAATACTAAAACATAACGGATATGAAAGAATCATTCTTTATAGGAAACAAAATCAAATTATCTTAGGCTAAAGTCTCAACTGGGATCTCCATATCCCACTCTAGGAGTGAGTAAATGAAGAAATGACTAAAAATTGTGTCCATTAGTACTAAATAAAGAGTAGAATAAATAAAGACCTTAGCTTTAATAATCTCACAGGCTGTTGTGTCATCAGTCTCATAGGTCATCAGCTACCCAAGGCCTTGAACACCACTCCCTAAGCCTGTTGTGGGACTCCTAATTATTGTGTTATAAGTAAAGCATAATATTATCCACCACCACCATGTCGTCCTTCAAGAGTCCCACCCACTCTTATACCAACTCCACATCCTTGGGACCCACCCTAGCCTCACTTTGGATATCTATGATCATGATGTTGCCTCTACCGTGGAATTACATACGTTTTTTACCTTCCCTCCTCAGCATTTTGAGTCACGAAATTAAATGCCATGTGACCTCATCCATCATAGGAATGAAATCTCCCCACTCCTAGATGACTTGGTCCTCTACATGGTCCCAGTGCCATATGACCATGTTCATGAGCCTGACCATTAGGTTTCTCATATTCCAAGAACCTACTGACCTCCACCTACAAACTATTATAGATGAATCATCCCTATATTGAACACTAATAGATCCACTTGTATGGAATCTATCATATAAGAAGCACTCCATCGTCATTTCCCACTCTAGTACTCTAGAATATGTGGGAATACATATAGGTACTACATTGGAATATATGTATCTAAAAGTAACCTTATTGAAAATTCATGCCTAGAAATAACAATCTAGAATCGCATTGGGGGAGTACCATTTAAAGTTAGAGGACCTCATAGCTTACTCAGAAACATTCATTCCTCCTTTCCATAGCTCCAAAAACTATTGAATCTAAACTGGTCTTAAGAACAAGGATTAGTACTACTCAAGAAATAGATATTGTAAGTCATACCATATGATTTTTGACTCATCATACATATACATGAATAGACTCCACCAGTACCTAGAAACTCTATGGAAAAGACTAGAAGCCAGTACAACCATTTGATCAGTTGGGTTCTGTAAAAGTTTAACGAATTAGATTACAAACTCAAGCCAGTCCTCCATTTCCTGAGGATCTGGACCACTACAGAACATTATCGGCCTCTGGATATAGAACATAGGGACTGTTCTAAGCCTATATTCATCCTTATCATATTATTCTGGTATAATCTTTTACTCAATAGATAATGGTGATTCTACCTTCCTTCTTGGAGGATATATATCATGAGATAGCCCCAAAACTAAGTCCTCATCTCTCATCCAATCATCATCATGATCTTCAATTGTTAACATAGATGGATTTATTTATGAATTAATCTTGAAAATTAATCAAGATATACCATGGAAATATGAGTATATATATATATATATGGGGAGCTGAATCAATAAGTACAATCAAAGGACTCCATGTAATATGATGCATGTACCAATGTTACCTGTAACTAATGTATCAATATTCTAAATCAACAAGTAGGTAATCAGAGTTCTGGTGAATGTATTTGTTAACCATCGCACCAACACTGGGGTCCCTATCCAGAAATCCACACTCAAGACAATTTGAAACCATTTCCATAAATTCAAAAAAAACTCATAAGGGGAAAAAACATGAAACATCCTATGGTAAAACTTACTCTAATACCAATTTTTCTTGAACCAACCCTCTGTGGAACTTCTAGAAAATGGAAGGATAAGAAGAAAATACCCCAAGACCACCTCTATAAGCTAATGCCTGCTGATAAGATCAAATAAGGAATAACTAAAATGGGAGGCCTTTGAGTAATGTACATTTACACACACACCCAATCATATCTAGGTAGAAGTGAAAAGGAATAATAATAAAATAAAGTACCATATAAAGAAAAAAATCATACATGTAAGAACCTCTATGGAATAAAAAAGAGTGAGACAATGAAATATATAGAGTAAAGAGAAAAATACATGCTCACATAGAAAAGATTCCCCAACCTGAAAATAATTAAAATAAATAAAGGATGGGAGATCCTAGATCGAGATCTCCAAGCCTGATCACTATATGTAGTCTATGAAACTATGTTTCTTTAAGATATGTTAAAATAACCGTTGTCATATCTATTGTCTCCATAAGCAAAATGCATGTAGAGAAATCCCATACAGGGGTGAGTATATACATATCCATTAGGATGCTCTGGAAAGTGAAAGGGGAGAAATATGAGACATGGTAGATGTAGTCCACTAAACCAAAAGTAATATGAAAATGAGACCCAATGACACATATGAATATATATATATATATATATATATATATATATTCTCAGAAAATAAAAATATAAAAGAGATAAAGAGGGTATCTATATCACATGACATCCTAGGATGATGATTCTACTTATAGCTCCAATGGTTCATCATCAATGCCTAGAATCTCACATGTCTTTTCGATGAAGTAACAATGTGGAGGAACCACACATCACCATTTTTCTACAAAGATGAGGGGGAACCATATCTAAGTAGAGGACCCACAAAATAGTGCACCGAGGGGATTCCACTTAGTAGTATATAGAGAAACCACACCCTAGTGCTTTAGGTTCTTTCCATTAAGTAGGTATAGGACCCATTCCCTAGTACCTTAGGGGGTTATACTTAGTAGTAAGAGGACCCATTCCCTAGCATTCTCGGGGGTTCCAATCAATAGTTATAGGACACAAACCCTAGTCTATTAATGGGTTCAGCTCAATAGGTGGAAGACTCATACCCTAGTATGTCATGGGGGTTATAATCAATAGGTATGGGACCCATGATCATATCCATTAGGGTTTCTACAAAATACATAAATAGAGGACCTACTCCCTTGTTCATCAAGGTGTGCCACTCAATAGGTAGAGTACCAACAACATAGTCTATCAAGGAGTGACAATTAATAGGTTGAAGGAAACAAACCCTTGTCTATAAGAGGATTCCAGTCAAACTAGTGTGATAATTATGGGGGACACACAACCTATTATGATATGGGGGATACCAACCCGCCCTATATATGATGATCTTTCCTGATCAATACAATTGTCGAGAATCACATAAATAAGAATCACACTCAAAACATATCAAATCATATCTAAAAATCCATTGTGAAGGATACCATCATGTTATGTGGGGAAAAACACTCAGGATAAGTTACTCACTAGCCAAAATTTGAGTCCAAATGAAGAATATATAATAGGTATATGTTTTATACAGAAGTAAATGACATGTAATGGGGTCCACATAGTGTGTGATCCAACTCTTATGCCTATTTATTTTCTTCTATGTACATGGATCTGTGGATAAGTCAATATACATAGCCTCTATAGGTCGCACACAACATGTTTCAACCACTCAGGGCCATCCCATGTTATATTGTCACTGGAAAAATACTTTGGGCCATTCCCATGTACTTGGAAATGTACATGGCCATGCCAGGTTACTGTCTCATGCCTCTGTACTCTTAGAGTACATGGCATGTCCTCCAAAATTAGGTACTGATCATATGTAGTTGTCACAAGAAATGGATACCCAGGTAGGCTCACATGGTTTGTAGCCAGGCCACAAGGCATATGATCCTTATCTCTTTCCTGAATCCCTAGCTACCAAAGATAGGGAACTACCTGGTGTGTGTGTTCATCCCAACACATGCTATGTAGTTGGGATTTTCATAGAAAATTTAATTTTTCATGTGTCTTCTATATAATCCACTCTCATGGCCAAATTAGTCATTTGACCTCCCAAATTAGTGTAAATCACCATCATCAATTGATTCTGCCCCTCTAATAGTAGGACATTAGAATCTGTTCACCGATAATAATCCCTTAGTGCACCCTGCACACCTCTTGTGCGAGTACCATCACTGTATTAGATCCTAAATCCATGAATCCATCATCACTAACTACAATCCATCTTGACATATTCACAAATCACTGATCCGGTCTTTTTATGCACATCCACCATGATTTTGTGTGTCCGATCATGCTAGGTCACGCCCGACAATGTCAAATTGTGGTCTCATTGACCAAAATTGAGGAACGCAAAGAACATATGGGGGAAAATAAAAATAAAAAAGGTGAATCAATCATTGGCCAAATTTTATTGGCAAATAGTAATAGATCTGAGATATTCTAGGAGAGAAACATGGTATAATCAAGAATAAATTGAAATAAACAATTTAATTCGATACACAAGATCATGTAGAAGGATAAATTAATAAAAATAAAATAATAGAAGATAAAAAAATGATAAATATTTTAATAAATTTTGGAAACTACAATTGAACATCGCTATCTCAATATTGGATCAATCATTCGTGAAGAACACATTTACTAGTGATCAGGATAATCCACTGCATTCACTGCCTATCGATTCACCTCAACCTAATCATCGATCGTCATCCAATCTCAATACAAAAAAGAAAAATAATAAAACCACATCTAAAAAATACCATACTTATGAAGATATCCCTGGTGATTTTCCATGAAAGGTTAATTATATAGTGCTATAGGTTTTGGGTATTAAAATAATTAAGTAAATAAATAAATAAATTAATCAACTTAACATACCTACCAACAACTGCCACTTTCAAACATTTGATGCCTCCCAACATTAGGTCACACCCAGGGGTAACCCCATGATCTGGATTCAACCATGATCTCAGATTTATTATATGAGACTCCATTCCAGATATATTCCTTCAGTTTTAAAAAAAATTCATGTGTGGTATAAAATATATTTACTATTTCTAAAAAATTAATAATAGGATTATCGGTCTTTAGAATAACATGTTGTCTTAGCACCTGACTCCAAAAATATACCATGATATATTTCAAAATATTACAAGGAAAAAAGAAAAGTCTCTTCATGATCAATATTCTTTATCAATCAATATGCATCCATATTAAATCAATTATGTATAATGTTAATATTTTCCAGTCAATAGTATATCAAGATCATAAGCTATCTAGGGAAAGAAGGTGGATGATATCATTAGACCATATCCTCAATGAGGAATAGAACAACTTAATTTTTTAAATATATGAAAAATAACATTATAAACATATTATAATGTATATTTCAAAGAAAGAAGAAATATAATTTTCTTTTGGAAACTTTTTAAAAAACCTAAGAACACTATAAAAATAGAAATAAGATTTTATTTTAAAAACCATGAAAATTTATAAATAAATATTTATAGTGAATATTGGTCATGACTGTGGGAAAATGTGTTCATTACTTAATCAATAAAAAACATTATTCACAATTTTTTATAAAGAAACTAAAAAATTACATATATAATTTTTGTTTTTGAAAATATTAATTTTAAAACCATTATAAATAGATTCAAATGTAGTTAAAATTTATCTTTAAAAATAATTGATGTTTAAATAAAAAATTCATAAAACATTTAGAAGAACATGTATATGGATAAAAAATTATTTTAAACATTAAAAACAATGGTTTAATGAAAAATCCCTTACAACTTTTAAAATCAAAATCACCTTAAAAGAAGGAACTTGAGAAGGAAATTAAAATACCATGAGTATGAAGTGATTCATGATATTAAATTTAAATGAGTTATTATATACATAATATATATAAATATAGGTGTATAAATCAAAACATTCCTAAAGAAGGATCTTTTAGACTAAAAATCATAAAAACTTTGGTCTCTAAAAGAACGTGAAGGAGAGATAATGATACAAATATTCCAATATAATGATATATTTTTTTATTATACATTAAATTAATGGGGTATTAATTTTTATATATAATATTAAACATAGTGCACAATATGGAGCATTTATTAGGTAAATGAAATTTTAACAAAGAAACCCTTACCATGTATACCAAATCCCCACATATAACTTTTAATTTTCAAAATAATAAAATTATATTAATTATATAATTTATTTGGAATATTTTTCATTTTAAGACACCTATTATTATTCTTTTTATTTCATTTATTTACATGTTCAACTTTAAAACTAAATCATTTGAGTTCACATCAGAGGTTTTGAGGTTTTCTTAGTCCTTAACCATTAAGACATCTTAGGTAGGTTGATCAAAGTCAAAGGGCTCATAATTACACCATTTATAGAATAATGAAAATATTATAATTATCACTTTTATACATTAAATATTATTTTATATCTATTAATGTTATGTGGTCATGAAGAATGAAATATATCATTCATAGAGTTGGTCATTCACAAGTATGCATAAACAACGTTTCCATTCTCAAACAGATATAAGGGTCAAAAGGAAGATAATATATTATCATAAAAAAATCATATATATCATATATATTCATTAAACTTATCTTTATAACCATCCTTGAAATATAGTGATGAAAAATAAAATACATCACTTCATCAAGACGATAGTTCGTATATACACATGCGCGATGTTTTCAATTTCCATTAGATAGAAAGGTGTTTTAAAAATTTTATAGCATTAAAATAACAAAATTTTAGTATATTAAAGATACTGATTACATTATATTAGTATGGATAAAATATATTTTATGTAGGTAGAAGAAGAAAGAAACCCTAATGTACTCGGTTAAGATGTTTACTTCTTCCTCAGAAATCCTCTTTTGCATTGAAGAGAAGTTTATAGTCACACCTAGGGCCTGGGAACATGGTATTTAAAGTGTTGATAAAGATTTAGGTATATGTTTTAGATTAAACTGAACTCATATGTGTCTTTTTAAATTTTAGATCATGTAACCTTTTATAGACAACAAATTAATGTAATTTTCACAAGTATTAAGTCTTTGACGGTATTGAAAGTAATTTTTAAAATTATTGGGGGCTAAAAAAATGTAAAATGTAAGGAATTTTAGAACATTACCCATAAAATTATTCCTATTATATAATATTCATTATTTTTAAATCAACTAATTAAATATTTTTTAAGATTAAATACACTTAAATCCATTTTTCGGACTATTCACATAATTTTAATTTTAAAACATCATGATAAAAATGACGTTAGAATATAAACACTTATATCATAAATTATCCTTAAAAAATATCTATAATTTTTTTGGAACACCATAATTCATCAAAAACATATTAATTTTAATATTTTCAATATACTTTACATGATTTTCTATGACTTTCACAAGCATTGTGTTGATGCAATGTAAGCATTTTAGATTATTATACTATCATTTAAAATTAAAATAATAACCATTATAAATTTAATTTATTACTAATAAATAGTATGATATGGAAATGTTTATAATTTTCATTATCCTTATCATTATCATGAAAAAATATTAAGTGAGTGCGGATGATATTTTTGTTTACATTAATTTTATTCTATAAAGCGAAATTGATAATAAAAGACAGTAAAAAAATGGCTGAAGTTTCAAAGACAAAAAATGGGAGGGTAGAAATAAACTCATAAAAAAATTTATAATATTAAGTGGTGTTTATAAACACATCTCATTGTTTTAACCTCTTGTTAAACCTTTTATCCTTTACCGTGCTGACAAATGTTTACTTCGATAACTATTCATTATGAAAAAAAAAGATATGAGAATTATTAAGTAATTTTAATATTTCCATTTTAAATATGTAATATATTTTATATGATTTAATTTGAAAATGATATGAAAATTACTTTTAATGAATGTTTTCTAAAATAAAAAAAAACATTTTTTAGGAAAAATCTTTTTTTAAAGACTAAAATTGATTTCACGGCAAAATCAAGAGGAGCATTGATACCCATGATTTTAATAAGTTTTGGAATATTAAAGGAATATATTTAGGAATTTATATCAATTAAAAAACAAATTAAACCTTCAAAAAACCCAATTCAATATAAAGATCCATAAATATTTATTTATTAGCTTACAATATGACTTAGGTTTCAAAAAGTCAATCATGAGTTTTCAAAATTAAAAAAATAGTTTTAAATGATTTATTTTTCTCATTAAACACATATTTAGTTGATCCAAAAAAATTTATATATTTTATGATATAATTATATCATAATGACTTCATAAAAGTTATGGTATTTTTAAATTCAATATTTTTCACAATTGACCTAAAAATCGAACATTTAGAAAAATACCAAAAAATTACCAAAAGAACTTTTGATATGTTGAATTAAAAAATGAAGTTCATTTTAAAATTTTCAAGTTATAAAATTCATAAATTTATCTTTTAAATGAAAATAAAATCTATAAATAAAAAATTATTTTATATATAGAAGACACTCTTAATCATATTTCATATTAGTTATAATTGAATATTAATTTATTTGTTTGAAAATTTTATATTTATAATATATTGATGCTCACCTTGAATTTTAAATAAAGTGTTATTCAATTTAGTTTAGTGTTGTTTATATCACACACTATTAATAACACATTTTTTGAAAACAAAAAATGTAAAAAAAATATATTTGGTGTTATACCTCTTCCTTTTTTTCTTCTATAAATTCAATATCAGAATCTTCACCCTAAAAAAAGCATGAGTTCCTCCTAAATTTGTATTACTTTCTTCACTATCTTCAAAAAACTCTTCAGAAATAGAACTTCCAAAATCTATTTTGGATTTATTTTCCATAATATTTACATCACTACTCTCAATAATCAGGTTGATTCTCTTATTGAAATATTTTTTGGAATTACTCTTTCTTGAGTACCCTATGAAAATGTAACCATCCACTACATCACTAAATTTTCCATTTTGACTTATTTATTTTTGAAAAAAAAACATCTTTAAAAATACTCCGAGATCCTTCAAAGATGTTTTCCTTCTGTGACCAATTTTTCATGATATCTTCTCTACTCTTATACAATGTAATACTCTATTTTTTGTACAGAAAATCACTTAAACAACTCCTTTATATAAGTGTTGTGAGATTACAACTTCTATCAAAACCATATTTTTTTATATTTGACCATGAAACTTCTTCTTCCAAAAACCACATTTTTTTGAGGGGTTTTAACTAAATAAATTTCATATTCAATACTATTATTTTCTAGATAATGTTATACCTTATAATATGTATAATTAGTTCGATTATTTGGTCTTAAAATTTTCATAGTTAGTCTGGTTTCATTTTCTACTCTTCTTCAAAATATTTTACACAATCCATCACATCTATTTGTGAACAACCAAACATACCATACACTATACTGCTACATTAATCCACAAATAGAATGAAATACCTATCACTATAGGTTTCTACCTAGACAATTGAACCATATACCATACTTTGAGGATAATACAGCAAACCTGATACTCTGTTATTATTTAGAGGATATGGATTTCAAACCATCTTTTCTCGCATACATGAATCACATTTATTTTCTTGATATCACTTAAAAGTATGGTTATCCACTTTTTCAATGAATTTTGACAATTAATCCATATTTTATTATTTTAATTTCCTAGCATCTAACAACATAATTAGTTTTATTATTCCATAACTAAGAGAAAATTGTTTTTATTACTATCAACCTAATATAAAATTACATTTGTTATCTAACATATAATCAAATAATTCGAAGATTATCCTTTGATGTAGCATCTCTTATGACTAAATGTGACCTCTAAACCCGAGTCATAAAGTTTCCTAACACTTCAATTTTTTTTTCACAAACCCAGAAATATAGTACAAGATTTCATCTCTCTCTTCATCTTTATCTAGTCAAGAATTTTTACTTGATTTTATTTTAAATTCTTCATAATTTCCAAAATACAAAGTTCCATCAAAATTTCCTTTAAAATTATTTAAAAAGTTCATATTTATTATCATATGAGTTGAATACCTGCTATATAAAATCAAGGTGTTTCTATTATTTGTTTATTTTAAATAAATTCCCTCATGATTTCCTTTTAAATATTACTTATTTCTTTATAATAAATTTCCAAAATAGTTGAGACTTTTTGTTCTTTTCCCATCATTTTTAGTATAATCTATCACTTCAAATTCTACTTTTTTAAGAGGATAAACCCCTTTCTTCAAGGTCAGGAAATTATTTTTCATAAATCCAATTTTTTTAATGTAAAAATATCTTTATCTTATTTATTTATAATTAATTTATTTATGTATAAAGTTTTAATACTACAAAATTAATGATAGAAATAATTTATGACATAATAGAGAGATTATGTTTCAACTCTCCTTTTTTTCAATAATTCCATTATTGTTGATAAGTTCACCATTGGTTATAAACTTTTATACTTTAATTTATTCCCTAGTTTCTTCTTGTTTAAAGAATTTCTCATTGATGTTTCACCATCAAAGGGAAAAAAATTTCCCATACTCTTTTTTCCTTTGAGAAAGAAATATTTTTTCTAGTGTTCTTGTACCTCATTCATCCCTTTCTATTAGACGTTTATCTAAAAACATCCTAAAATAATGCTTCTTATTTGAACCATATTTTTTGATTTTAGGTTCAACCATTTTTTTCAAATAAACAACTTCTTCTTAAAGAGTTTAAATATCCATGAATTTATCTTTGATAGATAAATTAATATCATCAATGATCTTAATCTATTATCTAATATTTAAAATATAACACATAACTTATTCAAACTTCAAATGATTATTTTTAAAATTCTCTATAATATTATAAAGAGGGTCAACCTTAGCTTAAAGTTCATTGACATAGATTAAAGGGACCTTCAGTAACACCCCATTTTTTATGTTCTTTTTTATTTTTTGATCATGGTCTTAGATAGATTCATCCAATTCCACTTTTAGTTCTACAAATCCTTCTGGTTAATCACATTCATCTTCACTGTTTTTGGAATTCTTTATCAAAACCATCATTTATCATACACATCTAAGATAAATTCAATTTCAATACACTCTAATGGGTATTCATCAACATCATCTGGTTTTTTATGATAAACACTTTCCTCAAAAAAATTTCCACTAAAATTTCTATAATTGAAATTCCATCTTGGAGGAAATTTATTTTACTATTTTATATAGTACTCGTATTTCCCACCTTCATAATCAAACTTATTAGGAAACTTAGTATTATTATGTCCATATTTTCCACAGTAGAATCAAGTTAGAGTTAACTTTACTTATAATATATATTTTACACTTTGAAACCTATTTTTTTATGAATCTATAACTTTAATATTATTTATCTATTAGTCTCATGTAATTACTAATTCTAAAAATCATGAATGGTATTTTTAGATGAATTTTCTATAGATATTTTAAGATTTTCACTCATTTCATAAGAAAGTAGTTTTCTATGCAAGTGATGAAGAGATAATTCATCAAGATTCATTTCCTCAAGAGTTTATACCTTCAAATTTTACATTACGGGTAATATTTTGATAATCTCCCTTAAAATTAAATTTTATTTATTTATTTACTAATCCATAAAATGAAACCAACAAGTTGAGTAATATGACTAAAAAACCATATATGTTTTCATTAGAACTCAACTTCAGATCATCAATCCTAATCTATAAGACCTGAAACATTTCCTCCTTCACTTTGGTGCCTCCTTAAAAGATATTAATATGTTTATTATAAATACTTTTTTATATTTATTTTTCTATCAACATTATATATACCATACTAGAAAGTGATCCTAACTAAGAATGATGAACCTTAATATCGTAATTCAATAACATTTTATCAGATTCCATTATTCACCTTCCTAAAAGATTATTTATTTATATCCCATGTACTATATAAAAATATACATTAGGACAAGGAGATAAAATAGAGATATCATAATATTTATACATATTTTATAACTGAATCAATAAAATAAGGCCACTAACTTTTCACTAATAATTTTATCTATGATTGAAACAATATACTAACATATTTAAGAAAAAACTAATGTATTTAATACCACATTTTGTACCATATGGCTTCATAGAACACCCTAAGATGGTGGGGGTTTAGGGTGATGGAAAATTATTCAATTATTATGATCAAACTAGATCTAGTCTTAATGTTCGTAAATACAAATTTAATATGATTCTTTTAATCATAATAAATTTTTGAACAAATAAAGAGCATTAACACACTTATTTCACTTAGTTCACCTATATAAGTCTACTCTAAGGAGTAAATAAAATAAATGTGTTGAAATTCCTAATTGGCCACTATTTTAAAAGAATTATGTTATGACTTTTTAAAGAGATGAACACTCCACTAAGGTCCATGACTTCTTCCTCTTTTCCCCTTACTTCTTTCAAGAGGGTTACGAAAACAATGATGAAGTGAAAGAACCTTTAAGAAAAAATTATAAGGATTTTAAAACCAATAAAAAAGGAAGTCGTACATATTTTTTTTAATTCCCATATTTATTAAATGATATGAAATAAATATATTTTATTTAAAGAATTTTCCAAAATTAATTTAAATATTGACACACATTACTTCCTAAATCTAGATCTCTAATGTGTTCCACTATTTATATGTTCTTATGCCTAATATTCAAAAAACTTATTCTCTCTTATGTCTGTTTTTTCCTCTACCTTTCTCAATATATCCATATCCTCTATATCCACCATGATTTTGAATTTGAAATTAAAATTTAAAAAAAAAATATTTACTAAAAATTTCCACTTAATAAAATTCAGCCATTGGTCAAACTTTGAGATGATATCCCCTTCATAAATCAATTAGAGTCATTAGTGACTTAACCATAACTACCAATAAGTTATAGTAGAGAAAAAATTATAAAAACTACACATATCTTCATGTTCTAGTCAAAATTCCCATTAAAATAGATTGTTAAACTTTCAAATTCCCATGTTTCACTTTGACTCCAAAAATCCAATAATTTTAATTTACACCTTCATGATGTGTCACTCTCTAGTTTCCCATTTTTAATTTTTATATTGAAAAATAAAAAAAATGCCATGGTTACTGTTTTAAGCCTCACCATGTTTCAGAGGAAATATTCTATGACAAAATCATATCCACTTCGACGTACTAAACACATTATCCCCATTAATATTTAAAAAGTATCACTATGGTCCCCAAAATGATAGAAAAATGACTTAAATACCATTTTAACATGTCCACATCCACCTCGATAATAATTATTTAACACTGCTGAAATGATAACCATTATGGAATGGTCCTCCTCACCATTTATCGTAGGTATATTTCATAACCAAAACACCATACAATTTATTTTGGTCCATTTATACTCCCTATTTCAGAATCTCTGGTCTTCTTGATCACTAATCCAAATTCAATCACAAACACCATGGTTAGTACTATGCCGAGTATGATCTTAATCATTTTTTACTTTAAAAACTAAATCTTGAATAGGCGTACAATCAACCCTATCATCTATAATTCAACCATTTTCATGTTCACCATGGGTACCTCCATAAAATGGTACTAATAATGGTGGATAATCTTTTCACCAAATCATGGTGAAATGCTTTGTCGCTTGTTGGTATTCATGATGCAGCCCCTTTTTTGTATTGTGGTACATTCTCCCTCGAGCTTTCCATCACATCCATACTAATGTGTTGTAGTGTGTCCATCCACAACTATAGTAAAAATATAATATTAAATAATAAATAAAACTTATTATTATGTAGTATTATAGTAAATTCTATGTATCCTTCACTTCACTGCAAACATTACACCATGAAATGGTGACTCCAGACTTTGTAAAAATTATTCTCACCTAGGATCACAATGATGTAACACCCAATGTCTGAGACATGATACATCATAGAATCTAGATTTTTAATCCCATACGCATGTTCTATGTTTTTATACACATCTATCATAATAAAACTTTCTTCCATCCTTTAAATATGTAATCTCACATAACACCTACCAAGATAAAACCCCAATATATTGACGTTTGACCCTTCCTAGGATCTATAAAATTAATTAAACACATAGTGTTTCTGATGTGGTCACTTCTATTCAAATTCTAACCCATTATCTTTCTACCAAAGTTAATCTCATGTGGCATGTACCATGAAAAAACTATCATTAGCGTTGCTGTCATTTTTCACATGCAATAGGGTCATGATGACTTTTCTTTAGTGCTAACGTGATCCCCTAAGACACCTCCACAAACTCCGAAGTCTTCCAAGAACAACTCTTAGATATATTTTAAATCTCGTTATTCCAATCTAAGTACCAATTATAAAATGTACCATACTTTGAGGAAAAAAATCAAATTCCACGTGGTTTCATCATCCTAAAATGGTGTTGGTAATTATAACCTACCCTCAATAATGATTATCATTCCTGAGAAGTATCATCTTGCATCACCCATGGCCTGTGATTCTCATTGATTCCCAATGAAAAATATAATTTTTGATCTCCCACAAGTCATGGATGTTCTCTATTATACCCAAAATAGATTAATAACTAAAATTTTGGATGTATCTCACTTCATATCATCATGAAACTAATTGGAAATAAAACAACATGCATATATCCTCACCTACACTGTTTTATTTTATTACATGTGAAACAAACTATATAGAAGTCCACCACACTTATTACCTATGAAAACCCATTGTTATGTGTGCCAAAACACAAAAAAGATCCAACAAATCCATGATGAGGCCCCACTCCTAAATATATTTATGAATTATAAATTCACCAATACCATAAATAAATGGTTGATATCACTGTTCTTATCCAGGCCATCACCCAATTGGTGCTATGAATGAGAACCACCTATCTATTCTCATTAGATACTACAATCTCCTAAAAGAGACTATACTGATAACACAAAACCTCATTGCATCATACAAGTCATCATTCTTTTCAAAACCACCAACATCCCATAAACATGGTTAATGTACTGACCATTTCTAAACCCAAACATTCCATCACACAAAACCTTAACCCACAATGTGTACCCATCAGTTATAGAACATTATGATTTTTCTTGATACTTATCGATCAATACCTATATATGGGTATTCTCCAGTTTGTTTTTGTGACTTGGATTCTTGCATTCAAGTGCTGACACAAAACTAAAACCACCCCTAGTTTGGGTCCAATAATATGTCACCCATAATGTTTATTGAAACCACATGAAATAGTATATATGTCCTTAAATAACTTATGGTGTTCTCACCACTATAATAATTTCTTTATCATCATTCCATGAGCATAATCCTGGCTAATACCCATTGTAAGTAAAACATTGAGACTCATGAAACTTGTTTTTATTTCTCTAATATATTTTCTAAAGGATCCCACACTAGGGTACAATGATACTCTGACATCTTGTAAAACCTCAATACAATAATATAAATAAACAATCGTCAAAACACTTTGTTTCAAAAGATGAATCTAAAGATTCATGGCAATGATCACTATTATGTGACTCTCATGTTCCAACTCACTAAATAATACAATTAGTTATTCTAGAATGTACCCATACAATTAGTTACATGCTCATCATGGATGAGGCCCTCCCCAGATTCCTTAATCATCATTCTAAGCTACTTATCCCATCAACCTCTCATTGATCTTAATGGCCATCATACTAAGTTTCACTTCCCATAAAGTTTTCAACTCATAACTTATATGAGATGATCATATCAACATACCCAAAACACACTATACCTTTAGTCATATCATTATATATTTATAAATAACTCTTCTTATACATCATTATTTCACTAATAAATCTTCTCCTAGGGGTCCAACCCGACTTTACAATACATAGAGCATCCCTTACTCTGACCCATGCATGAAATAACCTTAAGGGATGAAACCCTTTTTCAATTATGTGATTTAAAAAAGGTGTCTCACATATTTCCATTATAATATCATATTTGATCACCACTCATGCATGATCACCCACCAAATTCAATCAAAAATCTCAAGAATTAGATATAAGAAGACAAGAAAACAAAAGATTCATTGACCCCATCACAGATTATAGGAACCACTCATAGTCTTACACCCCACAAAGGTCTTGAGGTAATGGAAAAAAATAACACAAATTAGCCTAAACAAAACACTCAAATAGTTACACAAGTATTTTATACAAATTTATAATTTAATCATAACATCATCTCTAATATTCACATGATCCTCATAGCTTACTCTTCTAATTTTGAAGATTTTTCTAAAATTTACCAATTATAATATCTCAAATTTTATCTTGTTCTATCACATGTAACCACCCATAAGCTTATGAATCACTAAATGATCTTAGGTTACATTAACCCACATAACTCATATGTTGAGTAAAATATCACCCTACTATTCCCAAGGAAAGAGAGTATTTAATAAACACTCAAAATGATTCTTACTATACTCATTGACAAAACAAAGAAAACACAATTAAGAGTACACCCTAGAGTTACCATTCCATACCATTCAACTCCTTCCATCTTGACCAATATCCCAATAGTTCTAGGATCACACTCTTAATTAAACATTTGTCCATGCCTCATATTCATGTCATGTTTGGACAAAGTTGGATGGAAGTTGATTCTTAGATGTTAGATGACTGATGATTGTAAAAGTTTTTTATTTTGTTTTCATTTTAAAAAATCACCTCACTTTATAAAATCTAGAGGTTGGATATAAGGTATCAGAATCAGGTGATTCGACATATTTTTGTTAATAGATTCCATTATTTAAATTGTTCTATTTTGATGTTATTTACCGGTTAAACTTGTTATCATAGTCATATTTCCATAATTGAGGTCTTCAGATCAGACTATGAAGATGTATTAGATATATAATTTCATTATAGATGTTATAAATATAAAATATTATGATAATTTTATATTATAAAAGTTATCATTATCAGAAGTTGTCTACAAACTTGTGATCCAAGATTTATGATATAAATAGGGATGTGATGTTGTTAAGATGAAAGGTGGTCAAAGATCTAATGTTATGAAAGACTAAATTTGATAAAGTGTAAAATAAAATGATGTAATGTCAATCTCAATATTCAAAACATAATTATGATGTCATGATACAAGTATGATTTTATAGAATAAAAATAGAAATGTGAATTTCTAGTGATTCTACGAAGATAATGTTTATCGGAAATATATCATCAATTTTAGAAGTACTTGAAACAGTATTTGTGTGATGGATGAAAGTTTGAATTTTATAAATTTAGATTATTTGAAAATATTATGATTACTTGATCTATTTAATGAACCATCAGTTACTAATTTATCGAAATAAAATAGTCACTGGTGATACCGATTAATCAGTCGAGTTGTGGATACTAATCTATAAGACATGTTGCATCCACCAATCGATCATATGAGTGTTTTTCATTGATAAGGAATTGATTATATATTTCTATCAGTTTCATTACATCATAATACTCTAGTTTTATTGGATTAACTAGAATTGTTGTTTGTTAATGAGAGGATGTGGTGACTCCAGTCCATTAGAGGAGATCCTGACATCGATAAATCATTGGATTACGAATTTTATCAAAGTCAGTTTCATTATTCTAAGGAGTATATAAATAGATTAATAAAGTGAATGAAAATATTAGAGATATTAAATCTTCCACCATACTATTGTTGAAGGGTTTTTAATTCCATATAATTCTTAATTAAGTATTTCAAAAATATTTTCATTTGTTTTGGATCATCGGTGTGATAATTCTTAGGTTCTATTTTTCTTCAATTGGGTCAAGACTCATTATACAATGGTTGGCACTGATAAGTTATCAGATGTAGAAAATCCAGTCGAAACATTTTTTTTTATAAAATGTGAAATGATGTTTTTGAATTTGAGAATATTTTTTAAGTTTCAAGAAGTTTTGAGAAGTTACTAGAAGATATGAAAAAAAATTATGTCCAAAATGAATTTCAAATGAACATGAAATTAATAATTATGGAATTTTTTTAGCAATAAATTGAAATTGGTTTCCCTTCCTTTTTTTCTAGATCTCCAATATAAATGGGAGGAATTAAAATGTATTGTAATACTATTCACAAGTGCGAAAAGTGGATCTATGGAGTTTAGTTTCAAACAAGTTTCCCAACATGAGAAGTGATCATAGAAGTGGTTTTCATGATTCATCTAATCATTCTATATGATTGGGATGATAAATCGGACTATCATATTCTAAAAAATAAATAATAAGTTTTGAACTTGTTTCTAAACTGACAAATCAAATTTTTTCTAGGTAGATGATTCAGACTATGGGAATCAGAATGTGGAATCAGAATGAGTGTTATACAATTTCCATAGTAGAAGTTCTTTCTTGATGCTAGGATATAAGGCTAATTATTGTTTTCATGAATATCAAATGTGAAATTTGTTGACAAATTATAGTGACAATATTGTGAACCTATTTGAAAACCTTTCTAAACTTATTAGAAAATATTATTTAAATATTTTGTTTTTGGAGAGGATATCCAATATTGTATTGATCTTAGTGCCATTAAAGTGTAATGGTATTTCCTAATTTCTATATCCACATAAAAATGATTTTTTTTCAGCAGATTATTTATATTTTATTATTTCCAAACCATTCCGATGACCAATACACTTACTGAGTATAGAACCTTGTAAATACTTGTGTTCATATAGATGTGTGAATGTTTGGTTTTTAACAAAGTAAAAAAGTATTTAAAAGAAGGTAAAAGTTTTCATACAAGAAACATGACATAAAATAAAAAGATATCATTAATTTAACCTTTCACCTCTTAGTGATTACATTGATCCCACATGGGACTTTTCAATTGATATTAGAGGGAGGATCCATTCATTGTCACTTTTATTACATTTGAAGAGAAATTTTTATATAATATATAAAATGTGTGACTAGTAATTGGATTCCATTTTTCAATGGAATAAAATGTTATATAAAAAAATATATATTGTTTCCATATATTATATTTCTTGGTCATAAAGTTATAGAACCTACTACATATTTATTTTCTTTTAATTTTGAGATTGTTCCTTTTATAGTTGACGATAATAAAAATCTATAAAATTATAGAATATTTACAAATTATTTACTTTCTTCAATCTATGAAAGAGAATTTATTAGGGTAAAATGATTTGGAACTACTAAAGGTAACTGGGAAAACATGAAAAACATCTATGAAGGACAGAAAAATTTCCATAAGGAAAAATTAAAAATCTAGAGGTTTAAGTATGAATACTTGAAAATGGGTTACTATAAATCCATCATATAATTTGTAACAAGTGTACATGATATTGTGAGTACCATAAAAAGATTCAACTTTTATTGATAAAATCTTATTAATTCTCCTAGAAAAATTTTGATTCCAAGGTTACATCTTAACAAGATAGAGATAATGAATCTCTATCTTTGGATATCATATATTTCACTCTCATTATATATGATATGATATTAGAGAAATTTTGGCAATTAAAATAAGTGTTTGATCAAGAAATTTACTAAAAAGCTACCAAGGTAGTAAAATCCAAGAAAGTTCCTAAATAAGAAGAAGTTAGTGACTCTGAAAATGAAATCAAGTTAGTAATAATATTTCTAAAATTTTTTCTTGGTTTTATAAAAATCTGAAAAGAGACATAGGAAATTACAAATAGAATCTACCACAAAAATTAGATGGTTTTGGAGATAGCATGTAGTTTTCTTCAAATTTTATTCGAAATAAGGATGAATAAGAAAGTGATATAGATGAAAAAAACAAAATAATATCATGGAAGAAACATGTTGATAAACATAAATCATATTCCAAAGTAAAAGATAAAAATTTCTCCAATTATAAAAGGATATGTTTTTGTCCAAGGATGATGATGATGATGACAGTGATGTTTAAACTAAAAAGTTCATGGAAATTTCTAAAAAACACATTTATTGAAAAATTAAACGATGAAGAGTTTTATGGTTATAAAGTAATTAGTTTTAAATAAGAATATAGTCATCTTGAATTTCATTTAAAAAGTGACTTGAAAGAATTTCATCAAAATATTGTAATACTTGATAGGGAAATTAAGAAACTAAAAAATGAATGTTTTAAATAAAATTGTCAAAAATACATTCTTGAATAAAAATATGTGTTAGTGGAAGTGATTGATCATATAAATAAATATTTTAAAAAAGAAGTGAATATAAATAAACATCCTGAAGTGAAGATTAAATTAAAGTATGAAGAGTTAGAACTTATTCAACACAAGTTATCTAAAACTTAGCATGGAGTTAAAAGATTCAATAACTCTACACATAACATCTTGAGTTTTAAGCAAGAAACACTATGTTCAATAAAATATATGATACGCTACATCAAGCTTAAATAAACAACTAAATATTATTATTTAAATGTTAATATTATAACCTAGATGTTGGAGTGGTGGGAATGAATAGTATCAACTGAATTGTAAAAATATGGTTAACAAATTTTTAAATAATGATTCATTGGTTACTAAATTTATTAGAAATGGAAATAAAAACCAATTTAATGTAAAAGATGTGTTTTTATGTAAACCTATTTAAAAAGAGAACTATTCTATTAATAAAATCATATCACTATTTATGCATTTTTATTTAAGTAAGAGTATATGTTATATATTCAATGTAGTGTTTTATATTCATCTTATATGTTTCCTAGATATGATAAAAGAACAAATTCAATTTTTCGGATAAAAGGGGTATTTTTCTAAAAATGAAGTTTTACCACCTTTTAATGGAGAACCCTTTTTAAATTTATTTTTTGAAACAATTATATATTCTTGTTGAAAAAATAAACTTCTTATCTCTAATTGGGGCAAAAAAATTTACTTTGGATGAATTTTTTATATTTTTCTGATAAAATTAATGTTTTTATAAATAGTAAAAATATGCTAAATTTTAATTGAAAACAACTTTTTCCATTGAGAAAATTTATATAGTTAAATAATATTATTTAATGATTTTAAATTATAAATTTAATATATTTTTATCATTTATTATAATTTAGGTCATTGGTATTAATTCTATATTGAATTCAGATGTAAAAAAAAATTCAATCGTTTGCAATGTTTTAACTTAAAAAACCATGCTTTCTCGTTTTGACAATGTAAATTAATTTTAAATTAATTTATTCCAATTATGTGTTTTGAATTTTAAAAAATGGGTTCCATATTTGGAATTATAAGTTACAATTTTTATTAATTTTTACCTTTTATTTTTGGATATTATGAATATTAACTTCAGAAATTATTTTTATTTACCATGGTTTAAGTGTAAATCAGGTAAATAAGGATAAAAAATAATGATATTATTAAATAAAACTAACCTAAAAGGTTTACTAATTCTATTTTATGAGCTATTAATTACCATGATCATCTTTATGATGAAATTTTGGAATTTGGTAGCCACATGGGTTTGAAAATGACATTTTACAATATTCAATTTAAAGAAAAGAAAAATATGACATAAACATGTATATTTTAATAAAAAAAATTTAATACAAGGTAATACCCAAGATATATTTGACTATAAATAGTAATTATAACATTAAAATGATTTCCTACATCCTGGTATTTTATTTATAATTTTTAGACATTAAATAAATAAATTTATTTGTGACACGATGATGATGCAGTGATTACCTTATTAGTGAAAGATTCAAATAAATGATATTATAAATATTAAAAAATTTAATTTGAACATTTTGATGCCATATAAAAAAAATTTGGAGGAACTTTACATGTTAGGGATGAGTTAATGTTTTTTAAGTAATCAAGTTGTTATGACTTTAACCAAAAACAATTACAAAATAGTGTCAAAATTGACATAAATATATTTTTTAAAATAAATACATTTTTATTAAATGATATAATAGTCCTAAAAATATAATATTCGTCCATATAACTTATATAATGTTATAAATTCTATTTATGATCCACTTTTTGTTCTCTTGGCATTTTATAGTAACTATAGTAACCATATATTATGAAAATACAAGAAGATGTGGTAAGAGTTAGTGTTTATAACTAAGGGTTAAAGAATAATGATAAGGTTAATTTTATGACCTAAACTTGTATAAAACCAATTTATTAAGAGGATTTAGACCCATACTCATATTATCCTTGAAATATATTACTTTTTAGCTATTATAATTCAAAAATCATTTTATAATAAAATAATATTTGAAGACTTTTCTAAACTACCCCTCCTCCCTCTTATAAAAGAGCATCACCTCAACCCACATACTCACACCTATCAAGACCCTTGTATATTCAAAATTATTCAAAAATACACTCCCAAAATCCCTCCTTTCCTCCTAGAATCCATACCTTTGGTATAAGGCAATTCATGAAATCCTTTTGGCTCAAATGAAAAGAAGTTACTCGAATTGAAGGTAATGTCCTCTCTCAATTTCCTTTCATTTATTTTCATTCTCCACTCCCTATGCTATTATTATTCTATGATTACACAAAAACACTAGAATCCTAAATATGAAAGGTTTTTTTATTATAATTATTATAAATACCCTCACACACACCTCCATCTAATGGATATGAACATAGCGTTTCTGTGTACGGTGAACTACTACCTCACAAAATGATGATTGTTCAATTTTCTCCCACCACCACTCATGGTTTCCATTAAAATGGAACTGTATTTATATATAAAATATATTATATTTAAACTATCTCTATTCTTATGTAATTTTTATTTACAACACACCTTTATGATTTCCATAATGTGTAAATACAATAATTTCATTTTAGGAAGTACGGATTACCTCCCCCTCAAAGTGATATGACTCGTTCATGCCATACATGGAACGAATAAAGGATATAATTAATGAAATTATGTAACATATATGACATATATATTATACTATAATTAAAATTTACCTATGTATCATTTATTTTTTATTCATTTAATATGACAAAGAAATGAAAGTAGCGTTCATGCGTACATACGACCTACCATCTCTATGAATAGTGCATTTCATTTCACATCTCTAAATATTATGGATATAATAAATACATATATACTGGATATATATAATATTTAAATCATGAATAATAATATTTTGGAGATGATGGACTTTTGACTAGATGGACAATTTACTTCAAAACAAGTTCATTTTCAACTCAAGTAACAAATATTGACAAAATGACTAATATAGACTTAAATAATTATGTAAATTTTTATAACATGGTAATAAGTTATATAAAAATAAAAAATAAACTTGAAAAATGTTCTCAATCAAGTATAAATTAACCTATTTTTTATTTAGGAACATAACGAATGTATTTGATTAGTCAGACTCAAGGTAAGGGAAATCTTAACTCAATCTCATTTCATTGAGTTAACTATCCATGTCATTGGTTTTGTTTTTACAAGAATATTTTTGAATGAACTATGATTGTTTTATAATAAATATTCATTTATATTTGGTGTATTTATATTTTTGACACATAATTGTGTCATTGATTTATCCTTCATCTAAGAAAATGATCTTTGTAAGGTATTTTGTCTCAATTTACATTCCATTGAGACTTATTTGTTGTTATACACCAATTCGATTTTATAAGGTGTATATACTTCCATTTTACACATTATATCATGAATATCCTTATTCTCGTGATATTATAATGTTTTTTAATTTTATTCTTTAATTAATGTATTTTATCAAGTGGTAAAGTACTATTTAACTAAAACATCATTTTAAATGTTTTAATGATTTATTCATAAAAACCTTATATTTCATGACAATGTTTTCAAAATGGTTTTTGAAAAATTATTTTTATGAACATGAATGTTTTAAAATATAAATTTATTTTAAATTTATCAAAGTGGTATGGGACAATTTGATTCAAAAGTTTTTTTTAATGTATTAAATGGATTTTGAAATGGATTGAATATTTCAATATCTTGAAATTATTTCTTGTGATTGAAAATGAAATTTTATGATTGAAGTTTTGATAATTGAAATATTTTATGTGTTATGATTATATAATGGTACTTGAAAATTTGATAGGTGGTTGCGTGATAAACCAAAGACGGGTGGTCATGTGATAAACCAAAGATAGGTGGTTACATGATAAAACAGAGATGTACGGTTCCATGATAAACTAAGGATGAGTCATTACATTATAACCTCCAATGCATTGGGTATGAAATTCATCCATATGGCTATTCTATTTAGTGATATACGTGGAAGTAGACCATACGGTTATTCCATTCAAGTATGTTTTTGTACCAAGTTGCCTTTATATGTTATATGTTTCTTTCTATGGATTTATAGTAATCATTTCACTGAAAAAAGTTTAACCAATGATTTTATATTTATTGAAGTATATTTACTACTTCTTAGAGGTGAAAAGTATTACTTTATGTTTAAGTATTCATGGTTTTCATGTTTTCCCAAGTCTAACAGTTTTCTTTTTTTATCCCTTAGTGATATTTTAATGCTCATCCAAAGTTTTAAAATGTTTTTTCACAGGACCTGAAGATGAATAGATTAAAGGATAGGATCAAAAAAAGTTATGCTATTAAAACATGAAACTATACAATGTTTCATTTTATAGTATTTTTGTTTTATGAAAAAAATGGATAGTGAGTAATATTTAATTTGTTGTGTATGAGATATGACCTAATTATATCTAAACTTGAAAAGATCCTCGATGTGAATTTTTGACTTATCTCAATACTGTGTAAAGTTTAATGTTGGGGACTTACAGTTGGTATTAGCAGTCATTTTATATAACATTAGAGGTTAGGGTGTTATTTAAATATAAGTGACATGTTTTATATAACCATAATGGTTAGAATATTAGAAATATTCATAGTTATTTTAGATAAACTGAATGAGTTTAATATTATATGAATAAGTTTATATTAGTTTTTACCCCCCTCATAATATAATATATGATGATTTTACTGATATACTCACATTGACGTTTTTGGTTTTAGTTAATGGATGGATATAGAAAGCACCTAAGTAACAATGGATGTGAAGGAAACTGTGGTGGTTTTTTGAATAAGCAACCAAATGAAATGGGAGCTACAATGAGAACTGTTGTGGTTATTCTTAACCAACTATCTGGAGTCAGGATTGACCATTTGAACCTTAGTGATTTTCTATGAAATCATATATGCGAGAAATGAATCCATATGGAAGTTCAGGTAATAATCATAAAGGTAAGTATATTCAAAAACCTATGTGTCAAGTATGTGGAAAGAAACACCTAGGAAAATGTTTCAAAGGGTTGATAAGATGTTATAGAGGTGGTAATGAAGTTCATAAATAAATATCCTACCATGGAAAAAGGAAGCATTCAATTGACTCCAGGAAAGGGAAAGTTGTTCTTTTCAAAGGATCAATTAAATATTTTGAATGTGGTGTGCATGGTCATTATAAAAATAGATGTCCTACAACGAAGGTTCATGAATGGGATCAGTCGGACCGTATAAATATATGTTTTCTAATACATAATTCCATTCCAATTGAGGATGAGGAAACTGAAAATGAACTATGAAAGATATGGATTATTTCTTACCTCATTTTTTGAAATTATTGAATCTTATTACATGATTCATTATTTTATTTTTACGAAATAATTATTATGGAATAAGTTGGAAAAACATGGTTAAGGGATCATGAAGAATTATGGATCATTAACATTTATACATTTTAGAAATTTTAGAGTTATGTTAGATCTATTGGTGATGAAATGTTTAAAATTATTAATTCTATTTTGTTGATGGTATTACTTTGGAATAATTTTCAGTAGTATTTGTAACCCTAAATTTTTTATGTGGAAATGTTACTTGAGGAAGAATTACATATTATTTTGTGGATATAATTATAAATAATATCTAGGGTGTATATGATAGTTGATTTTTAGGTAATTATGGTTTATTAAATTTTTATATGAAAAATGAAAGGCACGAGATAAACTTGAGGTTAAATTATGTTATGGTTACTTTATAATATTTTATCTCATTTTGTGAATCATTTAAGAATTATATAGTTTTAGAAAAAGGAAAAACTGTTGGAATGGTGAAAACCTATTACATCGGAAAAGTTCGTGGGATTCTAACCCACAAACAAAGTGCAACAAGGATTCATCACCTACCACTGGCCTACGTGAAGTCCCTTGTTAGTATGAATTTTACTTTTTATTTTAATGGGTTTATGGAATCATAATAAGTTGATTTTTGGAACTTATGTTTTATCAAAGGGATATAATTAGTATTGGTAAACTGATTTGGGGATTAAGTTATAAATGTTATTTTGGAAGACGCTCTCTATTTTGGGAACTTTATATGATTAATCTAAATAGAATAATGTGGGTTTTAATTGAGTAACAATAGGTTAATTATATTTTGGGAATAATCTATGATTTTAATTGTGGACTTATAAGGAATTAGAGTACTTAAAAAGATGATTAACCTATCTTGTTGAACATGTGATTAGGTTAATTAGTTTTTAGTATGAGACATTAATATTAATTTATGTTATTTGGAGATAACTGTTAAAATTTATCTTGGAATATTATGTGATTAAAAACTTTTATGTTTTGGGTTTCAATTTTAGTTTGGATTATTTTGAATAATTTTAAGGACAATTGTTTATTTAATGGCCTTTGTTGAAATTTGGGTATTTTTTGTTTAATTTTGGAGATTAAAAGTAGTTTTTCTTTTTATAAAGGATTTTTCTTTTAGGGGATTATATGGTATTTTACTAACCATTTAGGTTTAGGGTTAATGTCTAAAGATAGGGGAAATATATAGTTCATCTTTTATGGATTATGAGATTCACTATAAGTTAATTCTAGCACTTCAGGTGTGACTAATTCATCTTGAATACTCATCGTTTAGAAAAAATAAGACTTTATGGTTGATATTTATTAATGGACGAAACTATACTTGAAAAGTAAGTATTTTCCTTATGTTCTTATTCTGTTTAGGAAAATAATTTCTCAACTTTCAAAAAAGGACTTAAAAAAAGGGTTCCAATTTACTTTTACTACTGGGAAATCAAATACCATTTAACCCATCACAAGTTTATGGTTTTCTAGTTGTTAAATTTCTCTTAATAATTTTTCTAATACTATCTATAAGAACAATATGGTTAGTTTCTCATCTATATCCTTTTTTTCCTACATGGAATCCTAGTACGTGTTATATTAGGTGACCTTTTTAATTTTCTTTATTTTAAAGTGATAGTTTTATTGAATATTTTTCAAATATTGGATTTTCAATAAACTTACCGTGCTAAATTTTAAAATTGCGAGGACACAATTTACAAAAGGGGGAATGATGTAACATCTCAATTTTTAAGGAATAAATACTATCTTTAATATGCTACATTGTGTTTAAATGAACAACTAGATATTATTATTTAAATGTTACCATTATAACCTAGCTGTTGGAATGGAAGGAATTAATAGAATCAACTGAATTATTAAAATATGGGGTACACATGTTTAAATAATAATTCATATGTTACCAAATTTATAAGAAATGGAAATAAAAACCAATTGAATATAAAGGATGTGTTTTTATGAAAACTGATTTAAAAAGAGAATAATTGTGTTTATAAAATCATATCACTCTTTATGGATTTTTATTTATTTAAAAATATATGTGATATATTTAATGTACTTTTTTTAATTTATCTTATATGTCTTATAGATATGATATAAGAACAAATTCAATTTTTTGGATATAAGAACTATTTTTATAAAAAAACAGTTTACCGCCTTTTGATGGGGAACCATTTTTAAATTTCATTTTTGACACCATTATATGTTATATTTGAAAAAATAAACTTTTTTTAGAATAGGTACATAAAAATTTACTTTGGATGTACTTTGGATATTTTTCTAAAAACTATCATGTTTTGAGGAATAGTAAAAATACGCTAAATTTTAATTAATTGAAAACAAATTTTTCCATTGATATAATTTATATGGTTCAATAATATTATTTAATGGTTTTAAAGTATAAATAGAACATATTTTTATAATTTCTTATAATTTATGTCATTTTTAATAATTATATATTGAATTTAGATGTAAAAAAATTTCAACCTTTTGCAATATTTTAACTTTTAAATAACCCCTGCTTTCTTCTATTGACAACGAGAATTAATTTTAAATTAATTTCTTCAAATTATGTATTTTGAATTTAGACAAACGAGTTACATATTTTGAATCATAAGTTACAAATTTTTTAAATAGATAAATTTTATTTTTGGACATTATGAATAGTAACTTCAATAATTATTTTTATTTACCATGGTTAAAGGGAAAATAAGGTAAATAAAGGTAAAGAATAATATTATAATAATACAAAACTATCCTAAAATTTTTCCTAATCATATTGGATGATATATTTCTGACCATTATCATCATTAGGATGAATCTTTGTCATTTGGGAGCTACTTGGGTGTGAAAATGACATTTTATAATATTTAATTTAAAGAAAATAGAAACATAACATAAACAAGTATCTTTTAATAAAAAAAATTTAATATAGGGTTATATAACTGATATATTTGACTATAAATATTAATTAAAAATATAAAAATATTTCCTATATCATGGTATTTTATTTATAATATTTATACATTAAATAAATAAACTTATTTGTGACACAATAAGGATGTAGTGAATGCCTTACTAATGAAATATTCAAATAAATGATATCATAAATATTAATATAAATGTAATTTGAATATTTGGATTTCATAAAATAATTTTTTGGATGAAATTTATAGGTGTGGAATAAGTTAATGCATTTGGTTTGAAGAAATCAAGTTGTCATGACATTAACAAAAACAAATTACTAAATAGTGTGAAAATTGACATAAATTAATTTTTAAAACAAATACAATTTTATTAAATGATATAATAGTAAAAAAAATTAATATTTGGAAAAATGACTTAAATAATGTTTAAAATCACATTAATGATCCACTTTTGATTATCTTGTCATTTTATAGTAACTATAGTAACCATATATTATGAAAATACAAGAAGACATGGTAAGATTTAATGTTTTTAACTGAGGGTTAATGCCAAAATATAAGGTTAATTTTATCACCTAAGCATGTCTAAAACCTATTGGTTAAGATGATTTAAACCCATAATCATATTATCATCTAAATATATCACTTTGTAACTATTATAATTCTAAAATCATTTTATAATAAAATAATATTTGAAGACTTTTCTAAAGTGTGCCTCCTCCCTCTTATAAAGGGGCATCAACTCTACCCACTTACTCATACCTATCAAGCCCCTTGGATCATAAAAATTATTCTCCAATAATATCCAAAAATACATTATTTACACCTATAATAATTACCTTTGGAATAATTAAATTAAATAAATCCTATTGGCTTAAATCAAAAGAAGTTACCCGATTTAGAGGAAATGTCTTCTCTCAAGTTCCTTTGCTTTATTTTCCGTCTCAACTCCATATGATATTCCTATTATATGATAAAATAAAAAAACTAGTATCTTAAATAATCTATCTTGTTTTTATAATAATATTTTGATCTACAATCACACACACATCCATCTAATGGATACAAACATACTATTTCTGTGTGCGACGAACTACTACCTCACGAAACGATGATTGTTCAATTTTCTCCTACCACCTCTCATGGTAGAAATTATGAGGGAACTGTACTTATATATGAAATATATTATATTTATTTTCACTCTATTCTTATTTAATTTTTTTAAAACACACCTTTATGCTTTCTATAATGTGTAAATACGATAATTTCATTTTTGGAATTGCAGACTACCACCCCCTCAAAGTGATATGAATCGTTCGTGACATACATGAAACGTATAAATGATAGATTTAATGACCTTATATAACATAAATAACATATATACTATACTATAATTAAAATATACTGATGTATCTTTTAGTTTTCATTCCTTTAATATGATAAAAAAATGAAACTAGCGTTCACACGTACATACGACCAACCATCTCCATGAACAGTGTATTTCATTTCATATATCCAAATATTATGGATATAATAAATACTTATATAATGAATATATATGATATTTAAATCATGAATAATAATATTATGGAGACGATTGACTCTTGACTACATGTTAAATTTACATCAAAGAAGGTTTATTTTTTACCTAAGTACTGAATATCGAAAAAATGACAGATATGAACTTAAATAATTATGATATTTTTATAACATGGTAATAAGTGATATAAAAGGAATAATAAACTTTTAAAAGGTTCTAAATAAAGTCTAAATTAACCTATATTTATTATTCTGGAACATAATTATTGTACATGACAAGTCAGACTCAAGGTAAGAGAAATCTTAACTCAATATCATTTCAATGATTTAAATATCCATGTCATTTTTTTTGTTTTTTCAAGAATATGTGTGAATAACCTATAATTGTTTTGAACCAAATATCCATTTATATTTGGTATATTTATATTTTTCAGAAATAATTATGTAATTGATTTATCATTAATACAAGGATACAATATTTTTAAGGTATTTCTCTCAATTTACATTCCATTGAGACTTATTTGTTGTTATACACCAATTGAATTTTATATGGTGTATATACTACCCTTTGACATATTATATCATTATTCTCATTATTCTCATGAATACATTTTAAAAATGGGTTTTAAGAATTTATTTATATTGACATGAAAGTTAAAATATAAATTTATTTCAAATGTTTCAAAGTTTCATGGGACACTTTGATTCAAAAGTCTTTTTTATAAAATTTTTTAAATAGTTTTTGAAATAGATTGAATATTTCAATATCTTCAAATGATTTCTTGTGATTTAAAATGAAATGTTATGATTAAAATACTAATAATTGAAATATTTTATGTGTTATGATAATATAATGGTACTTGGACATTTTATGGGTGGTTACGTGCTAAACCAATGATGGGTGGTTACGTGATAAACAAATGACGAGTTGTTACGTGATAAACAAAAAATGGGTGGTTACTTGATAAACCAAAGATAGGTGGTTCCATGATAAACTAAGGATGGTTGGTTATGTTATAACCTTCAATACATTGCGTAAGGAATTAAATTGTATAGCTATTCAATTTAGTGATATGTGTGGAAGTCAACCGGATAGTTATTCTATTTAAGTATGTTTATATCCCAAGTTACCTTTATATTTTATATGTTTCTTTATATGGGTTTATGCTAATCTTTTGGTTAAAAAATGGTTAAAAAATGAGATTATATTTAGTGAAGTATATTTACTACTTATTAAAGGTGAAAAGTATTAATTTATGATAATGTATTCATGGTTTTCATTTTTTCTCAAGACTAAAATTTTTCATACTTTGTATATCCCTTACTGAGATTTTTATGTTCATCATAAGTTTTTGAAATGTTTTCATAGGACTTAAAGAAGAATAGAGTGAAATATAAGATCAAGTAAAAGTTATGTTATTAAAATATGAAACAATACCATGTTTCGTTTTAAAGTGTTTTTGTTTTATAAAAAAATGGATAGTGAGTAAAAGTGTCTACTTGTAATATTTAAGTTGTTATGTATGATTTATGACCTAATTCTATAAAACTCTAAACTTGAAAAGATCCTAGATGTGAATTGTTGACTTATCTCAAGATTATGTAACATTTAAGACTAGGAACTTACACTAAATCTATAATTGGACAAAGTTATGAGTTGTGTGATCCTAAAAAGGACAAACAAAATCCTTCTTCAAAGGTTGAAAAAAATAATAAATATTTTTAGAGGGTTAAGAATGTGGGGAAAATATTATATGTTTGTAAAACAAAAAAACTTGAAAATTCATATGTTTCAAAAATTTCAAAATAAAAATAAAATATTGCACCTACTGGTGAATTTGTTGATGATGGGAATAGAATTAAGTTGAAGAATAAAATTTTGAAAGATAGTAGAAATTATGAGACTGAATATAGCATTAATTAAGAAAGTATTAGATTTATATAAAAATATGTTTATAAGTCTAGAAATTATAGAATTTATAATAGAAAATATTTTCTCACTAGATACTATTTATTTAGGTGGATTTGGGCATATAAAAATTATATTTTATTTCAATAAAAACCAATAAAATTATCCTATTCGTAACTCGAAGCATAGTTTGAGGAGGGTTCAATCCAATCAAAGAAGGAATCCAGAAAAATTTGATATAAAGAGTGAAGATGGATTCAAACATTTGGAAACTATTTTGAAATTTGTGAAAAACCTATACATCTTTCAAAATGATGTCTTATTTTTTATCGGCACAATAATATGTTTATAAAAATTCTCAAAATCCCAATTTGAATAAAAATGAAGTGAATACAAAAATTATATTATAGGAACTTATCTCAAAGATACCTAAGTATAATGACCCTCTTTTTATCAATGTGAGTGCTCCTCAAATATGATAGGAGACATGACGTTGTTGAAGAATATTAAAGGATTTAAAGAAGGAACATAAAAGTTTTGAAACGGTGAATCACTCAAAATCAAAAGTTAAGAATATACTATTATTAGGGAATAAAAAATATAATCCAACAGCCCTTATTTTTTATGGGAATAAATACATATTTTTATGTATTTTAAACTTTTTTGATGATTTTAATAATTTTGTTCGTAAAAAATGGTTTTTATGGAAATATTAGAAGATTGAAAAGTATTTATGAATGGAAAATGTATAAAGTGGAACCTATTTCAAATTGGTGATGTAAAAAATTAAGGTTATCTATGAATTATAAAAGAAAATGAATTGTGGTATAAAATTATGGGACATATGTGTCATAGAAATATGATAAATTTAACAAAGAGAGAAAATGTTTTTGATATTCATGATATAACTAGAATAAGAGATTGGTGTTGCTCAATTTCTTAGAAAGGAAAAATCACAAACTTTATGAAAAAGAAAGTTGAAATCCATTAAAATCATTCCCTGGAGCTTATTATTTTTAATATTTACAAGCCAATGAGAAAATAATAAAATTTTGGAGATAATTACTTCATTTATTTCATTGAAAATTTTACTCACATTACATTTATTATGTACTTGAAGCATAAATCTGATGCTCTGAAGATGTTTAAGTGTTTCAGAATAAGAGAACAAAAAGAATAAAAATATTCAATGAATAAATTACAAATTAATAATGGTGGTAAATACAATAATGGATAATTTAGAAGTTATCTTGAGAAACATGGAAATCGTCATGATTTCAGTGCACCATATACACCACATCCAAATGATGGTGCTAAAACCTATAATATAAGTCTATTTTTACCTATCAATTGAACTCACATAACATGATAACCCTATTCATACCATCATCTCATCCTTTCAGATCCATCCACTGTTCAACATATGAATGATCATCTATCATCATCAAAACATAGATATTTATTAATTTTTGGGTAGAAAAATAAAACAGAAAAGAAATAGAAAAAAGAGGGCCCACAGCGCCCCACACAACAATACTAGGGAGGGCGAAAGTAGTGGATGCCCAGGGCATCCCCTCGAACCAAGTTGACCCCCTCTGGTTTCATGGAGCTAGCAGTATGGAGGCAAAAGTGAGCTGGACCGGGGACGTCAAGAGAGGAAAGATGGTCTTCTACCTTATTCCCCTCACGCCAAGTGTGGGTTATGCTGATTTTATTGGTGATCATACCTCGGTATGCCCTCGTGGTGTAGTGTATAGACCATGTAATGAAATCGGAGCCATGCAAGGATTTGTGAAGGATTTGGGAGTCAGTTTCAACCTGTGATAGGATGATCGCTTTTTGGTGACACAAAGAGAGGCCCAATAACAGCACCTTTCCCTCAGCTTGAAGAGAGGATCTGTGCCCCAAGCGCCCCGAGAAATCCATGATAACCGACCCAAACTGGTTCTGAACCGCCCATCCTCCATGAATTACCCCCATGCTGCAAGACCCGTCGGAGTTGAGTTTGAGCCCTCTGCTTGGCGGAGTCCACCCAACCCATTTACCTCTACTGGCACTGCTACCTGGAGAATTGCTGACATTATAAGTTTGAAGACGTCAAAGAGTGGGTGCCTCCTTCCATTGGCAAAAAGATCTGATCAGGTCCAGTAAAAGGAACTTTGTACGAAGTACAATTCCCCGGCCAGAGGCGATAATCCCTTCATGACGAGCCTTGTTCCGTGCTTCCCATATTGTCCAGCATCCAGCATGAAGAACCATAGTGCGGGCCATCTGCTCAGGGCCCCTCTATAATGAAATTATAATTTTCAAACACTTAAGGTATTTTGGAAGTCCATACATCATAAAAAAGGTGGGAATCATGGAAACTTTTCTCAAAGAGGTGAAGATGGGATTATTCTTTGAAATTATCCTAATTATATAGGATATAGATGTTTAAACAAAGTAAGATGTATTTTAGTTTATTATTCTGATGTGTATGTTCTAGAAAAATATATAGAATATGTTTCATAAACATATGGAGTTGGGGAATATAGATAAGATAAAATAGTTGTTGTTAAACAACATGAAATGATATCCGATATTGATGAAACCACCAATATTTAAGAATCATACACATTTATTTATAGTGATGAGTAATAACATTGTACATCTAATCCTAGTTTGAGGAAATAGGTATAAGTTCAGAACATAATTGGTGATCAACAAAAAAATTCAAACAAGAAGACATCATTATCTGTTGCACATACTAATTTATATTCAAAATTTAATCCAAAATATGTCAATGAAGATTCTGGTAATTTATATTCTATCATGATATGAATGAAGATTTGGATCAGATTGAGAATAAATATTCTTGATAAATTATAGCCAAACCAAATATGAAAAATGTTATTGGTACAAATTGGGTGTTCTGAAACTAGTTGAATGAAGATGGTGAAGTAATAAAAAACCAACCTTGATTGGTTTTTAAAGGTTCTTAACAAATTGATGAAATTTATTTTTATGATACTTTTTATATAATAATAAGATTACAAACTATAAAAATATTTCTTTTTGTTGCTTCACAATGAGGCTACAAAATATTTCAGATGGATGTTAGGTCTGGTTTTCTAAATAGATAACTTTATAAAGAAGTTTATATTGAACAACCCTGTGGATTTTTAATTTGAAAATATAAAAGCTATATGTTAATGTTTATGAAATATTATTATGGGTTAGATATTGGTATTACAAATTGGATACATTCTTAAAGAAGTTAAACTTTAAGAAATTAAGAGATTCTAGTCATCTCTACATCAAATAAAATCAGGATATCATCCTCATTGTAATTGTTTATGTTGATGATATTATCTTTTCTAGTAATTATGAATGAAATACTAAAATGTTTTCTGATTAAATGAATAAGTTATTTTAAATATCCACGCTTGGTTAAATGAAATATTTTCTTGGATTAAAAATATAAAAAAAAGAAGTATATTTTTCTACCTTAAGAAAAGTATTCAAAGGAACTTCTTAATAAGATTATCATAGAAGATTCAAAACTAGTTTCCACAAAAACAATTCGTGGGAACCAAGTTTTATAATGATTGAGAAAGAAAATAATTAGATCCTAAGAAATTTAGGAAACTAATAAAAGGTATTTTATATCTAATTACTTCAAGATAATATATTTTTTATGTTGTTACCTTATGTGAAAGATTCCAATGTGTTCCAAAAGAATCTAATATCTTCGACGGAAAATGAATTATTAGATATATCAATGGAACACAAAAATTTGGTATAAAATATGAAATATCTAGAAGATTTGATTTGTTTAGTTATTAAATACTCAATGGGTAAGAAGTGTGCATGATTGAATATCCAAATATGGTGGAGATTTATTACAGGGGGAATGTTTTGTGAGTTTTCATACTAAAAACAAAAATTATATAACTCATTCCATTGATGAAAATGAATTTTTTTTCCACTACTAAACCTACAACACATATTATGTGAATAAAGAATCGGTTTAAATATGTTCTAGTTGAAGTGATATTACCACTTCTATTGGTTTGTAATAATCAAAGTGTTATCAATATTTCTAAAAAATTAGTTCATCATTCTCATTAAAAACACATTGATATCAAATATCACTTCATCAAAGAGAATGTAGGGAAGAATAAACTCAAGTTAGAATATGTTTTTACAATAGAATAGGTTTTTAATATATTCAAAAAACCTTTACCAAATGATTAATTTTATAAATTGAGGTTGAACATGGGACCCCAACCTAGTAATCTACAAGGTTGAGGTATATCTTTATTCCACCTACCTCGTCTTATCTTTGGGTAGTGTTGTCAGTAGGGGGAAAATGATGTTTCACTAATCTATCTAATGGTATGTGATAAATCTTTTAAGGAAAGAATGTGTTTAGGGGGAGTTGTTAAAATAGGTAATATGTGATCTTAGTGAGTAAATGTGTGAACTATCTTAACATTTTTTTATGTTCTTTTTGGAAATTTTATCTGAAAGGAAAATGTAAGAATTTATTAATGGGTGAGAAGTTCACAGTTCATGAAGATGTTTCCTGAGTCACTACTTATAGAAAACATGTTTTCCTTTTCAATGATTCATGTTTCCTATACTTTTTTCACTCACATAGACTTAGAATTATTAATCAGTGATCGATGGATTGAGTTAAAAAGTTTTTTCAATTTACAAATATTGGTTGAAAAACAAAATCCAAAGTGGGTGATTATTGGGACCAAGTTGGTTGGAAGCTTTTTTAGATGATATATGAATGATGATTTCTAAAGTTTTGAATTTTTTTCATTAAAAATAATCACTTCACTTTGTAAAATTTTTGGATCAGACACGGAGTATCAGACTCAGAATATTGGATATATATTTTTTAATAAAGTCTATATATTTAAGTGTTATGTTATGAAGTTGTTTATTGGGTGAACATGTTATCTTAATCATCTTTTCAGAATGGAGGTTTTCTAATCAAACTAATAATATTTATTATATAAAGAATATAAATATAGATGTTCGATGTATGAAATATAACATTTCTTTATTTTTATAAAATTCATCAAGATGATAAGTTGTCTAAAAACATTTCATCCTAGATTTATGAATGAAAAAGGGATGTGAAGCTGTTAACTTGGAAAGTGGATAAAGTTAAAAATTTATGAAAGAGTAAATTTGATAATGTTTAAAATATGATGATGTGATAATCTCAATATTAAAAAGTTCATGAATAATTCATGATAAAAGAAGGAGTTTATAGAAGAAAAAGATAAAATATAATTTCTTTCTTTATAGGAAGATGAGTTTTACTAGACCAATATTATTAGTTTCATAAGTACCAAACATAGAAGCTGTGTGAATGATGGAAGTTTGAATTTGATGAACTCATAAGATTTTTAAAAGTGTTGATCAATAAATCCATAAAATGAACCATCATTAGTAGAGTTATAGAATGAAATAAGTCACTGATGATAGTGATTAGTCATATGAGATATGGATAACCATCAATCAAACATGTTGTTTCCATTGATCCATAATATGAGTTTATAGAACAAATAAGGCATCATTTATAGAGTTACATTTGATTCAGTACATCATACCACTTAAGTTGTATTTTATGGAAAATAGTTTTTGTTTTAGAATGATAAGAGATACTAATAATTTTTCATCATATTGGTGAGGAATTCAATCCATAAAAGGAGATATTGACAACGATAAATCATTGGATGCTGAGTTTCATCAGATTCAGTTTCATTTTTCTGAGTAAAAGTTGAATAGATGAACAAAGTTAATGAAATAATGAGACATATTGAAGTTTCCACCAAACTAGTTTTTAAGGGTTTAAATTATTTATAAGTCACATTGATGTTTTTTAAAATGGTTTTAGTTGGTTTGGATTGTTTGTGTGAGAAGTGTTCTGTTATATTTGTTTTTGATTGGGTCAAGACTCATCAAACAAGGTTTGACGGTGATAATTCATCAAATATAGAAAATCCTTTGGTCACATTTTTTGTTACATAATGTGAACTTATTTTTTGAATTCAAGAAGAGTTTTAATGTTTCATGAAATTATTATAAGTTCCTAAAAGAGTTTAGAATAGTTTAAGTGGTCAACATGAAGTTAAAATAAATATTATGTTTGGAATTAAGAAATTTGGTTGAGTGGGAAAATGAAACTAGTTTCCATACCTTTCATTTATTGTCCAATATATATAATGTTGGGGAAGTATAATTTTCAATAATATTTTTCATTTTATAAAAAAATGGAGCTGTAATGTTTAGTTTCAAATATGTTTCTAGACTGAAGAAGTGATAAGATAAGTGGTTATCAGGATTCATCATATCAGACTAAATGATTGGACTTTGAAATTAGCCTTAGAATTCATAAAAATAAAGAAGAATGAAATAACCTTTTTCTTGACTGAAAAATCAGACTTGTTTTATAGATAGACTAATCAGACTATAGGAATCAGACTGGGGAAAAGAACTGTGTGTTATAAAAAGTCTAGTGAAGATGTTCTTCCCCACTGATGGGAAAGAAAGTGAAGAAATATTTTGAATAATAGAAAAAGTTAACATTGTTGAAGTGGTACAATGAAATTTTCTTAACCTATATGTAAGGGTTACTAAACTTGTTACAAAATCTTATTTACATATTTTTTTCTAGGAGAATCACATGCATTGTTGTATTGATCATAATTTTATTAAAGTGTAAGGGAATTTAATACTTTTTTTATCTATATAAAAAATTGTTGTTTTCCACTATATTGTGTTGTAATATATTATTTCCAATCCATGCTAAGGACTAAATACTATTTTTGAGTAGTGAACCTTGAAAATACTTGTTTTCCTATGGATTTTTGAATGTTTGGATTTCAACAAAGTTAAAAATATTTCATAGAAGCTAAACTTTTCTATACAATAAAGATTACATAAAAGGACAAATATTTCACTGATTCACCCCTCCCCATCTCAGTGATTACATTGATCCCACATGGGTCTTTTCATGTCTGACACATCTCTCACTTAAAGCACCATATTTCCTTAGTTTCAATATATAACTAGGGTACCCATTGCATGTCTATACCATATACTTTATCTTACCTCCTGTGAATCTATCCTGTAAACTCAAGTATCTACATAAGCCTCTTAAGGAATACCAATATATGTGATAACCCCTCTCTTGGATTACCACTATATATCAAAACTCATCTAAAACAATTACAGGAAAGTACCCTAGTAGTCAAATATAATACTTGAGTTGTTGTCACATCCATGACTTTTTTTAAGTAATTTTCCTATTTATTTCTTGGTATAGAATTTTAACCTTTGGGTTTCTTTGTGTTTTTTTGTGAAAATGTAGAATTTGGGCATAACAGCATGTGGAACACAGTTGGCACATGGTTTGGAAAACTGAGCACCCTAGCCCAAAAAACAATCTAGCCAAAGTGGAATTTTAGATAGCGGTTGACGACATAGTTTTTAAACCATGAAGCATGTCTCTCTTAGAATTATAGGGGTGCAAGATTTATACATAGTTTGGAAAACTATGCAGGAAAACCATGCGACCTATCTACGTCATTAAAATTGCATTTTTACCCTTCCCCCCTTTTGATTTTTAACCCTAAACACACAAAATCCTCCCACTCAACATTCTTCTTCCTTGGCACCTCCCCCAACCCTCTTTCTCCCTTGGACAACCATTTTAGTGGTGTTTTGGGGTGGTTTATCCAATATTCTCTTATTAAGTCGTTCATTTCTTGATTTCTTCCCCTTGTCTAGGGTTTATCTTCTTATTTCTTGGGGTTTCACTTCTCTAGCGGCTTCAGTGACCTATTTAGGGTTGAATATTTATTCTTAGGGTTCAATATTTATGTTTTTGGTTCAATAATACCTTTATAGGTTCCCTTGGTGGTGTGACTGTGATCTAGAAACAATTTTTGTAATTTTATACACTTAAGGTAGGTGGTTACATGCTTTTAAATTATTGGATGACTTTTAATTGATTGATTGTTTTCATGAATGTCTCCTATACTTTAATTATGTGGTGATAAATATATTTTGGAAGTGTTTTGGGATGAATATATGATTAAAGTGGATTTTCTAAAGAAATATTGTTATGATTTCTACATGATTCATTTTTATGTTTCTTAAAAAGGTTTTATACCTTGTGTGGAAGGTGGAAAATTGGTTTTCAAAGGTAAAAATGAGTTTTCTAGAAAAAGGAATAATATTTTCATGATGAATTTTTTTTTCACACCTTTAGTATAAGTTTTGAATTATTTAAATGATGGAAAAAATGTTTTATAAAAATATTTGGGTTCATGTGTGGATATGAAAGGGGTTTTGACCATGGAAATGGTTGGATTTGAAATGTGCTCTAGATTTTATGTTTTCAAATGGGTTTTATAAATTGTGAAAGTGGTGAAAAAGTATTTTAAAATATTTTTATTTTGTGTTTGCAAATTGGGAATGGTTTTGGTAATGTAGAAGTGGTGTTTTACTTGTGTTCCTAGAATATTTTACTTATGTTGTGAAATGATTGATTTATATGGCACGTGAAATGTGAAATTGAGCACAAAGGGAATCCCAGGTATCTTAGTGGGAAAACTAGAACTAGTATTCTAGTGATTCAGAAGTGGAAAGGCTGGGATTCACTTATCATTATTTATAATTACAACACTAACTAAACATGTGATATGATAAAAGACCACTGAGCCCTTAAGATGTTCTATCCCAGTGGATCGTACATGAGAATGTTTTTGGTTGTGGTTTTTATACCACTTTTCGCTGAGGTATGAGGTTCCTATAGCTCCACTTTTTCTAATTACCACTAGGGATTTTCCCATGGTGATCACTTATAACAAAATGTTTATATGATATGTAGATATCCTTTGGCATATGATAAACCTTGGGTACACATTTATTTCAAGCTAGTTTACTTTTGAAAATGGTTTCTCTTTAGAAAAGTGTTTCATGCTAAAGTTTCTCTTAAAAAATTATTAGAAAAGTTGCAAATGATTTAAAGGCATTGTGCTTGTCGATTTCTTATAATGTTATATTATGGAATTATTTATTCATTTGGAATCATATTGGGATTTGGATCACACCCTGCATACATAATTGGGTGTTTATAGACTTTTTTATGTATGACCTGGGTAATGGGAAGATGTGTCATGGTGATGATGGTGGAATTGGGTTTCTATTGTTCCAATTTTCACAGGTGTTGGTGATGGTGTCTTGAGGGAGATTCCCTCAGGTTCCATGAAGGTCTTTTGGGTGTTTTGTGTTTTATATAACTTTTTAGTATTTTTGGTTTCTGGTTAAAATTTTAAAACCTCGATTCTAAAAAAAATTCCTTATTTTGTCATGATTATTCAGCCTTGTGGTGTTAATTTATTGGGTTTATTTTGATTATATAAATAGTTGAAATCATTCCAATGATGTGTTATAGATACCTAGTAACTAGTTTCTAGCATGTGGGGATTGGTAATTCCCTTTGGTCCATGCCATGAACCGAGCTAGGTGTTGGGTTAAATGGAACTCTGGCATAGTACATGAAAAAATGGTATCGGAGCAGGTCACACTCTTTTTGGGTAACATTATTTGGGGAAGATTTTGGTTAGAATAGAGCTAAGACTGTTGGGCCTTAATGTTCTGGTTATAATTAGGGTTCTTGGATTTCAAACCTCATGATGGGACTCAAGTTTCCATGGGGAGTCCTGTTTTATTTATGTTACTTGGTTCTTTTGATAGTTTGAAGTTTGGGAAATGAAATGGGAGTCAGGCCAAAGGTCTTAGTGAGATACCAAGTCTTGGAAAGCCATGTGGAGCTAGGGACATGGTCCGAGAATTATCTCTATGATGGTGGTTCAATTAGCGTATGACCGCCAACCATATGGAGAAATCACCATCAACACTAGTTTTCCTTTGTGAATATTCTTGTGTTTTCTTGGGTTCTATAAATTGTTTTGAAAATCCTTGCTTTGGAATTGTGAAAATATATTTTAAAGTGGAAAAGGATTGGTTTTGGAAAAATAGAGAATGAGTTTTTAGAATCATTTTGAATGAATATTTACAGAACTAGATTATTTTAAAAGGATTATTGGGTAATATGGGAATTAGTTTATTTAGAATTATGTTTTTGTAACCAAAACCTAGGGATTATTGAATTTGACTTCTTAAAAAATAGAAATTTAGTTTAATGAAGGTTTTAGGAGTCTATTTTAAATGAGGAGAAATGATCTTATCCAAATTATTTATGGTGAAAGGGGATTTTTTGAACTGTTGAAGAATTTTTTATATGGGATAAAATGTTTTGGACTGATCTGTGGAGTTTAAAAATAGTTTTTTATTTGGTGTTTAGTGAGCTATTGAAAAGTTTTTGGAATTTTGAAATGAGAAGTAACTCGAGAATTTGAATGTGTGGGTTGAATATTTTTCAATGGAAATGTTTTTTTATTTGGTGTCTCCATGAGTGACCACATGCATGGATTTGTGTGGAAAATGGATGAGTTAATGGTTTGGCACAAGAATATGCATGCGTGAGGCTTCATGGAAAACCATTGGTGACTGTGCAACCAACCAAGATTGTTTTCTTTTGAAAAGTTATTTTAATAGAAGATGTGATGTTTTGTTAACAAATATTATTGTGGTGTGTCCCATTGTGATTTGATAATGTTTCTTGAAAAGCGTTTTGAGTTTTAGAATTTTTCAAGTTTGGATGGTGTTTCAAGTTTGAGTCTTTGTCGATGAGTTGGTTTTGAAATAATGGTTAGTGAGTTATTTTGAAAAATGTTTTGGTAATCCTTTGAGTTGGTTTCCTTTGTGTGTTCAGTGTTTATTTGTGGTAAGTCTAGGCCAATGGATTAGTTTGATTGGGTTTTTGGTTTTCTTTTTTGGCTAGCATACACCCCCATAAAGATTTAGTGAATATTCAAAGTGGGACCATGGTTAGTTCACCATTGGTAGGACCTAAAGTTGATCAAACCACTGATATTATTCTTTAGTATTTGAAATTTAATCCTCCCCTCATTTTTGGTAAAAAATATCCTCTTTAATTAGAAGATTGGATGAAAAAAATATAAAGAAACTTCAGTTTTATTGAGTTTTCTGAGACTTTAAAGATTATGTTTTCTATGGTTATGCTTGAAGGTTTTAGAGTTTGATTTGACCTATTTTTTCAACATGGTGAGGCATGTGGTTTGTGTTGAAGCTATGTTAAGAAAAATTGATTTATGAAGTTTATATCCCCTAGTCTTTAGAAGTAGTAAATTTAGTGCCATTAAAGAGACGGGGAATCAGCCTGAAGCTGATGGTGTTTGTTGCAATATTAAAAAGGCGTCTTGATTTTTTTTCATCGGAATATTTCAGGTATAGGGTCATGATGTGTCATTAGTGTGTCATGTATGGTCATAATAATCCATTGTGTTTAATGCTTTGAAGGCCTTTTGTTCCAGTTTAAACCTAGGTCACTTGAAAAAATCCTATCGGGGTGTTTTGTGGAAGTGTCGTGGAGCTAGGTACACCACTTCAAAAATCACCATTGCCAGTTTATAGGGGTAATGTGTTATATGAATCTTGGTTTAAAGTCCCTTTCTTTGTAATGAATATTTTGTTATAATATATGGGTCTGTTGGTGTTTGGTGGTGCCATATTTTCTTTAAAATGAGAAACTGGATGTTGTGCTATCTTTTGAGAACTTCTGTTTTAATGGAAGCATTTTTTTTCTTTTGGAAATTTCAAATTTATTTATTTTAAATGGATGTGTGTTCCATGTGTCCTTTATTGTTGATATTTTTCATTAGGCTGAAAGAGGATGATGCATGTGCATTTTCTGAGTCCTTGCCTTGGTGAAAGTTCCATGTTGGAGAAAAGTGAGTCTCTTAAGGGTGTTGTGTTCTTTTGATTCTACCTATAATTTTGTGTGGTTGATCATAAAACCAAATAAGTAGTTTTTATCAGGGATTTTTAGCTTCTAGATGCAAGGTAGGTGATTCTTCAAATATCATGTCTCCAACCATAGGCCCCGGACTGAGGCGCACACGCGGTCAATAATCCTTGGTGTGTGAGGGAACTTGGTCTATATTTTGTCTTAATTACAGGAAATGGAGATAGTTTAAGCTCCTTGTGTAGTTTTTTCTTCTTCAATTGTCCATTTTGGTGGAAATATACATAGAGGTCTGATTTCCTCATTGCATCCCATGTGGATTGAAAGCTAATCTTTGGATGTGATAATGTGGGGTGGTCTCAGGTTATTGAAATTTCTGTAGTTTTTCCTTTTTGGATGCGAATATCTATCTGGTTGTCTTTCTGTGGTTTGCCTTGTGAAATGGTTTCAGTTTTGGTTTGTGCTCATCTAGGGATGATTGTGTCCCATGGGGATGGAAAATTTGGAAGTTATTTATACTTAGATTGGAGTTTCTTTCATTAAGTCCCTTTTGGTTGGGGTTTGGCCTATGTTGGGTTCCCAGTTTGTTTCATTCTAGTTGGCATAAGTTGGTTATGAATTTTAATGGTGGGAAAACCCACCCTAGATCTCATTGTGTTTCCCTCTAATATAGTTCGGTGTTAGTTTGATTTTCATGGGGGGTGTCAATTTAGGCCTCTCATTTTGATAATATGGTTCAGTCTCCAATGTAGCCTATCATTGATAAGTTTCATTTGGAGAAGTTGTCTCCAATTTTCCATTCCTATAAAATGAGCAGAATTTGGAGTGTGCCCAATGGTCTTGTTTGAATCAAGAATCACAAAAGTTTTGGTTTGAGTTTTCCTATGCTCTTTAAAAAGTTATTTTCATTTTTTGTTCATTTTAGGTAAGTGGTATGAGTTTCATTTGGTAATGTATGAAGTTCTCTTGGAATGAGAGGTTAGACTAAGTTTTTTGAGAATTCCTTTTCTTTTGATTGATCAACTAGAGGTGTTGTGTATTTTTGGGGGTAGAATGAATACAGTGGGGATTGAATTTTGGTCTCCTAAGTAAAATCTTGTGAATCTCTATTTTTATTTAGGGTGTTCTTGATTTATCATCATTTTGATGTTTGTAAGTAATTTCCTTGAGTTGTGGATGAGTATCAGGTTTTTTTTCACATCAAACATTGGAATGATTTTCCAAGGGTGGAATGTTTTCATTATGGGAAGAATTATCACATCCAGGACATTTTTTTTAGGTATTTTTCTAATTATTTCTACGTATATCATTTTCCCCTTGGGTTTCCTTGGTGTTTTTAGTGAAAAATGGAGAATTTAGGAACAACATTAGGTGGCACATAGATGTCACATTGTTTGTAAAACAGTGCACCCTAACATTGGAAACTATATAGCCAAACTAGAATTTTCTACAATGGCTAACTACATGGTTAGTGAACGGTTTGTAAACTATATATTCTAACTATGTGTAAATACCCTTTTTTATATTTATGGGTGAACATTTTCCACACAGTTTGGAAATCAATTTGGGAAAACCTTACGACCTCTCTAGGTCATTAAAAATTGATTTTTACCCTTTCCCCCTTTGATTTTTAACCCTAAACACCCCCAAAATCCTCCCCACTTGGTATTTTCTTTCCTAGGTCCCCCACCCTCATTCATCATGTTCTCTTAATGATACTTTTTTGGGTGATTTTGGGATGGTTTTTCCAAGATTTTTCAAGTAAGTCCTTTATTTCTTGATTTCTTCCTTTTTCTACGGCTTCTCTTCTTATTTCATGGGGTTTCACTTCTATAATGGGTTGGGGAACATATTTAGGGTTTAATCTTGATTATTGGTATTTAATATTTATTTTTATGGATTAATATTTTCTTTATAGGGTCCATTAGTGGGGTAGTTTTGGTCTAGCACTGATTTCAAGAAGTTTCTACACTTATGGTAGGTGGTTCCATGGTTTTAGATTATTAGAAAATTTTGAATTTATTTATTATTTTCATTAAAGATTTCAATAGTTTAATTACGTGGTGTTAAAAATATTTTGGAAGAGTGTTGTCATTAATATATGTTGAAAATAAATTTTCTAAATGAAAATGGCTATATTTTGTAAATGCTTCATTGTGCTGTTTCTTAAAAAGGTTTTATTATTTGGGTAGAAGGTGAAAATGGATTTTAGAAGGTATTTAAATGTGAAATGAGTTTTTTAAACAAAAAGAGAATTATTTCTTGATGAATTCTTTGTTTCACACCATTAGTATAAGTTTTGAATTGTTTAAATGATGGAAAACATGTTTTAAAAATGAGTTGGGTTGATGTGTGGATTTGAAAGTGGTTTTTCCAATGGAAATTATTAGATTTGAAATGTTATCCCCTTTTTATTTTTTCAAATGGGTTTCATAAATTGTGAAGGTTTGAAAAATGTATTTCCAAAACGTTTTAGTGTGTGATTATAAATTGGGAATTGTTTTCATTTTGTCAAATTGGTGTTTTCCTTGTATACCCGAAATGTTTGGACTATGTTGGGAAAATATTGATGTATGTGGAATTTGAAATGTAAAATTAGGAACAAAGGTATTCTCTACTATTCAGGTTGGAAAAAAGAACTAGTACGCTAGTGATTAGAAAGTGGAAAGGCTCGGATTAACTTATCATGACTGATGCTTACAACCCTAATTAAACATGTGATATGATCAGTAACCACTAGGCCCATGGGATGTCCCCTCCTAGTGGATTGTTCATGAGAACTCTATTGTTTGTGGTTATTATACCACTTTTTATAAAGGTATGAGGTTCTTCGAGATCCACCTGTGCTAGTTACCCTAAGGGATTTACCCATCGAACTCTCTTGTGACAAAATTTTTATATGGAATGGTGTTATCTTCCCTCATATGGTAAATATTGGGTACACTTTTATTTCAAGCTAGCTTACTTTTAGAAATGGTTTCTCTTTAGAAAATTATTTCTTGTGAAAGTTTTCATTAAAATATTTTCTCATAAAAGTATAAATGATTTAAAGGAAACATTATTTTTTATTTTCTTATAATGTAGTAGCATGGAATCCTTTCTTCAGTTTGTATTCTTGGGGTATTTTTTTCACACCCTACATACACCTTTGGGTGTATTTATACATTAATATGTATGACCTAGGTGAAGGAAAGATGTATCATGGTGATGATGGTGGATCTAGGTTACTAATTTTCGACTTGTTGCAGGTGTTGGTGATGGTGACTTGAGGGATATTCCCTCATGTTTCATAGAGGTATTTTGGATGTTTTGTGTCTTCCTTTAATTTCTAGTATTTTTTTGTTAAAATTGTAAAACCTTGATTATGAAAAATGTGGTTCCTTTTTTGGTGATAATTATTTAGATTTGTGATGTTTATTTTCTAGGTTTATTTTGATTATATAAATGGTTGAAATAGTTTCCATGATGTGTAGTTGATACTCAGGCACTAGTTTCTAGCCCGTGGGGATCGAGAATGCCCTTCGGGCCATGCCATGGACAGGGTCGGGTGTCAGATTAGATGGTACTCTAGCTTCGTTCATGACAATGACCAATCCCGAGTTTCATATCAATATCACTAATATATCTTACCTAGTATATAAACCATACCCCAATTGGTCACAACTCATAGAAAACAATCCATACTCTATCTCAGATGTCACAAGGAATATTAGAAGAAAATACACCCACTCTATGGGTTTTAATACACACATGGAATCCACATATTATTATACTCTTCAAGTATCATGGTCACATCCATTTGAATATAAATTAAATATCCATATTATGATTTATATCTGTAAAATCATATCCATATGGTTCATTTAAGTAGAATACCAAAAATAAGTTATTTTATAAAATAAAAAATAATTTATTGTTAACTCTTTAAATAATTAAAACCTATATTATTTTCTGGACCAAATATCACAATAAAAAATGTATACACATTTCATGTGAATATAAATGATTGAATAATATATGAACATCCAGTCTCTTTCCACCCCAATACAAAAGAAAAACTAGAAAATAATAGGTCCAAAACACACACTTGAAAATAATCAAACAAACTGTCACATCAAAAAATCAAGAACACAAATCCCAACTTTGTGATAACATAGACTTCAGATCATATAGTTGATATATGGGCACAATATATAACATCATCCGTTATTCCAACTATTCCAGTCTCCAATGTACTATATCCCAACTATTAATACAAATAAAACAATGCTCTGATAAAACTTTTTTAATGTCCCGAATATACTCAATATATAGTATCTAGATAAGAGATCCACATGACCTCATTCATGTCTCCCCGTATACCAGAGGTCGTCAACTAGTAATGAGGGTTTAAGGTGATACCATAGGGATAATATACCCTCAATCACAAATAGATATAAATTATAGTGGATGAAATATATAACCATTCATAAAAAAATAATAAAGAAAACATTATAGCCAAATCTAATAAAAGGTGAGAAACCTACCACATGATATAATAGAATGAACTATATAAACAGAACACGATTCAAGTAGACTCAAATAATATATCCCATGATTAAATCAAATATATCTCAAAATTAAACATACATAAATCAAAAGAACCACCACTGAGTCCCATTTTTTGACTCCATCCATGTTATCCATTTCAAAAAAACAATGTCAGGATTATTCCATTCTTGTAACTAAAATAATAAGGACTACTTGGGTACGGAAGTGTTAATACCACTCAAGTAGGGTGTGAGTACTACTCAGTAGGACACCACCAATGGTGTCCCTAAAATATCTAGTTTATACAACACACAAATAATGTCATATTCTTAGGATAAATAAATACACATTTTTAAGCATAAAAAATTTCATTTCCAAGGGTGTTTATCAGGACACTTAGGTGTGGCCATAATATCTTTATCCAGTGATAGGCACTCTTTAAACATGTCACATACTAATAATAAGGGTCAAAGTAGTACATGTAAATTTTACTAATTGATATTATCTATACTATGAGGTGACATTTTTACCATCATGAATACCAACACATATCATTAATACCATGAAGTTAAAATGTCATTCAGTTCCAATTCCATCAAATTTTGATAACACACCATGTTATATTTTTTCTCTCCATTAGTTCTTAACATAACACAAATACACTAGATCATAATGGAATCTACCCATGATTTCATTACATACAATTTACACAATGATTAGGAAAGGCATCTCCCCCCCCCCACACAGTTCATTTAAATAAAACCAATACACCCATTCAGACTAGTGACCGCCCATATTTAAATCACATATATAAAATATGCTTTGTTGGAATAGTGACCAACCTAGGTTCCATCTCATATGGAAAACACAATGGGTTGGAATGTTGTGTGTGCTTGAGTGGCCACCCAAGGGAGGATGTAATGTCAGGAGAGGTGAGTGACCTACCCCTTGGAAGCCTATATTATAAATTTGGGCTTTATATAGTCTTATTATTATAGCTAATGTCATAATAAAACCTATTTAATTGAAAGGAATATTTCCCCCTCAGTTCATTAAAATAACATAAATATACCCTTTCAAAATAGTGACTACCCATAGTTAAATCACATATAAACAACATGCTTGGTTTGAATAGTGACCACCCTAGGTTTTACCACATATAGAAAACACATTGGGTTCGAATTTAGTGTGTGCTTTATAGGGCATCCAATGGAGGACGTAATGTCAATCTAGGTGAGTGACCTGCCCCTTGATAACTTGTATTCTATATTTTGGATTTATATGGTCCTATTATTAAAACTAATATAATAATAAAATTAGGTTGACATGATGAAAAAATTTATTGGAATGAATATGGTAATAGGTTATATGGTTAATAGGCCAACCTATAAAATGTGGATAATTCCATTTTGACCCAGTTTATTGATGATATGTGATGAAACCAAGGGTGTGAACTATTATGTCCCTATTTACTGTTTATATGTGATGGAATAGGTGTAAGGTTCCAATGTATTCATGATATGAGATTGGAATTGCGGATTGAGATATTTATATATAGTGTGTTTTCTATATTTAATAAAACTAGTTTCATTCACCATTCCATACCGGTTCATTGGTTTTATGTGAGGGAACTAGATGTGGATTTCCATTCTGACCTAGTGTGATGACTATATGTGATAAAACATGAGGTATACACTATTATGACCCAGTGTATTAATTCAATTTGAGGGAACCAAGGGGAAACCACCAATAAGACCTAATGTGTTGACTATATGATATTTAATAGGGGGTAGGTTCCATTTTGAGTTAGGGTACGATGATATGAGATGGTATCTAGGGTAGGAGTCACTCTGACCCTTGGAATTTTTGAATTTAATTCATAATATGGGTGGGTACCTCTTTAAACCTTTGTATTGTTATGTGAAATGTCTAGAGACACTCTAGTACTATATGAAGTATGTATGGTTACACTATAGTTGCTTGAGTATCACTAGTGCCCCTAAAAAGTTATAAGACTATGTATGTTTATTTATTTTTTTATGAGTATATCACATTTTTTATTTCCTATATAAATTAGATATGTTAGGAACAATTTTGGGGGTGGATAATTGGGTTGTACTGACACCCTTCCTATTTCACCCTAGCACTCTAGTACCTAATAAAATCTCATAATTTTATGTACAGGTAGAGAAGTGACCTAACGTTCATCATTTGAGCTAGAAAGTTTGGATAGAGTGAGGAGATGATATTAAGTTGGGACTCGAGACTAGGTGGTAATTATTTTTAGTTATATTTATTTTTATTTCGGATGTATATTATTTTCCTTTGGTAAATATTACTGTTTTCTTCCTAGATCAAGGTAAATTTTTAAATTTTATTATGTTACAACATGTGGTATGTTATTTATCTTGTGTTGGATTTTGATTTGATGATTCATTTTTTATTTCATGATTTGTTATGAATGATTATATATTTCATACTCTATTTTTTATGGTCATCTATACCAAAGTATATAGTCTTCCCATGGTATCACTATGGTTCTTTGCTACTAGTCAAAACCCTTTGGAATATAAGTATGCACACATAAATATTTTTGGAACTCCAATCCGATTACTATAGAGTGATAAGGGTATTGATGTTACAAATTGTTATCAAGGAATTGTTTTATTTATCTTACTTTTTTATATAGTAGTAATGAGATAGGACCAGTTAGATATTTTTATGGTTGATATTTCTTATACCTATCCAACACCTAAACAAGCTAAAGTCTAAGATGCTAGAGAGTTAGGATTAATTCCCCAACTTTTTGATGTAATAGTTGGGTAGATTTTTGTTAAGTGTGATATTTTAGACTTATAGATTTATTATTTTTTTCTTGGATTGGGTTTTCAAAATATTGGGTGCTCATGAATTATATCAAGAATCTAGGATCACATTAAATGTGTATGATTGTATGTTATTATGATATTGACTAAATAAAAAAATTGGTTTAATTTATTTAAATTGTTAACAATGACTTATTTTTTCCCATAATAATTTATTAGTTCCATTCTACATAAATGAACCATATGATTTTTATTTTCTTGATAAAAATAATTATAGGGTAATTCCATTTATAAGAATGTGGATGTAACCATGATATTTGAGGGGGAAGTCTGGTATGCAGAAGCTCGATGGGGATTAGAACCCATGAAAAGTTTTATTAACCTATGTGTTTATTATGATATTTTAGAAAGAGTGTGGATGTTTCTCTATGATATATAACCTATTTGGGTGGTGTTTAAAGACTAGGTGGGAGGGATTAGTGAAACTGAGATGCAAATCAGGATTAATGAGTCCAATGCCATAGTTTATATGTAATGTGCTTTAATGTTATTGTTTGAAATGAGTTTTTATATATGAGGGAAACTACAGAGAGGGGGTTATAATAGAAACTTGGATGAATTTATATGGAATAATGGGTATATCCTTTAGTTTATGGGATTGATATATTATTTGTGCAATCAATTAAATGGAATAAGCATGTGGGGGGCTCCTTAGATAAATATTGGAATGAAGAAACAAATGGTGGTTCATGTGAGAGATGTGTCTGAAATTCATGGGAAGTATGATCAACTATTTGATTAGGTATTTATGCCTAATAATGATTGATATGGCTCAAGATAGCATGAGTTGAATGGTATGATAAGGTAGTAATGGGGGGTATGCCTTCTTAGGTATGTTTTTTTATTAATGGGGGAAGTATGAAATGTTGTGAGTGTCCATTGAATACTATCATTCCTTGTGAAAAAGAGATTGTGATTTTACTCAAAGAATGATGTATAAAGGTTAATGTAACAAAAAATAATTCATGTATTGGTGAGATTAGGGGTGGTTAGGTGTGATGGTCCTTGATAGCATGTGGGATATTCTAATAGGTTTATTTTGAGAAAATTTCTATGATTGGGAGATTGTGTTGTGAGGATCATCGGAATCATAGAGATTGGGTTATAGTGACATTTTTAATTCATGGTGAAAGAATTTGATTCCTATATAGTATACCAGTTATTCAGGTTTGGGATGTGTTTGTTCGGACCCTTGAGACCTGTGTGGGTTCTAATACATTGAAAGGTGACTATGTTCTATGATGGGTTCTAGGATTTCATAATTTCACAATTTTAATGAAGCTAGGCCACATGTTTATATTAGTAATAGGTGGGGTATCACACATGGTTGGTGATTAGATAATGAATGATAGTGGAAAGAAGTGAAAAAACATGTTAGATTAAGGAATGGAAAAAGGGTGTTTCCCCTTAATGATATTACATGCACGTGATTGAGTAGGGGTTTATTTATAGATGGTCAAGTATGGGTTGACTAATGGGAACTGGTGCATCAAGAAATTATTAGTGTGTGAGATGAAGTATCTAAAAAGTTATAATGAAATAGATAGTGGCTGATGATGTTGTGGGTATGTCGAGATGATCATATCATGTGAGAGATGGGATATAATATTTTGTGGAATATGAAATATATTATGATAACCATTAAACCAATAAGATATCAGGGATCTAATTAGATTAGGGTGATGATTATAGAATCAAGATAATACCTTATCCATGAGGAATGGGGCACCAGATTGGTGAGGAGTTGCTAATGGGAATAGGTTAACTCTATAGTTAGTAGGAATGTGAGAGTCATGTGATAGAGAGAAAGGTTGTAAATATTTAGATACAAATGTTGTGACAAGATATTGAAATTATAGATTATTTTTAGCATTATATAGCAGTTTTATGAGGTTCCACAATATCATTAGACACTATAGAAGGGCTATGGTTATTGATCTCATTATGAAATACCAATGGGACTTGTGAGTATTGATGATAAACTATTTGTGGATATAAGGAATAATAATGCTCTTGGATTAAAGAAAATTAAATTCCTATGGTGGAAATCACAACATATATGAACTAAGCATGTGATGTTTATTTTAGTTAGTTTTAGTAAATATCATGGGTGACATGTTAGTGGAACAAACATGGAGGTGGTTATAGTTTTTGGTCAGTGATTAGATGCAAGAGGTTAGGTTATAAAAAGTGATTGGAAATACCTATTTCGGATTATTGATCTCTGTGGATTAGGTAGAGTTAGAATGTTCTCTAACTGATGGGTATATGTTGTGAGATACTATTTAGTGGGTTTACCGTGTATTTGTTTTTGGAAACAGACCCATAGGGTGACTGGGATCATGGGATGTAGATTCTTGTAGAAAGAATAATGACTTACATATAATTTATATGTTATATGTTATGACTATATTCATGGATATGAGACTAAAATAGTTGATGATAATAGTCATTATGAACTCTGGAGTAGTGTCGGTTTGGTGATGGTCTAGATTGGACTAGTGACATCAACCTTTGGTGAATGGAATAAGTGAATTTGGAATTCATGAATGTCACTCGGATTAGAGATATGGGCTATGTTTTTGAACTAATAAAATGTATTAGTGCATGTAACATTGGGTTTTCTGAGGTAGTAAATGTGATGGGTTGTTGGATGGTTCATTTCACATGTGAGTAAGCATGATAGAATAAGTGAGGATTGACACACACTATTTGAGGGAAAACCAACATTATAGTGAGGTTGATCCCAAGAAGCCTATTATTTGGGATATTCCACTGGTTTAGGAATGTCATAAAATGACATGACAAGTAGAAGATTATAATTTAAACTATACATTGAGACTAAGAAACTAGTTTAGCTAATGGGTGATGCATGAGGAGAAACCATGAGGATGAGTAGTGTTATGGTGGGGGAGTTTTCATGACCCTTGTCATTATGGGTTGGTAAAATCAAAAGAAATTTGAATTTTTAACCCATAGTAGGGGATGTTTTGTGGATTGGGACTCATATTAGGATTTTGAGAGTGGGACATATTTATAATGTATTTATTGATATATTCGGAGGTTCTTGAGTTGTATTGAGTGATCGTATGTGCATCAGTGCAGGGTTTGGGTGGACATGCATCAAATTCTATCATAGTTGACAATTTGTATTAAAAATATGGTGACTTAAATCAAAGTTAAAAAATATCATCCTCGTTACAAGAATTCACATAATATTTATCATTTAATAATTTAATTATATAATTAATAGAATGGATCAGAAACACACATAAATATTATGAGGCCCACATGGGTAGGTAAATTTTCTAAGACCGATATACAATTACTAAGTTGGACTATAAATCACAAAAAATACACCCACATCCATTAAATTCAATTCTTACAATTTGTAAACCTAATTTTACTATCTATTCAATTATATGAAAAAAGACTCAATAAATCCTAAACATGGAATCAATGTTTCCTTGGGGTAGGTTACTCACCTAACCCAACATTGCATCATCTATATGGAATCCTTTCACGAACAAATACTATTCCTATAACTATATTCATACTTGGGAACCATGGTGTCAACCCCCTGTTCTAATCCTCTCTTGATTCAACATAATACAAGGGAACTCACTATGGTAGCCTAGGTATGACCTTGACTAAGACACCCTTTGTTGGTTATTTTATCTTATTTCAAAACTCTATAGTCAAAGCTCATTTCTCAATGGGTACAGTGACACTCAGCATAAATATGATCATGTCATTTCCCAATTTTCCTCACTAAAAATACAATATAATCAAAACATTAAAGGGATATCATAATGAATAATACACTTTTCATGTCAAGTTAGGTAGGTCCACTCACACCAGACCTATACATAAATGATTTTTATGGTATACCTACCCAGATACACACATACTAGAGAGGGAGGAACACTCACTTGACACCCTAATAAGCCTTATAAGAGAATATAAGGTATCTCAAGTTTCCATATGTCCTAACCTTAATTAAACCACTCCAAATATATTACACTCCCCTACATAGAGGGGATTAATAGAACCTATCCCAAGGTCCAATATGTTTTTATTGACAAAATAAAACAAACTATGTGTTATTTATTATAATCCAAAGTACATAAAGAACTTTTAAGACCATCATTGGACATGAAATCAAGTACCGCCACTTGGGAATCCATACATGGTCTCATCAAGGCATATCCATTCTAAATTAGAAAATAAACCATACCATAAGTTTAATTCTGATTAGGAACAAATTGTTAGAGTGACCACTTATCACATGAAACAAAAAAAATGTAAAAAATCATATAAAATACATTTAGATCACCAAACTAGATCCACTATAATCCCACTCATTAAATATATCCATAGGTTTTAGCTTTAATCATTATAGTTCCAAAAAAATAAAAAATCTTTATTTTGGGAACAAATGTTAGAACATATTGTGCAGAAAAAATAATAGTAAGGATGGAAATGGAGTTATAGGCTCACCTATAGCTATCACTTGGGATAAAAAAACATGAATACATAGACTAATGAGAAAGACACCCTCTTTGAAAGTGTGAAACAATATGGAGGAAATAGATAAAAAAATTATGAATTTAATGGGGGAGAATTAATTTATGATATTTCTAATATTAAAATCATTAAATGTAATTAAATTTTAAAAGCTTTATGTTATATTTATTTTGATGTGACCATGATGGTTATGATGAAATTCCCCTTTTATAGTTCTATTATGGCGTGGAATCACTTATCACGACACAACACCCTACACACAAAAAAACTAGAAAATAATATCATCCCTTACATGGGTAATGATATGAAATGATCCTCCCCATAATTATTCAATTAATTTTTGCCAACCAAGGCTCCACAGTACAACCCTCTTCATCATAGATCAATGATCCACTGTTGATCATCCTTCATAGAATGACCACTTTATTGTGGTTTGATACATCCCCCCCCCCAATATGGACTTCACAATGTAGCCTAGTGTTTAATCTATTGAAAATATTATGATATAGAAAAAATTTAATCTTAAATATAAAAAAATTAATTTACATAGGCTCAAAGTTAATCCTACATGGCCTTTTCCACACTACTAATCCATACAGTATATTGTGGTTTCTCTGTACTCCAGAAAAAGAATATCATACATGGTCACCATAATATAATAACCTAATTACATTCCATGATACATACTATACTCTATATTTTTAATCTCATGCATAAGGCCTATAGCATGATACCATCCCATCATAGTGAAACCCCCTTCCTTCCTATAAAACTTTTATCTCACATAACACAAAACATGGTGAAACCCCTATATATTACATCATGACCATTCCATTGCTTTATGAAATTAATATTAAATAGGGTTTTTATGTTATAATACACATACTTCATGGAAAACACTTTCTCTCTCTCCAAAATTCAATCTCATGCATCACATGCCAAACCATTAATCCCCTGGTTATCACATAATTTGTTACCTGCAGCAGAAATATATAGTAGGGACGCTTCAAACCTACTCCAGCACTCATTATATCACATGAGGATCCTAAAATACCTCCAAAAACATATAAAAACACCTCATATATATGTTATAACTCTTTTAATCCCAATATGAGTCCCAATTTTCAAAACATTCTCTATATCAAGACAAAAAAATTAAATTTATCATGATTTCACCTACCCATAATAATGTAGGTCATTAGAATTAGTATCTAGGGAATCATAAGCATTGAAACTTGTTCTCATGAATTTTTCACTTCGTGATCTCAAATAAGTTATTTCATAAGGATAAAACCACTAATAAGGATTTTATATATTATGTGTATTTATAATTCCTATATGTGAGCATGTGAATTGATCCATAGACTTTTGATAATTATTAATGTATATTATGAATAACATTATTTTTTGTATGTATGACTCAAATATGTTTTTATATATTTTTATTATGAATTTACTTTTAAATTAAAATTAATTTTTATTGGAATATAGTAATAAAATTGGATCTAGTTGCATAGAGTATTTTTAGAGATTAATATGATAGTAGAAAAAATGGATTTCTAGTAATAAAATCACAATCCCATTTTAAGTGATTTTTGATAACTTAAAAAATATATGTTGATCATCTGTAGGAACTGGGGATAACTATTCAAAAAATAAGGGATAATTATCCACAAAATTCATGGCCTAAGAAATTGAACCAAGGACATAAACACTAGGGAAGGGAAGGTCAACATAGCACATATATAGGCACTAAAAAGGATTTAAGTAAAATATATTAGCAATGGTATAACCCATAGTATATTTAAATAATTTTAAACAAATTAATTATTGAAAAAAAGGATATGTAGGGTGATATCACCCATAATGTTCCACACAATACACTATACTTTAATTAATAATGTTCCATTATCATTATACAGATAGTAGACCTTCCCATATAAAGAATTGATGTGGTATATGACCACATACACCATTATTCCTAAAGAAAGGGTGATGAAAATTCATTATCTTCCATAAAAATTCCATAAAATCACTCCACATACATTAATTACAATTATAACTAAATATTTATAAAGTAAAGAAAAACCCATACCACAAATGTTTTAAACACATTATAATTTAATCAATATCATGGTACTTTTTTTTGGGAAATTTTTCCATCACACCAACGTAGCATCTATATGGTACAATTTATTCTCTACAAGATAGCATTGTACCCATCAAACTCAAATACAGCCTTGATCTCTAATAGAACATTGGTTGGTCTTCAGTATAGTTTAAAGATACTATAGGTGATACAAATCACTTAATAGAGGACCTAGATCACATGAATGTGCTAATAAACTATTTAAAGACTATTTTTGGCCATGTGATTCATCACCAACACACATAGAATCCATGAATGGGTCTTCAATTAAGAAGTATATATTTTATATCATAGGTTTCCTTAAATCAAGAAATTCTCAAAATTTCTTCACTATGGATTACATTTGTGGAGAATTACAAACATTTGATCATGTTGGAATAACCAATTAGGCAAATAATCAATAAGGGTACCAATTTGTGATTATCTATGAATACCAATTTTTACATGGAACCCATCCCATTCCCATTCCTATAAAATGAGAATAAGGTATTATTATTTTGGGTTCTAGTTTGAATACTTATCCTCTAATCCATGGATTGAAATAGAATAATCTTTCATTTATGTTTACTATTATTATATACTTTTATATACATTTCATTCATTTTCATTAAAATAACCATTTATTTTATTATCATAATATTTTAATCATGTATCCACCACCATAAATATTTTATAACTCAAATACTATAGATAAATAACCCAAGCCTAGGTCCTAGGGATTGTTTTCATATTTCTCCTAACTCACCACTCCTTATTTCTTTTATGTTTTAATTCATTTATAATGGGGTAATGCGGGTGTTGTGGTTTGATAAAACAATTTTAAACCATTGATAGAATTATCTTGGTCTCATTCTATTCTATACTATTAATATTTAACTATATTTTCATATTCTAACTCTTAAATAAAGGAATGAGGAGGTCCAAGACATAAAACATATTGTGATGGGTTTTTTTTTGAGATTAGTGATAGGTATTTGGCAATGTAATGTTAAACACTTTACATTATGGATGAGATGACATTTAGTGTGCTAAGGAGATATATAGAAATACAATTATCCATAAACTATATTTAAGGGATGATAACATATTATTGTTATTTTTGGATTATAAAATAGATTTTAAGTAATTTAAAGTTACAATGAAAACACATTGTAGAAAAAATAAGGATCAAAACCATTCTCAATAATTATTGTGTGTTTTTTCTATTTTATTTCAGGTTATTTTGATCAAACAACACTCAAACCCCCATATTTTCAATTATTTCATTAAGAAATACAATATTGAAAATATAAATAAGTAATTATGAATTATGAGTGTTCGGTGAGGTTCCTTGGAAATTTCCCTGACCAGACACATGGTTTCTTTTTGGATTTATAAAACTTTATATTGATTGGAGTAAAAAACAAACAACCTCAATCAATTTAGAACCATTACTAGGGAACTGAAAAATATATCATTATTGTTTCTCCATGTACAAAAATATTTGTTTTAAATTAAAATAAATTTCTAATTTTTAAAAAATAGAATATAGGATTATGGACTCACCCTCTCTCTTGAGTGAAACTAGTTCACTATTATCTAGATTGGTGAGGAGAGTCAGAAAATAAAACTACATAGAGTATTTGTTTAAATAGATTTTATAGTAAATAAAGGAATTCCTTGAGTAACCATGTCTATAATCCCTGGCTAGGGAGTTTGTTAAGTTCATATAGTAATTTTTCGGATTCTATTAATATGCACCCAAGGAAAAAATGAGACTATACTCCCACCCATGTTTGATGAAGGCATTGAAGAGATTAAATTTGTATTGATTTTTTTTACACCCCTCAACTTTATGATTTAAAAAAATTGGACTTGAAATAAGAATCAATTATACTATTTGATCAATTAATGGTAGTTCAATTAACCATGTATTCTCTTGTATTTTATTTTATATAATTAAAAAATATAACTTACTACCCTAGATTACCTTTTTACTGAATTAACACATCTGATTCCCCTAAATTCTAATAAGTAAGAATAATAACCCACCATCATAGAGATGATGGTGTTAAAATTTAATGAATAAACCAACTAGGTGGTGGTGATTCAAGAAGAATATAAACCTAAGGAAAAATGTGGTGAAGTAGCTACATCATCAATTAAAACAAGAATATTACATGGTTTAGGACACCAAGACCTATATGGAGGACCCTTTCATTAAATTCCACCCACCCACTACACTCAATTTCTTATCTTATATTAGGGTATGAGAAACTATTCTTTTCTTTTATGGTTCTCAATTATTAGTTTCCACCAATAAGAATTGAGAAAATTCAAATGTAGTAGTTTATATCACACAAAATCCCTTTACATTTAGATTGGGGTGACCCTTGGAACTTCCTAATGGTAGGTAATATAAAAACAACAGAACACTGTGTATGAAATATAACACCTACTGAGTCCCTGGTATTTCTTTGTTGGGTTTCTATTTTCCCTTGTTTTATTTCCAAAAATTCCTGGGTGATGGGGGTTAGAAATATTGATTTTTGGGAAAACAAACCCTAGAATATGGTTGGAGTATATTTTTCCTAACAATTCAACTAAACATACACGAGTGTTGGTTTGAGTAAAGGTCTATTTTTTATATCTTTAGAATTATTTTTCATATCATGTGAGCTCCAGTATAAACCATGTGGATTGGTTTTTAGAGAAAAAATATCTCCCACATGGTTGGAGAACAGTTTTCTTAACCATGATAAAAAACCATACACTTCTCAAGGACATTGTAAATTTATTAATTTCACATTTATTTCATAATGGAGTTAACTCCCCTAATATCATTCATTCTCCCCATCATGTGTATCCCTATTTTTTGTTTTGGGGTATCCTCCTCTTGGGTCCTTGGTGTATTTATCCATGATACCTTGGTGGTTTTTCATGAGGTAATACATTTTCTTATGGATTTATCTTCCTCTTACTCTATTATACCTTTTTATTCAATTTCCATATAAGGTGAAAACTATAGTTCTCATTTTTTTCAAAATATTGAGTTAATTATAGGGGTTTTTTCAACTTCTAATTCCCAAATCTAGTTGTTGTTATAGAAATCGAGAAGTTTCAAAATGATTTCATGATAGATATATATATTTATAGACTTTATCTACAGATAAAATTTTATTATTAGTTTTTTATTGATTTTGGTTTATAAAATTTCATTTAAATTGATTTATGAGTTATGATTTATCCATGTTTGATGCGATATATGATTTATAGTGTCAACATGGTGCTTTAAAGTGTTTTTTCAAAGGGAGTTAACTTTAATGCAATATATGTTTCCATTGAAATATATTTAATAGATTTAGTTATATGAAATGGGGGTTCAAATGGGATTTCAAAAATTACTATCATAGTGTTATATTCTTTACACGTTTTTTGAACAAATTTTCAATGAATTGGGTTTTAAACAGTTCATGTGATGAGAACTCATTATGGATATAAATGGATTTTAAAGTGATTTTTTCAAAAAAAGTTTTTTTACTTGTGTAAGGATAAATATTTAAAACAAGAATGTTTTACCTTGATTTAGGTGTTATTTTATAATGGTAAAGTTGGTTTATGGAATTAGATTTTGAAATGAATTTTTTGTGTTGCCACATTTGGATGATTTTTGTGTTTGGAATTTTGTAGCACAAGGGAAAACTTGGGTGTGTGTCTGGTTACATAGGAATTGGATCCTTAGCCTATTTCATGTATAAAATATAGTATGTTGTCTAATAGGATGAGAAAACCTTTAGGGAGTAAGACCAAGTGAGCTTCCAAAGTGTTATTCAAGGGACTGAGAGAAACTTTGAGGAGGAAGAGTGTTTGAGCTACCAAAACATTAACCAAGGGACCAAGAGAGCACTTATATGTTTGGGATTGGGGATGTTCTAGATATATTAAAAATTGTTTTACTTGCTTAACCAGCTAGAAATTGGTGTATTTAGACTAACTAAAACTAGACCCTTATGGTTAGATCCCATGGTGAACATCATTTTTTCCAGATTGATTTTATATGAATTACGAACTATTTTAGTAAGATTTATAGTTATTTAATTACTTTTTATAATGCCCTATTTTCCATTATTTTAGTTATATAATGATTTTATGACCATGTGTTTATGTTTAAAATCCTTTTTTTGAAAGTGGTGTTACTTATGTTTATGCCCATTTTTCATTACATGACCATGTGGTGATGTTTATTTTTATGCACATGTTTATTCCTTATTTGGATTTATTTATAATGTTTATGATGAGAAAATTTATTCACTTATTTGATCCATATTTACTAGGGTTTTGAAAAGGTGTCTTATTTTGGTAAAATAAATGGTATTTCTAATTTTAATATGTGAACGTATTTTTGAAACAAATGAGTTTTACAACAAGAACTATTAGTTTGCATGGATAAATTACTAAAATAGATTCATGGTGGTATCCTATAGTTATTTATTCCTCATAACCAACATATGACTTTGGTAATACACATACTTTGTTTTGAATGACTCGAGTAATGGAAAGGGAACCATATTCAATTTTGGTGGATCTTTATGATTACCATCATCTGAGGATTGTCATGGTAGAAGAGACATGACCACATGGGGCTTAGAAAATGAATAACCATTTATTTGAAGTTTTGTTTTACTGGATTTTTATGTATTGGATTTAATTAATCTTTTATATTTGTGAGGAGTTTATTTTTATTCATTTATGTTTAGCTTCACACTTATGTATAGGATGCTACCTTTATTATTTAGTCTTTATTTTCATTCCTCATTTTATGCTTCTTCATCTTATATAATTATGGTATCATTTATTTATTTGTCTATTAAATAATAAAAGTATTACCATTGATTATGTTTTGATACCCCGGTATTAGTTATCATCTTAATGAAATTAGTAATATTCCTTAATTATATTTCGGACCAATTCGAGTGTCCAATGAATGGATATCCCATGATAGTTAACTATATGACCCAATAATATTTTCCCTCAATATTCCTAATTTCTTTGTTTTTTCACTCTAAATAAATTTTATTGTTTCTTTTTTTCTTCATAGGTTATATATAATCAATGAGAAAGGAGATTAACTTATACCATCGTACCCAAATAACAAGGTTTTATTTCTCCCTCCCATTAGATTTCCAATTAATTATATTTTTATTTTTTGTTCTTTTAAAGAAGGAAATGAAATCTAAGTGTATGGAGGGGTCACCTTATTGTAGTTTTTTTTTGATTTTTTATTTTTATTCTTTTTTTTTCCTTTGAATAAAAATATGTTTTGATTTTTCTCAACTTAGGTAGAACCTATTTTTATGTTCTATAGGAGATATTATACATTTCTTGTAACATGGATTCACATGTTTGGAAATTGTGAAATTAATCTTAGTTACAAATATATTTATGATAATCATACTTCATCATGAATGTTTTGAATAAGGGAACATGAATTTGTAGAACTTTATAACTAAAAAAGTAATAATTTAATATTTACCATTAAATGATCAATTAGATAAATTCATTTTAATTTGATTAGTTTGAGCGGTTGGGAATGAAAAAAATGTATCTCAGGATAACATAAGAACATTTTTTGTGTGAAAAATAGAATACCATGAATAATAAAAAATAAAATTCTAAGATCTAGTTGTCTAAAACCCGCTTCGATACTTCAATATCAGAAATTACCTTCTGCGTACTTTTTTGAATAAATTATTTCTTGTTTTTTCATACTAAAATTTTGAATATGTGGAATTCACATTAATCTATGTGAATATTTTCTTGGTTACGGGTATATATTTAAGGGATGGTGAATTTTTATCATGAATTAACAAGATAAAAATAAATTTAAATAATCAATTACATAGTGATGAATATTTGTTTGTGAAATTAGGGGGCATGTTAAGGATCTCAAATACTGTTTAATTGAAATGGTATTATATGTTAATATTTATATTAAATCAAATATTTAGTAATTAACATTCATTGAATAAGTCTTAAATATGTGATGAAATAAATTTTTTGTGAATTTATTTTTTGAGAGACATTCATTATGGATAAGAAATAATTAAAGTATGGGTGAATTTATTCATTTATAGTTTTTAAATGTTTTTATTATCTATTTCATTTGAAATAAAAAATAGTTTTTATTATAGTATAGTAAATATATTTGTTTTTTATAGAGTAATTTTGAATTGTAATATGAAATTGTAAAAAAATGTTTTTTAGTGATTAATGGAAAACTTATAAAAATATTTTTCTTTTGTAGGATCTTAGTCTGGATATCTAAAAAATATGGGATAATCATAAAAAAAACTTCCCATCCCTAATCAAGTCAAGTTAGTCCTTGAATACCCAATAAAGGTAGCTTAACACAACCCAAGGACTGGTCCTACGTGAGAAAATCATTAAAGTTCATAATAAATGGGATGGACCATGAAATATATGAATTTTTTTTATAATATTTAATCATGAAAATAGAGATTCATGAGTAAAAAACAATCATAATTTTCAATTGAATAAACTACACTTCAAGCCATGGGTTTGTGTCCCCTGATATATACATTAGTGGTCTACACAAATAAAAATCGATGTGGTACATGAGTATATAAATTATAGTAACCAAACTAAAAAAATTGGATAAGATAAATGAAAATAAAAATCGTATTTAGAGAAGGATTTGAGGAACTTGTGTAAAAATATTTGCTTCTATGGGAGAAATTTTAAAGTCACTATAAAAACAATTGTGTTAATGTTTCACTCCATCTTGTGTTAACTCTCTTCCAATGTTCATCCAAAAGATATAGGCATATAAATATTAATAATCTCACTATTTTTCGGATCAAAAAGAAAATTTAGAGAAGGAGTCCTAGTGTGGACAATTCCACTTTCCATGAAACTCACTCTCTGGAGATGGATCATGGACTCTTTATAAAAGAGAATATTTTTGAATTAAATCATGTAATATCTTCAATGAATTAGAAAATTATTAATACTAGATCACATAACTACCCTTCCATGAAGAACATACCTCTCAAAAAGTCGTAGTTCCACATGAAAATGGAATTCTTGTAATACTTGTACATTGTGTGTAAACATATTGTGAATGCTGATTTTATTCCACTTTTCTGAAGAGAATCATTTTTTAAGAGAGATTTAATAGAAAAATATGTCAACATAAATTAGAATCACTCATGAAAACCTTTTTTGTATGATAGAAGTTATGACTTTCCTCCTTTTATCCCTTTACATGATACATAGATAGAGAAACTCGTGTGTGAGAACCAAACATATCCTTATTACTTCCATGTGATGTGTGTGAAAGCCCATATATCGCCTCACTCTTTCTGGGTAGCCCATTCATAAGACTTGAGCAATCCCTTTTTTCTTCCAATTGGTAATACAAGTTTCCTCTCCACATTATGCTTAACTATATGGACTGGTCTTGTTATACGACATTAAACATTGAAACTCAAACTACATGTGATTTCATTCTGGTATAAGTATGATACATATGATTTATCAATGATGATCTTGTTAGTATTCTTGAATCCTATTGAAGGATCTATATTTAGTTAGATATAAGAACAAGATTCATTTCCTCAAAGGGAGGTGGCGATAGTGAGGATTCAACCAATAAGAGGTTGGTTATGAGGAATAAAAAACCGAATTTTTAATTCATAGGAATATTGAGAATTTAACGAGGCCAAGTCTCTACTGAATAGTGACTCACTTAGTCTACCAAATTCCGTTAACAATGTTTATAATTTCTAAAGGATATTAGTGGTTAATATTTCAAAAATATAGGGGCCCCCAAATTTTGGTGGTCAGTAAAGCGAGATGACTAGATGGACTCAATTATATTTATGTGGTGGGACTAAATATTGATGTGTAATGTTATTAATTTATAATATTAATCCTAAAGGATGAATAGAAATCAATTCATAATCTTTAAAATTATAACGAATCATATAGTTCTTTTCTACTATGGTTGTAGGATTCAAATCTGTACCATATTAATTTAAGTATTCCTTGATTTTTTAAATTTCCATTTTATTTTATATATTTATGTGTGTATGTTGGTCAAAATACTTAGTGTGTGGTAATTTAGAGAACATTAAACTTCTTAGGTTTTGGTTTTTTAATTCAGGTAGTTTGGCATGCCCATTGTCTGTGATTTTTGGCAAATCAACATTTAGTAGATCCAATATCCCACTTCCAATTGTTAAAAATCTAATGGAATCATGTTGTGATCATGTACTTCAGTGATCCCAACATATTTTATCATAGATTGGTTCCATATACACTTTTTATACTCAGATAACTTTATTTTATTTCTGTCTTGAATTTATTTTTTTCAGTGGGAGTTTCTATATCTGTCTAATGGAATCATAAGATGAAAAAAATAAGGTTGATAAGTTTAATGAAAATGACGATGGACTCAAGATGTTTAAGATGGATGATTTTCTCATCTAAAACGGTATGAATGTTTTGTTAATTGGAGAAAAATTAATTATATGGAGAATTTATTTTTGTGTGGTTGGATTCTAATCCACTCAAATTGATCTTAAATTCATTGAGAAGGAACGATTCTTTCATTGTATAGGAAAATAAAACCGTTGCATAACTAATGGATTCCCTGATAGACATGAATCAAAAACTAAAATTTATAGACATTGTGTTTATAATGAAAACGTTTTTACACATGATAATTTTATATGGAATATGATCTTTAGAACATTTCAATGATTCTAACTTGATTAGGAGTTTTATTGAGTTAGTTAAAGTTACATTCATTGATGATTTCTTGGATTTTCTTTGTCGATGCTACCAGAGAGCTGGGAGGTATTTTCCATTGTTTTTAGTAATTATATCATAAAATCCAACTCATTGTTTTAATATTTCTATAATTTAATCTTAAATGAAGATCTAATGAGGATGAATATCTAGGTACCTACTTGTAATGCATTAGATAATGATGGAAAAGGATATTCACTCAATTATAAGTTCATAAGGAAGAAATAAAGACATAAATATATGAGAGTAGTGGTAAGTTTATTGTGCCTAGAACAATTTTCGAGAACATTGGAAAAATGGAATATCATAAGAAATTTTTTTAATGTCATATAATGAATTATAGGAAAAAAACTTCTATTGGTTCTATTTATTTGAATTAAATGGATAATAATAGCATATTCCTATTTCTTTTCAATGCTCTGGTAGAATAATGGGTTGTTTATTCTGGATCATCCTTTCATTCCACATCATAGTAGGGGTGTATGGAGAATTATGTATCTAAAATATTTTTAAAGGAACACTTGATGTATAAGAAAGATATTAAAACTTTGGAAAAGGGTGATGTGAATTATGAATATCAAATGGGAACTTCCTTAACTTTAATGGAGTAAGATACATTCCAGGTTTATGAGAAAATATTGTTTTCATGGGATAGTTCGATGAAGAAGGATATGGGACATGAATCACTAATTTTTTATGTGATGTAACTTGAGGATCAATGGTTTTGGAAATGGGAGATAATAATGATACATTGTATCTGAATGAAATATTTATGGAATATCTATAGTTGGAACAATTTTTTTGGGATATCTAGAGTTATTACACAATTATCTTGGTCATATTGGTGAGAAGAACATACATTTTCATTCAGAAAAGGGTGTACTGAAGCTCAATAATATCGATATCAGAACTTATGACAGTTTTATACTTGGAAATAGAGGAATGTTTTATTTAATATAAGCAGAAGGAAACCTCACTTAGGGAATCTTGAACTTGTTTATTCAGATGTTTTTTTTTGTCTTAACCTAGTGTGGTCACATGTAGTTTCCTTATATTTTTCAAATTTATTGATGATGCAATAAGAAAAGTGTGGGTATATTCCTCTAATAAAAAATTAGAAATGTTAAATTTTTTCACATAAAATAAATCCATGGTCAATATAGAGAATAGAAGAGGGATTAAATTATTTATCTTAGATAATAGTGGTGAATATAAAAAAGGGACCTCAAACTCTACTTCCAAAAGAGAGGAATAAATCAAAAAAATATTATTCTAGGATCAATATAAAAAACATTTTTTCTGAAATTATGATCATTAAATTGACAGTTATGACATGTAGTATGGGGATAAATTCTGAATTGCCAATGAAAATTTGGGTGGAATAATTTAATTCCACCATTTACATTGTCAAACGAAGTCCATCTACAATAATGAACAGAGATATCCCTGAGTATACATGGTCTAATAAACTAAAAAAATAATCATTAATTTTTTTCAAAATTTTAGTATATGTTCACATTTATGTTAAGCATAAGGATAATCTTGAGGTTAAACCCCAGGTTTTTTTCTATGTAGGATATAGAGTTGATAATTTTTGTCACCAAATCTAGGATAATAATTGTTGAAATATCATCAGAGATAAAAATTATATTTAATGATAAGGTATTATACATAGGTAATAAATTGGTAGTGGATATAGTCTAAATATAATAATTAATAAGTTGGGTTCAATTGAATCAAGATAGAAACACCAGAACTAAACTATTTTTAGTGAGTTTTGGTGGTGGAATAAGTTTTACAGAAATTTAACCTATGGAAGTTTAACTTTATTGTTCTAGGAATGAAAATATGAAAGGAATAGTTTCAAAATATAATGTTTCATAGGTTAAATTATTGGAATATGGTGTACTAGAATTATGAGAATCAAAATTTTAGATTTGAAGGTCTTCCAAAGTCATATGATTGGTAAATATGTTTGGACGTGACTTACACTTCTTAATTTTAAAATATATAATAGAACCTAAAATCCTAGAAGAAGATATTAAACTTAGTGGCTCTAAATAGTGGGATTTATCACTGATGGAATAAATGTCTTCCTTGGAGTTGAATGGAACTTGTATATTGATTGAACATCCATAAGGTAAATAGGGGATGGAGAATAAAAGGGTCTTGTAATTTATAGAAGAAGCAAACAAAAGTAAGCGGTATAAAGATATCATGGTAGTGAAAGTGTTTCAACATATTGATGGTGTGGATTTATTGGAGTTTTTTCTCCCACAATTACATATACTAATTTGTAAAAAAAATACATTTGGTTGTTATTTGTGATTTTTGTTTCAAAAAGAATGGATGTAAAGAGTTATTTTCGTCAAGAAACCATCTAGTTTTGAGGATAAGTAAATGAAGGACTTGGTGTGTCTGTTTAAACATTGTCTCCATGGCTAGAAATACTAACCAAATAAATGAAACCAATAATTAAACTCTTTATGGTTAAAAAAATCATGTTATATAAATTAGACCATAGTTGTTATCAGAAATTACTGGAGGATGAGTGATTTATAATCATTCTCTTATAAATTGGTGAAGTGATTTTTGTGGGCCCTTGCATCCAATGAATCCATAATTTGGAGTGTGAGTTATCTTAAACTTTTGAAATGAAGGATCTTCATGTTCAAAATAATATTTCTAGAATAAGGATTTAAATAGGTATAAACATTGGGATTTTAGGGTTTTATCAAATGGAATACATCTGGATGGTCATTAAGAGGTTCTTAATGATTGGATGTACATCATTTTCAACTCCTATGACTAGGAGGTTTAAAATTCCAAAAGGGAAAACACCATGAATAGAATATGAGGTGAGATACATGGGAAATTTTTCATTGTCTTTGATAGTTATAAGTTTGATGTACACAATAGTATTAACACTCATTGATATTTAATTAATAGTGGATTATGTGATGATATTTGGTAAATCAAAGAAAATAATACTACGAATTCAATAATTGGATCATCATGTACTTAAAATATACAAAATATTCCACCCTATACTTTGATTTATTTTAAAAATTGGAAGGGTATTTTGAAATGTATTTTTGGTTGATTATTATACTTGTAATTGTAATACGTGTATTGCTTTTACATTTAACAGAATGAAAATTTGCTAGATATCTAAGCTGTAGTTAGTAGTTACAATATATACTATGGAAAAAAATATGTTGTTGCAAAAAAAAGTTTCCAATGTTTTGGTTTAGTTAAGCCATATTCTATTAGAGAATTTAAGGTATCAAGATAGTGGGTTTCATTACTATGATATCCAAAGTTCAATTCACTTAGAGAAAAATCTGGTGTTCTATTCTAGGAAAAAAATATAGTCCCAAAATACCAATATATTAGGAATTTTCATGAGGATAGAGAGATAGAGCAATGAAATATTTATGTAAGGTAAAATCATAATAACATATCCACCAATGTTCTAATCTCAAAAATCCATATTCAACAATATGCCTTGGTGGTATTGGTTTAGCTAAAAGGTCATAGAGATCATTGCATGTATGTTGAAAGAGGATGAAAAATCTTAAATATATCAATGTTTTGGTGGTTTTATAGGTACCCTTATTATATTATTCAAGAGTTATATTTTTTGGATTATAAAACCTCTTTAATTCTCTAGATTTATTTTATCAGAAGAATGAGATTCAGTTCATCAGAAGGATGTAATGACAGTAATACTTCTACCAATTGTAGGTTGGTTGGGAAGAAATACCAATAAAAGATTCAACTCATAATAAGATAGATCATTCCGGGAGGTTAGGTGTCCTATGAATGGTGATTTTACTAGTCTACTGTATGAATCCATTCATGTTGATGATTTCAATAGGATAATTCCATTTACTATAAAAAGTGGATGGAATCCCAAAAATATATAAGGTCATTACAACTAGATGACTAGATGGACTCCGTTATATATATGGGATGGGAAAACCTATAGATGTGTAATTTGATTACCTAATAAACATGACCCCCATGGAATACAAGTTAGCATGTGGAAATATTTTTTCTTTTTAGAGAAATATATATTATAGTTTTCTCACATGGATGTTGCATGAAAACCAGAACCATTAAAATCAAATTGTTATTTAATTTTCATTATTTCTATTTTCTTGTATGTTTGCCTATGTGTATATTTTTAAGACACAATTTAGGGGGATTTAGGGTATGTTTTGATTCCAATGTTATGATTTACTATGTTAGGTATATTGACATTTCATTTACGTGTGAATTTGGTGACTCTACTTTAGATGGATTCAACATCCTTCTTTTAGTGGTTGAGCATATTATGGAATCAAATTTTGTGCTAGTTCTTTGGATCTTCAAAGAGTTAAACCCCAATTTTATAATCATTCCAATATCCTCCCAAGAGATTGTATGCACCCATAACATAATCACCTACCTTGAGATAATTGAAATCACTGTAGTGTCTATATATGGTTATTCATCACATACAGTGTCCCCACCGTGATCTAAACCTTGAGTGTCCCCACTTGACTCTAAATTTTGAGTGTCCCTATTAGAATCTAAACCATGAGTAACCACACTCGAATCTAAACCCTGAGTATCTCTACTATATTCTAAACATTGTGTGTCTCTACTAAACTCTAAACTATGAGTTTTTCCACTATATTATAAACCTTGAGTATCCTAGATGTATTTTAAAATGTGAGTTATGCCTTATTAGACTTAAAATTACATATTTACACCACCTAAAATAATTCTAATTGACATTATAGTCTTCTATATAGGACGAAAATAATATTACCTTATACATTAGAATGAGGAACAAATATGAGAATACAATGTCACCAACACACCAATCCATTCAATTGTAAGGTTTTCTCCCTAAGAAGGTAACAAGTGATGCAATTAACTAATGTATATAATGATGATGTTAGTATGGGTTTCATATTTATATCATGAATATATTATGGAGTATTAGAATATAAAATAATATTCTTAATGATATAATCTGACCTACCATCCCCCATCCAATAAAAGGATCTGTCATCATCACTTCAATGCTGAGAGGACACCCACATTTGGAAAGAGAGATCATGAGAATAGATTGCTATGAAATCCCAATCATGGTAGAAATTTTTAGAAATAGAATAGGTGAACCTAATGTGGAAAACTTGTCCGATAATAGTGAGGGGATGAATAAAATTTTATATCACCAAAATTTAATTTTTTTTATTCATATTTGGATTGATTATACTACTCCTTCAAAATGATGACCAATAAAAGTGAAGGGTGATGATCCCAAGCCACTGTCAATAGGCCATGAGGTAGGAGAAACATTTTCGATGTTTCTAAGAACCATATTTTACCAAATTTGATGATCCCACATACTTATACTCAAGATATAACCATTTTTTCTTCTGCTAATTTTGGGCTCCCTCACCCCCTTTCACTAATAGATGAGAAACAATGGGGTGGTGGGGGTGATCAACACCATTTTCAATTAGTATAAGTAGAAATTTATTATATTAAACCATTAAATGGAATAATAGGGGTATGAATCCATCTAGTGAGATTAGCCTAATAGATATCATAGTGGTAAATCACCTCAAATAACCAATTATAACTATTTTGGACATTAGTTCATGGAGTGTGGTGATAAAACCTTCCCAAATTCATATATAGTGGAAGATTTCTAAAATGGGTTAGTTCCATATGTCATCCCAGAGTCACTGAGGATGGATCCCACCCATCAGATCTAGTTTCAACATAGGATAACCTAGATAACAACTAAGCTAATAGAAGCTAATACAACATTGGTTTACCCACTCTGGAACTTTTAGTGCCAGTGTTAGAGGAAAGTCGATATCCCTAATTCAGGGGGAATTTTTCATTAGTTGTAATTTCATCCCCTACAGTCCCAACCACAGTGTGGAGGAAATTCTCTATGAGAGTGGTATTGAACCCCCATTCACCTATCTAGAATGACAAGTTAGATTTCTAATCCATTAATTCTAGTAAAAACCCTCACAGTGGTCCTCCCTATGTTGACGATGTTTATCACCCTAATGGTCCTCCCTAGGGTGAAGTAATTTCCAGCCACCATGGAGGTCTTCCTCACGATGCTAGAAATAATGATTATAGAGATTCATCCAATAACCTAGAGAATATTATTCTCCTAAAACTCCCAAACTAATGTTAGAATGAAAAAATGGGTATTAATGATGGAATTCCATTAATCATTTAAGATCTTAAGGTTTTAAAAACCAAGTGGATATGGTTTTAGATCCACCACTATATCCCTTAGAAGTAATATTGGGTTGACTAAGGATATCCATTTCAAAAAACAAATTACACATTTTCGCAAACACCCTCAATATGTACTTATTCATAAAGGATGTGTTATCATATTTTTATATGGATTTCCATGATTTATCCCCTAGTTCTATTATAATTCTTTACCCCTTACTCTATGATGGATGAGGGTATGCATCAGTGTCTATAAAAGAACTAATAAATGGGGAACAACATCGTTAGGGGGATTACATATCCATTATGTTACCTCAAGAGGATTAATTAGGTTCCCCATCATTTATGTATATGTTTTTAAAAGCCTAATCCAGCTCAAAAAACATCTATATAGCTTGGGGTAGAATATCCTAGGTGATATAACCTGATAAATTATCATTGTACTATCAAAATATCATTTTTATTATCATACTCACACTACCATTTTTATTCTTATAATCTCTTTTGGATAGAGATTGCATCATAGTAATAATATTAATGCTAGAACTATAAAAAAATTAGGATTTTTTTGTGTGATTTTGAAAATAATATTCTACCAGTTGGTATAGAAGAATTTGAAAGGTTTATGGAAGGTGCTTAGGGGGAGAAAATTTTGTTACCTACTGTTATTTTTGTGAGGCCAAGACTATATCAATAAGTAGAATCTAGATTTGATTTGGAGAGTCTTCATTAGAGAGTAATAATATTGATAAATATTTATGAACAAGTGGTAGTTATCCAAGATAGAGTCGAAGAAGTTGCTGATAAGGAGGCTCATGTAATTGAAAATGTTGAAGAAATTGTTCAAGGTGCGAATCAATCCATATAAATTGATCATAATGATTTTCAAGATACTCCTAGAAATTTTTATTTAGTTATTTCTGATTCAATTGAAGCGGGAGAATCTATTTTAAGGGAGGATGAAGAACCATGTTTAACTTTGGTAGTTGTTGGTCAAGAAAGAGCACAATCTAATGAGTCTTATAACTCATTAGATAGTGATACTGAAGATCTAGTTCAAAATATAAATAATTTTAATGCTCCAAATTTGACTCTAATAAAATTATTATAATCTGAAAGGAATAAATTTGAGGATCTCAAAAGTTCAACTTTTTCAAGAGATGAGTTTAAATGGATTCAAAATCAACACAAACATTTTCAATAAAATTTTATTTAAGTGAAAGATCTTGAAGATTTGATCACGTGTTTATGCATAGAGTTCTATATTTTTGAGAGATGAATATGTGAAGAAGTATAATTTTGATGAACTAAAGATTATTTTGGGAAGATAATTTCAATCTATCAAGGATAGTAATCAAGATTCAACCTATACTCCTCATCCAACTTCTCCTCACCTGAAAATAATATTTGAAGAAATAACTACTACGATGTCTGAATTCAATAATAGGATACAAAGTCTCAAGTGTGACAATACACCTTTTAATGTTCTTGTAGATAATTAGATAGATTTAATTAGTTAGCTAACTTCCAATGAATCTTAGTTGGGACCATTAATTCATCAAGTCAGATATATATTGACACCCTTTATTCAATCTGAAGAATTAGTGAATGATTTTGTTAAGGTAAACATGGTGTAAATCTTGAAGATAGGACAAGATTCAAGGAGGCTTCTACAGCAACAGGCAGATGTCTTAAAAAACCATTTTTAGAGTCTCTTAGTGAAGCTTCTTGAAATTCAAGGTGTTTGTCAGACCATTTCTCATCTAGATGAAACCACTCCTTGTGGACATTCTGATGAAGAAAACAATTTTGATATGATCCCCTCATTTTCAAGACCTCTTATTTGATTGTGGACTGTACTCACTATTTTTCAAGACATTTGAACTTATTTTTTACTTTACTCAAGCATTATATTTTTTGAATTTTATGTTGTTTTCTATATTTTTTATTGAGATATTTGTGTTTATAGTTACACTGCCATATAAAATATTTATTTTTATAATAATATACTACAAAATTCATTTATAGTTCATTTCTATAATAATTATGGTTTATATCATATTTTCTCTTCCAAAAAAATAATTTTTGATATCACAAAAAGGGGTAGAATATTTGAGAAACAAATATTATTGTGAAAACCATTTTTTAATCGAAATAGTTCTGTGAAATTGAAATAATTTTAAAACTGTAATATTTTATTTAAATGTGTTTAAAAATATAATATTTTCTATTAGTTATGATATGGGTTTTGTGATCACAAAAAGGGGGAGATTATTGGGAATGTATTGTCTCAACAATACTATATATTATATGAGGATTTTGATGCTCACAAATAACTTTTTTTGTTTTCTAATAAATTTTTGTTATGTATGTTTCAGGAATATATATCATGTATTTATCTTTGAAGAAATGAAAAGGTATGGGATGTGTTCTAGTAACATTTTTCATACCCTACATTCAGTGGATGAACATATGGACCATCATCCCTTTGCTATGATAGATATTATGTGTATAGATCAAAAACACTATGTTTAGGAATCAACAAACGTATGGAATATAAACCCTATGTTGAAGTCTGAAAAAATGTTTCATACACTACATTCGTGAAATTGAATGAATGGTTAATCAATGATATGTGTGGAATATTATTCTTAAAAGGATGAATGTATGGATAATAATCCCTACATTACTTTAATCTCTATCTTACATGAATATGAATGTATGGTTAATGAACCATACGTTGGTAGGAACTCTATGCTACGAAAAGGAACCCTACGCATTGCAATGGTACCCTATACTATCCAAAAGAACCCAATTCTATGTAGTTCAACCCTATGTTTTCATACTCGTCATCTAAGTTTTAAAGAAATTTTTTTATCTAAGATTACCGCAATTGTCTTGATAAGATTATAGGATAATTCAGTGATTCTTTAAAATCAATTCAAAGCTCATTTTTTATCAATTTAAGGAACTGTATTCATCAGAAAAAATCACTACTTTTGTTAAGAGAATTTATTAATCCCCTAGTCAATTTAGATTTGAATTTCTCCAAGAAATTTCCTTGGATCTATTTAAATGAAAGAAATCTATTTATTCGATCAAATTATACAGAAATAAATATAGTGGTGGTGTGTGTGATATAAATGATACATATGATACAATTTTTATTCATTCACACATAATACTATATTCTTGTGAATATATTTTACAGATATGATATAATAATCAATCTAATATGTAGTTTTTATAAGAGGATACACTTTGTAGATATACATGTTAAAACCTCTTGTTGTTGTAATATTACTACTTCTATTTGTTGATATTCTAATAAATGATAATTTTCAATAGAGATTAGTTTAGAATTACTCTTTCTTTAATAAATTAATTTCTAAGAATAAGATCTAATAATTTAAATTGTTGCTAATGTAACATTGAAGATCAACCTGAACCATCAAATCAAACTCTTTTTATTTATTGGAGTATCAACTACTCGTAATTAGTTGTGGCGAGGTTTCAACTTCTTGTACTAAGTTGTGGATAATCAGTTCCCTATAAAATAACCATAAGTATTTTTTTATTCTTGTTTTAAAAGTATCAAATTCATACACTCAGTTGTGTATTTGTGGTCTTGTGATAAGAGTAGCATTCTAGTGAAATCCACCAAGCTCACAATGAGAGTGTCGGTGGAGTGGATTTTGGGATTTTTTCACCAAACCACTATAAATTTATTGTGCTCATTTTTTTGTTTATACGCTCCTCATATTCAGTACATAAGATAACATTGCATACCTACATAATTCACAAAGGGTGGAAAAATCATGAATTTGGGAATATTATTGAAAATACACAATCCACCCCCCTCTTGTGTTACTTTGTATTATTCCGACCTAACATGTGGCACTTTTGTAAATATGTAAAATATTAAAATATAATAATGTTATAATCAAGTGATAGTTGAACCAAAGAAACCAAAATTTGACTCTAAGATAATGTTGGGGCTAAATCTATTCAACAGTTAGGATTTATAGAATTTTTTAATTTATTTTACCCATTATCTATTTTTTATCTCCTCAATAACCATATTAACCTTTATCAAAGTGAAAAAGTTTTAAAATAGTTACTATTAATTATGACCAAAAATGAATGTGAAATCATTACCAAATTTTTACATGATGATTCTATATATGGAAATAAATTTTAAAAATTCAATTTCTATAATCAGAAAAAATTTATTTTAATATGAACATGAAAAATGAAACAAAAATAGTTTTAAAAAAACAATATTTACAATCATAAATTGAATTTAGTAAAATTATTTACCTAGTGAAAACCATTAAATTAAATTTTAAAACATTTTATTGAATTTATTATTTCTAAATTTCGTCATTTTCATTAATAAATAGAGAATAATTTAATTTATTATGATAGAAACCCATTTCACACATAAAATCAATTTTTTCAGAAAAAAACATCACTTTTTTACCTTCAAATTATTTTATTTTCATTTCTAACCAAATGGAAACCAATGAATTAATTTTATACATTTATAATAATATTTTTCATATGTTTAATAATTTGAATAAATTTCAGTATAAAAAATATGTGACATAAACAAATGTACTTGGTTATATAAATTTTTAGAATCAGTCACATGCGTAAAGTGATGTATTATTCACAAGTTATCAAAAACATTTATTTATTAAAGATAAATATATTATAAGATCTTGGGGTGTTACATTATACTACCTTTATAAAAATTTTACCCTAAAAATTCAATCACTCTAATACAAACAATTGAGGATACCTCTACCTCATCACATAACAAGGTACCCATGTTACTTCCTTGAATTTCTGATTTCTCTATATAATGTTAAGAAGGTGATTAGTCTTATTCTATAGAATATTATCCATGTGATAGAATATTTACACTATTTTCTCCCCATAATAGATATCAAGTTCTGATGGTATGACCTCCCATTTAATTACATGTGAAGGATAAAGTTTTCAATTTATTAAAAGAGAAACATGCAAAACATCATGAACTTAGGAGAGCTTCATAGGAAGTGACAAGGGATAAGATGATGTCCCAACAGAATCAATAATATCATAACAGATGATATATATAGTTATTATATTTCCCCTATTTACAAATATAAAATCATTCTTCTAAGGTGATATTCAAAGAAATACATTATCACCAACTCGGAACTCTATATCACATCCATGATTACCTCCATGATTGTTAATATTGATTTTGAGATATGTTGACGTGTTATTGAATGGATATAAACTTATGTATTATTTTATCCACTAACTGATATTCAAATTGATTTCATTCTCAAACTTCATCCCAACATGTAGTAGTTCTATACTTCCTTTAATATATGGATTAATAAGAAACCCTTTGAATTTTTGAGTAGAATCTATTATAGTATGAAAATTAAACTAGAGGAAGGTATAGATCCCTACCTCCTTTCAAATACAAATAGAAAGATTTCAACATATATTCTATGGTTTCAATTATCCTTATAAACTAACCATATTTATAAGGTTGATATATGGTGATAAATCTCATATCCTTATTTATATTTTCCTAAAGACTACTCAAACAATTCAAGGTAAACCTCATATCTCCATTAGATATGATTGAGTGTGGCACTCCATGAAACCTTAAACCATCCATAATATATAACCTGATGAGTTGATAAAGGGAGAAATCTTCTCCAATAAAAATGAAACAGGACTATTTTATAAGGTGATCCACTATAAACTAAATAACATTGTTCCCTTTAATGTCTTAGAGAGTCCCACAAAGAAATTTGTGGTGATGTTTTTCCATTTCCACTCACGTATATTTAATGGTTGTAATTTCTTACTATAATTATATCAATAAACCTTAAATTGATGATATGATAGGAAATGAGATAAATAATCTAAAATATTTCTCTACATTTTTTCCACCAAAATATTCTTCACAATATGTATACATCTTTATACTTCTTGGATGAATAAAGAATGATGAAATTTAAGATTTGTCTAATATATCATTCATTAATTTTGGAATTTATAGGAAATTCACTCTATTTAGTAACCATATCATTCAATCACTATTATGATTGAACTCAGTTAGATTCCTTACCTTATTTTGAAACTCTATATATCCCCTTTATGCCTCTTTAATATTTATATGGATATATGGTCAAACATTCATATGGGAAATATATGATATTTCCCCTTTCCTTATTATTTCAAGGTCCATCTACTATAAATCTATAATTGTTGGATCTCTCTCAATCCTAATAAAAAAATAAAGTATGTTCCTTCTTACTTAGAGCTTCATCCACCTTGTTTTCCTTCCTAGGGTAGTAATTGTTGGAACCATGGTCTTCTATGCATTATTTGGAGTATGGTTTGTGTTTTTTGTCAATCATCAATGAAAGTTCAGATCATGTACCAGCAAAGATATCATACCATTCAAGCAGACAACAATATTGTAGGTGGCGCTGTTTTCCAGTTTTTGCCAAATTTTTGGGGTCCAAAATCTGGAAGTTTCTAAGCATCGCGAAAGGTGGATTTCCATGAAGATAATATTCAAATATGGAAAAGGCATGAATTTCGTGAAGAGAGGATGCATGGTTTGGAAATCGCGAAGACCAGAAGAATGGAGGCGGTGAGTCTTTGCGATTACGTCAAAGTTTCGTGAATGGCAGAGTTGAAGCGCATTGCGGCGGTGAAGGGCTTTGCGAGGGAGCTTCGCGGCGAAGGCGCGATGGAATGATGATGGTAATACTCCGCGATTACGACGAGCTCTACGAATTGAAAATTGCCTTAGTGCTTCGCGATTTTGAGAAAATTTCGGCGGGAACTTCGGAGCTTCGCGGTTTGAGCTGACGTGGTGCTGACTTCGCGCGGAAGGGTCGAGGGTCGGTGGAATCACCTATAAATAGAGGCCGACCCCCTCGAGAGAAGAAAAGAGAATTTTAGAGAAAGTACTTTTCTCTCGGTTCGCAAAGGTCTCTCGCGAAGGCAGTGTGCTTCGCAAAAGAGGAGCTTCGCGGCGGCTATTATAGCTCCGCGAAAGTCTTGCGCCCCGCGTTGGCTCAGTGAGCTTCGCGAAGTGGCAGGAGCTCTGTGATAGGCCAGAATTGCGAAGGCTAGAGCATCGAGAGAGTGCTTTTCCATTGAGCTTCGCGAAAAGGCAGGGGCTCTGCGAAGACTTGTTTGAGCTTTGCAAAATTGGGAGCCTTGCGAAGTAGGGTACTTTGTGAAGGCCTTTTCTAAAGGTTGTTTTCCTAGTGGACAAGGGAAAAGGGGGTATTCATCAATGTTTGGAATTTGGACTTTAACAGAGAATTAACTCAGCACTCTGATGCAAGCAAAGTCTCATGCTGAACAGGAGACAATGAAATTCATGTCTATCTATTGAAGAGACCTTCACGTCTATAAACTGAGTGTGACTTCACCAACCGTAGTGAGCCAGGGGGAGTCAACGGGAGTGACGCGAGGGAAGCAGTGGGCTTTCCCTGAACCTTTGTAAAGGTAGTGAGCATGGGACATAGTGAATGTGCCCGAACATTTGTATTGTCTAACTAGTGCAGCATAGTGAATTTTGGTACGACCAACAACTTGTCGGCGTATGCTCCTTGGACGTAGCCCTTAGTGGTGAACCAATAAAAAGGGTTGTGTCTTCTCTGTGCATGTGCATGTTTTCATTCTGATCATTTTCATCGTAGAGGTTCAACAAGTTCCTACCAACGTGGGAACAAGATCCATCACATTAGAAGAAAAAGTTGTCACCCTAATTCACCCCTCCCCTCTCAGGGTGTCCCGGGGTCCTTCAAGTGGTATCAGAGCCAGGTTTCTGGTGTTGAATCTGACCTTTTTTCATCATGGAAAACGCGGTCAATGTCAGGGGAGTCCCTCCCTTCGATGGAAGCAATTTCCAGATATAGAAGAATAGAATGAGATCTCATCTAAGATCTCTTGGAATGGAAGTTCTCTTTTCTACTGTGCAAGGAATACCAGTCACTGATCCAACAGGCCTAGCTATGACTGAAACAGACATGAAACTTCTTGATGCAGATGCTAAAGCACAGAATGCACTCACTGCAGCCCTTTCTGATCAGATCTACCTAAAGGTGATGAATTGCACCTCAACAAAATCCATGTGGGATGAACTTGAGAATATTTATGAAGGATATAGCAAAGTGAAGGAGGCGAAACTACAAGTGCTGCACAGTCGGTTTGATGATCTGAAGATGCATCCAGACGAGAATGCAGACTCTTTATTCAATCGAATTACTGAAGTAGTTGGAGAAATTCGGTGTCTAGGCGAAGAAATCAAAGACAGTGATATTGTAAAGAAAATATTGAGAATACTTCCACCTCTGTATATTGCGAAGGTGTCAGCCCTTGAGGAAAGAGATCTTTCCAAACTTTCTCTAGATGATATTCTGAGCAGCTTGGTAGCATATGAAATGAGAGTCAAACCAGAAGATGCTACGACTCGGGTGAGAAAGGAAATGGAATTCAAGGCCATGGATAAACTGAAAATCTCAAAGGATAGTAGCGGTGAAGATGACAAAGAAAAAGAAATTATTTCTCTCATTGCAAATAAGTTACAGAAGGGGAAAGGGAAATTCAAAGGGAAGTTACCTCTCGCGTGTTTCCATTGTGGAAAAGTTGGGCACATTGCCTCTCAGTGCTTAAAAATGATCAATGATTAAGACAGTGAGGATGAAAACATCAAGAATTCTCAGAGAAGGTTCTTCAAAAAGGGAGACTTCAAATCTGGTAAGAAAATGCAAAGGAAGAGTTTTGTCTGTGAAGAGGAAGAAGATGATAATAAATTCTGTAACGAAGAAGAACCAGAATTCCAAACTGGGAACCATGCTTCTTTGATGGCCACTATTGAAAAGTCAGAAGATACTGATGGAGAAAAACAACTGAGAACTTGTGTAGATCCTGAGATGAAACTTAAGGATGAGATTAGTAAGCTTAAGATTAAATGTAAGATCTGCAATAAGTGGAAATCAATTGTAGAAGAATCAAATAAATACGTTGATCAACATGAAGCTGAAATTGAATGACTGGAAGAATTTGTGAAGGTACAGTCTAAAATAATTGAATGCAATGATGATGTAGTAGATCTGAAGCTGATAATTGAAGAGCAGGCAAAGGTCATCAATGACCTCACCTCCAGACTGGATGAAAAATCAAAGACTGCTGATGGTCTTGAAGAGGAAGTAGTTACTCTAAGGAGTAAACTGGAGACTGAATCAGTTCCAAAAGAATCGAGGAAGAAAATACAATTTTGAAGATTCTCAGATGCAGAATTACTAGCAAGAGCCAAGTGTGGTTCAGATGGGTTTGGAAAAATCTTGAGTGATCAAAGACCTGCTTGCATGGGAAAGAGTGGAATTGGTTGTGAGGCTGAGACATCAACAGCTAGAAGTGAAAAGATCCAAAATAAAGATAAGATGAAAGTTGAACATGTTGAAACGTTACCTAGAGTGCCGAAAAAGGAACCCTCAATCCAAACTAAAAGGAGACCTGAAAATTATCCTCAAACATTCAAAAATGAGAAACAATCTTACTATTCTCCCAAGGAAGAAGGTATGAGGAGAAATTCAAGTGAGAAGACATTTCCTCTCATGAAGTGTTAGTTCTGTGGCTATCTGGGCCATACCATGTATTATTGTGAAGAGGCAAGAAGCTATCTGAATGGAGAAGATATAGATGCTCAACAAAGGAAAACAATTTCATATCCTAATTCTTATAGAAGAAATAATTTCTATGGATATTGTTTTTGTTGTTCTAACTTTGGTCATAAGGCCACTAATTGCAGGCAGAGAAGGGACATGGACACCTCATACCGAAGTTCAGGACAAGTCAAGTCTCGTCCGCAAGACAGTGTTGCTCTTTCAAACAGATTTTCACCTCTCAAAGAAGACTTTGACTATGAAGAACCTGGGTATGCGAAAGAGATAATTGAAAGGCCATCAATTCTTTATACTCGATCTAATGTCTCATGGAAGGAAAACAAAGAGATTGAGAAATCCAACCTTGCAGAGGTGGCCCTCAAAGCTACAAAGAACAAGAGTACCTGAATTCTGGATAGCGGTTGTTCATCTCATATGACAGGTAATGCCGACCTACTAACGAATATCATAAGGAATTTCGATGGTACAGTAAGATTTGTTAATGATGGGGCTCTGAAAATCAAAGGGAGTGGATGTATAGAATTAGCTAATGGAGAACTAAATAAGACTGAAGTCCTTTACGTAGATGGCCTACGTCATTATCTCCTCAGCGTGAGTCAACTCTGTGACTCAGGACTTATAGTTACGTTTAATCAGAAAGGATGCACTATCAATGGAAAGACTGGAAATTCACTTATGAAGGGATGCAGAACAGAAGGCAACTTGTATCAGGTTGATAGTGAAGAAAATGTATGTTACATGACTGTTGAAGAAGAAAACAATTTGTGGCATCGGAGACTGGGACACATCAATCAACAAGACATGGAGAAAATATCAAAATTGAGAATTGTCATGGACATTCCCAACCTGAAGCGTGAGCGTGAAAAATCTTGTGATGCTTGTATTCGTGGGAAGCTAGTCTGCAGTTCATATCGGCCAAAGAAGAAAATGGTGTCTCACCTTCTTGATCTGATTCATACAGATGTTTGTGGGCCAATAAATGTTGCTAGAACTCATGGAGAAAGGTACTTTTTCCTTTTCATAGATGATTATAGAAGAATGGAATGTGTGATGGTCATTCACAGAAAACGACAAGTCTTTGACTACATGAAAACATATCGGCGAATCGCCGAGAATGATACTGGACAAACAATCAAAGTGTTGCGATCTGACAATGGAGGAGAATACACGTCCATTGAATTTGAGAATTATCTGGAGAAGCATGGGATACAGCATGAGGTAGCTGCTGTGAGAACTCCACAACAAAATGGAGTTGTTGAACGTAGGAATCGACAGGTGAACAACATGGCACGAACTATGCTGATCGAGAGTCATATTCCACGACAATACTGGAAAGAGGCTGTTCAAGATACAGTGTACATTCAGAATCGAACAGGACTTTATATGGGTGAGACGAAGACACCATATGAATTGTGGCATGGATAGAAGCCTTCTCTAAAATACTTTTGTGTCTTTGGAAGTAAATGCTTCATCAGGAACAAAGAAGGAAATCAATGGAAATATGGCGACAATGCAGATGAAGGAATTTTCCACGGTTACTCAATGAACAGCAGAGCCTACAAATGTTTGAACAGGAGTTTGGGAAGGATTGTGGAAAGCATTGATGTTAATATAATTGAAGAGAAAACCACAAATGCTTCAAGGATGTCATATGCTGATGTGATATAAAGTCAGGAAGAATGTGAACATGAAGAAAATACAAATGCAGAAATAGAGGAAGCTGTTCAAAACACTCAACAGTCACCTCATGATGTTGACTCAGAAGAAGAATCTGAAGAAGAAACTATGGCTGAAGAGAATACTACTGAACCTCGCAGGAGAAATCGAAGAGCTGAGATTGATCCATCCAACATAATTGGGGACATGAGTGCACCCAATCAAACAAGAAGGATGAGGAATACCACGCAATCTACATTTCTATCAGTTGTAGAGCCATCCTCATTTGAAGAAGCTGCAAAAGATAAATCTCGGGTGAAAGCCATGAATGATGAATTAGATCAGATTGACAAGAATCAGACATGGGATCTTGTCCAGAGACCCGATGGTCACAATGTGATTGGTACCAAATGGATCTTCAAAAATAAGTTTGATGAGCATGGAAGTGTCATCAGAAACAAGGCACGACTGGTATGTAAAGGATAATCCCAGATTGAAGGCATTGGTGTTGAAGAAACCTTTGCTCTAGTGGCTAGACTGGAGTCAATCAGGATTTTCCTTGCTATGGCACTCCAAAGAGGATATAAAGTATATCAAATGGATGTCAAGACAGCATTATTGAATGGTGTACTCGAAGAAGAAGTCTACATTGAACAACCGGTGGGCTTTGTTTTGGGTACTGATGAAACAAAGGTCTGCAAACTGAAGAAAGATTTATACGGTTTGAAGCAGGCTCCACGGGCGTGGTACTCACGGCTGGATTCATATCTCAAGAAGTTGGAATTCAAAAGAGGAGGGGTTGATCACAATCTCTATGTGAAGAATTCTCTAAAAGATCAATTCATGGTTCTTGTCTACGTTGATGATATCATATTTGGTGGCAGCATGCAGAAATCAGTGGATGAATTTTCCAACCACATGAAATCAGAATTTGAAATGTATATGATTGGGGAGCTCACATATTTCTTGGGGCTGCAAGTGATTCAGAAGATGGAATATACTTTCATTTCTCAGGAAAAATATGCAAGAGAGCTGCTGAAGAAGTTCAATATGCAAGACTCCAAACCAATGTCAACTCCGATTGTAGTTGGAACTAAACTTGGAAAGCATGAGGATGGGAACTCTGTTGATCCCACCATGTACAGGAGGATCATTGGAAGCCTACTGTACCTGAAAGTGACATGGCCAGATATTGTCTTTGCAACATGCCTTGTGGCCTGCTTTCAGAGTAATCCAAAGGAGGAACATATGGCAGCAGTAAAAAGAATCATGAGATACATTCAAGGTACACATAACTTCGGGTTATTTTTTGCTGCAGGCAGGGACAGTGAATTATCAGCGTTTTGTGATGCTGACTGGGCTGGTGATGTAGTAGACAGAAAGTCCACTAGTTGTGGAGCTTTCTATATTGGGCAGAAATGTGTTGGATGGTTGAGTAAGAAACAAGAAAGTACTTCTCTTAGTACTGCTGAAGCTAAGTATATCTCCGCCACAAAGGCATGCACTCAACTGCTATGGATGAAGTAGCAATTAACTAATATTGGCGATGAGGTGAAGCAACCAATGGTGATTTACTGTGAAAATAAGAGCACAATTGATCTTATGAAGAATCCTATTCATCATTCTCGTATAAAACAAATTGAAATCAGGTATCACTTTATCAAAGAAAATTTGAGCAAAGCGTGATTAGATTGGATCATGTGGGAACAGATAAGCAAGTGGCTGATATCCTGACAAAGCCACTGTCAGCGGCTGTGTTTGAGAAGCATCGGTTGAACCTTAGTGTTCGACCACCTCCCAGTGCATAAGGAGATTACGGAATTCCCCTCTCCCCGTTTGTTATAACTATTTTAATATGTTCATGGCCGTGATGCAGGTTTATGGGGGACATACTATCCAGGGGGAGTATGGTTTGAGCTGAACATGAAAAATTTACTAGTCTTTGGATTTATTGTCAATGGGGGAGAAAGGAGAATAGCATAAATTCCGGCAACTTCTGTGATGAGAAGAATGAGAATGAAAATAGTGGAACCCAATTCAAGCCTCCTCTCTTGTTTTATACACCGAGAATTGCTCACGTAGACTTAGAGTGTTGGCTGAGTTGATTCCTGCATTTTTGGTTTTCACATAGATGGAGATCTATTGAATTTATCTTCTGATTGCCAACAAACCCAAAGGGGGAGATTGTTGGAACCATGGTCTTCTATGCATTATTTGGAGTATGGTTTTTGTTTGTTTTCAATCATCAATGGAAGTTCGGATCATGTACCAACAAAGAGATCATACCGTTCAAGCAGACAACAGTATTGTAGGTGGTCCCGTTTTACAGTGTTTGCCAAATTTTTGGGGTCTAAAATCTGGCAGTTGCTGAGCATCGCGAAAGGTGGATTTCCATGAAGATAATATTTAAATATGGCAAAGTTATGAATTTCGCGAAGAGAGGATGCATGGTTTGGAAATCGCGAAGACCAGAAGAATGGAGGCGGTGAGTCTTCGTGATTACGTCAAAGCTTCGCGAACAACAGAGTTGAAGTGCATCGCGGCGGTGAAGGGCATTGTGAGGGAGCTTCGCGGCGTAGGCGCGATGGAATGATGACGGTAATACTCTGTGATTACGATGAGCTCCGCGAATGGAAAATATCCTTAGTGCTTCGCGATTTTGAGAGAATTTCGGTGGGAACATCGGAGCTTCGCGGTTTGAGCTGACGTGGCACTGACTTCGCGCGGAAGGGTCGAGGGTCGGTGGAATCGCCTATAAATAGAGGCCGACCCCCTTGAGAGAAGTAAGGAGAATTTCAGAGAAAGTCCTTTGCTCTCGGTTCGCAAAGGTCTCTCGCGAAGGCAGTGTGCTTTGCGAAAGAGGAGCTTCGCGGTGGCTATTATAGCTCCTCGAAAGTCTTGCGCCCCGCGTTGGCTCAGAGAGCTTCGCGAAGTGGCAGGAGCTCCGCGATAGGCCAGCATTGTGAAGGCTGGAGCATCGCGAGAGTGCTTCGTGATTGAGCTTCGCGAAAAGGCAGGGGCTCTGCGAAGACTTGTTTGAGCTTTGCAAAATTGGGAGCCTTGCGATGTAGGGTACTTTGTGAAGGCCTTTTCCAAAGGTTGTTTTCCCAGTGGACAAGGGAGAAGGGGGTATTCATCAGTGGTTGGAATTTGGACTTTAACAGAGCATTAACTCAGGACTCTGATGCAAGCAAAGTCTCATGCTGAACATGAGACAATGAACTTCATGTCTATCTATTGAAGAGACCGTCACGTCTATAAACTGAGTGTGACTTCACCAACGGTAGTGAGCCAGGGGGAGTCAACGGGAGTGACCCGAGGGAAGCAGTGAGCTTTCCCTGAACCTTTGTAAAGGCAGTGAGCCTGGGACAGAGTGACTGTGCCCAAACATTTGTATTCTCCAGCTAGTGAAGTATAGTGGATTTTGGTACGACCGAAAACTTGTCAGTGTATGCTCCTTGGACGTAGCCCATAGTGGTGAACCAAGTAAAAAGGGTTGTGTCTTCTCTGTGCATGTGCATGTTTGCTTTCTGATCATTTTCATCATACATGTTCAACATGTTCCTACCAACGTGGGAACAAGATCCATCACATTAGAAGAAAAAGTTGTCACCCTGATTCACCCCTCCCCTCTCAGGGTGTCTCGGGGTCCTTCAGTAATGTATTGAGAAATCATAATCTTTATTCAGTTCTAATTATCTCCTCGAATGTATTTTGAACTATTTTTTGTGAATAGATACATCATGCTTTTATGATTGGTATATATGTCACACATTGTAGAATAAATATTATACCTCCATATCATTGAAGAAAAAATTAATTCTTCAATTTCCAAATCATGAGTTTGGTAATTTTTTATGAACATTAAATTGTTCTGAGGAATTAGTTACTACCATGTCATTCAACATGAGAACAAATCTGAGTCTCTTTAATAAATTACTATAGGTCACAAATCCTTATGCGTTATTGGGTACACTACAAGAAAAATGGATTTTTGCGATGAGAATAAATCTCCTCGCAAATAGTCCATCGAATAGGTTATTTGCGACGGGACTTGGGGTCTTGTTGCAAAAAGATTAGGCACGGTTTGGTGCGGTTTGGCACTGTTTGTGTGCCAAACCGCAGGAAGGGTATTTGCAATGGGGAGGCACCCCCCGTTGCAAATACTAGGAGGTGGTAAATACAATTTGGGATGGAGAATTTCTTCATCAAAAATAGTTCGTATGTGGGTCACTATTTGCGACGGTTCCCATCGCAAATACCCGACGACGGTATATACTTTTTGCGACAAGATGTTGCCCCGTCGCAAATAGTGTGTCAGAAGGCCACTATTTCCGACAGGTCTCATCGCAAATACCCTTTTAACCACTGGTAGTAATTAATGTGACTGAAGGTATTTGTCAGGGGATACCCTTCGCAAATAGTACCTTCACAACTAATCTTACCTATATATACTCCCATCCGTTTTTTTCAACCTTCCACTCAGTTCCTACTTTCTCTCTCGCTCTCTAAACTCTATTTTTAGAGTGAAAATTTCTATGAGTTAGTTTTTTTATGATGAAGTTGTGAAGTCGTCTACACCTATAAGAGATCAAGTTTAGCGGTATTAATGTTTTATTTAATTTAGTATTTATTTTATTTTTTATATTAATTTTAATTATTGTTGATTAGTTGCAATTAAATTAGGTTTAGATTGTTTTGTCATCATTATTTATTTGTAATAATAAATTGAAATTATTAGTACTAATTCTTAGTAATTAGTCGTAATTAATAATTATTAACGATAATTAGTAATATATATAAATAATTAGCGGTAATTAGAAATTAGTAGCTGTAATTTGCAGTAATTAATAGTAATTAACAATAATTAGCAATAATTAGGGGTAATTTGTAATAATTAGCGGTAAATAGTAATAATTAAGAAAAAAATAGTAATAATTAAGACAAAAAGTAATAAATACTATGAATTAGTAATAAATATTTACAATTTGTAATAAATAGTAATAAATAGTAATAATTAGTAATAATTACTCATAATTAGAAAGAATTAGGAATTATTAGTAATAATTAGTAATAATTATTAATAATTAGTAATAATTAGTAATAATTAGTAATAATTAGTAATCATTAGTAATAATTAGTAATAAATAGTAATAAATAGTTATAAATAGTTATAAATAGTAATAATTAGTAAAATTGTAAGAAATATTTACAATTAGTAATAAATATTTACAATTAGTAATAAATACTAATAATTAGTAATAATTAGTAAAAATTAGTAATAAATACTAATAAATACTAATTAATAGTAATAAATAGTAATAATTAATAATAAATAGTAATAATTAGTAAAAATTAGTAAAAATTAGTAAAAATTAGTAATAGTTTGGAATAATTAGTAATAAATAGTAATAAATAGTAATAAATAGTAATAAATAGTAACAATTAGTAATAATTAGTAATAATTACTTTATTAATTAGTAATAAACAGTAATAAATAGTAATAATTATTAATAATTATTAATAATATGTGATAATTTGTAATAATTAGTAATAATTAGTAATAATTAGTAATAAATAGTAATAATTAGTAATAAATAGTAATAATAATTTAATAAGTAGTAATAAATAGTAATAAATAGTAGAAAATAGTAATAAATAGTAATAAATAGTAATAAATAATAATAATTAGTAATAATTAGTAATAATTAGTAATAAATAGTAATAATTAGTAATAATTAGTAATAAATGGTAATAATTAGTAATAATTAGTAATAAATAGTAATAATTAGTAATAATTAGTAAAAATTATTACTAATTTGTCATAATTAGCAATAATTAGTAATAATTAGTAATAATAAGTAGTAATTAGTAGTAATTAGAAATAATTTGTAATAAATAGTAATAAATAGGAATAAATAGTAATAAAAAGTAATAAATTGGAATAAATAGTAATAAATAGGACTAAATAGCAATAATTAGTTTATTAATAGAAATAATTAGTAATATATAGTAATAAATAGTAATAAATAGTAATAAATACTAAAAATTAGTAAAAATTAGTAATAACTAGTAATAATTAGTAATAATTAGTAAATTAGTAATAAATAATAATTAGTAATAAGTACTTATAATTAGTAACCGTTAGTAATAATTAGTAATAATTAGAAATATTTCGTAATAATTGATAATAATTAGTAATAGTTAATAATAATTAGTAAATTAGTAATAAATAGTAATAAATAGTAATAAATAGTAATAAATGTTAATAATTAGTAATAATTTGTAATAATTTGTAATAATTAGTAATAAATAGTTATAAATAGAAAAATTAGTAATAAATAGTAATAATTAGTAATAATTAGTAATAAATAGTAATAAATAGTAACAAATAGTGATAATTAGTAATAATTAGTAATATTTATTAATAATTAGTAATAAATAGTAATAAATAGTAATAAATAATAACAAATAGGAATAAATATAAATAAATATGAATAAATATAAATATATAAAAATAAAATAAAATGTAAAAAATAGTAATAAATTGTAATAACTTGGCACAATTTCCAGTGGATTTGCGGCATTCCTTTTTATTGATGACTATTCTACTTTTAACTCTCACCGACTCAAAACATTATGAAAAATTTACATCTACGTATGCATATCCAATCTCGTATGCATGAGTTTGGATATGCATTCACAGGAACACATTTCTCATAATGTTTTTAGGTGATGAATGTTGCAAGAAGATGATTCATTGACGAAAAGGGGGCTCTTTTTTCTGACAGCTCATTTTCTTAAAACTTTTTCATACTGAAATCGCAATGAATAATCTGCACTGAGGTACGCTTACACATTCCCTTATGCACGATAATGGATATGTGCACCTCCGAGAAGATTCTTCATTGTGATTTTAGTGTGATAATGTTGCAAGTAAATGAGTCGTCAGACAAAATAGTAGTCATCAATCCAATAGAAATTATATTGCTCGTAATTAATGGTAATTATTAAGTAGTAGTTGTAATTATTTGTCTTATTTTTTGAATAGTGTTTTTTAATTTGAAATTATTAAAAAATAGTAATGATCATATATTTAGTAGAAAAATATGGAACAAAGAAGTAGACAATAGTCATTATTATATGATCGCGCTTGGATAAATCAGCACATAAATCCAAACAGTTCTAGTTTAAATCCTATATATATTGAGGGTATTGAATCTTTCTTATCATTTGCATCCTCAAAACTTGAATTTGTTTCAGAAGGAATAATTAAGTATCCATGTAAAAAATGTGCTCTGAGAAAGTTTTACACATTTGACAACATTGGGGGATAACTCTTTCATTTTGGTTTTCAACCAGATTATGTTTTTTGGTATCAACATGGTGAATGTATTTCCAAAGAAGATACTAATAATTTTATTCTGTACCCATCACGGTTTAAAATTTTAGTACATGATATTGCAGGTCTATATGGTCAAAAAACTGAAACTCAATATGATATTGATTTAACTCCTGAGTTGGCACAATTCGAATTTAATGACTTGTTGAGGTCTACTGAGGATGCATTATATCATAGTTGCAAGATAATAAAATTAGAATCTATTGTAAAATTTATGGCTATTAAATCAGATAATTCAATTTCAAATAACTATTTTGATCAAATATTTCTTTTGGTTAAAATATTGTTACCTGAAGGAAATGTGTTGCCTAAAATTTACTATGAGAGCAAAAGGCTGGTTCGTAATCTGGACCTTAGTTATCAAAATATTCATGCATGTGAAAATGATTTCATCTTATATTCTGGTGAAAAATGAGTCATTGGATAGTTATCCCACATGTTGAATATCGAGGTATAAAGAAGCTCAACTGGGGAAGTCTGGATCGATTCCTGTAAAACAGTTGAGATATTTCCCGCTTACACCAAAGTTGCATCATTTATTTATGTCTCAGAACATACTGTCAATGATTTCATGGCAAAAAACCAATATTTCAACCATTAAAAGCTTGAATCATCCATATGATGGTGATTCATGGAAACATTTTGACTATGTGCATCCATTTTTTTAGAAGCCTGGATCGTGCAATCGGGTCTTTCTATTGACAGTTTCTGTCTGTTTAGTTCTTATGGTAGTAAGTATTCATGTTGGCCTATCTTTATAACTCCGTACAACTTAACTCCATGGATTTTGATGAAGGATCCCTATATATTTTTGACCTTATTAATACCAGGACATCAGAAAAATAATATTGATGTTTATTTGAAACCATTGATTGATGAGTTAAATTCATCATGGAGTAATGATGTTAGTACATATGATGTTGTTGCGAAACAAAATTTCATATTTAAATCTGCATTGATGTGGACAATTAGTGACTTCTTGGCACATGACATGTTATCTGGCTAGAGTACACTTGGTCCGAAATCATGTACTTACTATATGAAAGACAACAAAGCATTTATGCTCATCAATGGAAAAAAACATTGCTATTTTGGCTGTCATCGCAGATTTCCTCCAATCGATCATCCTTTTTGGAGGAACAAATCTCATTTCAGAAAAGGGACAATTGAAAGGGATGAACCTCCAAAAATGATCTCAGTTAAAGAGTTAATATCAGATACATTTTCATTAGCTATCATCACATTTGGGCTAACAATATACCAACAAAAAATTAATGGCTTTGGGAAAGAACATAATTGGATAAAATAGATCATTTTTTGGGATCTTCCATATTGGTCTGATTTGTTTGTCCGCTACATGTTGGATGTAATTCATATCGAGAAGAACTATTTTGATAATTTATTTCATATAGTTTTGGATACATTGGGTAATAACAAATATAATGTAAAGGCATGATTAGATCTTGCCCAAATTTGCAGGCAACAGGAACTTGAAATGTTTCAAAATGTTATATCACAATTGTTAATGAAGGAAAGATCAACTTATAAACTATCCAAAGAGAGTCACTTATTATTTTTTCAGTGGATTGTAGATTTGTGACTTCAATATGGTTATGCTTCTAATTTGGTCAGATGTGTTAAGAATAGTTATATTATTGGATTAAAAATTCATGATTGTCATATTATAATAAAAATATTTATTTCGATTCGATTCAGAAGTTTTTTGAATTATATGATTTGGGATTCAATAACAGACATATGATATTTTTTCTAGACATTTGTGATGCAACAACAGACTACGATGCACTAAGAAAACTGGAAGAAGATGTTGTTATAATTATATGTTAACTGGAAAAAATTTACCATCGGCTTTCTTTGATTCAATGAAACATCTAATATTACATTTTCCATATGAAGCTAAAGGTGGAGGTCTGGTACAGTTTGGATGGATGTACCATTCCATATATGTATTTAGAAATTGAAGAAAAAAGAACGTAACAAAGCATCAGTTGAAGGCTCAATTGCTGAAACTTATTTGTAAGGGGAAATTTCTTTTTTCTCCACTCATTATTTTGAACATGAATATCCCTCAAAACACAACCACATGGGATGAAATGGTGGGAATTTTTATTATGAAATCGAAAATCAATTATCAGTTTTTAATCATCCAGATCTTGGCTTAGGTCGAGTTCATAAACGATGTCTTTCAGATGAGAAACATCACAGAGCTCATACATATATTCTTGTCAACTGTGAAGAAATGAAATCATTTTTACTGTGTGTGGTTCTATCACTTATTCTACAATTTATGTTATAGTAAGTAAACTTATATTATATGTAGGTTATATGATAATCATATCAATAAATAGCCTCCATAAATTACATCAATTGCTCTTGAAGAACACTAAAAAATTTATCAATGATTTCAAAAACAGGTAACATAAATTATTAATGGTTTAACATATCAATTCAGATTATTATTTATTATATTAATAATTGTTTTACAAATTTGTATGTGTATCAACATGCTAATAAAATTGATAAGCCACTATGTATATTGAGTAACCCACCATCCAAAATGGTTAAATATTATAATGAAAATGTGGTGAATGGTTTTCGATTTCATACACATACATATGGGGAATCAAAAAAACAATGAACAATGGAGTTTCCTTGAGAGGATCGCATCATAGAGAAACTGAAGTTGTCTTTTACACCATTATGGATGAAATTATTGAACTATATTATCTAGGAAAAAATTATATAATGATGTTTAAATTTCGGTGGTTAGATACTGAGAGAGGCTTATGTGTTCATCTGACTCATGAAATCATTGATATTAAATATATAAGTCTTCTTACAGTAAATGAACCATTTTTACTGGCTTAATAGGCACAAAAAATATATTACTCAAAGTATTGTGCTACTTAAAGAGACCTGAGTGATTGGTAGAGCATAATAAAAATGAAATCTCAAGAAAATCAGTTTAATCAAACTGAATGTGGTTTTGAGGAAGTGAAAGGAATTGAAATTTTTCAAGAGCCTACTCAAAATCTATATTTTTTCACATAGAGACATGAATATTGATGATGAAACCCCACAATTAATGGTTGATGGTGGAAATGATATTAATGATGTTACAAATGAATTTAAAATGGAAAGATATGTTAAATATGATACTCATATACATATTGATGATGTTGAGGAGGAAGATGAAGACATTGACATTGTTAGATATGAAGATGATGATAAAGGTGAACATTGACAAGTTAAATGCAAGGTATAATCCTAACTAATATATATCTATATATAATAGTTATTTTCAACTATCTATTAACAACAATAATTTAGTTTTTCATATGGACCCTGATCAAATTCATGAGTTTCAGGAGGCTAAGCTACCTTGGGATTAGGAGGATTCAGGACCATATGACCCTCATCCTACTGGCGGTTCAGGGGGTACGTGGAGGGGGTGCGGTATTGCGCGACTTATGATTCTTGACCCTATATCTGATTGATGTCCACATCTTAGCTTGGATCCATGCACGTGGAGGTATGGTAACCTATGTATTTTAGTAAGCTTTAATAAATTTATTTATATTATAATTTTTGGATTATTTATTTTTTTCATAGTTTTACGCATGTAGCTATTGGACAAGGGTGTGCTGTCTTACGTGATTATTTTTCTCAGCCATGGATCATTGCCTGGTAAGTAAATAAATAATATTTATTTGGAAATTTATTTCATTAATAACTTGATATTATAAATTATTTTTAGGTTTTATGGTATCTCATCGATGTTAACATGTGTGACGCTATCCACGCGGCATGGGAGGTGTCTAGATGTGACTCTTTCCATCATTTTTTGCACATTTTGATAAGGATGTCCATGAAGAAATCGGGAGTGATAGTATTTGATGAGTTATGTCGAGCCAACCGACCCAAGTACATTTCATCTCACATTTTGGATGATTATTTTCATTATTTTTGGGTGGTGTAATTCAGAGGAGATCTTCATTGGGTTGGCTGAACTGGGGGAGACAGGAGGTGACGCATCGAGCTGGTAATCGTACATTCAGTACACATAGAGAGCATCTAGTAAGTATGTTTTTTAAATATTTTATATAAATTTAAATATAAAAGTTTTATTTTATATTCATATAGACCGTTGAACAGCCAAATATTATGAAGTACGAAGTTTATTGAAGGATGTACAGTGATCTAACCACTGGAGAGATTAGAGGTGATCGCCAGCATCGGATTGGGGTCAGTTTTACTTATTTCAGTTTGAAAATTAACTGCATATAATACTTTCACTATTTTAATTTCAAATTGGAATTGAAGGAGTCATACGAGGCCACGACCTCTCAGGCACAGGCTGAGAGTCGGGCTGAGATGGCTGATCTGACTAGTGCCCACCATTTCGATGAGGGAGCATGGATACAGGCGACCCAGTATGCCTTTGAGAAGGGATGAGTAGTTGATATCGACTCTCATTCGAATCATAGGAATTATTATAGTACTGTTTTGATGTCAACGTCCAGCTTAAGAGGAACTCATGGAGAGGCATCATCTTCTGGCTCACAGTATCATGAGCAGCTGTGAGCTCAGAGTGATCTTATAGAGAGTTTGAAAAAGTAGCAGGAAGAGATGTGTCAGCAGAAGCAACAAAAATACTAGGAGGATATGAATTTATGGTAGCAATAGTATCACAAGGAAGAGATGCATAGATGGAAACAGCAACAACACGAGTAGATAGAGTACAAGCGTCGTCTGACTCATAGTTTAGAGATGGAGTTTCCTCCACCATCTCCTCCAGCTCCTCCACCTCCTCCAAAAGACTATCCCCCCAATGATTTTTTGTTATATTAAAAATATTTGAATTCAAGATTTTTTATATGATGAACTATTTTCAGTTCCTGTCTTTTATATTGGTGTGAATATTGCCTAATTTAATTTTTTTTTATTTTGAATATTTTATTATTTTATTATTTATTATTAGTATTATATTTTTAATGTTTATTTGTTTTACTGATAATAATAATAATATTTTATTTATTTACCTTTTAATTTTTTTGAATATTGATAATCTTAATAATTTTTTTTATTTTAATAATATTAATAATATTTTTTCATTAATCATAATTTTATGAAATATTTTTTTTATTTTATTTAGTATTTATGACGGGACCTTTTGCGATGGGCCCCCTTCGCAAATAGTTAATATATATTTTTTAAATATGTATTTGCGATGGGACCATTCAAAAGGTTTAGATATATATAACATATATAAACGGAGAACTATTTGCGACAGGACAATGGGACCGCTGCAAATACTTTTTGCAATAGGCCCATCACAACACGTTTTTATATATATAATGTATATAATTCAAGATCTATTTGTGACGGGATGGTTTCCCATCAGAAATACTATTTTTTACGATGGACCCATAACATAAAATAATATTTTCAACATCGTTTTCTATAACAGGATAATTGTGCTGGGACCCCGTTGCAAAAGCTCATTTGTGATGAGATCCCTTCACAAATATCCCGTTGTAAATACCTCAAATTCCAGTTGTGGTAGAGTTATAAAAGGTGCCCAAAACTAATTAATATTTGGTTCATTGAAATTTATATCACATTAATTTATCCATAAAATCATGGATAACTTTTTCATAAATAAGGTTAGTGGACTTGATAGCTATGAGAATTTTCTCACCAATCATCGATAGTATACAACCTACCCCATAAAACTATAAATTTTGGTCATTGTGATTAGTCTAGGATAACATTCAATAATTATCTCTTGAATGAATCCATTGATATACCCTTAGTTGTAATCATATTACCCAAAAATGATACGTTCTCTATGAAAAATTTACATTTACTAAATTTGTAATAAAACTTCTCCTTCCCTAAGATCTTAAACAAAATCCTCAAATGATCATCATGCTCCTCCTTACGCTTAGAACTTATAATAATATATTCTATAAAAACTAATAAAAATTATCAATATAACTTCTAGACACTCTATTAATTAGATCTATAAAGATATATAGAGAATTGGTAAATATCAATCGAATCACTATAAACTTATAATGACCAAACCACATATGGGAAGCTTTCTTGGATATGTCCTCTTTTTTGACCCTCGACTAATGATATCTTGATCATAGTTAAATATTTTAAAATTATTTATGTCCTCATTATTGATCAAATAAATCATCAATATGAGGCATAAGATACTTTTTATTGATAGTAATCTAGATATGTTTTCGATAATCAATTCAAAGATGTGTAAAACCATATTTATTCTTAATAAATAGAATAAGTTCTCCCCATAGTGACACACTTAGATGAATGATTCCCTCATAAATATTCTTTAGGAGTTTCTTATTCTATTATTATAACTAAATTGGGGACATTTTATAAGGATTATTTCGAATTGGAATAACACTAAGCATGGGGTATATTGAAAACTGAAATTCCTTATTCAGGGGAATACTAGGAAAATGTTCAAGAAAAACATAGACATATTCCTAAACAATTGGAATATCTTTAATATATATTTTTTCACTAACCATTTAAAAAATAAAACCCTCATGAATAGGTAATAATATCCATATAATGTAAGCACACTCCATTAGCAGTTCATATCCATATTTACATTGATAGACAATCATGGTTTGATTTGGAATATCAAATGTGACATTAATTTCTTGTATATTTATATAAGATATATATAGATAGAGACATTCCATTCCCAAAATCACATGAAATTCAAATAAAGGTAAAGTCACAATATTTTTTAGAATAATAATCCCATAAAATTCTATCGAAGATGATCTATATATTTAAGATGAGATCATTTTACCATCATAAGATTTCGTAGATAATTAAACATATGATCATTTAAGTGGTGATATAATAAACTTATAAAATTATTCATATATAAAAGATTGGGTAGAACCAAAATCAACAAATACATTTACAGTTTTAGAGTGGATGATATATTTACCTTTCACCTCTTTGTTCTCATGACCCTCTTCGGTGGTTGTGATCGCGTGAAATTTCCCTTTATTTATTGTCTTAAGAGGTTACTGATGCCAAAAATCATCATTAATCCTTATACTGAATAATTAGTTGGAATAATACCCATACTCCTTGAAGTTGTAGCATTAGAGTGTGGGAGGTTTATTTGGTTAATCACTATCCACATTCATTTCATTGGATTTCCACTTCACTTATCTTTAGTATTAACTTACTTGATGGACTTATTTTCTATAGTAAAAACATTCACCAATTCTATTAAAATAATTTCCACACACTTATTTCAAAGATTACAGTATAAAGGAAGAATCATTTAATTTCCTTCAAGGGATTTATTATTATAATTTCTTCAAAATCTATATTTCTCTACTTATTAGAACTATGAGAATTTTGAGAATCTATACTCTCAATTTCTACTATGATATCATATTGAATGATTTCTTCATATCTACTAAATTTCATTATGTCCAAAACCATTAGTAGGTTTGGTTTTAATCTACATATTAACTGATCAAATTTTTCTTTAGGACTGATGATAAAACTATAAGAAAACCTCAAAATTCAAGTAATTTTACCCCCAATCTTTATTTAATTAAATAATTTATTTATCTCTGGTCCTATGCTTTATTTTTTGGCACTTAATATTTATTTATTTATTTTGAATTATTTTTGTTCAGTATAGGCCACATGGATAGAACTAACTATTTGGATCCAATGAGGATGGCTGGTAATGTTGATATAATGGTTTTCATGATTGGCACATAGTTAGTCAAACTGTGCATGCCTACCCTACAACTTCCTAGTGTGTCCACTGATGGGTTCATGGTTAGTTCAAGGTTTATTAAAACATGTGGCCAAACTATGTGAGTTTTCCAGACCTGGAAAATAAAATTTGTTTAAAATAATGATAATAATAACAATAATTTCAATATTAATAATAAAAATACTCATAATAAATTAAATCTTTTCCATCCCTATATCACCATTAATTAACACATCCCCCTCCCCCACTCCTTTTCCTCATGACATAACCTAAGGAAGGGCTAGACCATACCTCCTCATCCTCCTCCTCTCATATCATTCATCAATTTTAGTAACCTATGAACTAGGTAAGGGTTTATCCTCCTTATTCACACCCTTCCTCTCCCCTCTTCTTTTTATATCCCTCTCTCTCTCTCTACGTGGGTTTCTTGGATGAACCCTAACCTATATGTTGTGTTTTTATTTTATTATTTTTCATTCATATGTCATATGAGTCCTATCTTGTGGCCCATTCTAGCAAGATTCATCGAAGGCAATGACTTTTAGACCTTTTACAATTTGGTTTTGGATTCTTGAGGAAACTCTCCCCTCACATTTATCATTAAATTTAGAAACCTTACATTATTATATGTTTAATCTCCTTTTTTGGTATAAATTTATAATATTAAATATATCTGTGGTTGACTGAAAGGAAAATCATGGCTTTCATTAATTTCAATTCAATTTAATATTTTTTTCCCAAAAATAGATTTTTTTTTCACAAATATACTTTAAATAAATAAAACCATCCATATTTAATAAAATGATTGAACAACCCTATGAAGTATGAATATAAATAAAAATAGGGGGTTTGGTTTAGAATGGTATTGAAAGAATATTAAAAGGTATTTTGATATGTATATATATACATATATATTTATTTGTCTATATATATATATATATTAGTTATATATATATATAAACATGGATATCTGTGTGTGTGTGGATATTCAAAAGATATTTGTGAATTTTTTTCAAGGTGATATATATGTTTGTGTGTGTGTGTGTGTGTGTGTGTGTATGAGTAGTTTTATATGGTTAAAACAACAAAAAGAGTGACTTTTAATCTAAATATTTATATCCATGTTATATTTATAAATGAATTGAAAAAATAAGATTATAATATGGTTTAAAAAAAGTATTCAGAAGGCCCATTTGGAATTTTTTAAAGAACTATATATTTTTATGATGTCTTTTCTATTTATTAGTATGGAAATTTGATACATTAAATGTTTTACAGTAGTCTAGATAGGTGTGAATGAGTTATTTAGTCTATATTGATCACGGTTGAATTGGAAGTTGAAAATGTGATTTGACCCAAAAGTGTAAAATAGAGAACATGATAACCTCAAGAACTTATATTGGTAGACTAAGAAAAGTTCAGTATGCATGAACCACCCTACTTGGTATGTTTACACAACAAAAATAAATAAACAACATGATGATTATATGGTCTATTTACAAATCCTACATGAGAATGGTTGTATATATGATTTTATCCCTAAGTATACAAGGATCATATGACCCGACATTAGTGACCTAGGGCTTCCCATTATGCATAATCTATTTATTTACCTTTTCTGCTTTCTTTTCAAAATAAATAAATTGTTTCATCTATGTTAAGTGATGTGTCAATTTTAAAATAATGTGTTTTTTTAATGTTTAAAATGATTATTTTAATGATAAGATTTATATATCTCTATTATTTTAAGATATTTCTTTTTAAAAAATTATAATTGTTACATGTTTTCAAATAAAAATGTTTAAAAACCCATTTTTTAGTTTTATTTCAAACAAGAATGGAATAGATATCTCATTTAATGATTATACATTGTGTGTTGTTTACTTTGAATGCCTAATAAGTTTTATACTCACACCTGTAATATTATCTTAGTTTTGGGTTTTGGATATTTATTTTCAGCAATGGGGATTTAGGTATAAATGGTGACTTATATAGTCACACATAGGTATGATATTATTATTATTTTATTTTTGTTTCTTTTCTCACTATGACCATATAGGACTTTTTTACTTATTTCTACTAATGAAGGGTATACATATCTATGGGAGTATAGAAGGGAACTATAGGAATCTGTTGTTTTATTTTTAGGGGATGGAGTTAGGGTAAGCATATGGGTTGTTTGGTTAATTTGTTCAATACATCTATTTTTTATTTATTTCTACATATTTTATTTAGAAGGAACATGTGATATATAAATGGATCTTTAAAAAAATCAATGTGTATTTTCTTATAGATATATTGGGTGAAATAATTCCCGCATAGGTCACATTCATTCCCGACACTAGTTGTTTTTCTGTGGGGAGTAGGAATTCCACTCAAGTATTTTCACATACCAGTTTAGTAATCTGATTGAGGGATGAATCAGGTTATTTAATGAAATAATGGTATCAATGTGACATTTTATATTTGATAAGTAATGATATATTGGGTTTAGGATAGTCGAAGCTCATTTGGTAGGACATGGGTGGGTGATTGATCCCCATCACTCATCATAAAACCCAAGTTACGATTGAATGTTTGGATTTTTATTTTTATTTTGAGTTCTAATTTTTATTATTTCTTATGATATTTGGTTCATCATGATAGTATTTTAAATTATGATATTATTATTAGGATTTTATAATGACATTCCATGTATTTACGGTGAAATGGGAGTCGATCTGGTGGTACTCGATGATCTTGCATGGCCAGGAAAACCATGAAAATCCTAATTGCATGGTTCATAATAACTCTTCATGATAACAATATGATTGGAACATGGCCCTCCAATCCATGTGAACAAGTTATTCATATCTACTAACACTTTTTTTAAATCATGTGTTGAGCTCCTTTTGATGTAGATTCTATCAGGTTATGTATTGATGTTAGTTTTCTGGGTTTTAAAGAGTTTTCACTATGGATTTGTAATTTATAAAAGGATAGAATCCATTTTAAAATACAAATATGAGATAGTTTTTTAAAAAATTAATAAAAGTTGGTATGAAGTTGAAAATATGATTTTAAGGGTAAAAAGTGTAGTTTTTTACATTGATAAGTTATTTTCTCAAAATAATTAATGTGGGTGATTTCTTTTATAAAATAACTTATAATTTTTTAAATTAGTTTATAAAGAAGAAATTTAAGATTTCAAAATAAAGGTGCTCGATTTTGAGAGTGGAATTGAAAAAGAAACTATCAATTTTATTTGGTGTTATAACCATTATGTGATTATTAAGAATTACGTTGCTTGATTTTTTCTTGGAAGGTGTTTTTGGGAATTAGTGTTTTAGAAAATAAAGAATATTTTTTATTCATTAAATCTGGGATAACTTTCTTCCAATTAGTATTGTAAAATATTTATTAAATTATTTATTTTTAATTTTTTAATAAATGTCACCAAATTCGAATGTTAAAAGTATTAAATTTTAAAATTTATTAGAAAGTATAAGTTTTAATCTTTTTCTGAGCTTGTGGATATTTATTTTGATTCTATTGTTAGCTTTAGACCTATTTCTGATTGGGTTTATTTGATTTAGTATATGTTGGTAATAATTTTTCATTCATAATTATTTTATGTATTCATCCCAATGAAGTATTGAGTGTCAGCAGATATAAGAGATCATCCAAATTGTGTTATATCCAGTTTGGGTCTTATTGTGGTTCTAGTGGGATGTAATTATTTTGGTATTATTCCCATTGAATTTATGGGTTGTGAAATTTTATGGTTTTCTTAATTTTTCTCATGGATAATTTTTTGGAGGGTTCTATTTGGAAATGGATGTAGTGATATTTCTATCAGGTTTTTGATCATAAGAAAAACTTATGTGGGTTCCATGGGTGGTTAGGTTAGATATTGGACTAGTAAAGTTCGTAAACTAGATGGGGTCAATTTGATTTGGTGTGGCCACCTGGAGGGATGTATTGGGTATCCAATCCTAGTATACACTTCTTATTGACTCAATGAATGAGCTCGGGTGGTTTAATCGGGAATGATAGTGATTTGATTTCATCGAGTCACCATGAGTGGTGTCTCAGGAGTTGGTGTGTGGTTGGATTTCCCGAGTGTAAAGGGTTTCAGTTGAGTATATATATAGTTGTTTTCTTTTGGGATGCTTAATAACTTTTTCTCATTGGAAGATTAAGCACTTTTCTTTAAGTAATTTTGGATGCATCCCTTGTGGAATTTATAAATTTTTAATTTCCATTTTTATGAACAAACTTTGTCATCAATATTTTCTTCATTTTAGTCATTAGATGTATTCTTAAATAGTGGATAAACCCACTATGGGTGTCAATACCTTGATCTTTTTCTAAAATTTTTCAATTTTGACTGTGTTTTGAGGTTAATGGACACTTTTGGGTTTGGAGAGTTTGATTTTTGTTAGAATTATGAATTGTATCTAAATTCGGGTATTTTCTTGAGTTTGTTATTGTGGGAAGGTTGTTTCATTATTGGTGGTGTCCCTTTCCTTTTCTACTAAAACATCATTCCAATGGTTTCTTTAAATATTGGGAGGCCCATTTCACATCTTGAATCTCTAGTTATTCTTTGAGTATTTTGGGAGTGAATTTTTAGATCCACAAGTAACACTGAGATGGGTGGATTCATTAGGTTTGTTCAAATTGGGTATGGTTTAGAGCTCACATTTGATTTTGATCCTTTTTAATTAATTGATTCTCCCTGATGTGTTTCTTTATTTGAACCTAGTTATTATATTATCTATTAAATTCAGTAATCTTATTAGCCTTCAAATTCGGTGAATTTCTGGGTGAAGAAATAAATTATGGTGGAGAGAATTGTCACACCCAAAAATTAATTTAATTAATTTTTTTATATAAAATATATTTTACTTTATTTTTATGATGTTCCTGTTAAAAAAATTGGAATATTTTAGGATTACTGTACGTTGCACAGTTATTTCACATTGTAAACACTAATTGGTGGAGCCCATATAGATGACTTGTAATGTTAACTGAATGGTTCAACATGGTTAGCACACTGTAATTATTCAAACCATGTGGGCCAATTGTGAAGATTCTGGGTGTACCTTTTGAGGGATGTATAGTTAGAACAAATTTTATTAAACTCAGTATCTAAACTGTTTGGGTATCCAAGAATTGAAAAAATGAATCTAGTTAATAATTATAAGAATAATAAGAAGAATAACCTAAATCTACTCTCTACCCCCCACCCTTGTTACTTAACATATCCACCTACCCTTGACTCCTTGTTCATTCGATGCGGCCTTGGAAAGAGCTGAGTCATGCCCCCTCCTCCTTCTCTACTCATATCCTTCATATATTTTAGGAACCATGGACCTAGGTATAGATTTCTCATCCTCCTTCTCCTCCTTCTACTTCCATATTATTATTATTATTCCATACCCTGTCATTTTCATGGGTTACATGGATGAAAACTAGTTTGTGTATGGAATTTTAATTTTGATATTTTTGGTTCTTTGGTCTCTTAAGGCCTGATGTGAGAATCATTCAACCAAGACTCATCAAAGGAAATGACTTTCAGACCCTTTATGATTTGTTTCTAGGTTTTTTAGGAAGGTTACCCCTTTCATTTTTCTATAAATTTATGAACCCTATATTCTTTTGTGGTAATATCCCATTTTAGAGTAAATTTATTATATTTAATACATCCAAGGATGATTTAATTGAAAATAATGCTTCACATGATTTAAAAATTCCCCCTAAATTTCATGTTTTTTAAAATATATTTTAAATAAATAATACCTACCATATTTTATAAAATGTATGAATGGCCTTGTAAAAGGTGAATGTAAATTAAAAGGGTGGGTTTTGGGTTTAAAATTTAAATGAAATATTATTGAAAGGTATTTTGATATATATATATATATATATATATATATATATATATATTGACCCGAAACATATACATGGGTATCCAAATATATATATGTGTGTGTGTGTGTGTGTGAAAATTATCATGAGATCTGTAAATTTGTGAAATAAAATATATCTATGTATATATATATCTCTCTATGTATGAGTAAGTGTATATCGGTAAAAAATAAAAAAGAGTGACTGTTAAGCTTAATCTTGTTTCTCATTTTTCTAAATGAATTATAAAAAAGTGGATTTAAGTTCGGTTAAAAACTTATATTTAAAAAGGATTATTTAGTGTTTTTTAAATAATGATAGTTCGATGTGCGTATTTTGATATTTATTAGTGTTATACTATGGTACATTAAATTGTTTACCATTTAATTGAGAAAATTAAATGAGTTATTTGGCCTATATTGAGAATGATTCAATTGGAAGTGGAAATGAGATTTGACAGAAAAGGGGAAAACAGAGAACATGGGAACCCAAAGCACTTAAGTGGGTAGAATTGGAAAAGAATGGTAGGGTTGAATTGCCAGTCCTAGTAGGTTTACTCAACAAGAAACAACTATAATACATGGTGATGATATTTAATAGTTACAAATCATGAAAAAATTGTTGTATATATGGTTTGATCATGGAGAGTGGGAGGATCCTATAACTTGAAATTAGTGACTATGGATTCTAATTATTCTTAATCTATTTATTTACCTTTTCTAATTTTTTTCAACATAAATAAATTTTTTAATTCATTTTAAGTGATTTATCTCTTTAAAACTAATATTTTCTTATTTTTAATGTTAAAAATGAATTTTTTATTAAAAAAATCATTGCTCTCCATATTTTCAGTATATTTCCTTTTAAAATATTGAGAATCGTTACTTATTTTTTAATAAAAAGGTCTTTTGAAATTATTTTTCAAGACAATATGTAATTTATCTCACATTTAAATATTTCTCATGGGGTGTGATTTACATGGCAAGCTTACTGAGTTTTATAATCACACCTATCAAATAATTTAGGTTTTATGTTATTTATCTTTTATTTTTACTTGTTTGGAATTGAGGTGTTAGGTATGGATAGAAACTTGTATAGTCAAATCAAGGTATTCTCTTAATTTTATTTTATTTTTGTTTATTTTCATATATTTTCCATGTTGGTATTTTTACTACATTCTACATATTATGGGTAAATATATCTTTGGGATTCTATGAGGGAACTAGATTTGGATATAGTTTCCATTTCAGGTAAGCGAGTTTGGGGAAACATAGGGATTTTTTTTAATTTATTAACTACATATATTTTTTATTATTTGTTTATTTATTACCATATATTTTATTTGGAATGGATTTCTGGAATATGGTCAGGTCATGCCAAAATCTAATTTATATTTTTTCCCTGCTTGTTTTCTTAATTATTTATTGGGTGAAATTATTCCCACATGGTTCACTTTAATTATTGAGACTAATATCCATCCCATGGAAATTGAAAATTACCAGTACATGCATATTATGAAGGGATAGAATGGGTTGTTTCATGACATGTAAATTATTCCTCATAGGTACTAATAAATACATTATCATTCTATTTAAGCTCAATAAATCCCCTTCCGTTTTTCACCAGAAGATTTTAGGGATATTAATTATAAAAAAAATACCATCTCAAAACCACCACACTCTATGTATTAAATTGCTTCATATTTTATAATATAATTAAAATGATTTCACCATTTTTATTATTCATAATATAAATTATACACTTATAGTAAAAAAAATCATGCATTAAACCCTAAATAAATGAAAACAACTTTTCATTGGTATTTATCCATGACTCAAAATGTGTGGATCAGATGAAGGATTGAAATAAGGTGTATGCTTCCTTATGAAAAACTCAATAGTGTATTGGTCCCTCCTTTTTTCTTTTGTAACCTCATCATGGTTCATGGTTTGAGATATTTTCATGATCTTAATAATAATATTTTTCATTTTAGCTCCAATGTTATTTAGTTTATTAAGAGGACATCCATTACATTTTCCACCACATTCATTTATAACATGATCCCTCCAAGTCCCATAAATTAAATGAAACCAATAATTATAGTGTAAGAATCACTTTATAATAACTAGACTGAAAAATCATATAATCATGAAAATAATTCCCAATATTTCTTAAATTATGACACATTATTATTAACCTATAATAATTTTTTGGTCACCCTATAACAATTATAGTTTATCATATGTTATCATAAGTTTTATAATCATATTCTTCATAACCTAATATTAAAAAATAACTAAACTCTTATCTTATACCAACTAAAGAGAACTTAGAATAACATATATCAATATTGCATCATTTTAGATGAATATACAATACATTTCAAAATAATACATTCAATATAATGCTAAAGTAGTAGTATATTTAAATAATATACACATAATAAAGTTACTTCATGTAAGATATTAAATATCTAACACAAATTTCATCTCTCATAGTACCATTATTTGGTATTTGTTTCTTAATAACTTTCTTCATAACCTAGATAAAATCGAAACATAAAAAAGGGTGATATTAGATTCTTAGTAAGGGTACACAAGGGAGATATAAATTGATTATAATATAAAATCCTAATATAACCATAATGGTATGAGATCATGGTCCTTTATTATTAAGATCACACCCAATCAATAATATATCATAAATTATAATTCGTGGCATTAAGCTTTTTCATATCAAAATACATGAGACATAAGAGTGACTAATCATCATTAATCAATCATGAACCATGATATCATAATGTAATAATAATAACATGTTATATTAATTTGGAACAATAATAATCATATAAAATAATATCATTATTCAAGGATCACTGTAAAGGTGATCATATCATAGTGGACATAGTCCCATACTGTATTGGGTTCACCATAAAACCTCTTTTAATTCTTGGAATTGGTTCGCTCAATATCTTGTTTCATATTATCTCATGAGATAATTTTTTTTACCCAATTAGTTATATAGATATATAATTCTTAGCCCCTATCACATGATTAAAATAATATATATGTGTTCCATAAGAGTATAGAAACATTCATCATTCCATTATAGAAAAAGCCATAGAAAATAAATGATTTTCATAATGAGTTCGTCATTACATAATTATAGGACATAAAAATAAATAAAAATTATGCTTTCATTATAAATTCTGATATGATTATTTGAAATATAAATGGATTTTGAAATATATGAAAAAAAACCTTTAAAAGAACATTTGAACTCTTCTTTGAAAACATGAAAAAATAACCCTTCCTTTTGATACAATTATAATAAATAATTAATAGAATATTGAGAAATATATTTTCTTTGAAAATAACCATATAATCATGTAAAATATGATTTAAATAATAGTATGGTGATGAAGGTGGGAAATTCTATTCATTCTGTAAACATTAAAATAAATATTCCTTTCACTGTTTTTATAAAGAGTCCTAAATAAATTTTTCATAAAAATAGTGTTGAAAGTAATTTTTGAAAAAATTTAAAGTCAAATTAAAATATGTTTGAATGTGAATTAAAAAAATAATTGTATGATATAAATTAATAATAATTAAAAAAAATAAATAATAGACACATGGGAGAAAACTTGTATTGATAAAAGAGGAAGTAATGTCAGTTTTTATTAAAAAAAATCGTCATTATTTTAAGAAACAAATAGAGGATAATAAATTAAAACATGAAAACCCCAAAAATAAATAGTGTATAATAAAATAAATGTGGTTTAATGTAAATAGATAATAAAATCCCCTAAATTAGATTCATGTATAAACAATCTAGATTAAAAATGATATTAAAACATAAACCATTACCTCAGGTCGGGACATTCGTCATACATTCTTTTAAGTTCATGTATTATAAATTAAGACTTATTACACACACACACACACACACATATATATATATATATATATATATATATATTAGAACCATATTCATACATATATTACAATATATCATTCCTTTTAATTTTAAATTACCCATTAATTAATATTTCATCATTGAAATCAACATTTGGGTAATTAATGGTAAGTTTTCCATGCATGTTTCGGTTCAAGGGTTCCAATATTTTTACCTTGGTAATGTTTTAATCATATTGAGAAAAATAAAAATGTTATATGTGCCATATTTATTCATTATATACACTTTTATAACAATTCATATAAAGTGATAATGAAAAATTATTTTCATCACTTCATGGAAATTATAGTCATTACATACGCTCAAGTAATGTTTTTATTTTCCAATGAATGGAAAGAAAGAAAGGTTAATAATAATATATTTTTAAAATAATTATGAAAATATAATAAATATTATTATATATTTGATAAATCCATCTATACTATCATACAAGTATGAAGGGCTTGAAAAACAAATTGCATCACTTTGTGGAGGTTGCAATCCACACATACACAAGATCATCGTTATCATTTTCCATAAGATGGAAAGTAGAAAACTGGTTTTATTTTTAACATAAAAACATTATAATATATTAACTATACTAATTTAATAATATTAATATAGTTATGTAAAATTTATTTTAGGTTAAGGAAGAAAGATACTTTAAATATATCAATAATGGAAATTACTAATTCTTTGGGAAACCCCCTTTGGCTTACATGTTAAGCCTTCAAAGTATAGTCTTTTTTGAAGACCATAATATATAGGAAATTTATAGGGAAGTTATTAAGATGTTTTAAAATTTATGTTAATGACTTTATGGATCAAATTATGAGAATAAATTAATAGAGGATGTTCCTTTTTAAAAGTGTGGTGGCCGACAGTCTTGTAAATACATAAAACATTAAAATATATGAAATTCATATTCAAGTGAAAGTGGCATCGCAGAAAGAAAAATTAGAAGATAAGATAATGTATTTTATAAATCCACTCAACCAATAGTATATATTACTTTTTTTTGGTTTTATGAATCTATGTCTATTTAGTTTAAACCCTCATTAAACCTTTTAACCATTACTGTAGTGACAAAGTTCTACCACACTTATTATTCATTATGACAAAAAATTAAAGTTGCCTTATTAAAAAAATTGAACATAATGATTAAAAAAATTGAAATAATTTTATCAAATTAAATTTATATAATTTATATAAATTTATTTTAAAATAATCAAGATAAATGTGACAGAATTTCTTTTTAGAAAATTTCATTTTAAATCATAAAAATAAAGTTAATATGATTCATTGCCTTGTAATAACCATTAAATAAAATTTTAAAAGGTTAGATTAAATATATTATCTGAATATATCATTAAAATATTTCATCATTATTTATTTATTTAATTTATTACTAAAAAATATATTTTATGCATAAAATCAGTTTTTTCAGAAAACATCTTTTTTTTCCTTCAAATGATTTTTTATTTCTAAAAAATTGATAACCAGTGAATTAATTTTCGACATGTGTAAAAAAATTTATTTTCATATCTTTAATTATATGAATAAATTATTACGTAAAAAATATATTACATAAATAATTCCCATAAATTAAATATTTTGAAATAGTTATTTAGGATAAATAGTATTTCCTAAGTGAATCAGACCTTAATTTTGACAATTATAATTCATTTAAATACCATATAATGTGATTAGTTTTATAACATATGACAATTTCTCACATATTTTTTGGGTTTCATGCTTCACAAGTTTTATAAAACATTTATTTATTAAATAGAAATACATTCTAAAGAATGATGGTGTTACATTATACCCCTTTATAAGAATTTCACACACAAAGTTCTATCCCTCTAATAAAAAAACTGAAGATGCCTCTACCTAATAACATACTTAGGTTCCCGTGTTTCTTCCTTGAATTTATGATTCCAATAGAGAAACTTAACTAGGTGATTAATATTGTTTCATATGATTTTCTCCCTAGGATCTAAGATTTACACTGGTTTCTCCTCAAAAGAAATATGTTACTCTAATGGTATGACCGATGAGTTTTATACATATGAAGGATCAGGTATTTACATTATAAAAAAGATACATGGAACAAAACACAAACTTTAAAGAGGTAAAAATAATGAACTAGTAATAATACACTATCCTAATAAGATGAAGAATCTCATAGGGATCTATATATATAGGGATTAGTTCTCCCTTTCTTTTAAATTTCATAACATTTATCCAAGGATATATTAAAAGGAATACATTATCACCAACTTTGAACCCTAGATCGCACTGATAATTGTATGTATACATTTTTTTATTGAATATCAGCTCCCCTAATGTGTTTATGAACCGATATATCCTTCCATTCCATTTATTCAGGTAGATAAAGCCCCAATAGAATTTGTTCCCCAATCTCAACCATTCATATTGGAGTCCTACTCTTCTTTATATAGAGAGTTTCATAAAAACATCTGAGTGATGGAGTGAAATATATTATTAAAATAAAATTAAAATATATGAAGGTGTTGATACTATCCTCCTTTGAAATCCAAAAATAAATATCTCAACATATCTTCTAGGATTTTAATAGTCTTTTCAGACTAACCATCAATGTAAGGATTATATGTTGTGATAAATATTAACTCTATATTCCAATTCGGCTAAATACTACTCTATAACATTGAGATAATCCTAATATTCAAATCATATATGTTTGAGAGTGTAAATCCATGAATAACTTCAACTATATTAATATATAACTCGGTGATATAATCAATAGGGGAATATTATTTTATATTAATAATGTATGCTTATTTCGTAAGAAAATTGACTACAACCCAAATATCATTATTCCCTTTAGATGTCTTAGAAAATCCCATAATGAAATTAATAGTGATGTTTTCCCATTTCTACTCAGTTCTAGGTAATGGTATTAACACCCCCTTAGACTTTTCTCTATCAACCATAAATACTTGCATACCAAGAACTGATATACATAATCTGAAATATTTCTATTTATGATTTCCTTATATAAATGATCTTTAATTTCTATATAAATATTTATAGTTTCAGGATTAATAGGGAATGCTGAACTTTTCACTGCATATAACAACACCATATTTGATTATGGTGTTGTCCAGACACATACAATTTTCCTGAAACTTATTATTTCATCACAATCATGATTTAACTTAGGAACATCCCCTACCTTATTCGGTATCTCAATATCTTCCTTCTATTCATATTTAATCTTTACCTAAATATATTATTGAACATTCATTTGGAAAAAAATATGACCTTTCTCATTTACTTATGACTTCAAGTTTTTTCCTCTATAAATCCATAACCATTAGATATCTCTCAATTATCATCATGTGAAAACTAGTATGGACCGTCCAACATAGAGAATTAACCACCTTCTTTACCTTCCTAGCGTGGTAATGTATTAAATAATCGTAAACTTTAATCAATTTCAACCATATCCACTTATGTGTATTGACCACTTTTTTTTGTGAATATATACTTCACACATTTATGATCTTTATATCTGTTCTACCTTTCACTATAAAGATAATTCATGTATATCTTTAAAGAAGAAATTAATATAGCTAGTTCCAAATCATGAGTCTAGAAATGTTTTTTATGAACCTTGAATTATCATGAGGCATAATTTACCACCATGTTATTCTATATGATAACACAACCATGCCTTTAATTTTTATGCACCACAACAGATCCCAAACCCTTATCCACTATAGGGTAGTGTAACCATTGGTGAACTAAACAACCATAACTTTACATCCTTTAAATTATCCTCACATTCAACTATATATAGTAACTTTAATCCCTTAGATGTCAATATGCTTAGAGGATTTTATAACCATTATAAATTTATCACAAAACATCAATAGTATTGAGATGACCCATGAAAAATAATAATTTTAATAACTAGGGTTGGTATTTTCCGATGTTTAATAACATGTGTCTTTAAGGGAACCATTTATATAACCTCACATGTAATTACATGACCACATAAAGATATTTTCTATAGCCATAATTCAAAATTACTAATTTTTTCATGAAAATTATAATTTATAAATGTCTTTAACACAATCCTAAAATGATATTTATGTTGTTCCTTAGTATTATAATATATAATAATATCATATATATAAACACGGCCTCATTAAGATTAATATAATCTATAAAGATTATATAAAATATATCCATGAAAATACATGAGGTATTTGTAACTCTAAATGACATCACTCTAAATTCATAATAACCATACCTCGTATGGAATGTTATTTTTAATATGTCTCCTTTTGAACCCCCAACCGATGATATCCAAATCAGAGTTCAATATTTGAAAGGTATTGAGATCCTCATAATTTATCTGAAAAATCATCAATATGGGGTAGAGGATAATTTTTGTTGATAGTGATGTTATCAATTTATCAATAATAAATGCAAAGACACATTACACAGTTTTGGTTATTTCACCCCATGGTGACACACATGTCTGAATGAATCCCTTATTAATATTCTCTTGTAGTTTCAACATCAATTACTAAAATTCAATTGGGGCTATTCTATATAGAAAATTTGAAACATGCATAACACCATGTATGGGTTATATTTAAAACTCAACTTCACTATTCAAGGAAAGACTACGTAAGTATTTTAGAAATACATCAATATATTCCAGAACAATTGGCATATTTTCAATATTGAGTTTATCCCCAAACATTTGAGATAGATACCTCACATGGATAAGTAATAATATCAATAAAATAGAAGTAGTTTACATTTGAAGTTTGTATACATCCTCACGCTAGTAGACAATAATGTGTTGATTCGGAATACTAAACATGACTTCCCTCCCACAAAAATTGATATGGGATCCATATAGAGAGATCTAATAGATGGAAAACGTTAATTCAAATTCAACAAAATGGATAATTAAAATATATATTGGAAATTTAATGAAACAAAATTATATCGAGAGGAGCTACAAACTTGAGATGTGATAATGATCTCGTTAGGTGTTTTCACCGATAATTTAACATCTCATCATTGAGGTGATGATATAATACCCCTAGTAATTTTTATAGATATAAAAGAGTTGGTAGAACAATATTAAAATAATATATTGATAGTTCAATAGTGGATGATAATTTACCTATCACCACATCATTCTTATGACCCACTTCTATGGTTGTGATTTCATTATATTTCCTTATATCTCTTGGAGAAGTAGGTTGTTGACATAGACTATCATCACTGAACCTTAGATTTAGGAACATATTGATATAATACCCAAAATTCTTACAATTTTTTCATTGGATTGTTGGTGGTTCACTTGGTTGAGATCTATTCACATTCATTTCATTAGATTTTCCTTTTTATATCTCTTCAGCATTCAATTTCTTAATGGAGTTCTTTTCTAATCAACTAACATTTAACAGTTCCCTTAAGAAAATTTCCTCCTTTATTCTTTCAACATTTATGGATTTAGATAAGATTCATTTTATTTATTTTATGGGTATTATAATTATAATTTCCTCAAAAATCAATCTTTCAATTCTTATTAATACCATAAGAATGATGAGAATATTTACTATCCAATTATACATTGAGAGAAAATCAAATAATTTCTTCATAGACCTTGAATTCCTTTATGTATAATTCCTTTCAGATACATTGTTTTGAGGAACTGAAGTATCAATAAATTTTTTTAAATATGATGATAAATCCATAAGTGTACCTCACAATTCCTGTAAATTGTTCATCATAGGTACCAATAGATTCATCATCCTTCAACTTTAGATTAAGGAATTACCTTTCTATTTCTTTTGATTTTTTGGGGAATGTACATAATAAAAAATACACTCTTATACTCATCACATTCACTAGATTAAATTTATTCCTACTTCATTGAATTCTTAATAATACTACACCATTGATTTCTATTATCTTTCAAATGATGCACTGCTAAGACAACTTTACCATGCTTTGAGCACCAGAGATTGAAAAATATATTTTTAGTTGTTCTGATCCACTACTCAAAAACTAGTGGATAAGGTTACCCCACTAAAATAAAGTGTATGTTTCCTCATGAAATTATGAATAGTATATTGGACCCTCCTATTCACTTTTATAATTTTAAGATGATTCATGGCACGATATAGTTTCATGATCAAAAAAATATTTTGTATCTAGATCCCACGATGTTTAGATTATCAAGAGGAATATAATTTCATTGTCTAATACATTCATTATTAAAATGATTCCTCCTGGTTCTATCCATTTACTAAAACCAAAATGTATAGTTTAAGAATCAAGTTAATATAATAAGATAGGGTAATCACATAATCTTGAAAATCATCCCTGATATGTCATAAATTATGAAACCTTCAACATAATACACTTTTAGGTTCATCCTATATAAATTTTAATTTATAATAGGTTATTTAATGTTATATCCTCATAATATTTATAACCAAAACTCCAAAAAAATAAACCCTACTCTGATACCAATTGTGGGGAATTGAGCATAATATACCTAAATATTGCATCATTTTATATGAATATTCAATACATTTAATAATATTATATGTTACAAAAATATAATGTTTTAGTTTCTTGGAATAATAGATACATAATGAACTTATTTCATTAAGTAATTCAATATATTATATAAATTTCATCTCTCATACTACCCTTCCTAATTTATTACATAATACCATTCTTTCTAACCAGGGAAAAATAGAAACAAAATAAATGGTGATCTGAGATACTTCATAAGGGTAAACATGAGATATATCAATTTATAATCATACATAATAAAAAGTTAATAATAAGGGTATGATATCATGTCCATAATATAAAAATTTCATACACAATCAGTCATAGATGAAAAAATATTGAGTTATGGTATTAAAACATCAAATGATATGAGTCATAAAAGTTAGGAATATTAGAATAATTTATTCACAATTATAAGATATAAAATCATTTTTTTATTTAAGTATCTCTACCAAAGCATCACTATATAGTGGAAAAAGTCCCATAATGGAATGAATTCACTCCCAAACCACTTTTCATTCTTGAAATTGGTTCACACACTATCCTATTTCAACAATATTAGAGATATGAATCATTTAAAAATTAATCAGAGGGATATATAATTTCATCCCCACCCATCACATAATAAGAAATATATATATATATTTCATAATATCATAAAAACATTCATCATTCCATTATAATATAACCCTTAAATAAGAAAAGGGGTTCACAATGATTATATCATCAAATAATCATAATATATATATATAATAAGAGAATGGATGGTATAATTATATCATATCCTCTGTAGAGTATAAATAACATCAAAGGATTTTCATATAGTTTAAAAACACCATTAAAAGAATATTTGAAAATTTATTTATAAAATGAGAAAAGTATCATTTTATTTTGGTAAAATTTTAAATAAAAATTCCCAGAATATTGAGAAAATTATTTTCATTTAAAATAACGAGGAATTTTATTTAAATATTCATTAAATAAATGAGTAATCATGATGGTAGGAAAATTCCCTGGTATAGAAAATTATAATACAAATATTCCTTCAAAACATTAAAAAAAATAAAAACTCATGTTTAGAAAAAATTGTAGAACATCCTTTACAAAACCTTTTAAAAGATTCTAAAATATGGTTGAAGATGAATTTAAACAATCATTGAACTATACAAAATAAAAATCGTTGAAAACAATTTAAATGACAAGGACATCGGATAAAAAGTTCATCGACTAATTAAGAAATGCAGTTGAATTTTCTAAAAACAATTATTACTCCTTTTAAGTACCAAAAAGAGATGAAAATGAAATAAAAACATTAAAAAACTCAAAAATAACAAGGTTATATGAAAAAATTTTGTTTTTAATAGATAAATTAAAAAAACTCCCCCAAGGTAAATTCAAGCATAAGCAATCCTAATTAAAAATGGGATTGCAACAGAAACTCTTACCTCCAGTCATGAATTTCTTAATACATGCTCTTATGTTCCCATATAATAAATTTATATTTCTGTTAAATCTATAAAATAACCATATTAATACATAACATATAATGTATCATTCACTTATAATTTAAAATTACCCATTTATTATCAATTTTTCATTAAAATCAACATTTTAGTGAAAATTTGTCTATTTGCCATGCATGTTTATGTTCGATGGTTCTGGTACTTGTACCTTGGTCATGGTTCAATAATTTATTTAATATTAATCAAGTTATACGTACTATATTTATTCATTATATAAACTTTTATAACCTTTCATATAATTTTGTCATTAAAAATGAATTACATCACCTGTTAGAGATGGTTATATGTACGTATGCACAAATAATGTTTTCATTTTAAAATAAATGGAAAAAATAAAGATAAATAATAATATATATTTATATAATCATAATTTTATCATAAATATAAAATATTAATTCATTAAATTCATCCATATTTCCAACCATGTATAGGGTACATGAAAAGTGATTCATATCGCTTCGTAGAGGTGGTAGTCCATATGCACAGACAAACAACATTATCATTTATCATAGGATTGAAATGAGGTATAAAATGGATGCAACTTAAATAAAAAACATTTTAGTATAGTAATGATACTAATTTCATCATGTTAATATGGGTATAGAATATTTATAGGTAATTAAGGAAGAAAGAAAATTGAAATAGATCGATAAAGACAATTATATATTCATTGAGAAACCACCTTTGGATTATACCTTATATTTGTAAATGTTAGTATTTTAGGAATAAAAAATGATAATGGATATGAGGATGAAATTTAGGAAGATATTTGGTTAGTTATTAGTGTAAATAAAGGGCTCCATTTGTGTGTATATGTGGTTCTCTTTTATACGTGAGGTGGGTGGGACTCTTGTAAATTCTTAAAACATCAAAATATAATAATGTCATATTCAAGTAGAAGTGGAACCATGGAAACAAAATAATTTTGATAAGATATGGATTGGTCAAAAATAATTACATAAATATTATTTGGAGAATTTTTTAGGTTTTTTTTCCCTTATCTTTTTATTTTAACCCATCCTCATCCTTTTCCATAATGACAAAGTATTACCATTGTTAGTATTCATTATAAAGAAAAATAAAAATTCGATCATCATGAAATTTACCAGTGAAGATTAAAATCCTGGAAATAATTTTATCAAATGAAATTTCTATTAGTGTATAAATTAATTTTAAAATGAGCATGCAAAACAAAATTAAAATTATTTCTAAAAAAATGCATTTTAAAACATAAAAAATAATTTTATCAAATTCCTTGTCCAGTAAAAATAATTAAATGAAATTTTAAATTTATATTGATTATATTATATACAAATATCTCTATAATAATTAATAAAAATTTATTAATATAATATATTATGATAAAAATACATTTCACACATAAAAGCGGGTTTTCAGAAGAAAAAAAATCTATTTTTACCTACATATTATTTTATTTTAATTTCATTCCAATTGATAAGAAGTTAATTAGATTTCTATACGTGTAAATTATATTTTTCCATGTTTTTAATAATTTTAATAAATTTTTAAGAAAAACCTATCTAACATAAAAAATTATTATAAAAAAGTATTTTAAAACACTTCTTCCAGATCAATAGTATTTACTAAGTGATTTTGAATTTTTTTCAAAAATTATAATTCATTTAAAACCCATATAACATGGTTTGTTTTTAAAATGTATGAGCATTATTTATAAAAGTTTAGGGTTTATTTAATCACAATAAATCAATTTCATTTCTTTAATGAAAATAAATATATTCTAAAATCTCAGGGTTTTACATTGATGAAACAAATATTCACCTTTTTTCTGATTTATTAGTTAATAAATGGATTATATTACATAGTATAATTCATAAGAGGTTTTCATTACAATGATTCATCTTTTATTTATGGGGCTTGTGATGTGTTTATAGATATTTATCTTAAAATGTCGGTTAGACCAACTAACACTATGAAAATAACATAGATGGTCACATAAAAAGTACATCCATAAGATCGGTGGATTTACATGAATCTATATTTTAAAAAAATATTCAGAATTTGGTGAATAAAATTATTTCAAGGTATATTTATCATAAATTCAAGCAATAGATTATTGAAGATGATACTATGTTATTTTAATTTTATCTTCTATTTATTCTCCAAATAAATAAATATAATATTTATTTATTCGCGAGATGAGTAATTATAAGATATATATATATATATATATAAGTTAAGTTAATATATTATTTATCTTTTGAAATAAACATAATTTTACTATTTATATGTTTAATAAATTTAAGGGAGGATTCAGATGGATTCGATGATTTGATATATATATATATCATTTAAATAAATATTAATTTGTTTAAGAGATTGTTTCAAAACATTGTAGGTCACAAGAAATAATAACTATTATTATTTAAGAAATAAGACTTATATAATTTATTTTAATATCATTTAAATAACAACTTATTTATTTAATAGATGACATTTAAATATTAAAATTCACATTAAAATACTTATAGTTTTATCATTTTTTGATAAAATTTATTTATAGTTTTTATTAGGTTTAAATTATACAAATATAATTTATTTCAATTATTTTAATGTTAATATAATTATAAAAGTCAAACTATGTCAGGAATTATGAAAGAATTTTATTTAGTCTATTCTTCTATTAAGATCAAGAGAGAATAATAGATAGAATTTTCATTTTTTTCTCAAGAACCTAGAGAAATTATAAGATGTATTCATATAATCAATAAATAATGATGTGAATAACTTTATTCACTTATCATTGAACCTGAGATATCAATAATTACATTTAAAACTTCGTGGAACACTTTTGTACATATATAGAGGAATTATTTATTGAATTGTTGAAGTAATGAAAATGGTAAGGGGATCTGTGTTCTAGTCATCGACAAAAACAATAAGTTGAAAAATATTCAAAAATAAAATAATCATGTTATTTATTTTATTTCAATAATTATCTATAATATATTTAAAATGGTCATGTAAAAGGATTTAGGATTATTTCCTCAAGTTTAGATGTGAATTTATTAAATTCATATAGTTTTCCACTATGTTTTCAAAAATTAATCCTTTAAGTAAATTTTATCTTTGCTTTTCTCATTGCAGTATAATGAAAACTACATCATAGAATGATAAAAAAGAAAAATAATTCAATAAAAACATTCAGAATAAAATTTTGGCATGAAGAAAAGAATCTTTATCGTGATTTAATCCAATAGGGCATCCTATTAAATTCCTTTAAGTATATATATTCACATCTTCTCTTGTACTCGTTATCACCCATAAGACATTTTAAACATCATTTTTATAACACATTGAGATTTTGTGAAATATTTCTTTTTAAATTAATTTAATATTTGATATATTTTTTGTTGCATTAAACATTGAGTTTAGATTTTATTACATGAAACTCTGATAGTATCTTGCTTTACTCTCAAAAACAAAGTGTAACTTGAGATACATTCTCCACCAAGTTTAAATGAAACTTAAAATACTATTAAAATGTTATAATTAAATATAATAGTTGTCAAATTGCCATTGGAATAATGGTTATGATTATGATTAACTAAATAATGAAAATATATGGTCTATAAATGTATATAAAATATTTTTTTTGGAGACAAGTTAACTAGAAATAAAAATAATAACTATTTGGAAATAAAGGAAATCATGTTCAGACACAAATATGTGTCTTACATCAATAAATTAAAAAAATCACTTTAGGTGATTGATTATAATGAAACCAATATAATATATATTCAATAAAATTTTTAACATTCTTCCAATGAGTTTTATAGTAAATAGATAAACATAAATCCATTTTTACACGTAAAAACTCAATTTTCCTAAAAAACATTTTGTTTCCCTTTCCATATTTACTTAAAAATTAATTTCTGAAACATTTTGAAAATTTATTTGAAAAAAAATATATTTCATTTTTAAAATCATAATTTAAATATTATATTAGGTTGAATTTGTGATAATTTTCTGAAAATTTTAATTTTTTGATGAATGATGAAAAATAATGAATTTTAATTAAAAACTGCCTTTTCATTTAAAGTATTTATAAAGTAAAATTATATTTAATTTTTTATGTTAAAATTAGTTTCATTATATAATTTTTAATTTAATTCATGTCATTTTAATCATTTTTATGTTGAATTTTTACATAAAAACCTTGTAAACATTTCAGCATTTTCTCCTTGAAACCCCGCTTTCTTATCACGTCTGTGTGATTAATTTTCAATTAATGTTTTCAGATTCTTTGAATTTAATTTGAAAAAAATTATCTTATTATTTCTAATTGTAATAATTTATATTATATAATAATATAAACTTAATTATTCACCATAATTAATAGTTAAAATAGAAAAAATGATTTACAGTAGTTGAAGTAAAAAATGGGTTTACGATGGGGTTAAACTTAAAACATTACGGTTAAAATAACCTAATAACATGTATAAAATAAGATTTATAGACTTATTTAGAACCTTTATTTTACGAGTATCTATAATAATTCATTTCAATCCTTTTTCATGATAAAAACCGAGGTACATCATTTTCTTTTCAAACAATTACAATTGTTCCACTCACCTGACTTAAAAAGGACACCCACTCCCCTTTCTTATTCACACATTAAATCCATTTTAGTTTGGATAATAACTAACCAAATAACTTAAAAAATTCACATTATAATCCTATTAGCCTTATATTGGGCATAAATCCAACTTATTAAGGCTTTTGGTGAAAACTTATTGAGGTTACCTGAAGAAGTGATAACAATATTTAATGAGTGTTTTTTATTTTATTTATTCCTCCACCAACTAAAATTTCCATTAAACCATTAAAATTCAATAAAATAAGTATATTTTTTATAATTATATGTTCTTATGATTTTTAAATTTCTTAAAACCATCTCCACTTACATCAAATGAGTTCTGAAATCATCATTCGTGTGTATGGTGGACTACCGCCTCATAGAGAAATATCATCCATTCTTACATTACAACATCTCATAGTTGGGTATGATGATGGATATAAAGTATATATATTATATTTATAAAATTATTATACCTATTTAATATTTATATAATATATACCATTTTTACTTCCCATTCCATATTGGATATGATAATGTTGTTCATGTGTATGGTGGACTACCACCTCGTGAAGTGATGTGGTTCATTTCCCAAAAACGCTATAAATGGATGATTAAAAGGATATATTTAATTAATATATGTGATATTAATGAGATAATTATGATATAAAATCCATATTTATCATTATTAAAAGATAATAAATCATTTTATCTATTACCTTTTCACTCACTGAAAGATGAGAACATTGCTTTTGTATGTGTGCATTACCGCCAACATAAAGCATTGTGACTCGTTAGTTTCATAACAAAACCACATGTATGATATGTATATGTATATATAATGAAATATTATCATATTATTATCATTTTTTGAATAATAAATATCAACAACCTCTTTTTTTATAAAGATCTTCAAAAAATGGAAACGTTACTCATGTGTATGTATGACTTATCGTCTCTATGATCATAACGTACTTCATTTATTAAAATAATATTTCATGGTTAGAATTAAAACTATAATTGTTTTATAAATATTATAATTATATCATGATTATTATTCTTTATATTATGGAACCATGATCAAAGTAACATGACTGATAATAAAAAATACAAACATATATGAAAAACAAAGTAGTTATTACCTGAAACTTGATTTTAACAAGGAATTGGTATTAAATGGGTAATTAATGGTCAAAATTAAATATTATATGGTATAATATATATTTATTTATTTATAATAAACATATATTTATTATAAATTTGGTTCCAATATGAAATAAGTGATTCAATACTTAAGGCAATGTATCTCTAGTCTCTATTTTATTTCTGGGAGACAATTGAAAATTCACCAATTTTTTTTTGTGTGCTGTATATATTACCCATTTAACATTTATATCGTTAATATAATTATTTTAATGTTATTTAATGTTTTATTGGATATTTTTATTTATTATTTATCATGATCTAGATTATTTTTAAAGCGGTAAGGAATTTCTGTCTCACTTTTTACTTTTGTGAGAAATATACCATATTCAACACTTATTTATTTTATGTGGTGTATATACTAACCATAAATGTATTTTATGAAGATTATCCTAAAAATTACTTGGATTAAATATCCATTTGATGATATCTATTTAATGGGTATTATGTTTCAAATGTTACCAGTGGTAATGGATTTACGTTACAACCTCATCGTTTATTAAGATTGTTTATGATTACGTATCTAATGTTTAAATATTATGATATAAAAATAAAGAATAATCAGGAAGTTCCTTATCATCTGATTATTCATGATATATTCATGTAATATTAACAATTGTTTCACTCTAGGGTACTAAAAATAATTGCTAAAATATTTTTAATAAAAATCATCTTTATTTCACTCTTTTGACGAAAATGATTTTTCTTTCAAAATAATTTTTTTAAATAAAATTAATCCAAGATTTTAAAATTATTAAAATTATTTATTAAATTAAATTTTATCCATGTTTAACTTTTAAAAAAATATTTTTAAAGTAATCTTCATATCATTTTCCAAACAATTACTGTTTGTCTTTAACTAAAAATGTGAAAAGAACTTTTTTTAAAACATGTATGACATGAATAGAATATTCCTCCACCATGATCATTGTTTTCATTTAATATTAATTTATATGTTTTCAAGGTTATTTTTAGATAAAAATATTTTTAAAAAAAATGAATTTTTATTAAAAAATGTTATTTTCTTAGAAAAATTATTTTCTCCCGGAAATTTTCCAAGTAATCTTCCAAAGTCATTTTCTATATATGATTACATCCTTAGTTGTAACATATTATTTAATGGGGATATAAAACTATGATGCCATTATTTTTATTTCATATAATGTTTTATTATGACAAGATGTTTATGAATACCTGTTATCTTCCACAGTTTATACCATGATTAAATTATTTGGAACCCCACTTCTTTTTTAACATGTTATGACATGATGAACTGATTAAATGATTATGTAACCTGCCTCCTTTACATAGGTTATGATATGATAAAAATTTTATGAAACCCATTTCATTTCATGGGTTATGATATGATTAATTTTTATGATCTTGTGTAACACATACACATGATTTTCATTATGTAACGTGTGGGACCAATATCTCTCTCCACTACATTGGGTAAATATAGATAACTCATGATAAAATATGTTATGCATAAACCTGAATACATTTTCACAATTCAATAATTGAACATGATTTCATTTTCAAAATATTATGTGTGAACCTAATTACATGTTCACAGTGTTATGCATATACATATCTTTAATTTCCATAATTTTATGTGTGGACCTATATTTATTTTCATTTATGTTACACATGCACCTGGTTTCATGTTTATAAATTTATAAGAGGTCTTAATTTCATATGCTTCACTTAATGAGTGTATTTGTCTCAAATTATCAATTTTCACAATGTTATATGTTGATGTGTGTGCCAAAAATCTATGTCTTGTTCCAATGAAATGTTCTTATGGCTCATGTTCATTGATTCCATTATGATTCATGTATTATGAACTATAAAAATTTATTCCATGACTCATTTTTATGATCTATGATATGCATGGTATGGTTTTCAAATGTTATTCATTTGTTATCAAACCCATATGATCTTTCTATATGTATATATCTATTATTTACCCTTACTGAGCATATTATCTCTCTATTTTTTATGTTTCCTCTCCCCAGGTTATGAAGAAAGGTTTAAAGTAGGGTATGTATATGAAGAGAACTGAATGGGAAGATTGTTGTTAATGATATTGAATATATTTTACCAAATTAGAATATTTTTTACCTAGTCTCCAAAGGTACTAAACTATTATGGTATTCTAGCATGTTTTTGTGTAAATTATTGAATATTAATCTAAATAGATGTAATATTTGTGTATGAGAATCCTATGTTATTATAGGTGGTATCACAGGAAAGGTTTAGTTGACCTTTGGAAACTATGACGACAAAAGATTAGTGGGATCCCTATTGATATTTCTAATGATATGTCTAGGGATGTATCTAAGGATAATCCTAAGGATGAGTAATTGTATATTAAAATGTCTTAGAATTTTGGAAAAGGATAGATCAAGTGGTTTCTAATAAATTACAGACCTATCACATTACTAAAAGTGGATGTAGCTCTAGAATATTGGTACTTAGGGGAAATAAATCCAAAAAGGGTGAATTGTGCTGGACTCAATTGTTTCCCCTTGTAATAAAATGGTCCTTACTACATTCTTGGTTTGACACTCCTGGGGGATGTGATTTGGAAATTCACAAACTCTATATGAACCATTATACATGATTTAAGTAGATGATGACTATGAATGACTAAAAATAAACCTACGGTTTCATATATAAAAAATAAGATGTCCTAATTTAAACATCATGTAAGTAATATTTCAGGATTATTTGTTTTTCCACTATGATTATTTTTTCGCACACTATGTTTTTTTGGTTTTAGTCAATGGATATAACTAGAAGGAATGATGTTAACATTGAGTCTAATGAATTATTTGGTGACCATGAGAAACCAAATCAAATGATGATAGGATAGAAGGATATTGTGATTATTCTTAATCATCTATCATGATATATTATTAACAACGTGAAATTTGGTGAGATTTATTATGCATATAATAATAGGAATATTTAATTTTATGAAATTTTATGTCATAATGAACAAATATGAAAGAAGATATGGCTTCCTACATGTAAAGAAGGTGGGAATAAAAACCATTAGAAATATCTAAAATCGAAGGGAAGCTATTATTTGTGTGGAAACGAAGGTCATGTAGCAATAAATTGTGAATGATTTCAACGTACTATATGTGGAGAACATGAGAATTATCCAAATAAATTACCTAACCCAAGAATTAACTTCCATATCAAGGAAGGACATATTCCATTCAAACCATTAAATTTGAAGTATTGATGTATTTGTGTATTTGGATTCAATAAATACATTATAGAAGTATTTTAGAAATGGTATTTTGTTTATAAGAATCATGAAACATCTAAGGATTTCATTATTTTTCGTAGAATATATTTCTCCATGTAATATTAATAAAAAAGTTATAGATTCCATCATATTTTTCTGATTTTATGGTTGATCATAATTACAAAGTCTTGGAAACTACTTTTGCTATTTTATGTTTTGGGAGTTTATCAGGATTAAGGATATATTAAGAAACATTTATCGAAATACAACCCTTTGGTTTTGATGATGAATCCCTATTTATGGACATATGATTAAAGGTATTGTCAACCTTTATGGTTTATCTTATATTTTATGTTGAGGTAATTATGGGTTATTATAATTTCAAAATTTTCCTATTAATATAGTTCTAGAAAGTGATAACCTACAAACTAGGAGACAACCTGTTACATCTAGAAAGGACATGGGGATTGAACACATAATCTAAGGGAGACAATGGTATAATGCCTACCACTGTCCTATATGAAAGATTATTTATGGTGGGAAAACATAATGGGTGATATTTCTGAATATGTATCTCAATGACTAGTACATTAACAAGTCAAGGCTAAGAGAAAAAGGCTTAAAATGATGCTATAACCATTAGCCACACTATAAAATAAATGGGAAGACATTAATGTGGGTTTTGTCATCAGACTCCCCAAAATAATCAAAAGGGAATATTGTAACATGTGTTATAGGCAATATCCTTATGAATTCAACACAATTTATCTCTACCAAATTATATTTTTCTTTGGATAAGCTTTACAATATATACATTAATAATAAAATAAGAATTTCATGGAGTAAAACATTATATTCTATCTTATTAGCATCCAAAGTTTACTTCAATATTTTAGAGAATTATTTATAAACCTCTTTATGTGATGTTGAGTTTTAATACTGAATATTATCCTTAGATAGATGGTCAGTTGGAGATAATAATTCAGACCCTAAAAGATATGCTAAAATATTGATTTATGGATTTTAAAGGTTTTTGTGATTAACACCTTCATCAAGTTGATTTTTATTACAAAAATATCTTTTACTCAATCATTAATATGGATACTTATGAATACATTTTTGTAAATATGTGTATAACTCCAATGTAATGGAATAAAGTTGCAGAAAGAAAGTTATTGGAACCTGAGCTAGCTAATGAAATTGAAGAGAATTTTAGATCCATTCAAAAACATATACATAGAAATTTGACAAAATGTGATGAAGATAATCATTAATGTGATCTAGAATTTGATGTTTGTGAGAAGGTATTTATATTAATTTTATCATGGAAGAAAGAAGGGAAAACTAATCCATAGTTATAACAATTCCTTTGAAATTCTTGATAAAATTAGGACAATAGAATATCTCTCGACATTTCCACCAAAAATATCTCAGGTTTTTTATGTGTTCTATGTATCTCTTATAAGTGTAGACCATATGCATCACATTTATTGAACTCAAAGGTCTTACCAAAGATTGTGATCTGTCTTATAAGGAATAATTGGTTGATATTCTAGATCAAACTATGAAATTTTTACAAAACAAAACCACTCACATGTTAAATATTTTGCAGTGAAACCAAAAACTTTATAAATTTATGTAGGAACTATAGGATATAATGAGGTAGAATTATCATCATTTTTTAGTACCAAAGTGATGAATTTTTATGGGAAATTCATTTTAAAGGTGGTATAATGTTACACCCTGAGATTTTTTGAAATAATTTTATTCAATTAAATATAACCTTTTTGATATTTTTTTACAAGAAACAATTAGTTTATCTCACATGAAACAAAACCTTGATCTTTAATTTCATTAAACACAATATAGAGTGTAACTTATGATACATGTTTCACCAAGTTTAAATGAAATGTAACATACTATTAAAATATTATTATTTAATATGATAGTTATCTCCTAGTGGTTATAATTTTGTGTATGAATAGGATTAATTAAATTATAAAATTATGGGTTCTAATGGTGACAAATTAACTATAAATATAACCAAAAACTATATGGAAATATAGGAAATATTTTTCTGAAAAACTACTTTTATGCACATAATTTTTTTTACCAAAATAATTTAAAAAAAGTTTTTTGGGTGAATTATTTTAATTAAATATAACTATTATATATTAAATAAAATTATTAACATTAATATTATTTGTTTTCTAGACAATAGTTAATAATAAATGAAATTTTATGCTTAAAAACATATTTTTCTATAAAATAGTTTGCCCTCTTTTAGATAACATACATTAAAAAATCTGTAGCACCCCAATCCATGTTCCCCAGAGTCGGTGAATTATTACATAACATTGGCATGATCACAAGGGATGAAATCTTGAAATATCGATTAGTTTAGTAGCCTTGGAAACACTAGATACATTCATAAGTTTTACATGAAATTGTAAAATGAAATAAAACAACAATATTGTCCATAGACCACACTCATATCCCATCAGACTATCCCTGCAGGTCAGTCATAAAATACTTCTTCATATCCTAGAAAAATAAAACATTGAAAGGGGTGATCTCAGATTCTCAATAAGGATAATAATATAGCAGAAACTTTCATAAATGAGCATAAACATTTAATGAAATGTATAACTAAAACCAAAGTCTTTTAAACTTGAACTTCAGCAATATATGGAAAAGATAAAGTCAAATGATTCCATTTATTTATTCACATGGATATTCTACTAGTCTAATAATCAGATGAAATATCAATAGCCACTTTCATAATGATGGAATGCATAATGCCAGATTATCATAACCATATATTCAAGTCCTTGTGCCAATAATAAAAATAAGTTTTTGTCAACGCCTTGTGCCAAGACACTAGTTTGTCTCATGAGACATACCAATGTATCGAGGAGCTATAGCGGGCTCCACCTGTCACTTACTAAGTCCAATGCATTCTTCATATGAACAGGTTTAAAAATAACATAAACATTCATATTAAAAATAGCATACGAAATGTCAATACATTATCCATAAACCATGAATGGTATAAAAATAACACATGCACATCAAAAACATCATAAAACTTTCAATACAATATGAAAGTTTTGTATCATAATAAATCAACTTCAAATAAGCTTAAAATCCATCAAAGGATGTTGTCATAGATGAAATCAAAACAATTTGAGAGAAATGTTTCTTTTTTTAAATAATTTAAAATTAAAATAATTATAAAATAAAACATTTACATTGAAAATATTCTTATAAGCTTGTAAGGAAAGCTTTTATTATTTTATAAAGGCGGAAAATTGCTGCACCTTCTGTATAAGTTAAAAAAACATTCTTACCTTAATTTTGTCGAAAAGGTTAAAAAAGACCTTGTTTGGAAAATGACAGAAAGATTCCTTTATAAAAATATTATAAAAAGTCAAACAATGGTATAAATGACTTTAACCCATATTCTATAAAATATTAAGAATGTTTTGAAATACATTTTTAAGAAACATGGATGTGGATGATAAAAAGGTCCGAGTAGATAATTACGTATAAACAACCTCGGATAATGAAGAGATTGTGAAATTAACCCTTACCTCGTTCTTTTCCTTAGTCGAAGGTATGTTAAACTCCTATATAATAGTTAAAAAATTGTTATTAAATTATAAAATAATCATATACATAAATATTATATCATATATGATCTTCTAATATTGCTTTGTTAATAATATTTTAGTATTATCATCATTTTGGGTGTTAACTTACTCATTTTTTTATAGGTTTTGTTACATAAGCAGTGTTTTTCATGGATAGGTTGTATATTATTCATATACAGAATTATATAAAGTCCTTAAATTTTATTTGTAATCATCAAATGAAAATTAGTCTTGAATGGATACGATGGGGAATGAATCTCATCGCGTTCGTGGAGACGATAGTCCGTACGTACGCACGAGCGACAATATCATTCTTTTGATATTAAAATATTATATAATTGAATGGTATATAATATATACAGAATCATTATCATATTATATTTATTATTTACATCAGTTATAATCATTATTATACCCATACAAATGAGGAAATGTTTGAATAACAAACTACACCATATAGTGGAGACGGTAAGTCGTACGTACGCATGTGTGGTGAATTTTTCATTCATAAGATAGATAAAATAACTAATATGGTTGTAAAATATTTATAATAACATAAAATTATATATAATATACTGGATTTATTATTTTATAATGTAAAAAATAAGGAAAGAATAAGTGGAAGAAGAAAAGAACATGAAAGAGGGTGGTGAAATTGTTACCTCTTCTTTTGGTGTTTCCTTTTGAGTTGATCAAAAGGGATCCTTAGGTTGGATTTATGACTAAAAGAATGCCTCTAAGATGAAGGGATAGAACATGAGAGGGTAATTGGTTAGGGGTTGTCCGAACCAAAAGTCTTTGAAGATATGAATTTGAGAGAAGGGGGAGTGCCCTTTTATAAGAGGGGTGAGGGGCACCTTAGGAAAAACATAAAATATTATTTTATAACAAATTCATATTTGGTTTATAATGGCTTCAAAGTGACTTATTTCAAGGATAAGGTGAGTATGGGTCGAAATCCTTTCAACCAATAGATTTTAGATAGGTTTGGGGTACTATATTAACCTTATCATTTATATTTAACTCTTAGTTCAATAGTTTGACATTTACCATGTCTCTTTGTATTTTTATATTATATAGTTAATAAACTTACAATAACAATCCAAGAGAACCCCAAGTGGTTAATTAATGATACACCTATCATTATATAAGTTTTATTTCTGAACCTTAGATTTTTAGGAATAGAATATCAATTAATAATATAATATCTGTTTTAAAAACTATTTTATTTCAATTTTGACACTATTTGGAAATTAATTTTTGTGAAACATATAACAGCATTATTACTTCGAAAGAAGTTAATTAAATCAACTCTAACATGTCATAATAACCTATAAAATTAGTGGAATTTATAAAAAGTCTCAAATTACATTTATTTGGATATTTATAATATCAATTATTTTAATATTTCATTAATTAGACTATTAGTGCATCACCATTGTGTCATAAATAAATTAAATTATTTAATGTATAAAAATTATAAATAAAATATAATTATATAGGTAATATTTTTACCTTTCTAATGAATATTTATAATAAAATTTATCTTATATATAACCTTATATTAAAAATGTTTTTGTTATTAAACTTTGATTTTAACTCTTTTAACTCTTCTTTGAATTAAATAATAATAAATGTCTGAATCTATTCCAAGTGGACCAAAGAGATTCATATTTTATTCCTAAGTTTTTTTTGGGTTGAATTATAATAGAATTAGGACATGTGTTAGTGTAATAATACTATCATTTTCACCCTTAATTACCCTATTTACTTTTAATTGTGGTAAATAAATGTAAAAAGTTACTATTCACCAAAAATTATTTTCATCCCATTGAACCAAATTTTACTTACTTATATCAACCACGTCTCTCGGATTTTTGAAATTCAATTCACAGAAGTGATAAAATTATGTTTTATGTGAATTTTCAAATTCACCTAGGAGATGGGTAAAAGACGGTGAAAAGTTCAATAAATTTTTTATATATCTAAAATTATTATAAACTGAATCCAATTACTTACATTGAAATTATATATATATTATGTATATATTTTGACCTAAAATAAATTTAAATAAAATAAATAATTATTTAAATAAAAAGTCGGTTTTAACTAATAACTCAGTGTTTTTCACTATTCATCAAAAATCGAACGTTTTCAGAAAAATACAAAAAATTCACCCTAGTATAATTTTGATACTAAGAATCCAAAAATGAAGTCCATTTTGAAGGATAAAATTTATAAAATTTTAAAAATTGAGTATTACTATTCATAATGGCTAGTTTGATTGGTTGTGGTGTGTGTTATAACTCGAAGTTGCGTACAACACACGCTACTGTATTATTCAGAGAGAAGCATACTGTGGAAGCTTGGGGTGTTACAAAATATTTGGAACTTTTTGAATTTTTATTTGAAAAAAATTTATATTTGAAATCCTAATCTCAAAATCACCTTAGGGTTAATTTTTAATAATATTCTAAACTGATTAATTTTTTGATGAAAAGGTTAAAAATAATAAATTATAATTGAAAACTGTATTTTCAATTAAATTATTTATACAATTAAATTAAATTTTAAATTGGTTTTAAATTAAAAATAGTTCAATTATATATATATATTAATCTAATTGATTTCATTAGATTAATTTTTATATTAAATTTCTATATAAAAACCATGTAAACTTTTGATCATTTTCTCTTTGAGAACAAGTTTTCTCATCTCATCTACAAGGTTAATTTTAAATTAAAATTTTCCACTTATGTGAATGGAATTTAAAAAAATGGATTTATTATTTATAATAATTATAATTTATTTTGTTTAATAATGTAAAATTATTTTTTTAACATAATTAAGAGAAAAAATAGTTAAAATTATTTACCTTGGTTAAAGTAAAAATGGGTTTACCTTGGGTTAAACTAAAATGATAAGGGTTAAAATTACCTAATAAATTGTATAAAATATATATTATATCTATATTTAGACCATATAAATCATATTTCTCAATAATGATCCATTATAGATCTTGTTGGAATGATAAATACATCGTTACACCTTTTTATTTTCAAAACAGTACAGGTGTGTCATTCACCTCACTTATAAAAGGCCACCCCTCTTTTATACATTTCACACCTTAAAAAAGATATGGTTTAGAAAATAAGCTCTATAATCAATTCCCCAATTTCATCTTGTCATCCAAGAATCCTTATTTTGGTAATAAATTCTACATAGGGAGGATTTTGGTGCAAACCTAAGGAGGGAACCCAAAGGATAAAAAATGTTCTTCAATGAGCATTTTTATATTATTTTTTCCAATACCTCCTTAAATTATTAATAAAACATGAATATTAGATAAAATTAGTATATTACATATACATAGATGTTTTAAGGTTAATTAAATTACTTAAAACCATCTCCAATTCAATAAATTTTTTTGTTAAATCATTATTCGAGTTCACGATGAACTATCATCTCGCGAACCGATGCCATTCGTTATTCCATTACCACAAATCACTGTTGGTAATGATGATGTATATAAATCACATTATTTATATTTATATCAAAATCATACCTATTTATTCATTATATCATATATACCTTTTTTACTTTCCATTCTGTAGGGGATACGATAACGTCGTTCATTTGTACGGTGGACAACTTCCTTGCAAAGTGATGTGATTTGTTTTTCACTTACACTTTACATGGAAGATAATAAGGGTAAAATTAATTAATAGATGTGATAATAATGAAATAATTATGATATTAATGAAATATTTTTCATTCTAAAATGATAATATATTACTTTATTTCTAACCTTTTCACTCACTGAAATATGATAACAATGTTGATGTACGTGTGGACTAACGCCTTCACCAAGCGATTTGAATGTCCCATTGCATCACCACATCACTTGGATGACATTTTTAATTTTATTTAATAAAATATTATGATATTAATATAATTATATATATATAAAATATTACTTACCATATTTCTATAATGATTTTTGAAAAATGGAAATGATACTCATGCGTATGTACGACCTACCATCTTTATGATCACAACATACTTAATTTATCAAAACCATAATTCATGATTATCCTTTTAAATATTATTGATGTATAAATATTATAATTATGTAATGATTATTATTCATAATATTTTGTAATCATGATCATCATAAGAGGATTGAAAATAACAAATCAAAACATATACAAAAAACAAATCAGTTATATCCCAAAACATTATTTAAACATGGAATTGGTAATAAAAGAGTAAAAAATAGTCATAAGTAAATAACATGTGGTATAATATATATATTTATTGATTTATATTAAACTTATAAAAATTTTAAATGAGTCTTTAACATGTATTAAAGAAGTCGATATGTAATGTAAGAGATTTCTAGTCTCTCTTTTATTTTCGAAAGACATGTGAAAATTCACCTCTCATTTATTTTGTGTGGTGTATATACTAGACCTATAAAATTTTATATAATTAATCTCATTATTTTTATTATACTTAATTTTTTATTTTATTTTATTAATTATTATTGATTGTGATCTATAAAATTACTAAAATGGTAAGGGATTTTTGTCTTACTTTTTACTTCTCTAGGACACATGTCATATTCACCACATAATTCTTTTATGTCATGTATATACTTCCCATTATTGTAATTTATAATTATTATAAGAAAAGTTATGGGTATTAAATATTAAATTTAGGATCTATCTTTCATGTGTGTTATGTTTCAAATGTTACCAAAGTGGTAGTGGATTTATGTTACAATCTCATCATTTATCAGGATTTTTTATGATTAAGTCTCTAATGTTGACATATTATGATATAACTCACATGAATCCTCGTGAAATTTCTTATAAATTGTATATTTATGATATATTCAAGTAATATTACCATTTTACACTCTTTGAAACTTAATCTAATTGAGTAAATATTTTTAATAAATTTTTATTTATTTATCTCTTCCGTCGAAAACATTTTTTCTTAAAAAAACATGTTTTATATAAATGTTTAAAAAAATGTTTTTATAATTCTTGAAAATATTTATTAAATACATTTTTAAACATGTATAAATTTTTATAAAATATTTTATAATTAATATTCATGTCATTTTCCAAACAATTCATGTTCAGCCTTTACAAAAAATGCGAAAGGAATCTTTGTTTTAACTGTACAACATGAAAAAAATTCCACTTTCATGAAAATTATTTGATTTGAGGAATAATTTATATGTTTTATAAATTATTTTAAAATATAATTTTTTTCAAATTTTTTTATGGAATTTTAGTATTATAAAGGGATTTTCAGTGGAAAGTTATTTTCCTAATGAAATGTTGCAAGTGGTCTTTCAAAAACAATCTCAATTTAAGATGACATCCTTTATTGTAATTTATTCTTTGATGGGGATATGAAGAAAGGATATCATTGTTTTTTTATGAAAGGTTTATCATGAAATTATTTTTATGAAACCTATTTCCATTCCATGGGTTATACCATGATAAAATTATTATAAAATAGACTTTTTTTCTACAGGGCAAGAAATGATGAAATGATGATGTGATTAAATTATTATGAAACCTATCTATTTTGTAAAGACCCATATTTTTTCATGTAAATTTTTTTTATAAATTATATAGGAATATTAAGAGTCTTTGAAAATTGACAGCACGTGATTCTGAGGCGTGGAGTGCTGGGAATGAATTTTTGAACTTCTTTTTAGGTACGTTCAGTAAACATGTGAGAGGGTTTTTGTAACATTTGAACCGGTGCTTGGAATTAAAATCTGAGGGCACCATTGAACTCATAGCATCAATATTCCCTTAAGGAGACCTTCACCTCGACCATAATAGGTCAAGGGTGGAAGTTAGTTTTCCATATTTTCGTGGGTGTGTTAAAAGAATAAAAATATAAAATAAAACATTTATTATTTTATTTTTCTTTGCGAAACCTCCCATTTGAATTTATTGGTGGGGACCACCCAACCCTTGAACTCCCTCTTTAATTTGAGTTTACTTTTGGTTTCTCTCCCAAATTAAATGTGCCAACTTTATTTTAATTAATGTTCCAACAATTAATTTAATTAATAGACTTAACTCAATTTAAATTGGATCCTCATCCTTTTAGTGGAGATCATTGGAAAAGGAGATTTGGGAGGGCCTTCATGAACTGGGAAGAACATCCTCCAAATGAAGAACATCCTCCAAATGAAGAACCTCTCCAACGAAGAGCATCATCCGGATCAAGATTGAGGAATTGACTTTGGAGCACCTTGTTGGAGTAACGAACGTCAACGTCACCATCTTCATCAACTTCGTTTTCTTCCTCACGCCACCTCTATCGGATGATCTAGGAAGGGGTTTCTAATTTGAAATATGATTAAATCTATTTTGTTGATTCTTCATATTCTGGTTGCACAACAATGATGGCCAAACAGACATGTCCAACGTCCCGCACATATACCTCGCCCCTTTTTCCTTTGTTTTTCGTGCGTTCTTCATGCGTTCATCAATGTCAAATATTTAACAGCGCTGGAAACACAATGTTTTGTTGAGTGCGATGTATGGACGCGGAGCCCTTGACCTGAGGATCCTGAATATGCAGTCGTTATATTTTTTCAGGCTTAGAATGAAGATGTGGTGAATCGTGGAAGAGGAGGGCAGTCGGCACACTGGTCGGCCGCGTGGAGGTAGGGTGGCGCACGTCCGTGCAACCAGATGAGTAGGAGATCGCGACTCGTCGGCCGTGGCAGAGTAGGGTGGTGTCCGGCATCCATCCAGCCACATTGCGAAGCGGCGGTGCATGTACGTGCCACCGGTGGAGTAGGAGGTCGTGGATGCTTGGTCGCGGCAGAGGCTGAAGGGCGGCTGGAACCCGGCCGACCATGGAGGACAGTGGCGCCAGCACGCCGCTAGGAGGAGGAGGACCGGCTGGCTATGGTGCACCGAGCAGGATCCACATCGGTGGGTCCCACTTACAAAAATGGAATGACCCTTTGGATGTTCGGGTGACCTGGGATTCACCTCCCTCCTGGGCGTTGGCGAGGGTGGACCTCACTACGCCAGTCCACCCGACTGCAAGCCGCGCCCAGCGGGGGCTGGGCCGGGCCGTCCCCTTCATGGGACGAGTTAGAAAACAACCCAGCTCACCAGGCCCACCGAGACCCAGGCCATCTGGGCCGGACCCAGACTAGGTTGGTTCGACCCAAACTGGGTCGAGTCGGCCCAGGTCGGGTCGGACCAGGTCGGAACGGACCTCGGCCCATCTGGACCCAGTTTCACCTTTTTGGCCATAACTTGTGATCTGGGTGTCCATTTGAAGAACCATGTGGAACACCAAAATACATGGATCAAGACGGTTCTTTGGTTATACTCCACTTGAGTTTTGGATAAAGTTGGAGTATGGCTACGTTGGGTCGAACCCGAATCCAATCGGGCCCTTGGAACAGAAACTCGGATAACTTACATACCGAGCATCCGATTGACGTACCGTCTGTCGTGTTCGGTCCCTTTTGACGTGACAATCCTTTGGGATACTTATTAATGGAACTTAATACTGGTTTAAATATGACCAATGTCTTGAGGAATGTTTCTCCTAGAATCAAGTGTGTTATGAGTAGGAATCCAGTGGTTAGCAGTGAGGCGGAGGTTGGAGACAGATCATACAGAATTTAGAACCGAGCGATCTTGTGTAGTTCAGCACCGATCCTATGTGGTCAAGATCCTATGTGAGATAGTTCTCATTGATCTTGTGTGGGTCATCTCATACCGATCCTTTGTGGGTCAGATCCTGTGTGGTTCAGTGCTCAGTGATCCTATGTGTGTCAGCGCATGCTGATCCTGTGTGGTTTAGATCCTGTGTGGGTCATTGCGGAGGTTAGTAACTATCAACTTCGGGTGGGTAAGATCCTATGTGGGTCATTGCAGGGGTTAGTACCTATCGACTCTGGGCAGTTCAGATCCTTTGTTGGTCATTTAGGGGGTTAATACATATCGATCATGTGTGGGTCTGACTCCGTTTGGTCAGAAGCAGTGCCTCTTAATAGAATAAGATGATCTAGCTTTACGACTAATAATCTGTACTTCTATACTTAATTTATACCTGGTATGAGATGAGTTTTTACCTTTGTGGTATTCTTTCCTTCATGGAACATTTGAGCTTTGGGCTAATGAGTTGGTCCTTGTGTTTCCTCATGAATTAGATGGGTATACTCGACAACTTAGGTATATGTATGTGCATATACATAATTAGGGTTAACTATTGTTTTCATGATTTGTGGTTTATAATTTGTGGATTCTGAGAGAGCTTCGTGGGTATTGGGGTCCCTAATGAGTATTTTTATACTCACCCCTACATTTGCTATGCCCACACCTTATTGTGTCTTGCGCAGACAACGGACATCGTTCATAAAGGATGAGGGTACCAGGACTAGAAGCTGCTCGGAGGTGGTCATTAGATGAGATGATCCGTAGAGATGACCATTCGAGATTTGTTCCTATGCTTCAGGTAGGATCATTGGTGGGTGTTCATAGGAGCTATTTTTCAGTTTTACATGTACTTTTCAGTTGTCCTTATACTTTCCAGTTGGGCTTGGATTCTAGCCCCTTTTACTTACTGTACTCACTCTGTTTACTCTATAGTTTACTTTGAGCTTGTATCTTTTTGTTTGCTTGGTTGTGATAGTTTTCAGTTTTAAAGGTAATGCCTTCCCAGATTTAGGGATATGACTTTCCAGTGCTAGTCGACAACACCTGGCCAATGGAAGGAGGACTTGGGGTAGTCATGGAATGGGCCCCGGGGGACGGGTCGTGACAGAGTTGTATCAGAGGATTTTGGTTCTAATGAAGAACTAGGACTCTGATATTTTTTGTGTGGTAATAGTGTTAAGTTTTATGAGTGTGGTTTTTAGTTCAGGGAGTCCAGTGTTGGTGTGGCGGCTGACATATCCATACACTAGGACCCTGAATTCTGATTTTCGACTCAGTGCACAAAAACTTTGATTGCATGTGTTTTTTAAGAGTTTTTACTTATGATTTCTTTGAGTCAGGTCCCCAGGTATAACTTAATGACCATGGTGCTCCTGTTCCTTATCAGGATGTCACTGCATAGACATCTAGCTAGGATTCCCAAGAGAGTACATGATGAAAGCCCACTAAGCAACGAGGCTCTGGTGCAGGGCCCTCTTACTGTGTTGGCACGTTCGAGTGGTGTACCAGTAGCACCACAACCCATTGGGCAGAAGTTACCACCATATGCACTGGCAGACGGTGCACACCAACTGATCACATTACATGATTTCCAGTAGTAGTGGCCACTAAGTTTTTAAGGTGGGGTAGATTCCTATGCGGCTGAGGACTGGCTAGAGGCTTTGGCTAGAGTTTTCCACCTAGTTGAGACACCAGCAGTTCAGATGGTGATCCTAGATGCTAGTTTTTATCAGTGTGTGACCATGAGGATGGTCCACATGGTGGTGAGTCTTTGGTACATGGACCTTTTCCCGATATGGTACCTTCGGGTAGTGTGCCAGATATATCACTACCCATTGTTCCGCAGTTACAACCAGTGGTACCGGTAGAGGAAACATGAGGCTTAGTGTCTTACATGTGTTTCAGCATCATATACCCCTCAAGTTATAAGGTACGCCTGACTTACAGGAGGCTAAGGACTGGAATGAGGAGGTGGCTTAGAGTTCCCTAGAGCTTCTACAGCTTCGGTAGGATGACATGTCGGTAGCTGAGTATTCATTGAGGTGTACCAACCATTCCTGTTACACGATGAATACGATACTATCAGTGCTTCAGGGATCAGACTTCTGAGCGAGTTGTGTTTAAGGACATCCAAGCTATCACTATTCCTCTATGTATTCCTACTTATTTTGGGGTTCTAAAGGTAACCTTTTTGGTTGAATGTTCTTTGATTGATCGGATGCATCTAGTGAATGTTAGCAGTGGGAAATCAGAAAACTGACACCAGTCTTAGAGACTTAGGCATGTAAAATTTTTCAAGAAGAGGAAGTGCTTGGGATAGATGAACTTGCAGGGTAGAAGACATGGAAGTGGAGTTGGGAGAGTAATATGTGGTAGTATACTTTTTTACATATTACAATCACCACCTCAATGTTGTCCACACCAGGCTCAGGGATCTAGAGGATAGGGGAAGGGAGTAGCAGCATGCGGTCAATGAGTGTGACCCAAGGTCTCGAGGAATGATTAGAGGTACATTTTGTGTCTACTACTAGTTTTTGTATTAATAGACATAGGTACCAATAATTCCTTCCTTCCATGAATCTTGTCCAAGGCCTAGAGTTTTCAGTTAAACCGTTGACTTGACACTCACCTCTGGAGATACCTTTGGGAGGAGATTCGATTATCACACTTACGCCAATAGTTTGATCTATCCCTTGAGGCGAGAGTTTCGATTGGGACCTTTTGGTGGTAGTGTCGAGGCCTTACGACGTTAGTTTGAGTATGGAATGGACATTAAAAGTTTATACTCAGATTAACTGTATTAGGAAAAAAGGTTGTGGTTTATCTACAACATTAGAATGGGGTTTTCCTTAGTCGAAGAAAAATGAAACCCAGGCAGCACAGGATAAACTCTTTCATAAGAGGGCACAGCTGATCACTCTTGAGTCAACCAGCCTTAACCTCATGGCAATTGGAGTTTTGAGTTTTCAGATCCCAACAGGAGTGGCAGAGTGTGGGGATAACTTTTCAAAAGATGTTTCTAGTATTACTTCCCCAAAGGGAGAGGGACTTCTTCCTGAGATGGGTACTACCAGAGATTTTTACCTGACTTCTCCAAGGAAGAAGCACCCTTTTCAGCTTTTAAAAAGAATGGGAAGCTTTTCCTGTGGATGAACAAGTGTAAGTAGAGCTTACAGGAGCTGAGACAGAAACTGAGGAGCAGAACTACGCTACACATGACCTGGAGTTAGCAGCTGTGGTCCTTGTGTAGAAGATGTGGCACACTACTTGATTGGTGAACGTTTTACAGTCCACTCTGATCACAATATTCTCAGGTATATCTTCACTTAGAAGGACCTGAACCTGAGACAGTGGTGATAGATAGAGTTCCTCCAGGACTATGACTTTGAGATAGTCCATACTCCTGGGAAGGGAAACGTGGTAGCTGATGCACTCAGCAGGAGGTCTGGTCTACAGTTGCTGAGTGAGGCAACAGAGTAGTTAGCCACTTTGTGGATATCCTACGTGGATCGATATGGAGAAGTTTATCTTCATTCGCTGACAGTCACTCCCCCACTACTTCATCAAGTCAGGGAGCAGCAACTTGGGGACACTGACTGTGAGCCTCGACGTGCTCATATATCCACAAGACAGGCACCTGATAGATTTTATGAAGGTGTGGATATGGTCATTCTCTTCAGAGGACATACTATGGTACTGGTGGCACTATAGGAGGAAGTGTTGAGGGAGATTTATATGTCCCCTCTAACGGTACATCCAGCAGTGACGAAGATTTACTAGGACCTCTGGTGTCATCACTAGTGGCTGGGAATGAAGAAAGTAGTAGCAGAGTTTGTCTATTGGTGCCTTACTTGTCCGTAAGTGAAGGTAGAGAATCAGGTTCCAGCAGTCTTGGTTCATCCACTAGAGGTTCTAGAGTGAAAGTGGGATAGAATTTCCATGTACTTCGTGACAAAATTCTACGCACGTCCAGGGGTCATGATTCTATCTGGATGATCATTGACCGACTCGCCAATTCATCCCACTTCCTGCCTATCATAGATTAGGGATCAGTAGAGAGCTTGGGACACCTCTACATGTAGGAGATTATACAACTTCATGAAGTTCCATCTACAATCTTCTCCGATCGTGATGCACATTTCACTTCCCATCTATGAAAGTGGTTGTAGGAGGCGTGTAGAACGCAGCTTCAGTTGAGCACCGCCTTCCATACAGAGTGGACCATTCAAATCGTCAAGGACATGCTACTTGCTTGCTTTATTGATTTTGTCCGTATCTGGGAGGATCACTTTCCCTTAGTGTAGTTTTCATACAATAATAGTTATCACTCCACTATTGACATGACACCATTTGAGGCATTGTACGGTCGACCTTGCAGATCACCTCTATGCTGGACTGACCTAGGGTAGTCAGCACTCGTGGGACCAAAGATGGTAAGGGCTACCACGGAGAAGGTGGAGGTCCTCTTGGAGCAGATGAAGACTTCATAGAGTAGGCATAAGTCTTATGCTGATAAGAGACAGAGACCTCTGGAGTTCGAGGATATTGAAAATGTATTTCTATGGATCTCACCTCGACAAAGTTTGTAAAGATTTGGTCAGGGTGGAAAGTTATCTATGAGGTTCATCGGACCCTTTCAGGTCCTCAGTAGAGTTGGCGAGGTGTCTTGCCACTTAGCTCTTCCACCTCAGTTGCACCAGGAGCACAACGTTTTCCATGTATCCCAGCTGCGGATATACGTACAGGATCCTTCGCACATCATTGACTGGGGCGAGTTGGATATCGACGATGGGGCAATGTTTTCAGAGGTTCCAGTGGAGATTGAGTATTGACAGGAGCGGATCCATCATGGGTGGTCGATAACTCTGGTGCGCATACGTTGGCAGCATGGGAACCTCCAAGAGATCACATGGGAGTGGGAGGCTCAGATTCGTGCACAGTAACCCCACTTGTTTCCTTTGTTTGTTTTGTGGATTTCGGTGATGCAAATCCCTGAGGTGGGGAGAATGTAAAGACCCGGATTTTTCATGCTATTTTTTTATAAATTATATGGTAATATTACGAGTCCACGAAAATTGATGGCATGTGATTCTGAGTACCGGAGTGCCCGTAATAAATTTCTAAACCTTTTTTAGGTACGTTCAGTAAACGTGCGAGCAGGTTTTTGTGACTTTTGAACTGGTTCTCAGAATTGAAATCTAAGGGAATTATTGAACTCACAGTGCCGATATTTTCTTAAGTAGACCTTCACCTTGACCATAATAGGCCGAGGGTGGAATTTTGTTTTCCGGATTTTCATGGGTGTGTTAAAGGAATAAAAAAATAAAATAAAACATCTTTTATTTTATTTTTCTTTGTAAAACCACCCATTTGAATTTAGTAGTGGGGACCACCTGACCCTTGAACTACCTCTTTAATGTGAGTTAACTTTCGGTTTCTCCCCCAAATTAAATGTACCAAATTTATTTTAATTAATGTGCCAACAATTAATTGAGTTAATAGACTTAAGTCAATTAAAATTGGCTCCTCATCCTTTTGGTGGAGATCGTTGGCAAAGTAGATTTGGGAGAGACTTGGAGAATTGGGAATAACATCCTCCAAACGAATAACATCCTCCAAATAAAGAACATCTCCAACAAATATCATCCACCAGATCAAGATCGAGGAACCGACTTCGGAGCGTCTTGCGGGAGTAACGAATATCGACGTCACCTTCTTCATCGACTGCATCTTCTTCCTTGTGCCACCTCCATCGGATGATCAAGGTAGCGGTTTTAATTTTAAATATGATTAAATCTATTTTGTTGATTCTTCATATTCTTATTTCACAACAACGATGTCCAAGAAAACATGGCCATCGTCCTCCATATATACCTCGCCCATTTTCTTTTGTTCTTCTCATGTTCTTCGTGCGTTAATCAATTCAAAATATTTAACCGCACTGGAAACACAATGTTTTGTTGAGTGCGATGTATGGACGTGGATCCCTTGACCCGAGGATCATGAATATGAGGTCGTTATATTTTTTCAGGCATAGAAAGGAGATGTGTTGAACCACAGAAAAGGAGGGCGGCCAGCACACTGGTCGGCCGCGTGGAGGTAGGGTGGTGCGCATCCGCACCACCGGATGAGAAAGCAGTCATGGACCATCGGTCGTGAAAGAGCAGGGTGGCGGCTAGAATCCGGCTGACTTTGTGGCAGAGCGGCGGTGCGCTGCGTTGCGTCGCACCGCAAGGAGGAGGTGGACCGGCCAGCCGTGGCGCACCGAGTAGGACCTGCTCTGGTGGGTCCTGCTTCTAAAAATCTTTAAGGAACATTTTGTTGTTCAGGTGACCTAGGAGGCCCCTCCCTCCCAGGCGTTAACTAGGGCAGACCCCGCTACGACAGTCCAGCTAACCGCAGGCCGCACTACGGGTCGTGCCATAGGGCCGCGCCCAACGGGCTAGGCCGGGTTGTCCCCTTCGCAGGCCATGCCGAACCACAACCCAATGGACCATGCCTGAAAAGGCCTAGGCCATCTAGGCTAGACCCGAACTGGGTCAGTTTGGCCCAGCCCGGGTCGGGATGGGTCAGACCAGACCCGGGCCCATTTGGACCCAATTTCTCCTTTTTGGCCATAACTTGTGATCAGTGCGTCCGTTTGATGAACCGTCTATGACACAAGAATCCTTGGATCAAGATGGTCCTTTGGGTATAATCCACTTGAGTTTTGGATAAAGTTGGATTACCGTTGGGTTGGATCGAACCCGAATCCAACTGGGGCCTTGGAACTAAAATGTTGATAACTTATAGACCGAACGTCCGATTGACGCGTCGTCAGTCGTGTTGGGTCTGTAACACCCCGAGCTTCCAGGATACGCTTCTCTTTCAATAATTCAATAGCATGAATTGTACGCAAGTTCGAGATTCTAACACACCGAGACCAATCAAAATAGCCATTATGAATAGTAATACCCACTTTTTGAAATTATATAAATTTTATATTTCAAAATTGACTTCATTTTTGGATTCAGAATATCAAAATTAGCCTATGTTGAATTTTTGGTATTTTTCTGAGAACTTCCAATTTTTTTATGGATATTGAAAAATACTTAAAAACAACTTTTTTAATCAAAATAATTTATAGTGATAAATTATACTATTGAGTGGTTTTAAAGTGTAATTAGAATATATTTTTACCATTTTATCCAATTGTGGTCATTGGAATTAATTTCACTTTGAAATTGGACATAAACAATTGTCAATCTTTTGATATTTATTGTTTCTTAAAAACACGCTATTTGTTGTGACAGTGGGAATTAATTATAAAATTAATTAATTCAACTTATATGTTTGGAATTTTTTAAAATAGACATCATTTTTGAATTCGGAATATCAATTATAGCTTAGGGTGAAATTTTGGCATTGTTCTGAAAAACTTCAATTTTTGATGAATAGTGAAACCAATAATTGGTAGTTAAAAAACTGGTTTTTTGTTTAAATGAAACATTACCACTTCTGTGATTTGATTTTCAAAAATCCGACATACATGGTTTTCATTAGGAAGTAAAATGTGGTTCAATGGTATTAAAATAATTTTTGGTGAATAGTAACTTTTCAGTTTAATTAATCATGATTAAAGGTAATTAGTGAAATTTAAGGTAAAAATGATATTATAAAATTATTAAAATACCCTTACACTTATCCTACCCCTATTGTCTGAGTCATGGACGACCAAGAAAATCCATGGGTCAACTTGGGGACCCCATGGAGCCACTTTGGTAGGAAAATGACATTAAAAACTTTTTATTTAATGTTACAATAAAAATGTCACAAACATGAGTTGTTTTACGAAAACAATTTTTAAATGGGGTTATACAAGTAATATTTTTGACTATAAATATTAATTAGAAATATAAAAAAATTTCCTACATCATGATAGTTTTTTTATAATTTTTAGACATTAAATAATTTAAATTATTTATGACACCATGATGATGCAGTGATTACCTCATTAATTAACGATTTAAATAAAATGAAAAGATAATGTAAAATATAAGACTTACACTTATCAAAAACCAATTGTATGAGTAACTTTCGAACCCTTATCACCTTATCCTATAAATATATAATTGTGGGACCTTTAAAATCCTAAAATAATTATATAATAAAGTAACATTTCATGACTTTCAAAGAGTGCCCCTCCTATCCTCTTATAAAAGGCCCCCACCTCTACCACCTTATTCACACTTTCAAGCCATTTGACTCAGCCAACCTCTACCCAAATAATCTCCCAACTTCCTTCCCTTACTCCCAGAAGCCTCACATTGTGCAGAATTTATCCCAAGGAATCCATTGGCTCAAATCAAAAAAGAGTTACCCGATTTTAAGGTAATGTCTTCTCTTATGTTATTTTGTTTTATTTTGCTTCTCCAACACCTTAAACTCTTTTTATTCCTTTCTTTTGTAAAACCACCAGTATATTCAATATACTATTATATTTTTATGAGAATTATTATATTTACACTTACACACACCTTCGTCTAATGGTTAAAGAACATATTGTTTCTGTGGTTGGCGAATTTCTGCCTCACGAAATGATGATTGTTCAATATTATTTTAACACCTCGCATGGTGGCCATTAAGATGACACTGTTTCTATATATGATATATATTATCTTTATGTTTTCCTTATGCTTCTGTATTTCTCATTTATGGCATACCTTTATGATTTCCATTATGGGTAAACGTGATAATTTCATTTTAGGAAGTGCGGACTACCGCCCCCTCAAAGTGATTTGAATCATTAATGCCATATGTGGGATGTATAAAGGATGGAGTGAATGATATTATATAGGATATTATACTTTAATTATATTATACCTTTATATAATTATAATTTAATTCCATTAAATATGAAATAGAAATGAAAGTAGCATTCATGCGTACGTACGGCTTACCGTCTCCATGAGCGGTGCATTTCATTTCTTACCTCTAAATGTTATGTAATATTATAAATGAATGTATATACTAGATATATATGATATATATGATATCTACATCATGAATATAATTCTGGAGATAATGGATATTCTACCACATAAACAACTTGTAATTATAAGAAGTTTATTGTTGACTCAAGTACCAAAGATCGACAAAACGACCGTTATTAACTTAAATGACTACATAATTTTTGTAACATTGTAATAAGTGATATAAAAGGGATAATGAGCTTTAAAAAGGTTCTTAAGCAAGTAGATATTAACTCTATTTTATTATTTAGGTGGTTGAAGAGTGGTCGAGTCAAGTCGGACACGAGGTAAGGGAACTTCTTAACCCAATTTTCGTTCTTTGGGTTAATCTCCTACATTCAAATTATGTCATGATATTATTATATCCTATCTTGTATTTGTAATTTCATTATGTGTAATTTTAGTGAATACACATAATAGATCTATTTTATTTAAAAATGATCTTTGTAAGGTACTTTGTCTCAATCTCCATTCATTGAGGCATATTTTGTTTTATACACAAATTTCTTTTATACGATGTATAAACCCATTTGACTTTTACGTTAATTCAAAAAGAATCTTTTTATATGAAGAGTTTTACTAAATGACAAAACTAAATGTTTTTATTGTTTTACGTATGCGGCGACAACAACTTCTCCACCGCCATGACCATTATTTGAGTTTCATCTTCCTCTACAAGCCATAACTTTTTTTAAAATGAAAAATAAATATCAAGTTTTAATTTTCCTTTATTTTGGTATTGAAAATGGTTTTGAAAGGGTTTTTATTATATCAATTTGTTGTATTGATATCTTGTGATTGAAATGTGGAAATGTTATTTTTCCTTTATGTATGTTTTATGTGATATGATTATGTTATGGTTTATGATATGTTTAAACCTGTTCATATGAGGAATGCATTGGACTTAATAAGTGACGGGTGGAGCCTGCTATAGCTCCTCGATGCATCGGCAGGTCTCATGAGACAAACTAGTGTCTTGGAACGAGGCCTTGACAAAATATTATTTGTAGTCTTGGCACGAGGCCTTGGCTACGTGGTTATGATAGTCTGGCATTATGCATTCCATCATTATGAAAGTGGTTATTGATATTGCATGTGAATATTCGACTAGTAGAATATCCATTTGAATAAGTAAATGGCATTATTTCATTTTATTTTTGCCATATTATGCTGAAGTTCAAGTTTAAAAGGCTTTTGTCTTAGTTATACATTGCCTTAAATGTTAATGTTTATTTATAAAAGATTCTTCTATATTTTTATCCTTAATGAGCATCTAAGCTCACCCCTTTCAATGTTTTAATTTTTCCAGGATGTGAAGAATTATTTTAGGAATGACCTGCAGGGATAGTCTGAAGGGGACATGAGTGTGTAAAATGGAGACTATGATATTTTAGTTTTTCACTTTGTGATGTAATGTAACATTTATGAATGTATCTAGTGTTTCCAAATCTACTAAACTAATCAGTCTTTCGAGACTTGATCTTTTGTGATCATGCCAATGTTACGCAATAAGGCATCGACTCTGGGTAGCTAGGGTCGGGGCGTTACAGTTGGTATCAGAGGCAGTTTAGTAATAACCTTGGAAGCTAGATTTAGATAAACTCTGATTAGAGCACATAGCATTAAGATAGACTTTGAGGATTAGTATAGAAGAACTTCCTAGAATTTTGGTATTATAGAGATTTTATGTGTTTTCCGAGAAATACATCCCTATCAGGATACGAGCAGGTAGAGGCAGCTCTGACATAAATGTACTTAAGGGTAAAACCTGAAAACACCTCTTTGAGCTAGACTCGAAAGAGAACCGGTGCACGACAACGGGCCTTGATGCACTCTTGGTTACGACACTCTTGGGGGATATGCTTAGGATAATTCTCAGTTTTTTTACAAACCATTATGAAGGGTTTATGAGTATATACTTCCTCAAAGAAAACATTTTTTATGATTATGGATTATATCCATAAACCGTTCAATTTACATTAAGTATTTTACAAGTTTGGAATTATTCATTGCAATTCATAAACTAACCTATTTTATGCCATTGTATAGAAATTGCACCCAGTAGAAGGAATGTGAACTCCATCAATACATGTGATCCAAAGAGTAAGAAGGATCATATCTTTAACAGTATTAAGCCAACATTTAGAAGGGAAATAGTCTCCAATGTGTTCTCAACATATGAAGAAATAGTATCATGTGTTAATAAGATAAGTAAAGAATACTCTGAGTCTTATGGCTTTGAAGGGAAGAAAGAGAAGAAAAGGATGGAAGAGAGAATGATAGATAAAGGGACGAGGGGAAAGAAGAATTTTCCAATATGTGATAACTGTGGGAAGAAACATCTTGGAACCTGCCTGAAGGGAATGGGAGTTTGTTATAAGTGTGGAGAAAAAGGACACCAAGTGTGTGACTGCAGGGGTAAGAAAAAGGTTTCAAATGTATAATGCTTCATCTGCAAGGAGTGGGGACACTATGCAAACCAATGTCCAAATCATCAGAGTATGCCCCAAATGATGTTATTGGATAATAATCAAGTTATGATACTACCATGGATGAGGAGGAATGATTATAGTTCTAATGTTGTTATTAACGAATTTTTTCATTTGAGTGTTGTATCGATGATGTACTGGTTATAATAATTATGGAGTATATAAGGATTGTACTGCAGTACTATTTCATCAAGGACTTGAGATTGTGTGGAACCAAGAAAAGTGACTCCACAGCAGGTTAAATTTTTGTAAAATATATGGTTGAGAGAAAGATAAACCATAATATGGTTCTGATACCGAGATAGTGATTTTGGAATAACATATGATTGATTTGGATAAATTATATTGGATATTCTTAACTTCCTTGAAACTGATTAATGATTTGTATACATTTTTGGATAGAAGGAGTATATCTAGTATTCTATATGGAATAAGGGATCATGAATGTAATCAATAAGGGTTTATGGTAATTCAGGATATTGTAGTGTTTTAAACGAATACATGATGAAGGTGTTCACATGTTTTTACGCGAAAAAAAGGATCTTCATTATATTTACCGTCCTTATAAAATTTGGACTGTGAGTTGGACAGAAGTATTTTAGATAACTATAAAGGTTGGAATGGATTAAGTTGAACATTGGATAGTATTTTTTAAGGTTAAAACATTTCTGAATATTATTTTTGGAATATTATAATACTATAGTTTTAGGAAAATGACAACCTGTAGGTCGGGGGATAACCCATCGCGTCGGACAAAGCTGTAGGAATCGAACCCACAACCACAGTACGATAGGCCTTTATTACCTACCACTAGCCTACAGGAAGTCACAGGTTATTAAAAAATAGTTTTCCAAATCTAAATGGTATGTGTTAATATTTTGAACCTTGTACGATTAGGATAAATATAATATTTTTGAGTTCTATTATCTTTTTGAGTGAAAGATGAGTTTGTGGTAGAAATTAGTTGAAGGTTAAAGCTATACTTGTCAAGTATAAATATATATATACCTATCTCTTATTCTATGAAGAAATTAATTCTTAAACTTTAGTAAAGGGATATTAAAACAAAAAATGTGCTATCCTAATACCTTATGTCTTGTTGAACTGATAATATTTTAAATCAACATAGATTAAAGGCTTTGAGGCCCTCAATTTTACACTTGTTTGTGATTGATGACCTCAATCACTCCCTACAAATATTTACGTTTTCCCTCCAATTATATGTCTCTAATTTCCACTAATGTTCTCCTTATCTAGATCATAATTTGGTGGTGACTTTTTCATTTCCCTTTCCCTCTTATTAAGGCTAAATTTTATTAACCTTATTTCTGATGTGGGTTTTCCACAAAGGTATTTTCTATTTTTAACCTTTTATTTTCAAAGAAAATCTCAAATTATGAGGATGCAATTTATTGAAGGAGGGGAGAATGTAACACCCCGAGCTTCCACGATACGCTTCTCTTTCAATAATGCAATAGCTTGCATTGTATGAAAGTTCAAGATTCTAACACACCGCGACCAATCAAAATAGCCATTATGAATAGTAATACCCACTTTCTGAAATCATATAAATTTTATATTTCAAAATGGACTTCATTTTTGGATTCAAAATATCGAAATTAGCCTATGTTGAATTTTTTGTATTTTTCTGAGAACTTCCAATTTTTTTATGAATAGTGAAAAATACTTAAAAACAACCTTTTTAATCAAAATAATTTATAGTGACAAATTATAATATTGAGTGGTTTTAAAGTATAATTAGAATATATTTTTACCATTTTATCCAATGGTGGTCATTAGAATTAATTTCACTTTGAAATTGGATATAAACAATTGTCAATCTTTTGATATATATTGTTTCTTAAAAACACGCTATTTATTGTGACAACGGGAATTAATTATAAAATTAATTAATTCAACTTATATGTTTGGAATTTCTCAAAATAGACATCATTTTTTAATTCGTAATATCAATTATAGATTAGGGTGAAATTTTTGCATTGTTCTTAAAAACTTCAATTTTTTGATGAATAGTGAAACCACTAAGTGGTAGTTAAAAAACTGATTTTGTGTTTAAATGAAACATTACCACATCTATTATTTGAATTTCAAAAATCTGACATAAAGTTTTGTCATTAGGAAGTAAAATGTGGTTCAATGGTATTAAAATAATTTTTGGTGAATAGTAACTTTTAAGTTTAATTAATCGCAATTAAAGGTAATTAGTGAAATTTAAGGTAAAAATGATATTATAAAAATATGAAAATACCCTTACACTTGTCCTAAACCTATTGGATGAGTCATGGCCGACCAATACAATCCATGTGTCAACTTGGGGACTCCATTGAGCCACTTTGGTAGGAAAATGACAGTAAAATTTTTTTATTTAATGTTAAAATAAAAATGTCACAAACATGAGTTGTTTAACTAAAACAATTTTTAAATGGGTTTATACAAGTAATATTTTTTACTATAAATATTCATTAGAAATATTAAAATACTTCCTACATCATGATATTTTTTTTATAATTTTTAGAAATTAAATAAATTAAATTATTTATGACACCATGATGATGCAGCGATTACCTCATTAATTAACAATTTAAATAAAATGAAAAGATAATATAATATATAAGACATAAACTTGTCAAAAACCTGTTGGATGAGTATATTTTAGAACCCTTATCACCTTATCCTCGAAATATATAAGTGTGGGACCTCTAAAATCCGAAACTCATTATATAATAAAGTAACATTTCATGACTTTCCAAGAGTGCCCCTCCTCTCCTCTTATAAAAGGCCCCCACCTCTACCACCTTATTCACACCTTCAAGCCATTTGGCTCAGACAAAATCTTCCCAAATACTCTCCCAAATTCCCTCTCTTACTCCTAGAAGCCTCACTTTGGGCAGAATTCTTTCCAAGGAATCCTTTGGCTCAAATCAAAAAAGAGTTACCCGATTTTAAGGTAATGTCTTCTCTTATGTTATTTTGTTTTATTTTTCTTTTCCAACACCTTAAACCCTTTTTATTCCTTTATTTTGTAACAACACCAGTATCTTAAATATACTAGGATGCTGTTATGAGAATTATTTTATTTACACTTGCACATACCTTCGTCTAATGGTTAAAGAACATGCTGTTTCTGTGGTTGGCGAATTTCTGCCTCACGAAACGATGATTGTTCAATATTCTTTTGACACCTTTCATGGTGGCCATTAAGATGAAACTATTTCTATATATGATATATATTATGTTTATGTCTTCCTTATGATTCTGTATTTCTCATTTATGTCATACCTTTATGATTTCCATTATGGGTAAACGCGATAATTTCATTTTAGGAAGTGCGGACTACCGCCCCCTCAAAGTGATTTGAATCGTTAATGCCATATGTGGGATGTATAAAGATGGAGTAAATGATATTATATAGGATATTATAATGTAATTATAGTATAACTTTATATAATTATAATTTAATTCCATTAAATATGAAATAGAAATGAAAGTAGTGTTCATGTGTATGTACGTCTTACCGTCTCCATGAACGGTGGATTTCATTTCTTTCCTCTAAATGTTATGTAATATTATAAATGAATGTATATACTTGATATATATGATATATATGACATCTAAATCATGAATATAATTCTGGAGATAATGGATATTCTACCACATAAACAACATGTAATTATAAGAAGTTTATTGTTGACTCAAGTACCAAAGATCGACAAAACGACTATTATTAACTTAAATGACTACATAATTTTCATACCATTGTAATAAGTGATATAAAAGGGATAATGAACTTGAAAAATGTTCTTAATCAAGTAAGGATTATGTCTAGTTTATTATTCAGGAGGTTAAAGAGTGGTCGAGTCAAGTCGGACACAAGGTAAGGAAACTTCTTAACCCAATTTTCATTCTTTGGGTTAATCTCTTACTTTCAAATTATGTCATGATTTTATTATATCCTATCTTGTATTTGTAATTTCATTATGTGTACTTATAGTGAATACACATAATAGATCTATTTTATTTAAAAAATGATCTTTGTAAGGTACTTTGTCTCAATCTCCATTCATTGAGGCATATTTTGTTTTATACACAAATTTCTTTACGGTGTATAAACCCCTTTGAATTTTACGTTTATTAAAAAGGAATATTTTTATACAAATATTTTTACTAAACGACAAAAAGAAATGTTTTTCTTGTTGTACGTATGCGGCGACAACGACTTCTCTGTCGTCATGACCATTATTTGATTTTCGGCTTCCCCTACAAGCCATAACTTTTTTTTAAAAAATGAAAAATAAATATCAAGTTTTAATTTTTCCTTTATTTTGGTATTGAAAATGGTTTTGAAAGTGTTTTTATTATATCAACGTGTTGTATTGATATCTTGTGATTGAAATGTTGAAATGTTTTGTTTCCTTTATGCATTTTTTATGTGATATTATTATGCTATGGTTTATGATATGTTTAAACCTGTTCATATGAGGAATACATTGGACTTAATAAGTGACGGGTGGAGCCCGCTATAGCTCCTTGATGCATAGGCAGGTCTCATGAGACAAACTAGTGTCTTGGCATGAGGCCTTGAAAAAATGTTATTTTTAGTCTTAGCATGAGGCCTTGGCTACGTGGTTATGACAGTCTGGCATTATGCATTCCATCATTATGAAAGTGGTTATTGATATTGCATATGATTATTTGACTAGTATAATATCCATGTGAATAAGTAAATGGCATTATTTCATTTTATTTTTTCCATATTATGTTGAAGTTCAAGTTTAAAAGGCTTTTGTTTTAGTTATTCATTGCCTTAAATGTTAATGTTTATTTATGAAAGCTTCCGCTATATTGTTATCCTTACTGGGCATCTAAGCTCACCCCTTTCAATGTTTTAATTTTTCCAGGATGTGAAGAAGTATTTTAGGAATGACCTGCAGGGATAGTCTGAAAGGGATATGAGTGTGAAAAATGGAGACTATGTTATTGTAGTTTTTTACTTTGTGATGTAATGTAACATTTATGAATGTATATAGTGTTTCCAAGGCTACTAAACTAATCGTTCTTTTGAGACTTGATCTTTTGTGATCATGCCAATGTTACACAATAATGCACCGACTATAGGTAGCTGGGGTCGGGGTGTTACAGGGTCCCTTTTGATGTGATGAACCTTTGGTATACTCTTTTATAGAACAACTTACTGGTTTAAAAATGACCTGTGGCTTAAGGAGTGGTTCTCCCAGAATCAAGCGTTCTATGAGCAGGAATCCAGTGGCTAGCAGTGAGGCAGAGGATGAATATAGATCATACGGAGGTTTTTAAGGAGTGATCTTATGTGGGTCAGCACTGATCTTGTGTGGGTCGAATCCTATGAGGGTCAGTGCTCAGCGATCCTATGTGGGTCAGCGCTCATCGATTCGCTGTGGGTCAACGCATACTGATCCTGTGTGGGTCATATCCTGTGTGGGTCATTGGGGGTTAGTACCTATCAACTATGGGTGGGTCAGATCTTGTATGGGTCATTGTGGGGGTTAGTACCTATCGACTCTAGGCGGGTCGGATCCTATGTGGGTCATTGAGGGGTTAGTACCTATCGATCTTGTGTGGGTCAGACTCTGTATGGTCAGAAGTTGTGCCTCTTAACAGAATAAGATGATTTAGCATTACGACTAATCATCTATACTTATATACTTAAGTTATACCTGGTGTGAGCTGTGTCTTTACCTTTGTGGTATTCTTTCCTTCATGGAACAGTTTAGATTTGGGATAATGGGTTGGGCCTTGGGTTTCCTCATGAATGAGATGGGTATACTCGACAACTTAGGTATATGTATGGACATATACTTAATTAGGGTTGGTTGTTGTTTTCATGATTTGTGGTTTATCATTTGTGGATTTTGAGAGACCTTTGGGGGTATTGGGGCCCCTACTGAGTACTGTTATACTCACCCCTACACAGGCTACAACCGCACCTTACTGTGTCTTGTGCAGATGATAGATAGCGTTGATCGAGGATGAGCATACCAGGACTAGAGGCTGCTCAGAGGTGGTCATTAGACGAGATGATCCGAAGAGATGAATGTTTGAGCTTTGTACCTACCCTTCAGGTAGGATCCTTGGCGGGTATTTGTAGGATCTATTTTTTTAGTTTTACTTGTACTTTTTAGTTTTATTTGTACATTCCTATTGGGCTTGTATTCCATCCCGTTTTACTTACTATACTCACTTTGTTTAGTATATAGTTTACTTTGAGCTTGTATATTGTTGTGTGCTTGGTTGTGTGAGTTCGCAGGTTTAAAGGCAATGCCTTACCAGATTTAGGGATATGCCTTTCTGGTGCTAGTCGCCATCCCCTGGCCTACGGAAGGTGGGCTTAGGGTAGTCATGGCATGGGCCCTAGGGGACGGGTCATGACATCTTTTCCTCTCGTTAAGATATGAAGAAATGTTTATAAAACTCATTTTATCTCATTGGTTATCACATGATGAATGTTTTATAGTATTATGGAATACATATGTCTAACTTTTATTATGTGATGGGTGGGACCTATATCTACCTACAATGCTTTGGGTAAAGATGTAAAACTCATGAGTAAATATGTTATGCTTAAACCTGATTAAATGTTCACAAGTTTTTCATGAACATGATTAAATGTTCATAGTGTTATGTGTAGACCTGTCTTTTATATCCATAATTTTATGCATGTACCTGCCTTTCATTTCCATAATGTTATGAGTAGACCATGTTTCATTTCCATAAGTATATGTGAGGGACTGATATGAGGTACTTAACTTAATGAGTGAACATGTATCTATTTATACGTGTTCACAATGTTATAATCTGATGTGTACGCCAAAAATATATGTCTTATTCCAGTGTTATGTTCTCATGTCTCATGTTATTTGATTCTATTATGACTCATGTCTTATTAATTTCTAATATATATTCCATTGCTAATGTTTATGATCTATGATATTCAAGGTGTGGTTTTAAAATGTTATTATCATGTTATTATACCCATGTTCTCAGGTTATATGGATATATCCCTTATTTTCCCTTACTGAGAATATGATATCACCCTCTATTTATGTTTACTCACCTAGGTTTATGAAAAAAGGTTTAAAGTTGTGTTTTTATGGGAATATCTTTATCAGAGACATTGAATATGTTTCATCAAATTAGAATATTGTGTACCTAGTCTCCAAAATAACTAAACTATTATGGTTCTTGGATGTGTGTTTGTGTAGTATATTGAATATTCATCAAAAAAGATTTAATATATATGTATGATAAGCATGGGTTGCTACAATTATATTGTTTGAAAAAGTTATCAAACCCATTCTCTTATCTTGATCATCATCCTTTATCTTTTTACTTCTTTATCCAAGTGATGATTTTATGATATAACAATTTTTCCAATCACAAGGATATATTCTAATGTGATACAACAAGACACAACTATATAACACACACACCCAAGCCCACAGATTAATATAATATATATGATGTACGTTAGTGTGTTATGAACTCCTCTTTATTGTTAAAATACACATCAAACACCATTCAAAGGTTGAAAAAAACACATCATCTATTTAGATAGTGTTTGCAAGAGATGTCCATACCTTAGGAACCATGGAATCATATAGTCGATATAAAATCCCTTAACAATTACAATGAGACAAAAATTATTCTATTTTATAATAATACTTGTGATGATCTATCCAATAAGAGTTATTTTTCTCCATGAACTTGTATGATCTATTCAAGTCACATGATAGTATCCAGAATATTCATTGAGCTAAGTAGATAACATAAAATCTCCTTATATTGGAATCTCATATATAATATTAAAATTACAACGAACATTATTCCAAGATATAAAATCACTTAATCTTATCTTAATTTTGATCTCTGTGAAGTTACATATTCTTTAATAGAATAAACACTTTATAGAAGGATTAAATCAATACACCTTAAGAACTCAAATCTCCCCAATGCGTATCAAATATATCATGCTTGTGTATTCTAAAACATTTTAAATCACAAATTACTTCATAAATTTCCCTTAATCATATCAATATACCCAGTGTATTTAAAATATAATGTGATTTTATATTGAAAATAAATCTTACTAGACCTGTATGGACTTCATTTTTGTGAAATGAATTGGAAAATCAAACTCACCCATATATTTTTTAACAATACAAACATCACAAATTCTTGTTATGATATTTTTTAAAAACATGAAATAATTTTAGTAACACAAATTAATTATTCCCCGTTTTTAATCAAAATTATCTTTTCAATTTCATAAAATTATATTTTTATTATTCTGTTATTCCCCTACCTTTGACAATATAAAAAAATGAAAATCAAAGAGTAAATGATTGGTATTGTACCTCACTCAATCCACCTTGAAGGTTTGATAGTTTTCTCCTCCTTTTAATGAGGGTTACTACATTAAAACCATGGTGATCCAAGGAATTTATCCTCTTACCAATTAACTCCCTCTTTAAAAAATTAACACTAATTCATTTATCCATTTTGGATACCAATGGATATATTTTGAAATAAAACTAGTAATAGTGAGAGAAATATTTAAAATTCTAAAGGGTAATATATCTCATGACCACACTTCACCTTTTACCTCCTGATTGTCCTAAAAAAAGTTAGATAATCCAAAGCAATCAATACTTGATAATATAAATATCAATTAATCACACTACATCAATGGGAGATAACTCGTTATAGGAAAATAGAGTAATAAATTAATAAACTACATAGTCTATAATTAATCCTCTTGAATAATTTCCTTTTAAAATACCTTATATGGTTTTTCAAATTAATCCTACCATTTTAAAACCCTAATATCATCAACAATTTAGGAATGGATAAGGGAATAGGGTTTAACTACTCATAAATTTTTTTTGATAGGAGGATGATTATATGTTTGGAAGAGGCATGGAATCAAAATATTTTCATATATACTTATATTCTATTTAACTAATTTTTATATAAACTTTTTATCAATACCTTTATTTATTTATTGGAAACATAAATATCATGTTGGTATCATTATTTATCCATTCCATCTATTTCCTTTTTCCCCTTAATCCCTTTATAATTTTAAGAGGTTCTAATGTTTCTCTCTATGTGAAATGTAATATCCTAAAACCCTTTTTATTTTTGATATTGAAATCCACATATAAAATTACTCTATTGATTCGTTAAATAATATTTATAAAGATAAATGATAAATCAAATTTTATAAACTCTTTGAGTGTTTGGATTCTCCTTCTCCTTGTGATCCACTAAGTATTTGGTGAGAGCCTTTTTCTTTTCTCAAAATCCCTTTTCAATAACATCATTTTTATTTTAATTCTCATGTGATTTAGAATAAAAATTTAACTTTAATTACTCTAGTATCCATTTAAGATATTTTTAGGGGTGTGTACTAATTTCTTTCACTTTCCACGAGTAATTTAACTAATATAGGTGGATAGTTTATCCATTTCATTCAACTATTTTGATATATTATTCTTTATTTTTTTCATCACTATATGTTTTTTTATAATAAATTCCTTAATTTTTTAATAACAAATACATACATTAGAAACACCCTTGTATCTTTAATTACTCTATAGAGAATGTGTTGACATTAAATTCAAAGTATTTATGTCCTTTTTTGTTTATTTTTTAGAAGAAACACCCTTATTTTTTAACAAATGATTCAATTAAATAATCACATTATGAGTGAGTATCTCCCTAGAATCTAAACAATTCTCATATTTTAGGATTCCCTCCACTATGCCTCTTTTTTTTAATTCTCAGAATTTAAATTAACAAGTATTCTCAAATAATTTGTCCCATTCTATTCAACACATCCACCCTTGGGTTTCTTATTCTATAAGATGTCTATATTAGAATCACTCCCACTCATCTCAATATTTTTCATACCATTAGTAATCCTCAATGTCTAATTGATGTTTAATAAAAAAAGTTGTTTTATTTCTCCTTTTAGAGACACTATTTGTTTTAATAACAAATGAATATATATCATAATTTTCTTATGATTTATCTACAAGTTATTACTACAAAATAATAGTGAAAATTTTATAAGCATTAAAATTAAAAAATTTAGAACACATCCTATCAGTCTTCATGTATTTATAAAGATCAAAACATGAAAATTCATGTTATTATTTGGATAAAATCAATAGAACGTCCTTGAGATCATACTATAATCCTTTAATGATGACTTTATTAGTCATAAATTTAGTTTAATAATAATATAAATTATCTTAAACTTGTAAGGAATATATTTTAATTAATGCCAAATATTCTTATATTAAATTAATACTCCAATTTTGAATTAAATTCATAGTTATAATCTTTTTGTTTCTATTCTCAATATCCATAGAAATCCTTGAAATCAAAATGTTAGAATTTTCAATGAAACACATTCATCTCCTTAATTTATTTCCCTCCATTTTTATTTTATTCATCAATGTTTCATTGCAGATGACCACTATTTTTCTATTATAAAAATATTATAAAAACTAGCGTAGGACTCATTAGAATTGCAATTTATTGTGAAATAAAGTAATTAGAATATCCATGGTGGAAAATAGATATATCTTTGAAGAACAGGACAAATATATCAAAGAATTTATCAAATAAAAAACTATAAAGAAATAATGATGAAACATCAATGATTATTTATCAAATCCTTGGGAGATATAATATACAAATTAAAGTATAGATCAGTTTACTAAATACCCAAAACCAAGAATATAAATCCCCCAACCCAGGTTTCCTAAATAAGGTGGGTTATTTGTTTCATAGAAAATATATTTCCAAGAAAAAAGTTATAGTAGTACTCAAGATACAAGATATATTACATTACAACATTACAAAATAAATGTATAAATCTTTATTCTATAATTCTATACATTTTTCAATCATATTATTCGACTTAATTACCTAGTTAAATGGGTAAAAAAAGTAAATTTGGTTATATTAAATGATAATTTAGGTAAATACATACATTGAGAGCTGAATACATAAATAAATATGGCATAGGAAACATTATGAATATAATTGAAGCCAAAATAATGAATACATAATTGTAATCCATTGAAGGAAGATAATTAAATAATTATGTGGATCATGAAATAATATGAAATATTTAATTTTATAATGTAGGACATAATAAACATATAATCTAGGCAATGTTCTATAATATTATTTTTAAAGGGTAAGGATACACCCATTACCTTGTCTTAGTTGTCTCATGACTCCTAATAGTGAACTGAGGAGATATATAATTATGAGACGCATAAATAAATTAAAAGTAAAATAAATTCCATCACATACAAAATTAAAAAATGGATTTTAAAGGAACAAATTTTCAATGGTTAATGAATTATAAATACATGGTACATTTACACAATGAAACTTATCAAACATGGTATTCCTATATCGAAGAAAAGATTTTATAGGTCACTAATAGATTTACCTATTAAAATAAATAATATTAATTTCTATATTAATTACCTCAACACATATAATAATAATTATGGATTCATGATTTTCCAAAATTACCCACAATAAGTGATTTATATCAAGTTGTTGATAATGGGTACTTATCATGATTATGAATTTTCAATGTTTTTGGGAAAATGTATTTTTAATGGTATGAGACAAAAGTATTACATAAATTATAAACCAATAAATAAATTCTATTTTTTGTTTTATAAATAATATAGTAATTATAAATATTATATTCCCTGGGAGTTTCAAACAAGGTGTGCAGTAAGGGCCCACTCATCCTATACTAGGCTAATGACTAGAATATACTTTAAAAACTCTATTTAGGATTATTACCCATATATTAATTTGATAAAAAACCAAATCCACTTGTATTATTTATATAAGGATTTATTTTCTAGAAAATCACACACACTTTACTTAAACAAAGTATAGGATTTCTATAACTGTGAGGAGCTTCAGACATAATAAAGACTTATGAATTGGGAATAATGTGAGTTAAAGGAGTGATCACATGGTTAATATGTCTTAATAATATAACATAAAATGAAATAAACATAGTTATAGGATAATACCTTTTGTATTAAAAATGATATGAAAATGGTAATGCAAATTGGAATTGTAAATGGAGAGAAAATAAACCATTACTTTGGCATAATAAAAACTTACAAAAAGTGTATAAAGTAAGGGGTTTGGGTAATGCATCCATGATAATCATTCAATATGGACCTAATAACATATATAAATATCATGGAACAATATAAAATTCAAATTTAAAATATATTTCAAATAAGTACATTAAAATAGGAAAATAAGATAGAGAAAAGCAACCCTTACCTCTCATGGGTTTCATATATTGGAACTTGACCTTGGATCTAACTAAAATCTTAAATAATGAATATAGTGTTAGGGGAGGGACTCCTTGAGATATAAATTAATATTAAACTTTCAATTTTTTATGAAATAATGAGATCATGGGGTGGGTATTTGTTGTTGTGGTGAGTGTAAGTAGATGGAATAATTTATTAATTATTTTATTACTCCATTTTCCATTAGTACCCCATTATAATCATAGTGCACCACTACCACCCTTAATAACGAATATAATTTTTAGTTCAAAAAATAGTGGAACAAAACATCATTGGATAAAATGAGTTACACATACAGAATTTTTATGTTATATATAACATATTTAATGTATTTTATCGTATTCACCATTTTTATCATATTTTACTATTTTAATAAACAAAATTCAAAACTTCACCCCTTAGATGATTTTCAAATTCCAATAATAAATATGAAATCTATTTTAACTAATTAGTTCTCTATTTATCTATATTATACTTTTTATCTTAGGTTTATACATCCATCAAAATAATGTATAAGAGTAATCATGCTTTAAATATCAAAAAGAATTTACAGTATAATATAACTAAATTCCTATACATTTAACATTTATTAAAAATAAAATATACCTTGTGTTTATGGTGTGAAAGCGTGTTACTTTCATGGGGTGGTTTTTAAAACATTGATATGGTGGTGATCTCCACTAAGTTGGACTCCTCTTTCTAACTATTTGAGTCCGACTTCACTTTTTGGAGTTCTACTTGGGATTGGTCAAGGGAGAACCTTAATGATACTACTACATTACAAAGGATTAATACATTAAATTAATAAGGTATATTCCTACTGATAAAATCCATATTTCATCTCTTTTTTGATAATTATCCTTCATTATTTCACTTTATTATAGACTAATCTTAATAGTCTCTTCTTAATCACTATACCACCAATAGTTATACTGGCCAATGGTCATATTAGAAAACAAGCATAATTGCTGACTATCATATTTACCAATGGTCAAAATTCCCAATGGTAATATTGATCAATGATCATAATTATCAATGGTCATATTTATCCTTATGTATACACAAACATATAAATCCCACATAAAAATTCTCAAAGTTCTTACACCATGTAAATTTAAATGTTTATTGTTTTATTCTCAATAGAAATGTATCTTATATAATTGTTATTCTTTTTCAAGTATGATCCAATCAAGTATAATATTTTGGTGTTTCCATAAATTTTTACTTGATTTATAGTAATTTTTTAGTATTTATTATGAATATATTTACTTAATTTTTTTATCAATATGTGTTGTACTATTACGATGAAATAATAAAATTTAAATTTTGGAAAAATAATGTTATGAATGTTTTATTTACTACTAAATAATCTAGGTAATTATATCCCACCATAAAAAAATTAATCCTCAAAATTTTAAATCAATATACCAACAGATGTGGATAATACATTCTCATAGCATCCTCTGGATCCTATGTTGCTACTTTGAGAAGATGATTCCTTTAAAAAACCTTCACAATATAAGTCATTCTATTTTATAGTAACTGATTCCTTATATCTATAATATTAATCTTATATTCTTTATATGATAAATATGTCTCTAACTTAAAATGATCTACATTTATAACATAGGTAGGATCAATCATATACTTCCTTAGAAGTGATATATAGAAGACATCACGAACTTGGGATAGGTTTGGTGGAATGAAAAAAACAATATTCCATTGCATATATCCAATAAAATATTTTAAATGAAACAAAATATCATGGACTAAACATCCGTCTCATTCCAAATATCATAACCCATTTCCAAGGATGCATCTTCAATAATACATAGTCTACCACATAGAATTGAAGACCCTTTCGTCAATTTTCAGTATAACTTTTATGTAGACTTTAGGCTACCTTGATATGATTTTGCATGGAACTTAATATAACTCCCCAATATTTTATTATATATTTATCTATAAATAAATTTTATTTATTTGATAGATTTATTTACATGAAACACTGAGTTTAAATGAACTACGATATACTATTTAAATATTATTATTTAATGTTCCAATTATTGCATAATTATTGGATTGGTGGGTAGTAATAGGAAAACATAAGTTATGAATTTTTTTTACATATGGATAAAAATAATTCATTGGTAATAAATTTACTAGATAAGAAAATTTAAAACATTTGAAATAAACAGTGATATTTTTCTGAAATACTATTTTTATGTTCGCAGTATGTTTTTATCTTAATAAAAAAAATAATTACTATTGGTGAATTATTTTAATTAAATTTATAGATTAAATATTCAATCTAATGTTTTAACATTCATCTAAATTATTCTCTAGTCATGGGATAATAATAAATCCAATTATATGCTTAAAATGTATTTTTCCAAAAAATGATTTTCATCATGTTTTGTACACTTATTTTAAAATGAATTTTTACCACTTCTTGATATTTAATATTAAAGAATTTATACCATTTTTGGAATTATGAGGATCATATTTTGTAAATAAGTCACTTTTATTTTTATCCTTTATAAATAGTAACCTTGGTAAATATTTGTCACCTCGGTAAGGGTAAAATAGGAAAAACATTTTTAAAACATGGGGATAAGGATTTGAAATTTATATAACACTTGAATTTATCCTAATATATGAGTGTACCTTTACCTTTCACAACCATGTCTTGAAAATATATCTATTTCTAACATTTTATTTTATTATGACTATTATATTATTTATTGAAAAGAATAAACCTAAAAGGCCACTCCCTTGACTTTAATATCTCTATAAAATATATATAAGAATAAAAATAAGTTATATTAATTTATAAATTTTTATTTATGTGATAAATTAATTTTTTATATGACATTAATTTTATTTTTATTTTTATTTAATGAATCATTACCATAAATTCTTACACAACATTGACTCTAAATCTATTAAATTAATAGAAAAATAAAATTAATGATTTTAAAAATATTTAAAGTAATATAATTTTGGTGAATTATTATGTTTTTAGAATTTTATAGATAAATATATTATGTATTTTGTGAATTTTTTTAACTCTAATTACATTACTATCTTCGTGTCATTAAATTCATATTAATGAATAGTGTCAAAAATGACATTAAAGATATTTTATGTTAAATAATGTTTTTAAAATTATTTAAAAATCATAAAAAAAATAAATATTCTAGGTAGGATTATAAATGGTTGTAAATTACACCCCTTTTAAATTTATGAGATATTTTTTAGCTTATAAGTAAAATTACAACCCTATAATACTAAAAAATTAATTACCATATTTATGGTTAAAATTGGTTAATGAATTGGTTAAACCAAATGATAAGGTTTAAAATGAAATATAAAAGTGTATAAATTTAATTATAAAATGATATTTAGAACATAACCTCTTTTTATTTTAATTCTTGTATGTTTAGAAGAATTATACTTGAGAAATAAATTAATTATATTTTATTCATTTTTGTAATTCTTAGTGTCTCATTTACCTTTGTTATAAAACGACACCCTTCCCTATATTATTTACCTCACTTTGAGAAGACTATATTAAAAAAACCCTGAAATATTATCTTCTAAACTCCACTATCTAGAAATTAGAGGTTCTTTTATTCTTAAAAGAACATTTTAAGGATCATTAAGAAAGAATTTAAATGAGGCCTTCCGAAGAATATGTAATCATCTTACCCAACCTATTTTAATTTATTTCATCTTTTACCTCTTATAAATATATGATATTCATAATATAATAATATTTAAACTATCCTAAATATAATAAAATTTTATTTTTATTATCGAACCAAAAATATTCGCCCTCTATTATATCAAATGGGAAGAGAAAGTTTCGCTCATGCGTGCTTGTGGAAAACCACCACCCCATAGAGATACATTTCATTTTCCAGCACCAAATTTTATGGAAGCTTATTAATATGGTTTTAATGTTTATACATGATATTTATTACATAATTATTATTATCTAATATTAATATCATATCTAAATTATTATGTTCTAATCCTTTGGAAATCGATATTGTCACTCGTGCATATATGTAGATGACCACCTCTATAAATATATGTGAATTATTGTTCAATTATGAATTAAATGGTTGGTAAGTAGGATAAAAGTAATGAGTATATATGATATAAATGATATAATAATGATTCTGTAAAATTAAATTATTATTTACCGTTGTTTTTTCCATATGTCAAAAAGTAAAAACTGTGTTCATGCGTATGCATAACATACCATCTACAGTAATAGTGTAATTCATTTTTCTATTTATAATTTTTATTAATGACGATAAATATATATATATATATATATATATATAATGAATATATATATTATATTGATATTATGATTAAAATTATATAGATAATAGAACAGTGATCAAAGTATTAGAATGAGAATTACCAAACTGAAATTCTCTTGAAAATGAATTATTTAACACCTGGAAATGATAATTTTAATAATTAATTATCAATAAATGGGTGTTGAAATTTAATAATTAGATCATATATGAAATTATAAATATGTAAATGGTTTTTTAATTGAATTATAATACATTTAAATTTATTATACATGATGTTATAGTTATTTTAAAGAAACTATAACTTAAGGTAATATATTTCTGTCACAATCCCAATGTTTATCAGGGTTGTTTATGATTAAGTTTATTATGATGAAATTTTATGAAATATCACTCAATAATTCCATTAATTTTATTCACATATGGTTATTTATATAGATGATAATTTTTTCTTTCATTTTCATCTATTTAATAACTCAAGTGACATATAGAATTTTTTTAAGCAAAACCAACTTTATTTCTCTCTTAGTTTTAAAATCCTCTTTCCTTCCATGTCCATGTTGTCAAAAAATGTTTTCAATAATGTTATTTATATTATACTGTGATTTTTAAATTAATTTATAACCATGTTTAACCTTTTTACAAAACATTTTTAATGTAAGATTGTTTTGATTTTATGATTGTTGTACTTTGAAATTTTTACAGAAAATGTAAGAGGAATAATTGTTTTAATGTATATGAAATGAACAGAATTTCCTACCATCATGAATGATGCATGATTTGAAAATTTATTTCAATTTTTTTGAGGTTATTTTTAATGAAGATATATTCCTTAATATTTAGATTTTTTTATTTTAAATATGTGATTATAAAGTGAAAAGGGTATTTTTTACAAGAAATGTTTCAATAATATTTTGAAGTAATTTTTAATCTATGATAAAATTATTTTTTGTTAATTATAATTTATTGAGGTTTTTATCTAATGATACCATTTAATTTTATTATTCGTATGGCTTATGATGATTATGATTTAAGTATGCTATTATGAAACATGTTTCTTTTCATGGGTTAATTAAGTAATGATGAAACATTTATGAATCTTTTTTCTTTTCCATGATATATTATATGATGAAATATTTATGAAACCCATTTACTTTCCCATAGTTATGTTATAAGATTTATATTTTATGATCTTATGTAACATATATTTATTATTTTTATTATGTGATGGGTGGGACCAAAATTATATAGTTATACAATGCATTTGGTAATGATGGATATGTTATAAGATAATAAGGACTAGAATGGAGACTAAACCCTGTTTATTAAGGGACTCTATTCACTATAATAGTATTGGTATTGAACCTTGAATAAGGATATGATGGTTTGGGGAGTGAACCCAATATACATTGATAGTATTTGAATTTATCCTTGGATAATAATAAAATTATTTTTTATGCTTATGTGTATTCATAAAAAGTTATTCCTTACACCAATGTTATACTCTCATTAACCATGTTCTTTGGTTCCTTTATGGTTCATGTCTTATGAAATCCCAAGATTTATTCTATGGCTCAAGATTATGATCAATGATATGCATTTATTTTTTCAAATTTCAATCTCATTTTCTCATATACAAATGCTCATTTTATGTTTAAGTGATTATTGATACTTCCTGTGTTTACCCTTTATGAGCATATGAGTCCACCCTTTCTTATGTTCACTTTCTCTAGGTTATGAAGATAGGATTTAACTATGATATGTATAAGAAGGGTGATATTTATTAATAACATAGGGGGAGATGATGTAGATATCATATGAACCATTTTTTATATATCCATGTTAAAAAAGATACAAAAACTATATGATTCTATCATGGATCATTATGTTATGTGTAGGATATTCATATAATAAGATATAATATTTATTTATAAAAATTATGGGTCACTATAGTTGGTATCAGATAAAAGTTTATATACCTTTGGAACTATAATGAGAAAAATTTCATGATAACCCTTAGGATAATCGTATGTAAAGGAGAACTTCATAAGTTATAGTAAAGAAAGGAATACAATGTTTATAGAAAAACAACCCTGTCTGGATACAACAAGTTTATATGTTCTTAGTAAAGATGAATCTTGGGGTAATAACCCCAAAAATGGTTGTTATAATCTATGAATATGATGTATGATGAGTTTTCCCTTAATATACACCTATTTTGACACTCATGAGGGTTATTCTTGGGTTTATTTGAATTTTATTTATAAACCATCATGAATGATTTAAATAAATGATAATCATAAATGACCTAGGTTAAAACAAAGGAGTCAAATATTGAAAATAAAGTTTCATGATTTCAACATCCTATAAATTATTTTTCATGATTGACTACTTTGATTAATGATTCTTGGTGTTAATACTGACCATTTTTTTTCTAAAGGATTGAATATAGAATGAAATTTTTAGGTGGTAATTGGTATGCTCAAATATTTAAGTGTCATATTTGAGGGTAGTTATATAAATTCACCTATATCAGGAAAAGTATCAAGTAATTTTAATTAATATCCTTAATTATTTTTTATTCATTTAGTAGTAAAAACCCAAAATGGTATGATGATCTTGTCTCATGTATATGATCATTATACATATAATGTTTGTGGGAATTTGATTCCTAAAAATCTCATCATTTTCAATCTATTTGAACTTATCTTTAGCATATTTTAGTTCTCTTTGCATAAATCCCACATCAATTGCAAAGAAAGGTAAGTTGCCTTTGATATTATAAACCAACCAAGGATCATATATAAACATGTTAATAAATTTGAACTTCCAATAGAAATTACACCCATGATATACGTCTTGATTCCTATTAAAAAGGGGTGTTTATCTCAGAAGGTAGGAGAGAAACACAAAATATAATATAAGCCTATTGTATGAGAGTATCGTGATGTTTTTTGAAAAGAGTTTCCTAGTATTCCTAAAAAATTTGAAGTAAAGTTTTTAATATAACTCATACCTAGTTCTAAATCCATTTCAAAGGCTCTGTATATAAGTACCCATATCGATATATAGGAATTGAAGAAGTAATTATAGGATATATTGGTAAGGTATTCATTCGACCATTTGTGTCACCACAGAGAGAACTTATTCTTTTAATTAAGAAGAAATATGGATCAATGTGACTCTACATTGATGGTTAAGAACTAAAAAAGATCATAATTAAAAATAAGTATCCAATTCCTCATTTTAATGATTTTTTGATCAATTACAAGGAGTTCAATACTTATCTTAGATTGATATTAAATATAGATAATATTAGTTGAGGTTACAAAGTGATTACATACCCAAGTTATCCTTTCATATGAGGTATAAACACTATGAATTTATAGTGGTTCCATTTTTTCTTACTAATTCACCCACTATCTTCATAAATTTAATGTATAGTGTATTTAGTGATTACCCTAATTAGTTTGTGGTTTTCCTTAAAGAATAAATCCTTATATATTTGAAGTGAAAATAATAACATGAAGTTCACTTGAATATTGTACTAAAGACCTTAGGGAATTATAATTTTTATGAAAAACATATAAAAAATAATATTGGCTACAAAAAGTTTTATTCTTGGGTCATATAATCTCAAGAAAGGGTTTATAGGTATATCCATAAAAGTTGGAAGTTGTAGAAAATTGGACCTAACCAACCACTTTAACAAATATCCATAGTATTCTTGGATTTCCTATATATTTTTGGAATTTTTTTGAGAATTTCTTAGGGATTTATAATCCACTAATTGAGTTAGATCATAAGGGATCAAAGCTCTTTTAGATAGATGAATGTGAAGAAAATTTCAAGGAACTAAATAGAGGGTTAGTCCATGAACCTATGCTCACACTACCCTACATTGTATAATAGTTTATGATATATAGTGATGCAGAAAATAAGTTACTTTGATGCATTCTTATGCATGATGACATATTAATGTCTTATACCTCGTGAAAAGTTATGGTTCATGAGAAAAATTTCCAAACTCGTGATTTTGAGTTAGCTTCATTTTTTTCTCATTAATGATATGGAGGCATTTTATTTATAGATAAAGGAGTGATATATATATATATACATATACATAATTATAGTAAAATTTAAAATTATATATTCAAATAGAGAGTTGAATATGTTCCAAATAATATTGTTGGAGCAGATTAATGACCATGTTTTCTCAATACATTACAGCCCTAAGAAGGAGAACAAGGTGGTATATTCTCTGAGTTAAAAGGATCATTCTAGAATATATATAATGTGGATCTTAAAAGATACAGTATTTCTATAATTACAAAATGTATACCTAGAAATCTTTATTGAAGTGGAGAAATATTATGTTAATCAAATTAAACTACAACCATCTATCCAAGTAAGGATTAAATATGTGAAAAAGAAGATGTAAAACTAAAAAAGAATGTGAGAAACATTCTCACGATCAACCATGATTTTGATAGCATAATAAAATTGAAGAAAATTTTATTTGTTCCTTCCATACTAGATTTTAGAGAGATCTTGGACGAGGATCATAGTTCAAAATTATCTACTCACATAGGATTTATAATGATGTAAATAGATCTAAAATAGTATTTCTTGTGGGACATCATAAAAAGTGATATTGTAGAGTATGTATCTCAGTTCTTGGTATGTCATAATGTAAAGGATGATTGAAATAAGTCAAAGGTGATATTATAACCAATACCTATACTGAAATGTAAATGGGAAAACATCACCATGAATTTCATCATCAGACTACCCAAAATATCTAAAAGTAAAAAATGTTATTTGGGTTGAATTAAATCTCCCTATAATGTCAGTACAATTCATTAAAATTGAAGAATATTTATAGAATATAAATTAATTTAATGTTAAGGTCACATAGATTACAATATTATATTGTATCTGATTGGGATATTAGGTTTACTTTAATGTTCTAGCAAAGTTATTATGAATATTGGGATTCCGAGTTGTATTTTAGCACTACATTTCATAATTAGATGGATGTTCAGCCTAATCGAACCATTAAAACCCTAGAGGATATGTTGAGATATTATTCTATGAATTTAAAAGTTGGTTGGGATCAAACCCATTCTTTATTTGAGTTTTTATACAAAAAAAAGCTTTCACTCAAACACTCAGACGGATCTTTATGAATCCCTTTATGGAATGGAGTGTAAAACTACAACATGTTTGGATAAAGTTAAAGAAATAATGATATTTAGACCTGATATAGCAAGGAAATGGACAAGAAATTTATATAAATTTATTAGTACATCAGGTAAACTCATATTAAATAGACTAGTTATATTGACAATCGTCGGTGAAATCTAGAATTTGAAATTGTTGAGAATGTATTTTTGAAAACAAATCATGGAAAAAGTTAATGAGATTAGTAAATAAGGGAAATATGATACCTAGGTATAGTTTACCCTTTTATTTTATTAATATATTAGGAATGGTATCTTATCCCATGGAGAATACACTGAACCCCTCTCAACTTCATGATGTCTTCCATATTTCTCTCACAAGTATGTACACACTTGATCCTTTACATGTACTAAACTCAGAGGTTGTACAACTATAGAAAAATCATTATTATGAAGAAAAACTAGTTTCAGTAATGCATTTAATCGGTAAAGTGTTATGGAATAAGATAACTCGTATATTCAAAGTTCTTTAGAGGAATTATAAATTCGAGGAAGCTACTTAGGAACCTAATGATGTGATGAAACAACGATATCATCATTTGTATGTATAAAAGTGATGAAATTTATAGGGATAAATATATTTAAAGGGGGTAAAATGTAAAACATTTATATTTTAGGATTTAATTATCTATAAATAAATTTTATTTCATTGGTATATTTATTGACATGTAACATTGTGTTTAAAAGAACTGTGATATAGTATTTAAATATTATTATTTAATATGATAGTTATCACCTATAAATTGGGTTACTAAGTATGAATAAAACTAAATAAATGATGAAAATATATGGTTTACACATGTATATAATTATTTTATTGGTTATAAATTTACTATAAATAAAAATAAAAAAAATTTGAAAGTAAAAGAGATGTAATTCTAAAAAAAATTATTTTAGTGCGTAATGTGTTTCTCTATTAATAAATTAAATTCATTACTATTGGTGAATTATTTTAATGAAATTTATATATTATATATTAAATAATTTTTTTAACATTCATCTAATGTTTTTTCGAGACATGTGGTTATAAAAAATCAGTTTTTATGCTAAAAATGTATTTCTCTAAAAAACAGGTTTCAACACCTTTTGTGTATTTATTTTAAAATTAATTTATTATAATTATAGGAATATAATACTAAAAAATTTATCACATATTTGGAATAAAAAGGTTAAAATTTGGTAAATGGGCCACTTTTATCTTTGGTCATTATGAATAGTAACCTTTGTAAATATTTGCACCTTGTTAAGGGTAAAATGAGTAAAAAATGTTAAAACTTATGGATAAGGATTTATAATTTTTAAAAAACATGAAATTATCCTATTGGATAAGTTTAGTTCAAATTTTATCATCCATTTATAAAATATAGGTCCACTTTGTTCCATTTTTATTTCATTATAACCGTTATATTATTTTATAAAAATAATAAATAGAAGATTTGACTCTATTAACTTTAATGTCTCTAAATTTTTAACATAAGGATAAAAAAGAAGTTATTTTCAGTTATAAATGTTTCTTTAAAAGAAAAATTAAATTTTTTATCATATTATTTTATTTTAAATTTTTTGTGATTGAATAATTACCTTAAACTCTTATGAAACACCAACATAATATTTAATCAGTTAATAGAAAAAAAATGATTTTAAAAATATTAAATGTAAAAACAATTGGGCGATTTTTTTACACTAAATTTATAAATAAATATAATATATTGGGGATGTTTAAAATTTTATATTCTAATTACATTACCCTCATCATGTATTTAAAGTTAAATTAAATAAATACATTAAAAATGTTATTAATGATATTTTATGTCAAATTGTATTTTCTAAAATAATTTAAAAATCATAAAAATAATTAAAGAGGTCAATTTGGATGATATATGTTCTAAAATTTCACCCCTTTTACATTTATGGGATGATTGTTAACTTTTCTCTAAAACTATAACTCTTTAATATTCAAAATTTTGTTACCATGACTAAGGTTAAAATCAATTAATGAAGTGGTTAAACCAAATTATAAGGTTTAATATAACATCAAAACCAATATAAATTTATTTGGTAAAATTATTTTTTAACTATAACCTAATTTTCTTCGAATTCATGACTATTTTTAATAATTATACTTGAGAAAGCCATTAATTATATTTTAATCTTTTTAGTAATTCTAAGTGTTTTCTTTCTCTCCCTTATAAATGGATGCCCCTTATATCTTTTTTAACCACAAATTTATCCATCTAGATCAACAAGACCCTAAAAAATAATCTTCTAAACTTCATTATCCATGAATTATAGGTAATGGTCTTCTTGAAACACTATTCCAAGGGTACTTAAGAAAGTATCTAAAGAAGGCCTACTGAAGAAGAGGTAATCATCTTAACTGGTCTGTTTCAATTGATATATTCATATACCTCTTATAAATTAGTGATATTAATCATAAACTTATAAATTAAATATCCCAAATATAATTAAATATTATTAGGATTATGGTACTACTAATATCCACACTCTATTCTATCAAATGGGGAGTAAAAGTATCATTCGTGCATACGTGTGGACTACGAGCTCCACACAATGATATAGTTCATTTTAAATCACCATATTTCATTTATGGTACATGTAAAAGGGTATGTATATACACCTCATAAAATAATATAGGTATATAACATAACATATGTCTCAAAGAAGGAAAATTGAGACAAAAATATCTTACCTTAAGTCTCGACTTCCTTTATACACATTAAAAAATCCTATATAATATATGAATTTTATATACATAAATTATATAACCATACATATATATATAATACCTTATATTATTTACTTATGAGATTTTGTTACCCGTTTGTTAACAATTCCATGGTAAAGTCATGTTTTGAGAAATAACTACTTTGATTTTCATGTATATTTTGATTTGTTGTTTTTTTCTTATTAATTTGGTCATGGTTCTATAATATATAGAATTTAAACCATGATATAAATATATTATATATACATTATATATTTATTTATAGTAATCTATAAAACTTATAGATAAAAAATGAAATACATAGTTCATGAAGACGATAGGTCATACGTATTCATGAACATTGTTTCAATTTTCTCAACAAATTGAAAGAAATATAAGTAAATAATATATTATCATTATAGAATACTTTTATGTCATATATATCACATATTTTCATTAAAACCATCCTTATTACCTTCCATGTAAAGCATGAATGAATCATATCGCTTCGTGAGGTGGTAGTTGGGCAAACACATGAGCGACATTATCATATTCCCACAAACTGGAAAGTGAGATGGTATATGTGATTTAATAATTCCAAAAGTTTAATAATATCATAAAAATAATATATAAATATTTAATCCATCATTATATCCATCCCTAAGAGGTGGTGATGGAAAACTAATAATAATGGTTCGAGAGGCGGTAGTCCTCCATACACATGAATAATGATTTTGTATCTCATTTGATCGAAGTGGAGATGGTTATAGATCATGAACTCAAATTAAAAATATTTAATCATATTGATGAAATTTTGATTTTTATATATTCATGGTTTGATAATAATTAAATGACGTGTGGGAATAAATAATATTAAAATTCTCATTAAAGAATCTTACATCATTTTTGGGTACCCTCATTAGGTTTACATCAAAAGGCTTCCTAGGCTGGATTTATGACCAAAATAAGGATTAAAAGATGAGATGAAGGAAGTGATAAATATATTTTGTTAGATATTTTTATAACCAAAGGGTTTTTTATATTTAAAGAGAATACTAAAATGATAGTCCTTTTATATGTGATGTGAGTAGCACACTTGTAATTTTTGTAAAGAGAAAGGTGTATCTATGTTTTTCACATGTTAAAAGGATAAAAAATAGAACCCTATTTATCCTTACAAATGAAAAGGTCTAAATATGGATAGAAATATCAGTTTTGAAAAGTTATGGGTAATTTTTTGCCCATGTATTTTTAGTTTAACCCACGGTAAACCCATTTTTACCAAAACCACATTCAATGATTTTTACTATTTCTACTATTAATTTTATTAAAACATTATGTTGAAATTATTAGATAATATAAATTCTTTTTATTCCAAATATTAAATCATTTTTTCAAAATAAATTCAAGTAAGTAGAAATTTTAAATTTTAAATTAAACACGCAAATGTGATGAGAAAGTTATTTTCCAAAGAGAAAATGTTCAAAAGATTAAAAAACATTTATATCAAAATTAAATATGAAAATGATTTAATGGACTTAAATTAGATTAATTGATATATAATAAAACTAATTTTACTTTAAAACCCATTTTGAAACAAAAAATTAACCGTATAATGTTTTTTAATGAAAAGTAATTGTTTAATAAAAACCTATATTTTTAATCATTAATAGAAAATTTATTCTTTTTATAAAAATTAAAAAATCAACCTAAACTAATTTTGATATTATAAGTTAAAAAACTAATTTTATTTTATCAAATTATTTTTCTAAAATTTTCATCAATTATTTCTATTATTATTCAGAAAAAATAAATAAGAAAACCTTTTTTGGGAAAATAGTATTTTCGAAACATATAAAGACTTTACCAATAATTAAGTAATTTTTTACTAAAAAATATTTCTTTATATAAAACCATTATACTTAATATTTAAAATGGATTTATTCCTATCCACACATCCATGTTTAATATCTTGGTTAATAGTATTGTTTAAAAAATAATATTAATAGATTTATGTGGTTCATCAAAACATAGTGTTGAGGGTATCTCAAGCTATCAAAAAAAATTAATTTATTCAGAATAAATTCATAAAATCTTAGGGTGTTACATTATACCCCCTTAAAATGAATTTCACCATCAAAATTCCATCCCTATGATACAAATATATGACAATACTTGACAACTGTATTTCATGCATGTATTTTATGGTGTTTTAATATATTGATTTCTATATTTAAATGATTAATCTTTCCAATGTTATGAATATTTGACTTGTTTTGTGTTTTATGGAAGGTTAAAACCAATATTTGGGAAAGGAATAAGAATATAAATAAATTAGAGTAAAAATACACTTTTCTCTGTGATCTTATCTCACAACGCATCACAATATTTTTGAATCCAAATGAAAACAATTCAAGAAAGTGGTGAGGCTATAGAACTATACCAAAACATTTACACATCGTTCAAATACATTACATGACATGTGATTTTGTAGAATCCAATACCACCTTCGAATTTTTTTGAAAGAATACATTCTATGAAAATCCATTACATGTCGTGTATAGTACACACACTATGAAAGTTCAAGACAAAGACATATATGAAAAATCCGCTGCTGACGTGGATTTTGCATCATGTAAGTTTATGCATTGTGATAGTGTTGGGAATTACAAAAATAAGATACACATTTATGAGGGTTTTGATGGTTGGCCTCAAAAAATAACACCTCATTCTCCACATTCAGGACATTTACAATTGAGAGGGAGATTCCCAGATAAGTTACATGAAATGCACGCACCACCAGAGTCCTTTATTGTCATTATTCACCACCATTATTCCTCAGGTATCCATGTTTCTTTTTTTATCATTCCTAGAATTATTGAGTATTATTCTTTATGTTTTTTATTTTACTATAGAGGAAGTTCTATTAGGTATTATTTCTATTTCTTATTCTTGTTTTGGATTTCTGCAACACTATTTATCAATTCCAATTTATCTTATTTTCATATTTCATGACCAATGCTTTTGATTTGTGGTGTATTGTTTTATTGCATCAATAATTTGGTCTATTTTGTGTATAAAAATAATAAAATATGGATTATTTATGTTTAAATATGTTTTTTGAGTCACTTTGTTTGTTGATTTCACCTAGTATATGACCATTGAAATGGTGAAATCATAAGATTGGTGTAGGGTACCCATACTAAGGATCCATGCTGACTCAATTTCGATACCAAACATGAATGAAATTGAAATAAATTTAATACCTATTTCACAAACCTTAAAATCAGTGAACCTAACATGAAAATTGATTTCAACCTAATCATTTTGTTTATTTTTCCCTCTTTCTCCAATCAGTCAAAAAATTGAAAATTCATTCTCTTTGATTAATTTAGAACATATGGGTCATCCTTGTGGGTTTTACACTTAGGATTTATAATTACTAATATTTTTTGTTTTATTTTATTAGTTTTATAAAAAAATTAAATTTATGTATCCCCATAAAAATTAATGATGACCTATGGGCTATCAATACTTTTTACTCACCATATCCTCAAGTTCCCATGTAGCTTCCTCAAACTAGTGTTTTCACCACAAAACATTTATAGGGTGAGTGATCTTGTTTCATGGAACTTTATTTGTATGATACAGAGTCTTCATTAGTTGTTCCTCATGACAAAGATCTTGATCCATTGGTATGACCTCAGAGTTCAATACATGTGAAGGGTCGTGTATCTACTTCCTTGGGAGAGATTCAAGGAACACATTTTGAAATTGAGAGAGGTTTGTTGGAAGTTCTAACCAATAGGCTACCATCCCAATGAAATCAAGAATTTAAAAGGGACCCATCTACCTTTTGATTAGTTTTCCATTATTTTCAAATATCATTAACTTATTGTGTAGATAAATTCTTAAAAACACTTGTTCAAAAAATTCACATCTGAAATCACAACGACGATTATCAGCATAATGTTTCTTTCAAATTTCTTCAACCATTAAGTGTTGTTGAATTTCTCTAACTTTCTCTTCCATTTCTTTAGATATTTTATTCCACAATATATTTCTTTCTCCATATTAATTATATCATGTTGGAGATGTACAATTATTTACATAGATGGATTCATAAGGTGCCATATGAATTACTGATTGAAATATAATGTTGTAAGAAAACTCAATGAGAGAAACATGTTATTCCCAACCACCTTAAAAATAGAGGCAATAAGATATCAAAATATCTTCAAAGTCTTGAACTTTTTATTCGAACTGGAAATCTATTTTAGGATGATATGTAGTACTAAAACTCAACTCTATATCAAGAGAATATTAAAGAATTTTCCAAAACTTTTAGGTAATCCTCAGATATGGTAAGACACAATTGAATGTGGTACTCCCTAAAACCTTAACACTTCCATAATGTATATCATGGTATGATGATCCATAGAGAAATATTTTCTAATAGTGATGAAGTGTACTGAATTTTTAAGGATATAAGCTACAACCCATATAGAATTATTCTTTTTAGACATGTTGTGTATTACAATGACAAAATACATGGATATGTTTTCCCATTTCCATTTTGTTAAGGGTAATGGAGGTAAAATCCCCTTAAAATTTTGTATCCCTTCCTTAACTTGTTATCATATCTAGTAAGGAGATAAAAAATATGAGATATCTCTCTTCATTCCATCCCACCAAAAAAATATTTCAAATATTTATACATATTCGTACTTTGAAGATGAATAGAGAATGAATAACTATGAGCGTCCTCTAGAAACTCCATTATCAAATATGGTATGGACATAACACAAATATGGTTCCAAAACCTTATCATTACATCATGATAAAGGTTAAACTCATGAATATTTCTAATTCTATTTTTCATCTCTATATCTTCTTTCTACACCTATTTAATCTTCACATCGATAGATGGTTGATCATTCAATTAAACAAGATAGGATTTCACCCCTTCATTAAGGATTTCTATATCAATCCTTTTCAAATCTAGAAATATTGTATTTTTTTATCTTTATCCCATATTAGCTAGCATGATCCTTTCAACTCAAAGAATCGTCCACCTTGTTCTCTTTCCCAAGGTGGTAATGTATTGAGTAGAAATATTCTATAATCATTTCAAACCATCCTATCTGACATATATTCATTTCCTTCTATGTAAATATATATTTTATGTTTTTTTATCTATAAATATTTCATACTTTTCTCTATAAAGATAATGCCTCCATATCTTTAATGAAAAAATTACCACAACTATATCCAAATCATGAGTTTGGAAATTTTTCTCATGAACATTAAATTATCATGAGGCATAAAATATATCCATGTCATTATATATAAGAAAAAATCACAATCCCTTCATGGATATATAACTATAGATTATAAACCCTTCTCCATTATAGGGTAATGTAAGAACATGTGCACTAACTGATCTTCTCTTCAGTTCCTTGAAAGTTTCCTCACATTCATCTATCTAGAGGAACTTATCTACCTTCCAAGTCAAAATAGTGAGTAAAATAGATAGTTGTGAGAAATTGTCCACAAATTATAATGTCCCGGTTTCAGGTGCTACCCAAGGGTTCCCCCTACTCGGTTGGTCACATGGCCTCAAGTGCATTTCTCCAAACACCAGTGGCTTCCAACTAGCAGTGATAGCCTTGGGTGTGATAGTGAGGAAACTATTCCCTCATTGGCAGAGTAACATAGTGGAATGGAAATCAGATAACAACAGTGAAAGAAGTAATACTATAAAATAAGTAAATAGTAGAAGACTGAAAGAAAATAAACAAATACATAATATATATATATAAATAATGATGCATGTCATAGGTATCTAGAAAAGCATCCAAACAATTCAAAATGCTGGAATACATTACTAAACCAAAGTATAATGGAAAATAAGTAAACAACACCAGTAGAATCGAAATCCTCATCTTGGTCCCATGCTCTCCATCTCCACTGTAATCAGGTACCTGAAGTATAAGGGTGCTTTCCCTTATCTATACCCAAAACAGTATAATCTATTTGGGCCCAAAAGGAAGACCCAAAAAGGTTGTGATATGAATCCCAATAGCCAACCACCCAAAGATCTATGCCTAACTGTCAGTGAATATATATATGGCATGCAATATGAAAAATGAATTAATAAACAAAGAAGTACTCAAAAGTAAATAATCATACTATTTCAACTACATTCATTTACATTTATTAAATAAACATCCATACAAATAGCAAGCAACCCTCTAGGAAGTTCTCATAGTCTAACCCCTCTGGTTCAGCTTAACAAAGACTCTCTGTGGAATCACTCACCGTCAACTCTTTCTATGGTCTTGTAACGATAAACTACAAACACTCTGGGGAAGCACTCAACGTCCAATTACCCATGTGGTATCACAACATGGAACTATAGACACTCTGAGGGAGCACTCATTTCCATCTTCCCTATGGTCTCGCAACGTGAAAGTATAAAGGACACTATGGGGAAAACCTCGACATCCATCCCCCCTATAGTCTAACTGCATTAAGTTCCCACATCCCTGTGTAATAAAAGTGTGCACAAACAATATCCAAAAACCAAAGTAAAACTCAAATACTAATTGGCTAAACAACTACAATTCATATCACAAGCATGACATATAATCAACTCCATCCTATCAACACCAGGAATGGAAAACAAAATAGCCTAATAGGCAGTTCTAGACCCAATAGAAAAAAAATCAAACATGAGAAAACACATCCATAGCAAGGTAAAACCCCTATTTACAATAAAAAAACCCTCACTCAAGAAAACAAGGTATAGCTGGAATTAACAAGGTTAAATTATCTAAACACACAATACCCTAAACTAGGGTATTGGGAACTTTTTTCACATATAATTCATAGACAATCTACATAAAGGAAAAAAACCCTACCTCGATGTTTTACGATCAATATAGTTGAATCTAAACCTTTGAATCGACCAAGAATGCCATATATCTACAAAAATGCCTAAAACATTCAACCAAGGATATCTCACTAAAGAGGAGGAATCAATATATGATGCTCCAAAAGAAGGAAGAACTCACTGAGACAATTCCAATGCAATTAATAGTGGTTGATTTAGAGAATGGATGGTGGTTCAGGGGCTCAGAGAAGAAACAAATATATCAGTTTCTCCTGGATGAGATGAAGATAGAAGAAGGTGTTTTTGGAAATTAGATGTGACCCCGATCTGATTTAACAAATAAAAAAGAAAAGTACACAACATGTTAATTTAATGTACACACCGTGTACATACCTTGACAAACCTCCACTTTAGGCGGTCTCCAGGTCACCCTACATGTCTATGTACTCGTCCATTACATTTCCATCACACAGCTACCCACGTCAACTGGGTTCATGGCCTGTAATCATAAGTAAACGGCGTGTACTCCTTAAATTTCCAGAAACTCCCCTTTTCCCCAAAAATGTGAGAAAACAAGATCTATACCTGAAAAGAAGATCTGGGTTCTTTCAAACATCCCCCCCCCCCCTTAAAGAAATTTGTCCCTGGATTTCCCTAGGAAGGTGGCGAAGAAGAATCCTTGAACAACTCTGGCCATTGCGATCGCACATCAGCCTCCCTCTCCCAAGTCTTATCATGTTCTTGCCCATGCTACAATAGCACATGTACCAGAGAAATAGGCCGACCATAGAGAACCTTCGCGCTATGATTAAAAAATCTAGATCGGATTCTTTTGGAATGAGGCATCCGCCTCCAACTCAACATCCTCAGGTTGAAAAACATGAGACAGGTCTGAGAAGTATCGTCAGAGCTGAGAAATGTGGAAGATGTCATGCATAGCCCAGTACCTTTGAGGTAACTTCAATCGATAGAAAACCAGACCGACTCTCTCCAAAAACTCAAATGGCCCAACGTATCTTGGTGAAAGCTTTCCCTGTCTTCTAATCCTCCTGTGTCCCAACCTCGGTGTGACACATAGAAAAACCTGACCTCCAACTCCAGAGGTATCCTACGTCGATCAACATAATAATTTTGTTATGACTGTGCAGTAGCCACTCTTTTCCTAATCAATAATATCTACTTCTTGGTCTCCTGGGAAAGATGAGGTCCCAGCATAGCTTCCTCTCCTTCTTCTATCCAATATGGGGATGATCATCACATCCTACCGTAAAAAGCATCATAGGTTTCCATCTGAATAGTTGCTCGAAAAGTATTATTGTAAGAAAACTCCACCAGAGGTATTTTCTTCTACCAAGAACATCTAAGATCTAGGATGCATGCTCGAGGTATGTACTCCAGCACCTGAATCGTATACTCGGACTTGTCATTTGTCTAGTGATGGTAAGATTTACTCAGAAGTACTGGTGCACCCAAAAACTTTTGTAGTCCCTTCCAAATCCAAGAAGTAAAATGGGAAACCCTATATGGAATGATGGAGTGCAGAAGCCCATGTAGATGTACAATCTTTTGGATATACAACCTTCCTGGCTCATTGACACTAAAGTTTTCCTTGATCGGTAAGATGTGAGCAACCATCGTGAGTCTATCAAAGACAACCCAAATTGAATCATTCCCATGAGTTGAACTCATTAATCCTATCATGAAATCCATCTTGACATCATTATACTTCCAATCAGTAATGGGTAACTACTAAAAATATCCCTACAAGTCATTGATGATCTACCATCACCTGCTGATAGATAGAACATTTCATGAAAAAACCAGTGAAATATCTCTTTATGCCTAGCCACCAATACTGACGGTGTAGATATCTATACATCTTGGTGACAACAGGATGAACTGCCTATATATGATCCATCATACTCAAAGAATTAGCCACTGTGTTTCCTTTCCCAGGAGTGTAGGAAAGACCAAAATCAATGGACTGAAGGTACTCAACCCACCTTCTCTGTCTCAAATTCAGTTTGTGCTGAGTAAAGATGTACTTGATACTTCTCTGGTCAGTGAAAAATACAAAATTCTATCCCAATAGATAATTTCTCTAATAGAGTAAATCATGAACAACTACATCCAACTCAAGATCGTGCATCGGGTAATTCCTCTCATGTGGGCTCAACTACCGAGACCCATACACAATGATGCCTTCCCCCTACATAAGCACTACTTCCAGTCGGATACCTGATGCATCATAGTAACCTATATAACTCTTTCCTAACTCTGAAAAAACTAGTATCGGTGTTTAATTCAATCTCCTGTTCATCTTCTGAAAGGATGAATCATAGGAATCTATCCACATGTACTTGACACCCTTCTTAGTCAAGCTCGTTAGTGGCATGGATAAGCGTAAAAATTCCTATATAAAACATATGTTTTAACCATCCAGCCCTAGAAAAATTCATACTTCAAATATGTTCTTTGGATAGTCCAAGGAAACTACTTCTCTCACCTTCTATGGGTATACAAATACTCTTGCCTCTGAGATAACATGACCCATAAAGTGAATCTAGTGCATCCAAAAGTGGTATTTTGAGAGCATGGCATATAACCGATGCTCTTGCAGTGTACTCAAAATGATCTCAATATGGTTATCATGGTCATGTAGAGTGTGAGAGTACACCATGATATCATCCACGAAAACCACCATGAAGGAACCCAAGTATAGATGGAACAATCGGTTCATCAGTGCCATTAAAACTATAGGCACGTTTATGAGACCGAACGGAATAACCACATACTTGTATAGACTATACCTACTCTGAAAGGATGTAAGAGGTATATCAAATGGTCTAACATGAAACTGATGATAACCAGATCTCAATTCAATATTTAATAACACCCGGTCTCCTCGAAGCTGATCAAAGAGATCATAAATCCTCGTCAAGGGATATTGGTTCTTGACTTCAACTGGTTCAGCTTCTGATAATCCACACAAAGCTTGAGGGTACCATCTTCCTTCTTCAAAAATAGGACAGGAAAACCCCAAGGTAAAGTATTGGGTCGAATGAAACCCTTTTCTTATAACACCTTTAACTGCTTCTTACACTCCTGTAACTCTACTGTATCAATCCTATAAGGAGTAATGTACACAGGTGCCTCTCTTAGCACAAGATCAAAATAAATTTCTACCTCTCACTCTGAAGTAAAACCTAACAAATTCCTCTAGAAAGACATCCCTGAAATGATCCACCATTGGATGAAATTCAATCTGTGAAGTTCCCTGGTCATCCAGATATAGACTAGAAATCTTGGTTGTAACTCCTCACAACCCATGATGCTCAGGTACCTTTCTTCTTTCCTATACATCCCATTATCCCTTATGTAGAAATGATATTCTATTTGGTGACGTGAAACTCACCCTACAGTGATAGAAATCCATTAATTCTTGGATGGTAACAAACTAGTGCATTCTTATAATGAAGACATATCCCATCATCTCTAAGACATAAAGGTCCCATAAGAAGTGAAACCTGCCAACCTCAAGAGGGTACTCCTTGCACTGACATGCACTAGTCGTTCTAGTCCCCAATGGTGTGTCCATCATCAAGATATCAGCAAATGTAAAGATATAGATCCCATCTCCACAATAGTTATAGATATGAAACTATAAAAATCCCCTATACTGAAAAGTACAGAATCGAAAATTGAGGCAACTAGAATCGTACCTCTAACCGTAGAGGGTTTGAGATCCTACTCCTGTTGGATCTGCTCTAGAGCATAAGCCTGACCTACACCATGGCCATATGAAGCTTCCTGTGATCCCTGAGATAATCCACCCTACGGATTTCAAAAACCTTGTGTCTAACCACTCTAACCATGACCTCTACCTCAGACTAAATGGTTGGACGAACTCTTGTTCCCTGACTAATGAGAAAGTGGTGGTCCTGCTCCTGAATGTGGAGTCATAGCAGAACCCATGTCACCATCTGGTGGTGAGAAAATCTGACATAAACACTAAAGATGACCCATATTTTTGCAATATCGGCACTCCATTAGGTATCTTGGGCAATGTGGACTTGTATGTCCACTCTTCCCACACACGTAGCACACCACCTAGCCACCCGAAAAAGTATTCCACCAACTCAGATCTCCACGCGTACACTCCCTAAGGTGCTTCCTACTGTCATTCAGAGGGTTACCAACCCCGAATGTCGAGCCACCCTAGCGCACAACCCCATAATCCCTCATGTTGCTCTATGTGATTAGCACCTGGTTGACTATAGAAGTGATAGAAGTCAACCTGAAGATGTTCACCTAAGATCAGATGTCATGACTGAGTCCATCCAAAAACTTCATTGCCAATAATAACTCATCACCCCCTAGAATGGGTGTAAAGTGCTACATCTCTATGAAGTGAGAAGAATACTCCATGACTGAGGGAGTACCCTACTCTAAACTCATGGATTCTTGGGCTCAGTTGGCCCTCAAAGTATTCTGGTAGAAGTATTCATAAAAGGCATGCTGGAACTCATTCCAAGACATAACATGCTTGTGTCCCGCCTGTAAGATCACATACCATAATCTCTTGGAGTAATCCCGAAGCATATACATAGAGATCTTCACCTTACTCTCTAGAGGTGTCTCCATATGCTCAAAAATTGACATCATGGATTCTAACCATGACTCTATAGCCTGAAGTCCTCCATCCTTTAAGAAATTAGGAGGATACTACTGTTGAAAGACCCACGTCAGCTCTGCTATAGACGGGGTAGTATGCGGTGCTCCTCTTAAGGTCTGCATAAACCTTATGAAGCCTTCTTAGAACTGTACATCGGCTCCTAAATCTATAATTATGGTTGGTGCTAAGATAGTAATGATGTGAGGATCCATTGATAGTCCCTGATCATCCATATCTTGTGTCTGATCCCTTACCTTTATCTAGCGAACAACCGGAGGATGTCTCGGTGGAATGACTCTGCAAGGTCAAGTACACACCTCATTTCAAGGATGTCAGGAACTAAAACTTAGGAGCGCAAAAAAATAGGAGAAAGAAACAGTCATGTTTTACAAAACATAGATACACGACATGTATGACCACTACGTGGCATGTTCCCTTAGGGATTTACATAGGCGTGTACATCTACCAAAACTGTTCGTGTAACATCCCTACACAGGGCATGTTACTTCTAAGGAAATAGCATATACTTGAATCGATTCCCCCTACCTGATTTCCTCTACACATCTAAGATACATGACTTACCTAGAACAAAACTACATGGCGTGTTTATTCCAGACACAGCGTGTAGTAGAAATATTTCACCGACTAGTGTCATTAGTCACATGTCCGGTTATACGGTCGACTCTACATAGCATGTTCAAGCTGGACACGACATGTACTACCTGAGTTTCATCCATTCATATTGTTAGTCATATGGATGGATACACGATCCACACAACACGATGTGTACTCAATTTACACAGTGTGTGCCACTAAACATTTCCCAACCATGTGTATCTACCCACACATCTAGTCACATGGTTAAGAATTAAAAAATGTGTACATACAGTACAAGACATGTACTTAAGAAAATTGTTTCCCTCCCAAACAGATGGTTAGATGGAATGTATTCATCAATACACATCTTGTATTCTGGGTTTTTCCAGACAGTAAGCCTCAAAAACTACTCTGGAACCCCAGAAAAACACTGAAACAAATATTAAAGTTCCAAATTCTGATCTGTGGGGGCCTATAATCCCTGCAAATCAAATCTTGACATTTTTATTTATGTATATAACAAGGTATAATATTGCAATCAATCACATGATCAACCAATTTCTGATGCATGAGGGCCCATGACACCTCCTGGACCAATGTCTGGAATTCATTCAAAATAAACTTTACATATTATCAATACCCTATCAAAATATCATGCATTCTATCAAATAATTTTTCATAATAGCATGAATATATTGCACAACATCTATCACAATAGAATGCAATCAGTAATGAACCCTGAATGGCATGGAAAGAATGCAAAACATGTGATCTCTAGAAAGTCACTATATGATGCATGAGATGGCATGCCCTCATCTCATCAAGTTACAATAGAAATATAACCTTGACATTATCAACAATAACTACAAAAAACATGTGAATCACCCAACAGTGAAATCAAATAAACTAAAATAATTACAAAACCAGAAAATTGCAATATGCAAGGTAAATTGACTTTTCCATATACATGGGTTAGCTACACCCGGGCACATATTATTACCAACTACCTATTCCTTCCAATACCTTTCTATTGGCTTCAAATAGTAAGTCAATAAGAAAAGAATCCCTCTGATACCACTTTGTAACATCCTGGTTCTAGGTGCCATCCAAAGGTGGCCCGTATCCGGTTGGTCAGATTTCCCCAAGAGCATTTCATAGAATGCCAGAGGCTACCGACTAGCCTTGAGGGCCTTGGGTGTGATAGTGGGGAAACTATGCCCTCTTTGGTAGAGTAACACAGCAGAATAGCAATCATATAACAACAACATAAGCAGTAATACTATACAATAAGTAAAGGGCAGAAGATTCAAAGTAAATAAACAACTGTAGCATATATATATATATATCATGATTCTTGTCACAGGTATCTAGGAAATCATCCAAACAAGTCACAATGTTGGAATACAGAATTAAACCAAAGTACAAAGGAAAAAAAGTAATTAACTCCAGCAGCATCGCAAGCCTCGTCTTGGTCTCATACTCTCCATCTCCACTACAATCAGGTACCTGAAGTAGAAGGGAGCTTTCCCTTACCTATACCTTCAACAATATAATCTATTTGAGCCCAAAAAATGACCCAAATAGGGTCTGATATAAATACTAGTATGCAACCACTCAAAGATTTGTGCCTAACTGTTAATGAATATATATGGCAGGAAATATGAAAAATGAATTAATAAACAAGTAAGTACTCAAAAGTAAATAATCCTAAAGTTTCAACTACATTCATTTAAATTTATTAAATAAACAAACAAAAAATCTTAAGAAACCATCTAGGTATTTCTCATAGTCTAACCCCTCTAGTTCATATTAACAAAGAATCTCTTAGGAAGCACTCTCTGTCAATTCCCCATGTGGTCTCGTAACGGTAAACTACATACACTATAAGGAAGCACTCAACATCCAATTACCCCTATGGTTATGAAATTTGGAACTAAAGATGCTCTGAGGGAGCACTCACATCCATACCCCCTATGGTATCACAACGTGAAAGTATAGTAGACACTCTGGGGTAGCCCTCAATGTCCATTCCCCCTATGGTCTAACTACACTAGGTTCCCACAGCCATGTGTAATACAATCGTGTACAAACAATATCCAGTAGCCAAAGTAAAACTCAAATATTACTTGGATAAACAACTATAATTCATATCACAAGCATTAAATATAATCAACTTTATCCTATCACCACTAGGCATGGAAAACATAACATCCTAACAGGTAGTTCTAGACCTAACGGCCAGAACAATCAAACATGGGAAAGCACATCCATTGCAAGGTAAAAACCCTATTTACAATAAAAAAACCCATAATTAAGAAAAAAATGAATATCATACATTAACAGGGTTAAGTTCCCTAAACAGACAATACTCTAAACTAGGGTATTGGTCACGCTTTTCACATAAAATTCAAATAAAATCTACTGAAAGTCACAAACTGCCTACCTCGATGTTGTACGATCGATATAGTTGATCCTCATCCTTTAAATCGAACTAGAACCTCATATATCTAAAAAAAATATAAAAATATCAACCAAGTATATCCCACAAAATAGGAGGAATCAAGAGATGAAGCTCTAGAAGAAGGAAAAACTCACAGAGGTGATTCCAACGCAATCAAAAGTGGTTGATTCAGAGCATGGACAGCGGGTCGAGGGCTTGGATAAGAAACAAAGATATTCATCACTCCTAGATGAGACAAAGACATAATAAGGTGTTCCTGACAATTAGAAGTGACCTCGGTCTGATTTAAAAAATAAAAATAAAAGTAAAAAATATGTTCATTTAATGCACATGCCATTTACATACCTTAATCGACCTCCACTTTAGGCGGTCACCAAGTCACCCCACACAGCCATGTACTCAGCCATTACACGGCCAGCACATGGCTACCCATGACAACTGGGTACACGGTGTGTACTCTTAAGTACACGGCGTTTACTCCTTAAATTTCTGAAATCTACCATTTTTCTAAAAAACACCAGAAAACAAGATCCATACCTAAAAAAGAAGATCTAGGTTCTTACAAAAATAGTCAATAATATCTAGATAAACTAAGAAAACTATAGATCTCAATCACCATGGATGGTTTGGTTTGTCACTCAGTATCCTCATTCTTTGATGGATCTACCGATATACCCTCTCTTAAGATTATATGACCCAAAATGATACCTTTTGAATCCAAAGTTTACATTTTGTTGATTATTCAATTATTTTCTTCATCCATAGGGTTTTTAGTATAATTCCCAATTGATCACCATGCTCTTCCATATTAATATGAATAGATAATAATATCATATATAAAGACAAAGAGAAGCTGATCAACATAATATCTAAATACTCTTTTCATTAAATCCATGAATATAATGGGGGAATTAGTAAGACCAAATGGAAACATTATATATCCATAGTGTCCATACCTTGTACAGAATGATTTCTTGTGTATATCCTCCCTCCTAAACATTAATTGATGATATATTGAGAGAAGTTCAATCTTGGAAAAGTATTTAACTCTCTGTAGTTGATAAAATAGGTTATCAATATGGATAGAGGATACTTTTTCTTTATTGTGATCTTTTTTATATCTTGATAATCAGTAAAGTGTTTCATCAATCCATCTTTCATTTTATAAAAAAATTGATTCTCCCCAAGGTGACACACTTGGTGGAATGAATCCCTTGTCGAGCTTCACATGGAGTTGTTTCTTCAACTACGAAAACTTAATATGGGCCATTCTATATGGAGTATTTCAAGTTGGTTTGGAACTAGGTATGAGTTCTACTAAGAATACAACTTCATGATTCGATGGAATACTAGGAGTCTCTTTCAGAAATATAACAAAAAATTCTTGTCAATAGGCATATCATTGATTAAATGTTTTTACCCAACCATCTGTGATAAACTCCCCTTATAAATGGGAATAAAAACCCCTAAAATGGACACAATCTCCATAGGATGTTCATCTTTATCGTCACATAGATAGAAATTTGGTTTGAAATATAATATTCGACTTCCTCATCTTGACAATTGATGGGGATTTATGTAGAGAAATCTAATCCATGCCTAAGATTACATCAAATTAAATCGGTGGAAGAATGAAAATATTTTTAGAAATAACATTCCTAAATACATCAATTGAATATTAATCATATACTTGAGATGGGATCATTATAATGACTGACTGAAAATTATTTTTTATTAATAAGGTCACTTTTGAGGAAAAAGTGAGAAACCAAAAGTTTCAACAAACCCAAACAGCAACAAGAAAAAACCATAAATCACCTCATCCAAGAAAAAACAGTGCTGCTCACTCCGAGGGAGGACCACTCAACGATCCATTATACCATTAGGAGTTTTCACTGATAATTATATCGGTAATCATTTCTTTTTTATCTTAATATCCTTAAAAATTTCTTCAAATATGAAATAATTGGTAGATATAGAGTCAAACAATACATTAGCAGTTTAACAGTGGATGATGAGTGTACCTTTCATCGTGTAATTATATCACCCCTCATCCAAAATAGTGCACACATGAGATTTCTCCTTATCCCACAGCTTAATAGGTTTCTAAATTTGATCATCATCATTTACCTTCATATTTGGTAATTGGTTAGTAAAGTTCCCATACTCCATGAGTCTGAAACACTGAAGTGTGGGAGGTGGATTCTATGAAAATTTCTCTCTATTCACATCATTAGATAATTTCTTCCCATAATACTAGCAATCAATTTCTCATTAAACTTCCTACCAACACATAAAACATTTACTAGTCCCATTATGAAAATTTACTATAAGTTTTCTTCCACACTTTGAGCATGATGGAAAGATCATAATCTTCTCCTTATGGTTTTTAGTGTTTCGTTTGAACACCATTATCTTTTTCTTGTCAAAACCATGATATTTATGGATAACTTATATCTCTATTTCCATATTTATATCACATTGAATGGTTTCCCACCATTGATGTGCTTCTCCATCTAAAAAAATATATCCAAATAGAGTTTTTTCGTGTTCTAAACACCAGAGAATGGAAAATATATTTTTATTTGTACTATCCCATTATTCAGTAATTAGGGGATCATTAGAAACACTAAAATAATGTTAAAATTACCTCATAAAGTAATGGAAAAAAAATTTCTCACTCATTCTCTCATTTGTAAATTAATCATGATTCATATCTTGAGAAATTTATGTGTGTATAGAAATGAGTTTATTCACTAAATATATCATGAAATGTTTCTTCTCAGGATGAAAATAATTTCATTTTCCCTTACACTCTGTATCATCAAGGTTCCTTTGGGTTTAATCCATTGACTAAAACCAAAAAAACATAGTTTATGAAACAATGATCATAGTAGGAAGCTGAATAATCAGGAAAAATAATTTGTAGGATGTATAAACTATGGAACTTTATTTTTAATCTATGACGCCTTAGGTTTATCAAAGTTGATTCATAGAAATAATCTATTTAAATCCTTCATTATGGTTCATATTGATTTTTTTAATTTCCAAATAATATCCCTCAGGAATATCAAATCAAGTGTCCATTAAGGCCCATTGTCATTCACTACATGAAAATTAAGTCCATATCAATGCACCATTTTCTAAGTTATTACCCCTTGGGTACCTCTATGCAAGATCCACATCCACTTATAGTATATAGATAAAAAATTAATTTCTTATAAACCACTCTCAATACTTATTACCAAAATTTATGTAATTTTCCAATACTTTGACTCATATATAGTCTTATCCTTGGGTATATCCTTAGACATGTCCTTGTATTTCTCACAAAAGTTTTTATATCCTAGTTTCCAAAGGTTAAAAAAGTATATCTTATGATTCCAACTATAGTGACATAAACTTCTCATGCATGGATATTACATCTCTTTTGAAAAATATTCATTACATTATAGAAAAACATTCTCATGGATTATAAATTTATAGTTCTCTTAAAAAAAATTACACATAAGCATCTTGTTCATAAGTGATCTATGTCATCTACCACTATGTTATTCATAACATGAACCCTTATTATAAAAGTCAAACATAATACCTTTCATCATAAACTAGGGAATAAAACATAATAAATGGTGATCTCAGTTGCTCAGTGAGGATAAACAAGGAATATATCAATATATCATGAGCATGGTGGTATGAGAACATGTGAATGATATTTGATAACAATACCATTCCTATCATAGATCATAAACTTGAGTCATGGGATAAGTATTTGTAGTTCATAAGACATGGATCATATTGAAATAAAATAAAATAAAACAAGTCATTATAACATTAGAGTAAGAAATTGATTTTTTGAATACACATAAGTATATAAAATCATTTCCTTAGTAGTTTAGGGTTCATTTCTGAGGCTATCACGGTGGATGACGTTCACTAAAAAAACATCACATTAGTCAAGGTTCACTCCCAATTATATCATTGTGGAAATATTCCCTTACTAAACTATGTTCACTACCAATTAAAGTCATGTTTATTCTAAGATATTTCAATTTTTACCCAGTGTGTTGGAGGGAGAAATAGGTCACACTCGTCACATAATGATAATCCTACAAATTTGGCCTACAAGATCCTAAACAATTCATCATATTAGAACCCATGAAATAAAATGGGTTTCTAAAAATTTGATCATTACATAATATGTGGAAAATAAATATATTTCATAACCATTTCACCATTTCATCAATGCATAACCCATGTAAAAAGAAGTGGGTTTCGTAATAATTCTATCATGGTATAACCCGTGGAAGAGAAATAGGTTTTATAAACATCTTTTCATAATAAACATAAACCACTAAGGGAAATAATAAGAATGGTTTCCTTTGATAAAATTACATAAAATTAATAAGTAACATAAAATGATTTCATCTTATATGGAAAATGATATTGAAAGAAAATCACTTAGAATGGGTCCTGTAGAAAATATCATTTCCTTGAAAATAACCTTTTTTAAATTAAAAGTCCATAGAACATTGTGTAAAAAATGTTCTTCGAAATAAACTTAAAAACTTATAATAAAATGTTAAAATAAAATAATGGTTAATACATCAGTAAATTTCAAATCATGACTTACATTTAAAATAAATATTTTTTTCACATATTCAGTAATATCCAAATGGGCCTTGTTTAGAAAATGATAAGAATATTCCTCTCAAACAATTTTATAAAAAATCAAAATTGGGTAAAAAAAATTTTAATAATATTTTTTTTATAATTTTAAATATATTTTTTATAACATATTTAGAAATCATGGTTTTGTAAAAAGAAGGGTTTTCGACTGAGTACAGAAGAAAAGGAGAGTTATCTTAAAAAATACTTTTTAAAATCTTGAGTACATAAAGAGAATAAAATTAATGGAAAACATGTATTATATATAAATATCTTTATTAGAATAAAATAAATTATTTTCTTTAGATATGTACATTAATAGTTTATCTTTAGAATCATAACCATGAGCAATCCTGATAAATAATGATATTATAACCTAAAACCCTTACTACTTTAGTACCACTGAACTATAAGCTCCATGAAAGAATAATGTTAAATTAAAATTTTAATATAATTAGAATAAATACATTCATGATATTATATGTCAAAGGGGATGTGTATACACCTCATAAAAATAATAGGTTCATAACATACGTCTCAAATAAGTTAAATTAAGAAAAAAATAGATTACCTTAAGTATCAACTACCTTCATACAAGTTAAAAACTATTGTATAATAAATATAAATTTTTTTAACAAATATTAAATATTGATAAATATATATATCATATCATATATTATTTAATTATGACCTTATATTAACTATCTATTAATAATTATATGTTAACATCACATTTTGGGAAATAAGTACTTTATTTTTCTTTTATGTTTTGATTTGTTATTTTCTAGTCCACTTACTTTGATCATGGTTATATAATATCTGGAATCTTAAACATTATATAAATATTAAATATATTTATTATTCATCATTTAGATAAATCTATAAATGTTATATATAGAAAATTAAATATACCATTCATGAAGACAATAGGAAGTACGTACGCATAAAAGTTGTTTCCATTTTATCAAATGATTGAAATTATGAATGGTAAATAATTTATTAACATTATAAAATCATTTTAATTTCATATATATCATATATTTTCATTAAAATAATCTTTATTACCTTCCATGTTAAGAGTGAACGAATCACATCGCTTTGTGAGGTGGTAGTTCATTGTACACACGAGAGACATTATCGATTCCCATAGAATGGATATTAAGAAGGTATATGTGATATAATAACTCCATAAGTATAATAATATCAAAAATATAACATATATACATTTAATAAATCATTATTTATATCCATGATAGGTGGTGATGGAAAATAAATAACATCGGTTTGCAAGGTGGTGGTCCTCTATACACAGGAAATAGGTTTTCATATAACATTTGATGGAAGTAAAGATGGTTGTATGTAATTCACTAAAAATAAAAAAATAACAGTATATGGAATATATTGAGGTTATTATTTCATCATGTTTTAATAATAATTGAATGATTTTTAGGAAGAAATATAATAAATATTCTCATTTAAGAATGTTACCCTTTCATCGGGAAACCTCTTTACGTTTGCATCATAAACCTTCCTAGTATGGATTTATTACAAAAATAAGTCTTATAAGATTATATTAGGTAAGTAATTAAGATTTTTGGGTATGTATTTTCTGAATCAAATGGATTTTTAGTGTAAAAAGGGTAGGAGAAGGTGTGGCCATTTATATTTGAGGTGAGTGGCACACCAGTAATTTTTGGAAAGAAAAGGTGTGCCCACATTTTTCAGATTAAAAAATGCTCATAAATGAACTATTATAAATAATTAGTCATTATAAGGTCTAAATATGTCCAAATATTATGTGTTTTACATGTTTTGGGTCATTTTGAACCCTTATCTTTTTAACCCCCCCAATAAACCCATTTTTACCTTAACCCTAGTAAATAATTATTACTTTTTTTACTATTTATTATCATAAAAAATTAAGTTTAACTTAATAGATAATATAAAATATTCAAATTAAAAATATCTAATCCATTTTTCCAAATTACATTTATATTAGTACCAAAATTTAATTTAAAATTAAACCCAAAGATATGACAAGAAAGGGGTTTTCCAAAGAGTAATTGTTCAAAAGTTTAAATATTTTTTATATAAAAATTCAATATGAGAATTATTCCAATGACCTAAATTGGATTAATTGATATATAAGTGAACTAACTTTACTTTAAATCCAATTTTAAAACAAAAATTAACTTTTTAAATTCTTTAAATGAAAATACAGTTTTCTATAAAACCCAGTATTTTTCACTAGTCATCGAAAAGTTAATCTTATCCGAAAAAACCAAAGAATTATCCTTATGATTATTTTCACATTTTCTTTTAAAATAAAGTTATGTTAATTTTATCAAATCAATTTTTTAAAATATTTAAAAATTATTTTTATTATTTGGTCACAAAAATAAATAATTTTTTTTGGAAAATGGTATTTTCAAAACATATTAGGGCCTTACAAAATATAAATTATTTTTTACCAATATATTTTCTTTATCTAAAACCAACATACTTAATATTTAATAATTGGTTATTCTTATTCAAGAATCCAATTTTAATAGTTAGGTAATGATGTTATTGTTTAAATATTAATATTAATAGTTTTTCAGGGTTTGTTTAAACATGATGTTGCAAGTAACATAAGCTATCAAATAAATTTAATTTATTTAAAAAAATATTTCATAAAATATTATGGTGTTACATTATAAAAAGAGAAATTAAATATTCAACTGTACATCTCATCGATCCACTAATACCAAACCCTCAAGGTATAAAACATATTGGATTCCTCACGATGAATGACCCAACAAGAATGATTACCCTCACACATAACCTCCTTCCTCATACTCAAAATAAAAATAAACCACTTCATAAAAATTATAGAACCATCTCTAAATTGAGACCAATCACATAAGTTATCTCCACTATTTAAATAACTTCAAATCTACTGGTACTCAGGGTTCGATTCTTACTAAATCTTAACCTAGTGGATGAATGAAGGCATGAATTTACCACTGAACATGAACACCTACCCTCTATCCTTTTACACCACTAGACTCAAATCAAAAAAATAAAATTATCATACCCCCCTCTACTGATTCCTAAACAACCTACACTAGATTTTTCCTACTAAAACTATCAGTGAATACATTTACCTTCCCTGAAATATAAGAATTATAAAAATCTGAAGTCTGATGGTATTCTACCAAGCATCCATTCCCATTATTCAGGTCCATCTAAGAAAAAATGGAATTCAAAATATTATTATTTTAATAGACAATAAAATTCTCCCTGAAGAGGTAGTATTTCCATGTTTTCAAAGTATACATCACTTATTAAAATTATAATTCATGGGTGGGGTAATTCTGCTCAATTGGGCATAGCTTCCATGAGCCATATACTACCACATGGTTATCTTGCATCAATACACACCCTAAGAACACAATATAATAATAAAAATACTAAGAATTAGCCTTCCCAAGCTCTAATGGAGTCAAAATTAGTGTGGATGTAAAATGGTATTCTGATGGCTCAAAATAGTTTTGGAACTTATCGTCTAAATTAAAACATCATCCCAACATAATCCAAGCTATCAAGGGAAAATCTAGCATGGATAAGCCTCTCAAAAAGATTCTATAATAACCATCAAAAAAATCAATGGATCTTGGACACATTGTTAGGATAATCCCAAGGCATTACTGCTCAAAATTTCCTTGGATCCATAGAAACTCTTGCCTCAGAAATGGTATGTCCCAAGAACTTCACTTCCAAGATCCAAAACTAATGTTTTATAATTTTTTCATGTATAAGGTGTGGTTAAAACATTCCATATGATTTAGGAAAAGCTACTATTTATATTTTCCTAGTGCAGAAAAGTGGTTGACCAGTGTCGTCTCACTTAAAGAGCTTCACTGTTGATTCACCTACTTATTTTGATTCACCTAATAACTATATTTTTTTTATTTTATAAAATAGTGATAAATTCTAAAATTAACATAAAATGTAAAAATAATATTGTTATAGATGAAGGAACTTGTATTTTTAGGGTTTTGATCTAGGTTCCTTACTTTATTCATGATGGTTGATTAAATTTAATTTGATAACCCAATTTTGAAATATAATTCTTCTATTCCTGTGATTTTATTTATTATTTGTTGAATCTAGAAAGAGTAATATAACTCAATTCCACATCTTCCAATAATCAAGGTTCATGACACACCTTAATCGAGACTATGACATATTTCTGGACTCGACTTCATCATATGTCATTTTATACATTGAAAAGATCAAATCCATCATTTGAATGGATCATGATCAATGGAAGGAAGGGAAAAAGATTTCAATAAATGAATATAGTTGAGTTTGGTATCCATGTTGTGGTAGAAAATATCCACACCCATACACTTCACACTAATTAACCACAAAAATAAACAAAACTTAACAATTGAAGAGTAAAATTCAGGAACACACATTCCTGCCCTAAGGCTAAGTCTTGGGTTACTCACTTGTTCTCAAGTACAAGAGCTCATGGTGGAATAAATGACAAAACTTTAATGATATAAAGTAATATTTAATAATTAGAGAACAAAATAGTGAATAAAATAGTGGTTGGAACACTTTATTAAAATTTCATGAAGTTATAGTAATAAAAGAAATTAAACGTCACATTATAAAACAAAATAATAGAAAAAAACACTTTAAAAGTAGTATCCATATGATATCCTTGTAAATACTATGATTTTTAGTAGGTTAAATCCAAATATTTATAGAGGGAGGAGTCCATTCTATATCTCCCATCAAGATCTTCATTATCTTGTGTCAAAGTATAGATATATCTATTAAAATATTGATTGTATTAAATATACTGAATTATCATCAATTTCTTAATTTTAGCATTGAATCATATTCTACAATGATGGTAGAATCATATACCATTAATATTCACAATTTAATCACTTCATGTGATACTATTTATTATATACCTCTAGTCTTCCTATAGTATCATCTACCCCCACCTTTGATCTATCAATCCTCAATGGTGAAACATAGCCATGTCAACCAGTGTATATTCATGCAACTAAAATTTCACCCTTTAAAAAAAGTAATACCATTTCCATGATCTACCATCAGTGCTCAATGGTAGTTTCTCCTCTATTATTCCACAAAATTACAACATATCTATCATCAGTGTTCTTCTCCAGTGGTACTTTTATCTAAAATACCTCGACCATAGAACATCGACTGTTAGTGTTAAATGGTAAGATAATTTCCAACAAGTGACTTATCTCAATTATAACAATGCACTATCCACCATTAAACAATATATTATCCTTACAAACCTTTAAAATTTTCACTTCATGTATTGAGCTCCCAAAACAATGGTTGTTCATGGTGTAATCTCCTCCTTCTTCATCGATGATTACACCACCCCTTCAAAATGACCTAGCCCTCACAGAGGCTGGATTGTTGTCATAGTCATGGAATTTTCATATTTTGATTGTCTTCAGGGAATTATTTTGAGGATATAGGTTTGTTCCCAGGTGATTTCTGGCCTTGTCATGGAAAATGGGATCGATCATAACATTCACATGTGATGACCATGGGTTCTCTAGTGTGTTGCATATAGTGGTGAGCTAGTTTTGAGTAGTGTAGGTAGTAGATAGTGATGTCAATGTGTGTCCGGGGGTGGGGGTCATGCACTTAATGTGGAAGGGTGTATTTTTGGTAAATACGAAAAGTGCCCCATAGATGGTTGTCCTACATCAAAGTTTAGGGAGGGTGAAGGATCTGTTATAATGAAATTAATTCCTTACCTACCTCAAAATCATACTCCGTGTATGGGCTATTGACACACATGAACACACATAGATACATCACCCTAACCTAAATAGCCATTGTTAGCATTGGCGCATCTATGATCTATGAGATCCTCCTCATAGACTGATCATTCTCTATCACCAGAGTAGGCTCTCCCAGTGGCCTTTTTGGACAGAAAACTCATTTATAGTTTTAGTTATGTGGATTGCAGGCATTGGTTGAGGGATAGCTTATGGTTGATCATTTTTTAACATACAAAAAATATTAAACAATTAGAAATATTTTACAAAAATATTTTCTCAAGTAAATGTCAAATTCAATATTCATCTTTTTTATTCATTTAAAACTATTTTAATTCCATAATTGAAAATTAACATATTTTAAAAAAATAATTAATATCCAGGGAATATTAATTTAAATCCATAAAAAAATAATTTTAATTTGTTTAAAATTATACACGAAAATATGTTTGCATTAACTTCCCCCACACTTAAAATATGATTTTTGTCAAGCATAAAATCTTAATATTGAATAAAAAATAAACACCATGTTTGAAATATTTAAATCTCAAAGCAATAAAATAAAATGATTATCAACACAAAACCACATTTTTATGTTCCACGTAAAACATTAATTCAATTCCCACTTTTTAAATAAACAATCTATCCAAGAATTTTAATTTCTCCCTTTTTAAAATGTTATAACTTCTCCTTTACCTCATTATCACTTCTTAATTCATTATTATAAAGCATGTCAAGTCATGATCTAACTCTCTTTGAATATTTTCCTCTCATAAATCATGATTAAAATTTACGTATATTTCTTCTCATATCATGAGAACATTTTCCTTATAATAATGTAATGACGTTCTCCACTTTGTAAAGATAAAAATCACATGAAATCAGAATGGATTTTAAACTACTCTTCTTATGATTTTGATGATTATGCATGGTAGGAATTAATGTGAAAAATAAGGATCAAAGGAGAAGGTTTTTCTCTAATGTATAAATCATGATATGAAAATAAATAGTTTAATTAAATTACCCCATTTAAAGTAACAATGCTTACTTCATGAGCTCAATGTATCATCATGAATAATGAAATCATATTGAATTATGTTCTCCTTCTTGAACATTATCTATTTTTTTCCCAAATTAATTTTCATATTTTTTACTTTTTCAAAATTAATTCTTAGAATAAACATAAAATCCACCACCTAAATATATATGATAAAAATCATCAGTCTCATAATGAAGATTTTTTATTCTTCTAAGTCACAACCCATTCCTATTTTTTCATTTTTTTCAATAAGGGAAAACAATAAATTATAATGAATGAATAAAAAACATTATTAAATACCCACATTAGTACCCCCACACTTTTTAATCATAATATAGTTCATCACTTCAAACAATAATAACCTCACCCCCACACATTAACATTAAAATATCATAAAAACACTAAAAGAAGGATAAAAATGTATAAAAATGGATTGAAATATAGCTCATCACTAACAAGGTCATTCATGGTGTCTATAAGCTCAATAAGGATTAATTTATAAGGTGTTATCAAGGATAAGGAATTAACAATAAAAATTATAAAATAATTTTACATGTTTTTTTGGATAGTCATAACTTTGAAAAGTTTCCATGCATGTTCTATAAGATGGAATGTCCTTAGGTAACTTAAGAAACTTGCTCAAGATAGAAAAGGAAATATTTGGTATAAAAATACTCTCAAATATGGAACATTTTATCTTGGAAAATCACTAAAGAAATTACTCATAATAAAAAATAAATTAACCTAAATTATTGATATTCAACGTATAATAAATGTAAAGGAAATTTCATTTATATGAATCAACCAATTCTTTAAAATCATGAGTCATCATTTCTATATCCATTCATCACTCTTATAATTCAATTATCCACATTAATAATTCAATATAATTATATTTAAAATATAAAACATGGAATAAAATGGTTCCTAAAAAACTCATATATCCTAGATAATTCAAGTAAAGAAAAAAAATCAAATGTTGGTATTTAATTTTCAGTTTATCACATTTACTATAATTTCTAGCTAATCTCGAGATTTTTAGAAAAAATACAGTGACTTAAAGGATAACTAATATAAAATTTAAATCTATGTACTTGTGAAGTTTTATTCCTCCCATATCCTTTTCTATTAGTGTATTCCTCATTCCATCATGGTATAACAAAAAAACAAATAATAAATCACAAGGAAAATGTCATTTAAACTCAAAAAGATGAGAGAGATTAGGGTTTATTCCTAAACTAATTCCTACGAATGAAACTAAAAAATAAATTAATTGAACTAAAATAAAAATATAATCCTTGGTATGATCCCCCAAGTGTTCCTTGGATTTTTTCTACTTCCAGAAGTTAGTACCAGCTGTTATCCATAGTTAGTGGGTGAAGATTCTTTGATTTGAACCACCACACTTAGGTTTTACAAGCTCTCACTTATTCATTGTTGGTGAGGAGTCCATTGATAGAGTACACTGAATCCAACCCCTTCACAATAATGTATATATTTTATTGAAAAACTCCAGATACTTTATGAAATTGTTTCTTGAGTAAAATTAATTTCTTAGACACCTTGTGTTACATTCAATACTATTTTTTAACAAACCATGACAAACTATTAATATTATTATTTAAACACAACTATTATTACCTTTCCATTAAACATTGAAGAATGAATAGTGATGACCAAATATTAAATATTAAATATAATGGTTTTATATAAATAAAACATATTGATAAAAATTATTTAAATTTTAGTGAAGTATTTATATGCTTTAAAAATAATATTTTCTCAAAAAAATGATTTTTATTTCTTCTTCTGAAAAATAAAAAAAATAGAAAATTTTGGAAAATTAATTTGATAAAATAAACTTAATATTTGGAATCATCATGTCAAAATTATCTTAGAGTGAATTTTTGTAATTTTTTAGAAATGATTAATTTTTCATTGAATAATGAAAAATTCTAATTTTTATTGAAAGCTACCTTTTCATTTAAAGAATTTATAAGGTTCATTTTTGTTTTAAAATGTGTTTAAAATTAATATTATATCAATTATATATATATATATATATTAAAAAAATTATGTCATCATAATAATTTTAATATTTATTTTTGATAAAAGATCGTTTAAAATTTTTAAAAACTTTCTCCTTAGAAAAAAGCTATCTCATTATTTTTAAGTGTTTAATTTTAAATTAAAATTTTCCAATTTTTTGAATGAAATTTTTGAAAATGTATTAAATATTTGGAATGAAAACTATTTATATTTTATAATAGTTTCAATTTATGTTTTGGTAAAAATAAATTGTAAAAATAGTAAAAATTGATTATGGTAGTGAAGGATAAAATGGGTTTACATGGTGTTAAAATAAAAAGATAATGGTCATAGTTTCCTTTAAATTCGTCCAGATTCCATTGGATAGAAATATATATGACATATAACCTCTAGTTTTCTATAATGTTCTATTTTGGAGACCTTTTTATGGTTAAAATGTGGGTATACTTTATTCTTTTCAAAAATACCTAGTGTATCCTTTCCCCCACATATAAAAGGACACCCTTTATCCTCTCCTCTTCATAGATATAAAACCATTTGATTCATAAAATACCTACCCAAATAGATTCAACAAATACCCACACACATCCTAAATTCCTTGGTTATTTCATTAATCCAATCAAGTAAGCCACTAGGTTAAACTTAAATATGTTGTCTGTATAAGAAGTAAATATTTTAACAATGAATTTTTGTTATACTTCTTATTCAAAATCCTTCAAATATTAATTAATTATTATAATAAAATATCATAAACATACCCAGTAAACTTATATTTTATTATACAAATTTCATAACTTATATCCATCCCCACCTCCATCAAATGGGAAATGAAACCATTAAAGGAAGTCGAGACTCAAGGTAAGGGATTTTTGTCTCAATTTTACTTCTTTAAGAAATATGTTATGATATATACCTATATTCTATTATGAGGTATATATATAGAAAATTTGAAATGTAATTTTATGAATTTATTTATTATAATGATATATTAAGTTTCATTTAATGTTATTCTTTCATGAGTCTATCGATTCAAACGTTACCAAAATGGTAAGGGTTTTATGTTACAATATCATAGTTTATCAAGATTGTTTACGCTTATGATTATTCTTATTATTATGGAATGTTATAAAATATATCTCATGAAAATAATTAATTTTATTATCCTCTTATTATTCCTTGATAGTACAATATTTTTTTCATTTTCCTCACTTCATATACTAATGAGTTCAAAAGAATGTTTTTAATAAAAGTCATCTTTATTTATCTATTTGGTTTTAAACCCTTTTTCTTCCATATCCATGATTTCAAAGAATTTTTTCAAAAAAATATTAGCATTAAATAAAGTTTATATTATAAATAAATTTACCGGTGTTTTAATTTTTACATTTTTGTTAAATTATAATTCATGTCATTTTTCAGATAAGGCTCATTTGCATTTTACTAAAAATGTGAAAGAAATATTTGTTTTAATTTGTATGACATGAACAAGATTTATCGATTTCATGGCCTTTATTTTATTTAAATATTATATGAATTTTTTTTTATGTTTATTTTAAAATAAAATTATTTAAAAAATATTTTATGAATTCATAATTTTAATAGGGTTGTTTTCAGAGAAATTATAATTTTTTCAAGAAACATTTTAAGTGATTTTTTTCCAAAATAATTTGATGTTACTTAATATCTACTGGGGATATGATCCAATGGTACCATCTTTATTTTTTATCTGTATGGTTTGTGATTATGATTTAAATATGTTTAAAAATTGATTTCTCTTCCACGGGTAATACCATAAAAAAATTCTTATAAAACCCGCTTATTTTTTCATGAGTTATGATTTGATTAAATAATGAAATTATTTGTTTTATGTAGGTTATGTTATGATGATATGTTTATGAAACCCATTTATTTTCATGGGTTTTGATTTGATGAATGTTTTATGATGTTAAAGAACTCATATTTGTGATTTTCATTATGTGATGTTGGGATCCATAGCACCCTCCAATGCATTACGTAAATATTTATATATTATGAGATCAAAATGACTAGAATGGGGTGAGAACCTATTTTGGTAAGGGAATATATCTAATATGATATTATTTTGGGTGAACCTTGACTACAACTACGGTTTATGTAGTCATCTCATTCCACTATGATAGTCTTTGAAATGATCCTTGAACTAATTAGGAAATTATTTTCTATTATTATGTGAATTAAATAAGTCTATAAATTTTTCCAATGTTACGTTCTCATGATTTATGTTATTTTATTACAATATGATTCATGAATTATAAGCTTCATAGGTTTATCACATGATGAAATTTTATAATCTATGATATATAGGGTATACTTTTCAAATGTTATGTATAAGCTCATATACCCTTAAACTCATCATATGTTGATATCTTCATTATTTACCCTTACTGAGCTTCTATCCACACCCTTTATTATGTATTCTTTCCTCATGTTATGTTGAAAGTTATTATATATGCAATTTCCAAGAAGGGTAATAGTTATAAAGAATATAGTGTGAGATAAAATAGATCACTTATGGACTAGTTATTTATGTGTCCAAGTTTCCCAAGGTACTAGACCTAAATGATTATTGTGTGGATCATTATGTTATATAATTAATATTCATCTATTAAAATGTTATATTTATTTATAGGAAATTTGGGTCATTAGAGTTGGTATTAGATAAATCTGTAGTTTCCATTGGAAACAATGACAAGAAAACATTAGTTAGATCCTTCATGATAAGCCTAATGATGAGTCAAAGTATAGGAAATTATTTTAGAATTATGGTAAAGGATAGAAAAAGTGGTTTCTAATAAATTACATCTCTATATAGATACTACAAGTAGATGTGGATCTGGAAGATAAGTACCTAGAGTTAATATATCTAAAATGGGTGCATTGATTTGGACTCGATCATCACATAGTGCATAACAATGGGCCTTGTTGCACACCTAGTTTGACACTAATGAGGACTATCATTTTGAAATTAACAAAATCTTTAAAAATCATCATTAAGGATTTAAATAAATTATGACTATTAATAAACTGGGATAAACCTAAGTTTTCATAGATAAAATAGCAGGTGTCAGAATTTAGAAATCCTATAAGTGATTTTTCATGATTATGTGGTTTCCCACTATGATTATTATTTCTTACACAATGTTTTTTTACTCAATGGATGGAACATAATGGAACCATGTTAATACTGAGTGTGATGGAAAATGAAATTATTTTTCTCTTGAAAATAAAAGAATAATAGGAGATAGAATGCAATAATAATATTTTTATTCTTACACAAAATTATCAATCCATAAATCATACTAAACTTATAAATGAGTAAATTAGGGAAAACGTTCTGTTGAGTCCTTCATGAGGTAATGTTAACCTTCCTTCTGCGGTTCCACTGTTCTACTAATTTATGAGTAATATAATAGTACCACTAAAAGATTATTTTCCATTTTATAGTGTTCAAATCATGGAAATGTTATTTTGCTTTTCTATCATTTGGAAGGAGAAGCGAATCAATTGTGCACACTCATCAAGAATACAGGTGAACATCATGAAATTTACTCCATGGAGTGGTGTGAGTTTAAGAGATTATTTTTTAATAAGTACTTCCCTCATATTATTCATGCAGTAATGAAGAAGGAATTACTTTAGTTAAAGATTAAGGATAGAGAATCTATTGGTACCTATGAGGAAAATTTAACTAGACTAGTGAGGTAAGGTTAATGAAATATCATACGACTTGAAAATAAGATTTATTGATTCTTTACTAGACTTAAACCAAGTCCTAGAAGGGAATTACATATAAGAAACTTCAGCAGCTATAATGAAATCCTTTTATGTGCTCTCAAGGTGGAAATAGAGATTGAGGTTACCCATCAATATCATAGTTTTGACAAGAAAAGGAATATGGAGTTCAAAGGAAACTCCAAAAACCATGGAGATAAGAAGAAGATCCTTTTAACATGCTATAAGTGTGGAAAGAAACATGGATAAAATTTTCTTAATGGGGATATCTAAAGTTTGGAAAGGATGGTAATTGGGAAATTGAATACTGAAGTGATGGGAATAAGTTATCTAATAATGTAAATAGAGATAAAGAACAAAAGAATGAACCTACCACACTATGATGTTTAAAATTAATAGAGTATAGTAATTATCATAACTAGAGAAAAAATATTAAGTTTAATGATTATGATCGACATTAGTAACCTCCTAATCCAAGAGACAATGATAAATATCATTTATCACTATTTCTGATGATGGGTTCTAAAATGACTTGGTTAAAGGTACACTTATCATCCTCTCTAGAACTACTGATGTCTTATTTGACTTTGGATCTACCAATTCATTCATATCTTATGAATTTGGTAAGGGTATTAAGATACCACTTAGATGATTAGATATAGAATTAAAATTGAAAACCCATAATTTTATTATGATCACACCTCAAGTATATGATTCCTCTGTGGTTGATATTTATGAGAATGTGCTTCCTTACAATCTTGTCATTCTTCCCCAGGTTGAAGTCAATGTTATCTTAGGAATGGATTGTATTTCTCTATATAAAACCCACATTAATTTCCAAGTAAGGGAGGTCACATTTTATATTCAATACCAACATATGATTTTATATTAGTACAATGATAAATATAAACTTATTATGGTAATCACATCCATTGTATGGGTCTTGATTATTATTCATTAAGGGAATTTATCTCATATGTATGGGTAAAAAAGTCAACATCAATTATATGCCTTTGGTGTGGGAGTTTTATGTTTTCTTTCAAGAATATTTTTCTATTCTTCCACAAAAAATAAATTTTACTACTCAATATAAATAATACCTAGTTCAAAAATGATTTTAAATAACCCCTATAGAATAACCTCCATTGTGTTATAGGAATTTTAGAAGCAACATCAGTAAAACATTGAAAGGGGATTCATTCATCCAAGTGTTTCACATTGGGGTGAACTTTTTCTTTATTTTAAGGAAATATATACTAGTGTGACTCTATATTGATTATGAGGATTTGCACAATATTATGATCTATAAAAACTATCCCATATGTTGTATTGATGACCTATTTGATCAACTTCTTGGAGTTAAATTCTTTTCAAAGATTGACCTTCATTTTCTATATCATCAATTTAGGGTCAATAAAAAGGATATTCCTAAGATATAATTGTGTTAAAGGTATGGATAGTGCGAGTATATATTGATTACATTTGGTCTTAATAATTCCCTAGTTATCTTCATTGATTTAATGAATAGTCTTTATAGGTTACCTAGATCGGTTTGTGGTAGTATTTATAGATTATATTATTATTTATTAAAAGATTAAAAATAGCATGAATATCACTTGATAATTGTACTAAATACCATAAATAAGGATAGACCATGTGAATAATTTTTTATGTGTGAATTTTGGCTACAAAAGGTTTCATTATTGGGTCACATAATCTCAAGAGGGGGTATATCAGTAGATCAATCAATGATATAGGTGATTAAATGTGGGTCATACCAACCATAATGAATGTGACCCATAGTTTTCTTTGTTTATATGGATGTTATTAATTTTTTATAGATAATTTATCATGATTATATAATACACTCATCAAGTTAACTTGAAAGGGGGCCAAGTTCCACTGAATAGATGAATATGAGGAATATTTCATGGAATTGAAGTAAAGATTATTCATCACACATATTATTACATTAAAATATAGTGAAGAAGTGTTTTTAATATATATTGATTCATCCAAGAATGTATTTGGATGTGTTATTATTCAAAATCAAGTGGTTATAGATTATGCCTCATGAAAATTGAAGGTTCATGAGAAAACTACCCATCTCATGATTTCGATTTAACTACAATAATTCTTTCATTAAATATATGTAGAAATTATATTTATAGGGAAAAGTTTGATATCTATATTGATCAAAAAATACTAAAATATATATTCACATAGAAGGAGTTGATTTTTTTCATATAATATGGTTATATATGATTAAATATTATTAGATATTTTGAGTTCTCAATACATTAACACCATGGGAATTTGAACAAGGTGGTTGATGATTTGAGTTAAAAGAATCATGAAATCTTATCCATAAAAAATATATAATATTCCTATAAAGGATTCATCTATAAATATTTAAGTATAAGGATAAATCTTATCTTTCTCAATTGAGTGTTCAACCATCTATCCAAGTGAAGATTAAAGGGGTCCATAAGGAAGATGTAGAGCTACAAAAGAAGGTTATAAATGTTCCTAAGTTTTACTTTGATCATAATGGAATGATAAGGTTCAATAAATATGTATGTTTTATATATATACTAGATTATAAGAAGGAGTTTTTAGTGGAAGCTCATAGTTATTAATTATCTATTCATCTTGGAAACATGAAGACTTATTAATATTTGAAAGAGTATTTGTGGTGGAATGGAATGAATAGAGATATCATAGATCTTATATCTAAGTGCTTGGTATGTTAGCAAGTTAAGGTTGAGACAAAAAATTATAAGTGAATGTTACATCCATTACCCATACTGGAATAGAAATGGGAGAACATCACCATGGATTTTATCATCACACTCCCCTAATTAAAGGGAATAATACTATATGGGTTATAGTTGATCATCGTAAAAAGTCAGAACACTTCATCGCCATTAGAGAAGATTTATTTTTTTATTATCTAAACTGGATATATATTAATGAAGTGTTATGGTTTCATGGATTACTATATTCAATTGTTTGTGATGAGGATCCTAGGTTTACCTCAAAGTTATAGTGAAGCCTTCGGTAATCTCTTGATACATAGTTGTATTTCAGCATAAAATATCATCCTTAGATAGATGGTTAGTATGATAGAACATTTAAAACCCTTGATGATAATTTTATATCTTTTTATATATATTTAAAACATTTTTGGGATCAAAACCCACATCTAGTTGATTTTACATACAACAATAACTTTCAATCGATAATTTGGGTGACTCCATATGAATACCTATATGGAAATTAGTGTAGAACTAAAATTTAATGGAATTATGTTGGATAAAGAAAGAAATTGGGACTAGAGATAGCTAATGAAATGTTAGATAAGGTAAGAAGAATTAAGAAACACATAAGGGTGAAAACAAATCGGTAGAAAAGTTATATTGATAATCACTGGTGAGATTTCTAATTTAAAGTTGGTAATAAGGTGTTTTTAAGAATTTACCTATGGGATAAGGTAATGAGATTTAAAAATAAGGTAAAAAAAGACATAGGTATATAGATTGCTTTATAATTATTGATCATATCAAGATGGTAACCTATCTATTATAGCTTCCATAAAAAATCTTTTAACATATTATTAAACTCATAGGTCATACTGTGAGATAAATATTATTCTAAGTAGAAAAAACCAATGGATATTCTAGATGGAATAAAGAATGTTATAAAAAATAAATCACTCACATGATCAATGTTCTATGAAAAAACCAACACTTTTAGGATGATATGTGGTAAATTATGTATATGATGAGGTAGAAGTATCCTCATCTATTTATATTAGAGTGATATAATTTAGGGGGTTAAATTCATTTTAAGGGGTAGAATGTAACAACACGAGATTTTATGAAATGTTATTTTTCAATAAATTTAATTTCTTTGATAGATTACATTATACAGAACATAAAGTTTTAATGAACCACAAAAATATTTATATTTGTATTTAAACACAACCAATACTACATAGCCATCAAACTTGGAAGAATAAATAAGAATAAATGTGTATTCAATCTATCCCTGATAACCTAGATCTAGTGCCTTAATTTATTACATTTTCATAGATAAAATGAAAAAAAATCCTGAATGATCAAATAGTTTATTAGTTTTTTAGAACTAGATACACACATGAAAACCATTTTATATTGGGAAAAAATAAAGAATCATACATAACAAAAGTAAATACTTAGCATCCTTGAAATCGCATTCAATGGATTCATCATCATAACTTGGAGAAAGAAAATAATAATCATATCCACCATAAAATAATATTTATATTTAAGATAAATGTAATGAATAATGAAAATTCATCAAAATAAAGTAATTTTATCAAGATAATTTTAACAATCACAAAAGAAATTAACATTTCACAATAACTTTTTCCACGTGATAATTTTAATGTAAAATAACCTTGGCTAAAATTATTCAAAGTAAAACTTAAAATACCATGAATTATGAATGAATAGTGATATTATATGTCAAAGGGATAGTATATAAACCTCATTAAAGTGAATTACTGCATAGTAACAAATAATTCTCAATTGAATATTAATTAATACAAAATCACATACCTCATGTTTCCATTAGTCATACATGATTTAAAATCTTGTATAATAGTTTTAAATATTTTATTATTTTACCATATGAAAATATTAATATTTATAATATCATATATGATCCTTTAATAATAACTTATCACCCTTTTGTTAATAATAATTCATTATTTTCAATGGTTCAAGTATTAATTTTCTTGTTTTCTCATTCATTATTTATCATGAATGTTTTGGTTCTTACACATATTATTTATTTATTTCATATAAAGAATAATAATCATGATAAAAATATAATATATATTAAGTATATATGTATATAGAGTAATCCATATTATTTAGTGATAAGAACTGAAATACACTGTTTGTGGAGATCGTAGGTCATATATATGCATGAACATTGATTCCATTCTTGTGTTATATTGAAAGAAAGAAAATTAAATAATGTATAAATTTATATTATCATTATAGTATCCTTATAATGTCATATTTATCGCATATTTTAATTCAAAACACCCTTAATACATTCCATGTAATGTGTGAATAAATCGCATCGCTTCACAAGGCGGTAGTCCACCAGACACATGAGCGACGTTGTCATATTCCCAGAAAACTAAAAGCATGAAGTTATGTATGATATAATAATTAAAAATAATAATAATATTATAAATATCATTTATATCATATATAAACAGTATGTTCATCATTATCCCCAACCTTCATAGGTTCTAATGGAAAAACGAACATCATCGGTTCATGAGGCAGTGGACTGTTATACACACGAATGATGATTCCATAACCCATTTGATAGAAGTGTGTATGGTTATAGGTCATAAACTTAACATAAAAACATATCACTATATATATGATACTATGGTTATTATATAATCATGGTAAATCGTAATTTAATTAGGTGGTGAAGGAAATAAAATAAAAACACTTTTAGAAGAACATTGAAACTTCTTTGGGTGTCCTCCTTAAGCTTGCACTAAAACCTTAAAAGTTTTTCTTTATTAAAAAACTAATGCTTATAGTATAAGGTTAGGTAATTTGGTAAGTTATTTGGCAGAGTTTGGTCGATCCAAGAGTCTTTAGTGGTGTGAAGTGCTGGGGGTGAGTTCCCTTTATAGTTAAGGAGGAGTGGCATTATTGGAAATACTCAAAAGTATTCACTATTGCGAAGCCTACCTTACCTCATGTGGATCCAAGATTGATAATTAATGGTGTGGAATTATTATATGGTAAGAAAAAACCTCCATCACATAATTGAAAAAAAAATTAATCATTTTTCTCTTAACTCTTATGTTTCCTTTTTTTACCATTTTGACTTTTTTGTTAAGTTAACTAGTTTTCTAACCTAAGTAATTTATCCGTTAAGACTAAACTAAAATGATCCTTACTATATAATTTATACCCAATTATTATTAATGTAAAATCAAATTTATAAAATAAAAAATCACATGTGCATTGAAAATTAATTTTAATATAAGCATATGTAATGTGAAAAAACACTACTTTAACCTTAACTATGTTAACCGGGTTCTTACTACTTAACAGTCAATATGGCCATTATAATAAGAAATTTTGACCATGAATTGACTATATCTTATATTTATTAATTTTTAAAAATAAATTGATAAAATATTGGATTCTTAGTAATTTTAAATCAATTAATAAAATATTATTTATTATAAAATAGCATTAATGTCAATTTTGACATTATTCATGTAATTTAAATTTAAAAATATCAAGACAATGATGATGCTGGAATATATTAATTTCATAGATTTATAAATTTATATATTCATCAAAAAAATAATGTAACATAATAATTCATTAAATTTACTTCCCTTTTAAAACTTTTAGTGTCATTTAATTTATTTAATTGTTAACTAAATAATTACTCTATTGGCATTTCTTAAGAACTTTAAGTAATTATTTGATCTCTAAAGATCAAATATATATAATACTTATAACAAAAACAAATTTATATTTCAAATTAAAATATATAACTTATCATATGTTGGTTTTATCTCTATCCTAAGGCTATATGGGTATTAAATGTAAGAAAAGTAGTTTTTTTGTCATTTTCTTTACTTAACTTATTATATTGGTCATTATCATGGGAAATAATCCCAATAATTCATAACTTTCTATCATCATGTTACAAGGGTCTAAATATGTCCACATAATTGGTGTACTATAAATTTTTAGGTAATTTTAACCATTATATTATTAGTTTAACCCCCAGTAATACCATTTTTACCTTAACCGTGATAAATAATTTTTTCATTTTTCATTATTAATTTTGGGAAAAAATAAATTTGACATTATTATACATTATAAATAATTCTTATTCCAAATATTTAATCCATTTTTAAAACATCAATTACCAGAAGATGAAAATTTTTATTTAAAATTAATTCCACAGACGTGACGAGAAAGTGGGCTTTTAATGTGAAAATGTCCAAAAAATTAAAATATATATATATATATATAATATAAAAAATATTAAAATTTCATAAATTGTATTAATAGATATAAAATATATCTAATAATACTTTAAAACCGAAAAAAAATATAATTTTATATTTTATATTATTTAAACAAAAAGGCAGTTTTCAATTAAAATTCAGTATTTTTCATTATTTATCAAAAAATGAAACTTCTCTAAAAATATGAATCATTAACAATAATATAATTTTTATTGTACTATTTAAAAAATTATTTTTATTTTTTAAACTAAATTTTATAAGTTTTTTATTATTTAATTTTAAATTAAATGTGAAAAGATTTACTGAATAGTGTTTTGTTCAAATCTGGTGTCCATCGCAAACTGTCTATGAAATTAAATTCATTCTAAAATAAAAATATTTTAAATTATTAGGTAATTAAAAAAATAATTTTTAGCATTAATTATAATTATTTTTTATAAATGAATCATATTTATGAAAAGTACATAAATTTCAGTAAGTATTTATATGTTTCAAAAATAATATTTCCTCAAAAAGAATTATTTATTTTTGTGAACTATAATAAAATTAATTTTTGACAGGTTTAGAAAATTAATTTGATAAAATAGTTTTTATTTTTAAAATCATAATGTAAAAATTATGTTTGGTTAAATTTTTTTATTTTTTCTGAAAAGATTAATTTTCCTTTAATAGTGAAAAAAATAGTTTTTATTCAAAATTGCCTTTTCATTTAAAGAACTTATAAGGTCAGTTTTTGTTTTAAAATGGTTTCAGAAGTAAAATTAGTCACATTATATATTTATTAATCCAATTAAGTTCATTTGAATAATTTTAATATAGAATTTTGACATAAAAACTTTTAAAATGTTTCCACATTTTCTCTTTAGAAAACAGTTTTCTTGTCATTTATGTGGGTTTATGTTTAAATTAAAATTTTAAAATTCAATGAATTGAATTTTAAAAAATAGATTCCATATTTTTAATTATACTTATTTATATTATATAGTATCTTAAACATAATTTTTTTTAAAGTTAATAATTAATATATAAAAAATATTACCATGATTATTGTTAAATTAGGTTACCAGGGGTTGAACATAAAAGATAAAGAGTAAAATCACATATAAACACTTAAAAATACCATTTTATTACCCTATTTTGACCTTATAAACTCTAAGGTTTAATAATGATCCATTTTTGGAGTGTTTTTTAATTTGAAAACCATGGGTACACTTTATTCTTTTCAAAAATACCAAGTGTATCATCTCCGGCACTTATAAAAGGTCACCCCTTATCCTCTCTATTTCACACATAAAAATCATTCTTTTTAATAACTATCCAAATATATTCCTTAAATACATCCCCACATCTTATAAGACTCAATGAGATCATAAATACAATCTAGGAAGGCTTTAGGTTAAACCTAAAGAGGTTGTCTGAATAAGAGGTAATGTTTTTAAATACGTGTTTTTGTTTTACTAATTCCTATAAATCATTAAAATATTCCTAAATTATGATGATATAATAAAATAAATATAAAACCTAAAAAAATATTTATTATTTAATTTTCATAACCTCTATCCATATCCATCACCATCATATGGTGAATGAAACCGTCGATCGTGTGTACGGTGGACTAACTCATTAAAAAATAATGTTAATCACTCCCAATCACCACATATCACAGCTAGATATAATGATATATTAAATGTTTATATATTTTATTTATGATATTATTAAACTTCTATAATTATTATATCACATATACCTTCTTACATTCTATTTTGTGAGAACACGATAATGTCGTGCATGTGTACGACGAACTACCACCCCGCGAAGTGATGTGATTCATTCACGCTTTACATGGAAGGTAATAAGGTTGGTTTTGATTAAAATAAGTGATACATATTACATAAAAAATATTTTTTAATAGTAATATATTATTTTCCTTTCTTTCATTACATCCATTGAGAAAATGGAAATAGTGTTCAAGTGTGTGTACAGCCTACCATCTCCAGATATAGTATATATCAAATTCTATCTCTAAATTTAATGGATTAATATAAATAAATATATTATTAATATATATTATATTTATCTAGTTTTTAACATTCTAGATATGATGTAACTGCAATCAATTTAAGAGAACTAAAAATAAAAAATCAAAACATGCATGAAAAAATAAAGCAGTTGTTTCCCAAAATTTTCCTTTAAAATGGAATTTTTAATAAATTGGTAATAAAAGGGTCATATATAAATAATATATGGTATGATATAAATAATTATGGTTATTTAATAAATATATAATATTATTATATTTATTATAGATGTGGTTTGAATTTTTATGAAGGAGTTCAAGACATAAGGTAAGGGATTCTTGATTTAATTTTCTTTATTTGAGAAATATGTTATGATATGCACCTATATTCTCTTATGAGCTGTATATACATACCCTTTGAAATGTAATATCATGAATTTATTTATTTCCATTATATTCTAAGTTTTATTTAGTGTTCTTATTTCATGATACTTATGATTAAAACATTGCCAAAATGGTATGTTTTTTATGATACAATCTCATCGTTTATCGTGATTGTTTATGTTTATGATTTAGATGTTGAAATATTATTAAATATCTCTCAATAAACACGTGAATTTTATTATACTCTAGTTATTCATTGAGAATAAATTTTTTCCATAATTTTCCTCTCCTTATGCACTCAAGAGTTCCTAAGAATATTTTTATGAAAAATAATCATTATTACAGTCTTCAGTCAAAGACTCGTTTTCTTATATAACGTCATAACCCATGAGTCACTAAATATTTTACTAAGATGGTGGGTCATTTTCCCTCAAGTGTCCCTCCACATATTCTAGATTATTTTGACTAGAAGTTAGAGACTAAGGTGGTACTTTGGAAAGACTATACCCTCATAACTAGAGTGTATCACAGTAATATAATCACATCAATCAATAGAGGGAGCATATAAAATAACTAAACAGTAGAAGATAAACATCTAAATAAAAGTATTAATAATAATCAAGCCAAGGTAGAGTCATATACAAAATATTAACTTGTCAAGTATCTATACAAAAAGGAATTAAATAAATTACATGTATCAAAAGTCCAAAAATACCAAAAGGAACCTATTTCAAGATAGCATCATGAGAATAGATCAATCTTGTGCTCCCCTAATACTAAGAAATGATCAATCAAAATCATTTTTTTTATTTTCTAAAATAAAAATTATGTGTCAGTGGTAACCGCACACTTCATAATTCAAGTACATCAAAATTTCAAACTTCAAATTAAAAATACTTCACCAGAAAAAAAACACAAAAATAGTAACCATGTTCAAAAAAACCAAAAGCAACCTGAGAGCACAGTTATCCCCTCTTCGACACCATCAACCCATCATTGTCATCATGTTATTGATCCACATCTAAAATCACATCACCCACTTGAGAAAGTCTTTTAATTATAAGATTAAAATTTGAAATTTCCAATAAAAAAATCATACCACCTCATTCGAAGATCCACCTCACATTGCACACCATGAACCAAATATTACACATCGGCCTCACTAAAGATGATAAGAACCACCCACCATAATTCCTTTCCACTACAAAAAAAACACTAGATCTTTTCATAACAACCTAATATCTTCAAAACCATCACCAATGGAGACATTCAAAAAAAGACATTGTCGAATTAGAACATCACACATACCAAAAAAACCCACCAGAAAAACTCGACACCACTTGCCCACCAAAACCGGAGAAACCCCATCACTTCCACTACCACCATGCACATACCCAAATCCTCCTGTATCACCAACCCGTAAAACAAAGTGGAGTCTTGGGAGTTGGGATAGGCCTACAAATCTAGGACGAAAAGGGATATTTGAGGCCACTCTAGGGAACCAGAACCATAGATCCATACCAGAGAAATCCCAAAGGGACATAGCCATGGAAAATAAGCTTCCTTGAACTAAGAACCACTTCAAGATCACATCCCAAAGATTCTTTTAGAACACCACACCAGACCGAATGGGAAAGAAACAATGGGAGATGAATCTAGAGAAAATCTAGAATCGGCTGAGTGAAATACAACCTCCCATGAAATGTCATCCATTATTCACTTCCAAGAGCATCGATGTCAAAAACCTGAAGAGGAGGAATGCCTGGATAAATAGACAAGAATGTCATCATCTTGAATGGTAAGAGACCGAATATCATGAGGGAGAACCATCGTTGAAGGGGGATGAAACCTAGAAGAGGGTGAGGGAGACGCGAGAGCACTGAAATCCAGGGGAGTGTGGATCCATACTAATAAATGATCAATCAAGCATAGTGAAGAGAGTTCTTTCCCAAATCCCCTCCTTCATCCATGAAGTTTTTTTGGGTACCAAACAGTGGCCCAAATAAAGTGTGAGATATCACTCAGTAGGCCACCATCAATGGTGTCTATAATAAGTCAAGTCTATGCATATAATATGAAGTAGTGTAAAATATATAACATGTATAAAGTGATAAATTTAGAAGTAATACTATATAGTCAAACAACCATAATAATAATCAAGAAACCAAAAAAAATGATAACTATATAATGCATGATGAATATGTCATTCGCGGCCTACACTAGGTAATCATGTGTCAGTCTCACAAGGTTGGATCCGAGTAGTATAAATTTTCAATGAATAAAAAGTAATATGGATCCATAAAGTAAAAAATTTCCTTGGAATTCAATGAAATCAGTATCCATGGAGTATAAAAGTCTATGGAATCCACTTTAATTAGGATCCATGGAGTATAAATGTTTGTGGAATCCAATGTAATTAGGATCCATGAAGAAGAAATTTCCATGTAATCCTATGTAATTAGGATCTATAGAGTAGAAATGACCATGGAATATAATGTAATCGGGATCCATTGAGTAGAATTGGATATGGAGTCTAATATAACCAAGATCCATGGAGTAGAAATATTCTTGGAATCCATTGTAATCAGGATCTATATAGTATAAATTTCTATAGAATCTAATATAATATATATCCATGGATTAAAAATTTCTATGGCATACAAGTTAGTAGGATCCTTTTCATTAATTATTTCATAACCCATTTCATAATCACATAAAATTCATCTATTCATCCATCTCATTACACATTTTCATTTAAACCATTTATCCTTTGTTGACGCTCCTTTCGTCACGGAATCTAAAGTTCGGAAAAGGGAATATCTGAGCTCAAAGTGATTAATCCTTTGAAGAAACATCAAAAATCGACAAAGGGATGAAAAAGGAGAACATTGCCCATAGGTCGCGCAAGTTCCTTCTTGGTCGCGCAAGTACACTTGCGCGCCGCCTCAACACTTGCGCGACCCCTCATGGTCGTGCAAGGGACTTGCGCGACAGATCTGGTAACCGCCCAGTAACCTCCCGGGGTCTTCTTTTGCCTATAAATAGACCCTTTGGGCCCCCCATTCGGGAGGATCTTTTCCCAGAAACTCGGATCAAAGCTCCCGACGCCCAAGTCTCTTCTCAAAGCTTCCAGAACACTTCTAAGGTAATTTCTTACCTAGAATGGAAGATCTAAAGGGAAGAAGGAAGGCCTAAGTGTTGAAACTTATCAAACACTTGCGCGCCGACTTAATTCCTTCAATATAACTTGCGCGTCCCTCTTCTGGAAAAACCTCAAGAGGATGGGAAAGGGTTTAATAAAGAGTCGCTCAAGTAATTCAACCCTGGTTGAAAATCGCGCAAGTATCCCTTATGTCGCGCAAGTATACTTGCGCGACCAATACTTGCGCGCCGCCGTAGGACTTGCGCGACCTTCAATACTTGCGCGCCCCTATCTTTTTGGGTGCCCATCTTGCCCTTTTTTCACCCCTCTTAAGCCATTTTCACCCTTCCTATTCAAGATTCAGTCTTCAAGATACTTTTCAAAGCCATTTATGGCATGATTTCTTGATTTGACATCCTTATCTGAAAGGAATTATGTGAAATATCTCTCAAAACCTAATGATTTAAACATCTTTATATCACCAAAGATTGAGAGTTCATTCATTCAACCTCATCCTTTAAAATGAGAGAATCCTAACCTGGGTCTCCTTTTCAGGAATAAAGACTCAGTCATAAATCTTGGGCATCTTTCTTAAGAATAAGCCCCAATCAAATCCTTCAATCTTGGGCATCCTCCTCAGGAGTAAGCCCCAAACCTTAATCCCTAACCTGGGTCTCCTTTTCAGGAATAAAGACTCAGTCATAACCTTGGGCTTCCTCTTCAGGAGTAAGCCCCAAGTCCCCTAACCTGGGTCTCCTTTTCAGGAATAAGACTCAGTCATAACCTTGGGCATCCTTCTTAAGAGTAAGCCCCAAGTCTCTTAAAATTTCTCTTAACCAGTCATAAACTTCCCTTTGATTTTGGTTTCCTTTTTAGGAATAAAACCCAATCATAAGTCCCCTCCTAATTTGGGCATCCTCCTTAGGAGTAAGCCCCAAGATTAGAGTATTCAAATCTCCATGAAGCACATATAACTTTGTGGACCCTGTTCATGGATTTTTCTTCCTAAAAGTAAATCCTAAACCTTCACCTATCTGGGCAGTCATCTATACATAAGCCCCAAAACAAATTCTTATGATTGCATCTTTTATGGCACAATTGTCTAAATTTTACCAATACCTCTTGTTTCTCACACCGAGCATGACTCACGTGAGCATAGAGTGTAAAAGTAATTATGACATTCATCTTTGAGCCATCAATCATAAAACATCATATCCCATTCCTCGAACTACGTGGGTTCTGATTCCTTTTTTAAAACAAAGGATACGTAGGTAGCCCATTTATGGGTTCGATCCCAACATTGAAATAATCTCTGTCCTTCTGAATGACGATAAACTTCAAGTGCCCCACTGAGTGGCTTTAAAACCAGCCTGGTCATCAAAATGACCAAGAGACTTTTATATAAATGTTTTGAAGGATACCATTGACCAAGAATCTCTAAACAAATATAGATGATTCTATATTGATGAAGAACCTCGAATACATATAAAAGATTCTCTAAATTTCTTGCATATTTAATCATTGATTGTTAAAACTAAAGGAAAGCTCATTTTATACTTGGTAATGTAATAAGGATTCACGAACTTAACTTAAATCTATAAAGAGAGTCCCGGAGTAGACAATAATTCCCCTCAAAAAGGTGTGATGAGTCCGACCTCCCATCCTCTCGACCAATGCAAATTCCTAAGCCTCATTAGCCCACAAGCTAATGAGCGCCTGCCTTTGGAAAGTAGGTCCAAACGGATGTGGAATCATTGGATGTTTCCGGTTCTACGAACAAACCCGTTAGAAACCGATCGGAACGTTTGAATCTCCCGTCCAGGAGGTCATCCCCGGATTCCGCGCGAAACAAAAAATGGTGAACCCGACGTGAATCCTTAACCAAGTTAAAGTGATGTTCTCCTTAGATGTTAGGCCCCTTGGGCCAACAAGGCAATCATTGACATATGATCATCCAAAAGATGCAGTAGCCGGATTCATCTTGATTATGTCTGTTATATGGAACAGGCACTCTTTTTTCAAGATCTTCTACAAAAAATGGCTTTCCTTAAATTCACCCCTGTGAATACTGCTGCTGAGAACACCTCTACTGTGAGGTCTGCTGCCATGAAAACCAATGCTGCTACTCCTGCTGGAACGTCATCCGCTCTGAGGATGACATCACCAACTCAGCGTATTCAACGCTGTGTTTCAAATGCACTGGTTAAGGAGTACCGTCGCAACGGTACTATCCCAACTCTGGAGGCCGCTCGTCAAGCCCTCCAAGTTAACAATTCTACCTGGTCGTCCGGACAACGGCGACCAGCAATCAAGAAGCAGGCGGTGCTGACTACCGTCTCCAACCGTTTCGGGTCGTTATCCCCGGAACGCAATTTCCATTCACTCCCTTATTCTGAGGAAGTGAATGAGCAGGTCCCGCGGGACCTTAATTCAAAGAGACAGGAGTCCTTCTCAAGGGCTCCCATCAACAATCGCCGCCAGACTCGTGCGGTAGTGCACCCTCAACATGATGAGGGTACCGGCTCCAGGCATTCAGCTCAGGTTCCTCGAACCCGAGCAGGCAAGATGAATCACCAGAGACGGAATCCGGTTAATAATAGGCAGGTTGTCATCCCTGCCATCTCCGGAGAAGTCCACCAACCTAACTTGGTGGCAAATAACGAGCAGGCATACACACCTGTTCGTTTTAATCCCGCTGTCCAGCAGACTCGTCTGGCAGCATCAAGCCGATCCCGCCAGGCAATTCCGGCGGAGTACCATAGGCAGGAACATACACCTGCTTATACATCAGCAGTTAGTCAGCAGGCTCGTCTGACTACATATGATGGATCTCGTCAACCGCGTTTGGCGAAGTGTAATCAGCAGGCACATACACCTGCTGATACTAATCAAGTCTACCAACAGTCTCGCTTGGTAGCACCCGGAGAAGTCAGTCGGAAAGTCCCGACGACAAACAGGAGGCAGACTAAACTCTCTACCTCCACACTTGAGTACTGTCAGGATTCACTGACAGGAAAAGGAGGACAGGAGCAGGCACATACACCTACTCCAAGCCCGGAATGGACGTATATCCCTGTTCCGGCGGCTGAAGTCACCAAACATATTTTGTCAATGGTGAAAGAGCAGAAGCAAATTCCTGCTCATATTCTGGATGCTTGCCAGGATATCATAACAGCTTCAGCTTCATCTCAGGGACAGACACATAAATCTATCCCTAGCAGTGGAGTGACACATCAACAATTCACTCCGGAACAGACACACACATCTGTTCCAGTCCAAGAGGGTTGTGGGGCCTACTCCCCCATATCATATGGACAACCAAGTCAGGCACATACACCTGATTTGAGCGATGATCGTCAGCCTAACCTGACCATCTTTCCTGATCAGGCACATACACCTGCTCAGAGCAATCACTTTCGTCATCAAGTGATTTCTAAAGCGAGTAAGAAGGCATCTAAGAAAAAGATCCGCCCAGCACAGTCAGGAGATCAAAGGCCAATCTGTAACAAGGCCTTGCTCGATGCTGGAGTTCTTGAAGCCCTCAGACATTTATCTGTCGGAATTCAAGATTCTACTCCCTCAGTTCCCAATAACAGGAACATTAATCCCGAAGGTCTTCAACAGACACTTCCTCATGAAGACTTGCTTCATGAAAATTCGGTCAATCTTGAAGTTTCTTCTTCAGATGAGAACCACAGGAACCCTCTGTGTGGTCAGAAGACCAAGGAGCAAGAGATATCATCTTTTGCTGTAACCCATCATGAAGGTCCTCCTCATGGTGATGAACTTCGCTGCGAAAGTCCTCTCCGCAGTAGTGATTCACATTGTCTCGAAAATTCTTCAGAAGGCAATGTAGTGACGAGAAAGCCCTCCTATCTCGAGGCACTTGCAAACGTAAAACCAGTCATGTCTGAAGTTTTACTATCGGCAGGTGAAACTCTTTCTCCATCAGAAGATAGCTTGGGGTTCAGGTTATTCTCCGAACCTTCCCTAGGTCATTCATCTTCCAGCATGAATAGTGATTCCTCTACCAATCTTGTTGAATCCGATGAAGCAACAAGGAAACACCAACTCTGGTCCAAACAGGTAGAAGAATCTTCATTTAATGATAAAGAGGAAATGCTGAACATGAGGAAAAAACTGGCAAAAGGTGAAGTACCAGTCATGTTTTGGCCTTTGGCTGATTCACAGTATGACATTCCAAAGATGTTGACGGATGATGGAATCCATGATATTCGTCTTAACATATGGAAAACTCTTTGTCAATTAAAGAAGAAGGTATTATCTTACGATGAATATGAAAATCATCTTAAGATAATAGAAGGGTTACAACGCCAGATTGATTTGGCATCTCTATCAGTCTCTCGGTATCCGAAGGCCGAAAAGCAACAGAGAACCCTTCAACGTTCATGCCTTGGCGCGCTGAGAAAATTGCGTCAGTTAATTTCCAATGCTCCATCTAATGTTCATATCAGAGGATGGGGTATTCACGGAGCACTACATTTCACAGTGCTTTCCGGTCAGCAAAACCCGCCGAAAATGGTCTCATGCAATGTTATTGCCCATGGCCGGCCACAGTCAATGGGCTTTGTTCATAATCAAAATCTTGCTCGAGATCAAGCTTCAACTAGTTCCTCTCAAAATCAAGTATATAGAGAACAGGTTGTTGAATTGCTCCTACATCAAGCAGGCGAGAATATTGCGCAAGCCTCTCGTCTGGAGCAAACACGTCATCAAATGACAGAAGTTTCGGAAATCATCCAACGGTCTGTTGAACCAGGTGATAAAAGTGGATACAGGTTAATGCATCCAGCTAATTTCCGAACTAAGATCCGCAAGATCAAGAGAGATTTCAAGAAGATCTCAGACATAGCATGTCAAGAGACACCCCAGCTTGCCAGACTGGGGACTTCTCTAACCCAACCCTCAGAATCAACGAATGGGATTCGAGGAGTTGAGCAGAAGCAACAGGAACACCCCCAGTCCACCGGACTGGGGACTTTTTCAAATCTTCAATCCCTCTCTCAGAGAAAGTCAGTATTCTCTCGATTAGGGAATAAGCCTCAAGAGGAACGAAGAGCCAAGATGTCAGGAGATTCTCTCCAAGTGACGGTTCACAAAGAAATTCCTGAGGGGTCAAGTCAACGGAATGCCATGTCTTATCATGGACATAAAAGGAGACAATATCATAGAAATGCTGATAGAAAGGATTTCATGAAATATGCATCCATTAATGTCATCACTGCCGTTGCTGCTGATTCACCAGATGAGGCTCAATCAGAGGGATCAGATGAAGAGGTTCCTGCTCAAGAAGTTGCGCACACAGACCTAAATGAAGAAGGTGTGCGCACACGTAATCAAAGGCTTACCCAAAATTTGGGTATTCCTTCAAGTAACCCACTTCCCCCTCTCCGAAAAGGATCCAATAAGGGGAAAGGAAAGAATCAGGTTACTTCTCACCCTTCCTCTGAAGGAGGTCAATCGCTCTCATTAGAGCAAAGGCTTGCACAACAGGAGGAAGAAATGAAAGAGTTAAGAAGGTTGAATGCAGAACTACTTCAGAGTAGTCTTCTTCTTAAGAATGCTGAAGTCCGACAGCCGAAGGAATTTGTTGTAACTACTGAGATGGATCAGGAATATCCTCCTTTATCAGTACACCCACAGAGGTCTAATCCTACGGGTCAAACGCAACAACGGTTGGCAGCACTACCATTAGTTGCAGCACCAACCTCCACGGCTGTCCAAGCTCCATTCATTGCACCTACCCAAAACCAAGTTCAACCTGACGTTTCTCAAAAGTTAATAACTACTATTGAGTCATTAACAGCTCGGTTAGAAACTATGGAAGGGAAACGGGCGCAAGTTCAACCTGAAAAGAAAGTTTACCCTGAATGGGTAGATTCAATTTCTCCTCCATCCAGTTTTGGAAACCCTATTTTCCCTACTTTCAATGGATCAGGCGACCCTGAACAACATTTGACGCATTACGTGTCTTGTTGTGATCCTATGATGGGAACTCCAGAACAACAAGAAGCAGTGAAACTCAGATGCTTCGTGCGAACCTTGCAAGGACCAGCTTTTGTCTGGTATACAAGCTTGAAATCCCGGTCAGTCATCGGATGGGAGGATCTTCGTCAAAAATTCCTTCTTCAGTTCAGCTCAACTTTGCCAAAAACGACAGTTTTCGATCTTACAAACTGCAAGCAAAGGGAGAATGAAAGAGTCTCTGATTTCATTGCTCGTTGGAAGGGATTAACGTATTCCTTGAGTTTATCACTCCCTCAGGAGGAATTATTGCCAATCTGTGTGGCAAATTTGCGTGACGAATTACGCACGCCATTGATCCCTGTGAAATACACAGGAGGGTTTCGAGACCTTACTTCAATCGCTCAACAGATTGAAGATTCCCTTATACAGGCTAAGGTTAAATCTCGTGTAATTCCATCAGCTCCAGGAAGAAGAATGGGTAAAGCAGAAACTGCTACAGTTATGCTTAAACAGGCACCTGTACCTATTTCTACTTCAAAACCTTCATCTTCTCGAAGGGCTCCACCTCCTGAACGCCAACAACAAAGGCTGTTTCGTCCAAATGATCAAAAAGATCAACGACGAAAACAATTTGAGGATATGAAGAGTAAAACATACTCTTTCCGAAGTGAGCAAGTTCCTGGTTACTTCATTTCAGCTCTGGAAAATAATTTGGTTCAATTACCAGTGCCGAAGAGACCAAACAAGGAAGGAGATGAAGACCGTCCCAATTATTGTCCCTTTCATCAAATGTTGGGACATCCCATCCAGGAGTGTTTTGTCTTTAAAGACCTCCTACAAAAGATGGTTGACTTGGGACAAGTCAAATTGAAGGGTTCTTCAGCTCATGTAGCGTGTATTACCGCTACAGATCCAGAGGAAGGAGGCGAGTGGCAGGAAGTCAAAAGCAAAACTGCGAAAAAATATGATGATTGGATGGTCAGAAAGACAATCAATCGGACCCATTCCATTTTGCGAACACAATTGAAGAAGCCAATTGTGTCTCCTACAAAAGCTGCAGTAAAGCCTCCATCAAAGGACAAATCCTCAAAAGGGCAGCGTAATTCAAAGAAGAAAGAGGAATCAGAAGAAGATGAGTATGCATCAAAGCCTAAATTGTCTTTGACTCTGGCAGATTTCATGCCATCTACTTCAAAGTCACGGGCACCGTCCCACCAAACGGCACAGCCTAAACAGGCCAACCAGGCAGAGTCTTTATCAGACGAAGAATTGATCTTTGGTTCTGTTAATATGATTCAATTAACAGATTCATATTCCAGTCTTGATGAGCCTGAATTCCCTGTATCAAATAAAGGAACCCGAGGAAGTTTTAGAGGTTCAGGATATAGGGGAAGACGTGGATCTTTCCGAAGCCACTACTCTAATTCTACCCCTGCTAGCACTGTATATGCAGCAGAAACTCGTGGTAGAGCCCTTCATCGAGCTCAAAATGAACAAGCAAGTTCTTCTGCTAATGGCCAACTCAGCTTCGGCACAATTATTTTGGAAGACCGATTAAAGGTTCCATCTTCTTTATCTCAGCAAGCAAATGGATCTAATCAGTCTAAATTTCCAAAACCAAAGATGTTGCCAACTTCAATACAAGATGCATCAGCTTCCAAAGCATCTGCTTCCAAGATACCTGCTAAACCACATATTCCTATTGGGAAACGCAGGCCTCTAGATCAAAAGTATGATATATTGAAACACTTGGCCCAAGTACCAGCCAAATTATCAATTTTGGATGCTTTGAATCTATCAAGAGATCTTCGGGAAGCACTCATCGAAGCTTTGTCAAGTCCTCAAGAGTTTGAAGCTGAGATTGCTGCAGCTGAAATTTATCACATAGAGAATAATCCTGCAGAATGCCATGCAGTGATATCTTTTACTGATAAAGATGAGGATGATGTTGTGCATGGGCACATAAAACCTTTGTACTTATCTGGCAAAGTCAATGGTATAGATGTTCGAAGAGCTTTCATTGACAATGGTTCAGGAGTCAACCTCATGCCCATTCGCACACTTCGTCGATTGGGCCTCACAGAATCTGATTTATCTCCTTCTACCATGATGTTGCAAGGATATGATAAAAATGAACAAGAACCACTGGGAGAAGTTACGCTCAGAACTCAGTTTGGAGATCTTGTTTCCAATTCAGATTTCATGATTGTTGATCAAGACTCAGCTTTCAATATCTTGCTTGGAAGACCCTGGTTACATCAGCATGCAGCTATTCCGTCATCATACCATCAATGTCTCAAATACTGTTTCGATGGTCAAGTTGGAACATTATATGGTGATAAGACCCCGTTCAAAACATGTGAGTCTCAATACATTGAGGCGGAATTTTATCACATGAAGGGAAGAGAAAAATCTACAATGAAGGAAATTACCAAAGTTAATGCTCCATATGGTTTGGAAAAAATTCCAATAAATCCATTTTCACATGTGAGTACAGATTATGTGTTACCTATCAGTCAAATTGACAAAATAGGCCCAAATCAAAATACTCTTATGGAAAGATCCATAATGTCAATTACGGCAATCGAGCCAGACAACATGGGAGAAATTGGTAACTTACCAAGCAATGATGAAAGCATAAGTGGTGACGTTTTCATTTCGTCTGCTGAAATCCAACAAGTCTATACTTCGCTAATCAGGCCAGAAGAAGTTATAGCAACACCAGAGGTGAATGTTGATGTCGATTCTCAATCCATCATCTCCTCTTTATTTCCCAAAGAAGACCCTTGTTCATCAATAGGGACGGAAATGGAAGCTTCTTCTTCAAAATGTGAAAATTTTGACATCTCTTATGATCATGAGAATTTCGTTTTTTCATCTACTTTGCAAGTAGAAACGGAAGATATAACACATGATGAAGAGGAAGAGGAAGATCTTAGAGATGCTCCTCCAGCATTTGAAGAGGGTATCTCTACCACTGTGGATGAACTCAGAGAAGTAAATCTGGGTACAGAGAAAGATCCACGCCCCACTTTAATTAGTGCGGCCATGACCCTTGAAGAACAAGAGATGTATATTTCTTTTCTAAAGCAAAATAAAGATATCTTTGCTTGGAATTATACAGAGATGCCTGGCCTTGATCCTGATGTTGCCACCCATCATTTGGGTTTGCCAAAAGAACATCGAGGATTCAAGCAAGCCGCGAGAAGAACACACCCAACCTATGCTTCCAAAATCGAGGCTGAAGTGGATAAGCTTATCAAAGCTAACTTCGTCAGAGAAGTTCAATATCCCAAGTGGTTGGCTAATATTGTCCCAGTAAAGAAAAAGAACGGACAAATTAGGGTTTGCATCGATTTCAGAGATCTTAATCGGTATTGTCCCAAAGATGATTTTCCAGTTCCGATTACAGAACTCTTAATTGATGCGACGGCTGGCTATGAAGTACTTTCTTTCATGGATGGATATTCTGGATATAATCAGATCCGAATGGCCCCAGAAGATGAGGAATATACAGCCTTCAGAGCTCCTCAAGGTGTGTTTTGTTACCGGGTGATGCCCTTTGGTTTAAAGAATGCAGGTGCAACATATCAACGCGCCATGCATCGTATCTTCAAACCTTTTCTAGGGAAATTTGTTGAATGCTATGTAGATGATTTGGTGGTTAAATCCAAACAACGTTTTGATCACTTGGCTGATTTGAAAATCATATTCCACAAGCTTCGACAACATAATTTGAAGATGAACCCCTTAAAATGTGCTTTTGGGGTAACCTCAGGAAAATTCCTCGGCTTTGTTGTACGCCATCGTGGTATTGAAGTCGATCCTGAGAAGACCAAATCAATCCTTGGTATGTCACCTCCTCAGAATTTGAAAGAATTAAGAGGACTTCAAGGACACTTAGCCTATATTCGGCGTTTCATCGCCAATTTGGCAGGCAAAAGTTTACCTTTTACCAATTATTGAAGAAAGGAGTCACTTACCAGTGGACTAAAGAATGTCAAGAAGCATTTGATATTCTCAAGAAATACCTCTTAAGTCCACCAGTACTCATGCCACCTGTTGAGGGTAGACCTCTTATCCTCTATGTGACAGCTTTAGAGCGATCATTGGGTGCCTTTCTCGCTCAAAAGAATGATGCTGGGAATGAAAATAGTCTCTACTATCTCAGTAGAACTATGCTTGAAGCAGAAACCCGGTATTCAAGTATTGAAAAATGCTGCCTAGCATTAATCTTTGCAGTTCAGAAACTGAGACACTACCTGCAACATCACGAGGTCCAATTGGTATCTCGTAATAATCCACTCAAATTCATCCTTAGTCGTCCAATGCTTACAGGACGTCTGGCAAGGTGGGCGGTTATTCTACAGCAGTTCGACATTCAATATGTGTCTCAAAAGGCAATTAAGGGCCAAGCTCTGGCTGATTTCCTGGCTGAACACCCTTCAGTGGAAGACACATATTCAGATATCGAACTCCCTGATGAGGAAGTTTTTTCTATTCAAGAGAATCCTCAAACATGGGAAATGTATTTTGATGGTGCTTCTAGAAGTCCAACAGGGAAGAAAATGGAAAATCCTAAATTCAACAAAGTTGGTTTAGGAATTGTGCTCATTTCTCCAGATAAGGCAGTGTTACCTTATTCCTTTTTGTTGTGGGAAGGTGGTACCAATAATGAAGCTGAATACCAAGCTCTCATTGCAGGCTTGGAGTTAGCGCTTCAAGCACAAGTGAATCACTTAAAGGTAAAAGGTGATTCAGACCTGGTAATCAAACAAATCAATGGGGATTATGCCATCAGAAAAGAAGAATTAATCCCTTTGTATGATTACGTCAGAGAGTTAATGTCGGAATTCCCTTCAGAACCGACATTTTCTTATGTCCCAAGATCACAAAATGCTCAAGCTGATGCACTGGCTAATATAGCCACAGCTTTAGCAGATCCAAATCGGGACGAGACAACCATCGGTATTGCCCACCGTCGTGCAATTTCACCTTATGTTCAAGTCAGAACAGAGGAAATTAATGAAATTAGTCCCATTCCTGAACCATATGGTCATACTACAGGATGGATGTCACCTATCAGGGAATACCTTCAAAATGGAACACTTCCACCTGATAGAGCCAAGAGAGAACAAATTCGGCGACGTGTGGTCAATTTTACTCTTTATGATGGTCCAAACCACCTCGAGAAAATTCTCTACAAACGTGGTTTTGATGGAGTTCTCTTCAGATGTATTGATGGTGAAGAGACAATGGCTGTCATAAAAGAAGTGCATGCAGGAGTCTGTGGTGCCCACCAGTCTGGACATAGATTGTCTGATCAAATTCGAAGACTTGGATACTTCTGGCCTTCAATGATACAAGATTGTGTTAATTTCACAAAGAAGTGTCATTCATGCCAAGTATATGCCAATTTCATTCATCAACCTCCAGAGTTGCTTCATACAGCTAAATACTCATGGCCATTTTCCACATGGGGAATGGATGTGGTGGGACCTTACCCTTCAGCTACGGCCAAGCAGTTTAAGTACATTCTTACTGCTACTGATTTCTTTTCCAAATGGGCAGAGGCAGTACCTCTCAAAGAAGTCAGTTCTAAATGCATTGTTAGCTTCATCAAGTCTAACATCATTACTAGATTTGGTGTCCCTCATACCATATTGACAGACAACGGCACCAACTTCTGCTCTTCTGAGGTAAAGAGATTGTATCAAGAATACAACATTAAGTCCAACCATTCATCTCGATATCATGCAGCGGCTAATGGCCAGATAGAGGCCTTCAACAAGACTCTTTCAAATATACTGCAAAAGATGGTGGATAAAGATAAGAGGTCATGGCCTGATAAACTCTATCATGCTTTATGGGCTTATCGGACTACCACTCGCAATGCAACGCGGTCTACTCCATATTCATTGGTATATGGAACAGAAGCAGTCTTGCCAATTGAAGTCCAATTGCCCTCACTCAGAATAGCCATTTGTGATCAGTTATCAACAGATGAGCAATCCCAAAAGCGGATGAATGAATTGGAACAGTTAGATGAGAAAAGATTGTGCACTTTGCACCACTTGGAAATCTATCAGAATCGAATAGCACGAGCTTTTAACAAAAAGGTTCGTCTTCGTTCATTCATTCAGGGAGAATTGGTATTGGTTCTCAGAACACCAATGATACCAGGAAAGAAACCTCCCAAGCTTGAACCAAAATGGGAAGGACCTTATTCAGTACATAAGGTCTACTCCAATGGAGCGTATTCTCTGATTTCAATGGATGGAGAACACATCACGACTCCAACTAATGCCAGATTTCTGAAGAAGTATTTTGTATAAACACAAAATATTGTTCCCAAAACCAAGACTCTTACATTTGGTTTATACAGCAATGGTCCAGTATGACCTTAAACTACAACTACGTCCAGCATGACGATAAACTGTATGGTCCGTGCATATGACCTTAAACTATTCGCACTTATGTCCCTGCAACATGACACTAAACTGTGCAGCACCAATAGTCCTAACTGCAAGACTTTAAACTGCATAGTCCCTGATTTTGTCCTACATGACAATAAACCGTATAGAAGTTCCTATATTTTGTCCGAGATGACATTAAACTATATTTTGTCCTAGCGACATGACATTAAACTGTGTGGCACTTTCATCGTCCAGCATGACGTTAAACTGTGTTAAGTCCCTTATTGTCCTACATGACACTAAACTGTATTCTGTCCGAGATGACATTAAACTATATTGTGTCCTAACAACATGACATTAAACTGTGTGGCACTTCCAACGTCCAGCATGACGATAAACTGTAAAAAGATCAGAACTGATATCCTCATATTGATTCACCTTAGTCTTAGCTACATGACTTTAAACTGTACAGCATCAGTTCGTCCTTTCTATATGACGCTAAAACTATACAGCAATGGTCCAGTATGACTTTAAACTGCAACTTCGTCCCACACGACATTAAACTGTGAAAAAGTTCCATAAACAGTCCAGCATGACCTTAAAACTGCATCATTCCTGGTCCATGTATACGACCATAAACTATTTGCAAATATGTCCAGCAAGACGTTAAACTGTGACGTCCTAACTACATGACGCTAAACTGTATAAAAGTCCCTCACGTCCGGAAAGACGTTAAACTATATAATCATCAAAAGTCCAGCATGACATTAAAACTGCACAATCCCCCTTTCGTCCAATATGACATTAAACTGTATTGTCCCCATCGTCCTAACTACATGACGCTAAACTGTACAGAAAATCCTTGATATGTCCTACATGACATTAAACTGTGCATCGTTAAGGTTGTTATTACCTCTTGTTTCTCACACCGAGTATGACTCACGTGAGCTTAGAGCAAACATCAACCATAACACTCCCTTTGGGCCACTAACCATGTGTAAGTCCCAACAACATTTTTTTTTTTTAGATCATTATCCACAAGAACAATTTGATCATTAATTCATTCTTTAATTGAACTACACAGACTTTGATCCTTGCCCTCCAGGCTGGGTATGTAGGCAACCTCCCAAAGGTTCAAGCCCAAAAACAATCTCTTCACATTGGTTCACCACAATCTCATATGATGATGATTTGTGAAACCACCCTTGGAATCAATATCTTTACATTGATTCACTTTCGTCCTTGTTATATGACGTTAAACTATACAACACTTTTGTCCAGTACGACAATAAACTACAATATTCTTTGATTTCCTCATTTGAGAAGGAACCATTATTAAACATTGATTCTTTTTCAATCATGGTTTTTCATTTTCAAAAAGACTACGTACATACATGGTAATGCCTAAACTTTTTATCTTAGGTTAAAACCATCATTGCACTAAAGTCCCTTTTCACCCTTCACATGTACGAACCAAATTTGTACAAAGGGTAGTTTCTAGAACTACGTGGACTTGATTCCATCTTTATGGGATACGTAGGAACATTCGAGTGTCCCTCGAATCCAGTCCCAAGTCTTTTGGGCCTAACCCCAAATTTCACTTTCAGTCCCTTGGCTGAAAAGTCCTCATGAAAACACACACTGTGCATTCATTATTATGGTCCGAATTCTATGACCCCAAAAACTAAGATCACTCATCCTTTCGTCCTGCACGACGTTAAACTGCATTTCAAGAACTACGTATGGCTTGATTCTCATTCTTATGAGATACGTAGTGAAGTCCAAGTTTCAATTCAGGACCCAGCCACAACATGATTATGGTTTTCATTGACCTATGTATCTCTATATACATTGGAAAATACCCATCTTTATGTATTATAATCCTAACCTTAAATATTTTCAGATCTTCATAACCCTTTTCATGACTTATGATCACAAAAATGTCAAACTTCTGAGAATTCTTTTGCCTGACTATGCAGCACGTGCCCATAGGTGGCCTTGCATAAACAGTCCACATAACAGACTTGTCATCCAAGAGATGCTATTTATTTGACCATGCAGCCAATGCCCATAGGTGGCCCTGCATGTTTTCAACCCCCTAACGGGTTTGTTAAATAATAGTAACTTCATTCTTGGGAAGAATGCCTCTTTTGTCCTTATTTGTCTTAAACGACAGTATGTAGGGATCCGCAAAAAATAGCCATCCTTAACGTATTTGTCCCATATCCTTTTTCATGATCTGAAAGTATTCAAGTCTATGGTTTATTCTTCTTCCCTACGTTTGGGTCAGACCTTCGTAGGAGTGATATTCATCCAGTTCTTCGATATTCTTGTTTGAAAATATCTTCTCCATATTCAAGTACCTCTTTCCATATAACAAACTCTATGCTTTAGAAAATTTGAATCTCCATAAACTTTCACTGGCTTTTAGCACTAGGAAAGTAAATTTCTGAGATTCTTTTGCCTAACTATGCAGCACGTGCCCATAGGTGGCCTTGCATAAACAGTCCACATAACAGACTTGTCAGCCAAAAGATGCTATTTTATTTGACTATGCAGCCAATGCCCATAGGTGGCCCTGCATATTTCAACCCCCTAACGGGTTTTGTTAAATAATAGTAACTTCATTCTTGGAAACTACTTCTTCTAATGCTATTTAGCTCTTTTTCATATCATTCCTCAGATTCAAATATTCTTAAGTCATAGTTTACATATTTTCTCTCATACTTGAGTATGGTAATTTGTTTTCAGATAAATTATCAAGGAATTGAATCCATTTTAATCCATTTTTGGTCAAAGCTATTTCGACCTTAAACATTAGCCCCTTTATGTCCGGCATGCATGACTTTAAACTGCCCACACAAAAGACAAAGGAACTCTGAATAAAAGTCAAGTTCCAGCTCACTAAATATACATTTTTTGTATGATTTAGGTAATATTGAGCAGTTAAAAGATTCAAAGTTTGTAGGGTTATTTGTAAATAATCCTAGTAAAAATCAAACTATGATTACTAGGCCCATTGGCTTAAGTAAATTTGAAGTAGGTAATGAAAGAATGCATGTACAAATGATTGGAGACGAAAGTGTTTTTCATTGATACACAAGAGTTAGAAGGACATCCACAGATTGGAGTCTCTTCTCTTTTTCAAGAATTACAAGAGGTTTTCAACATAACACTTCATTTGATTTACGGCATCCCGAGCTTCATCAGCAACCACCTGGAATTCATTCATTCAACTGGAAACAAAAAGGAGATGCAGTGATACCAGCTCTTCTTGAAACAATTGTAAAAGGATGTTCTTGAGTGCGGTTTGAGAAAATTTTCTGCTGATCAAACAGTGACTCTGTTTCTGTCCAAGAGACTTGGAAGATGGATACATGGATTTGAGAATGGAGCATTGGAAGTAAAGAGCCATTTGAAGAGAGTACTCTTTTCAGATATTGCTCTAATACCATGTTTGTCTTCTCTCCACCAACCGGTAGTGGAAAACATTTCAGCCCATGGGTTTGCCATTTTCATATCTGCAAGGAAATGGCATGCAAGGAGAATTTGAAAGTTCACACCATTGTTGTTGCTTTTAATGCACAGCATAACCGAAATGAAGGAGTAGCAGCGCAGCTGCATTTCAGGTGTATAGTTGTTTGCATTTGGAACATTGACTCCTTGCAAGTGACCATGACCACATAGAGACAGGTAGATGCTCTGTGGGAAATTAAGATGATATTTCTTCAAGTACTTAGCCAAATCTGGAAGAGTGCTGTCGCAGATGTCATAGTAATCAGGGCCAATGATGTTCATCATGTCATCAATCCGCTTGCTAGCCAGTTCATAAGTCGTTCCAATTCCCTTGGGAACCACTGAATCTGCAAAAAAGATGAATAAACTAACTCTTAAATGGGTTTATTTTTCATAAATTTTGTAAAAGAATTTGAAAAAATGGCTAAGGCATTAAGGCGCGCAAGTATGGAGATGTCGCGCAAGTGGTACATGTGCCGCGCAAGTTTTGGTCGCGCAAGTATTACCGCGCAAGCCCTATTACCTTGAGAGTAGCGCGACAGCGAAGAAACAGCGAAAAAAAGAGACTTGCGCGACGAGGAAGACTTGCGCGGCGAGAGCTCGAGAAATCCGGAACTTCAGATGCCATCTACGGCCGGAAGCCGTGTATTTATAGGCCAGGGGGCCTATCTGCGCGCCGCATCCAGAGTGATCAATGCCTGCGCGACGAAGACTTGCGCGCCGACTTCTGTGCATTTGAAGACTTGCGCGCTGCCCTTTTCCTTTAGAGGGATTCGATTTCCTCAGAGTCAAATCCTCATTTTCTCTCCGGATCCAACTCTGAGGGGGGACTTTTGTTGACGCTCCTTTCGTCACGGAATCTAAAGTTCGGAAAAGGGAATATCTGAGCTCAAAGTGATTAATCCTTTGAAGAAACATCAAAAATCGACAAAGGGATGAAAAAGGAGAACATTGCCCATAGGTCGCGCAAGTTCCTTCTTGGTCGCGCAAGTACACTTGCGCGCCGCCTCAACACTTGCGCGACCCCTCATGGTCGTGCAAGGGACTTGCGCGACAGATCTGGTAACCGCCCAGTAACCTCCCGGGGTCTTCTTTTGCCTATAAATAGACCCTTTGGGCCCCCCATTCGGGAGGATCTTTTCCCAGAAACTCGGATCAAAGCTCCCGACGCCCAAGTCTCTTCTCAAAGCTTCCAGAACACTTCTAAGGTAATTTCTTACCTAGAATGGAAGATCTAAAGGGAAGAAGGAAGGCCTAAGTGTTGAAACTTATCAAACACTTGCGCGCCGACTTAATTCCTTCAATATAACTTGCGCGTCCCTCTTCTGGAAAAACCTCAAGAGGATGGGAAAGGGTTTAATAAAGAGTCGCTCAAGTAATTCAACCCTGGTTGAAAATCGCGCAAGTATCCCTTATGTCGCGCAAGTATACTTGCGCGACCAATACTTGCGCGCCGCCGTAGGACTTGCGCGACCTTCAATACTTGCGCGCCCCTATCTTTTTGGGTGCCCATCTTGCCCTTTTTTCACCCCTCTTAAGCCATTTTCACCCTTCCTATTCAAGATTCAGTCTTCAAGATACTTTTCAAAGCCATTTATGGCATGATTTCTTGATTTGACATCCTTATCTGAAAGGAATTATGTGAAATATCTCTCAAAACCTAATGATTTAAACATCTTTATATCACCAAAGATTGAGAGTTCATTCATTCAACCTCATCCTTTAAAATGAGAGAATCCTAACCTGGGTCTCCTTTTCAGGAATAAAGACTCAGTCATAAATCTTGGGCATCTTTCTTAAGAATAAGCCCCAATCAAATCCTTCAATCTTGGGCATCCTCCTCAGGAGTAAGCCCCAAACCTTAATCCCTAACCTGGGTCTCCTTTTCAGGAATAAAGACTCAGTCATAACCTTGGGCTTCCTCTTCAGGAGTAAGCCCCAAGTCCCCTAACCTGGGTCTCCTTTTCAGGAATAAGACTCAGTCATAACCTTGGGCATCCTTCTTAAGAGTAAGCCCCAAGTCTCTTAAAATTTCTCTTAACCAGTCATAAACTTCCCTTTGATTTTGGTTTCCTTTTTAGGAATAAAACCCAATCATAAGTCCCCTCCTAATTTGGGCATCCTCCTTAGGAGTAAGCCCCAAGATTAGAGTATTCAAATCTCCATGAAGCACATATAACTTTGTGGACCCTGTTCATGGATTTTTCTTCCTAAAAGTAAATCCTAAACCTTCACCTATCTGGGCAGTCATCTATACATAAGCCCCAAAACAAATTCTTATGATTGCATCTTTTATGGCACAATTGTCTAAATTTTACCAATACCTCTTGTTTCTCACACCGAGCATGACTCACGTGAGCATAGAGTGTAAAAGTAATTATGACATTCATCTTTGAGCCATCAATCATAAAACATCATATCCCATTCCTCGAACTACGTGGGTTCTGATTCCTTTTTTAAAACAAAGGATACGTAGGTAGCCCATTTATGGGTTCGATCCCAACATTGAAATAATCTCTGTCCTTCTGAATGACGATAAACTTCAAGTGCCCCACTGAGTGGCTTTAAAACCAGCCTGGTCATCAAAATGACCAAGAGACTTTTATATAAATGTTTTGAAGGATACCATTGACCAAGAATCTCTAAACAAATATAGATGATTCTATATTGATGAAGAACCTCGAATACATATAAAAGATTCTCTAAATTTCTTGCATATTTAATCATTGATTGTTAAAACTAAAGGAAAGCTCATTTTATACTTGGTAATGTAATAAGGATTCACGAACTTAACTTAAATCTATAAAGAGAGTCCCGGAGTAGACAATAATTCCCCTCAAAAAGGTGTGATGAGTCCGACCTCCCATCCTCTCGACCAATGCAAATTCCTAAGCCTCATTAGCCCACAAGCTAATGAGCGCCTGCCTTTGGAAAGTAGGTCCAAACGGATGTGGAATCATTGGATGTTTCCGGTTCTACGAACAAACCCGTTAGAAACCGATCGGAACGTTTGAATCTCCCGTCCAGGAGGTCATCCCCGGATTCCGCGCGAAACATCCTTTTTAAAGCATTTAATATCATATAAAAGAAGGTTATATCCCTCTATTAGTAACTCTCTTATTTAAATAAGTCTACCTCTACCAATGGAGAGCTCACACACACCCAATGAGGTGGTATATCATGGGGAAAATATATAAACACACCTCAAAGGTGGTTCAGGTTGAGGTTGAAAACCTCTAAGTATAACATGGTGCTAAGTTGGAAACCTATCATGGTTACAATAAATAAAATAAGGCTTTTAATTAATTTAGGAGAAATTATCCAAAGGTTTAGAATGTAGCACAATGTAAATATGGTATAAAACAACAATACATTATGGAAAAAGGTATAACCACCTATATTCTTACCATAGAAGAATACTCATCCAGTATAGGCTCGTAAATTGACCTGGATTGGAAGAAAATGAAATAATGAATAAACAAATATAAAATAGTGCATAAGACCTCACACCAAAAATGGAATCATTGATACAAATAAGAATAGTGAAATGAGCCTAGGGGTATAAGAACTCACTGATGTCTATGAAATGAGATGAACCAAATTTGAATTGGATTTTAAACAGAGAAACTATACCAAATAAAAAATTAGTATTGAATAACTCATGAGGGAGGAAAAGGGGGATACCCTATATAATGAAAAAAATGATAAGAAAGGGGTGAGGGGATTAAATTAATTATGGGAAAAAGGTCTATTTACCCCTTTAAAACTAGGTCATGTAGTTTAGAGCATGGTTTGGAAAGTTGTGCACCAACCGTGTGCCCCACTCTACCTTGAAAGGAAACCCACATTTTTCAGGAACATAGTTTTGGATACCATATGAAAACTATGCTATCATCCTCTTTCAAAAACTATAGATCTTATGCATGGTTGTGTGATATGGGTCACATGGTAAGGTAAAACTATTCCTCCCACTTCTTCTCACTGATGGACCTCACATGGTTAGTAAAAACTATGTGGCCTTAGTGGAATGGTTTTTACAAACCATGTGGCCCAAATCCCTCTAAAAATTGATCCTATGGGATCTGAAAAATCCCCATACACCCTTAAAAATATAGTGAAATCATTTGGAATTCACATTAGTTCAAAACAAATGATTTAGGATGAAATTAAAAAGATCCTTATGTCAAGAGAAACCCAAGATCTTAAAATCTATCCATTTTAAGACAGCATGTCCTTGAGTTTCTATTTTGAGTGTGCTGTAACATCTTTATATAATATCTTGGGTCAAAAAGAACATACATTAGCTGCATGATCCCAATTCTTATCCTATACACGACCATGATTCCCTAAAACCCATAGTATAGGGATAGATCACACTTGGAGAGAATTCATGCTCTAGGAAAAAATGCATATAGGATGATCCTCAAGGGATGAATCTACAAACAGCTCAAAATCATCTAGATAAAGAGTATGAGATAGGTTAGAGTGATAATGGTGAAACTAAGATACATGGAAGATGTAGTACATGTCTTGGTACCTCTGAGGTAAGTGCAATCGATAAACTGTAGTGTCGAATCTCTCTAGAGTCTTGAAGGGAGGGAAATTGTTTATCAAAATACTAACTTCTCCCTAAATTCTACTATTTCCTAGCCTCAGTGAGCAACCAAAAAAGAACTAATCCTCGACCTCAAAAACTAGATGTCTTTAATGGTGATCGATGTAATATTTTTTCCTATGATGAGAAGTATCCATCCACATTCTGATAAACTATACCTTCTCTAAATTCCCTTCCATGAGACGTGGTTTGTGTAATGATACCTTCCCTAACTCTAGCAAGTACAAAATAGATCATCATGTCCTACCATAAAAATCCAAACTAGGTTCTATCTATACAGTCTCCTGATAGATATTGTTGTAGGTGAATTCAATCAGGTGTATAAGAATCTCCATATAACACTCAAAATCAAGGACATATGCTCAAATCATCTTCTTTAGAACTTGAATCATGATCTCTGACTATCCATCGGTATGAGGGTGGTCATTCATTCTCAAAAGAAGTTGTATACCAAACACCCACTATAATACTTTCCAAAATAGATATGGGAACCAGACATCCATATCTAATAGAATAGTACGTGGAACCCCCTGAATGTTCACAATATCTCATATATAAAGTCTCCAAATATGTTGTACTGATAATGTCTCCCAAATAGGTAGGAAATGGGATACCTAAGTGAGACTACCCCCAATGACCCATATGACATCACTACCTTGAGGTGACCTCGGTAACCCAGTCATAAAATCCATAGTGACCTCATCCCATTTTCTACTTAGGAATTGGAAACTTCTGTAAAATCCCTACTAGTCTCTAGTGTTGTTCTTTAACCTACTAATAGGTGGAACACCTCCTAAAAGAACTAGTCACCTCATGTTTCATACCCAATCACAAATAATAGAGGCATAAAACCTAATACATTTTGGTGATGTTAGGATGTACTGCCCAAGATGAGGCATGAAACTCCCACATCAGTTCCTCAAGTATTCCTTCTAGAACCCAAACATGAAAATGTAAGCATAGAATATCATCCTCAACAACTATGAAACTAGGATGATGTTAATCACCTTACATGCTCTTCTATAGGTCTAAACCCTCAAAACATGACAATTGTCTCACCATCACCCTATATAGAAGAGTGGAATTACCCAAAAATTAGGAAATAAAAATAAAACTATGAGAATCATACACCTCAAAGTGAATATTATAGAACAAATCCATAAATTTACATTCAATGGTGACATAATGCATTACCTAGGTCTAAGTCTTTATACTTATAGAATCAGCTACAGTATTTCCTTTACCAGAAATATATGCTATCTCAAAATTGAACTATTGGAGATACTCAACACATATTCCCTATATAAGGTTCAATTCACTTTATAAAAAAATGTATGTGAGGTTTTTTTTAATCTATGAATAGCATAAATCTCTCTCCCAATAGGTAATTCATCTAACAATTCAAGGCATGAACAACTAAAGCTAACTCATGATCATGTTTCTGGTAATACTACTCATGAGGCTTCAACTAGAAAGACATGTACTATATCAATCATTTCACTACACTGTCAAATATCACATCTTGATGCGTAAGTAATCACATTAAACCATATAACTTATTCCAAGAATAAAAAAATCTGGATCTTTGTTGAAGTCAACATGCCCTTTGTCTCCTAAAAAGCATTTTCACTTGCTTCAAGCGATATAAATTTTACCCCATTTTTAACCAATCCCATGAAGAGGTGTAGATATATGTAAAAATTTATGGATGAAGAACTTATAATAGATGTCTAGTCCTAATAGGCTTATAATATCAATTACAATCCTATGATACTCCCATGAAATCACATCACCCACCTTCTCAGGGTCCATAGATACTCCTGTCACTAAGATGATTTGACCTAGTAAGTGAACATCCAATATTCAGAACTAACATTTTGTGATATTGGAATACAATCTATGACATATAAATGTATTAATAAGGATTTTAAGGTGTTTTTAGTGATCGTATCAAGCCTGAGAGTATACTCAGATGTCATCCATGAAATCCGCCTCAAAAGAATTTAGATACGGGTGGAAACTCTAATTCATAGAGGCCATAAAAATTTTTAGAGCATTCTTAAGACCAAACAACATTACCAAATAATCATAAATTTTATACCTATTATGTAAAGCAATGTTATGTGTTTCTATCATCCTGAAAAGTACCTAATGATATCCCATCCTAACATCAATTTTCTAGAAAACCCACAATCCTTAGAGATGGTTGAAGAGCTATTTCATTCGTGGAAAAGGATATCAATTCTTAATCATTAACTTGTTCAATTTTCAGTAATACACACATAAACGAATTGTTTCATCTAGATATTTTACAATAAGGACCATTGAACACCATAGATAAGTACTGGGTCATATAAACCCCTTTGTTTCAAATCCATATAGTTATCTCTTTCTCTCCTACAAATTAGTATTATTTATCCTAGAAGGATGAATTGATACCAATGCAACTCCTCAAAATAGCTCAATAGATAAATACACCTCTCTCACATTAGGTAGACTAAAAAATTAATCTAGAAAGACATCCCAAAAAAAATATACTAATAAAGATAATTAAACATATCATATTCACTAATCATTAAAATATAAGCTATCAACCTGGGTTGTCATCCTACCTTGCCCAAAATTCTATGTTCCAACTCTACCTTCCTAGAGATCGCACTCTCCATTGTGGATATACCTACCACCCTTTGTTGATGTGGAGGATACTCTACGATGATAGAAATCAAAATTATCATGGTATGAAACCAACCAATACACTCTGAGTATGAAATCAAGCCCCATCATCTCATGGATAAATAGATTCCATAAAAAGAGATACCTACATATCTCAATGGGAACTCCCTTCATTGGCGTATATTCTCTGATCTAATCCCCAGTGGAGTATCGAGGTTCATAACTCCATAAAATAACTAAACATCAAGTTTAAGACTCTCCGCCATAGGCATTGATATGAAAGAATGAGAATCATCTATATCTAAAAGAAAAGGTACTAGAGTAGAGGAAACTAATATCATACCTCTCACTATAGACACCTTGTCCCTATGATCCTTAGGTATAAGATATTCTGAATATATATTTCTTGAATTAGGACCATAAGAAGTAACTTGACTACCCTAATCAAGACCACTCTTCTTTAATGGTACAATCGGTGCCTATCTCCATTAATCATGACCACCTCCTCGGCCTGAATGACTGGTACTACTCCAGCTCCCAACCTAACATAGAGATGTGAATATTGCTCCAAAATTTGGAGTTAGAGTCGAACTACTCTCACTAACTACTAAAGAGAATTTCTTGAAAAAAAACACTATATATGTCCCATTATTCTACATGCACGACACTCAAACGGGTCTCAATCCCACAATATCATCATATGTCCCCAACTTATACACTGATGATAAAATATAGAACTATTAGAACTCACACTCTATCTGATATTCCCCTCACGAGAAGACTAAAAATGCTGCTTCCTACCACCGTACACTAATCCATTGGGTCAATAAGATGAACTACTATGCTCTATAACCAAAGCTTCCCTCAAGTTTTGTTCATTAATCAGTGCCTAGTTTACTATTTCATTTATGGTAGTTAACCAAAACACGTTGACCTATGATCAAATAACATTATTGATACCTTCATTAAATCATCTCTCTCTTGATGGCCCATCAGCAAGACAATCAGGTGAAAAACAATGAATCTCTATAAATCTGGAAGAATACTCCATAACGTTCATATCTCCCTACTCCAAACACAAAAAATCATTGGCCCATCCATCTCCCAATATCTCAGGAAATAAGTAGTCATAAAATTTGGATTGGAAATCACTCCAAAACATATCTTGAAGAATTTAACATGGTTTAAAATGTCAAACCAACACTTATAATATCCTTGAAGAATATACATTATGAGTTTGACTCTATACTCTAAATGAATCTCCAGATGATCAAAGATCTATAAAACAGAATCAATCATTACCTTAGTGGAATGTGGGCCACCATACCTCAAAATAGTGGGTGGATGATACTACTAGGACACATGCATCAACTCTTCTAAAGATGAATAATGTTATGGGCCTCCCTGAATGGTTGGAATAAATCATATAAAACCCTCATGAAACTATAGATAAACATCCACATCCAATAAAACTAGTGGTTACACAAGTGGAATTAATAGAGGTTATACTAGCACCTTAGGGACCACCACATCTGGAGAATGAAATAACCACCCTCCTGGATCATGACTGGAAGTCTTCATGGTGGAATATTTATAACAATTACAAGAACACAACTCAAAAAAATATTCTAGTTGTAATAAGGTCATAGATATAAACATAAGATAGGTACAATATTTCTTATAAAGTAGCCACACCCCTTTATATGTTCCTAAATATAGGACTAGATTATATGAATGATTGTAAAGACCACTAGATACAATTCCTACTACCCAATACTATATTTAGGTTAGGTTCAATATCTATATTTAATAGCACAAGTCCGATTATATGAACTATCAATTTCAATTTATAGAGGAATCAACCCTTAAGTTACAAATGGAAACTCCATTTAACGGTGACCTTTCCATTTCGTAATTTTAAGTCATTTAATTTTTTATTTATTTACTTCACAATATTTTTTTAATGGTTTAGTTATATAGATTACCATTTCCAATTTATAATGGCTCATACCTAATATAAATTGAAGTGTGGTGTCCATTTAATCCTGACCATAACATGTTCCATCCCATATGACCAATGTTCTATTGATCAGTGTGACATAGATAACTGCTTAAGGTGTCTACTTTAGCCTATGAAGGGAAAATCTATTTGGTTATAGAAGGTACTTTAAGTAATAAATTTTGTTTTCTTAGTCCCCTACAAGAAATGTTAGTCTAATAAAAATTAATCAAACTAGGAAAACATAATAAATGTCATGCATTTAAGCAATGCATCCTATATAGAATGTCATATGCATGGAATGTGAATTACACATGTTTCTAAAATGATGCATGAGACCAATACTTCCATTCCATATTGGGCCAAGGATAATGAGACGCCCTTAATCATAATAATAATTACACCACTTATCATGTGTATCACCCAATGGTGGAATCAAATCAACTATAATAGGAAAAATATAGAAATTTTTTTTCCCAATCAAGGAAACATAGTAATTACCCCAAAAATTGGTTAGATACTCCCAAGAATGGATTATAACCAAATTACTATAATTCCCTAAAATCATGTCCATTATCTAAAAATATTAAGGTAAGAAAAGAAAACCCTCTAATAACACATTGTAACATCCCAAACATGGAGCCACTAAATGGAGCCTGGATCTGGTGGGTCACATGGCCTCAAGCGCACCTCTACATATCCCATAGGAATCTAACTAGCAGCAAGGGTCTAAGATGGTGTTATGGAGAGACTATACATTCATAATTAGAGTGTATCACATCAGTACAATCAAATCCAAAAATAGTGGAATCATATAAAATAACTGAATAGCATAAGATAAACATCAAAATTATAGTAGTAATAATAATCAATCCAAGGTGGATTCATATAAAAATAATGAACATGTCAGGTCTCTATACAAAATGTTCGGCAATACAAAACATGAATCAAAAGTACAAAAGGTCCAAAAGGAAACTATCTTCAGATAGAATCATGAGTATATCTTGATCATGTTATCCCCTAATCCTAACACTAGTGTAGAAAACATATTTTACGTCGGTTATTTTTTATTTTTTACGTTGGTTTTTGGATGACGTTATTATAGGATATGTTATAAATATTTTTTTTACATCGGTTATTTTAAAACTGACATAAAAAACATAAATCTGAAGTGTTTTCATGCTGGTTCCTAAAAACAGACATGGAAAACACTTTGGAGTCGTGATTTATTACGTTGGTTTCTAAATAATTAACGTGGTATATACTTTATTACGTTGGTGATTACATAAACGATGTAATAAACTATGCCTCCAATGTTTTTTTCACATTTGCTATTAAACAATTGACGTGAAAACATGTTAATTACATCAATTATTTTTATAACTGATGTGATAAACCAGTTTACAAAGCATTTTTTCATGTTGGTTATTTTTTAACTGACACGAAAACATATATACTACATCAGTTATTAAATAATCGATGAAAAAAACCATTCACATGCATTTATTACGTCGGTTATAAAATAACCGATGTAAAAACCAAAAAAAATTAATAAAATTGTTCAACCATTACTATGCTCTGCCAAAGAAGACCTGAAACAAGTAGAAAACATACCAAAACCAAACCAGAATACAAACCATAAAAACATCAAAACATGACCAAAACAAGAAGAACCAAAGAAAAATTAAACATTCGAATACATTACATTAAAAACTTACAATGTCAACTAAAAAATCTAAAACCCCTTGTACAGCCCCTACCTCCATGGATATCCCCCCACCCCACTGGATAGCCCCCCCCCCCCCACCCCCATTGACACCCTACCACCCCCTAGAAAACCCCCATACCCTCTGGAGAGAACCCCCTAGATAGCCCCCACCCCCCTGGACACCCCCTACCCCCTTGGAACCCCCCCCCCCCACCCCCACCACCGAACACCCCTACCCCCTGGACACCTTCCCATCCCCCCTGGACACACCCATCCCCTTGGACACCCTCCCACCCATTAGAAACCACCCCATTGGACATCCCCATCACCCCTTGGACACCCACCCACCCCGCTGGACACCCCCCCCCCCTCTCACCCCCTGGACAGCCCCACACCTACCCCATGGACACCCTCCTACCCACCCAGCACCCCCCCCTAGACAACCCCTTCCCCCCTAGAAACCCCCCCCCCCACCCACCTAGACACCCTCCCACCCTTGAACACCCCCACCCCCCTAGACAGCCCCCAACCCCTGGTCACCCCCCCTAGACAGCCCCAACCCCCTTGGACAATCCCACCCCCCTGGACCCCCCCACCCCCTGGACACCCGCCCACCCCCTGGACACCCTCCCACCTTATGGACACCCCACCCCCCTTGAACCCCCCCCCCCCCAACCTACCCCCCTGAACACCCACCCACCAATGGACACCCCCACCCCCTAGACACCCCCACCCCTGGGATAGCCCCCGACCCCCCAGGACCTTGCTCTCACCCCTGGATACCCCCCAGACACCACCCCACCCCACTGAACACCCCCCACTCCCTTGGACACCCTCCCAACCCCTAGATACCACCTCACCCCACTTGACACCCACCCCCCAGGACACCCCTACCCCCTAGACATCCCCCACCCCCTGGACACCCCCCACCCCCTTGACACACTCCCACCCCACCCCTGGACACCCCCACCCCCTAGAAACCCCTACCCCATGGACCTCCCTCCCACCCCCTAGACATCTCCCACCCCCACCACTAAACACCACCCCACCCCACTGGACACCCCCCCACCACCCTGGACACCCTCCCACCCCCTATACACCTCCCCACCCCATTGGACACCTACCTACCCCCTAGACATCCCCACCCCCATGGACAGAAACCCACCCCCTGTACACCCACCCACCCCCTGGACACCCCCCCACCCCCACCCCCTATACACCCCCCCCCCCACACACACACACCCTAGACACCCTCCCATCCCAACCCATTAAACAGCCCCCCACCCAACTGGACACCACCCCACCCCACTGGACAGCCCCCACCCCCTAGACACTCTACCACCCCTACCCCCTTTGACACCCTTCCACCCCCTAGAAACTACCCCACCCCCCATGGTCACCCCCACCCCCTAGACACCCTCCCACCCCCTACATCCTTGGACACCCTCCTACTCCCTGGACACCACCCCACCCCACATGGACACCCCACCCCGGCCCTCTGGACACCCCCTACCCCTTGGACAACCCCCCACCCCTATGGACACCCCCACCCCCCATGAAACCATTACTATGTTCTACCAAATATTGAAACAAGTAGAAACCAGACCAAAAGCAGACCAAAACCAGACCGTAATCCATACTAGAAAAACATCAGAACTAGACCAAAACAAGAAGAACTAAGGAAAAATTAAACATTCACAGATATAACATTCGAAACTTACAATGTCAACAAAAAAACTAAATCCAACCAAAACAACTACCAAATACACAATTATAACTACAATATTAAAAATTACATTTTACACTACAAACAAACTAAAATCCAATCTAACCTGTAAAATAATATGACCATCCCACTTGTAAGTGTTTGAAATCTTAAGAACTATAGGGTTGAGGGTCATCAAATATATATAAATTAAAATGATAGTAGTTAACATGTATAATGAATAAATCAAATGAAATATCATGGTAATGTTTATAAGGAAATCTTACCAGGTCAAACTTCATAAGTGTTCCAGTTGTAATTTTTTCATACATAAATCTTAAAATATAATATCTGCATTCGATGATTCCTTGTTGTTCATGAAAAATATATTTAAATGAGTGTCAATTCAAAATATAATTTTTATGTAATACATTGAAAAGTACAAATTATAAATGGATATTTACCTGTACTTTTACATATTTGATCTTGTAACTCTTTTTCTTTGTGTTTTTTAGAAATTAGTCCCATCCCCTTTTAGAAAATAATATGACTAAGATAAATTTAAAATTCATTATAATATAAACAACTATTAAGAAACTGAAACTTGATTTTCCAACATATTCTTCAAACTTCCCCACACATCGCCATAGACAGAGCATATCCAATAAAGTGTTTTCTCCCTAGGACAAAAAACACCTAACAAACAATGATCACTGATATAAAAGAAAATTTACGGTTAGTGGTTTTTTATGTTAAAATATAATGAAAATTTTTCAAGATATATGTTTCATACCTCTCACAAAAAGACATCATCCAAAATTGCGTGATTATATTCTATTCAAATATTTCAACAATATAAAGTGTTCTTTATTCCTCATCCAATGCATGTGCTTTAGGGGAAATCAAATGTGGGTCCATGAATCTATATACATCTATCTGCTCATTTTTCTCACACATGTTATAAAGATACCTAATAAAAAACAGACATAAGTATACATTTTTAATAAACATAACATAGGGAAAGGTGTTAAGACTTACGTGGAAAAATTTTGCACCACATTGATGCCCAACTTATCTCCAGTAACAAGCTCCATGATATCATTTTTTTATAATCTCCACATTTATTGCACATCCACAAACATGAGATTCTATTGGAAACTCATAATGATCCGCCAACAAATTTGAATTTCTTGAAAATCTGTCAAGAATACTAGAATCTGTATCTGATTTCATAGACATTTGTCTTTATTATTGTCTATAAAGTATTTCTTTTACTTTGAAGTATTCCTGTAAAAATAAATAGAAAAATATATTAGATTTCTAATTTTTAAACTATATTAATAAAAAAAATAAAAGATATAACATGCATACCTCTATGGAAATGAGTCGCAGAAGTCTTGATGGCCAAACTAAAAAGTGGCTAATACTATGTCAAACTATTGTCACCTAATTTGTAGGTAATGTTACTCGAGATAATATATCTATAATATCATGTACAATGACCCTATGATGCTCTACCTCTAACTTTTGAAGATGAAATGTATCTCCTATAAAATATACCAACCCATATGAAATTATATGATGTTTAGGGTCATCAACAAACAACACACAATAATTAGGAATCTGTGGTGGAGGAGTAGGATAAAAAATGGGGTCTTTAGGCTGAGGTGGGGGAGTGGGAGCTACCAGTGGAGGTGGAGGATAAATAATTGGGTCTGCAGGAAGGGTGGAGGAGTGGGATCTGTAGTCTAAAATTATCTTTTCATGTCTACAAACATAGACTGTATTGACATTCTAATCTATTCCTCCATTTTCGTATTAATATTATGAACTTCAAACTCTAATGAATCTATTTTTTTATAAACACCCTCAATGGGAGAAGTTTAATAATGTGGCAATACTTTTCTTACCGATACACCTGTCGCATATCCTCATACTCGATTGGGGTATTAGGGCTTTCCCAATGCTTTAGATAAAATATCTTTGCTCCCAGTAGCTGTAAATACCCCATGTAAGCTCTTCACTTCAGTAGAATCATGTATTAATTAATTGAACATTTCTGTAATGATTCAAATTACATAAAGAATATAGTTAACTTAAATAAATAAATAAAATATCTTACAATCCTCTGAGATACAATTCTTGATTCTTTCAAAAGATATTGCCCCATTTTTCCCATCCAAGCTCTCTTCCATTTTTCATGTCTAGATGGAGGGGATGGAGGGGAAACCTCTCCAGATCGTGAAGACTCAGCTCTCAGTTTTTGTAATTTTTTCTCCATCATTTTTTCTTGCAATAATGTATACCCTACCTAAGATAAACTATGAGGGTATACATTTTTAGATTGGATATCCTAATGATATTCCCTTTTTTTTATAAAATTAAGAATAAAAAATCATTAACAATACATTAATAAGATCATATATATAAGAAATATTATAAAAGTTTACATTGACCTTACCAAAACTGAATCTTTTCTTCTAATTTCAACAAATTTTCTCCATGTGCCTTTATATATGAAAGGATATATGACATGAATTGTCATGATTCCTATAACCAAAAATGAAATCAGATGTGAGGGTTGATTTGAAATCCCTCCATATCCTAGCATCCATCGATAAACATTTCCTCCTGACTCCTCCAGTATCAGGAATATTAAATGTCATCTGATAAATAAGAGGTAAAACATATTATACTAGAAACATTTAAATATTAGTCAAACAATAAAAAAATATCTCAACAGAATCGTCTCCCACAATTGAGATATTATCACTTTTTCCACACTTCTCCAATCATCATAAAAAATGATTGCTTTTCTTTTACCCTGAGTTGATACAAACCTCTTAAAATATTTTGTATTTGGACCTCTAGAAATATCATTCTCATCAAACTCAACAAGTATCCTCTAGTCCATGGCTACTGTCAATTGATAATTTTGGTAAATGTGTACAACCACGTTTACTAACTCTTGAACTCTTCTTTGTCGTTATGGGAGCATATGAGGAATATTGGGGAACATCAATAGGTGCATGTGGATGTTCCTCCACAGAGGTATGATCATGATGCTCATCTCTAGAATCATGTGGTTGATCAATTGATTGATCTGTCATTATCCTTCAAATCAAAAAATCAAACATTTTTTCACAAATATACAAATTCAAATATTATAATACTAGTATAAAAAAAATGGAAAACTAAACTAAGTTAGGTAATAGTAAACATGGTAAATATGGTAAGCATGTTAAATATTGTTAATGATGGTAAATATGGTAGTGTAATTGTCATTTAACAAAATAAATAAATATATAAGTTATCTAAAAGTAAAACATGGTAAACTATGTTAAACATGGTAAATATAGTAAATATGGTAAACATATTAAAGTAATTTTAATTCAACAAAAGCAATAGATATATAAGTTATGTAATGGTAAACATGATAAACTAAAAAAAACAAAATCGGAATAAACAAAATTTTCTAACTATTTGTTTTACTACACGTTTTAACAAAGACTAAAATTACAATATCTAACATTTTATGAAAATAATAAATGTAAATAAGAAATAAACATATGTTACCTATAATATTAGGAATTTACAAATGGATTGTTTTCTGAATTTCCTTCATCATGATCATTCCTTATGGTACAAACCATGTCTTCAACATGATCATCATTATCTTCTATTAATCTTTCCATGGAAGTAGAGATATTGCATAAATAAGCATCTTTATCAAGTTGATCCTCAACAACATATTGTTTTTCCCTTGTAAAGAAAAATACCACTGCATATCTGATTGATCAACTACATAGAAAATCTATTTTTCATGTGTTTCCATTATAAAAGAATATGTTGTATCTTCCAATATATTCAGATTAACAAATATCATTCCAATTTCACTGTGTCTAACATTTTTGTTACCAATAAACCATTTTTAGTTAACAATAGTATGTTTTATTTTAAATTAATCAACCTCCCATATTTCTTCAATGACTCCATAATATGCACTTGATGCAGAAATTGGGTTTTTGTCTTTAGAACTCAAAAAATGCATTGCTTCTGCAAACACCAATACACCACTATTATGAACTGCAATTATTTTTTCCTAAGCTTTAGTATGAAATGTATATCCATTAATGTCATACCTAGACCATGTTATTAAATTTAAACTTGTACCACCCACTAAACATATTAATTTCTCTGATATATCTAATCAACCAAGAAAGGTCTTTTTAAACCATGGAAAAAATGTTTTGTTGTGCTATACATTTCTTTCTTCTTTAGATTGCATTATTTCAACTCATTAATATGAAATGTGATATACGGTTGAGCATTAGATATGTTATTCAAGATGTATAATTCTAATTTATTCATCTGTTCAACTGACAACAATTTGAATTTCAAGCCACAAATCCCTTTTCCCTTATTATTAACTCATTCATGGTGAGATGAAGGCAAACCTATGTGCTCCGTCGTAGATAAGTAGCTCGTACAAAACTCCGCAACCTCCACAAAAATATACTTTTCAATAATGGAGGCTTCAGGTTGATATGGATTCTTAACATACCCCTTCAATATTTTCATATACCTTTCAAAAGGATATGTCCAATGAAGATATACAGGTCCAAAAATCTTTATTTCTCAAACTAGATGAACCATTAAATGCACCATTATATAAAAAAAGATAGAAAAAATACATTTCCAATTGACAAAGTATATAAATTCCATCCTTTTTCAAAATTTTCAAAGCATTCAACTCAATCACCTTATTAAAAATTGAATTGAAAAAATAAACCAACTTCATTATAGTCTTTTTGACATGGATGGGCAATATTAAATGAAATTTAAACCAGTAGAATTTGTCGCATCAGGATGTGATAATAATGAGATTTCATACCTATCAACTTCAAATCCTTCAAAGAGACAAAAAAATATACATTTGAATAATAACCTTGAGGCACTTTGATATCATGAAGACATTGACAAAATCTAATTTTATATCTCTTGGATAATGTATGAAAAGATGAGGGAAGAAATTCCATCTTCCATTAGGAGTGGGAGATAAATCTAAATGTATTCCCATTGATAGTAAGTCTAATCTTGCATTCAAATAATATTTAGTCTTTCATTTAATATCTAGAAATGTTCTAATAAAAAAATCACAGATATTCTTCTCCACGTACATAAAATTAATATTATATTTTTCTTCATAATATCTCCAATATGATAGCTCAAAAAATATTGACCTTTTATTCCAAATATGTCTATCATTACCAGATTTATGTGTCTTTCCCAATGTCACATCAAGGTTTTTCACCATCTCAAAATACACATTAAGGGATAAAGGTTTTGGAGAAACATTAAATTCTTGTGATCCATTTAATGCCTTTTTTAGTCTTTTATAAGAGTGATCCATAGGCAAAAACTTTCGATGACCCATGTATACTATTTTCCTCCCATTATGCAATTGATAATATGAATTATGTTGTTCATAATTTGGACATGCTTTATGCCCATTAACATTGTATCCAGAAAAATTTCCATACACTAGGAAGTCATTTATAGTGAACATTAGCACTACATTTAGTTGAAAATATCCATTTTATATGAATCATACACACAAATACCATCCTCCCATAAAAGTTTAAAATCATCAATCAATGGTGAAAAGAAAACATCCATATCATTTCTGGGTTGCTTCAAACAAGATATCATTATACTAAACATGGCATATTTGTGCTTTATATAAACATCAGGAGAGAGGTTGTAAATTACCAATAAAACAGGACATGAACTATGTCTGCTACTGAGGGTTCGGTATAGATTCATTCCATCTGTGCACAACCCAAGTCTGAGATTTTTAATTTCATTTCCAAATGTTTGATACTTCTCATCAATCTTCTTCCATTGTGGAAAATCAGCAAGATTATGTATTTTTTCATCACATATCCACTCATCAGCATACCATATTAACCTTTTTGCATCATGTGAATTAGAAAATAAACATTTAAAAAAATTAATTATAGGAAGATACCAAAATTACATGGCAGGGATCTCTGTAATCTCTACATCATCCTGTGATTTTGCTTTCAACTCATAGTATGATGTCCCACATTTAGGACACCCTGACAGAAATTCATATTCTTTCCTTTATATCATAAATTCATTTGGACAGGCATGTATTTTCTTGTATCCCAATCCCATCGGGCATAATATTTTCTTTTCCTTATAATGTGAATATGGAAGATCATTGTCTTTTAGAAGAATTTCTTTCAATAATTGTAGCAGATTTGTAAAACATGTGTCACTCCATCCATTTTTCACCTTCAGGTTAATCAATCTTAACACTTCTGACAAAATTATAAAATCCATAAAACCAGGATACAATAGTTTTTCAGCATCACCATATAGAAACTCAACTGTTGGTTCTATCTCAATTTTTTCTGCTATAATATCATGAATCATTTCTTCAATTCCATTTGAGTTACCATGTTGAAAATCATCATCATTTGTAGATCTGACATTCTATCCAGTTTCACCATGACAAATCCAATGGCTGTAACTTAGATTCAAACCATGACAAATTAGATGATCTTTGATCTCCCTACTTTTCAACTTTTTCATATTCAAACATTTCAGGCATGGACACACAAAAATGTCGCTACTTGAGACATTTTGTTTAACAAATTCCAAAAAGTAATCAATACCTTCCTCATATTCATTACTCATTTAATGTGTCGTAATATAGATTTGACTTATTATTACCTATAAAAAATATCAAAATTATACATCTTGTTAAGATAATCCAATTTTATTTTTATATAAAAAATATCATAATTTGAATGTGAAACAATTTTTAAATATAAAACAAATATATGCGTATTTGAAAAAGATATGCATGAAATTGATTTTAAAAAGAAAATATATTTAGATATAATAGTTTATATATATATGAAAATAATTTTAGGATTACATCTCTCTTATATAGATCATGATATAACAGTATAAATTCATCTTGGATCCTTTATTCTTAAGGTACACAAAGAATACATCTTGGTGGGACTAGATACCAAATTCACCCTTCTGTAAAGAAGAAATATGAATTATAATTATTAAAATATGTATACATTCATTACTGAAAATTACACCTATCCCAACGATTTGAAACCATTGGGATACCCCCTGAAACTGTTTGGGATAGAATATCCCAACAATTTCACACACTATTGGCATGATGGTCATTAAAATAGACCTATACCGATGGTTCTACAGGAACCATTGGTCTATACTGGTTGATATATATATAAATGGTTTAAGAACCGTTAGTATACATGTTGTCCGGTATATAATGTATTCCAATGGTTTCATGGAAATCGTTGGGATATATATATACCAACGGTTCAAGAATCATCGGCATACACTCTCTAGTATATAATCTATTGAAACGGGGGGTGGGGGTTGTCCATGGGGTGGGGGGAGGGGTCCAGGGAGGGTGTCCAAGGCGTGGGGGGATTTCTAAGGGGTGGGGGTGTCCAAGGGTGTGGGGGATGTCCGGGGGTGGGGGTGTCCATGGTGTGGGGGTGTCTAGGGGTGGGGGTTGTCTAAGGGGGTGAGGTGTCCAAGGACTGCCCAAGGGGTGGGGGTGGTGTCCAGGGGGTGCGGGGGCTATCTAGGGGTGTGAGGGGCTGCCTAAGGGGTTTGGGGGTGTCCAGGGGGTGAGGGTGTTTAGCGGTGGGAAGGGGGGGGGGGGTTGTCTAGGGGGTTGGGGGGTTGTCCATGGGGGTGGGGGTTTCTTGGGGTGGGGGTGTCCAGATGGTGGGGGGATGTCCAGGGGGTGGGGTTTCTAGGGGGTGGGGGTTGTCTAGGGGATGGGGTGTCCATAGGGGTGGGGGTGTCTAGGGGGTAGTGTACAAGGGGGTGAGGGGTGTCTAAGGGGGTAGGGGTGTCCAAGGGGTGGGGGTGGTGTCTAGGGGGTGAGGAGGTTGTCCAACCCCCCTACCCACTTGGACAGACCCCCCTCCCCCCCCCCCCTCCCTTGGAACACCCCCACCCCCATGGATAGCCCCCCAACCCCATGGACATCCCCCCTACCCCCCCCCCCCCCAGACACCACCCACCCCATGAACACCTCCTACCCCTTGGATACCCCCCCCCCCACCCACTCCCAGGACACCCCCCTGGACACCCCTACCTCCTTGAGTAGTCCCCCCACCCCCAGACAACACCACCCCCTAGACAGCCAACCCCCCAAACACCCCCACCCCCTAGACAGCACCCCCTACCCACTAGACACCCCCACCCCCATGGAAAACCCCCCAACCCCCATGGATAGCCCCCATCCCCTAGACACCCCCCGCCCCCTGGACACCCCATACCCCCTTGGACAACCCCCTCACCCCCCTGGACACCACCCCCCAACCCCCTGGACACCCCTACCCCCTTAGATAGCCCCCTCACCACCTAGACACCCCCACCCCACCCCCTGGACACTCCCTCCCCTTGTACAGCCCCCTCACCCCCCCTGGACACCACCCCCCCACCCCTTAGACACCCCCTAAACACCCCCACCCTCTTGGACAGCCCCCACCACCTTGGATAACCCCCACCCCCTAGGAACTCCCCCAGACACCCCACCCCCATGGACACCCCCCCAAGACACCCCCACCCCTTGGACACCTCCTACCCCCTTGGAAGTCCCCCTCACCCCATGGACACCCCCAGCCCACCCCATGGACACCCCCAGCCCCCTTGGAAAGCCCCTTCACCTCCAAGACACCACCCACTTAGACACCCCCTGGACACCACCACCCCCTTGAACACCCCCCACCCTCCGGACAGCCCCCCCCCCCTCGGGCACCCCCCACCCCCTGGACACCCCTACCTCCTGGACCTCCCTACCACCCCCTGAACACCCCCACCCACCCCCACCTCCCAAGCACCACCCCACCCCACTAGATAGCCCCCTGGACACCCTCCCACCCCTAGAAACCACCCCACCCAACCAGATAGTCTCCCAGCCCCTAGATACCCCCACCCCCTAGATAGCCCCCCCACCTCCTGGAAACCCCCGAACCCCCTGGACACCCAACACCCCATGGGAACCCTCCCACCCCACCCCACCGGACACCCCCCACCCATTCGACAGCCTCCCACCCCTACCCCCTTGGACACCCTCCCACCCCCTAGACACCACCCCACCCCCCATGGACAGCCCCCACCCCTCGAACACCCCCACCCCCTGGACACCCCCTACCCCTTGGATAGCCCCTTCACCCCCATGGACACCCCCACCCACCCCCTAGACACCCCTACCCCATTGGAAAGCCCCCTCACCCCCTGGACCCCACCTTACACCCCCTTGGACAACCCCTGGACACCACCACCCCCTTGGATAGACCCCCACCCCTAGACAGCCCCCACACCCCCTGGACACCCCCACCCCCTGGACACCCTACCACACAAATGAAAGTACACGCACACACACATGATTGAACATACATGGTTGCAACAAAAATCGTAGAACTTGCATGATATCACTCCCATGGTTTATTTTACCAGAAAATAATTTAGCTTGGTATAAAATAACACTATGAAACTTACCATGATATCAATAACCAAGAAAGAAAAATAACATCACAAAACATAATTTTACGGCATCACGAAAAATAAAAAATGAAACCAAGGCGTGTGAGGCTTACTTGACTGTTGTGAGTCGACCTAATAGATCTATTGATAAAAAAGATGATAAATGATTTTGGAAAAACAAGGCTAGAGGTCACAACTTTGAATAATCCTTTCTAGGTTTTTTGTGTGACAGAGACGAGTCGCAGGTCGCCCGATTGAAGAAGACAGAATGACAGAATATGGGGTGTGATAAATCATTTAAAATAATTATCACATCAGTTATTTAATAACTGATGTGATAAACTATTTTTTTAGTTTATAATGTTGTTTATTTAATAATCGGCATATAAAATCCTTTATCATGCCGGTTATAAAATAACCGACGTGATAAAGCACCCAGATTAGATTTGTCATGTCAGTTATAAAATAACTGATGTGATAAATCTAATCTCTATATTTTTAACATCGGTTATTTTATAGCCAACATAAAAAATTTATTTTCGTCGATTTATCACATCAGTTATTTTATAACTGAAGTGATAAACTAATTTTTCCAGCTTTGCATGGCGTTTATGTAGAATCGACGTGTTAAAAAAAATTGCACTAGTTTAAGAAATGATCAATCAAGAATCTTAAAGTGGGAAATTTCCCCAGTCCCTAACTGTATTCATAAAGTATGTTCAGGTACCAAATATCATCCCAAAAATTGTGAAAGATAACTCTCAGTATTCCACCACCAATGGTTTCTACAATAATTGCAATTTGTTCTTATAAGTAGAAGTTGTGTTCCATATATATCAAGTATAAAAGTGATAGTTACAAAATTGATATTTTCTAGTAAAAAAATTCTCACTATAATCAAGAAACTATCAACACTAGATATTTATAAATCATTTTAAATACGTTAACTATATCCTACACCAGTTAATCAAGTGTCAAACCCACATGGTCATATCTAATGAGTAAAAAATTTTAAGGCATCCAAAGTAATCAAAATCAATGGAGTATAAATTTCCATGACATACAATGAATTTAGAATCCATAGAGTATAAATTTTCATGGAATCCAATGTAATCAGTTTCCATGTAATATAAATGTGCATGGAATCTAAAGTTATTAAGATATATGTAGTATAAATGTCCATGGGATTCAATTTAATAAGGATCCATGGTGTAGTAATGTCTATGGAATACAATGTAATAAGGACCCTTGGTGTAGAAAAGTATATGACATCAAATGTAATCAAGATATATGGAGTATAAATTTATATGGAATATAATGTAATTAGGATCCACTGAGTATAAATTTCCATGGAATCTATGTAATCTAGATCCATGGAGTAGAAATTTCTATGGCATCCAAGTTAGTGGGATATAATTCATTAATCATTTCATAACCCAGTTCACAATCATATACAATCCATGAGTTCATCCAACTCATTCAAGATTTTACATTTAAACCATTTAACAATTTCAAGCCGTGTTATGTCACTTGAAATGAGTCAAGATACCTCCTCCAACGACTAACTTATTTCAATAAGTATACCTCTACCAATGGAGATCTCTCACACAATCAGCAGGTTGTTATATCATGTGGAAGATACATGAACACACCTTGAATCTGGTTTGAATTTAAGTTGACAACCTTCAACCATAACATGTTGATAAGTGTGAAACCTATCAATATTAAAAAAAATCAAGTAATTTAATTAATTTAGGATCAATGTCTGAAAGTTACTGCATGCGGTACAGTGGAAATAGGGTATGAAACAACTATACTTGAAGGTAAATAGTCTATACCACCAACCTTATGCCCATAGTAGAACATCCATCCAATAGTGGTGCCTAACACAATCTTCATTGGGAGAAAATGGAAGAAAATATGAACACCCTATAAATTTTTCATTAGGGTTCATTTCAAAATAGAATTTTCGATAAAAAGATGAATTAAAAACAAATCCTAAGGATCTATGAACTCATAGGTGGGTATCCAATGACATGGACAGAAGTTAAATAAAACATTAGATGGAGAAACCACATCAAAGACTAGATTAGTCATAAAGAAGAACTTACGGGGGAGGAAAAGGGGGACACCATGTGCACTAGAAATAAATAAGAATAAATGGGTGAGGGTTTTAAATTATGTAAGGTAAAAAGTTCATTGACAGATTTAAAACTGGGCCACACAATTTGGCTACAAGGTTGGCCAAATTGTGCACCAACTCTGTTCCCCTCTCTGCCTCAAAAGGGAACCCACACTTTTCTTGCACACAATTTTGGAAACCATTCCCAAACCAATCTATAATCCTCTGTAAAAAATTGTAAATCTTCTACATGGACATACAACCTAGGCCTCACATTTAGGGAAAATAGTGTGGCCTACTTATTCTTACTGACACACTCTACATAATTAGTAGTAACTATTCGACCCAGCTGATTCTTCCAAAAACTAAGACTTTGGGCTCTGAACTATTCTCAGAAACCCCCAGAACTCTCATGACCATATTAAACATTCACATTATATTAAAATAATGGATTTAGACAATAATTAAAACTATTGGTACCTCAAGAAAAAACCTTAGATCTTACATTTTTCATATATATGTTTTCTAAAAAAATTAACATTCCACAAAGGATTTATTAAAGAAATTTTTACAAATGTTTGAATTTTACAAACTTTTTTAAAATGAATATTTATTTTTTTTCAAACAAAACCTATTTGGATATTAAGAAAAATGTGAAAGGAGTATTTGTTTTAATATTTACACTATTAATGGGATTCTTTTATGTCATGACCATTATTTTCTTTGAAGTTTACTTTATAATATTTCAGTGTTATTTTAAAAGAAAATGTTTTATATAATAATTCATAAATTTTTTATTTTAAAAATGTTTTTTTCAAAGAAAGTATATTTTCTTCAAGAAATGTTCCAAGTGATTTTTCTTTCAAAAACATTATCCATCTAAGATGACATTCTTTGATGTTACTTAATCTCTATTAGGGACATGATCCAATGATAATATCTTTATTCTTTCTATGGATGATTTATTTTTATGATGAAAATATATTTATTAAAACCAATTGTCTTCCATAGGTTATAAAATGATAAAATTATTATGAAATCCACTTCATTTTTCCTGGGTAATGCTTTGTTGAAATGATGAAATGATTACAAAACTTGTTTCTTTTCCATAGGTTATATTATAAAGAAAGTTTTATAAAACATATTTATTTTAATGGGTTCTAATATGATGAACGTTTTATAATCTTATGGAACAAATACGTATGATTTTAATTATGTGATGAGTGGGACATATATCTCCCTCAAATGCATTGGGTGAATATTGATATCCAGTGAGATAAACTGGAATAGAATAGGGAGTGAACCTAGTTTATTAATGGTCTCTATCCACAATGACAGTCTTGGGAGTGAACCTTGACTACTACAATGGTTTATGGAGTGAACCCATTCTACTATGATAATCCTAGAAATGACCCTTGAACTCTTAAGGAAATTATTTTCTATACTTACGTGTATTCCACAAATATATGCATTATATCAATGTTTTTCCCATGGTTCATGTTCTTTGATTCCATTATGATTCATGTATTATGAACATCCAAGGTTTATTCCATGTCTCAATTTTAGGATCTATGATATGAAGGTTATGGTTTTTAAATGTTATTATCATGTTCTCATACCCTTATTCTCTTAATATGTTGATATATTCATTTTTTACTCTTATTGAGGATCTGAGCACACCCTTTCTTATGTATCCTTTCCCCAAGTTATGATGAAATTTATTATGTATGAAATTTATATTAAGGGTTATAGTTATGAAGAACATAGTTTAAGATGACATAGCTCCCTCATAGACCAGTTTTTATGCATCCAATTTTCCACTGGCACTTGACCTAAATGATTTTGTCAAGGATCATTATATTTGGTAATTAATATTCATCTACAAAGATGTAATATTTATATATAAGAATTTTGGGTCTTTACATGCATGGAAAGGGTAGATGATGTATTGATCCTCCTCCTTCTTGGTTCTTACTTGTGTAGCCTCCTCATATCTATGAAGTGATTTATCAATTTGAGTTGCATGAATAATTATTTCAAAATTAGGGTTATAATTTGTATAGAATATAAAAATAAAGAATGAAAATCAGAATTCTCCCTTTAAATGTGATTTTCTAGTATCTTGATTTCCTTATTATTAACTACATAGGTATTCTTAAGGATATATTAAAATCAAAGTTCAATATGTGATGGAAGATCCATGTATTTCTCAATAGGTGCACGTACATGGTATTATTCATCCTCCAATACAAAAAAAAAAGTGTTATCCAAATCTGTAATTTCAAAAAATTGGGAGATGATAATCTATTTAGATTTAATAAAATCAAATGATAGATAATTTAGGATAATATCAACACCATAATTTGGTTCAAATTAAAGTATTAGTGGTAAGGGACTCATAAATTTGGATATCATTGGATGTAGTTAGGTAGTCAAAATCCTTAATAATTCATTCAAATTCCTCAATATGGATGGTGTCTTTATCCAATTCTAGTGATATTTGAAATGGTGTTGTAAATTCTACTTTGTAAGTAAATGGGAGATTGTGGTGTACTGTATAATAAATCTAGAAGTTTTCCAGATATTTTAAATCTCCCACATGTAACTTAGAAAACAAGTATTCCTCATCATATATCCACACTATCTTATCATTGTTAGCTCAAATATGTCTCTTCTAATGGTTGTGTTGTAGATACTCCTAATACATAGCCTCAATATTTGGATTTCTTCAGAAAAAATTGGAAATATAAAGAGGAAAACTTCTTAAACCTTGACCACAAGATAAATTATTATAAATGAATGAGAGAAATCATTTTGATCTCGAACCATGGATTCAAAAATTGGTTCCTGCATATCCTCTCTTAGGTCGACTATAAATTATTTGAATTCCTTCTCCCTATAGTCTGATTAATATAATAATATCACCTTTCTAAAAAAATAGATACATTTTAATCAATATAATTTAGATATTTAATAATTGTTTCTTGAACCTTTTAGTAGTTGTTCCATGAATTAAAGAAATAATAATTTGATAACCTTATAGAAAATATTTTTTATGCATTTTTAAAAAATAAATTTAAAAGTATCTATAATGTGAAAAAAATGAAAGTTATCAATTGGTTTTCTCCCTGAAAATGGTTCTAGTTTTTGGCACACACATGTCTCGTGGTGTGAAAAAATAAACTATTTATATTTTCCTAGTGCAGAGCAGTAGCTAGATAAGGTCATCTCATTTGAAGAGCTTCACAGTTTATTCTCCTACTTATTTTTATTCACCTAATAACTATCTCTTTTTATCATTTTTATTATTTTCTAAAATATTAATAAACTCTAAACTTAACATCCAATGAAAAATAAGTGGAGTTAGGGAAGAAATAACTTATATTTTTACGGTTTAGATTCAGGTTCCTTACATTATTCATACTAGTTGATTAAATTTAGTTTGATAACCCAATTTTTAAATACTATTCTTGGAATAATATCCATATATTTATTGTTTTGGAATCTCAAATTCATAAGAAATATAAATCTCACCTCCTTCTATAATCAAGTTTCATGAAACACCTCAATCGAGAGTATAGAATCTTCTAGGACCCTACTCCACCACATGTTGCTTCATCCACTGTATGATTCAACTCCCTTGTTTAATGATATTGTGTTTAATGGAAGAAAGGGACAATATTATAATAAATGAATAAATGTGAGTTATGTATAAATTTCATGATGTAAAATCACCACACGTGTTTACTTCACTCTAATTCACCACGAACATAAAAAAATACTATAATTAAGGAACATAATTCAAGAACACCCAATCCTCCCCTAAGTCCAAGCCTTAGGTTAGTCAATCATTCACTACTAGAAATATGACTTTTACCAACGGTTTTCGCCAAACCGTTGGTATAGTTCATTAATTTGGACCTATACCAAGGGTTTGGCCAAAACCGTTGGTATAGGTCACTTATATGGACCTATACCAACGGTTTTGGACAACCCGTTGGTATAGGGGGGACCTATAGGACCTATACCAATGGTTTTGGCCAAACCGTTGGTATAGGTCCCCCCTATACCAACGGTTTGTACAAAACCGTTGGTATAGGTCCTTCGATTTTTAATCGAATCTTGGTACCGAGAAAATTATATAAATCAAAATTTAAAATTATTAAAACAATACATATATATATTTATGAAATTATGTTCACAAAAGTCATGTTAGGTTAGTGGTTAAGTTATTCAATTATAAACTAGAGGTCCTGGGATCAAATCCCACCGAAAGTTTTTTTTTGAAATACATATACCAACGGTTTTGAGAACCGTTGGTATAGGTTTTCATATTACTTATACCAACGGTTTTCAAAACCGTTGGTATAGGTCTATACCAACGGTTTCCCAAAATCGTTGGTATCGACCTGTTGTCACGGCTTACTTGCCAACGGTCCTCCAAACCGTTGGTATAGCCTATACCAATGGTTTGAAGGCCTATACCAACGGTTCCAAACAGTTGGTATAGGGTATTTTTCCAGTAGTGATTATCAACTGTAAAAGGTCATGATGGAAGAGATGAGAAGAAGTAAATGATAGAAAGAGAGAAAAAATAATCGGAGAATGAAACATTGAAGAAAATAGAGGGTGAAAAACTTTATTAAAATAGAATTAGGTTACAATAACAAAAGAAACTAAAAGCTACAATAGAAAATAAAAAACAAAGAAAAGAAGTATAAACCTAGTGTAATCCTTGTCAATCCTCTAATCTTCAAAATCAGTAATCCTTGTATTTATAAATGGATGAGTACCTTATATCTATATCCTTTATATCTTCTTTATGTCAACTTAAATTCTATATATATATATATATATATATTAAAATATTTTCTATATTAAATCTTATAAATTATCATGTGTTTCCAAATTTCAACATTGAATCATATTCTATAGTGATGGTAGTAGAATTTGCCATTACTATTCACAATGGTAGAAATTCATGTGCTCTTTTTCAGTATCTACCACCAGTCTCACAGTAGTATAATCTACCACCACCTTTGATCTACTATTCCTCAATGGTCGAACATAGAAACATTATCCAGTGTATATCTACAGTACTACCATTTAACCCTCTAAAACACTACTACCATCACTATGATCTTTAGTCAGTTCTTAATGGTATTTCCTCGTCTACTATTCCTTGGCATCAGAACATATCTACCACCGGGGTGCTTCTTCAGTGGTGCTTTTATCTACTATAGAAATATAATCTACTATTTGATTCCATGATTTATCATTGGTACTTCCACCATATCTACCATTTCCACCTTCAAATGTAGCACGTATACCATCATTGTTCAATGCTACCATAATTCCTTCCAGTGATGTAGCTTACATATTCCATTACACCATCTATAGATTGACAACAGACCATCCTCACACACATTTAGAAATTCCACTTTATTTATTGATTGCATTATATAGAGGGTGTGCACCATGAAATCTCCTCCTTCTTCATAAACTATGTAACATTATCTTTATAATGATATATACTTTATAGTGGTTGTATCATAATCTTATTCATGGACTTTATATCATCTGATTGTCTTTGTTGAAGTATTCTGAGGATTCGGGTTTTCCCCATGTGATTTATGGCCTTGTAATATAAAATAAAACAAAGACTAGGATTAAAAGGTATCCACCATGGGTTATTCAGTGAGTTAATTTTTTTTGAGATGATTTCCAGTGGTGGAAATATTGGAGAGTGGTGGTGAGGTGTGTTTGGGGATGAGGTTCGAACGACTAATGTGGAACTATGGGATTTTGGTAAAGATAAACAGCGATTCACAGATGGTTGTCTCAAATAAAAATTGAGTGTGGGTGGGGGATCATTTATAATGAAATTAGTTCTATACCTATCTCAAAATCCTACCTTGGGTATGAGATCTTGGTATACATGTACACACATATATGGTTCGGACCAACATGCATGGCTCGTTCGAGCTTCGAACCACCTAGGCATCATGGGTTCCTCCTTGTGGAAAGATCCTTATTTTCCACCCTAGTGGGCTCTCCATACATCCTTATTTGTAATTGGGATCATTCATGGAGCTCGTTATGTGTCTTGCATACATTGTTTAAGGGTTATCTCATGGATGGCCCATTTTTTAACATACAAAAAATATTAAACAATTAGAAATATTTCAAAAAACAATTTCTAAAGTAAATTAAAAATTAAATATTCATAATATTTTATCCATTTAAAACTATTTTAATTACTTAATCACATATTCTGATATTCAAAATATTCTATTTATTTCATAGGAATATTTATTTAAATCAATAAAAAAACATTATAATTTATGTAAAAATATGCATGAAAAAATGTGTGCATCATGGTCTTCCCTCAAAACACCCAAAGAACATCTATATGTCAGCATGATCCTCCTCTATATTAGAATACCTATAGATTTAATTAATAAAAATAACTATAAATGAGTAAACAAATTGGTATAATATTTGGTTCATCAATGCTATAAAGATCACAGGAGCATTAGTAAGCCCAATAGGCATAACCAAATACTCAAGATGTCCATAATGACATTCAAATGATATTTTTCGATATCCTACTCCTAGACACTCAACTAATGGTACCTGTATGTCAAGTTAATATTTTAAAACCATCAGGATCCTCTTATATGATCAAAGATATCTTCAATTATTTTTAATGATTATTTAATCTTCATGGTCACCTAGTCAAGATTACTATAGTCTATGAAAATTTGAAGGCTTCCATCCGACATATATTTAAAAAACACTTGAAAATCAAACAGTGGCACACTATAATGGATTAATACCTTTACCTAAAGATCCTATATCTACACTTTAAACTCTTTCAGCTCAACCAGAGCCATCTGATAAGATAGTACAAAAATTGACTTTATCCAGGAGGGTATATCGATAGTAAACTCTAGCACTCATTATTGTGTAAATATCAATAAATCCTCTGGAAAAACATTTGGGAAACTATCCATGACCATTATAATTTTACCCACTAAACTCTTCCCTAAGTTTTCAAGAAGCAACCTAGATAGCTGGCATTAAATTAGATCCAATTCCAGATAAAATAATCCTTCCCTCCCTAATCATGGGTCCCACTCACCATCAATGATGTGAGTGATCTCATTCAGAGTAAGGAACTATACCCTACAATGATATAAGTCAAGAAGAATCTTGAATCTAATCAACTAGTCCATGATAATGATGAGGTTAAATACATCTAGGTCCAACACAAGGAAATCCAAAACTAATTCCACATCAATAATTAAAACTCAACACCCTGGGAGAATCAAACCCTGATACTTCTTCCTACCCAATGAAGCTAGAAAATCCATCACAAATGTAATCAATTATTATTGCATACCTAATGCATCAAGAATATTAAATGAGATAAAATAATGGAACATCATGCGTTAAATAAAATAGATCCAATATAAGAAGTAATAAAAAACGTACCTATCATGGTGGTGGGCCCCGAATCTAGGTCAATATTCACAACCTCTAATGAATGAAGATAGCCTATCTTAGGCCCTCTGTAAACCTTATTCCCAAGGTGACAATCCCCCTTCCCTCAAGTGTGATATCCACCCGCATTATAATCATCATACTACACCTATGAGCCCTTTCAAAACATGAATCATTCATTATTAACCTAAAAATCCTAGAAGAAACATTGAAGATGGACCAAATCCCCATGAAAATGAACATAATCATAACCTCTAGAAAACTCGGCCTGGTGTGTCCACCCTTACTGTAGTGATAACATTTGACTAGATTATTCCCCATCTAAGCCACTATCATTGTACCAAGTGACTTATGAACACTCTTGAAACTAACTTGGTGAGACTCCTTATAATTATTCTTCAAACCAGACGAAGATCACTTGATACCACCCACTAAAATAATTCCCCTAAGATCTATATTTTTAGTCAAATCTACCTCTTCCTATAAATACCCCAACCCCAGTAGCCTGGATCCAATGTCTGCATTATTACATTGGCACCAAATACAAGGAATCACATTCAAAAGGAACGTATACTTTAGTGGTCTTAGTAAATTGACACATACTTGAATATCACATTAAAATTGAAAACATAAAATTAAACATAATATTTTATTTTAGTTAATAATTATTTCCTCTTTAATATACCTTCATATCAATCATAATACTCATCTTGTGTTCCTCGGGAAATAAACATAATAAATGGGTGATCTATAATGCTATGTAAGTGTATGACTATAGAGGAAGCTACGATTAATACATAATACATAATCAATATGGAAATGTAAATAACTGAAACACATTCCATTTAATCAATAACCTAAACATGAAGAATAAAATGGCAGGAATAATGATGATAAAATATTTCCATTTAAATAACCACATTAGATTGAAACTTAACCATGGATATTCTAAATAATCAAATTATCACATGGAACATCAATAACAAATCTCATAATTAGGGAATACACAATTTTAGACATGCGAAACATACTTTCAATAAATTTCACAAGACTATTTAAATATATGGGTTGAAACCCATCTAATTTGTACAACTGATTTTTCTCATGATACCTATCAATACATTGAGGGGTTATCTATACTTGATCCCCACCTATCACTTTCAAATTCCAATGAATTCATCAAATTAAATGGTTGAAACATACTCATTATAAACATTCAAATTAAAAAACTAACATATGAAATTTTAATACTCACCCATATCAAACAAACATAATCATAATCCATCAATAGCAATATGGTGAATAGTAATAAAATTGTGCATCCTCACTCAAACTGATAATAAACCATCCAAATAAAAAATGATGATGATATCAAAAAAAAATATCCCTAGTGTATCATATGTAAAATAATTGTTTGATGAATAGAAATATCATAAGAATGTCATTAAAAACATTTTTTTGGAAAATAACCTTTTCACTTTGAAAATATTTTAAAACATATATTCAAAAAATAATTGGAAATTAATTTTCTATGAAAATAACATTGGTAAACTTTAAAAATACTCTTTAATGCATTGAGTGGTCATGACGGTGGAAAATTATCTTTATGATGTACAACTTAAAACAAATATTCCTTTCACATTTTCAGTAAAAGCCAAAGGGTCACTCTTTAAAAAATGACATCAATATTACATTCAAAAAAATCAAAAATAAGTCATGGGTAAAAGAAATTTAATAAATCATTTTAATAGTAATAAAAACATTTTTTTGAAATATGTTTTTTTAATAAAAATGACTTTTGATCAAAGAGAGAAATGAAGTCGGATTTTCTTAAAAACATTTTCTCAGTCATTTTAAGTAAAAAAATAGAGGGTAAATGGTACTATTATAAGAAAAATTTCACGAATAACTATAGGGGAATAAAATATATCTAATTTAGGATATAAATAAAAAATATTTCCCCCAAGGGAGTCTTAAACATGAACAATCTTGAATAATTATGAGATTGTGAAATAAACCCTTACCACTTTGATAACTTTTGAATAATAATCCCCATGAAAGAAATAACATCATGTTAAACATTAAATATAATGATGATAAATTTATTAATAATATATAATATAAAAATTTGTATTATATAAAATACTTAAAATAATAAGTGGTGAATATGGCATATGTCTCACAAAATTAAAAGTGAGACAGGAAATCCTCTTTAGGTCAGACTTCCTTTGAATGTGTCAGAACCTCCTATTTTAAAAATATATATTTATTATAAATATAATACAAAAACATAACCCTATATATCATACCTTATATGATTTACTTATAGTCTTTTATCACGTGTTAATTAACAATTATTTGTCAAAATCACTATTTGGGGTGATAATTGCTTTATTTTTTATGTATGTTTGTTTGGTAAACTTTTTTCTTTTAATATGATTTTTGGTCACATAATATAAATAATTTTAAACATGATATAAATATCATATATATTTATTATATATGTATTTCTACTAATCTATAAAATTTATATATAGAAAATGCATTACACCGTTTATGGAGATGGTAGGTCACGCGTATGCATGAACATTGTTTCTATTTTTATCAATGGATAGAATGAAAGGGAAATAAATATTAATTAACCATTATATAATAATATTTATTATATATATAATATATAATAAAAAATACATCCTTATTACCATCCATGTTAAAAATAAAATGAAAAACATTTCACACTACTATGTGGAGTTGGTAGTCTACATGTACGCACGAGCAATAATATTGTTTTCCACCAAATTGGAAGTTAATAAGTAGGATATAATATATTATTTTTATAATTATGGTTATATCATAAAAAGAACTCATATTCATTATCTTTATCCTTATTACCTTCCATGTAATGAATATGTGAAAAAATAATCATATCGCTTCATGAGGTTGTAGTCTTCCGTACACATGAGTGATGTTATCATATCCTCTAAATAATGAAAAATTATGAACCATATATTTTCTGTAATTTATTTTTTTCTATTAATAACCACAAATTTAAATACTATGTTATAATTTTCAGGTTTAAATAATATTTTAATGGAGTGTCATGTTTCATTTAAACTCAGTATTGTGTGCATCACAAGCTATCAAAGATATTAAATTTATTTAAAAATAAATATATCGTAAAGTAAAAAGATTTTATATTATCTTATAACATTATTGTTTCATTTCATACATGATATCATCGTGATTTTACTCTATTAAATTATCATGGTGTTACACTTCCATAGCTTCCTTTTCAACTACCATTAAATAAGTTTGTAGACTGAGAAGTATAATTATGGGTGTGATCTCTAGCCTCAATACCATCTCAAAACATCAATCCTTGAGGTAATAAATTGAGGGGATATTTGTGGAGACATAAACCAACTCTATAAATTTTGTGGAATACTCTATCACTAAATAATCCCTTTGCTCTAACTTCAATAACTCAAAGCTTTTACCACCCTCAAAGTTTCTGTGTAGAATTGTCAATTGAAAGCCACTTTGAAAATGGTCATTGTGTGATCCCTGTTCCTACTAGAAAAAACCATCAACCCCTAACACTTCCTACTCAGTAATTCAATCACATATGAGTTAATTCCCACTTTTTAGGTCTCACGGGTCTTTAGAAACTCAAATATCCAAGTGGTATGAACCAACCACTCCTCAGTCTCCTTGGGTCCCTTATCACCATCGAACACCAGTGGAATTTTCCTCATAAACTTCTATTTATATTCCAATATCCATGTATACTCTATATAACCCACTTATCCTAAGTATTTTATCATAAAAATCAATGACTCCATGAGATCCAAATCAAGATGAGAGTTTTCATGTAGGGTATTCTCCGCAGCAACCTCTCAACACCTAGATGAGGTCCTTCTGGGAGGCATTATCTACAAGACCAAAAAAACAATCTCAATAAATATCAAATTAATTATGAAATAAAAAATTGAACCAAAAAGGAACCCCTGTCATGGGTTTCAAAAAGTATCATAACTATCAAAAGCCACTCCAAGAAAAAAAATGAATGAATACATAAAAAAATAACATTTACCACAATGCATAGTTTAGTTTTATAGTTAGGAAAAATGTGTGCCAAAAATATGTATCTCACTATAGGTTGGTAATATATTCTATATGGTATGTGAATAATTACTAAAAAACTATTTTCTTTTACCAAGAACCTCTCCAAACCTCCCCGTTTTCACTCCAAAACTCAAAAAAAAACCCATGATCTCACCCTTAGACTCAATGCCGAACAAAAAATACCTAGAAATATTATCAAAACAACCGATAAATGATCCCAAAACGTAAAAACAATACCAAACCACACATGGAAACTTGAGGTTTGATGTGAGGAAGATATGACCATGAAATCACTCTATCACTTTCTTTTCATTTCATCCCACCATAAATTATTTTAAAATGTCGTATGCATCATCTAAATTCTAGGATAAATAGCCCATTTTGAGTGTTGGTAAGTAGAAGGAATTTTCTCTTGACATGGATATGGTTTGACAATTTGACCATTAAAAAGAAACACGTATTCTCATCCATTAATGGTCTCCCCACTATTTATTTGTAATGTAATGGATAACTAATCGAAATTTTATATTTAAATATCCTTGACTTGTTCAACTAGTTTAGGAATAAGAGTAATAAGATAAAATACTATGAATTAATTATGCTCAATAAAATACAAATTAATATTCCTAATTATACTCATCAACTTCCATTTATCACATGCTTCTTTGTATAATTAACTTTATGAATTTGTTTAAATAATCTGCCACTAAATTCTCATTTCTATGAGTATAAATCAAGTAAAATTATAAAATCTTGAGGTATTCCAACCATCATATTTGTCTCAAGTTTAAATCTCTTTGTGAAACTATGTGTTTCAAAATTTTATTATCTATGAACACAGTAAATTTTTCACCAAAGAGACAATGATGTCATGTTTTCAAATCATGAACTACCACAGTCAATTACAAACCGTGGGTTAGATAATTTTTTAATGAATCTGAAACTATCATGATCCATAAGAAATTAAATGATCTTCTTGAATGAGAAAACAACCAATTCCACATATTGATGAATCAAAATAAACCACATAACCATTCCCTAGTTCTGGAAAAATAAGAATTGGTATCAATTTGATCCTTGTTGTACATTCCAAAAAATGATTGTTCAAAATCCTCACTCCAATGGAATGGAGTTACCTTATACTTGATTATTTTCATATTAGATCATAGGAATACTCAAAAAAATTAGATTATAATAACCTTCTATTCCTATAAAGATATTTTTTTCAAATATATTCTTTGATGGTTACCAAGAGAAGAAAACTTATATATTTTTAGGGTATAATAATATTCCTTTCCCATAAATTACTTGTAAAAGGAAGAAAAAATATTATGTCTAGCAACTAAATTTAGGGAATTTTTTATATAATTAGTGTTATCAAAAAATTCTCATCACAATATCTAATTGTTCTTGATTGTTTTCTAAGTTTGTGAATACACCATAATTTCATCCAAAAATAACTCAATGAAATAGTGTAGGTATATGTGAAATGAATTAGTCGTTAATTCCATGAAAAACACTGGTTCATTTGTAAGACCAAAGTTCATGACCTCAAATTTATAATGACCATAACGAATCCTAAGAGATGTATTTTTAATATCATCTTTACTAACCTACAATAATTGAAAACTAGATCATAGTCCGAATTAAAGAATCATTGGGCTCCCTTAAATTTATCAGAATGGTCATAAATATAATGAAGGGGATATCTATTCTTTATCATAATCTGATTCAGCTTTTTATAATCAACACAGAGTCATAATGAACTATTTAACTTATTAAAAACAACTAGAACTTCCCAAGGTGATGTACTTGGTCTTATGGATCCTTTAATTCCAATTCACCCAATTGGATCATAAACTCTTTAAATTCCATTGGTTAAATTCTATATGAAGTAATTAAAAAAGTATTTTTCCCTAGAAGGGGATAAATTGAAAATAACACTTCCCTTTAAGGTGTAAAACTTGTATAATTTTCAGAAAATATGTTATGATATTGATCTTCTATGGTAGGAAAATTCATAGTCTCAATTTTTCATTGGTCCCAAAAGTGATCACTAATAATTGAAAAGATATAGTTCTAACCATTGGTGTTAAAATACCTACTCTTCTAGACTTCACATCCCAATCTCCTTTAAAAAGATGAATTGTCCCATCATATGATGTCAACTTTACTCAACACTGATAATAATTGATATAGTCCTTGAAATCAACTAACCAATCCATTATCATTATAACATCGAAGAAATACCTGTCCAAAATAAGAAAGTCCCAATTAGAGTAGACTTTATAAAATTTTATATAACAATATAAACATTTAAATCCCTTGTACTCTCACTACCTAAGAGGTGTTTGGATACTCATAATGTGTGGAATCATCTTGATATGATAATCCATTTGATTAACAACATGTGAATAAATAAAAGGTTGGGATGAGACATTATCAAATAGAAATTCCATAAGATTTGAGTTAAGTATAATGGTTCCTTGTATAATTGAAGGACCTGATTGGCTATTCGTGATCATCTTCTCAGCACCATAAAACTACTTACTTGATCCCCCTTATTCCCTAATTCCCTATTGTGGTTTCATTGTATGAGCAGTCAGGGTGTTCCTATAATCACCCTAGTTTTATTGATTCTAAAGATGATTATTGTTCTAACATGGTCATCCTATTGAATCGTATGAAATTTGAGACAACTGAGATATATTTTAAGTAACTAAATTTTGAGTGTTTTATGATAACATTGAAGATTCCCCATATGAATATAGTTGTGACATTATTTAGATGTTTTCATACAACTACACTCTATATGATCAAATGAAACACATTGGAAACATCTAGGCATTATTTTTGGTCATGGAGGAAAGTTAACTAATCTAGTGGTCTAATTTTTTTAAGGTTATACCATGTTTTTAGTAGGTATCCCTCTTCCTATTGTTCAAGGCATTAGAGTCCCCACCAGTTCCAATAGAGAAAAACATACTTCCTCTAATCAAATTTTTTATAATATCCCTTTATTAAACTGTATCTCTATTAACCATATCTATATAATTAGTAATATGTTGGACATCTGTAATATTATTAATCTATGGTCATATTCTGGACTCAAATATTTGTTCCTTTAGGGATGCACAAGCAGGTACCACTAGAGAAAAATGAACTATGTTCATAAACATAGCTGCATACTCTATCACTAATAGATTTTATTACTTTAGTATGAAAATATATATATAATTATATATATCTTAATGTTATTTGGATAAAAAATTTTGTTGAAAAAATATTCAAAGTCCTCCCATAGAATTTCTTGGTCAACTTTATCTTTGAAAGCTAAATCCAACCATTAGTGTGCAAGATCATCTAGCATGAAAACTATTAGCATGACCTTTAAATCAGTAGGTGTACTGAGGAAATAAAATCAATATTTTGTTATGTTATTCCATAATTTATCCAATTCATGTTATAAATCATCCCTAAATATTGGTGTATTATATTTATGAAGCTGCACAGTATGGTCCACATGACGTTGTTCATCATCTCTGTAAACATCTTGAAAATATTAAACAATTATTTAAACAATATGTTGGTCAAACTGTATATTATGTGCAACCATATTTTCCACACCCACTTCTTGTAAGTTTATACATCATTTAACTAGTGTAATTCCTCTATAGAAAGAACAAAACACTACATTGTCATCAATTAATAGAAAATTAAAGGCCTATAATATTCCAAATCATAAAAAGCATCAATCAATGCTTCTAATTTCCAAGAATTATCATACTCATAAATAACAATGAATTCATAGTGAGAAGTATCATTACTAATTCATGATATACTGCACTCATTGGATAAACCCACAATTAAGAGATGATAACAAATATTGAGGTTTCCAAGAATAATTTTTATAAATATATCACCGTAGTAACATGAATTTTTTCATAATGATGTTATGTATGTCTTTTATGTTATATATTTCTAGTTTCTACATTATTATTTCTAAGATACCTCCCAAGATGAGGGAATAATCAAGAATGGTTCCATTTAAAATATATCCTCCCAACCCATTGTCTTGGGTTGGTTCGGAGGTCCTACTAACCATAGGTTACATCCCCAAGATAAAAAATGCTGGAAATAAATTCTATGGCTTACCTATACTTTAGGGGATGATTTTACATTTAAAAATAAAGGAACCTTTACGAGAAAATACAAACAACTAAACCAACTATATGATACATGAGTACCAAAAATAAAACTCGAATAACAAACTAAAAAAATATCAATATCAAAGTAGAAGTGAAAATTATAAAAAGGAGACTCAAGAAAACCAAAGGACGTATTGATGAAAAAACACCAATGTGGCATCACTCCAACCACTCCATGAGAGAAAACTCAAAGCTTAAAACATCAACCCAAGGAAGTATCACCATGAATCCCCACTAGTGAATAATGATACCTTCCCTTTACCATTATCACAAATAATAGCATCTCCATACACAAAAAAGTGCATGTGTAGGGGGTGATTAATCATAACCATTAGGATTTTCCCAAGAGACTTCTCAATTCATGAAACTAGGACAAGAACATGTTACCTCATAGTTAAAAATATAATTTATAACAAATAGAGGAACATCTAAATAATTTATCAAATTTTAAAAAATTAAACTAAAATTAGTTAAATTTATCTATAAATAACACGTGGAATACAAAAAACAAAACGATACACTCACACATAAATACATGCTAGGTGATAGTTCCATACTTTTAAGTTGTTACTCACCAATCCACCAATTTGTGACTAGGTGAACAATCTCTAGGTGCCTCCAGTCTGGCATCATGCCCCTTATGCAAGGTCACGTCAATGAAAATGAACTCATTCCAACTATGTATTTCAATTTCACATATAAATTCATTCCATATATAAAATTTATTACCTTTAAAACTTTTCATCAAACGTCTTTATTGTGTTAAACTGAAATAATAATTTTAAAACCATAATTTATAATTATTAATCAAAGGAGTTTCCAAAATCCAGTCAAATTCACATGTTACCAAATCATAAACCAAAACGGGTTTCCTTCATGAAATCATTCCACAATTAATTTTCAAATAAAATAATAACATTCAATTAAACTAAGACTTCATGTTCAAGAAAAGTGGAGAAGAGAGATAATTCATCTCCATCTCAATGGGAGACGACGATAAAGAGCAGCACTAAGAAAATTCTAAATCCATGATCAAAACCTCTTTCCTTTAATAAATGAAATAAATATCTCATTAAAACACATTATATTATATAAATATCCATAACATATTAGATATGACATTATGTGCTAGAGGATATGAGGATATCTAAATAAAAATAGGGAAAATAGAGACTTACTATTGTTTATAGAGATCAAAAACACTTATAAACATAAAAATTAGATTTCAAATCAATGGAACTAGGAGAGGAGATTAGTTCAAGATCCTGAAAGGATCGAAGAAAAATGATGGATTTTGGGGTTAAATCTGAGTTAAACACTAATATTAATATTATAAAAATCATGGTACATGGTTAGGCTACATGGTTTGGGAAACCATGTTCCAACCATGAACATGATACTACCTCCAAACTACCCCCATGTATGGTTGGTTCACATATTCTTAAAAACCATGTGTTAAACATGATTTTCCCACTATCTCCCCATACACGGTTTCTCCATAAACCCACATGGTTTGTATATACTATTCACTAACCATGCATCTACCTATACTTTCTTACAAAGTTTCCTAGAAAAGACTCACAATTTACCCTAACCATTCTAAAATTTTGAATTGCCAGAAATATATCCAAAACACACCAAAACCATCAATAAACTCTTAAACCTCAACCCAAGTATTATATAACCTCAAACTAAAAAATAAATGAGTAAAGTATTTGAAACTAGTGGTGTTAAATTATACCTAGATATATGCACTTCTCAAAGAATCTATATAGAATAGATTATGTTAAATTGGAATAATTAAATAAGAAGCCAAAGAATAATTTCAAGAAGGGTTTTATATGCCCAATTGTATATCTATGGGGTGAGATATTCCTATTTTTAATGAAAAAGGATGGATCAATGTTTCTTTTCATCGATTATTGTGAACTCAAAAAAAATCCCAATCAAAAACAAGTATCCACTACCTCATATAAATTACATGTTTGATAAAATTAGAGGAGATCCATTCTTTTAAAACATTGACCATAGGTCTGTAAATTATTAATTGAGGGTAAAAAGGGAGGATATTCAAAAGGTATCATTACAAAAAACGTATGAACACTGTGAGTTTATAGTGATGTCATTTGAAATTACCAGTTCCATTATTATATTAATGGATCTTATGAATAGAGTCTTTAGAGATTACTAGGATCTATTTTTGGTGTTTTTTATAAATGATATCATTATATATTCCAAAATTCTTTAAGATCATGAATATAACTTAAGGATTGTGTTGAAGACCCTAAGAAAATAGATATTATATGTCAAACTCTATAAATATGAATTATATCTAACAAAGTATCAGTATTTTGTCATTTCATCATAAGTTTGGGTAATTTGTATATTCATCAAAGAATGAGGTTATTGAGCAATGAACCAGACTAACCAATGTGACTAGAATATATAATTTTCTTGGGTTAGTTTGATATCACGAATTATTTTTGAGAAATTTCTTAGGGATATAAAATCCATTAACCAAGTTAACATAAAAGGGATTCAAGTTCTTATAGATAGAAGAATGTAAGGAAAGATTCAAGGAGCATAAGTAAAGGTTTTTCACTACAATTGTGCTTATATTAACTTGTAGTGATGATTGGTTTTTAATTTATAGTCAAGCAACATTAAAAATTTTAGGATTTTTTTACCTGAAAATTTATAAGGTAATTTATTATGCCTCATACCAATTAAATACTCATGAGAAAAATTTCCCGATGCATGATTTGGAATTAGCGATGGTGATCTTTGCATTGAAAATTTAGTAGGATTACCTTTATGGAGAGAAGTGTGTTATATAAACTAATCATAAGATATTGAAATATATATTCATGTATAAGGAGTTAAATATTATATCAAGAAGATGGTTATATATAATCAAGGATTATGATTTCTCAATACATTAACACCTTATATAGAAAGTCAAGGTGACTAATGCTTTTACTAGAAAATATTATGCTACATTATCTATGATGAGAATTGAAAAAGACTTCAAACTTATTAATATAAAAAGAAATAATCTTGAATTCAGAAGGTAAGTGGAGAAATCACACCTTTCCCATATTTTTTCTCAACACTCTATTCATGTAAAGATCAAAGAAGCCCATAAGGATGATGTGGAGCTACAAAATTTGTTAGTGAATATTTTATTGTTCATCATTGTTAAATAAGGTATTTTACTATTTGTAAATTGTATATTTATGCCATTTATACCAGAACTAAAGAAAACTTTTTTGGATTATGCACATATATATTCCTTTCTAACCATCCTAGAGGCACAAAGATGTATAGATATCTATATCATAACTTCTGGTGGAAAAATATGAAGAGAGAAATCAAAGAGTATATATCTTAATGTTTTTTATGTAAATAAGAAAAATCTTAGTAATATAATAATAAAGGGATGATGAAACCATTATCCATATCTATAAATAAATGGGAAAACATCACCATGGATTTCATCATAGGACTCCCCAATTATTTAAATATCATAATGTCATATGGGTTGTAGTTGATCTACTAACAAAGTCTACACATTTCATTTCCTTTAGAGAAGATTTCTCGTTTGATCACCTCGATAAAATATACAATAAAGAGGTGGTTAGGATTTATGGAGTACCCCTCTATATTGCATCTGATCGAGATTTGAGGATTAAATAGAGATATGGAAAATTATTTCAAGAGTTTTAGAGATTGGACTAAATTTTAGCACCACTTATCACCCTTAGATAGATGGTCAGTCTGAGAGGATCATTCAAACTCTAGAGGATTTATTGTGATCTTGTTCAATGGATTTCAAAGGATATTGGGATCAATATATTCCTATGATTGAGTTAACATATAATAGTAGTGTCAATTATAAGATCTATATGGATCCATATAAAGCTTTGTATGGGAATATATGTGGGTCCCCAACATGATAGGATGAATTTGGGGGAATAAAGTTGATAGGATATGACCTTGTCCAAGAAATGAAGAATAAGGTCCAAAACATTCTATGACATATGGAAATGGTTAAAATTCAATATATTATCTATAATGATAATCATTAAATATATCTAGACATTTATTTTGGTGATAAGGCATTTCTTTACATAACTATGTGGAAACGAGTTATGAGATTTGGGAATAAAGAGAATTTAATCCCTAAATACATTGGTCCCTTCAATATCATTGATCATGTTGGAGTAATATTTTATCATTTAGAACTCTCTCCTCATAACTCCAAAGTACATAATGTATTCCAGGTATCATTTTTAAGTAAGTTCATACAATATTCATCAAATTTACTAAACTCAAAAGTTTCAAAAACTTAAACATGACATCGCCTATAAAGAAAACCCCATGGATATGTTTGATCAAAGGTACAAGGTTCTTCAGAATAAGGCCACCCATATAGTCAAGGTTCTATGGAAAAACTATAATCTTGAGGAAGATACATGGGAACTTGGGGATTTAATGAGAAAAAGGTAACCTCACTTATTTTCTTCTTTGAAAAAAAATCAAGGAAGAAATTATTTTAATGGGGTAAAATGTAATGGCCCAAAATTCTAAACTTTGTAAAATTGATATTTTGTTCAATAACATTCATTACACACTACACCCAATGTAGTCAAAATGAAACATATTATAATAAAATTATTAATAAATCAATAATAAACTCTATTATTGTAAAAAATTAAAAATTAGTACCATTATAAAATAAACAATTAATATATTTTATTATTGAAAAATATTAAATTTAAAAGCATTTTTTCATATAGTTTAGATTTTATTTCAAAATATAAAATTTTAAATTTTAAAATATTAATTTTATAAAATAAACTTTTTTTTGAATTTAAAGTACCAAAATTTATTTCGTATGAAATTTCTGGATTTTTTCGGAAAAGGTTAATTTTAATCAAATAATATGGTGTTTATGAGAATTTTGATTTTTTGGATATTATCATTAAGTAAAAATGAATTTTAAGGATAAAAAATTTAATGAATAAAATATTTATTTATGGAATAACAATATTTTTTTAAAATATTCATTAAAATTGGAAATCCTGTGAAAAATATTTTTAGAGTTAAAGTAAAACGTTACTTTAATAAAAACATGGTTCAGTATTTTTTTAATCAAGAAATTTTAAGGTGAAATTATTTTTTGGATTTATTTTAAAGCCTCATACATTTTATTTTTTTATAATAATTCAATTTATTCCATGTAAATTAGTAACCATGATAATTTTACCTTGTGGATAAATTTTAAACTATAAAGACATGTTTTTTCAAAATCTATTTTTACATGATTACATGAATATATTTTAAAATTCACTTTTCAACCCTTTAAAACTTTTATAAGATAAAATGATTATAAACTTTTAAATCATGGGTTTAAAATTAGTTAATATGTTCAATTTTAATTCTGGTCATTAAAATTAACTACTAAGGTTAAAAATTAGTTACCCTGGTAAAAAGTAAAAATTCTATAAAAAAATTACTATGGGGAAGAGAAAAAAATGATAAAACATGTTTCCAAATGTATGTTTAAGGTTTTTATCGACCAATAATAACCCCCTTTCCTAGATATTTCTTTTGTTAATCCCTTGAACCTTTAATAGTGAAATAATATTATTTAAATTGAATGGGTATCTCCAAAAACTGATTTTATCTTCACTTATAAAAGGGGATCACTTCCACCAATTCATGTTACAATCTTTACATATAATTTAATCCAAATAGTCTACCAAATTTACCCTGCTATAAACCAATCTCATTTCTTGAATATTTTTATCACCTTTATGGTGCTTAAGACATTTGTTTCCAAGGAGTTTTCTAAAAGAAAAATCAAGCATCCAACGTGAGTATTACTTTCTCTTAGTATTTATTTTAATATAATACATCATAATATTATATAACCATATTAATATAATTAAATTAGTATCACTACTATACTAAAATTTCATTATATTAATTTGAACATAATTATTCAATCCATTCCATCCACTAAGAAAAAAATAACATTGATTGTGCATACATGAGGACAACCACCACCATGGACTAATGTTGTTTTTTTAATCACTGCATATCATGGATGGTAAAAAGGATGGAATTGATGAATTATAATGTCTTATATTTCAAATTTATAACTCTAAAATGATAATTTATCATCTACCATATTTCAGTCCATTTTTTGAGAAATTGGCTAAATAATCATGTGTATGTGTGGACTACAGCCTCCACAAACAAAGAATTTCTGTTTTTTTCATCACCATCCATCATGTATAGTTATAATAATGTATTTAATGAGTATATATGATAATTATTAATTCCTTATGTTTTTTAATAAGTCAAATTATCATTATCTAATTACATTCCATTCATAGAACCCTCGGTTTCTGGTACATGACCCTTTATTCATATATTCTGAGCCTATATAATTTTTAGGTTAAGTTTTTGGGAACTTTTGAGGGGTTTTGGAGAATTTTGGTGGCATTTATGTTGGTTCCTGGATTTTTACTATTAGTATAAACCATGAAACATATTCAAGAAACTGTGCAAGGTAAAATAGTGGGCACTAGGTAAGCGCACATTTTATGCATGGTTTGGAAAAACTATGGGAATGCCTAGGAAAAATCATTATTCTTGAAAGTGTGGGAAATTCATGGTTTGAATAAGGTTTGTCTAATTATATGATCCAAGAATGTGAGTTTTGTCTTTAACACAGTATAATATAATGGTTGGTTCATATTTTTCCAAACTATGCGACCTAACCATGCAACGTATAAGTATCCCTCCTAAAAAAGTGGATCTAATCTAAATTATATTCTTAAAAACTTTTTTTCCCTAATCCCCCCATAACTCAAATTCCATTTTCTCCCAAGTAATTAAGGATGATCCCTTTTGATACATGAGTAATTTATATGCAAATTAAAGTTAATTTGATGCCTGGATTTGTTGGTAAGTGAATATTCTTCTCCATTATTATTAGATACAAGGTTCTTGTCTCACTTTGAACCATAAATATAATTTTTTAAGGATAAATTTATGTGTTATGATTGATTTTTTGATGATATATTGTCATATCTAGTGAAGGGAATGGGATTTTTTATCGGATCTTGAATTTTTTTTGTGTTGTTCTCTGTTTTTTCAATGTTTGTAAGGTAGGTGGATTCTCTCTATAATCTACCTAATTTTGAACTTGATGTCTTAGTTTTAATTGAATTATTTTATTGAAATTATTGTGAAGTGTTAGTGTGATTATTCATGGAAGTGTTCTTTTGTTATTAGCATGGAAATTGTGGAAAGTTGGTTGATTTTTGGAAAATAACTTGTTTATAAATTTAAAATTATGATTTTAAATTTTTTTTTGGATTATATTCATGTAAAGTATTTGTTGAAATGATTTAAAAATAAAGAAATTTTTTGACTGAAATTTATTGGAATGATATTGGAATAAATGGTTTGACATGATTTAAATGGGATGGGTAATGGTATTGAAGTACCACCATAAAATGGGATGGCGAATGGTTGTGAAGTGCCACCATCAAAAGGGATTGAGTATGGATGTGAAGTAACACTATCAAGGGTGAATCCATGATTTATTTTGTGTGTGTGTGTGGTTGTGTGTGTGTGTGTATAGAAATGAATTTAAAAAAATTATGTGAAAATTTTTAAAGGATTTTTTGATTCTTTCCTTGGAAAAATATTTTATAGTTATATTATAAATTTTTTTTACTACTTAAAACTGTTTTTAAAAATGTGCTAACAAGTTTTATCCTAGTGGAATGAGTTGGGAATCTAGTGAGGGAAAACCTACTGAGTTTAGACTCAACCCCTTCTTGGTAACTATTGTGTGTTCATAGATATCATCTATTGGGACACAAGTAAAGTAAATGTATCTCAGTTCTTTAGTGATACTTATTGAAACCTTTGGGCTGGGCATGTGGAGTTGGATATTGGATCAGTTTGGGTTTTTTTGGTCGATATCACTTTGGATTTTTGAGTTTTTTTTCCCTTGTGGCCCTCTTGAGTATGTCATTTAGTTTTTTTCCTGTACTCTAATATGGTTTTTTGGTTCGTTATGTTTTGAGATGTATTTTATGCTCATGCATCATATAAAGTTTTATTTGGTTTTTTTGTTGTTTGTATGTTTTATATTTTAAAGGTAAAATTGTCCCCCAAATGTTCTTGAGGCCCTTGGAATTTATTTTAAGTCTTTGATTTCTTGGGGATTTCACCTAAGGCCTAGTAACAAAACTACCACTTCCCAAGCCAATGAGTAATGGTTGGGATGTTATAAATGGTATCAGTATTTCTCAGTCCAAATATATTTTTGATACAATTTGATCGATCCTGGACATAAAAAATTGTATAATCTTAATTAATTCCATATATATTTTTGGGACAAATGGTATCACCATTGTTCGATACCTGACATAGGAGATAGTGTTATCTTGTTTGATCTAAGAGTTGGAAATAGTATTAGTCAGTCTCATGAGATGTTAGTAAGGATTAGGATGGTTGGAACTTAAAATATGGATAATAAACATCTTATCTAACCATTTTATTCTAAACATAATGTTACCAGGGACTTTAGGTTTATGAGTGTTGTTAGACACTTATAGGTGATTTTTCACCTCATCGCCATGGGTTTAGTCGATGAGAGTTTCCTGACATGCATTGATAGTAAGAATTACCAATATTATTGCATTTTTAATTTTGATTTATATGTTTTATCACTAGAAAATAAATGTGTTCATTTTCTAAAATACTGAAAATGGTTGATTTTGAAAAGTATCGTGGAACTGTTTTAAAAATGGTTGAAATACTAAAAATTATTGAATTGTGAAACTCTATGATGTGATATGTGTTGATGTTGTAAATTAAAATTTATAAGTCATCATAGTGAGTGATATTAAATGGAGTTTTGTTTTGGTTATAGAGAATGGAACCAGGTTGGTGTCGTAAAAACCAACCAGAAACAACTGCTATAAATTTGGTTTCACCTGAGTCATAGGTGAACCAATAGTTGGTTCAAATCATTTTCTAGGATTTTAAAGCAATGGATATGGGTTATAGTAATAATTAATCATAGAAAGTGAACCATTTAGTTAAATTCCAAAATAATTATCCACTCATATTTCAGAAGGATTATAATATGAAAAAAAAATATGGTTCAATATGATGAATAGAATCTTCACTTTATTTGGGACACCATCAGAGCTAACAGTTAAGTTGGAAACATATATTTTGGATGATTTTTCTCATTAATGGTGGAAATTAGCAGTTCAAGCTAAGTCGGACCAAGGCATGGCATAAGAGGATTTCGAAAAAAAATTAACAAGAAATTATGTACCCACAACTTTTATATTTCAATAATGGAATAATTATTCTATTTGAATAAATAGAATCTCTCAATGATATATTATGTGGATAAATTTATGAATTTATTCCACTTCCCAAGAATTTAGTACAATCGCATCCTTAAAGGCATACATTATTTATTCGGTATTACACACATATATTATCTAAAATATTAGCATGATTTTTATAAAAGATTATACAAATATGGTCAATAGAGAAACTGTAGAAAAAATGGATATATCAAGAAATATAGTTGGATGAAGCATTTCTATTCCTATGGGAATAGGTGGGAACTCTAATATTGCAAATAAGAGAAAGAAGGAAAACTACTTATAGAGTGGTGGGACACCTTATAATCAGTCCATGGGATAAGTAAATCATCCTCCTCAATAAAAAAGTAATTCAAGATGTTTTCGGTGTGGTTAACTGGATCATATCAAGCGAGATTTTATGGAACCACCTAGAGTATGTCACAAATGCAACAATATGAGATATCTTTAGCTCTATTGTTGTAGTTATCCAAGGTCAAGTGATAGATACACATCTCATGCTTCTTAGGAATAGTATGATTCAATGGTATGAGTTTAGTATAATAATTCCCTCCATCAAAATCGAGTGGTACAAGGTGATTCTAGAAACACCATAAATCCTCAACTAGTGAAATATCAACAAAGTAACAAAGAGAAATATGCAGTGAATAATAAATTATATGTATCTGATAAAATTATTATGGATTATCAAGTAGGTCCTTTTATAGTGATAGGTATAATTATTTTGAATTTTACCCTTATGCGGGCTTTGTTTGATATGGGTGAATCTCCCCGAGTTATTTATTCTCATTTTTTGGATAATATGGGTTTGTATATTGAGATGACGCCCTATATTTTAAAACAAAATTTTCTCTTATCCAAAGTGAGTGTCAATACATTATGTGTAAATATTTTTCCATAAAAATCAATGGGGATAGATTGCTTTTGGATTTATCTATGGTTAATATGGATGTTTATGACTTGATTTTGGGTATAGATTAGTTAACATTGTTCACATCCCACAACGACTATTATGCCTGAATATTTACTTTAAAATATCTAGATGGCTTCAACATTCTCTTTAGAGGAGATTAGGGTGTAAAGGATAGTAAATAAGGACTTTTGGAACCAGTGCTTGGAACCATCTCTTATCCATTGGAAGTGGCTACCATATCATATATAGATGATATTCGAATTGGATATTTTTCAACAATTGTTGATCAGTTTCCTAAAATATTCCCTAATAATTTCTTAGTTTTTCCTTCAAATGGATTAGTAGAGTTTAAAATTGATCTCTTAATGAGAACCAGTTTTATCTCTCTTTCATATTACCATATGGAACCTACATAATTAAGGGAATTGAAATTTCATTTGGAATAGTAAGAAAATAAAGGTTTCATTCCACCAAGTACGTCTCTGTGGGCATCTAAAGGTTTTTTTTATGAAAAAATTGGATGGAAATCATAGAATTTGTATGGATTATTATAAGCTTAACCAAGTAATTATAAAGAATCAATATCTTCTTCCATGCCTTTATGATATGTTTGATCAATTGATAGGAGCCCAATGGTTCCCAAAAATTGACTTACATTTAGGATATCACAAATTGCAAGTTCGGAAGGAGGATATTCTAAAAATAGTATTTATAAGCCGATATGAATATTATGAATATTTAATTACATCCTTTTTTATAAAAACTTTACTGGATATATTTATGGAATTGATGAATTTAATCTTTCAGAGATATCTTGATTCCAATGTGGAAGTGTTTGTTGATGATATAGTGTAGAATTCTAGGGAAAAAGTAGATCATGAGAAACACTTGGCTATATTTTTGGGAATCTTATGGGTGAATCATTTTTATGCCATGTTATCAAAGATTGATTAAAGGATATAAGAGGTATGTTTCCTTATCCATGTCAATTCTAAAAAAGGTATTTCTATAAATTAAAAAAAATATAGAAGTTTTTATCTCTTTGAAACCACTAAATAATTTCTATGAGATACATGGTATTCTTTGATTAACATGATACTGTATAAATTTTTCACATGATTTTTCACATTTGGCATCACCAATGAAAACATTCATGAGAAAAGTATTTACTTTCCAATGGAGTAAAAAATGTTAAAAAACTTTTTAATATCATAAGGTTAAACTTTCATTAGTGTGTATCCTTACGTTTCTAGAGTTTGTATAGGGATATAAAGTCTATTTTGATACATTGGTATTTAGTACGGTATGTGTTCTCATCTAGGGAGATAATGTTGTTGCTTATTTTTCATGGAAGTTATGGTTTGATGAGAAGAACATCCCAACACATGACTTGGAATTAGTTGTTTTGGTCTATGATTTGAAGAATTGGAATCATTACCTCTTTGGTGATAAATTTATAGATTTTATGTATCAACAGAATTTGAAACACATTTTATCACATAGATATTTTAATTTAAGATAGTGTCGATGGATGGAGCATCTTCAGTTGTTTGAAATTGACAGATGTATACACAGGTAAAAGGGAACTCTGTGGAAGATGCATTAAGTAGTATGTAATGTGCTAAGTTTGAAAAGGAGGATTTATAATAATGTAAACTAATGTCGATCATAATGGATACGAATATATAATTCTCATTCCAAGGTAGTGGTTGCAGTTTTCTTTCTACTTTTATTTTTCCCTAATTTGATTGAGAAGGTTATATTTTATTAGACATTCGATCCCATTTTTTTACTATGTGGTCAAAACTCAATGGCGGGGAAACAATTGAGGGTTGGAATATAGATATAAGTTCAGAGTTTTATTTTAGATATCATATAGTCATTCCTTGAATTTTCAGGAACAACTTGTTAGCACCCACTAACATTTGAGATAGGTGGTTCACCATGGGATTCAAATAACTTTTAAAGTGTTAAAAACATAGTTTTGTTGGGTTATAATGAAAATATAAATAGCATAGTATCTCTAAAGATTCCTCAAATTTCAATAGGTAAAGGTATTAAATCAAATACCAATGAGTACGATTTAGTCTTTACTAATTATCATGTGAAAATGGAAGCAAATATCCATGTATTTTGTAACAACACTACCATGGATGATTAGAAATCATGATTCTATATGAGAGATAGTGGATTGAATCATAAAATCATCTCAAATAATCCTGATTATTGATACTAATTCAGTGTAAGACTTTTCAAAAATCTATATTCGATAAATTATAAAGATGCATGGTATTCCAATCATGATTGTATCGGACAGAGACCCCAAGTTTATATCTCAGTTTTGTAAATCCTTCCAACAATACCTTGGGAAAAATTTGACTATGATTATGTATTATCACACTAAAATGGATGTAAAATATTAATGAATAATCCAAAAATTGGAATACATGATTAGGACTTTTGTGATAGATTTTGGTGGCTCATAGGAGGAGCATTAACCATTAGTGGTGTTCTCTTACAGTAACAGCTAGAAAGACTCAATACATATGGATAATTTTAAATAATTGTATGAGAATCGTTTTCATTATCCACTATGTTGGGTGGAAATAGGTGAGGCTTCATTAATTTGACCAATACATGTACAAGAGACAATAAATAAGATTTTTTTGATCAAAATTAGATTGGAGATGGCTCTAAGTCGTTAAAAGTCATTTGTGGATCATCATCGATGACTATTTTTGTTTAATGTGGGTGATCGTGTATACTTAGAAATATCTCCAAGTCTTGGAAATCATCATTTTGGTATGAAGTGGAAGTTATCTTCATGATACATAGGCCTTTTCTAGATACTTAAACGAGTTGGTGAGGTGAGATATTGTTTGTATTTGAAACCACAATTTAGTTTAGTGAACAATGTGTTTTATGTATCTCAGTTGAAAAAGTTTCCAACGGATTCTAACTATTTAATTTGATGGGATCACATTGACCTAGATTCATATGCTAAACTGGTTTTTGTTCTAGAACAGATTTTGGATATGCAAGAGAAGATCTTTCATTATAATATAATTGATAAAGTGTGGGTTTTTTGGAAATATGGTAAGATCTAGGATAAAACCTAGGAGCATGAGAAGGAAAGTGTGTAGGAATGTCCCAGTCTCTTTCAATAAATCATTGGTTTTCAACTTTTTGAGGACGGAAAGGACAATGGTTGTGAGAATGTAAAACCCTCTATTTTAGGTATATGACACTTTATTCATATATTTTGTGACTAAAAATGTTTGGTTTATGTTTTGGGAGGTTCTTAAGGGGGTGTTTAGAATATTTCATATTCATTTATGGAGGTTCAATTTTTTCACTATTAGTATAAACCATGAAGTGTCTCTATAAAATTGTGAAACTAAAAATAGTGGTCACTAGGTAGGTGCACGGTTTGGCCTAATCATGAAAATTCCCAAGAAAATCCATGATTTTTTAAATAGATAGAAATGAATAGTTGGTTCACAATTTGTCTAACTATGAAATCCAATCTTGCGAGGTGTGGCCTTAAGATAGTTGCACTACATGGTTGGTTCATGATTTTCTAAACTATGTGGCCTAACTGAGAGTTGTACAACTATACCTCCTTAAAAAGTGGATCTAATATAAATTATCTCCTTAATAAATTTTTTTACCCTAATCCTCCCATAAATCGAATTCATTTTTCTCCCAAGTTGTGAGAGATGATCCCCTTAAATCCTAGAGTGATCCATATGTGAATTAAAGTGTGTTGGAGGACTGGATTCATTGGTAAGTATATGTTCTTCTTTTTTATTCTTAGATATAATGTTATTATCTATATTGTAACTATAAATATAGTCACCTATTCATATATCAATGTGTTATGATTGATTTTAAGATTATATCTTGTTGGATCTAGTAAAGCAAACATGATTTGTGATCAGATCATGAATTTTTTTGTGTCATTCTTCATTTTCACCAATGTTTGTGAGGTAGGTGGCTTCTCCATTGAATCCACTTGTTTTAGAACATTAATTATTGGTTTTAATTGAATTATTTTATTGAAATTATTTTGAAATATTTTTTTTCTTTATAGAGATCATATTTTTTATTGGAATGTAAATTGTGAAAATTTGATTGGTTTTTAGAAAATCCGTTTTTTATATTTTTCAATTGATTATTTTAATATTATGGTTTGGTTAGATGCATGCAAAGTATTTGTTGATATTCTTTATAAAGAAATGTATTTTTTATTGAAATTAATTTTCATGATTTTAGAATAAATGGTTGTGTGTGAGTTAAATGGGATGGGTAATGGTCATGAAGTACTTACATAAAATGGGATAGATAATTCTCATTAAGTACCAGCATCAAAAGGGACAGAGTATGGACATGAAGTACCACCATCATTGGTGACACAAATATTGATTGTGTTTTTGTGCTTATGTGTGTAGATATGGAATGAATAATCCAAATTCAATGAGAAATGTTTTAAAGGCTTTTTTGATGCTTTCCTTAGAAAACTATTTTATAGTTTTGACATAAATTTTTTTTTGCTTGAAATTGTTTTTATAAATTTTATAAAAAGTTTTCTCTTAGTGTCATGAGTTGGGAAGTCATTGGATAAAACCTCCAAATATTATACTCACCCCATGATTGGTAACTATTGTGGGTTTGTAGACATTATCTATCAAGACACAGGTAAAGGTAAGGTATATTGGTTCTTTAGTGATGCTTCTTGAAATCTTTGGGCATGGCATGTTGAGTTTGAGGTTAGAACAGTTTGCGTGTTTCTAGTTGATGGAACTTTATATTTTTTAGTTTTGTGGATTTTATAGTCCTATTGAGTAAGTATTTTTTGTTTCCAGTTGTAATCTGATATGGTTTGTTGGTTTGGATACGTTTTGAGTAGTATTTGATACTCATGCACCGTATAGAGGTTTGATTGGTTTTTTGTTGGTTTGGTTATTTTATCATTCAAAGGTAAAATCGTCCTACAAATATTATTAAGTCCCTTGAAATTTATTTCTAGCCTTTGGTGTCTTAAATATGTCACCTAAGGCCCAGTAACACCACTACCTCTTCCCAATCAAATGGGTAAGGGTGAGATGTCATACCCTGACTCGTGAAAACATCTTAAAATGCTACTTTTTTGGTTGGTTTTACTACCTATGTGAATGATGTTATAATTTTTATGTCATAAAAAATATGGTTTGTCATATATTAAGGTTTTGATCACGATGTAAGCACCTTGGTAGGTGGATAACTATAAAGGTATTTTCATATTTGAAGAATCATTCTCCAATTGTGCAAGATGTAAACATCATGACAAGCAAATTTTTTCCATTAAATATTGACAGATATAAGCATGGAATCCATATAGAGGAAACTTTCACATTAAATTTACAATTAATTTGATTTAGATTTGAAGAAAGGTTACTTTAAAGTTGGATCTTTATTTGATTATGTTTTTGTTGATCATCTGAAAAACCCCTTTTTGAATTACCATCATTGTGCTTATAAGATCCAATTTTAGAATCTCTCAAGAGGTGATCCACACTTTCTCCTTTGATATCCAAACAAAGTCGATGAAATATTAGGTGATATCATAGAGGATCAATCATCTTGTGTAATTTTTCTTGATTTCTTCAATATTTTTTAGGCATGAAGGAGCTCATCTCATTAATGAGAAGATGGTGTGGAGGAATAATCAAGACAGAAATATGTTGTGCATAATGATTCTCAATTTTATATTAACCCTAAATAATATAAATTTAAATCTATTTATAGAGTTATGGTTTAGGTTAATATGTCATTTAATTACACAATAGAAATTAAATAATTTAAATAATCCTAATCTTACCTCTTTCTATAAAAAATAATACTTTATGGTATTCTTTCACTGGAAATGTGATAAATGTTTTTTTACCATCTTGAAAATTAATATTTATCAAGAAATAAAATCTTGGTCTTCTCATCTTTCTTTACATGTATTGAACACCCAAATAAATATTTAATAAATTATTTTATTCAAAAATACAAATTTTATTCATGATATATAGAAAAAAATATTAAATATGGAATAAAAAAAATAAATATTTTATTCACAATATAAAGAATAAATATTTATTAATATTTTAGATCAATAAAAGTAAAATAAAATTATTCCTAGTTCTTGAGAATAATATTTATTCTAATAATTACATTCAAATTAATATTAATTGAGATCAACATAAACACTTCATGTGTGACACGCTGGGATTATTTCTAGTTGGTATTAGGTGGGCATGCCTAATGTATAATATTACTATCTGAAAAGGGTTCAATACACCCAAGATAAACAACTTAAGGTCACAATGTTGACAACCATATATGATCACTCACTATGAAATATAATCCCTTTATCACAATATCTTATCAATAAGGTTTCATATCTGTATCCACAACCTATATGCTCGATAAATATTTCTTTTACTATCTAAAATAAGCATGTAATTATAACAAGAATATGTAATTTAATTTGATGATTCCATTTCAATCAAAGGGTTGAGATATCAAATTTCAAAAATATGGAAGTGGTAAATCCTTACATGGATTATCTTTTAATAATATGTCATTCATGACACACCCAATATACCCTATTTCCCAAAAACATATGGCATCGTGGTTTTGGTTTTTAAGTATAAGTGTATGAGTCATTACATTAATTAATAATAATCATAAAGTAAAAGACCATTACACATGATCACAGATAGCAATTTTTAATGACATATAAAAATGTGAAATTCATACTGGTAGGTTTGTTCTCATAATCTCACATCTTGTATATTAAAAAGTGAAACCTTTCTAAGATGAAGTCTTATATGTTTATGAATACTCACATAAGAAAAAAAACTTGTTGCATTCCCCATCATATTATGTTATCTTACCATATAAATATATTTAATAATATAAACATGGTATTTCATGATTCTCATCATAGTAGGGAATTATTATGACCTTATAAATGTTATAGATACTCCATGACATTATTACAATAAATTCATGTAGAAAAATAAAAATATGTGACAATATGTTTTATTAATATTGAAATATTTTAATATAAATGTAATCCAAAGTACAGAAAGTTGGTTCTAGAACACCAAATTCAACAAACTCCCACTTTAAATAGAACTATATGCTTATGAATTTAAGTTATTCAAACCTCACATGATGATCTTGATTTCATTTAGCTAAGTATTTAGTCAAGGGGTCTACCATGTTGTATTTCATGGATACTCTTCTCAGTGTCACTTCACCTAGATGAGAAAAATCCATCAAGATTTGATACTTCCAAAGTATAGGCTTTTTTCATTGATGTGATCTTGGATTCTTATTAATATCCACCAATGAAGACTTATCACAATATATTGTGATAAATTATTTACTTCTAGGTACCACATAAAGCATCTTAATGAAGTTTCATTTAAAAATTACTTCTTTATCTACCTCATAAGTTGTAATATACTCAAACGCTACTATATAATCTTTGAGAAAAGCATTATTTGATCTCTTCTATCTCATAGAACCTATACATAGATTAAATCGGTATATCATCTATGATTTTAGGTTTTCATGATCTACTGGGAAACTAGAATCTGCATATCCTCTAATGAATAGTTAATTATATCCTCCATAGACCAGAAACATATCCTTATTATGCCTCAGACACTTAAGGATAGTCTTGAATTCCCTACAATGTTGGTCACCTATATTAGCTTGATATTTACCTACAACAATTAATGCATAAGAAATATCTAGTCCAGTTCATAACATATCATTCATTAAATACCTAGTCACTAACTCATGTAGGATCCCTTCCATTTTTTATATTTCTTCTTTTTTTTATAAAACATTTTACTAAAATGATGAATTCCATGCTACATTGGTAATAATACACTCTTTAATTGCTCCATACTGAATATATTCAGTATCTTTTCAACATATATACCTTGACATAGACTGATAATACTCTTGGATCTATCACGATGGGTCTTGATCCCAAGAATATATGTTTCTTATACTAATAACTTTATGGAGAAGTTTTTATTCAACTAGGATTTAATAGAGTATAGGACTAGTATATCATATCTAATAAGTATCATGTCTTTACATATACAATTATGTAAATTATTTCACTCCCATTAAACCTCTTATAGACATAAGGATCATGTTTGGTCTTTATGAAACCAAATTATTTTTTATATTCATTAAATCAAATGTTTCATGACCTATATACTTTATTTAACCCATAAATGAATCTTTTCAGTTTAAATTCTTTTTTGGCATACTTAAGATTAAAAATCCATTCAAGTAGTGTCATATATACATCTTCTTGAAGGTTTAAATTATGTAAGGCTATCTTGACATCCATTTTCCTAATCACATAGTCATGTTAAACCACTATGTAGAGTATAATTTTAATGTATTTCATCATTGAAAATAGTTAAAATGTTTCCTTTTAGTATATGTCTTGATTTTGTTTGAACCCTTTTTCAATCATTCATGCCATATGAGTATTTACTTTCCCATAAAATACCAATTTCTTATTAAATTACCATTTACAAATAGTGGCCTTTACATCCACTGTAAGATCTACCAAAAACAAGAAATAGTTTTGGTACATGGAATCCATTTCAAGATTCATGGATTATTTCCACATGGAAACACCTATGACACTTACTACTTATTTGTAGGTCACTAGATCATTATTATCAACTAATAATGAGTCACCGTCCTCAATGGCTAGAAAACCATATCATTCAAGTTCTTTAACCTCTATTGTACTCTTACATAGTAATTTCTTATCTGGAAATTATTCTTCCATGTTACTTTGTAGAGTTTTTTCCCATTCCATCTCCTATGTACCTTTAGCCTAGACTTCATCAAAGTCTATCTTGATCCCACTATCTCTATTAGAGATGTGATTCCTATAAAGGAAGACGGCATGTATTTACACTATTAAAGTTTGTTTAAGGTTTCATTAGGTAATATCCCCTTATTTCCTTGGAGTATCCTATAAAGGTACATTCAATTACTTGGGGTTTAATATTTTTCCCAAAAGCTGAATTAAAAAATGCTTTTTAAAACCACATATGTAAGTACAACAACAGAAGTTTCATTCCAACCCAACCTTCCTCCCTGATTTTCCCCACATCCACCTTAGCCCAAAAGTCCCCTATCTTTACCTAGGTGTCCCATCACTTCACCAATACCTCCATGAATTTTATGAGGCATATTACATTTTCAGCCTATCCCTAGTGGATTTTTTTAGTCTAAGGTGTCCCCCACTCGACTTCTTCGACATATTTATCAATTATGCCTCGTATCTGAATGTGAGAGACACTATCAGGTTTCTGGATCCTCGACACTTATTTCTTTAGTTCTATGATGAGTATGACCTTGTTTTGGCTTAGTCTAAGGGTCAATATTCATGTGAGGGATCTAACTTCTTCCTATTTATATGGGGATATGAATTTCACTAGAATGGTGATCCTATAACAATGAGATTTAGGTAAGTTTCTCATGCTTACCCATCCCCTTTCAAAACCCTTCTATCCTAAAAATTATGGGAAATATAACCAGATGTTTTTTTGAATTTTATAACCCTCACAATCCCTGTGTCACCCTATTTCCCCTTGTATTTTCATGGAAATTGATGTTTCTAAGTATCCTTTGGAATATGTGTGGACTGCAATGGATGAAGAACTCATAGTCCATCAGGAAGTGGTGTTTGAGGATTTGTTCAACTATTTATCATCGTGTTTTCATTTGGGACACTCATAGTATGATTATCATATCTATTCAAGGAATAAGGAGCTAGATCATCCTGGCTCGGAGGTTAGCTGTAAGGGAAATGACCAGTGTCTTTGTATTCCTTCTCATGTTATTAATGTTTGTTCTTATAAGCATGAACAAGATTACTCAGATGCAGTTGTCTCCCATTCTCAAATGGTTATGGATAATGGAATTAAAGCTAAGGATTTGTTTTCTCCTAGCCTGAGGGGAGGGGATTCCTAACCTATAGCACCCTATGAGGTAGTTGGGGTGGTGCAAAATTCTAAGGAAATGTTTCATCTGGGTAGTCCTGTATGCAATGCCTTAATGTTATGAATTTTAATCCCTCAACAGCTGGTGGTTTTTAGATAGGGGTCTTCATAACACATTAAGGATCTAATCTGACCACCTTGGCTTCAAGTGGAGGTGGGGTGAATAAAGGGTTTAACCAAAGTCCTAGATAGGCTACTCTAATTCTTAATCAAAGTAATTGGTTTGATGGTTTGGCTATTATGATTTCGGACCAGGATTTAAAGGATGAAGAACGTGATCCTGAAGGGTGGTAGTTCTTCATTCTAAAATGGAAGAAGAAGAGGGTCAGCTGAAAGACCCAGGGGGACCTTCAATAGGGCGACAAATAAATTGAATCAAAGTCATCTTTAAGGTGTGAGAAATATCATACAATGATGAAAGTTGGGTGTGTCTTGAGGAATGGGAAGCATGGAAATTTCATTTTTGGAAATTTTCTAGTAAACTAGAAGAAAAAAACTATGAAATTAAAAGATTAATCTAATCTCCTGAATCCCATATTCACTAGATCTACTGTAAAACTAAATAAATATAAGGTAGAGTCTAGGAAAGATCTAGTAGTGGTTCATGAATGTGGAATTATTAGGGTGATAGTTACTACTTCTGGAAATGTGGTTGAGAAAGATATAGATAAGTCTATCGATATTAAAGCTGGAAGGTAAGAAGACCCCATCCAGTTGTTGGAACTAAAGGAATTTGATGGAGACCAAAAGAAAACAAGGAAGGGGAATGTCGATTTGAATCTTGTCTTACATTCTAAGGAAGATATTTTTGAGGAATATTTTGATATCATTTTTTCAAAATAAGGTTTTAATATAATGTATGATATATCAAATCAAGTTTTTATTTATGATGAAAAAAAATTATTGGACCAATAAATAACATTAGATATTGGCTTGAGGCATCAACTAGAGGAAGATAAGTCTAAACTAATATATTCAGACCTGGGACAGGCTAGCCTACCACTTCTAGGATCTCATCAAATATTACCTAGACATGAAGGTAACTTATTTAACATAGAGCTTAGATAGGGTGACTAATTCAAACCTTTTAAATATTTTCTAAAATAGATTTATAATTTCATATGCGGTTTGAAATTTTGTGTTTCATGTAATTTTTGTAGGTTCTCACTTTCCCTAAAAAAGTGCTTTTAGAAATAATAATTTTAAATTATAGGATTATTCCATCTACTTCTCTAGTTGGCACCTGGTTTAATATTTTCACTACTGTATGTAATGAATATCCCCAAAAGGATATTGGAAGACTCCTATAACTCATCATTAATCTTACTATATCTAATAGGGTGTGGTTTATCATTTCATTTACACCATTCCACTGAGGTGTATAAGGAGGAGTGGGTTAGGATAGGATCCTAAAATCCCATTAATAATCAATGAAGTCTTGATTAAGATATTCTCCACCATGTTGTGAGTGGTTTATATTAATCTTCTTACCATGTTGGTTCTAAAATTCATTCGTCGATTCTACAAATTTCTCAATTTAATTTGACTTATTTCTCATCAAGTATACATATCCATATCTACTAAAGTCATCCGTTTAAGTTATGTACTATGATTACCCACCCCTTGATTCAACTGGAAATGGTCCCCAAACATCTGTATAAACTAATTCAATAATCTATTTATCCCTTTCACCTTTTCCATTGAATAGGGATTTGTTCATTTTGTATTGTAAACATGTGTGACATACACCAACAGGTTTTAGTTCAAAGGAATATAAATATCCATCTTGGGGTAATTTTTTCAATATATTTTTGTTTACATTACCAAGCTAGTAATTCCATATTTTAGTGTGGTATGATTCATGTGAAATAGTTTTTTCATTGATTTTTATTACTTAGTTTGTCTAATTCAACACATAAAGATCATTATTTAAATATTCCTTACCATAAAATAATATTCATAAAAGAAGCCAAATTTATTCATGATCATGAAAATAAATCTATCTATATCAAGTATTTATATAGAAATAATGTTTTTGGAAACAAATGGAACCGAATAACAATCTATTAAAACCAATATCATTCTCATCTACAATGTAAGGTGGTAGTCCCCAATAGCCACAACATCAAATGTGGATCTGTTATATTCTCTTATATATTCCTCCCCTCAATTAATCATATAGAATCTACTTGGTTCCTATATTTTAATACATATGTGAGCACCAAATTTGAATTTAATACACAATTTATATAAAGAAAATGATTTCACTTGATAAAAAATGAACATGAAAATTCCCTTTGCAAATCTTCATGAGTGTAATTTTTCTTCCAATGTCTCTTCTTTCCATATGTGAAATAGGAATCCTATTATTCCTTTTTATACAACATTATATTTATATTCTTGGAATATCACTATGAATAAGATTTGTACTTATATCTTTTTACCTATCATTTTATTTTTTCACCATATGTATGGAAGGTTTTTCATGTTTCATGTCCTTGTAAACTTGGTGAAGTGTTGTAAGAAGATATATGAGAGACTTCTTAATGTTGTTCATATTAAAATTAACAAAACAAATCTAGAGAACCTCTAAGGGACTAATGGAATAATGTGACCTATGTGTGGTTCATTAGGCAATTTAAACCCTAGAACCTCCAAGTGCTCATTGTATCCAATGAGTTTTACTACATGATTCCTAGCTGGTTCACCCTCTCCAAGAGTACTTTGAAATATCTCCCTATATATATCAAACCATTCATACCTATCTCTCTCCTGATAGAGATGATATAGATTATATAGAATTATATATGAATCCATGTCTTCATGAGATTTCCTGAATTCAATAGACATGGACTGAATAATTAAATACTAAACATCAAGCTCATAGATCAAGTGTTTTTCATAGATAGAAAAATCTTCATCACTCACCTCCTTATAAAGAAAATCAGGCCGTCATTATTCAAGCATGTGATATTTCCATTCATGGTTCCACACAAACTGAAGGACTCTATTACATTCTTGGAAGTTACTACTAGTAATGAGATGGCCATTCTCTAAAATTGATTATAGGGTTAATAATTTTGATGAGTATTTCATTATCTCTACAATTATAAAAGTGTATATTATTATTACCATTTCTATTTAAAAATAATGCGATCCATAATATTAATTTAAATTTTTTTAAGTCTTTAACTATTTTATCAAGTCCCTATATCCCTCACCATTGGACTCAGAATTCACAATTGTTTAGACATTATATTTGAAAGGATCCATATTCACCTTATGATAACCCAAGTGAGGGCTTGATCAATTACTCAAAATTATTTATGTATGAAGGTCTTTTCCAAATGTGTACTTACAGCTCTTTGATCTTTTGAGTGGACTCCCTAATCCAGAAATCTTAACTCATATTTCCTCATCACTTTCTTATAAGTAAAATCAATTCTAGAGAGTTCTACTTATCTTGATATAAGTTGGTTAAGTCAACCCAATAATTTCATAAGAAATCTGCAATAAAATTAAGTTCCCCAATAAGGTTTGGTCAAAAACTTAGTTATATGTCTTTTATTCCAAATATTGTAATGAAAGGCTGTTGGAGCCAAAATATTGCACGAAAGGAAGGGACGAAAAAGAAGGTTGGCACGCTGCCTCGTGAAGCACTGACGCAAAGCACCGCCGCGAAGCACCGACGCGAAGCACCTCCGCGAAGCACCCCGGGCAACGCGGTCTCGCGAAGCCCCAGAGGCGGTAACTCTCTGCGAATGCATTTGACGTTCGCGAGCCCGCTGCGAAGCTCTAGAGGCGGTAACACTCCACGAACGCATTTGACGTTCGCGAGCCCACCGCGAAGCTCCAGAGGCGGTAACTCTTCGCGGACGACGTTGACGTTTGCGAGCGCACTGCGAAGCACCTAAGGCGGTGCGCGAGTTCTGCTTCGGGGCGCCCCTTCCCTATAAATACTGGACTCCCCCTGAGTCCCAAACATGGAAAATCCAACCTTTTGGCTTCTCCTCTCCCGAATCGCGAAGCACTCTTTGCCCTGAGAATCATGAGCTCCGCGAGGTACTTCTACTTCGCGAGATGCCTTTGCTTTGTCTCGTTTTGAGCCCCTCTTCCGAGAGGGATGCCCTTCGCGAAGCTCAAGGGAATTCGCGAAGGAAGGGGATTCCCAAGGGAACCCGGGCAGCCGCGGAGCGTTTATGCTTCACGAAACACCCAACCTATACTAGTGATCCCTATGCTAAGGAAGGATCGCTACACATCGCGAAGCACACTGCTTCGCAGGACCCTGCTTCGTGAGGCACCTCTTCTTCGCGAGGCAGTGCTCCACGAACACTGTTCCACTTCGCGAAGAACCTTCCACTCACACCTATGCCCATGGTAAGGACAAGTCACTCCACTTCGCGAAGCACACTCCTTTGCTTAGCAATTCCTCCTCCCGTGTGACCCTCCAGGTTTGCATGATGTGATTTCAAAGTCCCATGGACAATACCACCCGTAGCGTTGCTTTGCCTAATGCTTCTTCGCATAGCCACGCTAACGTGGACCCCTTGATGGTTCGTTCCATAACCCCCCTTGACTATGGCCTTACTGGTACCTTCCCATCCCCAAGGACCAGAGGGCACCGGTTATGTAAGTCCTAGGGGTGCGAAGTGAACCCACCTCGTCCGAGCTGTAGGACGTTAAACTGCCAAGCACCACGTCCTCAACACATGATGTTAAACTGTGACTTGACCTCGTGCCTCTCACAAAGGGTCCCCCCAGCTCGAACATTTTTTATGCCACTCGTCTCCACGGCAGTGGAATCACCCATCCACAAGGGGTGATATCCTCCTTATTGGAGTGGCGTATGTTCTCAGGAGAAGGGTGACCCTAGTTCCCCAACGGATGGTTGCACCTCTGCATCTTCGTACTTCCCCACTACCAAGGTCAGTGGAGGGTGTGATAGGGAACGAGGCACATCCCATCATTGGTCCCAAATCCCTCTTTCACTGTGCTTTGTCGCACTTCGGGCCTCCATACTGGAGTAAGTCCCAGCACCATGGGCCGCCTAACGCGTAAGCCCCTCTTCGCTTCTCACGGACGCATCCTTCTTGACGTGATCATCAGGTCTTTGCAACCTCTTGTTTCTAACACCGAGCATGACTCACGTGGGCTTAGAGTGAGCACCGACCCTGACCCCCACCCATAGCGAACTACAAGGACTTTGATCCATGTCAAGGAATGGTACGTGGGAAGCCTCCATGAGGTTCAAGACACATTACTTGGTCGTTCATTCACGTCGAGTTTCGCCCTCGTCCAGCATGACGTTAAACTGCATACCCTCATCCAACATGACGTTAAACTGTATGCCTTCGTCCCGCATGACATTAAACTGCACACCCATTCCCATATGAACTACGAGGTCTTTGATCCATGTCAAGGCATGGTATGTAGGAAGCCTTCCAGAGGTTCAAGCCCACCACTCATTGGACCAAGGTCCACCTTCACGTCAGTTCACCGACGAAGCCCCCTTTGAACTATGAGGGCTTTGATCCATGTCAAGGCGTGGTACGTAGGAAGACTCCATGAGGTTCAAGCCCACCAATCATCTAATTCACGTCGAGTTATACCTACGTCCAACATGACGTTAAACTGTATTCCACAACCCGAACTACGAAGACTTTGATCGATGTCAAGGCATGGTACGTAGGAAGCCTCCCCAAGGTTCAAGACCATCTCCCATCGGACCAAGGTCACTCATTTATGTATGTTCGCCGACACCCACCGCCCATCGTTTATTCACGTCAGGGTTCACTATCGTCCCGCATGATGGTAAACTGTATTTGATCATCCGAACTACGAGGACTTTGATCCATGTCAAGGCATGGTACGTAGGAAACCTTCTTAAGGTTCAATCCCACCACTAGTGGACCCACGGGTCTACTTTCATGTCGGTTCACCGATGAAACCCTTTGAACTACGAGGTCTTTGATCCATTTCAAGGCATGGTACATAGGAAGCCTCCCCAAGGTTCAGGCCCATCTCTCATCGGACCGAGGTCCACCTTCACATCGGTACGCTGACGATGTCCATCGGACCAAGGTCCACCTTCACGTCGGTACGCTGACGATGTCCATCAGACCAAGGTCCACCTTCACGTTGGTTCATTGACGACATTCATCGGGCCAAGGTCCACCTTCACGTCGGTTTACCGGCGCCATCCCGAACTACGCGGACTTTGATTCCCTGCCACGGGGATACGTAGGAAGCCTTTTCTAGGCTCAAGCCCAACTTCACCGTCGCCCCTACGATGGTCCCATTTCACTCCCCCTCCACTCCATTCATCCACCTATCACCCATCCTGATTCTCGCCCGGACCATCATATCTCAGTGAGACCATGTCGGTACGCTCCTCTTTACAGCTGCCCATGGGCTGGCCCCAGTATCGGCATCCCCTCAAGGGAAATCCCTCAATCCGATCTATTCTAGCTAATGATCTGATCGGGTTGACCCATCTCCGCTGGATGTTAAAATCGGGGCATACCCTGTGTTAAACACGGGAAGCTGAGGAAAACCTCAGATATGTGTCTATGGCATATAATTCCCCGCGCTCGATGTGGGATGCCTCGGGCTTCCACGCCCTTGAGAAGCCCTGTGACCAGGGATAATAGACAGACATGCCAGGTTCCCCAGCATCCAGACACGCTACTGATGCCTCAACGTGACTAGTCCCCTGACTGAAGGTTGCTGCCCTGACTGGACCCTTTGGAATGTCCCGACAGAAGCATTGTAATTAACCAGCGCCCATGGAAACATGGCACTGGGAAGAGTTTCACGAACTATGTATTAAATCTATGAGGGAGACCCGGACTAGGTGACGAGTTCTGAGGAGGAATCCACAGAATGAAAAACCGACATCCCATCATCCCATTTCGATCAAGGATCAGACTTCCCTAAATAAAGAAGCAAATGCCTCCCACCTTTGGAAAGCGGGAACGCGGGGCAACAAGCGCAGCGCGTCCTCCTCTCGCGGACGGACGGATGCGCGCGCCCTGGTGAAAGCATCGGAAACAAAAGCTTATCCTGACTTAATATTAAATTGGGAGATTTTTATTATTATACATAAAGATTTCTTATTTTACCATTTACATGTCTTGTTAATGTTAATTGTATTTTACTTAATTGATTAACCATGTTTGATAAAACATTTACCCACAATCCATTTATTGAAATTCCATATTTGTATATTAATCTATTTATTTATCTGTTAATGGTATTTTATCCATAAAATAAATAATTCATAACACAAAAATAAATAGATAAATAAATAAATAAATTACCTGATCATGAGCTTATCTAATGGTTAGTTTATTGAGCGGATAATAAATCAACCTAACAACTTGGAGAAAAATAATTATACCAGTCATTGAATGACTTACAGTATTCCACAAGTATGCATGTGTATCACATGGGTTATTATCATCCTAGTTCGATCATGAACCACATCAACATGCCTTAAGATAATCCTTTTGTTACATGTATTTATTATCAACACATGAATAAGGGGAGCCAAATGATTATTTAAGTGTAATTACATAAATATCCATTGAAATGAAAGTCCTACATAATAAAGGATGGAAGGATGAATGATTTGACATTATATTTAAATTTATAATTAATAATTGTAAAACAATCCAACAAATAAAATTAAAAAAACAAATTATACATAGGTATTAATCAAGTTCATGAATGTTCATACATATGCAATGATTATAAAAAAGTACAATAGTTAATAATCATTTCTATTCATTATTTATTATTAAAAAAATGTGATTACATTAATTAATTAATTAATTAATTAATTCCATTATATCATAATGTATATATTAATTCTCTTGGAAATATGAATCATTAATGTATTCATTGAAAATAAACAGCATAAAAAATAATTATAGATAAATAAATTTATCATTTTTAATTTTTCAAAACCTTTATTACACTATAAAAAACATCAGTTTCCAATCAGTGTAATATGGTTTAAATGTTACAATAAATTATTTTACTGTAATTTAATTTTATATTTTTTTGGGAGACTATATGAAATGTACTATCGATCTACACATCGTGTTCCTCATTTTCTGTGAATCTAGGATAAACACCTAGGGCATCATTGTATATCTTGAATTGACTACACAATATGTACTGACTAGATACATAGTGTGTATCATGATTTTCATGTGTCCCCACAACCAACTAAATGACTCAATATGTTCTTCAGACACATGACCACACAACGTGTAATCTAACTACACACAATGAGTTCTATAATTTGTCTGTATGCATAACCCCCCAAATAACTATGTATATATTTTTCATACTAGAATTAATGAATTACATGTCATGTACACCAGATAACGTTTGTGTGTTTTATTACTCATCCAGTCGTTCATCCTTACACAGTTTCAATCTATTTATTTCACTGCAAGATTACCATGAATTTAACTACTAAACTATGTAGACTACATGACGTGTATGCCAGCTACATTTTATGTATTCTGACAAGCCATGTTCAGACTGGACTAGTCAACATTCGATGTGCAATAAAATCACCAAATTTAATTTCTACTCAGTGTTCTATGTATACCAAGACACATCCAAATATAGTGAACTTGGGTACACAACATGTAATCTTGCTACACACGATGTAGCCCAATCAACTAACCAAAAAAATTTGGCACCTTTCGATGGAATCTCTGATCACTCTTTATCTGGTCTTGGGCCTTATGAAAATATTAATATTGAATAATGAATATTAAAATTTCAAAAACATGTTATTTAAACTCCTGATTGAGAACAAATAATCTATAAATGAAATATCTAACCATTATTTTACATTTACATAAATAATAAAATAAATAATTATAAACATAAACATGGGCTCTTGGATACCACTTGAAGGTTCTGGGTGTAGTGAAAGTGCCTTGGTGGGTGCATAATCATAAAGAATTTTTCAAATTTGATGGAGCATTCTCCAATTTTGCAACATTAAAACGTCATGAACAATTAAATATTTCCATCGAATATTGACATAAAGAATCCTAGAACCTGGAGAGAGGATATTTTCATACTAAATATATAATTAATTTAATTCATCTCTGAATAACGGTTACCACATCTTTGAAATTTTTTTTATGATGATGTTGTTGACAATACAAAAAACCTATTTAAAATTATCATCATTGTTCTTATAGGATCTAGTTGTAGAATCCCTATAGTGGGGATTAACATGTGCTCCTTTGATTTCCAAACAACTCTGATGGAATGAAAAGTTCTACCACCACAGATCAATCATCCTAGGCCATACATCTTGATCACTTCAAGATCCTTTAGGTTTGAATTAGTTCTTATCATTATTGAGAATATGGTGAGGAGGAAGAATCTAGAGAGAAATATGTTATGCACAACGATTCTGAATTCTTGATTAAAACCTACAAAATAAAAATAATAAAATATTCATAGATGTAGGGTTTAGGTTAAAATATTATTTAATTTCATAATATCCCTTAAATAATGTAAAAAATATAATCTTACCACTTTCTATAAAAGATAATAATATTAAATAGAGTTCATTAACTGGCGCAATGATAAATATTAGTTTATGAGCTGGAAAATTAATATTTATCACTAGACACAATCTTGGTCTGATCACATTCCTAAGAATTTATTGAATACATGAATAAATATTTATGTAAATATTTTATTCCTAAATAAATATTTTATTCAAAATCTGGATAAAAAATATTTATTAAATATTTAATAAATCGTATATTTTTTATTCACAATTTAGAGAATAAATATTTATTAATGTTTGTGATCAATAAAACATGAATAAAATTATTCTTCGGCCTATTGAATAATATTTTATCTAATAATTAAATTCAAATTGAATTTAATCAAGCTAACTTGAAACACTTATTGTTTGACCCTCCAGGATTATTATTCATTAGCATTAGGTGGGGTTTCTAGAAGTCCAAGATTATAGTTTAGCATCAAGTTAAGGAACCAAAGATAAATGACTTAATGTCATAATTTTTAAAACCACATATGAGTGATTATTGTGTAATGTAATAATTTTTTCAAAATATATCATCAAGAAGGTTTCATATCTATTTCATCAACCTATAGGATAGATATTTCCTTCTTTGAATATCTAAAATAAACGGATTGTTACACCATGGCCATGGAATTTAAGGTGATGGTTCCATTCCAATCAATGGTTTCAGATATCAACTTCCATAAAGATTGAAGGGATAATTTCTTCCTAGAATAATCTACTAATAACATGTCATTCATGATACACCCAATGTACCCTACTAAACATGAATATATGGAATCATAGTTTAGGTTAGTAAATCTAAATATGTGGGTCATGAGATTCAATAATAATAATTTTAAATTTTAGAACTATTACACACATACAAAGATTAGAATATATGAAGAATCATAAATATAAATAATTACTACTTGTGTTTATATTATCATTCTCTCTCATATTAGAGATTTTAGTGTACCAACTTAATGAGATATAGTCACATCCACTTACGAGTAATCACACTTGACATTCAACATTTTTTTTCCCCATATTAGTATGTTATCGAACTATATAACTATATTTAAGAATATCACCCTAAAATTTCTAGGTTATCATTATAGTGTAGAACAACTATGACCAAATTAGTTTTTTATATTCTCAAGGTCATTATTTCATTTAATTCATATAGAACAATGACCAATATGGAATAAGATGTTTTATTAATATTCAAATATTTGAATATAAATTTAATTAAAAGTAAAAACATTCTTATAGAACAAACTATATAATTTTTATGTCTTGTAATTATAATTAATTAAATATTTTCTAATGATTCAATAAAGCTATTTTTAATATTTATTAGTTGACCAACTTTTAATTTTTAAGCATGTTGAAACTAGTTTATCATGTGTCCCCATTTTTCACAAAAAATATTCATGCATTTCACTTAATGAATATAATGAATCTGGAATAATTCAAAAAAATGATTACTGTATCTTGAATATTCAATTAATCATGAACTTGAAACCACTTAGTAATAATCTACCATGTTACTGTAATATTTGAACAAGACAATCAAACAAACATTCTAACATTCGTTAGTAAAAATAACTATAACAATGTAATATATATATAATGAAGGATTATAAATAATGTATATAAAGGGAAATAAATTTGAATAAGGTTTTGAATTAAGTGCATTATTTAATTATGTTTATTACATAGGTGTTAGGATCAAGGCTAAGTTATTGAAAACTCGAGGTAAGGATTTTACATCTCAATTTCACTTCATTGAGGCATGTTTTAATGTTCAACAGTAATTTGTTATTTCTATAGTGTATATAATTCCAAATAATGGATTTTAGAATACTTCATAATTTTATGCATGGGATTTACATAACCATAATATTTTCAATCTTTCAATGACTTCTTATTCAAAAATTACTAAAGTCGTAAGGGTTTTGATAACTTAATTACCTTTAATTGAGTTATATTATTCATTATTGAACTTTATTAGTAAAAGTTGGTTCTCATCATCCCTATGATGACATTAAGTTATTATACCTCCTTATTTTCTAGGGAATTATGTTTTATATCCACTTCTTCTTCCTTGATGATTACATTTATAAAGTGTACCATGTCCTCTAATGAACATTTATTTTCTGTGTCCATATTTTTTATTCCAGCCAAATTGTTCCTTCTTATTTGGTAAGATATTATGTATTTTATTATGTGACCCTCGTATTTATTTTTACCACTTTATAAAAGAAAGTTTTATTAATTCTTAAAAAAATCAGTTTCAAAAAAATAATAGTTGTGGATATGAATGGAATTTAATTTATAGAACATATATTTTCTTCTAAACCACATGTTATTATACAAGAAAACTATTATTCCATGATTATTTATTTCAAAAAATATTTTTTAAATGTGTATATGAAACTCTATGAAAAATATTTTGGAAATGATTTTATGCACTATTTTACAAACAATTTATAAGGGTTTTAAAGAAATAATTTTTTAAAAAAAATCTTAAAATTTCATTTATCTCCTTAAATTATTTTCCTATAATTGAGTTATAAAAACGCTACCCTTTATTTAATATTTATTAATTATATATTACATAAAATTTCACTTAATACAACTCAGAAGATCAAGAGGTCTAGTGTATTTGGGAAATTAGGTACATTACATAAAAACCTAAAACATAAAATTCAATATCTTTATTGAAAACTTATTTTACATGACCACAATATTCCTTTATACTTAACACTGCATGGTATAACTTGATGGAATCCATAAGAAATAAGCAATATATAAAGCACAATAAGGGGATAAACATGGAATAACATGAGGATAATAATACATATTATACGAGTCGTATCAATGAGGCATAAAGGAACATGAATTATAAGTCACGATATAGCACGATAATCATTACATGGGAAATTTTGAAACAATATACAACATGATGTTAGCATGAGTTAAGGCTCATTGCACATGGAGGAGCATGATTCAAATTTCATTACACATGGAGGAGGATTAGTCAAATATCATTTCACATGAAGAAGCATAATTCAATATCATTGCACATGGAGGAGCATGAGTCAAAACTCAGTGCACATGACGTATCATAATAATAAACATTACCCAATTCATTAGAGCTCTATTAGGGCACACCCTTCATAATTATTTCATTTTCATTCTTAAGTGTTCCACATAGACCATAAAACATGGATTCATTAATAATCATAGTTTATTCCATGATCAAATAAATGTGGAATAAATACATATATATCCATAAAAATAATTATATGTTCATAACAGTGAATACCCTTGATATATAAATTGGTATGGTATTCTCTACACAATAATTTTGGTATTGAAAATCGTGGTGAAATTTTGACAGCATAATGACGTCATATAGAAATTCATAAAATGCAGTGATGAGAGATAAAGGGTATATCATCATTTACACATGAAATAAATAGTAATAGGGACATGGGGAAAATTCACTAACATAAGTAGTTGGAAATAGAATGTGTGACATAATAAAGAGTCTTTAAGTAAGAGGGGAAAACAAAAGAACCCTTAAAAAATTTTGGCATGGTAATGGGTGTACAAAAAGAATCATATGGGGGGTTAATGAGAGTGAAAGGAATATCTCATCATTTATACATATAATGGACAGTAAGGAAATCAAGGAACATAATATCCCAACATATAAAAATTTAATTTAACAAACATAATATAAAAATAAGATCTTTAATGGAAATGAGAATAGAAAAATTCCTTAGAGAATTTTTGGCATAGTACGGCTTAGGTAAGAGAAAGATCCTATACCACCCTAAAAGGGGGTTGAATTAGGGTGTCACCTTTTTCTAAAAAACTATTTTATCTTTTTCCCATATTGGTAGGAACTTTTTTAACCCTATATGATGGATATATGAATAACTAAAACATTCATATGTTGAAGGATAGCACAACACTTTTACTTGGTTCACTACTAAGAGCTACGTCCAAGAAGCATACGCTGACAGGTTTTCAGTCATACCAAAGTCCACTAATCTTAAGTAGTTGTGTGTTATAAAGGTTTAAGAATGGTCACTCTATCCCAGACACACCACCTTTACAAAATTTTAAGGATATCTCATTTTCCCTCAGATCACTTCTGTCTGCTCCCCTAGCTCACTTCCTTTGGAGAAGTCGTACTCAATTTATCAACTTGAAGTTCTATTCAATAAATTGGCATGGAATTCTTTGTTTCTATTCATCATGAGACTTTTCTTGCACCTTTTTCCTGAATTGATTCACCTGAAAGCCCCATCCCCTTAAACATAATGTTTAATACTTCCTTTTGAAAATCTCTTTTGTGAAGCACACTTCTCATCCTTATTCCTTTTACATATGAATGTAAGAATACAACAATTATTTTAATTTTAAACATTATTTATTCAAAAGTACATACACACACTTGATTTTATTTAAATAACTTACTTGAGTGAATATGCATATAGGTACTCCCCTTTTTCCACACATGCTTCTTTTTCACCTTGGTGAAATCATTCACAAAAAAATTATTTATATTTTCTCTTCTTCATGAAAAGCCGAATGGGTGAATGTTACTTGTTCATATTTGTTTAATAACCCCAAATTTCATTCAACTTATGTACATGAGTTCATGTGTATCACTTATGCATTATACATTATCACTTGTGCACATGCCTTATTTTCTTCCATTTTATAACTTCAACTATGCATGTGCATGCAAGAGTGAACCTTCGTTCAAGTTGTGACTTTAAAAATTCTACTTCATCCAAGGGGTGTGTGGATATCCCACACTCATGATGTGTGGTCCTTCATGAAATCAAGTGTTACGTGGTTATCCTTCATAAAATTGAGTGGTAGGCAGTTCTCCTTCATGAATCCAAGAGGTACACAATTATCCTTCATGAATCCAAGCGGTATATGGGACCTTCACTTCACAAAACCAAAATGATTCATAGTTCACTCTTCACAAACCTATAATGGTTCATGGATCGTGATTTCCCTTCAAGAACTGGAAGATCAGAGAGACTCTGTTTCTCAAAACAAGATCTCTCAGGTGGTAGGCGGTAGCCCCTCTCTCAGCCTCGGAGCATCTCCTTTTATAGGTGAGGATAAAATATTTTTCTCATTTCAAATCACTCAAGATATGCCATTAAGATTGAAGCTTTGAATGGCTGAGGTCTTCGGTGTTTTTAAAATATTCTACCCATTTATGAGATACACTGATATTCTCAAATGTTTACTTTTCATAGGTTATCTCCTATCACTTAAAAACATCATGTACATGCACTGATATCTCATGAAAATCTCAATCATGAATTCTTGTGCTCTATGATGTGGCCTTGAAAATTTTTTTGCTTTGACCAAGTTCAAACTTATTGATTTTGTTTCATGAATGAAAATGAAATTGTATAAATGATCTCATGGATTCCCTACAACCATAATGCAGTGGTTTAAGTCATCAACGGTGGTCAGAAGGTCGATCATGGAGGTGAGGCTGCATCTCCAATGATCTGTGTCATTAGGATCCCTTGGATGGTTCAGAGGTTGATGATGATGGCATGGAATCTCCTCGGTCATTGGATCATCTCAGATCAGACATGGAAAATGGCAATTAGATCATAGGACACAAGATGAGGCATTCGACAAAGACCTTGAGTGGGATCATATGGACATTTGAGATTGCTTCTCTCATTTTAAAACTCATCCCACATAAAAACACACACGCGGTGAAGCCAAGTTTTAATTATCAAATTGCTATGGAATTTGATAAGAATTCTCCTCCATCCCTCCACAGTACCTCTATGTACCATGTTCTATATGGGAGCACTCTGATCTCACCCTATGTGTGGGCTTTGGCTCAACTATGAATTTGAATTGCTTCCATGTGCCCTCCTACGGGCCTATACATGGCCTACGTGCTGGCACGACTATGTCCAACCCATTCCACCTTTGGGCTTGGCCAGGGGCTGGTTCCCTCAATACGGTTGAACATGAGTTTCACATGTGATGGGATTGAGATATCCTAGAATTTATTTAGGGTTGGATCAATTTTTTAAAGTAATCCTCATAAAAATTATTCTAAGTAAAAAATACATGGCCACCTCTCTTCAAATGCCAATCCCATGCATACATCCCTCTATTTTCCTCTTCTTCATTTTATTTTTGGAACATTAATTCCAAATCACATTAATCATCTATATAAGGATGATACATCAACTACCTTTAGTGTTGTAGACAATTATTATGATTCCATAACAATTCTCTGTGCATCATCACTTCATCCATTCTCTATTAACTTTGGAGGTCTCCTTCATCTTGATCATCATTGACAACCTCTTTGACGTCCATTGACAACACATACAACTTATACCCAAGAGTGATCAAAATAGTAATGGGAAAAATGAGTGGAGGATAAATGATCCCTCATAAAAATAACATCAATTGGACAGAAAGTTAATGATTACAAATTAATTATAATACAATAAATTTAAAATAAAAGAATTAATCTCAATGAAGGTGTTTCAATTCAAATGTGAGGAGATAAATCCCTTACTTGGATGTGTGACTCCAAAGGATTACGAGATGATTTTTGGAGCTTGGGGGTTCTTTGGGAGGACTCTAGGGAGTAGAGATAATATTTTAGATGATCTTCAAAGAGTTTTAGTGAAGATAAATGGTAGCTTGGGTGGGTTTATAAAGGAAAGGTGGGGGATTTCTTTATTATTTTGGTTTTCGACACTTCATAATAAAATATTAAAAAAAACCACCCATGATTTTTTCTCATGGTTTCTAGAAAATGGGAGTGGAATAAATTATTTTGTGAGTCTAAGGGCCGAAGATAATAAAATATTGTTCTTTCTTATGTGGAGGTGAGTCGTACTTTCAAAGAAATTATTTTAAAATCTTAAAACATATTATAAGTCTTGTAGGGTTCACTAAGGATTTATAAAATAAATCAAATAAACTTAAAATTATATTATTTTAACGAAAACAACATATATTTGGACAAATATATCATTTATAGTATTTAATACATCACTATTGGGTCAATATGATGTCATAAAACCAACAGTATATTTATACGGTATTTAATTTATACCCAAAAATTCAACTGACTCAAAATATTATGAGAAATTCACCATTGGATAATTTTGACAACCTGATTCCAAAAATAATATTTATTTTATGTAAATAATTTCTAGATATGTGAATTTTCATTTTTAAAATAAAAACCGACATTTATTGAAAATGACAGGTTTTTTGACAATAATAGTTTTTGAACCCTAATAAAAATTATAGTTGACTTCATTAAAATAATATGATCATTTATATTTAATAAAATTAATTTAATAATAATATTTTATTAAAATATTATTTATTTAAAAAATACATTAATTCATTAAAATATATTCATTAAATAAATTTTAATATTGACCAAAAATACTATTTTTTTCTTTACAAATCATTTACAATGTCACAATAATTGGAAGAAAATATATTCAATATTATATATATAAATAATGTACATAATATTATTGCTTGGTTATTGATACATATCCCTTTATTACACCAGTATAAGCCCTGAGAGTATGGTTCACGATGGTGGGGCTTTCATGGGGTCGTTTGGTGAACATGGTTAGGGTCGTAATCTCGATGAGCTTGAAATTATCCCATAAATGGTTTCAATCAAGACTAAGTTATTTGATCTTAGCATGGGAATGGTCTAAGGAAAACCTCAGAAATTCTAGCTCCCTCAGAAGCTCTGATAAATGGGCTTTATTGGGTATAATCGAACTGGATGAGGACATCACTTTCTTTTTCTGTATCAAAAGGATTTGTTAAAACCCTATATTAATACTAGTCAGGTGATCACTATTCAACAGCTATATTATCAACGATAATTATATTTAACTATAATTTAAATAAAATTGGATCAAATAAAACATAATAAAGAAATGTGTTTTCTATATCCAATAAATAAAAAAGGTGAATTTTATTCATAACAATTTGGGTCGTTATAACCTTCCCCCCTTAAGAAATTTCACCCTCAAAATTTCCTTTTCCAACACTAAAACATATGAGGGAAACTCTGGTTTATCACCTCCTCTAGTTACCATATTACTTCTTCAAACTTTTGGTTTCTCTACAACACTTTGACGAGGGGCATTGCCTTATTTTATAGAACTTTTTCTCTATGTTCTAAGATCTTAACTAGCCACTCCACATAATAAAGGTCATTCTCTTATAGTACCACCTGTGGATTGAATACATTGTATGGGTTTGGGATGTACTTCTTTAAGAGGGATACGTGTAATAACATCATGTACTTGAGGCATGTTCAGTGGTAGTGCTATTCAATAGGACACTTCTATGATATGATCAAGGATCTCAAAAGGGTAGATATACCTTGGACTAAGCTTTCTATTCATCCCAAATCCCACAAATATCTTCCAAGGAGATATTCAAAGGAATACTGTGTCTCCAACATTTAAATCTAGGTCACTTCAATGATTTTCAGCGTAACTCTTTTGTTGACTTTGAGTAGCTTTGATGTGGTGTCAGGTGGTCTTAACCTTCTCCACCATTTCTTCAACAATTTCTGGACATAGAAGTTTTTTTCCTAACTTTATTCCAACATGCCGGTGTTTTGCACCTATTCCCATAAAGGTCTTTATAAGGGTATATTTGGATGCTTGAATCAAAACTTTTGTTGTAAGAGAACTCTGTAAAAGGAATATGTGGTATCATCATTATTTTAAGTCCATTGAGAAATCTCTCAACATGTCATCAAGTTTTTTGATAGTCCAATCATATGGTCCATCAGTTTGGTGGTGATAAGCCATACTAAAATTAAGATTTATTTTTATAGAATACTCGAGACTTTTCAAAAACTTATAGGTGAATCTGGGATCTTAATCAGACACAATAGATAGTGGTACTCCATGAATCCATAACACCTCTCTAATGTATATATGTTCTAGTTGATCTAATGAGAAATCCTCTTGAATCATGATGAAGTGTGTAGCATTTTTAATATGATCCACAACAACATAGATAACATTCTTTCCCTTGGATATCTTTGGATGTCTGATGACATAGTCTACGTTGATGTTTTCTTATTTCTATGTTGGTATGGGTAATGGTTTCATTATCCCCTTAGACTTATACCTTTCAGTCTTCACTTACTAACATATCAGGCACTTTGATGTATATTTGGAAATCTTCTTATTAATGTTATCCCACCAATAGTGCTCTCTAAGATCTCAATACACCTTTCTGTTTCCTAGGTGAATGGAGAAAGTAAAACTATATGCATGTTATACAAGTTCTTTTTTTAAAATCATGATTTGATGAAACACATAATTTTTACCCAAATCTCGCAATTCCTTGTTCATTAACATTTAAGTCCAAGGATTTCTCTATTCTGATAGTTTCCACTTAATTATAGATTCCCGCGTCATCTTTTTGAGAATATATTAACCGTTCAAAAATATATGGTTGAGAATTAATTTGTGAAAGGATTGATGATGTTACTTTCTTTATGATTACCATGTCCATATTCTTCAAGTCTAAAAAGATTAGATCCTTTTCAATTCTCATCAGTGACAGAATTATTGGATCATTTCTACGTATAGAATCTGTCACTTTGTTCTCTTACCTATGATTGTAGTGTATTGATAAGTTGTAATCCTTAATGAGATCTAACCATATTTATTGGAACATATTTACCTATTTATGTGTGAATATATATTTGAGACTTTTTTTATCCGTATATATTTCACACTTCTCCCTAAAGACATAATGCCTCCATATTTTCATTAAGAAGATCACAGTTTCCAACTCCATATCATGTGTGGGATAGATTTTCTCATGAATTTTCAACTTCCTTGAGGTGCAGGGAAATTATTTTTTATTTTTCATTAACACACATATCAATCCCTTCTATGAAGAATAACTAAAAATTATGAAAAGATCTCCACTTTTGGGTAGTCTGAGTAGAGGTCTAGTGATAAGTATCCTTTTTAGCCTCATGAATATTTCATCACATTTATCATTCCAATCAAATTTTACTCCCTTTAGAGTTATCTTGGTAAGAGGTCTTGAAAATCAGGAGACATTTCTCACAAATTGGCAATAATATCCAGCTAACCTAAGGAAGCTACAGATATCTATCACAGATATTATCCTTGTCTATCTTTCAATTACTTTTTATTTGAAGGATATACAGATATCCCATTTATTTGGATGATATTCTCCAAGAATGATACTTATTCCATCCACAACTCACACTTTATATACTTTTTATGGAGCTTCTCCTTTCGTAAGGTCTTTAGCACAGTTTTTATATGCTTCTCATGATCCACCTTGGTTTTAGAGTGTATTAGAAAATCATCTATGAAGACTACCACAAATTTTTTGAGGTAATTGATAAATAATATATTCATAAATTCCATTAATATTTCTATAGCATTAATGAGTCTTAATGGAATCACTATGAAATCATAATTCCCCTACCTTGTACGAAAAGTATTCATAGGTATATCCTCCTACTTCACCCTTACTTGGTAATATCCATACCGCAGATCCACCTTGGATAAGTATTTTTCTTTACATAGTTAATTGAACAATTCATCGATTTATGGAAAAGGATACTTCTTCTTTATCATTAATTTTTTATGTTCATGATAATCAATGCAAAGTTGCATTGACTCGTCATTCTTCTAGATGAATAGAACCAGTGCACCCCATGGTAAAGCACTTGGGCATATAAACCCTTTATCCATATTCTCTTATAGTTGATTATTTAGCTCCTCAAGTTCCACAACATCCATTATATATGGATTCTTAGATATTGGAAACACCCCAGGAATAAGTTTGATCAAAAATTTGACATCTCTATTAGGAGGAATACTACGTAATTCCTTAGGAAACACATCAGCATATTCCCTCATAATAGTCATGTCTTTGAGAATGGTTCATTCCTTAGAATCAATATTTTTATATAATACTCTTTCTCTTAGGGAAATAATATCCATGCTTGAGATGATATTTCTAACGAATATTCATCCTCCTCCTTGAACTTGTATAGAATCAAGGGGTGATTCAACTTATGGAGAGTGATTTCCCTCTCACGAAAATTTATGTTGGGTTTATAAAGGGAAAATCAATCCATGCAGAGAAGTGCATTAAATTCCACCAAGATAATTATGAAAAGGTTCAGTGAGAATTTCAATCCACAAATTATGATATGGGAGGAGTTATATACAATTATGCAATAATTTTCCCATTTTCTAACTTCATTGACATCTCTACTTCCATTCGTTGTGGTCGTGCTGGAATAGTTCTACTAGACTGCAATGATATAAAGTAATGTGTAGAACTATATATGATAACCCTACCTTTCACTTTTTTATTCTAGTTATACTTTATCTAATATATACTTAGGGGTGATTTCTTTTAAACTATTAAACACATAAAGGGGAATCCAATGAAAATAAAGGTATAACTTATAAATTACATTTATCTCCATAATTTATGAGTTTATAGGATTCAATCTATGTTATCCCTAATATACTTCCTAACATATATTCTTATGGGAATTTTTCCCCTTAATAATGGTTTTTAATGAGCATATTAATTTACCAAATCATATCCCCCGGGAGTTTCAAACCGGGTTCATAGTAAGGCATGTTGTTGTGTACCAGGTTACCACAAGTCAAGCCCTAAACACCTTTTTGGAGTTGTTACTTCTAGGTACATCTATTTTAGAACCATTTCTACTTGTATTATCTAGATAGGGATGTATTTTCTTGATAAACCACTTACTCTATACTTACCAAAATTTAGGGGTGTTTTATTACACTTAGTATTATCCCTAAGGGTTTTCACTAGGGTTTTCTAATTTTAATCCAAAAAATAAATAAACCTCCCTATAATACCAACTATAACAACCCTAATCTTTATTTAATATTTAATCATGATTTATTACATAAAATTTCACATAATACAACTTAGAAAATCAAATAAAATTTCGGTATGCTAATGGGTGTACATAAAGGATCATAAGGGGGATTAATGAGAGTGAAAGGAAGATCTAATAATTTATAAACCAAATGTAAAGTAAGTAAATAATAGAAAATTATATCAAAATAAATGAAAATAGAATTTAACAACCATAATATAAAATAAGTTCTTGAATGTAAATGAGAAGAGAAAAATCCCTTATATAATTTTGGCATAGTAACGGCTTAGTTACGGGAACAAATAAGGGGGGGATAAATTATACCTCATTGAAAATAAAATCAATTGGATAGTAATTTAATGATTACAAATTAATTTCAATATAATTAATTTAAATTAAAATAACTAATCTAAAAAAAGGTGTTTTGAATTCAAAGTCAAGGAGTGAAATCCCTTACTTGAATGTGTGACTTCAAAGGATTTGGAGAGAATTCTTGGGAGATTGGGGGAACCTTGGTAAGACTATAGGGAGTAGAGATAAGAGTTTGGATGATATTCAAGGAGTTTTATTGAAGATAAATGGGAGCTTGGGTGGGTTTATATTAGAAAGGAGGGGGATTTCTTAATTATTTTTGTTTTGGATACTTCAAAATAAATATTCAAAACCAAAAACCATCCTGTGGTTTTTTCAATGGTTTATGGAAAAAGGGAGTGTTATAAATTATTTAATGAGGCAAAGTGATGAAGATGATAAAATAGTTCTCTTTCTTATTTGCAGGAGAATCATACTTTTAAATAAATGATTTTAAAATATTAAAATATATTATAAGTCTTGAAGGATTCATGAAGAATTTATAACATAATTAAAATAAAAATTAAATTAAATTATTTTAAATTAAAAACATATATTTTTCTGAAGATAACTTTTATATTATTTATTACATCACTATTGGTCCAATATGATGTCCTAAAACACCCTGTATATTTATACAGTGTTTAATTTTTATCTAAAAGTTCGAGTGACTTAAAAATTTATGAAAAATTCACCATTGGATAATTTTTAATTCCTAATTCAAAAAATAATATTCATTTAATCTTAATAATTTACTAAATATGTGGATTTTAACATTTAAAATAAAGACCTACATTTATTGAAAATGATGGGTTTTTTTACAATAATAGTTTTTGAACCCTAATAAAAATTACGTTGGACTTAATAAAAATTATATGATAATTTATATTTAATAAAAATAATTTAATAATAATAATTTATTAAAATATTATTTATTTTAAAAATCCATTAATTCATCAAAATAGATTTCTTAAATGAATTTGAATATTAACCAAAAATAATATTTGTTCTTTAAAAAACATTTACAAAGTAACAATAATAGGAAGAAAATATATTAAATATTATATAAAAAAATAATGTACATAATAAGTTTACTATGGTCTTGATACATATCCATTTATTTCACCAACATAATCCCTAAGAGTAAGGTTTACGATGGTGGGGCTTTCATAGGGTTGTTCAGTGAACATAATTTGGGTTGTGATCTTGATAAGCTTGAACTTATACCATAAATAGTTTTTATAATGCTTAAGTTTGTGGATATCATATGGGTCTTAGTATAAGATAAATCCTATAAATGTTATCTCCCTCAGAATCTATAATAAATGGGATTAATAAGGTATAATACTACTGAATGTGGCCATCACTTTGTCTCTGTCAAAAGGATTTATTAAAACCCTATATTTATACTAGCCATATGATCACTGTTTAATGTCTATATTATCAAAGATAATGATACTTAATAGTCATTTAAATCCAATTGGATAAAATAAAACATAATAAGTGATTGTGTTTTCTAAATACATTAAATCAAAAAGGGTGATTTTATTCATAATAGTTTGGGTCATTACAGGAGTTGTGTTTCATTATTAACCATTTATGTTCTATTATAATGTAGTTAATTTAGGTGACTAACTTTTGGTATCATTTTATTTTATTTTTGAATTAATTTTATGATATGCCATTTAATAGTGTCATATAACATGTTTTTATTTTATGAGTTATTTTATGATGTGATGATTGTTTTTTCCAATTATTAGAAAAATGTGTGGATTATGAGATGAGTTATACCTATATCTCCCTCAAATTCATTAGGTAAAGGATTACAACTCATGAGGTAGAAATATTTTGAATACAACTTAGTGGGTAGTTGAGTTTATAATGGTTTATTGTATTATCAATTACCACTACTCATAATTTTATGTTTGAATAGGTTGGAAAGTTGCTAGGATAAAAAAAATTAGAAAACATACATTATGATTGTGAAACATTCTTTCCTATGTTACATTGATCATGTAATAGTATTCATGTTTTATTTCCTCATGACATGGTAGAAGTTTTTTCATTTGACATGATATGTTTTTCTTTCATGATTATTGTTAACACTTATTTATTTATGTTCTTTCAAATTATATTCTTCTCTTATTCATGATTTTCCATATTTTTTTATCTAACCATTATGGAATTTTTTACATTATCTCTTAATAAGAGTTTGATCTCAATCCCTTTCTATGATTTACCTTCCCCATGATTTGAATATGATTATGTCTCATGGAATGTCTAATATGGGGTTTGTTTTATGGATAAATGTTCACAACAAGTAAAAAAAGTTTTTTTATGTTTCCAGTCTCCAAGGCACTAATTATTTAGGTTTTTGGTTGTAAAACTATTTATGAGATGTATTAATTAAACCTTGGTATTAATGTATTATTTAAGTATTTTTTGGGTTTTTTTAGGGATGTTTTTTTTATCATGAAATGGATGGGAATGGTATGTAATGTACTAGGTGGTGTGGGGATGATATGTGACGATGTGGTCGAGTTTATTATATAACATGGTATGTTTTAGTGTAATTGGGGATATGTTGTTATGTTTGGGGTTTTGTGACCTTATATTCTTATATCAATGATCAGTTAGTCAGGGGATTTCATATCGTCTCAATATTGGTTTGATCCTGATCAAACCCTAAACATAAAGGTTTGATCCAATATGAGTTTAACTAGGCATGGGATAGGTTGTGTTGTGGTGATGGTTACAGATTTATGGTTTTTTTAATCATGGGTGTTTCAAAAGTATAAATAAGATTTTTATATTCTGTTTTATTATCATGATGGTTCTATTTCCCTTTATTTATGATTATATTTGGTTTTTATTAATTTTTAACCTACACCTATTCTTTTAAATGAACATGTATATTGATTTTTTTAAGGAGAGTCTTATTTATTACTCTCATGTTCTCACCCCGCTATATTATTCTATGTGTTTACAAGATAAATCACCATTGTTTGGAGCTATTTTTCTGGTAGCTTGGATGGACTTGGTTGGTGTAATGGTGTTTAGAATTCCTCTTGAATATATGTTCATGATGTGATGTGTTTGATATATAAGTACCATAAATGTTTTAGTATTTTATCAATAGAATGGTTTATCTTTGGTTTTGATTGGTGGTTATCCCCTTATATCTTATTGTTTAATTATTTTATGAGGGTATTTTCTCTCATTTATGTTTTTTATACCCTTGGTTCTAGTCACCACTCTTTGGCATACTAGTAGACAACATTAAGAGGCACTCCTCATTATTACTAGACTAAGAGGGACACTAGTGAAAGGGGGTCGGGATAGAGTGGTATCATAGATTATGGTTGATGGATTAGATAGATATTAAAGTTAGGAATGTGAGTAATTCATGATATTTGTGGGGATGAAGTGAAACACAAACCTAACATGTAATGTAGACCAAAGAGACTGGCTGGGATATTGATATTTGGGGCCCCTTGGGATCTGCTACATGGAATTTGAAAACCTTATGAAATTTTTATATAAAATTGTATTTTTTTCTGTGTATAATTCATAATTATGTATATGAATAATTTTCATTTACTTCATTAGAATATTCATCATGGATATTATATGTGCTTCTATGATTAATTAACTGAGTTTTTATTGTTAATGATCAACCTTTGTTATTTAACTAATCCCATAACATTAAATAAATAACTAAAATGATAATTAATAGGAGTAAATGTTTTATATGATACTTATTAAAAAATAAATGTAGTGTTCACGTGCTTATAAAAACATAATTTATTTTAAATTGTCCCTTCATTCCATTTTAAAGTGAAAAACATGATGACCTATTTACTGTGAAGTTTGTTTTTATTAGCAAATCATGATTAAATTGTTATTGATATATTTCATTACTGATTTTAAAATCATTTATAAACCATGATTCCTTTAGTATGTTTCATATTGATAGACTGAAATGAATATTTTTGGAGGTATCCTAGTTTTACATTAAATTTTTGAACGAGTCTTTATGTCAAGTGTTACCATACCACTAAGAATATGTACCTTGTATGTGTTAGGAGATTATTTAAGGCCTGGGTCTTAATTGATTGTTTTTTCTAATTTTGGGAAGAAGATAAGAATTATTAGTGTTAACTACTTTTTAAATTTGAGAAATTATAAAAAAATAAAACTTTTCTCTTCACATTCAATCATGAATAAAGTTTAGTGATGCTACACTATTTATGTGTGATGCATCAAATCATGTTTCCATTCCATGAGTAGTTATTGAAATATGAGTGAGAATGTGTAAGGGTAAAATATAGATTGATTGATTATGGAAATAATGTCTAGTATTGAAGTATTCTTATCTGAATTCTTGTTTAAGAATGTTGTAATTTTACCGTGTTGTACTAAAATTTAGGAAAAAACATGCCATATCATGTAATGTGAAATTATGTTCAATCATTGATATATTATTAAAGAACCTTTAACTTTATAATGATATATATAATTCATGGAATAAATTCTTGTATAGTTTTGTTTTTTAATTTGAAAACATGTTTCTGGTGTGGTAAAATGTTTAAAGAACTATTGCTTAAATATTTTAAACATAGTTAGTAAGTACTTAGCATGTGTATATTTTCAATTCTCATTTAGATAATTATGAATTTATATAAATGTAACTTGAATAAATATAATTATTATTGTGAAACACTACTAGATAACTAATTTCCTTGAAATACTAATATATTTTATTAATGATCTATTTTTTTAACTATAAATTGGCATGATAAAGGTTGGCTGACCTGAAATTACCACTAATATTTTTTAATACTATAAATTCATTGAAGTTCATTTAAAATTTGTGTTGAGTAATGGTGTTTCTTACTATGGTTTTGTGTTGTTTTTGTGATTGAATTAATGAAAATGATATTTTATAAAAGGTCAATCATTTAAATTTGGTATTGGAAGAGTTTGTTTGGAAATTTTGAAATTGGTAATGATTCATTTTTTCCACAATTGATTCTAATAAAAATAATGATGAAGTGGTGATTGATTATTGTGTTTTAAAGGGGTTTTTTGTGATTAGTCTTATTCTAGTAATTTATTTTATGGATTAAATCTTATGAAGAGTGGGGACACCTTCCCCATCAAGTTTCATTATTTTAATGACATTTTTAAAGTATTTTAGATGATTTAGGGTCACCCAAAGAGGACAATATCATGGTTCAGTGGAGGGTTCTGGTTTAGTCCCCTCCCAAGAAGTTGGTAGGGAGAAGGTAAATGTAATGAGTTGTGAGAATCGGGGTTCATAGAGGTGAGTGAGGTGATATTCTGAATCTAGATTCTATATTAATGATTTGTGGTTGAGTGGCTAAAAGTTTCATGTGTCTAGTGAGCTTATTTTATTTCAATGTAATATGGTAGGGTATCATCGATATTATTTTCCTATGTATATGTCTATTTATTGGTCTTCGGTAGGGACTTTTGGGAAAAAAAATTATTGACCCACCCATTTTCAACTGAAACCTTGTAGTGGTTTTTGAAATCTTTCTAAAATAATTATTTTCTAAAAGTTTGGAATTTCAAATTTTATCTTACAAACCATTGTGTTTTTATTATTACAAAAGATGATAGTTTTATGAATAAGTGGTATTTATTTTTCAATATTCTCAAGGTTAAAGGGGGTGCTTGGTGGTATGTTCTAATGATAGTGATTTTATTGTTTGAGAGTTATCTATTATGGGCATGGGAATTTATAGGTATTATTCTTGTTGGAAGTATTTCACCATAGTTCTGGATGAGGGTTTCTTTAGTGCATTTATCCTATTTATGAGGTATCTCATCATGACTAGTATGTGAGTTTTTGGGTTTGGTTGAACATGTTTGTTTGAGACCATTATTTATTTCTCAAGGGGTCAATTCCTTTCTCTTGGTTTTTTTTTAAATTCTTGAGTATGAGAATACTTTGAGCAGCATGTGATGTAAGTGTGTAAATTTCTAAATACATCCCTTTACATTTCCAAAAGTCTTATATGTGTTTAGGGGAAGTGTTAATGTATTCCAAGAGGTTCTATATTTGTTATGGTCATTTATAAGGTCACCAAATCCTAGATATGAGCATGATGCTAGTTGATTTAAGCTTATTTAGAGTTTTGGTCATGGTGTGGTCATTTTATATCAATTGTGTTAAGCCCTATGGCCTTTTAAGGATATATCATTTGGTGTTGTGTCACACCATGATAATTGAAACGGCCATGGTGGAATTTTTGGGGTGATAATTTTTAGTTTTGTTAAGGTATAGCCTAGCTTTCATGAGGCTAAGTCTCATGAAAGTGTGTTTCAGAACTTATTAAACTCTCATAGGTGTAAATGAATGTAACATTATGCAGTTATTGTTCCTCACTACATAAAGGTAATTATTCGTAGTGTTAAGGGGGACTATAGGTAGTAATATGGATTGGTTGGATATTTTGGAAGCCATTTTTTATGGAGGGTTCTCTTGTATTAAATGGGGATCGATGAAATACATTTATCTAGCCATTTGGATTAGTTTGGTAGTGAATTGAGTCTAAAGTTAAAGAGAAATAGAGTAGGAAATAATAATTTGTATCTTGGTATTCCATATTCCTTGGAGTGGTGGGTCAGAACTGAGATGGATTTCTCCATATGTGATGATGTTTCCCATGGTGGCGGTTGTTATTTCCTAATTCAGATGCCACTGATTTGGTTCCCTAATATAATTCTCAATGAGGCCCCAAGCATGACTCTCCATATTCTTGAGGATTTTTACTAGTAGTATGGTCTTATGATGTGTCTATTGAGATTTTATTCCCTCATATATATTGTAGAATGAAATAGTGAAAATAACCGGATAACATCCAAATCAGCACATAATCAAAGTGTGGAAGAATTAAATGAATTGAAATAAAAGCATGATATAATAATAAAGAGAATATAATAAAGGCCCAAAAAATTGTGTCATATATAAAACACTAATCTCCAACTAGTTTGATCATATATATATGAGTACATAAGAGAAGCTAAAATACAAGTACACGGTTCTACTGCTAAATCTGAGTGGAACCACAAACCTAGTCTCCATGATAATTTCAAATATCCCAAACCCAATCATAATAAATCCTTATTAGTGGATTCTTTCAATCATTGAGCCTTTTTCCTTATCCTAATCCACCATATATTCATGCTATACGTGAAAATAGATCTAAGGTTTTCACACACACTGTGGTGAACGTATACGGGTTGAGAAATAATCATAGTAGGCCACACCCAATGTTGGACCTATAATCTTCTATCATGATTTCATGCTCATGAAACATTCTCAGCTTAGCCTACACACAACTAAAAATGATAAATAAAATAAATCCATAGTTTATTCATGGGTATGTTATCCTGATCAATGATAACTGTTTCGACCAGTGTTGCAATTTCTCCGAACAAGTTCCATGAAGTGTGTGTGTCTGTGTTTTCTCATAAATTTATATATATAAGTATAAAAATAATATAAATAACTTATTCCACAGTCGATACTTGGTTCCATGATCCCAATCATCTAGGAATCTTGTGAATAAGGCATTAATATGGATTTTGTACCACTCATGCCATGTAAAATCTAGTTGATCCTTCGGTCTATAATCCCAATCGATAATACCTTCTCTAAAATATGTTATAAAAATATCTATGATCAAGATACATCACCTCAGGGGGGTACATTCCCTAACATTGGGATAACCCTTACTCACCTCCAATCATGATAATGAAGGATTCCAGGTAACAACTGGATATCATGTAAATATGGAACGGACTTGTATGTTAATCAAATCATGCCATATTAATCTAGTGTGATGTCTAATACCTAGGTCCTAGTCTACTAACGGTCATGAAATTAGGACTTAGATAGTCCCTATGGGAGATAAATCTTAGGCAGCATGTAAAGGAATCTCTCTAGATCCATGTACATGCTCGGAATCTATTCAATAAAATGACTAAACATCGTACTCTGAGATAAGTCTAGTAACTATACTAATGGTGTGTACACCTGAACCTAGGAATAATCCTAGGTGTAGCTTGAAGAGAGAGGAATAATCATCGAGTACCTAAAGAGGGGTCTCACACATCCTTATAAACCTACCTATATAACCCTTAGTAGGGGAGGAACCCCAGTGAAAAATGGGACTTCCTAAAATGGTAAACTCTGACCATATAAGTCACATAAAATAGATCCTAGTAATAACATCTAGGAATCCCAGTAAACATGTAGGCTAAACAGCCAAATCATAAGAAGTATGTCTGAGTATCCAAATAATCAAATAGGCTCAATAGCTAGATCCCAAGATGTATGTATGTGCATCATAATAAAATAATAATAAAAAAAAGGCTCATAATCTAAATACTAGGAAATACATTAGGGCATCCCCATCATATTTCTAATAATTTTAGGATCATCCATTAGACTCTATGAATTACCTATGGAAATCATAGTTGCATCATGAGTAACCATGATAATGTATAAATAAAGAGTTAGAGTGGTTGAACGCCGAACCCCACCACTACTTCCACAGCCCCTTGAGATTACATATTTGTTATAGGTTCAATGGTGATACTTGCTTCTATCTCTACCCAAACCCCCCCCCCAATGCACAAGCTCAGGGTCTGTCAAACAGAGAGGCACCCACTAGGTACCTCATGTCAAAACACTAGAGAGGCATCCTACTTGGGATCCTTGAAGTGCACACATAATTGAAGACATCCCATTTGGGATCTTCTAATTCAACATGTAATAAAATGAATCCCTATTAGGATTCTCAAAATTAGTAAGCTAATGGAGGCATCCAATATGTGATCCTCAGAAATAAGTAGGTAGGAGAAATCACCCTACACGGGATTCTCTAGGTTGAAATGTAAGAAGAGGCCTCCAACATGGGATCATGTAGATAAACTAATCACATAGCCACCTATGAAATAAGGTAACATATCTCAAATAATATGTCCTTAAGGGAAAATCACCTCCTACATTTCCCTTTAAAGATGCATTCCCTAACTCACATTGGGTATGGTTGTATACTACTAAATAGCTAGTGCATATATAGGGTATGGTTGTGTACTACTACATGGCATGGACACCTGGGTTCAGACCATGCTCTTGCTACACGGCCCTGTTCCCCTTACATGGGGTGTCATCCCAAGTACCCTAGTTGTATGTCCATGTAAAAATACACGTAAAGTACTCAAGTTACATAGTGTGTACTTTCCAGAACTCATCTTCCCATGTACCCAACTACACGGCCAAGTACATGGCCTTGTATTACTACATGGTGTGTACTAAAATTACACAACATGTACTTTCCAAAAAAATAATCTTCCTTGAATAGTAATAACATACAAAGTTTTTAATGGAACCACACACCATGTGGTCAGGATTTCCCAAATGATAACCCTTGTAATCATCTTGGAATGTCCATTTTTTCTGTTTAAGCATAGATCGACCCTCCGGGGGTCCTTACCAACCATAAATGCGATTTAAAATAAAAAATGGTAAATATATGAGTATTTATAGACTAAAATTAAAATCATCCTACTTTTGGGTGGAATCCACTGAAGATTTCCCTATTTATTTAATATGTAGCTACTGTAAGGTGAATCGTCTCCTCCCAAGCCCCGTGATAGTACATCTCTGTCTATCTCCCTCTTTATTTGTCACTATAACTATCCCATATTGGTCAAAATTAAGGAATATCATAGGGGGAGTGCATTATAATCCAAGGAATGAAAGGATAAAATAAAAGTGGAAAAATAAAAGTAAAACAATAGAAAAGGAAAGGAATAAAGGGAAATAGGGTATGGGTCTGATCCCAGTACCCAACATGAGTTTATGCCTTGCCTAAAAAAACCCATTAAAGGCTCAATGATGGATATATAATCACAATTAGATGTTCCATTCAATATATATAGCCAAAAAAATGTGTATGAATAAATTAATATTTAATTAATTAATTATTAATTATTAATTAATCCTCAAAACTCTGAATATCTCTAATTTCCACAAAACTACTATCTTATGAAAAACATCTTATTTTGGGACTAATGGAGTAGTTGGAAACATTATCTAAGGAAATATTCTTTGGTAAAAGACCATTTTACCCCTTATAGGAATTTGAAAGCAAAAAAAATAAAATTTTAGCTCCATTTCATAGTTTGGAAAAACATGGGACTTTATAACCTCCCCACCATAAACCATCTCATCCCTGAGAGTCCTTCTTGGTCAAATTGCATCCATTCCCTCATACCAAGAATCTACACAACTATGTATATTTATCATCCAATAATCAGTATCATAGAATTGATAACTCTCCCACAATAAATACATTTAATTGAGACCAATATGGTCCTCCCTCCATAGAAGTATGCTTATCGTCACCTTGAAAACTGAAATCCAGTTTCAACTGAACATAATTCATCATGCGCCAAAAAAATGACTAGTATGGAAAAAAAAATCTCATACTAGAGCATCACCTTGAAACATCAAAACATCACCTATTCCCTCTTCATGAGAATAGCTCCCATGAAAAAATTGAAATTCAACTGAAAATGAGGTTCCCCACCCTCAATTCCCAAAGGTTCACTTCCCACATTATGGCTTACCTTATACCAAACCTCAAGTGAAAATCCCATGGATTATTTTCTTTAAACCATATAGGATCTTTAAAATGAAAATAATCTTGATTTATAGCCATTTATCTCACAATATACTCTGGGTGATGTCAAGATATTGGGAATGATCCTCTCTAGACTAGGATTATTCTAGTATTTCCCCTGATAGGTTTGTAAATCTCTCCCTGATCCACCCTCACATCAAACCAAGATATACTTTCCTTTACCAAAATATTAACACCATGTATCCAAACAATGTGTGTCTTGGTCCATCCATAGGTCATACACCTCATGGAACCATATTTATTCTTAATGTCTCCTCTACCATGGAGGGACATTCCACATTTTACCACAACTTTTGGGAAACCATTCCCAAAAAAAATCTGTAAAACCATTAGTCCTCAACTCACACATTACCACTCACCGATTTATAATTTAAATAGAACCACACATAACTAAGATGTACCATTATCACCAGAATCATTCTCCCATGATCCATACATCTCAATTCTTGACTAAACGTACTACACAGAACATCAGCCTCATAATCTTGAAGCCCCCTTAGAACTCTTAAAAATAATTCACATCACATATGCCATGATTTATTCCATGACTACCTATCATACGATTTCATTTTAATAATAATCATTTTCTCATATTCTATCAAGATCATAAAAAAAATTCATTGGTAAACTGGGTCAGTAAACCAAGCATCCCTAACCATTAAAAAATCAATACACAAGCACTCTAGGTGCTTCCTTAGAAGCTAAAAGCATCCACATGCCTATATCACAAAAACCCATCACCCATCATGAATTTTTTTCTACACGACCATGTAACTAAGATCACTACATAACAGGTAAACTATAAACCCAGACCTTCCCCTCTTATAGGTTACTCAAGCTCAAAAAAATATCAACTGAAAAGGTTCTAAGTCAAAACTAAGGGTCTATAGGTCTCCCACTTATCCCTATTGATCAAGTATCATATTAGGGTAACTAGGTCCAACCACCTAGCTCATCTGTAAAACATCTCACAAATTTCACTTCCCACGGGGATTCAACCGCACGCCCATCTCATCGCAGGGCATCTAACATGCCAGTCAACCCTCTCTAAGGGAGGTAAAGATAATACAGACCTACAATGGTCAAAAATAATAACATTAGATTACCAGTATCTGATCCTCTCTGAGTATCCTCATACGAACTACCCCTAGAGGTCGTGATATAAAAGTAAAAATAAAAATGAACTCGCACCCACCAGGAATCCATATACTATAATACCCCCTTGAGGTTCCAGTTCACCATAAATGTTAGGTGCCTATTTGCATCATACAAAGTGACATGACTAGATCACCTAAAAAAGGCACTAGTGGATGATGTTGACCTATGAGGGCCATCAGTATGCACACATAATTGTCTCAATGATATTTGTTATATCATAAAAACAAATTTTTGTTAAGAAAAATTTTATTCCAGACTGTATGGGAAAACACTATACTGGTTGTTACAGACATTTTAAATAACTGAATCTAAGAGAAAAATCTCCACTAGTGGACCAACACCTAGGAATCATATTCCCTATAAACCTATTAGTGTCTATTCACATCTCTTAGATGAGGACTGAGTCATCAGTATCACTATCAAAAATCGCACCATAGATTTACATGACCTACCATCAGAAGGAAATGTATATATACAATTCCATAAAATTAGGTAGAATTCCACAAATAATATATATTGTAAAACACCATTTAGTATATTTTAGACACTTTAAACCATTGTGCTCTTTTTTCAGTAGTAAAACTACACACTAGAAATCCTATAACATGTGGACCCTATGTTCCAAATATAGCATAAGAGACACCTCTTTCCGTTTCCTTCCAAGATTCAAAATTATTCAATGGCATATTTCCAGTGGAAAAGTTCCATAAATACATCAATGGTCTCTCACCAACAGGCTAAGATCCATAAATCCATAGTAAATTATATACTTCACATCACATGTGCATCACTCAAAATGAAAATCATATTCAACTGTAACATCACATATCCAGAACAATAATCCCATATCCCTTGAAACCAAGACTTCTTATCTGAACAGGTGTTCTCAACTCACCAGTTTGATATCCGTCATAGGTTTCAACATAATCATAATACTATTATATACTATATATAAAATAGTAATACAATAAAAATTAACTTCTCTTATACCACTTTGTATCATCCCAACCTAGATGCCACTAATATGGTGCCCTGATCTAGTTCTCCATAAGGCCTCAATCATTCATCTTCATACATAAGAGGTTATTGACTAGTAGCGAGGGCCTAAGGTGTAATGGTGGAGAGACTATTTACCCATATCAGATTTAGAAGAAGTGGAAATTACCAAATAACATCCAAATCAATAAATAATTAGAGTGTGTAAGAAGTAAATGAATAGAAAAAAATCATGCAATAATGATAAATAGGATGGATTAAAGACCTGAACATCCATTTCATATATAAAACATCGATCACCCACTGGAATAATTACATATACAGGAGTAAATAAGTGAAAATAAAATAAATTTACATAGATCTACTACTAATTCCAAACCAAACCACATACCCGATCTCCATGACATTGTCGAGAAGATCTATCCCAATTATAAGAAATCCAAATGATATTTTTTTCTTGATCATGAAACCATAGGCCTCATCCATATCCATAATAAATCTATGATCAACATGAAAGCATAAAAAGGAATACCTGCACACTGAGGTGAACATACAGGGGGTGAGAAATAATCTCAGTAGGCCACCCCCAATGGTGAACCTATAATCTGCTATCATAGGTGAATTCTCATGAAATATGCTCAGTCAAGCTAAGACATGGTAGGAAATTATAAATAAAATAAATCCATAGTCGATCTGTAGGTCCTTGATCGTGATCGATGATACCTTCTTTGACCAATGTTTCAATGTATCTAAGTAAGTGACACAATATACATATATATATACCCATAAATATATATATATATATATATATATATATATATATATGTTTGTTTGTGTGTGTGTGTAAGGTGAAAAATAATATAAAAAACTCATTCCATAGTAGATCCTTGTGTCCATTACAGGAATCCAATGAATTAGGTATTTAGCTAGATGTCGTACCACTCAATACATGTATAATCAAGTTGATCCTCAAGTCTATAATCTTGATCAAAAATACCTTCTACAATCGATTCCAAAAATGTCTCTAAGTAAGCTACATCACCTCAGGGGGGTATGTTCCCTAACCCAAGGATCACCCATACTCACCTCCAGTCACTATAAGAAAGGATTCCAAGTAACAACGAGAAATACTTTAAATATGGAACTGAGTTGAATGCCATACCCCTCGTTCCATGAAAATCTAGTCCAATTTCTCAGAAATAGGTCTCAATACATAGGTGGTCACAACATCGTGGCTCAGATAGCCCCTAATTGGGATGACCCAAAGGCATCATATAAATAATTATCTTGAGATCTAAGTACATGATCGACATCCAATCAATAAAAAAGATCAATAGTCAGCTCCTAAACGTGTCTATAAAGTATAGTAATGGTGCATCAACCTAACCCTATGGAGCATCCTAGGCATCACTTGAAGAGAGCGGAGTTATCCTTTAGTATCTTAAGAGGGGTCTAATACATACTTATAAACCTAACTCTATAACCCTCAGCATGGGAGGAATCCTAGTGAAAAATAGGACTTCTAGAAATGGTAACATTTTACCATGTAAGGCTTATAAACTGAATCCTAGGAAGTATTTTTGGGTATCCCAATAAATATGTAGGCTCAATACCCAGATCCCAAAAAGTATGCATGAGCTTCCAAACAATCAAATGGGATCAATATTTGGATCCGAGGAAGTATGTATGAGTATACCAAAAATATAATAATAAAATAAAAAGGATCATAAGATAGATCCTAGGAAGTACATCTAGGAATCCCCATCATATATCACACCACTTAGGCTCATCAACCATATACCAGAAAGTACCTTTGGCAATTATAGTTTCATCATGAGTAACCATTTAAATTTATAAATAAAGAGTGTTGATGGCCAAATTCTTAAACCCACCACTACTTCTATAGCCCCTATACCATAAAATTTAACTTCCAAAGATCTTGTGGTAGGTAACTTTTTAAATTTAATCTCTTCGATTGATTACATTATATATAACACTGAGCATAATCAAATGATTAAATATTATTATTAAATTGTGATAGTTATCACCTATCTATTGGAATGAAGGGTATGAATGAGATTAAATAAATGATGAAAATAAACTTTACACATGTTTATAAATTGAAATCACTAGTTACCAATTAGTTATAAATGAAAATAAATTCTAATTTAATATAAAGGATGTGTTTTTATAAAAAAACTTTTTTAGGCCAATAATGGAATTTTATATTAATAAATTAAATTAATCAATATTAGTGAAATTTATTAATGAAATTTATATGTGATATATTCTATAAATTTTTTTTAAAATCATCAAAAAAATTATATTCTCAATATAATAATAAATCTAATTTTAATCATAAAAAGTTATATTTTTCTAAAACACAATTATTCCACCTCTTGATGGTGCACCAATTTTAAATATAAATTTTTACACTTTTATAAGTTTTATTTGAAAAAATAATGTTCAGTTTTTAAATTGAAATATCAAAATTATCTTAGTGTTAATTTTTGTTTATTTTTATGATAAGTTTAATTTCATTGATGAATAGTGAAAATATTGAATTTTAATTGAAAACTGATTTTTATATAATTTATTTATATAGTTAAATTATGTTTTAAATTTATTTTAAAGTATAATTAGTTCAATAATAGATCAAAAAATTCAATTTAGGTCATTTTAATCAATTTAAAATATATATTGGACATAAAACATTTCAAACTTTTGGGCTTTTCACTTTAAAAACTCATTGTTTCGTTGTGTCTGTAGGATTAATTTTAAATATAAGTTTTCCAATTATGTAAATTAAATTAAGTAAAATGTATTACACATTTCTAATTTTAAGCTGAAAATTATTTTTTAAAGTAAATTCCATTTTTTGTCATAAAAAATTTTGTGTGGTAATAAAATTATTTACAGTGGTATTGGTAAAACATGAAACGGGTTAAAGTTAAACAGGTAAAGGATTAAGATACCTAAAAAATAAAGTATTTAATGGTTTTTTTTATTTATAGACCCTAAAAAACCTATGGAATATTAATTTTCATCTTAAGTTGTGTAAAATTAATTTCACCTCAACATGGTTGGCTTTAAATATAAAATATTCATTATTTTAATCACTTAAACCCACTTCTCCTCAAGTATAAATACCAATCCTTACAACCCCATTTCGAATAAAAAGTTTTAAAGCTCCTGAAATTTATAACCAAAAATCTCCTAATCACTCTAACCACTTCCATGTTCTTCTAGTCTCACTAAAAGACCTAATACAAGGTTCTTAAGGGGTCCTCTAAGGAGATGATATTCAAGAGGTAATTTTTCTCAAAACACCTCTCTTAATTTCTTTTCTTCTTCTAATTTATCCTAATATCTTCCATACATCAAGGAATAATATTTCCAAAATAATTTACATAATTTAATTTAATTTTTATAATGTAAAATATTATATCCATCACTTTTATTACCTCCTCATAATCAAATAAATGAAACTATTGTCCAAATTTATGCAAGTTGATCATCTCTGTGAATAATGATTTTGTTTATTTTTCATTACCACCTTAATGTATGGTCATAAAACTACTATTACAGTTAAATAAGATTTTAATATTTATATTATATCCTATTTAATGTTCAAAAACTAATATATACTCATAATAGTAAATAAAACAAAACTAGTTCATGATGTAGAAAAAACTGTCAAAATAGACTAATCATTTATCATTAACATTTTATCAAATGAATAATCCTCAGGATAGAAAAAAATGATATATGGGACCATTTATACTTCAATAAGTTCATTAATACCATTTCATTCCACTTATGGAGTTGTATTCCCATTTGAAAATATAATCCATAATTATACACAAATGAACCAATCGTGAAACCATGAAACGAACGCACCTAAAACCTTGAAAATAATGAAATGATATTAAGGTATAGGTAGAAAGATGTTAAAAAATCATCACATAAGGTATTATAAATATGAATATAGTTATTTAATGATTTAATAACATTATTTAAACCATTATACATGAGGTTAAATTATGCACCACTAAAGTGAAGCTTGAGGTAAGGGTTTTCTCATCTCACGTTTACTTCTTTGAGAATATTCCTTATTCACCACTTATTTTTATTATGTAGAGAATATACTACCCAGGAATTTATTTTAGGTTTCTTATCCTTAAACTTTTTGGATTTTCATATCCATATGAGTATCTCTTTTTCATGGGGTATATGGTTTCAAAGTTACCAAAGTGGTAATGGATTTTTATCATAACTTTTCTACTTTGAGACATTTATGAGGTTATAAACCTATATTATTTTATAAGGTGTATATACTGATCCTTTGACATGTTATATCATGAATATCATCATTTTCATTATATTATAATTTTCATTTAATTTTATTCCTTCATGGGGCTTCTAATTCAAATATTTCAAAGTGGTATGGGACACTTAGTAATGTTTCAAGATTATTTCCCTCAAGAATTTTTCAATGATCTCATTTAAAGTATTTTAATATATGTCAGAATCCTTAATTAAATATTTTACTTTATTGAGATTTATCTCTTATGATACCATCTTCCATACTTTAGTAAATGGTTTATGGTTAGTTTTACTGGGGAAGTATTGATATACCATATGAATATTTATTGATTTTGTTGAGGAATGTTGATTTAGTCAAAATTTTTATTCATGTGAGGAATACATTAGAAATGAAATAATAAGTGGGGACTATATATAGAAAAAACCTTTGATGTATCAATTGTCTCGTTGGATGAATTTAGTGGGTGAAAACCCATTCATGTTTGTTTCTAAGAAGAATCAGATGGGTTTCTACCCATAGACTTAAATTGGTATGACGATACATCTTAACAGTAACTATCTAGAGGATATATATTTATTATTCACACATTAGACATTAATAATTTAATTCATTTAATTTATTACTATCTAGAGTATTTTCACTATGTAAAAATCAATGGATGCATTTTTATTCTCAGTTTATTGATTATATGGAATGTGTATATGGTTATTTACCTTTCTATGATTATTATCCATTATTGATTTATGATAGATTCCTATGTACTTAACCCTCAATGAGAATTTGAGTTCACCCATTTCTTATGTTTTATTTTCCCCTAGGTTTCTAAGAAGGTTATTATGACTGATATGAAGGTTCACGCTATAGGGAATAATTGTGTTCTCAAAGAAAATACTTTTTTAATTTTATGTCCAAAATTTTACTTGAATTTAAAATATGTATCTTGTTTACCAAGACTACTAAACTATTTAGTTCATTGGGATGAAATTTCTAATATCTTATGCCAACGTAATAAAGTAAGGAACTTTCTTTGGGATACTGGAGTTGAGGCCCTTACATACATGTTCAGTATGGGTTATAAGTTGACACCAAATACCACCTCTACCCAAACCCCCAATGAACTATAGCAGGGTTGGTCAAATGTCAGGTCACCCAGTTGGTTCCTCAGGTCCAAACACTAGATATTCATCCTACTTTGGATCCTATAATTCCACACATAAGTGAAGTAATCCCACTTGGGATCCTCAAATTCATCATGTAAGAAAAGGAACCCCCCTTGGGATACTTGGAAATAGAATTCTAGAAAAGGAATCCTATATGGGATCCTCCTAAAGAAGTAGATAATGGATGTAATCCTATATGAGATCCTCTAATTTGAAATATAAGTAGAGGCTTCCCACAGGGGATCCTTGAAAACAACTAATCTCATAGCCTCTTGGGTTATAAGGGCATAACTATTAAGGGATACTTCCTCAAGGGAAAAATCTATGCAATCCTCAGTCATGAGAGATGGATCATGGCCCATAACAAATCAAGTTATCACTATCAGGAGACCATTGTGTTTAATTATTGGAGGAATAAAATCAATATCAATTATCATTTTCCCCAAAAAAAACTCTTAGGAGTCCTCAAATCACCCCCAAGAGTTTCACCGTCGTGATATACATTGGAAAACACTCAAAGTAGACTACTCATGCTACCAATTATGATTCCATGGTTTAAAAACCTAAAAACCCATCAAAGGGGTAACAATAGGGAAGTACATAGTGTGTACTCAAAGTAAATTGTGTATAATCCATAACCTCATGTTTGGGAATATAATTCTACATGGCCTATCTCACATGGGGTTTATTCATGTAATACTACACATCTAGGGTATACATAGGGTCTAGTTATATACTACTACATGGCCTAGACACCTGGGGTATGTCCATGCTCTTACTACACAGCCATGTTACCCTTATATGGGGTGTCTTCTCAAGTACCCTAGCTACATGGTCATGTACAACTACATGGTGTGTACTCAAGGTACATGGTGTGTTCTTTACAAAATGAATCTTACCATATACTCATCTACATATCCATGTAAATGTTCACGTACTACTACATGTAATATACTCAAAGAACACAGGATGTACTTTCCAAAAAGTAATAATCCCCAAATAGTAATAACACATGACATGTGTTCATGGAACCACATGTCGTGTGATCAGGATTTCCTAAACAAGATCCCCATCAATATGTCAAAAATGATTGTTTCTTCCTATTTAATCATAAATCTAACCTCAATGGGTTTCTTAGATACCATAAATGGGATTTTAAACTTAAAAGGGGTGAATTTATGGGGATTTACATAATAAAAATAAAAACAACATACCTTTAGGTGGAATCTGATGAAACTTTTCCCATTTCCATTATCTACAGTTGTCGAATGATGATCTGGATCCTCCTAGTATCTATAGAGCAACCATTATCCCTCTCTCTTATTGTGAGTGGGTTCCCTAAACCTAAATAATTTATGTGATTTAATTTCCATTACATGTATATAGTTGATATATACATGTGTTTATTCTTACCATAATAGTGTTGATACTTCTTCATACATTGTTTTCATGGTAATTTCCTTAGAATACATGTCATGTGAAAAGGTTATATAATTTCCCATATATAATGAGAACCACAAGATGATATGATATTAATCTTAAATATATATTACATATGGTCTAGATGTATCATACTGACAGAACAAATCTTATGTCTAACTATCAAGTGTTGGGGGTTCATAGGCATTAAGACTTATTCTCATGATGTTATCACTTAGATATCTTGATTATATTAGATCATGAGGAATGAAGCACCAATAGGAACACAACATGTTTCAGGTTTCATTGGTTATTCCTATAAATGAACATGTGTTTTGGTCTCTACACTTGAGATGTCATCAATGTGTACCATTTGATCGCATACTTTGATGTAAGGAAAAAACAATAAAATTGAAGTTTTAGTGTGGTATCTTGTGTTGGGTGCATCTTTAATGGTATGCAATTGGTTAAATGATAAATATAGAATTTTTTCTTTTGAGTTGAGGAATATATGTCCCGTGGGCCTAGAGTGACTAGTATGGTAGTACCTTCATTAAATCTTTGGTCATGGTACAAGAATATAAGTCCATCCAATAAGTCCATGAAATATATAAATCAAAAAAGGATGATGACACATGTATACATCCTCCTTTATAAGATATCACAAGACAGAGAGATTATATTACACAAAAGATGTTTTATGGGGGGTATTCATAGCTATGACATTCCTTATCTCCCTAGGAGCCATGATGGGTTACTAGAAACAGTTCCTGGTCTATGGTTTGGACTCATTACTATTGATATAAGAACATAAAGGGTCACACACTAAGTGTATCCACAAGTTCCACCTATTCTAATGAATCAATGTCTAGGAAGAAGCGGCCCCTTGTGTGTGGATTGGTGAACATTTGAGTACGATATATTGTAATTAAAATTAATTCAATTATATTATTATTGTTTATAATAATTATGATTGAATTTATTTTTAAATTTATTCACAAGTTTTTTTATCATAAAAGTGAATATGAGAAAAAAATTCAATGAACATAAGATGTTTGAGATTCGTTAAATTATTTTGGGATCTTACGGGCTGATTTAATGGTATATATTTTAGCATGTAACAACTTATAGTATTAAAAGTGAGTGGTAAAATATTTTTGAAATTTATGAAAAGTTTATGAAGTAAAATTTGTGTCAAAAGATCAAAAATGAAGGTTATTACTTTCCAGGGACTAAAGTTCAATTTTAGAAAGTTTAACCTTGGTATAAAACCTCATTTTAGCTTATTTAATTGTAATCTCCCCCATTTTTAAGAACTTAGTGAGAGAATATCTCATATCATATCCTCTAATGTTCTTATAGAGAGATTATATATAAGGAGAAAGGTCAGATTGATGATGTCTTCTTGATCTAGTTTGGTTTCTCATGTGATCTAAGGTATATAATAAAGCTCTTTGATTTACCATGCTAGAACCCAAGAAACATAGATCAATGATCCATTAGTTTTGGTGCACATGTGGATGATTTAGATGAAAACTATCTTGGAACCTTTGAACCATGACACATTGATGAAGAGTGAATCAAACAGGTGACTTCAAATGAAACAGGTATCCTTTACACTTTCATGCAATATTATTTTTTATGATAAAAATTAATTGCATATAACTCTTTAATAAATCGGGACAATGGGTTTTTTGGATTCAATTTTTTTTAATGTGAATCCAAACCCAAAAAGCAATAAATTTTACATTTTTCATGCTTCTGTTATGCCTTATGATCCTTAAATTGGTATCAAAGAGAACATTTAATTTTTGAGTCGAAATATTTTAAATTTTATTTAACTTTTCTATGATTCGTAAATAGGGTTTTGATAAGATCCCAACACAACTAATAGTGTTCTGATCCGAGTTCACATCGCCAAGATATGGATGATCAAATATCGACAGGTTTTACGTGGAAATTATAATAAAAAATAATGTTTTATTTTTTTATTCACTTTAATGGCTATAAGGGTGATGTATTTTTAGATATATTTTGATTTCAGTATGTTACATGTTATCCAGATATATCGGATGTCGTTTAGGGTAGTTTTTTGGCAATATAATCTTTCTTTGGAAGATTGATTTTATTTTCAAAAAATCAAAAAAAAAAGACAAAACTTCCCTTGTAATCTTGTTCAAAGCTTTCGTTGGAAGTTTTATTTTGTTTAATAAAAATATAAATAAAAGGAGGAAAAAATAACCCTTTTACGATTGTTCAAATATTTCCTTATATTCTTTTTTTGTTTTTTTAAAGGATGGAGCTTCCCTTGGAAACACTATTTTAAAATACACACACACACACACATATATATATATATTATTTAAATAGGTGTTAAACTGGACTTGGTCTGGATTAGTATAGTCTAGTGTCGAGTAACCCAACACATCACCATCCCTAAAATAGATTTATGGGGATATTCTTTAGAACCAAATGGACCCAAAAAGTTGTGAATAAATTTTTAAAAATTAATGTAGTTATCTACGATTTAAAAAAATTATTTCAGGTATTGTGGAATGTATCAAAAATTAATTAAAATTATTTTAATGAGAGTTAAATCATTAAAAATACACTCAAATTTAATTTTAGAAAATTTAATTTTTATTATGAAATATAATTGCATGTTGACTGATCATGAGCCAAGAACAAACTAGGAATTTTTGGTTTATGATTTATTTAATTTAATTATTGCATTTTAAGTTTTTTAAAATCTAATAATTATTTTATTTTAATGATATCACCATCATCCCTCCGTATTTAATTTTTATAAGAGACTATGTGTCCACATTTAAGTGATAAAATGTAATTACACACCCCGAGTTCCCCTCACATGTGTTTGAGTATAGATTGTAAAGATTGAAGGAGTTCATGGCGATGTGGTTCGAGTAGAGATCTAACATAGATCAAATAAGTAAAGTGCATATGAGTTGTGGACACTACAATTCAAGTCATATATCGACTTAAGGAATTCCCCCAGGGTCTCGGTTAATCCTTTATTCAATCAATGGATTAACCAATAGTTAAAGGTTCATGATCTTGTAATTACTTATTTATTTTATCATGTTTATGGTGTTTTATTTTTTGAATGGGTATTTATTATACGCTATCATATAGTATAAAAATAAACAAGCATGAATTGATAAAATGAACATTGGTGGTGAATGTTTTCTATTTAAAATCATGGTTAAATTGTGAGTGTGATCAGATAGAACAATAATGTTAAATATAAAAGGATTCCATTTATTGAGATCAAATTAAAAAATTTATCCACGAAAATATTAAGTCATTAAATGCCTTCCACCTATTGAATTTGAAAAAAAACAGATTTTTTGAGGTGCTCATTATCCCTAGTTGAGGTTATCTCTAACTATTGAAGAGATATTATGATAGTGAGGGATCAACTTAACTAGATTTGGTAAAAAAGGAGTAGTCATGGCTAGCATGTTGAAACTTTATAGGAAAAGCGTTGAGTAATCCAAAGTAATTATTTTTAGGAGATGTGACTTCACTCAAAAGATCAAGGATCCATGAGTTAATGTGGTTGTCCAATAAAAATCCCAATTTAAACTCTCATAGTAGTGGTGATTCCATATCACAAGATATGAAGATAATGATATTTAACACTAGAATACTCAAGCAACGAGGTATTCTGAATATATTAGTTGAGGGATACTGAGATTTGATAAAATATTGGGAGACATTTAAAATTTATAATTTGAAAATTTCTACTATTAATCAATATAAAGTACTGATCTATTAAGTTTATTTGTTTTATATAAAATGAAAAACACCACAAATTCAATTTCACTATGATTGATATTGGGTAAAGAGAATATCCTGACTGTCCATAACTTCGAGGTGTGGTATAAGGGCTTGAGCATAGTACTATGCCAAAGGAGGAAGATTTATGTATTGGAATCCCTACTTTCTACTAAGCCTCCTAAGGGAGAAATAAAGTTCGATAAAGATAAATACAAGAATCATATGGATGATTCACTAGTTTTTTAGTGTTTCATGTTGTCATCTATGAATACTGAGCTACTAAAAATGAATGAAGAAAAATATGATTTCAAACTTCTATCTTTTCTCCAAGAGTTATACCATGAGATAAATCAGGAAGAAATATATGATATATCCAATGCTTTTTAAAAATTCATGCTAGCATATAGGAATCATGTAGGATGTCATGTACTCAGAATGATTGTGTGCATTGAGAGACTTGAATCCCTTGGGTTCAAAATAAACCAAGATCTAGAAAATGATCTCATTATTTCCACTTTACATAACATATTCTTGAATTTCATTATTAATTATAATATGAATAACATGAATAAATCACCCCCAAATTTATAGGCTTCAGTTGTACAACAAGATAATGATATGAATAATTCCAACTCTTTGGAACTTATGGTGAAAATATGAGTAAAGGACAGGATAAATTGTTAAGGGTTGAGTATAAGTCAAAGACATTGATTCACCACTATTTCAATAATACACATATACATAGGGATAGCAATGATTATGAGGCATTATGATTTTCATTTGGAAAGAAAGGCTAGTATAAGAAAAATTTCATAGTTGGGAAGAAGAAGTAAGTTGACGCATCTACTGTAGGTGTATTTCTTATTGAATCCAATTTGTATATTTCTACAAGTTTTTTAATGGATATTTCATGTGGATCACACATTTGTATTCAAATACAGGAACCATGTATATTCAATACAATTGAAAATGGTGATGTAGATATTCGAGTAGCAAATGGTGCGAGGCCAACAACACTAGCAGTGGGAGATTATCATCTTACTTTGACCAGTGGGATAATTAATGTACTATATAAATATTATTATGTACCATCAATTACCAAAAAAATAATCTTAGTTTTTATTTTAGACATTATGTGATTTTATTTGAAGTTTAGAAATGGATGTTATCTTATGTATAAGGATAACATATTTTACGGCATGGTACATATTAACAATGGGTTATATATACATGAACTAGAAAAAATGTCTTGGTAATCAATGAAAATCTAGTGAGACTGACTCCTATCATACCCTAATATGGAACTTTAGGCTATTCTATTTAAAATAGAATTGTTTATGAAAACTACATCAAGTAGGGTATTTAGACTTCTTTGAGTTAAAACCCTTGGATATATGTCACACTTGTTTACAAACTAAAATGACCAAAGATCCTTTCAGTAGGAAAGGAGAAAGATCCAAAAAAATCATTGGAAAAAGTTTATACTGATGTATGTGTCCCATTTCTAGTAAAGGAAAGGGGTGGTTTTTCTTACTTCATTAATTTTATCTATGACTACAGTTGATATTAATATATCTACTTAATGAGTTATAATTCGGATTCATTTATCTTGTTTAAGGAATATTGAAATGAATTGTAGAATCAATTTGGTAAGATGATTAAGAAACTCCACTCATAAAATGGTGGATAATATTTTAATTAGGAATCCATCGATCATTTAAAGGAGTGTGGGATAGTTTCCTAACTCACTCCTCCTTATAAACCTTAGTGGAATTGTGTTTTTGAAAGGAAGAATTAGACCCTTCTTTACATGGTCAAATTGATGATGAGTCATGCAACTCAGTCATTATACTTTTGGGGATATGAACTATATACTAAGGAATATACACTAAACTAAGTACCAAATAGAGAAAAATATGGGATTCTATATGAGTTATGGCAAGGAAATAAATCTAGTTTATCACACACATCTGTATGGGGATGTTAATATTTTTTCAAGACTATACACAATGATAAATTAACAACACACAGAATGAAGTGAATATTTATAGGTTATCCTAAGGATTTTTAAGGATATTACCTATATGGACCTTTATATAGAAAATTGGTTATATAAATACAAGATATATCATAATAAATGGAACACATTCTCAATGGAAATAGTGGGAGAAAGATTGACTTTGATGAAGTTAATACTCTAAATGCACAAGAGTTGGTATGGGAACAATATCCACAGGTTACAATGGGATAGAATGATGTTCTTGAAACACAAGTACTATGTAGATCTACTATAGAGGTTATAAAACCAGAGATATATGGTTTTATTTTCACTAAGGAGATGAATTTTTCATAGATAATTATGAGCCTCTGACCTACCAGGAAGCATATGATGGCAAGGATGATACTAAATGACAAGAATTCATACATTCTGAAATGAAGTCAATATACCAAAATATAGTTCGGATTTTGGTATACTCACTGGTACATATAAATCCTATTGTGTGTAAATGGGTATTCAAGAAAAAGTTGTACATGAATGGTCATGTGAGAACCCATAATGCATGACTAGTGGTGAAGGATTTTAGGCAACATCAAGGCATCGACTATGATGAAACCTTCTTGCTAGTTTATATGATAAATTCAATTAAAATATTATTTGAAATAGTATCAATCCATGATTATGAAATTTATAAAATAGATGTAAAAAAATCATTTCTAAATGGTAAGTTAGTTTAAGATATCTATATGACACAACCTGAAGGGTTTATTATGTCAAATAGTGCCAATAAAGTGTGCAAGTTACAGAGATAAATTTATAGATTGAATAAAACATCACTATCATGGAATATTCATTTTGACAAGGCAATAATAGAATTTGATTTCATTAATAATGAAATTGATACATGTCTCTATAATAAGTTTAGTGTAAGTTCCATAATTTTCCTAGTATTATATATTGATGACATATTATTAATGGGAAATCAAGTGGAAGTATTATAGTCATTGAATACTTGGTTAAATGAATACTTATCCATGAAAGACTTAGGTGAATCCACATATATTCTAGGGATCAAAATATATAGAGATAGGTATCAAACGCTTCTTGGTCTAAGTCACAATACATATATTGACTAGGTACTCAAAAGTTACAATATGGAACGATGCAAGAGGGGATTTTTTATAGTGTCACATGGATTTAATAAATCTATGAATATGTGTTCGCAAGAACATGAGGATATTGTAAGAATGAGTATAATTACTTTTTATTTAGTTTTGGGTTCCATTATATATGTTCGGGTATGTACTAGGTTTTAGGTTCCCTTTGATTTATGAATTGTGGGAAGATATCAAGACAATCCACGAGAGCTGCATTGGTTAGTTGTAAAAGCTATCCTAATGTAATTGAGGCATAAAAAGACTTAGTTGAATACACCTATACTGTAGGGATCAAAATATATAGAGATAGATCTCATAGGATTCTCGGGCTAAGTCAAAGTACATTTATTGACAATGTTCTCAAAAGGTACAATATAGAACAATAAAAGAGTGGATTTTTTCTAGTGTCACATTGATTTAATAACTCTAAGAATATTTGTCCACAAGCATAAGAAATGATTAGAAGAATGATTATAATACCTTTTGATTCAGTAGTGGGATCTATCATGTAAGTCGTGATATATACTATTATTGAGGTTTCCTTTGCTTTAAGCATTGTGGGAAGATATCAAGACAATCAATGAGAGCTACATTGGGTAGTTATAAAAACTATTCTAAAGTACTTGAGATGTAAAAAAGATTTGTTCCTAGTGTATGGAGTATATTAGGATCAAGTTATGAGGGGATACACTAATTCTAGATTCCAGAGTGATCATGATGATATGAAATCATAATTAGGCTACATCTTTTGCCTGAATAGTGGTACAATGAGCTGGAGGAACTCAAAGTTGTCTGTGGTTTCTAATTATATTACAGAATCCAAGTATATAGTGACTTCTGATGTAGTTAAAGAAGTAGTTTGGATATGCATATTTGTTTTCAAGCATTGTGTTTTGACTAGTACTGTAGATCCATTTACAATACATGGTGTTAAAACTGCAGTAGTGGTTCTTTCCAGGTTCCCAAATCACACTAGAGGATAAATCATATACTTTATAAGTTTCATATCTTAAGGTATTTTAATCAGAGTAATGATATCATAGTTATCAGTGTATCCATGGATGTACACCCCTATGTAAATCCATATCTTAGTAGAAGCATGATACTCATGTGGGAGCTAGCGATTTTAGAATTGTTTGTAGTTATCTCTAGTTCAAGTGGGAGTGTTGTGAGTGGGTTCCCTAGACCCAACTCATTTTTGTACTTTAATTACAATTACATATATACAGTTTTATATATACATGTTTGTATTCTTACTATAATAGTGTTGATACTTCTACATCCACTATTTACATGGTAATGTCCTTAGGATATGTGTCTTATCAACAGGTTATAGAATTTTCCTACTATAATTAGAACCTTGAGATACTATGTTAGTAATCTTAAATATATATATATTTCTTAAGTTATAGATACATCATACTAATGGGACATAGATGATGTATAAATATCAGGTTCTAGGGGATCATAAGCATTGAGACTTCTTCTCATGTAGTTCATATGTGGTGATCTTGAGTAGATGAGATCATGAGGACTAGACCTCTAATAGGAACACTTTATACATCCTGTTTAATTATTTTTTCCTATCTATGAACATGTTTATTGGTCTCCGGACATGATATTATTATCAATGTGTACCATTTTATCATGTACATTGATGCAATTAAAAATTCATGACATTGATTCATGTTGAGGTATCTTTTATGGGATGCATCATTGGCGATATGGAATTGGATGAATGATAAAGATATATTTTGTCAATTATCAGTTGAGAAAGAGATGTCTTTTGGGCTCAGGCTAACCATGATGGTAGTAAATTCATTAAATTTGTGGACATGGTACCAGAAGGTAAGTATGTCCTATAAGGTCAAGAAATATATTACGTAACAAAAGGATGGTGACATAAGTGTGCATCCTTCTTTATGAGATATCATGAGGCAAGGAGATTATAATACAGAGAACTTGTTCATAGGATGTAGTCATATATATGACATTACATATCTCTTTAGCAGTCATGAGGGGTTTCTAGACACTTCTCTTGGTCTATGTTTTAAACTCCCTAGTATCGAGGTAAGGATCTAGAGGATTACACACTATGTGTCTCCACAAGTTCAACCTACTCTAATGAATAGGAGTTTAGGATGAAGTTGGCCACACATGTAGGGTAAAGTGAATATCTAATTATGATCTATCATAATTAAAAAAATAATTAAACTATATTATTCATGTTTAGAATAATGATGATTGAATTTATTTCTCAAGGTATTCACAACTTGTTTGATAACAAAATTGAATACAAAAGAATATAATTTTTTGAATGAACATTGGATGTTAAAGGTTTGTTAAATTATTTGGAGAGATTAAAGGTCTATTTAATGGTTTTTATATTATCATGTAACATTTTATAGTCTTATATGTGAGTGAAAAAATATTTGTGACATTTATGTTGAGTTTATTAATCCATACATCTACACAAATGTCTAAAATAAAGGTTATTAATTTCTAGGCACCAAAGTGAAATTTTGGAAAGTATAACCCAGGTATAAAAGCTTATTTTACCCTCTTGAATAGTTATATTCTCCATTTAGATGAATTTATTTAGAAAATACCTCCTCTAATATCCTCTCATGTTCTTAAGGATATATTTTGAAGAAATAAAAAGGTAGGATTGATCTCGTCCTCTCGATTGAGAATGCATTCTTTATGTGATCAAAGTGAAATTGTAAATCTCTATGATTTCCAATTATAGAACCCATGAAATTTTGATCAATGATCTAGGATTCATGGTTCATATGTGGATGATCTAGATGACTCCTAGCCTAGTGCCTTTGATCCACGACACATTAACGGTGAGCGAATCAATATGGTGACATCAAACGAATAAGGTACCATTTATGCTTTCATTAAACATTATTTTTCATACTTAAATTTAATTAAAATGATACTTTAATAAATTTGGGAATTTATATTTGTGTAATTAGTGTTTTTAACATGAATCAAAACCAAAAAACATTAAATTTCAAGTTTTTCACGCTTATGTTATGCCATGGGTTCCTTCATCTCTCTCTCTCTCCCTCTCTTATCGTAGTCATGGTGAAGAAATTTCATATGGGGAATTCATGAGAAGTTATATAAGGAAATTATAAAAGAAAAGAGGAAAATAAAAAAGGATTAAAAATAAAATAGAAAAAATAAAAGGAAAATAGGGCACGGGCTAGGCCCTAGTGCCCGACATGAGTTTGTGTCTTAACTAAGAAAAATCCCTCATTCCGAACTCAAGGGATAAGTAAAAATCTCTATATGAAACTCCATTAAAAATATATAGTATAAAAAACCTATTTGAATAGATTAATATTTAGTTAAATAAATATTAAATATTTATTATTCCACAAAAACTAAAATAGCTCATATTTCCACTAAACTCCTTTCCTAGGGTAAACACATTATTATGGGACTCCCAGAGTGTTCAAAAAAACTATTTGAGTTCATATTCTAGGGTAAAAAGGTCATTTTCCCCTAATAATCATTTAGAAGAAAAAATTAAAATTTATTCTCAACTTCACAGTTTGTAAAAACAAGTATATTTACAGTGGAAATCCTTATTTTAAATGGGAGAAACAACCATTGAGGGGTAGGTGGATTTGATAGTTTTGAATGATATAATTTCAGATCTATTTTATCCAAGTACATTATAGATGTTTTGAGTTCCTCTATGTCAAAGAATATGCATTTTACTTTTCTCTATGAGTAAAGGTGTACCATTTTTCCTAGTTCGACCTAGTTTTATTCCCTTGAACCTTAGACAGTTCTAATTTATATTTTGGGGACTTTTAGCATCCTTATAAGTATCTAAAGACTCACAATTTTGGAATTGATACTTCTTTGATCCAATATTAGTGGAGAATTTTTTTAACCTTATTGATTATATTTTGTTTCTTATTGTATGGTGTCTCAACAACTTAAGGTAGCGGATTTAGGGAATTATTTCTACCTTCTAAGATAATATATTTGATTAGAACTACTATAATTCCATTCTTTTATTCGATCATTCTCTTATTTCATATTGATTAATGTTTTTAAATGGTTGTTATTGGTATATGGTGATAAGGGAAAGAATTTATGAAACACACATTAAATGAAAAATAAGTTAATAAAGGAATGATAAACTAAGAAGTGGAACTTGGAAATTAATATGGGGGATTTCATGTGTTTTATGATTTCCATGTTCCTGGCTATTTTTTTATGCCTAATGAATTTTTTGGTTCTTTTAGTTAAAATTTTGTTATTTTAAGGAAACTTTTCACCCTATTAATTGGAAAACCTTTTAATATGAAAATATAAAAATGACTTGTTTTCCCAAGATAATCAATGTGTGTTAACCCTATTTATTTATGATTACCGGTATGGTCTTCTTGGTTGTGAAAATCATAGAATAACCCTATCACCTTCATAATTGAGTAATCATTTAAAGATGGTAACAATAATGTGAAATTATGGAATTGGAAATTAGAATTATATTGCTATAAATTGTATATTTTTGATATTATTGATATTGTGTTTCCTTTCCATGAAGGGGTGTTCAATGATGTTAATACTTGTTTTATATTACTTCATTTTGGATTAAACTGGTTTATGGAATATCAATGAAAATAGTGAGTGGAAAACTAAAATGGTAAGGGGGTGTTAATGCTCTATTTTATGTTATAAATTCCTTTAATTATTAGAAAACTGATTGATGAAATGATATCAAAATAGGGGAATTGTAATAGGAAATGAAAATATGGAAATTTAACTTTGATAACTTATTAAATTTTATATAATTTAAATAATCAAGGGATGATATAGACATTTGAATGGTAATGGGAAATTTGGTTACCATATTTTTTTATTGGTAACCATAAATGTTTAATGGATCGTAAAACTAGAGAAAGATAGAATAAGTGGTTGATGAGTAATGAATGGGGATAGAATGACATATACATGGTTGTCTTGAATAATATGTGAAGATGAGTGGGCTATGAAAAATCATTAATGATACATATATGAAATTATCATGGTATAAATAATGCTCTTATAATTAGAAAAGGATTGTAATTAAAAAATGGATGGATAAATGTGTTTCCCATTATTGTGATTATAAATATGGGTTGGATGAGAATGGGGTGTGTGGATGGAATGTAATGGTTGAAGGATTGAATTAAAATTAACTAGGAGATGATAATGATTTTCAAATATGATGGTATGAATGAATGAATAACTAAATTAAATTAGGAATGGAATTAGTAAATCAAGGGGGATGGAAATGATATGGAAATATATAATTATTTTTTTGTGAACACTATTTTTATATAGATTTGGTGTTGTTTTCTTGTTATGGAAAGTATTGCTTGATGTGTGGTGGTTATATTTGGATTTAATTTATGAAAATAGTTATTGGGTGATAATGATATATCATGGTGGGGTTATTTCATTGTAGGGGGACGTCATGAGGTTAATTCTCTACATGTTCATGGTAGCCTATTGTGATGGTTATGAAGTAGTGTTATATCATGAAAGGTGTAGGAGTGGCATGTGGTTTTATATCATGAAATGTGTGGGAGTGGAATGTAGTGTACCTGATGATGTGTTGATGATATGTGATGATAAAATAAAGGTTAAAATACAACACGATATGTGGTGGTGCGGTTTTGAATATACGGTTTATGGTTGGTCTGTTATGGATTTACAATCTCGTGACCTTGATCAGTTGGTGAAGGGAGTTGCTACCATCCCATTACCTATTTGATTTCATGAAACCCCTTAGATGAAAATTTGGAGTCTATATGAATTTAATTGATCCCATGATATTTTTTGTTTTGATGATGGCTGTGTATTTTTTTTTTGGTTTGATTGTGGGTGTTACGGAAGTGGAAAGAGGAGTTGTGGATTCTATTTTATTATTGTGATTGTTCTATTTTTCTTTATTTATGATTATTTCTGTTTTTTCTAACCTGTTTGTTTTCACCTATGCCTATTATTTCATATTTAGTGAACATGTATTTTGATGTGTTTTAAAAGGATAACCCACTGAGTCCTCCCAATTTCTCACCCCGCCAAAATTTTTTAAGTGTTCGTATGATATTTCACAAAAATTTAGAGAAGATATTTGGGTAGCTTGGATGGAATTATTGGATGGCTTAGAGTTTAGAGTTACTATTTCATATATCATCTTGATGTGAAATATTTTACATATAAGTATCATTTTGGTTGATGAATTTTATCTATAAATTCATTTATCATTTTTATTGATCAGTGGGTCTCCCATTATCTATTATAGATAAATTCTTTTATGAGGGTAATGTCACACATATATGTGTTGTATACCCCCAATTATAGTCTCCACCTTGTGGCCTATTGGAGGTAGACCAGGGGGTACTCCTATTTATTTCCAACCTAGTAGGGGTACCCATGGGGAGGGTGTCATTAAATGATTAATCATCTAACCCATTTTCTAATTAGTCAATATTAACTTTAAGTTAATCCACATACTCGATATATTCTTTCAAGAAATCAATATTTTTATGCTTTTTCTTTCATTGAGCATCGAGATCTTCACTATCCCACTCAATTTCCCCATTAATATCAAAAGACCTTTATGGATGATTGTTATCTTCTCTGTTAGATTATTAAATTTAAATATTATCCTTCATATAATATTTTGTATCTGACTTAAATTCTTTTTTCACTTCTTCCAAATAATAATAATCATCATCTTCTTTTATTCAAAAATATCTTCCTCTGAAACTTTATTCTAGATGAATTCCCCAGTTTGAGGTCTCTTTTAGGATGTAATAACCATTTTTCCTTATGTATGATTTCATCTTCAACTCCACCATCATCAAATCTCCTTGGGCACTTTTCTATAATATTAACAACTTTACCACATTGAAAGAATTTGAAGGGGGTTTTCTTTAGAACTTTCCATTTTCACAAAAATTTCCTTACAATAAGAGGCAATAATTCATCACTTATATCTTATTCCTCATATCCACCTTTATATACGTCAATTTTCTTCATATTATTATATTTTATCTCCTTATTTGAGTGATTTGATGTTCCTTTCAACTTCACATGCATTTTATATGAAACCAAAATGCTTTGTAGATCATTCAATGAAATTCCTACCAAATTCATCTCTTCAAGAGAAGTTAACTTTGGACTATAAATAGGTGGAGTTTTAGAAACTTTTTATTCACAATATAAATATCTTTTATCTATTCATAAAGTCCCCAAATAACACAAGTAACCTCAATGATGTAGTTAAATAATCCTTCAACTTTTTCATCGTGGTATATTTTTAAATCATCCAACTTAGTTTAGTACCATTTACCTTATTTTCATCCTCATATATATTGTCCAATTTATACCAAATATCATTGAAACTTGTTAAACTCATTTTCATGATGTAAATGTGGTCTTACGGAGCTCCAGATAAATTATTTTTGAGATTTGGAATCATCATCGACTATATTTATGTCTTCTTTAGTCATGTATTTCTTAGAAACATCACTTATATGTGTATAATTAATGGAAGAAAAGAAAATTTCAAGCCCAAGAGATTATAAATGATATATCATTCTATTCTTCCATATCTGGTAATTGCAAACATCAAACATGGGTACTCTTTTTTCATTCACTATGTTCTAGATAATGATAATTTATTCAATACCATATCCTTTGTATTTATACCACTTGTGGAAACCAAGAGTCCCAAACACAACCTAGGGTAATTAGGGTGTGAATGTTTTCTCTTGTTACATTGGTAAAAATATGTTAAATCTATCAAAGTTATTCACACATCCACCTCAATCACAAATGTATAAATTAAAACAAGGAAATGGAAATTATAATTGGTTCACCTCTATAGGATACATCCAAGAAGAACCCTCCATCAATGTTCTGATGTTCCAAAATCCACTATGTTTCACTAGTTTTATGGATATAATTTTTTAGTCACGATCAATTAAAGGTGTTGTTGTGGGAACTCTCAAATGATGTTTAGTTTTGGGTTTATTTATGTGTTGTAGGGTGGATGGCCTAGGTTGTCTCTCAAAGAGGCATTAATTAAAACAACTTAATAAAGGTATTTTAAAAACAAAATTTAATAAATTAAATATGCTACTTAAAAGGATGGGGGGTTTTATAGTTTATAAAACTATAATAATTTTTTTGGAAGAAGAATTCATTTTTTTAATTTTTAAATGAAGTTTGATTAAAAAGACCCAATGAGAAGATGTTTTTTTATGAAAATATTTTAAAATGTGTAATTGATCTAACTCTACCACGTTATTTACTTATTTATCATTTTCATTTTAATAAAAATACACTTAATTATGATCCCTGAATTTTTTAACCCTCAAAAATTACTAAAATTAACTTAACTACCAAGATGAAATTAATTAAACCCCAGGATAGCTTTGAAACATGCAACCACAGCACCCTAATTTGATTAATGTTATAAGGATAGCTTGTAACGACCCAAGTTTTCATTAATGGAAGTCCCTCTTGATATAATTAAATGTCTCTTTATGTAAAATGTTTATATAAAATGTCAACTTCTTTGGTTTTATGTTAACAATTTTGAACATTTCTAATATAGTCATTGAATAGTGATCACGTGATTAGTATAAATATAGGGCTTTAACAAATCCAATTTACTCAGACAAAATAAGAGATGGCCTCATCCAGTAGAATTGCTCTATAAAAAGCACATTTTTCGGAGCTCAGAAAAGAGGTGGCGTCCCTGGGTTTCGCTCTTGACCAATCCCAAGTTGAGATTCATCATGTCAAGCTCGAACGGGACTATCTACGGGAAAAGTGGAAGTTGATAGAGATTACCACTCGAGCGATGTTATCCGAGCCACCCCAAGAGTCTTTCACCATCGCACACATTACCCTTAGGTCTTATGCGGCTGTTTTAAGGGGTTATGTAACAAATCACTAGTACTATGTTCATGTATATTATTTTTTGTATATAATAATGAATATACCTTCTTGTCATTATTGACACTTTGTAAATAGTTTTTTTAAGCACAAATAGTATTTTTTTTAGTTAATATTCAAGTAAAAAATATATTTTGATGAATTAATGGATTTTTGAATTAAATATTATTTTAATAAAATATTATTATTATTATTAAATTAATTTTTATTAAATATAAATGATCTTATAATTTTATGAATGCAATTGTAATTTTTATTAAGGTTTGAAAGCCATTTTTGTCAAAACCTGTGAATTTTCGATAAATGTCAGTTTTTATTTTAAAAGTGAAAATAAAAATATTTATAAAATTATTTAGTTAAAATAAATGTTATTTCTGGAATCAGGATGCCTAAATTATCCAACGGTGGATTTTTCATAATTTTCTGAGACAGTCAATTTTTTGGGTAAAAATTAAATACTGTTTAAATATATAATGTGTTTTATGACATCATAATGACCCAATAGTGATGTAATAAAATACTATAAGCTCTATATTCGACCAATATATGTTTAACCATTAATATAATGTGATTTTGGGTTTGTTTGACTTATTTTACAAAGCATTAATGGACCCCTCAAGCCTTATTAAACATCTTGTCTTTTTAAATTATTTTCCATGGGAGTGTGAGTCACCTCTACCTAAGCAACCCCATTATTTTAAGAAGTTTTTACTTTGGCCTTATAAAATATTTTTTTACTCTTCCCTTTTCCAAAAACCATGGGCAAAAACCATGAGCTGGTTTGGGGTTTGGATTAGTTTAATGTAAGGGGTCCCAGACCTAAATAATAAAGTATTCACTCACCTTTCCTATATAAACCCACCCAATCTCCCACTTCCTCCTCACTCAAAGCCTTTGGAGTTCTTCCAACCTATTCCCTACTCTCTATAGAATCCTCCCAAGGTTCCCCAAGCTCCCAAGAAGCCTCTATCAAGACTCTCTCAAGCCATTGGAAGCACACTTCCAAGTAAGGGTTTTTCTTCCTTTCACTTTTTTTCAAATTTTCTTAATATTGTTATGACCTTTTAATTTCAATTATAAATGCTGGGGTATGGTTTTGAACCTCCCCCATACTGACCTTTTATTGTTTTAATGATGGGAGACCCATTTCTCTCTCATTAAATTCCTCCCATGTACACCCGTTACTATGCCGAAATTCCAAAAGGAACTTCTCCCTCCTCATTTACATTCAAGCAATACTTTTGTATCATGAATATAAATTCCATTAAAATTGTTGGGAAATGTATCTATATGACCCCCTTACTGTCCATTTCATGTAGATATGATGAGGAACCCCTTTCTCTCTCATCAACCATTTTTTATGAATTCTTATATTGCGCTGTTACGCTGCCAAAATTGCACTGATTTTCTAGGCCAATGCCATTGTGTAGTGAATACCATGCCCATTTCTCCATCAAGGGTATTCACCTTCATGAACATTTACTTATTGATTATAAATTTTCATTCCACATTCCTTTGTCGTAGAATAAATTATTATGTTTTATGAATCCATGTTTTATGATCCATGTGGCACACTTATGCATGAAATGAAATGTTTAAGAAGGGTGCGCCCTTATAGCGCTCCAATGCATTGGGTAAATTATAGTATCATGATATGTCATGTGCAATGAGTGTTGAATCATGCTAATTAAAGTTCAACAACGGTTTAATCATGCTTCATTTGCAATGAGGATTTACTCATGCTTCATGTGCAATGGGCCTTGGCTCATGCTAATTCCATGTTAAGTGTTGTTGCCACATTTCCATGTTATGATTATCATGCTTTATCATGCCTTTATGTCCATGTTTCTCTTGTTCTCTATTGATATGCCTATTGTCTAACATTTATTGTACTCTTCATGTATTCTATGTTTATTCCTTTATTAGGCTTTATAGCTCACCCTTTTCTTATGCATGTCTTCAGGTTATCCCATGCAATGCTAAGTACGAGGGAATGTAGTGGTCATGTAAAGAAAGTTTTCGATAAAGATGTTGTATTTCATGTTTTAAGTTTTTATGTAATTATCCTAAGCCCCAAAGACACTAGACCTCTCGATCTTCCATGTTGTATCAAGTGAATAGTTTATGTAATAAATCATGTTTAAGTTTGTAATAAAAGCAGGGTCGTCATATAGCTTATGGTCAGTGGTAAATTAGGGAACATTTACACTCTTTAAATGAGGATTAATTGAGTTTAGTTATTATATTTGAACTCTAAAAAATGATCTTGTGTGGTCTTGTATTACCAGTTAAGGTTGCGCTCTCACAGTTCACGCAATTCCGAACCCTGCAAGTTTTGTGTTAACTGTTCAATTGATTGCTTAGTTTAATTTAAATTAAAAACTCAATTAATATATCATATTATTTAAATTAAAGTATCTTATTGATTCAAAATAAATGAATCAATAATGATAGAGGTTGATCGATTACTAAGAAAACTACTCTCCCATGGGCGGTGTAGTCATCATAGAAACGTTTTTCATGTGCAAATGTTTAGAAAGGGTATAACCCAATTTCGTTTTTACTCTTGATTATATACCAAATAGGATGAGTAAATAAGAATAAATTGAACAAAAAAGAATAAAATAGAATAAATATAAGAGTAACAAAGAAGTTTATTATGAAAATACTAACATTGCAATATAAAGAAGAAGAATAAGGCTTTGATGAGGGATCCTCACTTCAGGAGCTACCCCACTTACAATGGTTGTATAATTTGAGTTAAACCAATTATACTCTACCTTAAATATCCTAATTCACATAAAAACCCATTAAATGAGATAAACAATAATTTATAGAGTGGAGGGGAGGCTACGTTTAAATAGGTTTCAAGTGTGAATGGGAACATTCAGGAAAATAAATTAATCCAACTTGCACTGCCTGTTTGACCACAACAACGCATGAACTAGTTGTCCTTAAAGAAGGATTATTTGTGAGAAAATTGGTTCCATATCTCCTCTAAAATTTGGGCCTAATAAAAGTATGGATGAATACGTTATGGCCCAAATACAGAACCTATTTCCAATCTCGTGAGTCCAGCCCAACTTTGACTTCATGACCCATTTGCACCAACCTAATGCATTATTTAACTCAAATGTCCTGAATAAAAGTTGTAGAAACTTAATTCAGAAAAACATTTACAAAATATTAAGTTCAAATAATTCAAATAAGATTATTTATGTTCTAAATACTGTATTAACTGTTTAATGGGTAAAACTATAATTTTCACCAAATTTTTAAACAAATGATCTAATCCCAAATATTTTATAAATAAAAATATTTAATACAATGTGAGGAAATTTTTTCATTTATTATCAATAAAATATTCAACAGAATTGTGTTTTATCTACTCCCCAACAATTACCCTTTTGCACTCCTAGGAAAAACCTCATATCATGTATTCGGAAAAATTGTGAGAAGTAAACATAAATATCAAATCAAAACAAATTTTAAAACACATATCCTTTAGATCCAACAATTATACACCAAGAAAAAAAAGATATCATGCCTCATAAAAAACATTATTTAAAGTTATCCATTTATATCATTCAATATATTTCCACTTCATTTATCCTCTCATGCACAAAACACTTACCTCACTGGAATTTTCTCTTATCACACAAATGTCAGATTTTCAGCAATGTATTTCTTATCCAAACTCATAAAAGGGTCACCATAGGATTGATAAATTCCTACATCACCACCTGATGTGATTCAAGGACATATGTTTATCATGAGGACTTTTCAGGGTTGTTCTATGGCTTTCAGTTGTTAGGATTTAGATGTGAAAAAATATAAGGATGGATGAGGATGGATTGACTCTTTTTGAAGAAAAATTGCATTAATCTAATTTTCACTTAAATATGGTCTCCTACTCAATCCCCTTATCATCAATTCATGTTCATAATTATGAAAAATAAAGGAATGTGCACAATATTTAACATTTTAGCATCAAAAATGTCAATATTCTCAAACATTATTTTCTTGAAAGCTCCAAATAGGAATAACTTTATTCCTCTATTAGAAGATCCAAAAAGGCACAGATTCACTTATCATGAAAGATCCAGAAAAGACATAGATTTCAACATAATGATTTTTTTCAGCAGAAAACACATCTCTTCATAATTTATATTCCACCCAAATTATCACAAAATGTGGTATCACAATATAAGATAGTTTCCCCCACACTTAAGTTCAACTAGATTATGAAATTTCACTTCAAGAGTTGGTTGGATAGGGAAAATTGGCTTGTAATGTGGTTATCCTAATAGGTTGTTCATGACTTCTAAGGGCTACAAGGATTAAATGTTAAAGGTAATCCATTATAAAAAGGATTCTTATGAAATATGGGATTTAATACCAAATAAATTCCTCAATAATTTAAAACACAAGTACTTAAAACCCTTAGGTTTTGATAGGAATAAATCAAATTGTGTTTAAATCAAGCATGGTTTGGTTCTCTCCAGAAGTGAGGTAAATGTAAATAATATGAAAATAATGGTTCATAAGACTCACAAGAAAGTGATTTCAAATATATATACATTGAGATGTGGCATCAGATTCAAAATATGATCACTTTTTATGAAATTACTAAAGATTTTAACTTGAAACAAGGCCATTTTCAGTATTTATTTAAGCTCAGTTTCATGGGATAAATTGTTTCACTTATTGATATTGATTTAAAAATGGTGATGAGAATCATTTCATCTCAAAAGTTTCAAAAAAATGTAAAAATTGAAAAATAAACCCACAAAATTTGAAAAACATGCAATTTTATTTTTGAAAAACATTGAAAAATGGGAAAAACATTGAAAAAAAGGAAAATAATTGAAATTACTAAACTAAAAGGTTCCCTGCCCCACACTTAAAATATTGAATTGTCCTTAATGTGAACCCATGAGATGATATGTGCACATGAAATGCATAATTTTAAATATTACAAATAATATAAAAGTGAAAGGGTTAGGAATAGCCTGATATGCTCAAGTGATGATGGGGTTATGCAGTGTAAGGAAATCCACTACATCAGTAGGAAGGCAATCAATGTATTTCTTCAAAAGTTTCACATTTACTGTAAATATACTTCATGTGTCCTCTTGTGTGATCTCCAATACACCATAAGGAAAAACATTAGTCACAACATAAGGACTTAACCACTTTGAACGCAACGTACCAGGCATCAGCTTTAGTTGTGAATTATAGAGCAAGACTTTCTCTCTGACTTGAAATTCACTTTTCTGGGTCATTTTTTCATGAGCTACTTTTGATTTTTCCTTGTAGATCCTTGAGTTCTCATAGACAGATAATAAAATCTCCTCAAGCTCTTGAATTTGCAGCTTCCATTAAATTCCATCTTGGGCCAAATCCATGTTTCATTTCTTTATAGCTCAATAAGCCCAATGCTCGACCTCCACGGGTAGATGATAGGCTTTCCCAAAAAAATATAAAATGGGGACATACCAATGGGAGTTTTTCATGTTGTCTTATAATCTCATAGTGCATCATCCAAGCGCTTTCTTCAATCCTTCCTATTTGGTTGCACGGTTTTCTCCAAGATTTGTTTCAACTCATAATTTGAAACCTCAGCCTGGCCATTTATTCGGGGGTGGTATGGTGTTGATGTTTTGTGTCACCCCATACTTCTGAATGAGGGAATCCAAATTCCGATTTCAAAAGTGTGTCCCTTCATCATTGATTATTCTCTTTGGTACTCCAATCCTACAAAAAATTTGTGTCTTGAAAAAGTCCACTAAAACATGAGAATCATCATTCCTAGTGGCCTTGGCCTACACCCATTTACTCACATAATCAACAGCAATGAAAATATACAAAAAACCAAATGAATTTGGAAAAGTTCCCATAAAATCGATTCCCCATGCATTAAAAATCTCATAGAATAGTATGGGTTGTTGGGGTATCTCATGTCTCCTAGAAATGTTCCTAGTGTGTTGGAAATGAGAGAATGAATTAAAAAACACATTGGAATCTTGGAATAAGCTAGGACAATATAATCTATAGTCTAATACTCTCCTAGATATTCTTTTGGGTCCAAAGTGTCCTCCATATGAAATTGTATGGCAGAAATTTAGAACAGACTGAAATTCATGATCAGGAACACACCTCCTAAAAACTTGATCACGACACATGTGCTAGAGGTTTGGATCGTCCCAAATATAAAATCTTGACTCACTTTTTAACTTTTGGACTTGATATTTCTTTAAATTTGTAGGTATTTTGGATGAAACAAGTTAGTTCACTAAATCAACATACCAATGTTGCATACCTGAGATGAAATAAAGATGCTCATCAGGGAAAGTGTCCCAAAGTGGTACTTATGCCAAGGTGTCAGCCTCTAGTGTGTGATTAATCCTACTAATGTGGTTTGCCACCAAGTTTTCAGACCCCTTATTTTCCTTTATCTTAATATCAAATTCCTAAAGAAGGAGCATCCATCGGATTAGCCAGGGCTTTGCATCTGGATTCTTGAGAAGGTACCTCAGAGCTAAATGGTTAGAAAAAACAACTAATTTAGAGCCCAATAAATATGAGAATAATTTATCTAAAGAAAATATAAAGGCAAGAAACTTCTTTTATATGGTTTTGTAGTTTGATTGGTCTGAATACAGTGTCCTCAATGCATAAGTAATCACATGTGAATGTCCCTCCACCCTCTAAGATAAGACATCTCCAACCGCAAAGTTGGACACATCATACATAAGCTCAAAAGGAAGCTCCCACCATGGAGTCTATATTATAGGTGCAGTGGTTAGACACTATTTTAGCACATCAAAGGAATTCATGCAAGAATCATCAAACACACAATCAGAATCCTTTTGAAGTAATCATGACATATGAAGAGAAATATTACTAAAATATTTGATGAAGTGCTGATAAAATTTTTCATGCCCTAAGAAAGATCTAACATCATTCACACATGAAGGATAGGGTAAGGATGAAATGATATCTACATTATCTATCAACCTCTATCCCATGTTTTGAAACTACATGACCTAATAAAATATCATTCCCTACCATGAAATGACACTTTTCAAAGTTTAAGACCATATTCTTCTCAATATAATGATTCAAAACATTTCCCAAAATAGAGATACAACCATCAAATGAAGACCCATACACTGTAAAATCATCCATGAATAACTCCATGAAGTTATCAATGAAATCTGAAAAAAAATACTCACCATGCATCTCTGGAATGTACCTGGGGAATTGCAAAGTCCAAATGGCATCCTTCGGTAGGCAAACGCACCAAATGGACAAGTGAATGTTGTCTTCTCCTAATCCTTTGGAGAAATAGGAACCTAAAAATATCCAGAAAATCCATCCATGAACCAATAGTGTGTTTTCCCATCTAGTCTATCAAGCATTTGATTAATAAATTGGAGGAGGAATAGTCCTTGTGAGTGGACTGATTTAGTTTCCTATAATCAACACACACGCACCAACTGTTTTGAACCCTCATTGGAATTAACTCATATTTCTCATTTCTAACAATTGTAACACCACTTTTCATAGGCTCAACCTAAACAGGACTTACCCACTAGTAATCTGAAATAGGGTAGATTATTCCTTCCTCGAGCAATTTTTCAACCTCTTTTTAACAACCTCCAAAAGTGTTGGATTTATTCTCCTTTTTGGTTGCCTAACCGGTTTAGCCTTATCCTTCAAAAGAATCATATGCATGAAAATGGAGGGGCTAATACCTGATTTGTCAGCCAAGGTCCACCCGATTTCCTTAATGTTCTCCCTCAAAATATTCAAAAAAAATTCTCCATGTTCAAAAGGAAGATTATTAGTAATTATAAAGTGTAATCTCTCTCCACTTAACAAGTATGATTATTTGAGATTAGGTGGTAATGGATTGAGTTACATTGTAGGGGTGATGTATGGATGGAGAAATTTAAGTAATTGAAATATGTAAACAATGAACATCAGTATCAGAATATAAATCATCAAAATCATAGAATAAATCATTAAATCCATTAGCATACTCAACAGCCATGTCATAATCTGATTGAACATGATCAAAATCATAATATGAATCCATTTAAAATTCAAATATAATAGAGGTTTTTGCATTATAAATATGTTTGGAAGTGATCTTAGACATCAAAATAGAACCAATACTCATAATCTCTCTAAGAATAGGACAATAAAATTACATGAGGTTTTTATTTGGTGGTTCAAAAAGGGAGATAACAAAAGCAGAATGATCATCTGAGGAGTACCTCATGGATTCCATGACATTAAATATCACAACATCATCTCCAAACTCCATGGAAAGTGTACCCTCATTGACATTTATGATAGTTTTTGCATTTTTAAGGAAGGTTATACCTAATATAATGAGATAATGAGAACTTACCTGATCATACTCCATGTTAAGCACATATAAATTTGTTGGAAACATCATGTCTCTTACCTGAACAAGTACATCCTCAAGGACTCATGCTGGATATGTCATAGCTCTGTTCGCCAACTACACCACTACTCTTGTCGACTTCAACTCATAAAACTATAAATAGGAAAACATAGAGTGAGGAATTACATTTATGGAAGCTCTTAAATCAAAAAGGGCATCAGAAAAGTGAAAATCTTATGGTGCATGGGATTGTGAATGTCCCTAGATCCTTGCACTTTTTTGGAATTTATAGAGTTAGGGTAATGAGTTCTGACACGTTCGTTCAAATATTGATCCTCTCATTTCCCTTGATCCCTCTTTGATTGTTACAAAGTTCTTTTAATAATTTGTAATACCTTGGTATTTGTTTAATGGCTTCAAGTAAAGGTATGTTGATATCCACATGCTTTAATGTATCCAAAACTTCTTTTTTCATTGCCTCTTCATCCATATTTTTGGTTTAAAAAAATCTATTTGGAAAAGTGATGGGTTTAGGATGAATATCATAAATATTTTTTTTACCTTTATCTTTCTCTTTAGGTTTCTTATCAGTTGGTGTGGAATGGGGATTTTCTGGAGTTGAGGTGAATCCAGGTGGAACGACAGGTGCAGATGTATCAGTTTCTTACTTCCCACTTCTCAATTTGATGGTATTTACATTACCCTTGGGATTTGGAGTAGGTTGGAATGGTAGATTTATATAATTCTTACTTACCAGTTCATAGAGGGTAGTGGAAATCTTGCTCAATTTATTCTTCAACTCCCTCAGCTCTGAACATTGACTCTTCAGCTCATTCTATTGATTAAGAACAATTTGTTTCAAAAGATCAGCAGTATTATAATCTACCTTTGGTTGATATGTATCTTTTTGTTTGTTGATTCTTGGGATTCAAATCACCTTTGGGGTTTTTGGAAACCCCATTGGTATGGTGGAGGTTGCTGGAAGTTTTGTTGAAAGGGGGGCCTTTTTTGTTGTCCATAGGCATACCTCATGTCTCATTGATCCTTCCACCCTTGGTTGTATGCTGGTGAAAAGGAATCAAACTTATTTTAGGGATTTGGTTGTTGCTGCTAATGATATGGTCTCCCAAGAAATGCAGTAGTGCAATCCTCTGTCTTTTGTAATTGGGGACAACAGTCAGTTGGGTGGTATTTTTTAGTTCAAATGCCACGAGGACTCAAAGGATTGGGTTGGGATGTCTTTTTAGCCAAAGAAATATACCTCACCATAGTGGTCAATTATTTCAACTTGGTATCAATTAAATGACTCTCAAGAAAAGAAGGACTTACCTGATGTACTCCCCTAACATGCGGTGTACCTTGATCGCCAAATTGTTGGGAGTTTTGGGCCATTTTTGTCAATAAATGCACATGAAGCTACTGTGGTCTTGTCCAAAAATGCTCCTCCAGCTACAGAATCCACCATGCTCCTATCCATAGGTGTGATTTCTTCATAAAAGTAATGGATGATTAGTTTCTCACTGATTTGGTGATGTTGAAAGCTTGAGCACAACTTCTTGAATTGCTCCTAGTACTCATATGTTGACTCTCCTTGTGCTTTCTTGATCTCTGAGATTTCTTTATGAATGGAAATGGTCATTGATGCTAGAAAAAATCTTTTCAAGAAAAGATGTTTCAAATTGTTTTAACATGTTACATCTTCAGGTTGTAAATAATACATCTAATCCTTTGCAACTCCATCAACTGAAAATGGGAATGATCTTAGTTTTATTTGATCTTAAGAGACATTTCTTGGTTTAATAGTTGAGAAAACCGCATTAAATTATTTTAAATGTTTTTTTCGATCCTCACCAGATAATCCATGAAACTTTGGAATAAGATGAATTAACTAGTTCAAAGTCTGATTCGAAATTTGGGTATGCAATACAATTTGGTCGATAGTTAATATTAGGTGTATCCAATTCTTGAATGGTTATATTAATTTCATTTCCATTATTTTCATCCATTAGTTCTTTTTTTAGGTTTTATTTAGAAGTTTTTTAAATTTCTTTGTTCCTATAATGGATACATTCTCCAACTGGTTGAATGTTGAAACTTCTCATAGAATGAGAATGTCTGATTCAATCCCTAAGGTTGCGTTCAATATCTGGGTCAAGATCTAAAAGATATTATGGATTATTTCATGTCATAAATAAAATAAAAATTAAATTAAGTAGAGTGTACCATAATAAAAATAATAATTTTGAGTTGATTTTCCAGAAAGAAGAAGAATAAAATAAAAGAAAAAAGAAAAAAATAGATTGGGTAAAGAAGGAATAAAGAAGAGAAGAAGAGAATAAAATGTAAAATAAAATAAATACCTCTAAATGGTTGAAATAATTAATTTCTTCCTCAAAAATGGTGCCAATTTGAAATTCTTTGTCATGGGCACTCTCAAATGATGTTCAGTTTTGGGGTTATTTAGGTGCAGTAGGGTGGCTGACCTAGGTCGTCTCTCAAAGATGCAGTAATTAAAATAACTTAATAAAGGTATTTTGAAAATAAAATTAAATAACATAAACACACTGCATTAAAGTATGGGGTGTTTTATCATTTATAAAACTAAAAGAAGATTGTTGGAAGAAGATTGCATTTTTTAATTTTGAAATGAGGTTCGATTAAAAATACCCAACGAGAAGATGTTTTTTTTTTAATATTTTAAAAGGCGTAATCGATATAACTCTACCTATTAATTTACTTATTTATCATTATCATTTTAATAAATATACACTTAATTATGATCCCCTAATTTTTTTAACCCTTTAACCCTATGAGAATTAACTTAACCACCAAGATGAAATTAATTGAACCTTAAGCCTGCTTTGAAACATGCAATCGCAGCAACCTGATTTGATTAATGTTATAAGGATAGCTTATGGACAGTGGTAAATTAGGGAAAATTTACACTCTTTAAATGAGAATTAATCGAGTTTATGGATTATATTCTAACTCTAAAAATTGACCATGTGTGGTCTTGTATTACCGGTTAAGGTTGCGCTCTCACAGTTCACACAATTCCCGACCTTGCGTGTTTTGTGTTAACTATTCAATTGGTAGATTGGTTTAATTTAAATTAAAAAATAAATAAATATATCATATTATTTGAATTAAATTATCTCATTAATTCTAAATAAATTAATTAATAAGGATATAGGTTGATCGATTACTAAGAAAACTACTCTTCAATGGGTGGTGTAGTCATCGTAGAAATGTTTTGTATGTACAAATGTTTAGAAAGGGTATAACCCAATTTCGTTTCAAATATTGATTCTAGAATAAATAGGATGAGTAAAAAATAATATAATTCAACAAAATATAGGATAAGAGAATAAATAGAATAGGAAAAATGAATTTTATTATGAAAATGAAAACATTACAGCATGAAGAAGAAGAAGAAGAAGGCTTCGATGAGGGGATCCTCACTTCAAGAGCTACCCCTCTTAAAATGGTTCGATAATTTGAGTAAAACCAATTCTAATCTACCTTAAATCTTCTAATTTACGTCCCAAATACTCAAAATGAGAAAAAATATAATTTATATAGTGGATGGGACGCTAGGTTTAAATAGTTTTTAAGTGTGAATGGGGAAATTCAGCCAAATAAATTAATCCAAATATCACTGCTTGTTTGAACACCAAAACATGTGAAATAGCTATCATTATAAAATGATGATTTATAAGAAAATTATTTCTAGATCTCCTCTAAAAATTTTGCCTAATACAATCACATATGAAGAAGTTATGGCCCAAATACAGAACCAATGTCCAATCTGGTGAGTCCATCCCAACTTTGACTTCATGGCCCATCTGTACCAACAAAATGCATGATTTAACTCAAATGTCCTGAATAAAAGTTGTTTAAAATTAAGTTAGGGACACATTTACAAAATATTAAGTGCAAATAATTCCAATAAAATTATTTATGTTGAAAATACTAATGTGAATTTTTAAAGTGTAAAACATGAATTTTCATCAAATTTTCAAATGAATGAACTAATCCCATATATTTTATAAATAAACAAATTTAACACAATGTGAGGAAGTTTTTCATTTATTATCAATAAAATATTCAACAAAATTTTTTTTATCAGTCAATCTATGTTAGACTCGTATACTTTATAACTTTAATTCAAGCATTGGTGCACTACCTCCCTCTGGACACTCTCACTAACTCCACATTTTATCACTAATTTAGATGGATGTATTCCTGATTTATTGACCAAAATATTTCTTTCATTTCTTCAAGAATGTTTATTATGATTTACACCATGAAATCCAGCATATGATTCTCCAATGTAGTCCTCAATCTCAATAATAACCTTAAGCATTAATCTAGTAAACTCTTACCATTAAATATTCCTTCATGTTAAACCCATCATGAGACTCCTTTATGATCTTCCCTTTACAATACTTCTTCTTGGTCTTCCTTCTCATGGAAATCCTTCATGATTCTCCCCTTTTGATAAATTTCTTCATGGTCTTACTTATACATAATTCCTTTTATGGATGAAAATTTTAACTCTAATTTTCAACAAATGAAAAGATTAATTATCTATGATCTTATATTAGATACGCATCTCTAAAAAATTAATAGATTAGTGTTGTATTTATAAGAATATTTCTTTGGGAAACTTTCTTCATGTAGGATTAATATTTTACCCTCCACAGAATCCACTTCGCCCAAGTTTTACTTTATGAAAAAACAAAAAACACCACCTCACATTAATTATATTTTGGTATATCAATTTGTGAATTTCATTCATTGTTCCACATAAATAATTTTCAAATAGTTTGTCATGTATTTTTTTGTGAATATGTCACCATGAAAACACTTTGTGAAAATTATTTCTTTGCACTATATTATTCATGTAACTTCAACATTGACTCCAATTTTTTTTAAACTTCACCAATTTCTCTGAAATAGTAATATAAAGAAAATAGAGTCTTAGGAAATTTTCTTCTTCACACCAAATCTGAAAATAAGATTTAAATTTTTTAATAGATTTATAGTCACTTGGAAAACCTAATAAAAATAGTAGCTTCATGGAACTATCTCCCTTTTACTTCAAACTCCTTTAACTAGGAGAAGTATCTAACAAGAGGATTGACAAAAAACACAACATACTCAATATCTTTATCATCCAGGTAATTTAATATTCTACTTTCTAGAAATATCCCAAGTATGGCTAATATTTTTACGAACTTCAGCATAGATAACCTTGGTTCCAATAGAACTTTTATATTTTGTTCTCATGGATCTTTTTGGTCCTACAAAAATTGTAATTATCAAAAAAAATACTATGTATATGTCCTAGATGATGATAATAATTGGTATATTTGGGTTTACGTTCTAGATGTTAATTGGAATAACTCTACTTTATTAAAAGTTCTCAAGTTTTTGTTCAAAATTTGAAAAACCAACCTATTGTAACATCCTAAGTAATCCCAGTCGAGAATTTTTAAATTATTATTTTGAAACTTTTTATAGTGATAAAGTCATTAATCATAATTTTTTAGCACCAAGAACACCCTAATAAAATGATGTATTTAAAAGGAGGAAAATAACCCTTCAGTAAAGTTTCTAATATTTTCTATGTGAATATTATGTTTCTATGTATTTTTGAGATGAATCTATTAATACTACATGTTGCACTATAAATCATGTTTTACTTCACTTGGTTTTAAATAAATTACCTTATGAATTGTGGAATTGTATTATACTAAAACTTGGTTACTTATGTGTTTTTAGATTTAAAATATTCATCTTAAATACTAAATAAAATTTATATAAGTTTGATCTGAAAATTGATGAATTAATTTTTCTTGGCTAGTCCATCACAATTAAGGTGTATCATGTTTCTAATAATTTAACATATGTCTTTGAATAAATAGTTCGTCTTATGTTTGGTGGGGATTATTTTTATTATAATTTAAATGTTTAGATTATGAAAATAATATATTTTTTTATTTATAAAATCTTTCTATTTTACATTAGAATCTTGAACCACACCCATCGAAAGTTATCTCACCAAAAACTATACTAGTGGAAGATATGCAATAGGTAAATGAGAAATAAATTTTTTTACCTATAATTCAGATGATCTTATAGAACCATTCTTCTGATAATATAATTCGTGATGTATACTTACTAATTATAAGTACAAGTTCCTTAATAAATGAATGTGATCATCTTATATTATTATCTCAATTTGAATCTAAAATTATATATGGTGACTTGGGTAATAGAAGTTTGATAATATATATGTAAGAATAACTTAATCAATTCAAATGAAATAGGGTTTGGAATTTGATGGAATGACTGAATGATCTTCTGATTATAGGATTAAAATGGGTCTTCCAAAATAAGTGTTATGAGAATGGAATAATTATTCAAAATAAGGCAAGACTATTTTCATGAGGTTATAATTAGGAAATGGCATGGACAATAAAGAAAATATTTCACCAGTAACTATTCTCAAGTCCATCCATATTCTATTAGATTTCACAAATCATCTAAACTTTACTCTATTTAAAATGTAAGTAAATAGTGTCCTCCTTAACGGTTATGTTCGGGATGGATTTTATATTGAAAAACCTTCTGGTTTTAAAGGTGTCAATTTTCTTAAACATGAATTTGGACTTACCAAAACACTTTATAAACCTAAATAGGACCTAAGATCATGGTATATTATATTTTCAAAAAAAAATACATCAAAATGAATTTGAGAAAGGAATGAAAAATCCAACTCTTTTTATCAAGGTAATTTTTAACAACACCGTCATTGCACAAATATATTTTGATGAAATTATTTTTAATTAAACCTAAGAAACTCTAATATATAGTTTTTATGAACTTTTATCAAAGTTAATTTGATATGAGTATGATGGGGGAACTTAATTACTTTTTTGGATTCCAAATAACTCATAGACCATAAGGAATTATATAAACTCATCATAAGTAAATTAGATATTTAATTATTTTTTGTTTTTGTTTTTTTATAATGATTAAAGTATAATAAATCTAGAAGGTACCTCATGTAAACTTTTGATTAATAAATTTGGGAAACCAGTTGATCAAAAATTATTTAGAGGGATAATTGGATGTGTATTTACTTAATAGTTACTCAACTGGACATTATTTTTTGATCTACTTATGTGAAAAAATATAATCTAATTAGAAAGAATCTCATCCTAAGGTAGTAAAATGGATCCTTCATTATCTTAATGGAATTTCAAAAATTGGTCTTTTTATTCATCCATATCAGAATTTAATTTTAGGATTTATTCATATATATATTTTGATGGTTTTATAATGGATCATAAGAGTACTTATGGAAATTTTCACTTTCTTGATGAAGAATTAGTCTCATGGTCAAGAAAGAAGAAACATTCAGTTTTACTTTCCACTATTGAAGCCGAATTTGTGGTAGATGGATGTTGTTACACTCAATTGTTATAAATGCAGCACACACTCATTGCTATTGGGTTTATTTTTACTCAAAAATTGATTCATTTTGACAATAAAAGTTTTACTTATTTGTTTATTAACTCAACAGATCATTCAATATCCAAACACTTAGATATAAAAAACATTTTCATTGGTACTGCACACAAAAAGGATATATTATTCTAAGGCTTATCATATCATAATATAACCTTGTTTAAAAATATTATAAACCCTTTAATTCTAATAAATTTGATTATTTTAAACATAATTCATTTATGATTAGTGTTAAGTGATCATAAGTTTTATTTCTTGTCTTACTATCTCCTAACATTGAAAATAAATTCATGAAATGGTAAGGACATTCTTTGTTTAAAACTGTGAAAAAAATTACAGGTACTTTAGATTTTTCTAGAGTATTTTTTAATATGAATTATAAGATGTTTTGTGAACATATTAAAAAAACTAAAAATTATGGAAGTTACCTTTTATGATGAACATAATTGTAATTATATTTTGAAATATTCATTTTACTTAATGTGATTTATCTCATTAATATACCCCATATTTAATTTTTGAGTTTACTCTTACATTTTATTTAATTTACTTTTATATATAATAACATTGTGTGGAATTTTCTATTATGTGTCTTTGATGTTACTCTTCCATTTGAAAAATATTTTCTGATATTTATTTTCACACATGATTTCTGACTTTTCAAGAATTTGATCACTATTCAAATTAACCCTTAACAAGGGGAGAGTTTTTTTATCCTTGAGCATGATCCATCACTTTTTATAGTTATTTATATGGAAAATAAGATAAATAATTTACAATATTTTATAAAAACGTCTTCAATAGAATAGTATCATCTATATTCACCAGAAGAGTAATAAACTGGTTCAAGTCGACCTGGACCATCACCCAAATTTGCTTGTTGTGTCCCGCTCCCCCCAAAGGTACCCCTACTAGGAAAAAAATGAGAGAAGGGTGATAATGATTCCAAAATCCCACTTCCAAAAGTTCATGGGTTGGATACATGCACTGGTGGTATATCATACACAAAAATGGGAGGTATTACTCTCTAAGAAGAAAATGAGGAATGAGAGATAAGATAAAACCACCATAAAACTCTTTTTCAAGATAAAAATAAAATATCTCAAATACATGAATGTAATTTCATACAAATATAAACAATTAAAAATGAAATTATAAGTACCAAAAGAGATCTTCATCAACAATCTTGTAACATTCTAGGTATTTTGATCGGGTTGAAAACCTCTCCATTTTTTAATTTTTAGAATTTGTGATTTGAAACTCAATTCCCAGTTTTCTATTAACCAAATATCTTTTTTATTGATTTAGAGGCTTTAAATGTGCCTCAGGTGTTTGAAAGGGTTTCAGGTGAGTCTGAGGCCAAAGACCCAATTTTTGGGAGTTGTAGGCTAATGCGCATGGTTTGGGGTAAACTGTGTGGCCTCTAAATGAAAATCGTGCATCCCAATTTTGTACAACTGATTAGTTTAAAAAATCATGTGGGTAGGGGTGTATGGTCATGCATGAACCTCTATTGTTTTTGAAGATGTATTTCACATGGTTTGTGCATGGGTAGGAAAACTGTACACAAGAGGCATGGGTAGTTCCATTCTGGTAGTACCCTCAAACTATAGAACAAATTGTTTGTGAATGGTTATGGATAATCTTGTGATCTGACTGGTTTTCCCCTCCCTCTATTTATTAAATTTATACTTCTTTTCTACACTCTTGGTCACACTTATAAGCAGGGTTCTCTCCCATTACTTCCCCACCTAGGGTGTGATCCCTATCCTCTATCCAAGCTCCATTTTGATTTCTCTCTGATGCATTATATCTATATCAGGTTTTCAATGGAAACACTGATTTTTTCTAAATCTATCATAGTTAGAGGATATAATCATATATGACTACATATAGGACTCCAAGGAAGGTGGTGCATACTTTTATTTTATATTTTGTGAGTTTTTAGGGGTTTGGATTTTAGTGCATCATTGTGTTGACCAATAGAGACCATTTGAATTTGATGTTTGTTATTAATTAATTGATTGAATCCTTTTGGGATTCCAACTAGAATGCCCGCTCAAGTCAACAAGTGGTGTTATCCATGTGAGGGGCTCTGATCTTGGGTATTTAGGGTGGGGATTTGTTTAATTATTTAAAATTGAGTTTGTTTTATTTGAATGGTCCAATTCAATTGCATTGAATTGTTTAGTTAATTTTAATTGAATAATATATAATTTGATTGTGATATAATAGTTGGTTCTAATAAAACATGATGGTAATGTCCCAAGGATTGAGATGGTGATGGCCATCTAGGTTGAGATGATGTGATCATCAGGATGGGAATGTCCCAAGGTACTTGGGTGATATTGATCATCAGTTAGGCTACATGGTATTTGGATTGAGACAGAAAGGATTTAAATTTGAGTGCATGGAATGTGGTATTGGATGGAATGGACATAAAATTTGATTGATGTGGTTTTAAGGGCACAAGGTGTTGGACCTGGTGTGGCTAAGGTGTTATTTTGGTAATGGTTTCTCACCTGTAATTTCCAAAGCGCCACTTGGAGTCTTGTGCGCATAGGTTGAATTAGTGATGATGTGATTTTGACCACTCTTGTGGTTTGAGGCCCCTAATAGTGTGGATTACGTAATTTTTTTGAGGTTTCTTTCTATATAAATCTATGAGGAAGGTGAGGATCCTTTTTTATCATAGTTGTGGTTGTCGGTTGGGGATGAGGACTACTGTGCTTGAGGTTTTTTATCTAGAATCATTTTTGATGATGGACATTTTCATTCCTTAGGATTTCATGATATGTTCCAATGGTTATTTTATTTTCAATACAGACATCGATGTGCCTCTAGACGTCAGGCTTCAATTTGATGGGTGATTTCAATCAGGGGGACCAAGAGACTTGGTATGTATTTATTTAGTTGTGCCATCAAGACATCAATGAAATGTTTTGGCACTAGGTTCTAGGTGACATTGGAGATGGGACCTGAGGGTTCACTTGGGAATTTTTACATTAGGTGATGCCTTGGGTTATGGGCTAAGGATATTCTCCACTATAGTATTCTGGTGATGGCTGATGCAGGTGAGAGCTTCCTAGTGGCTTTTGAGAACCAATGAAGTGTATCACTACTACAAAAAACAGGCATTAACAGCGCTAAAAACGGGATTTAACAGTGCTAAAAAAGCGTTGTAAAGCTCTGTGCTGATAAAGGGGGTACCCCTTTATCAGTGCTAAACAAGCGCTTATTTAGCACTGATAAATGATTGTTTTATCAGCACTCCTTTAGTACTGAAAAACTTATCTTTTATCAGTGCTTCTTTAGCGTTGATAAAAGCACAATTTATCAGCGCTAAAAGACCGCTGATAAAATTATCTTTTATCAGCGCTTCTTTAGCGCTGATAAAGGTGCGGTTTATTAGCACTTTTTTAGCACTGATAAAAGCACGATTTATCAGCACTAAAAGAGCCCTGATAAATGCCCTCTCTGCTGCTCCGATAAATCTGCATCAGCACACCCGAACACCTGCAAAAAAAAACAGCATCTCAATAAGCCAATTAAATCAAGTATACCCATACAAAATTAACTCATAAATCATAAGAAAATTAGACCAATTATACCCATACAACAATTATACTCGTACACCATTAACACATAATTTATAAGTTAATCAAGTACTTAAAGAAATAAATTCAGAATTCAGGGGGTTTGCGGGTTGTTCAAGGGTTTGGGGTGGCTGTCCAAGGTGGGTAGGGGTGTCCGGGGGGCTTTCCAATTCAATCCTACGGCTCCACATGGGTGTGTTTTATCGATACATAAATCTTTGGACTTTTCTCTATCCACTATGCATCATGTTATCAACCTCAAAGAAGTTAAAGGTTTGTACACACACTGAGGTGCACATACTTGGGGGTGAATCTCATTAATAAACCCCCAATATTAAACCTGCAATAGGCTATTGTACGTGCATGATCAGGCAATATGCACAACCTAGTTGAGAAAGAACTGGAATAAAACTAATAAAAAAATCATCATTGATCCTCAAATCCATGACCATGATTAAACCCAAATTAATTTTTCAAGTGATGAACTTTTACCAAGCATTTCATAAGGATCATGTCGACATTATAAAAATATAGTTTGACCACATCCTACCCCATCTACATCAAGACACGTTGATTCTCAAGTATTAAAGCTTGATCAACCATACCTACTTTATCCAATGTTAGGGTTTCTCTGAGTACATCATAGGAACTACACAAAACATATAATATACCATGGTCTCCCCACTATATACATAATTATCATTGACCTCCAATATGTGAGTTTTATTTATACTCTATCATGGAAATCCACTTATGAGAGTTTTCTCATCCAGGTTATACCCTCAACAGTATCTCAGACCACCCATATGTGTTCTTCCAATTCTGAGGCATAAGACCTACAAGGATCTCATCCCTATACTATGGGAGTACACTTATTTAGGGAATAACACTAAGAAGAATATATTCTTTACAATATGGGAGTATTATCATCCAAATAATAATCCCTATAAGCATATCAACCCTATAATATGGGTGTATTCTCATTTGAGGCATAATCTATATAATCATCTCAGCCATCCCCTATGGGATTATTTTCATTTAGTGAATATTCCCGATAAGAATATCATCCCACTCCTATGGTTGTATTCTCATTTGGGGAATAATACCTATATACATCTCATCCCTCCCCTATGAGAGTATTCTCATTTAAGGAATAAGACCCATAAGCATATCCACTCTCCCAAATGGGAGTATTTTCATCCAGATATAAGCCCATAAGTATCATAGACCCAAACACATGATCACCCTAGTATACCAGGCCAACCATGACTTGATATATATTATTCCCCTCATAGATCACATTCCATGACCCCCCATTTAAAAGATCAATGCAATCTGAATGCGTTTGGTCGGATTTTCGTAGGTCAGTTGTTGTTTTCACTTAAAACTAGTCCATTTTAAACAAAATAGAGACCCTTTGAGTGCTAGAAGCCACAATGTGCCTCGGATTGAGGCGGGGTTGACTCGTAAGCATCACCAAGGACCCTTGGATCCTTATTATAAAAGATAAATGAAATCCGAATGCGTTTGGTCAGATTTCCGTAGGTCAGTTGTTGTTTTCACTTAAAATCTTGTCCATTTTAAACAAAATAGAGACCCTTTGAGTGATAGCGGCCACACCGTTCCTTGGATTGAGGCAGGGTTAATGCGTACATGTCACCAAGGACCCTTGGATCATTCTTATAAAATATCAATGCAATCCGAATGCATTTGGTCATATTTCTGTAGCTCAATTGTTGTTTTCACTTAAAATCTTGTCCACTTTAAACAAAATAGAGACCCTTTGAGTGCTAGTGTCAACACTGTGCCTCGGATTGAGGCAAGTTTGACTCTTACACATCACCAAGGACCCTTTTATCGTTCTTATAAAATATCAATGCAATCGGAATGCGTTTGGTCAGATTTCCGTAGGTCAGTTGTTGTTTTCACTTAAAATCTTGTCCATTTTAAACAAAATAGAGACCCTTTGAGTGCTAGCGGCCACACCGAGCCTCAGATTGAGGAAGGGTTGACTCATACACCTCACCAAGGACCCTTGGATCTTTCTTAAAAAATATCAATGCAATCGGAATGCCTTTGGTCGGATTTCCGTAGGTCGGTTGTTGTTTTCACTTAAAATCTTGTCCATTTTAAACAAATTAGTGACCCTTTGAGTGCTAGCGGCCACACCGTGCCTCAGATTGAGGAGGTATTGACTCGTAAACGTCACCAAGGACCCTTTTATCGTTATTATAAAAGATCAATGCAATCTGAATGCGTTTGGTCTGATTTATGTAGGTCAGTTGTTGTTTTCACTTAAAATCTTGTCCATTTTAAACAGAATAGAGACCCTTTGAGTGCTAGCGGCCACACCGTGCCTCGGATTGAGGCGGGGTTGACTCGTACACATCACCAAGGACCCTTGGATCGTTCTTATAAAAGATCAATGCAATCCTAATGTGATCTACTAATTATTCATTATGAAAAACATAAAGGTAGCATTAAATACTTACATTGCCCCAAACACCCATAACACAACCCAACCAAAACCTTCATCTCAATGTAGTAAACCTATCTAAACACCAAGATGGATTTTACCCAAGACTATCTAATTCAAAATGCCGATCATGTCATCAACCGACCACTTAATTTCTATGGTGCTCCCCACTACACGCTTTAGCTCACAAACACCACCATCTGATGTTTAACACCTCCATCATCGGGAAAGAACCACTAGAACCATAACTAAAACTCCACAACATACCCAACATGTTTTCTAACATACCATGCTTAGACATCCATGAGAACACCAACCAATGTTATCATCCATCCTTTCCATCAAAACCACTTGGAATGGATGTGAATCCATCATCCATACATGAATCAAGGATAGTTCAACTTTTCCTCAAAGATTGAACCCATTTTCAAAACATAATTAGCATTTCAAAACATCAAATAGATTTGGCTTACAACTCACCACATTTGTTCCTTTTTCCTGGAGGAATTTGAAACATGCACCACATAGGTTGTAAAAGCAGTAGAGGATAAATCTCTTTGATCATACAAAGACATGAACCCAAGTTTATCGTTGAGGAAACTGGCGAGTGATGTTTCTGAATGCTTTTTGGAACTAGGAACTGACTCGCTTGATGAAACATAGGAAATATATTTAAATGTAGCCTCACTTTCCGAATCATTGGAACAATTTCCTTTATTGTATGCTCTTAATGTCAGATTTATCATCCCATCTTGTTCATCAAATGGATTGGTCAACTTCCAATCTATCATTGGGTGTTGTCGCACCACCTTTACACACAACTAATGATCAGAGGAAGCTTGATTAGAAAAACAATCCTGAGGGCACTGGACATGAAAGATCATGCAGTTCCATATTTTCTCAGCAACCTCAATTTACCCCACATGATATAAGGCTATTACATGATGTCCAAGAAATAGTTAGAGGAGAAGAGAAGGTGAATGTCTCGTAGATGAACAACATCAACAATGAACATCCACCACCCTTTCACTATATACATCAAAATCATATCTTTAAGAATGTCAATGTGAATTTCTATCTTACTTCCATCGAGGATGATGCATGTTGGTCAACTTGTTTTAGAAATTTTTTATCTTCATCTGTGCCTTGTAGTTGCACCCATGAATTTGAAGGTGAGTATGCGTACACGATAGTTGACCTTCTTAGAGATGAGTTTCTGGAAGAGTATAAGAGACATGAAGCAATGAAGATCATTAGAGTGTTGGAGAAAATGTGGTTGCTACAAACAATGTAGAAATCGGCCTGTGCAACGCGGCCTAAGTTACAACTTGCAGGTATTGTACTTTATTTTTTTCTAGAGGGTTTCAGTGTAAATGCATTTTGGAATGATCATTTCTATTCATTGTATTTTAGGTTTTTTTTGACAGCCGAGGGGAAAGGGTGGGGTCTGCAGACATTGGCGGATATGTCGAAGGGTGAATTTATGGGAAATTACATCCTATATTTTTGCAACATTTCCATAGTATCTAACATCTAACCAAATGGTCTCTTTGCCCTTCAAGCTCCCCAAACCCCGATCACCATCGGGGTTCAGGGAGCTTGAAGGGAAAAGAGGCCATTTCTCCAACATATTCACACACAAAATCACCCTTAAACATATCCTCCAATGTCTTCAGACTCCACCCTTTCCCCTCAGCTGTCAAAAAAACCTAAAAGACAATGAATAGAAATGATCATTCCAAAATGCATTTACACTAAAACCCTCCAGAAAAAAAGAAAGTACAATACCTGCAAGTTGTAACTTAGGCCGCGTTGCACAAGCCGATTTCCACATTATTTGTAGCAAACACATTTTCTCCAAAAATCTAATGATCTTCATTACTTCATGTCTCTTATACTCTTCCAGGAATTCTTCTCTAAGAAGGTCAACTATCGTGTACGCATACTCACCTTCAAATTCATGGATGCAAGTATAAGGCACGGATGATGATAAACAATTTCTAAAACAAGTTGACCAACATGCATCATCCTCTATGGAAGTAAGATAGAAATTAACATCGACGTTCTTAAAGATATGATTTTGATGTATATAGTTAAAGGGTGGTGGATGTTCATTGGTGATGTTGTTCGTCTACGAGACTTTCACCTTCTCTTCTCCTCTCTCTATGTCTTGGACATTATGCAATAGCCTTATATCATGTGGGGTAAATTGAGGTTTCTGAGAAACTATGACACCACATGATCTTTCATGTCCAATGCCCTCAGGATTGTTTTTCTAATCAAGATGCCTCTGATCATTAGTTGCGTGTAAAGGTGGTGTCGAAGCCTCCATGATAGATTGGAAGTTGACCAATCCATTTGATGAACAAGATGGGATGCTAATCAAGCTGCCTCTGATCATTAGTTTTCGTAGGTCAGTTGTTGTTTTCACTTAAAATATTGTCCATTTTAAATAAAATAGAGACCCTTTGAGTGCTAGCAGCCACACCGTGCCTCGGATTGAGGCTGGGTTGACTCGTACACATTACCAAGGACCCTTGGATCATTCTTATAAAATATCAATGCAATCTGAATGCGTTTGGTCAGATTTCCGTAGGTCATTTTTTGTTTTCACTTAAAATATTGTCCATTTTAAACAAAATAGAGACCCTTTGAGTGGTTCATCATTCTTGCATGTTGCTGGTGCATATCATCTGTTAAAATGGTAAAATGACTCATTGGATAAAGTTTGTTTTATTTAATAACAATTAACATTTTCCTATGAACATTTACATACAACAATGTTTCATCTTTTGATCCCCTTAACCCCTCTCAAAAATGACCACAAATTGTACATGTCCCCAAGTCAGATCTTCATTGTATTTGTGTACAATCTTTCATCAGGTATGCGGCCCACTCGTTTCTGAACACATCTATATCATCTTGTGAGTATGAGGCTTTTCGGAAGTCATAGTAGTACTGCAAAATAAATAAATAAATAACGTAAACAAACTAGTAGTTGTTTTTAAAAATACCTCTTCAGGGATGCTAGTTTGCTGATGAAAAACGATCTCCTTCATAAATTTACAAACATAATAACCACAATCATTATCGTTTGTTTTTTTGGACACTGCAAAAAAATTGATCATTAAGAGAATAAGTAACTTGTGTTGAGATGTGTTTGGATAGTGAAATTTTATTATATATACCCTAATATTTGTCCAGACGTAGTACTTGCTCGCCTCCTTATGCTTAGACCCTGGCCGCATTCCTTTTTTTAGATGATAATGATACACCTCCCTATTAGTAAAAGATAATATAAATTATATTACTTGATGTTTAGACCTAAAACGTAAGATGTAGTGTCTTACAGATTCACAAACTCCAACATGTGTTGTTGGTTTGATGGATATCCTTGCTTTGAATCTAGAAAATAAATCTTCGGAGTATCCAAGTTGACCGCAATTATCAACCAATGTTTCCTAAAAACACAAAAAGGAATAAGTAATAAAAGAAGTGAAAATATAATTGATATGCTTTAATCGTAGATTATTACCCCTGCATGGTTGGTATTAGGATAAGTCTGTCATCTGTAATCTTGCGTTCAAATGTTTTCAGCAAGCCGTTCACTATTTCATTCCTTTTTTATGGCTCTATTTTTGTTAGGTGTATTGATGTGATATGAGGACTAACCCGTCCAAATCTTGGCTCATGGGAAAATTCCTTCAATGGTTTTTCATAAATGCGTCTGTCAACAATATAAAATGCATTTAGTCATAATTTTCACGCTAGATCAGATTTTGGAAAATCAATTCATGGAAAAAAACCTCATATATACATTTACAACTGTGATTCCTAGCCATCTGTTTTCAAGTATTTCATTTACATTTTCAGCAGCAACGAAATCTTGATTTTCCTCTCCGTATATATTCTCTTCAAAAACCACTATATGACTATTACCATCTTTTATATTCGTATCCACATGAGTCTTCAATGCTAGTAAATGTGGAAAGAGAACATGTTGTGTTATTGTGCTTTCAGTAGCTCCTTGGGATCGGTTGGTTGATCCTTTAGATGGTTTTGAGCCGACGTTTGTCACCCCCTTCCCTTTCTCCTTCTATAACAACAATCATTGGTTCAGACCCTTTTTTCATTAATTTTTAAGGGTTTATCTTGAAAAGAAAAGTAAATATATACCTCTTTGTCCGCATGTACTCTTACAAGTTGTGACGGCCATGAAATGAATGTCCTAATAGCCTTTTCGACAGTATGAATATCATCGTCATCAAGTGGAATAGGTAGCTCTGCCTTTGGCTCATGAGCTACAGTAATCTTCACTTTCAGATGATCTTTTGGAAGTGGTCTATTATGCAGTGTGGCATCTGGGATATTGAACATTGTAGCCCTCGCTACAAGGTGATAGGTGGGTGTTGACAGATATAAATCACAATCATTATCACCCTGTAGAAGATGAGTACAGAAAAATTATCAGTGTTTGTCTGATTCATATTTCATGGGAACAATTATTAGAATATTGATTACCATGACTAAGACAGTTCTTTGAGGAGAATGTATCACCTCAAAGATGGTGGGGAATGGGGCGGGATGTTCATGTGGCGGTTGTTCTTGAGTTGTGGCTTCCCTTTGCTTCCCACCCATAAAAGTTGCTACCAATTCTCCCTACCATTGAAATTGTTCTTCAAGGGTTGCTATTTTTTCTCTCATGTGTTCCATTTTTTCATTTCTATCATCCATTTTTTTCTTTTTCTCAAAATATACTCGGGGTGTCACCCCAAACCCTGCACCTCTGACACGACTGTATTTTTCTGACTACTTCAAAGCTGTCGATAATAGGTATGTATCAGCTACAGGAGTAGCTGATTCCTGTGACTGTCGGATATAGGAAAATAACTAATTATTTTTATGTAATGGAAATTTTAAACAAATTATTTTATCGTCGTGTCATACTTACACATATTTCCCACACTTTCTGTGTGTTCTCATCTACTAACTTCTCATTTTTGTTCACACGTGCCTCCTTCCATAGCACATGACATGGGATGGAAGTGCATTTGGTTTTAGACTCATCAATCTACATATAAACATAGAAAAATAATTATAATGTTGTTTATTGGCACCTAACAATATTATTGTAAATTTAAAATATGTACCATTTTCTTTTCTAATGAAGCGTACTGCATCCTTGCTTTATGATAGGGGTATGTTGGTTTTGAAGCATGTTCCTTATTTTTTGTACAGAGTTTTTGTTTCATAAATGAAATATTGACAATCAAAGTGATGAATACAGGTATCCTCAAACAACGTATTATCACTCAAAATGTACCTGAAACTTCTCATCCCCATGACGGCCAATAAATGCATCCCAAGCTTCTTGGGATATCAGGTGAGCGTAGACAATGGGTGGGTGCTGGTTTATTTTACCTTTAGAATCTTTTAGGTGACATCTTGTTAAAATAGTGCGAAAACCTTGATGAATCTTTCCTGCAAGCCTTAGTACATAATCCTTGTGTGAATCGTCTACTATAAATGTACTCTGTAATATATTGAGAAGAGTAAGACATTGTTTCATTATTTTATTTGATAGTAAATTAAAGAAATAAATTCATAATGTTACCATAATTTCTTCCCAGATCACAGCCTTCAGCCCGGACACAACATTGTGCCATGAATCTATATCAATCGGCACGCGTTGCCAAGTGACAACTCCAATGTAGCTGCTAAACATAGCCTTGTTGGGATTCACATGTTGGCCTCATGCATTCCATCCAACTTTAAATTTGATGCCTTTGCTTTTCACCTTAAGAATTTTGGCTAACACCGTCAAACTACGACGCACCTGTGATTTCTGCGACGCCGGTCCTTCATTCCTGACCATTTCATCGATATCAACATCATCTATATGTTCATATAGAATGGTATCAATGACATGTGTTGATGGTTTTTGGACCTCAACACTAAGATCAGCAGGAGCCGTAGCAGGAGGAGCAGCAGGAGGAGCCGCAGGAGTAGCGGTAGCAGGAGGAGCCGCAGCAGGAGGACCATTAGGAGTAACCGGAGCTGCAGTAGGAGCAACAGTAGTAGTACCATGAGCTGCAGGAGCAGCAGGAGAACAGAAACAGTAACATGAGCTGTAGGAGCAGCAGCAGCAGCTGCTTGAGAGACTTGTTCAGCCTCAAGGTTAGGAGCATCAGAATGTACAGAAGTCATTATCTGCAAAAGTGGTTGAACAGTTAATTCAGATTACATAAATTCAGCAATTATAAGATAATAACATGACATAACAAGATCTATATTACAAACAAAATATAACCTGTTTACTAAACTCTCTTTTTTTCAAAGTTTGAAGGGATTCAACACCTCTATCAACTATCCAAATCTCTTCATTGTGGTCTCCTCTAACATACAAAACATCATCTGCATTGGGACCGCTCCGAAATGATTGTGACTTACCACTAAAAGGATCGTCCTCAACTAAATTTTCATCAGAACCTTCAGTATTTTTGGACGATAACAGAACAATCGACCACATTTGGTTTGCGGGATCTGGAACATAAAAAACTTGTACCACTTGTGATGCCATTATAAACTGTTCGTCTTTGTACCCTTCTTTACTAAAATCAACTTTCACAAATCCTCATTCATCTATTTTAACACCACTGTTGTTGTCAACCCATTTTCATTGAAAAATTGGCAATTGGAATGTCGTATAATCCAACTCCCATATTAGTTTGATAATTCCAAAGTATGACATATTTGCATAAATTGGATTTATGTCCTTACTACCAGAAAAATACATCGCTTCAGCCACTAGTGTAACTCCACTATTTTTCATGGTACTATCTTCATCATGTTCATCAGTATAGAATGTATAACCATTAATTACGTAACCACTAAAAGAAAATATATACACACTTGGTCCAGTGGCTAGCCATCGAAGACGTTCTGAAATTGAATTCGGATTTTCATCTAACTGCTTAAAAATATGGTCCAGAAACCATCCTATAAACTGGTGATTATGTGTATCTGATAACCATTTTTCAGCCCTTGAGGGATTCAACTTCCTAATAATTTCATTGTGGGTTTTAATATATGGAGAAACCAACCAACTGTTATGCAAAACATAAAGATGAGCCTGCTCATGATCTGTAATATTGATTGTCACAACTTCTCTTCCAGAAATTTCCTCACCATCAATGCATCCAGTGTGGCGAGATTTCGGGAGACCAATGTGTTCCACATCAGATAGGTATTCAGTACAAAATTCAATGGCTTCCTCAACAATATATCGCTCCACTATACAACCCTCTGGCCGACTTCGATTTTTGACATACCCTTTCAAAATATTCATATACCTTTCAACAGGATACATCCATCTATAGTGCACAGGACCACAAAGTCGAATCTCTCTCACCAAGTGAATCATCAAATGAACCATCATATCAAAGAATTTTGGTGGGAAGAACATTTCTAATTCATATAATATGATGACAATTTCTTTTTCCATAGATGGAAATTTCCCCGGGTCTAAAACTTTGCTACATATAGCTTTGAAAAAGAAAAAATGTTTGGTTAACGTATGACGAACATTCTTGGGAAAAATGCAACGTAAAGCTATAGGAATTAAATCTTGCATCAAAACATGGAAATCATGTGATTTCAAACCTTTTAACTTCAAATCATTCATTGAAACAATGTTCTTGATATTTGATTATTACCCCTCTAGAACCTTTACAACATTGAAGAAGTTTCAAAACTGATATCTCTCTGCCCTAGAAAGAGTATAAGCAGCTGGAGGAAGAAACATTCTATTTTCACCCTTCATGGGAGCCAACTCTTCTCGTATTCCCATGTCAACCATGTCCAACCTTTCCTTAATTCCATATTTTGTTTTACCAGGGGCATTTAGCAACGTTCCGATAACACTGTCACATATATTTTTTTCCACATGAATCACATCAAAAAAATGTCTGACGTACAAACAATTCTAGTATAGTAATTCAAAAAAAACTTATCTCTTTTTCCAACCGATTTTCGTAAGGTTTTTCAAAAGTGGTTTACCAAAAATAGTGTTCAGATCTTTTACTTTCTCAAATAGATGATCACCTATTAGTGGAGACGGTGTTGCGCATTTTTCTGAACTTCCATTGAATGATGTCGTCCAAGATCGGTACTTATGCCGATGAGGTAGAAATCTATGATGTCCTAGAAACACAGATTTCGATGAATGTTTCAACCTAATTGATTCTGTATCTTCTTCACACATGGGACACCCTTGAGTTCCTTTAATGATATAGCCTAACAAATTTCCATAAGTAGGGAAATCATTTATTGTCCCATACAACATCGCTCTCAATGTGAAGTATTCAATTTTATAAGCATCATACAACATTACACATGAGTCCCACAATAACTTCAAATCCTCGATCAAAGGAGCCAGATAAACATCAATATCGTTTCTTGGTTGTTTTGGTCCTGATATAAGCATAGATAACATGATGAATTTCCGCTTCATGCATAACCAGGGTGGCAAGTTATAATTTACCAACATAACAGGCCATGTACTATGAGTGCTGGTTTGAAAACCAAAAGAAGTCACTCCATCTGTAGATAATGCAAGACGAAGGTTTCTCGGCTCTTTTCCAAATTCAGGATACTCATGATCAATTTTCTTCCATTGAGGAGAGTCGTCCGGATGACATAATAACCCATCTTTATTTCTTTTATCTTTATGCCACGACAATTGTCTTGCAGTTTCTTCACTTCCATATAGACGCCTAAACCTTGGAATGATTGGAAAGTACCATAAAAATTTTGTAGGATTGGATTTATCTTTCTTGTATCGAGAAGAACCACACTTTGGGCATTCTGTAAGTGATTTTTTCTCTTTGAGAAACAATATACAGTCTTTTGGGCAGGCATGTATTCTTTTAAAAATCATTCCCATCGGGCGTAGCATTCATCTAGCTTCATATGTCCGGCTTGGGAGCTCATTATCTTCCGGGATCATGTCATTTAAGAGAGAAAGTAGTTCCGTAAAACTGACATCACTCCATCCATTTCTTGCTTTCAATTTATACAACTTCAATACAGCTGACAATGTTGTATACCTAGTGCAAGTAGCATATAATGGCGTCTTTGCACAACTCTTTAACTTCTCAAACAATTTTGGGCAATCACGGAGTTTATCTTGAATTGTCTATGTCATTTCCTCAATATGATCTTCATAATCATTGACATCTGTAATCACATCCTCCATATGGTCTTCTTCATTATCCATATTTGTATTCATATCTGACGATCCATAAAACACAGTTTTATCCCATCCAGTAGCTACATTCGCTTTTTCTCTATGTTTATTCCAACATTTATAACTCCGATCTATTCCGTGACATATAAAATGTTTTTCCAACTCCTATGGAGTAAGTAGTCTAGAATAACAACAACCTAAACATGGACAAAGGATTTTAGAAGGATCCTTTTCGTGATCCTTTGCAAACTTGATGAACTCTTTCACTCTGTTCCCGTACTCTATTGTTAAATGATTAGCATCCATCCAATATTTATTCATCTCCATCCTATTAGAATCTCAAATATTAGTATTTATGGTTCAAGTACACAAAACAAAAATTCCAAATACAGTTGAAGAGAACCACTTCCTTATAAAAATGGAGATTAATAGAGCCTAACCATTAGTATTTATTCATCATGCCTAAATATTCACTGCTGGTGAAAGTGAAACCGTTACTGATGATCATGCCAAGAATAAATGGAAACCAAAAGGGGGAGTGAATGAAAATACCCCAAACAAGATGGAAAAAACATGGTATTTGAGAATAGGTTAGTGGATTTCATGTTGGCTAGAAGTAAACCTAATTTATTTAAATGAAAAAGGTTGATTCACAACAAGATACCATCCATTCCATATATTATTTTCATTAATAGGGTTATTTTGTGCTTCAAAATGATCAAAACATGTCTAACCAACTAAAAATGGATAAAATATGAATTCATGAAACACATGAATCCCAAAAAGAATATATATTATAGAAACACCATCTTGGAATCTGAATGAGTCTGCTCAAATGAAGAACATCATACATCTTCAACTACATCGATGCTTTCTCATATACAACGACACCACTAGCTAGATAGTGGCCCTCACCAAGAACATCATACATCTCCAAATAAGAGACTACAACCACTAACCATGAAGAACATCATAAGATATAAATATACTAAGAACACATCTATAACAACCCATACTTTACATACATTGTTAATACTTCAAAATTGAAGCACACTTATTACAACATATGATAAAACCACAAAGGACCGTATAGGTATAGTGTCTTTAGAAACTGGGAAACATAAACAACTGGTTCATAAATCTTCTACAGTGTCTCCCATTTATTTCATCATATCTAGGGTCCCTTTTAGCATATTCTACTTAATATCCATCTTCCTGACCTGGGGAAAAGAAAACATAAAAGGGTGAGCTCAAATGCTCAGCAAGGGCAATAAAGGAAATAAAAATCATATCATATCTTTTTTTAAAATCATAACCTGCAAAAGAGATCATAAAATCTTAATAAATCATAGAAGTGAAAATGAGATCCACATAATCATAACATGAAACTTGAAAATTTGTGGCATGCACACATAATCATGGAAAATCATTTCTTGTTAGTCATGACTTATTGCCAAGACTATCTTAGTGGACAAAGTCCCTTTCTGAACCGAGTTCACTCCTCGTTTCAGTCCTGTATCACTGAACCGAAATAACCTTCCGTTCCAGCCATGTCTATCTCATGAGATATAAAATCTTTACCCAATGCATTGGAGGGAGATATAGGTCCCACCCATCTTATAATGAATCCTTTCTTATGTGTGCCACATAATCATAAATCATACATCATCGCATAACCCATGTAATAAAAATGGGATTCTTAAACAACATGACATCATAAAACAATTCATATAAGATAAAGGAATTCATAAAAATGTTTCCATCACAACATAATCAAATCCATGTAACAATAGGGGTAAAAACAGAACCCTTTTATTATCTTAGATGGAAAATAATTTTGATAAAATACTTGAACTTCATTCTTGAGGAAAATATCCTTTCTACTTCAAAAACACTTTCCCTTTCTTAACATGTCATACAATTTTAAAATAAAAGAAGTTGATTAAAATTAAACTTGAATACTTATAAAGGAAGCTTCTTGGAAATAATTTTTTAGAAATCCATTCATGCCGTATAAGTTAAAAAAAACATTCTTCGTATTTTTGTCGGAAAAGTCAAAAAGTACCTCGTACGAAAAACGACAAAAGATTCCTTTCATACATATTACTAAAAACTCACCTAAGGGTAAAAATGGATTTAAACAATTGTAGGTGGATGGAAATAATATTACATATTGATGAAACATGGATTTGGATGATAAAATACATCCCAGTAAGTACTTACGAATAAACAATCTCGGATAAAAATGAGATTGTGATATTTCCCTTACCTTAGGTCCAATTTGCTTTGTACGTGTCCGAAGCTCCTGTATAATGGTTTAAATAATGTTATTGACTTATTCCAGAATCATACATATTGATATGATATCATATATGGTCATATTATTAGCTTCTTGATAGTAATATTTCATTGTTACTTGTTACTCGGGTCTTTATAACTTTTTGTTCTTATGCGTGTTTTGTTGAATAAATTCTTATTCTTATCTTTAGGTTATAGATAATTCATTTCCAGAATGGTATTAGTGTAGTATATACCATATTCATTCATTCAATTCATTTATATTATGAAATGAAGATCATGTAGAATGAGTCGCATCACATCGTGGAGACGGTATTTCGTTCGTACGCACGAGTGATGATATCGTTCCTATGATCGTGGAATTGTATTGGAGTATATATATATATATTATTTCAGTATCAATATTACTTCATAATAATCATATATAGTTACTCATTACACCATTATACCCATCCTTGTAAGGTGATGGTGGAAAATAGATTACACCACGGCGTGGAGACGGTATTCCGTACGTACGCACGCGCGGTGATTTCATTTTTCCGTAGGATGGATAGAAAGTGAATTAGGGTTGTTTCATATTTATAATAACATATCAGTATGTAAGTAATACTGATGTTATTACTTTATCATGAAACAACTAAAGAAGAAGAAGTTGAAGAAGAAAGAAATTGAAAAGATCGGTAATGGATATTACCTTTTCTTTGGAACGCCTCTTTGAATCCTCCACTTAAGGAATTAAGATTGGTCTTTGGAGAAGACCAGGACCTCTAGGATTATTCTAGGGAAGTGGAGAGTAGAAAATGTCAGGGGTTGGACGAGCTTGAGTGCTCAATTTGGTGTGAGGAGGAGGGGGAGGAGGTGCCCTTTTATAAGGGAGGAGAGGGGCACCTTAAGAATATCTCAAAATATTATTTTATATTAAAGTCAAAATCGGTTTATAATGGTTCCAAAGGGTCTTATTTCGAAGCTAAAGTGGGGATGGGTCGAAATCCTATCAACAAATAGGATTTAGACAAGTTTAGGTTATTATTTTAACCTTATAAATTAGATTTAACTCTAAGTTAAATAATTTAACTTTTACCGTGTCTTTTTGTTTTCTTACACTATATGGTTAATACACTTACTATAACATGCCAAACTAACCCCAAATTGTTTATTATTAATATATATATCCTTATCTAAGTCATTTGGCCGAACCTTAGATTTTTAGGAATAAAATAACAATTAATAATATAATATTTTATTTAAAAACTATTTTGTGTCAATTTTGACACTATTTGATATATGATTTTTGTGAAAGTCATAACAGAATTATATGTTCGAACCAAGTTGATTAAATCAACACTAATATATCATAATAACCTAGAAAATTAGTGGAATTCATAAAAAGTCTCAAATTACATTTATTTTGGTGTTTATAACATCAATTATGTCAATATTTCATTAATAAGATAATTACTGCATCATCATTGTGTCATAAATAAATTAAATTATTTAATGTCTAAAAATTACAAATAAAATACCATTATGTAGGAAATCTTTTTAGCTTTCTAATAAATATTTATAGTCGAATTTATCTTATGTATAACCCCATATTAAAAATGTTTTAGTAAATAAACTTTGATTTTAACTCTTTTAACCCTTCTTTAAATAAATTAATAATAAATGTCCTAATCTAACCCAAGTGGGCCTAAATGGTCATATTTTATTCCTAAGTTTGTTTTTGGTCGAAATACACTTGTCCAATAGGATTAGGACACGTGTTAGGGTAATAGTAATATCATATTTACCCTTAGTTACCCTATTTACTATTAACCGTGGTAAAAAAAAGTAAAAAGTTACTATTCACCAAAAATTATTTTCATCTCATTGAACCACATTTTAGTCCTTGATATTAACCGTGTCTGTCAGATTTTTGAAATTCCATTCACAGAAGCGGTAAAATTAAGTTTTATGCAAAATTCAGTTTTTTAACCTACCACTTAGTAGTTTCACTATTCATCAAAAATTGATGTTTCTCAGAACAATGCCAAAATTTCATCCTAAGCTATATTTCATATTCCGAATTCAAAAATGAAATCTATTTTACCAAATTCATAACATAGAAGTTGCATTAATTAATTTTATAATTAAATCCCGCTGTTAAAATAAATAGCGTGTTTTTAGGAAACAATATATATCAAAAGATTGACACTTGATTATGTCTGGTTTAAATGTGAAATTACAACCAATGACCAACATTGTATTAAATTGTAAAAATATATTCTAAATATACTTTAAAACCACTCAAATTAATAATTTATCACTATTAATTATTTCGATTAAAAAAGTTGTTTTTAATTATTATTTAGTAATTTTCACTATTCATCAGAATGTGAAAGTTATCCGAAAAGTACCAAAATTTCACCTTAGGCTAAATTCGATACTCCGAATCCAAGAATGAAGTCCATTTTGAAAAATAAAATTTATAAAATTTCAAAAAGTGGTTATTACTATTCATAACGGCTAGTTTTAATAGCATATTGTTATTTAGTGAAACTTGGTATTGCGTACGACGAAAGCTATCGAGGAAGGTCGTGATTGCGTGTAAAGCAAGCCAAGCAAGTGCTGTGTAGAAAAAGATTCCTTTGATGATTTATATAACATAAAAGTCTTGGGTGTTACATTCTACCCCCCTTAAAAAGAATTTCGCCCTCGAAATTCGTCACTTTGTAACAAACAGATGAGGATACTTCTCCCTCATCATATCCTCAAGCTCCCAAGTAGCTTCTTCAAGTTGGTGGTTCCTCCATAAAACTTTCACCAAGCGAGTGGTCTTGTTTCGTAGGACTTTTTCGCTACGATCCAGAATCTCTATCGGCTGTTCTTCATAAGAAAGATCTTGCTCCAGCGGTACAACTTCTGAGCTGAGTACATGTGAAGGATCTGGTATGTACTTTCTCAGGAGAGATACATGGAACACATCGTGAACTTGAGAGAGATTCGGTGGAAGCGCCAATCGGTAAGCTACCTTCCCAACACGATCCAGTATTTCGAACGGACCGATATATCTAGGGCTCAACTTCCCCTTCTTTCCAAATCTCATAACCCTCTTCCAGGGAGATATTCGTAAGAACACTTTATCACCCACTTCAAACTCTAGGTCTTTTCTTCGGTTGTCGGCATAACTTTTCTGTCGACTCTGAGCTGCTCTTATGTGTTGTTGAATAGATCTGACCTTTTCTGCCATTTCATCAACGAGATCAGGTCCTAATAGCTTTCTTTCCCCAACTTCATCCCAGCAAGTTGGAGTCCTGCATTTCTTTCCATAGAGAGCTTTATAAGGAGCCATCTGAATACTGGAGTGAAAGCTATTATTATAAGAAAATTCCACCAAAGGTAGGTGTTGATCCCAACCTCCTTTGAAATCCATAGAGCAAGCTCTCAACATATCTTCTAGGGTTTGAATTGTTCTCTCAGACTGACCGTCTGTCTGGGGATGATAAGCAGTGCTGAAACTCAACTCTGTATCCAGAGTATGCTGAAGACTTCGCCAGAACTTCGAGGTAAATCTCGGATCCCGATCAGATATAATAGAAAGTGGTACTCCATGCAATCTTACCACTTCCTTTACATATATCCTGGCAAGCTGATCTAGAGGGAAATCCTCTCTAATAGCAATGAAGTGTGCGGACTTTGTAAGACGATCAACTATGACCCAGATAGCATTATTTCCTTTGGATGTTTTAGGAAGTCCTGTGACAAAGTCCATACTGATGTTTTCCCATTTCCATTCGGGTATGGGTAATGGTTGTAACATCCCCTTGGACTTTTGTCTCTCAGCTTTAACTTGTTGACAAACCAAGCATCGAGAGACATATTCAGCAACATCTCTTTTCATGCCATCCCACCAGAAGTACTCTTTCAGGTCCCTATACATCTTCGTACTTCCAAGATGAATAGAGAATGATGAACTATGAGCCTCATCCAGCAGCTCCTTCTTTAATTCGGGGATGGGAGGAACACAAACCCGATTCCTGAACTTTATTATCCCATCACAATCAAAGTTGAATTCAGGAACATTTCTCACCTTCTTTTGTAACTCGACATTTTCTTTCTGTGCCTCTTTAATCTTCACATGTATAGATGGTTGAATATTCATTTGAGAAAGATAAGATTTTTCCCCTTCCATTATAACTCCAAGATCCATCCTTTGTAAATCCATAAATATTGGATCTTTTGTGATCCTCATCATGGATAAACTAGCATGGTCTTGTCGACTTAATGCATCTGCCACCTTGTTTGCTTTCCCAGGGTGGTAATGGATTGAGCAGTCGTAATCCTTAATCAGCTCCAACCATCTTCTTTGACGCATATTCAGCTCCTTTTGTGTGAAAATATACTTTAAACTTTTATGATCAGTATAAATATCACACCTTTCACCATAAAGGTAATGCCTCCAAATCTTTAATGCAAAGATTACCGCAGCCAACTCCAAATCATGTGTTGGGTAATTTTGCTCATGAATTTTCAACTGTCGTGAGGCATAAGCTATCACCATATCATTTTGCATAAGAACACACCCCAATCCCTTCTTGGATGCATCACTGTAGATCACAAACCTTTCTCCACTACAAGGCAGTGTGAGCACAGGTGCACTGGATAACCTTCTTTTCAACTCCTTGAAATTCTCTTCACATTCCTCTGTCCAAACAAACTTAACTCCTTTCCGAGTCAACTTGGTGAGTGGATTAGATAATCATGAAAAATCTTTTACAAAACGTCGATAATATCCAGCCAAACCAAGAAAACTTCGGATCTCAGTTACTGTTGTTGGTCTCGACCATCTTTCGATAACCTCTGTTTTTGCTGGATCCACAAATATCCCCTCTTTTGAGATTATGTGACCCAAAAATGCTACTTTTGAAGCCAAAATTCACACTTAGTAAATTTGACATAAAGCTTCTCCTTTCTCAGGGTCTTCAATATAATTCTCAACTGATCTTCATGCTCTTCCTTGCTCTTTGAATAGACAAGAATATCGTCTATAAAGACTACCACAAATTGATCAAGATAGTCTCTAAAGACTCTATTCATTAGATCCATGAAGATAGCAGGGGCATTAGTAAGACCAAATGGCATCACTATAAATTCATAGTGTCCATACCTTGTACGGAAAGCCGTCTTTGGTATATCCTCTCTTTTGACCCTTAATTGATGATACCCTGAACGAAGATCAATCTTGGAAAAGTATTGAGCTCCGCGTAGTTGGTCAAATAAGTCATCAATGCGTGGGAGAGGATATTTGTTCTTGATAGTGATCTTGTTAAGTTCTCGATAATCAATGCAGAGTCTCATTGATCCATCTTTCTTCTTAACAAATAGAACAGGTGCTCCCCAAGGTGACGCACTAGGGCGTATGAATCCCTTATCAAGATTCTCTTGGAGTTGCTTCTTCAATTCCTGCAACTCAATTGGGGCCATTCTATAAGGTGTCTTTGAAATAGGCAAAGCACCCGGTACGAGTTCTATTGAAAACTCAACTTCACGATTTGGTGGAAGACCCGGTAATTCCTCCGGAAATACATCATCAAACTCCCGTACAATGGGCATATTCTTAATCGTGAGTTTCTCACCAACCATTTGAGATAAATAACCTTCATTTAGTGGAATCAATACCCATAAAATGGAAGAAATTTCCACTGGAAGGTTATGTTCATCCTTGCATTGATAGACGATCATAGATTGATCTGGAATATGAAATGTGACTTCCCTTCTTTGGCAATTGATATGAGCTCCGTATAAAGAAAGCCAATCCATGCCAAGAATCACATCAAATTCAACTATAGGAAGGATCACAAGATTTGCAGGAAGCACTTTCCCACAAACTTCGATCGGAGAAGAATTATAAACTTTTGATGCGATTGATGTGCCATTAGGTGTTGTCACAGCTAACTCAACATCTAATTGTTGAGGTAATATGGTGATACCCTTAGAAAAGTCTTCAGAAATAAAAGAGTGGGTGGATCCAGAATCAAATAAAACATTTGCTACTTTAGAGTGTATGGTAAGTGTACCTTTCACCACATCGTTATCGTACTCCACATCGCTGATAGAAATTGCATGTGACTTTCCTTTGTCTTTAGCCTTAAGAGTTTGTTGACGTCGACCATCATCATCAACCCTTGGATTTGGGCATTGATTGGCATAATGCCCCATCTCCTTGCACTTGAAACATTGAAGTGTAGTAGGTTGATTCTGTGTATCCCTTCCTTTGTTTGCATCATTAGACATCTTCTTCCCATTATCGCGGCATTCAAATGCCCGATGACCTTCCTTTCCACATTTGAAACATTTACTTGTCCCTTTAAGACAACTCCCTTTATGTTTCTTTCCACACTTTGAGCATAAGGAAAAGCTCATCTTCTTTTCCGTGTGCTCTTTAGATTTTTCTTTGAATTCCATCTTCCTCTTCTTATCAAACCCATGTGACTGATGGGTTACTCCAATCTCCATCTCGACTTTGAGAGCACATCGAACGATTTCCTCGTAGCTATTGAAGTCCCTTATGGCTAACGCCCTTCGAAGACTTGGTTTTAAGCCACTAAAGAATCGATCGATCTTACTCTCAGGTTGGATAATAATACCAGAAGCGTACCTTGCAAGTCTTGTAAAATTTGCTTCATAGGTACTAACAGATTCATCATCCCTTTGCTTCAGTTCAAGGAACTCTTTCTCCATCATTGTTCGGAGAATACGAGGGAAGTACTTATTGAAAAATAAGTTCTTGAACTCGTCCCATTCCATAGACTCAATTTCATCCCTTTGCCTCGTATTCTTAACAAGATTCCACCATTGATCAGCATCTCCTTCTAAACGATACACTGCTAGGATGACTTTATCATGTTCAGAACATTGAAGAACTGAAAATATCTTTTCAGTAGTACTAATCCATTGTTCAGCAACTAATGGATCAGTAGACCCGCTGAAAGAAGGGGGACGCTGCCTCATGAAGGATTCAACAGAATGTTGATCCTTCCTTTGCTCGTTTGGAAGTCCTGCATGATTCATAGATTGAGAAAGTTGTGTGAGCATGGCTACAAGATTTTTCATTCCAGCTCCCATATCGTTTGGTTGCTCAGGGGGACAATCATTGCATTGCCCATCGCATTCCGCATTAACACGGTTCCTTCGGGTTCCAGCCATTGACTAAAACCAAAAAGAATAGTGTGAGCAACACTAATTATAATAGGAAAACCACATAATTCAAGAATAAAATTTTCACGCTTAAGGTCTTATCCTAGGTTATTCATGGCCATTTCTAAAACACTAATATTGTGTTCTATGCTTAGACTTATCCTTAGGGTTCTTACTAAGGCTTTCACATCCTAGTTTCCAAAGGTTGACTATACCTTTCCTCTGATACCAACTATAACGACCCATACTTTACATACATTGTTAATACTTCAAAATTGAAGCACACTTATTACAACATATGATAAAACCACAAAGGACCGTATAGGTATAGTGTCTTTAGAAACTGGGAAACATAAACAACTGGTTCATAAATCTTCTACAGTGTCTCCCATTTATTTCATCATATGTAGGGTCCCTTTTAGCATATTCTACTTAATATCCATCTTCCTGACCTGGGGAAAAGAAAACATAAAAGGGTGAGCTCAAATGCTCAGCAAGGGCAATAAAGGAAATAAAAATCATATCATATCTTTTTTTAAAATCATAACCTGCAAAAGAGATCATAAAATCTTAATAAATCATAGAAGTGAAAATGAGATCCACATAATCATAACATGAAACTTGAAACTTTTTGGCATGCACACATAATCATGGAAAATCATTTCTTGTTAGTCATGACTTATTGCCAAGACTATCTTAGTGGACAAAGTCCCTTTCTGAACCGAGTTCACTCCTCGTTTCAGTCCTGTATCACTGAACCGAAATAACCTTCCGTTCCAGCCATGTCTATCTCATGAGATATAAAATCTTTACCCAATGCATTGGAGGGAGATATAGGTCCCACCCATCTTATAATGAATCCTTTCTTATGTGTGCCACATAATCATAAATCATACATCATCGCATAACCCATGTAATAAAAATGGGATTCTTAAACAACATGACATCATAAAACAATTCATATAAGATAAAGGAATTCATAAAAATGTTTCCATCACAACATAATCAAATCCATGTAACAATAGGGGTAAAAACAGAACCCTTTTATTATCTTAGATGGAAAATAATTTTGATAAAATACTTGAACTTCATTCTTGAGGAAAATATCCTTTCTACTTCAAAAACACTTTCCCTTTCTTAACATGTCATACAATTTTAAAATAAAAGAAGTTGATTAAAATTAAACTTGAATACTTATAAAGGAAGCTTCTTGGAAATAATTTTTTAGAAATCCATTCATGCCGTATAAGTTAAAAAAAACATTCTTCGTATTTTTGTCGGAAAAGTCAAAAAGTACCTCGTACGAAAAACGACAAAAGATTCCTTTCATACATATTACTAAAAACTCACCTAAGGGTAAAAATGGATTTAAACAATTGTAGGTGGATGGAAATAATATTACATATTGATGAAACATGGATGTGGATGATAAAATACATCCCAGTAAGTACTTACGAATAAACAATCTCGGATAAAAATGAGATTGTGATATTTCCCTTACCTTAGGTCCAATTTGCTTTGTACGTGTCCGAAGCTCCTGTATAATGGTTTAAATAATGTTATTGACTTATTCCAGAATCATACATATTGATATGATATCATATATGGTCATATTATTAGCTTCTTGATAGTAATATTTCATTGTTACTTGTTACTCGGGTCTTTATAACTTTTTGTTCTTATGCGTGTTTTGTTGAATAAATTCTTATTCTTATCTTTAGGTTATAGATAATTCATTTCCAGAATGGTATTAGTGTAGTATATACCATATTCACTCATTCAATTCATTTATATTATGAAATGAAGATCATGTAGAACGAGTCGCATCACATCGTGGAGACGGTATTCCGTTCGTACGCACGAGTGATGATATCGTTCCTATGATCGTGGAATTGTATTGGAGTATATATATATATATTATTTCAGTATCAATATTACTTCATAATAATCATATATAGTTACTAATTACACCATTATACCCATCCTTGTAAGGTGATGGTGGAAAATAGATTACACCACGGCGTGGAGACGGTATTCCGTACGTACGCACGCGCGGTGATTTCATTTTTCCGTAGGATGGATAGAAAGTGAATTAGGGTTGTTTCATATTTATAATAACATATCAGTATGTAATTAATACTGATGTTATTACTTTATCATGAAACAACTAAAGAAGAAGAAGTTGAAGAAGAAAGAAATTGAAAAGATCAGTAATGGATATTACCTTTTCTTTGGAACGCCTCTTTGAATCCTCCACTTAAGGAATTAAGATTGGTCTTTGGAGAAGACCAGGACCTCTAGGATTATTCTAGGGAAGTGGAGAGGAGAAAATGGCAGGGGTTGGACGAGCTTGAGTGCTCAATTTGGTGTGAGGAGGAGGGGGAGGAGGTGCCCTTTTATAAGGGAGGAGAGGGGCACCTTAGGAATATCTCAACATATTATTTTATATTAAAGTCAAAATCGGTTTATAATGGTTCCAAAGGGTCTTATTTCGAAGCTAAAGTGGGGATGAGTCGAAATCCTATCAACAAATAGGATTTAGACAAGTTTAGGTTATTAGTTTAACCTTATAAATTAGATTTAACTCTAAGTTAAATAATTTAACTTTTACCGTGTCTTTTTGTTTTCTTACACTATATGGTTAATACACTTACTATAACATGCCAAACTAACCCCAAATTGTTTATTATTAATATATATATCCTTATCTAAGTCATTTGGCCGAACCTTAGATTTTTAGGAATAAAATAACAATTAATAATATAATATTTGATTTAAAAACTATTTTGTGTCAATTTTGACACTATTTGATATATGATTTTTGTGAAAGTCATAACAGAATTATATGTTCGAACCAAGTTGATTCAATCAACACTAATATATCATAATAACCTAGAAAATTAGTGTAATTCATAAAAAGTCTCAAATTACATTTATTTTGGTGTTTATAACATCAATTATGTCAATATTTCATTAATAAGATAATTACTGCATCATCATTGTGTCATAAATAAATTAAATTATTTAATGTCTAAAAATTACAAATAAAATACCATTATGTAGGAAATCTTTTTAGCTTTCTAATGAATATTTATAGTCGAATTTATCTTATGTATAACCCCATATTAAAAATGTTTTAGTAAATAAACTTTGATTTTAACTCTTTTAACCCTTCTTTAAATAAATTAATAATAAATGTCCTAATCTAACCCAAGTGGGCCTAAATGGTCATATTTTATTCCTAAGTTTGTTTTTGGTCGAAATACACTTGTCCAATAGGATTAGGACACGTGTTAGGGTAATAGTAATATCATATTTACCCTTAGTTACCCTATTTGCTATTAACCGTGGTAAAAAAAAGTAAAAAGTTACTATTCACCAAAAATTATTTTCATCTCATTGAACCACATTTTAGTCCTTGATATTAACCGTGTCTGTCGGATTTTTGAAATTCCATTCACAGAAGCGGTAAAATTAAGTTTTATGCAAAATTCAGTTTTTTAACCTACCACTTAGTAGTTTCACTATTCATCAAAAATTGATGTTTCTCAGAACAATGCCAAAATTTCATCCTAAGCTATATTTCATATTCCGAATTCAAAAATGAAATCTATTTTACCAAATTCATAACATAGAAGTTGCATTAATTAATTTTATAATTAAATCCCGCTGTTAAAATAAATAGCGTGTTTTTAGGAAACAATATATATCAAAAGATTGACACTTGATTATGTCTGGTTTAAATGTGAAATTACAACCAATGACCAACATTGTATTAAATTGTAAAAATATATTCTAAATATACTTTAAAACCACTCAAATTAATAATTTATCACTATTAATTATTTCGATTAAAAAAGTTGTTTTTAATTATTATTTAGTAATTTTCACTATTCATCAGAATGTGAAAGTTATCCGAAAAGTACCAAAATTTCACCTTAGGCTAAATTCGATACTCCGAATCCAAGAATGAAGTCCATTTTGAAAAATAAAATTTATAAAATTTCAAAAAGTGGTTATTACTATTCATAACGGCTAGTTTTAATAGCATATTGTTATTTAGTGAAACTCGGTATTGCGTACGACGAAAGCTATCGAGGAAGGTCGTGATTGCGTGTAAAGCAAGCCAAGCAAGTGCTGTGTAGAAAAAGATTCCTTTGATGATTTATATAACATAAAAGTCTTGGGTGTTACAACATCCCTTCTCCCAAATAAGAGACTACAACCGCTAACCATGAAGAACCACTAAGAGCATAATTTGAAACCTAAGGAAAGTTACACCCAAAACATACCAATGAATTCAAATGAAATACTTTCTAAACCAAACCATTGAAATCCTCAAATGTTCCTAACATCAAACCCCATCATATCTCTTAATAAAATTTTTTAAAAACACTATTTCATGGTCTATGCCCATTTAGACCCCTCTATTGGTTGGTAGATTATAGTCTAGTGACCCCCTAAACCCATCCTCCAACATGTCATGGGTTAGTGAATGCACCGAGGGTATTTATCACAACCATGTGCAATGTACTTCTAATAATAAATAATTGATATAGTTTAACATCAAGTTGTATAGATTATTTTTCGAATGATACCAAGTGAAAGTTAGTATGGTAAATATGTGTGATAAGACATTTTTGGTCTAACTAAAAGGGGATATAGCCTAATGAGTGTATTTTGGATTCACAAAAAATATGACTCTAAGTGGTATAGGGTTTTTTCAACTAGTAGTAGTATGGACCACTAAGTAAATATGGTCCTCTATGTTTGGGAATGTTTTCATTTAGAGTATGGCCTAATATATATAGTTCCCATAGAATAAGGACCATTTGAATTGGATATTTGGGCTCATTATACAAGGTGGATCACATTTTTCATGTGAGGAATCTATACCATTTTGTTTCATAAAATATATTCATAGCACATAAGTATTTCTATATTCATCAACTAATGAATCATGTTCTTATCACACCAGGTAAGAACATAAGATCATCTACTAAGGTAAGTGTTTAAAGATCATATGCTCATCACATAGGGGATTCTTTGGCACATCACCTCAGGAATCTCATGCCCCTCATGTGAGGTATAATTATAGGATCATTACCTAGGAGATGAATAATAGATCTTATGATCATCACTTAGGGGATTCTTAGGCATATCCCCTAATGAATCTATTTATAATCTCATGAGGTATAATCAAGGGAACATTATTTGGCAGATAAAGAAGATCTCATATTCCCATAACATAGGGACTTCATATTCTCGTCACCTAAGGCAACCTAGGATTATCACTTAGAGTTTGATGTTTCCTGAATTAAGAGTGGTCATAGGTTTATATCTCAGTAAAGGAACACGCATATTTGAATTTTAGAAGAGGGAACCACCCGATACACTCATCGCGTAGGGGGTGAGCATAGTTTTATAGCCACCATTTCATTTTTATCCATGAAGTTATTCAATTCTCACCAAACCCTTTTCAATTTCATCATTAACAACTATATTCTATATCACTAGGAAACTAAAAGGAAAACCCATATCAACTAAAAATTTCATCTCCCACAATAACCCACTCATTACATCTTTTTAACAATAGAAAGGTTGATGCTTCCCCATTGCATGATTTACCACCTCAACCATCTCACATTTTCCCCCAATGGAATCTATCACAACAAAACTAATAAAAAACTTCTCAAACAGCCCCACCAAAAAACAATGATAATTTTAAACAATAAAAGTAAAAAAGCACCATGTTCTTGATAAATATAATGAAAATTAGTAAACACATGTGAATCATCCCCTTTACATCATTTTCCATCAAGAATGGTCTATTTTCTTCAATCAGTCAATCCATAATACTCACCCATTAAATAAAAAAGCATGTTAAAAAAATGATATACAAATGGGAGAGGAGAACAATATTGAAAAAGGATTTGGAAAACATTCCTTAAAGGAGGTCCTACAAACTGAATCTTGAAAGCGTTGCGGGCGGCGGAGGTCTAGAAAACTCAAGCTCGAGGGCGGCGGAGGTCTGGAAATGCGAACTCAGTGGGCGGTGGAGGTCCGGAAATGAGTAGCGAGGTCAGCGGAGGTTCGGCAACGTGATCTCAGTGGGCGGCAGAGGGGAGTCGCAGAGTTCCAATACCGCGAGAGCTTTAGGTCGCGATAAAACGAGGGCACTGTGTGACCGAATTTATAAAAAAATGCACTATGGTTTTATCAGAACTTTTTTAGCGCTGATAATCGTACCCTTTATCAGCGCTGATAAATCCTTACTGTATCAGCGCTAAAATTTTAGTGCTAATTCAGGGATTCTTTATCAGCGCTTTTCTAGGACTGATAAATGGTCTTTTTATCACCGCTATTTTAGCGCTGATAAAGGATTTCTTTATCAGCACTTTTCTAGCGCTGATATATGGCCTCTTTATCAGTGCTAGAAAAGCACTCATACAGGGTAATCTTTATCAGCGGTTTTCCTTTGCGCTGATATAAGGGGGTGCTTCCCTTGCCCATTTTTTGTTGTAGTGTATGTTTATTTATATACATGTTATACTATTTTATTTATTTGTAGTTCACACCTACTTAGTCACAAATTTATGTTATGAACACGTGGGTGGAATCCTACTGAGACTCGTTCTCACAACCTACACAGTCCCTTCGGGACGTGTGTAGCCTTAATGATTTTATGTTCAGGTAAGGGTTCAGGATCAAGTTTTGAATCATAGTTTTCAAGTTTCCATGGATATAAGGAAAGGTACCTTCAGGTTCTTGCCTTTTCTAGACTACCTTTTGAGTTTTTCATTCTATTTTTGCATGTTATGTATATGTATATACTGTGGTCATCCATTGGTGACCCCTTTACTACTTATTGTACTGTATGGACTATATTGGATTCATGTTCTATTTTATTTTCTATAAATTTCATTTTGATGTTGTTATTTAAATTCCAATATTGTCATTGTTTATTATTTCTCTGTTATAGGATTTTGATTGTGCTTCCACTATTAGAAGGTCTGGTTCGAGTCTACTGAGTCTTTCTTTTTGTTTCATGTTATATATGTATTCTCAGTCCATTATTACATCATCATACAAGAGTATAGTCTCCCCAGTATCACTCTTTCACACCCTCACTTCAATTTTGTAGCCTTTGGTATACTGGGAGGTGCGCCTAAGGTCTAGTAGCAATCTGGCTTAGAGCACTATTTGAAAGTGGCATCCGGGTTGGGGCACTAAAACTAGTTTTAGAGGAGGTTGACTGGGGATTATTAGCAGTGTTCAACTGGCTACTAATGATATCAAGTGTTTATTTTCTTTTCTATTTGCCTTATTAATTGGGCTATAGTATACTAGAGATTTGGATGTCGTCAAAATTGGGTTTAGAACTCATGATTGGGTTCCCTCAACCCCATTCATAGGGAATGAACGAAGTTACCATGGGTGGTAATTTTTTATATGTTATTGCCTATTTTATAGTTTATGTTATTTCCACAATTAGTGTTATACTTGGAATGTAAATTTTTATTTGTTATGCTAGATATTGTAGCAGGGGACTGTGTAGAACTGTAGCCGGAAATGTAGCAGGCACTATTTGGCACTGTAGCAGCTGGGAATATTTCCCCGTTTGGGCCTTCGGGGAACCAATTTGTTCTCTGAGTCCTTTATGGCCTTTGCGCCACCTAGACCTTCAGGTTAGTAAGGACTTAGGGCCATATCAAGGCCTTCGGTCCACCTTAAGTTCAGATGCAAACTAGACAACCTACAAGGAACAAGCTTTAGAAGGAGGAGCAAGGAGGTTTCACCATAGCAGAAGCTGAAACGTATTTCAAGAATGAGAGGGTATGGAACCTTCCATCGGGACAAGACTGTGCATGCATGAGAAAGCCTAGTAGAATATCCATGCGAAGGTGGAGAGTTGATTTCATGATGAAGATGTTGGGGAGGAGTAGTTCGAAGTAGTTAGTCTGGGTTGTATGAAATGTTTGAAGCCTACAGGCAATGAATTCCTCTAAGGCCTATAGACTATGTAGTACTTATGCCTAAAGGCTTTTTAAGGGTTCCACATATCCCCTTTAAATGTGGATTATTAAAAATCAATAAAAAATGAAGGCCTCCGGGCCATTGGAGGATATAATTACTTGTGATAAGTGATATGGGCCTAGTTCTTATAAGAGCAAGCAGGTGCTATGACATGGTGTGATGTTGATCACCAGGTTGGGTGACATGGTCATTAGATTGAGGTGACATGGTTCATTAGTACGAATGTTTAACAGGGTATATTTGATACATAGATCTTATACGGGTAGGTAAGGAGGCCTTAAGGCCAAGATATTGTGTGGCATGGGTAAGGGTGGTGAATTGACGTTGTTTGTTACTACTTTCCCTATTTGTGATATATATATATATATATATTATCAGGTTTTTCTGGCCATGAAATGGTATTCATAAGGTTCCCACCTAGATGGCTTGGATGGATCATTATGAAGGTGAGGATAGGGTGTCATTAGAGCATGACCAGTTTGAGACCCCTGAGGGTAAGGCAAAGTAGGTACAAGATCATGTTCAAATACAGGTCCCAATTCATACAAGGAATCCACCATAGTTGATAGTGTTTGGGTCATGTCTTGATAAGCATCTCAAATCAATCCTATTACGTGTGATCCAGGGTATCGACATGGGTGCTCAGGGAGTAGAGCCTTTGATGGAATGTTTTACATAGGAGTTTCAGTCATAGAACCCACCAATATTTTAGGGTGAGGGTGTTCCACAAGTAGATGAGAGTTATATTAAGTCCATATAGATAATTTTTGATCAGTTAGATACACCTCCAAGATGCAGGGTGAAGATGGTTACCTATATGCTTAGAGGACTAGAAAAGAACTATTGGGGCATACAGGTGCAGGATGGAATACAAGAGGGACTGACATGGAAGGACTTTGTGGCCAGGTTATTCAAAAATTTCTTTTTAGAGATGCTGAGTGTGTATAGTGATCATGAGTTCTTGATCAATTCAGTAGGGTGACATGTGTGTCACAAACTATGCAGTGACATTCAACAAATTGGCTCTCTTTGCACCTATAATTTTGAGAGACGACACCTCAAGGGTGTGACATTTAGAGGATGGTTTATGAAACACCACTAGGGTGCTGGTGAATATCTTCTGGATGGACTCATTCTTAGAGGTGGTAAGCCAAGAATTCATAGCTGATGAAAATCTGACAGACTGATCCTACCTGAGCTGGGTGATGGATTTAGGCAATGTTAGTGGAGAAACTTTTGATAGCAGGAAGAATGGTTGAGATGAGTTCCAATATAGTAGTCAGGCCAAGGACTCGATAAAACCTCCTCGAATGAGTATTCAGCGGTATAATATCAGTGTAAAACGCTAGGGAAAGTATAAAAATATTGTGATTTACCTCCAAAGGAATTTAGGGCATGTGGAAAGGTCATACATCTCAAGAGGTGTTGCAGGAATCTTTCTTGGAAAGCCAGAATTCAAGGGTTATGGCAGACTCGGGGTTCTAAGATCATACTGGGAGAAGTATCAGGTGATGGTAGTCGAGTATTAGCTTCACACAGAGGCTATGGAAGAGACAACGGGACCCATCAGTGGGTTCAGTGGCCGGAGGTTGGTGTATCACCACAGGGAGAACATGCTTTGGGTAGTCGGGCTTGAGGATAGGTGAATTCCATGGAGCAACCAGGTGATGAGTAGGCTTGTGATCTGACGAATGTCATAGGTACATTGTGGTCATAGCCATGCTTTTTCTTTTTTTTTATCATGACATTTTTAGAGGTATTTCCTTTTTAAGTGTATGAGGTGCAATATATATATATATATATATATGTGGACTAAATAGATGATGGTTAGTAGGTTGGAATTGTATTATATGTGTTATATATATATATATATGAGTTGAAAGGCACCAGGATATATATGTGAGCATTGATGGATGCATGATTATTGTAGTGTGTTGGTATTGGGAATCAAGGATATACAGGTTACATGAGGTGTGATAGCATTTAGGCATCATTAGATGTGGGATTTGATTGAGGTGTGAGGCATCGGGGTTGATTTGAACTTCTTATGAGATGAAGGACCTTGTTGGTTCCATGTGTGACATGGTCATGAGGTGGAACCAATGCAGAGTGGGATTATGATGGGTGCCAATTATGACATGGGAGAACCTAAAGAGGTGTAGGGGTGATGATGCATCACAGGATGACTTTTGAGACTGGGAATGGTTGATGGACCATTTGTTTGATTTGATATTTGTCTTGTGATGCAATAGGGGTAGATCACTCCTAAGGTTGGGAGCCCCTTTGCGGTAGTTAACCTATTCCCTTTTTGACTGAGTTCATGCAGGTTAATTATAAAGATATGGGTATGTTTGGTTCCATATTTGGGTTTTGTTTTATATGAGGGGATGAGATATGTTAAGGTGGGGGATTGTAATGTCCTGGGTATTTGGATCAGGTTGAAAACCTATACTTTTTGATTTTTTAGAATTGGTGGGTATGCTAATTTATTTTTTGATATTCATAACTAAATTCCAAGTTTTTTTCAACCTAATATCTTATTTTTGGATGGGTATAGAGGTTTGGAAAGTGCCTTGAATGTTCAGAAGGGTTTCGAGTGTGACGGAGGCCAAAGGCACAATTTTGGGAGTTATGGCCTAAGGTGTACAGTTTGGGGTAAACCATGAAACGTCTCAATGAAAACCATGTATCCCAATTTTTTTACTATTGTACAATTCATAAAACAATGTAGGTAGGGTTTCATGGTCATGTGTGAACCCTTTTAAATTTTAAAGACCTCTTTCGCATGGTTTGCACATAGTTAGGAAGACTATACGCAAGCTAAATGGGTAGTGCCACTTAAGCAGTACCCTCATACTGTATCACAAATGATTTGCACACAATTAGGGCTAACCATGTGGGATAACCATGAGGGGAGTTTTTCCAAAGTATTAGGTTTTGTACAATTGGAAAAATGTGTGACCTCATTAAAGTGGTGAAATGACTAATTTCCCCATCCCTATATTTCTTCCCTTTATCCTTCTTTTCACCTCTCTTGGTTGCATGTAGCAGTAGGGGGTCACCCATTTATTCCTCCCCTAGGTTGTGATCCCTCTACTCCATCCGAGCTCTATTTCGATCATTGTCAGGCGTGTTGGATCGGTATCAATCATTCTATATAAATACCTATTTCATCCAAATCAGTTGGAGTTATATGCTAAGATCAGATGTACATAAATCTACAACTCCAAGGTAGGTGGTGCATACTTTTCTTTGATATTTTTTGAGTGTTCATGGGGAGTGTATTTTAGTGCATCATTGTATTGATCAAGAGAGACCATTAAAATTTGATATTTATTCTTAATTAATTAATTGGACCCTTGGGAATTCCAATGAGCATCCCCAATCAAGTATACAAGTGTTTTGATCCATGCGATGGACTCGGACCTTGGGTGTTTAGGTTGGGGCTTTGTTTAATTATTTAAAATTGAGTTTTTGTTAATTCAAATGGTTCAATTCAATTGCATTGAATTGTTTTTTTATTTAAATTGAATTATATATAAGTTTGTTATGATGTAATACTTGGTTCTAATAGAACATGATGGACACGGCCTAAGAATTGAGATAGTGATGGAAATATAAGTTGATAGGATGTGATCATCAGGAATACATGGCCCAATGTACTTGGGTGATATTGATCACTGTTTGGGTGACTTGGTCATCAGAGTGAGATAGAAAGGATTTTAGGTTGAGGGTGTGTCCTGTAGTATTGGATGGAATGGCTATTGGATTTGAGAGACATGGTTTCAGGGGCACAAGGTGTCAGTCTTGGTGTGGCTTAAGTGTTATTTTGGTGATTACCACTCACCTGTGATGTTCAAAGCACTGATTGGAGTCATGTGAACACATGTTGACTTAGTGATGAGGTGGTTTTTACCACTCATGGGAGTAGATTCCCCTGGTAGTTTAACTTAGGTAATTATGTTGGGGGTTCCTTCCATAGAAATCTATAAGGAAGGTGAGGAGACTTCATATGTCAGTGTTAAGGCTGTCAGTTGGTGGCTAAGTCCTATTGTACTTGAGGTTGTTGGGCCAATATCATTTTGGATGATGGAAATCACCATTCCTTGGGATATCATGCTTTGATCCAATATTTATTTTACTTTTAGGATAGGCATTGATGTGCCTCTAGATGTTGGTATTTGTGCTGATGAGTGATTTTGAGCAGTGGGTCCAAGGGACCAAGTATGTGTTGATTCAGGCGAGCCTTCAGGACATCAGAGACATGTTTTAGCAATAGGTTCCAAGTGACATTGGAGGTGAAACCTAAGGGTTCACCTGGGAATTTTGACATTAGGGGAGTCCTTGGTCCATGGACTAAAGATCCTCTCCTCTACAGGCATTCTAGTGATGGCTGATAAAGGTGATAGCTTCTTGGTGGATTTTGATCACCAGTGAAGTCTATGTTTATTTATATGTATGTGGTGTTTTTTTATTTATTTATAGTTCACACCTACTTAGTCACAAATTAAAGGTATGTACATGTGGGTGGAATCCAACTGAGACTCATTCTCATACCCTACACAGGCCCTTTGGGATACATGTAGACTTTATGATTTTATGTTCAGGTAAGGGGTTGGGACCAAGAGCTGGATATTAGTTATTGAGTGAGCATGGAAAGAAGTCAGGGGACCTTGAGGTTCTTTCCTCATATGGAGTACCTTTTGAGTTTTCCTTTATGTTTCGTTATGTTATGTATAGGTATATATTGTGGCCAGCCATTGGCGACCACTTTACTATTTATTGTACTGTATGACCTGTATTGGATGCAAGTTCTATTTTAGATTCTACAAATGGAATGTTGATGTGTTTATTTAAATTTGGTTTCATTCACTGTTTATGCTTCTGTTATTGTATGATTTTGATTGTGATTCTGCCATTGGCGGGTCTGGTTTGATTGTGCTAAATCTTCCTTTCTACGGCATGTTTTATATGTATTCTTATACATTTATTACATCATCACATGAGGGTATAGTCTCCCCACTATTACTCTTTCACACCCTCACTGCTATTGAGAAATATTTTGCATATGGGGAGGCGATCCTAAGGCCTAGTAAAAATCTTGTTGAGAGAACTGTTTCAAAGTGATATCTAGGTCGGGGCACTACAAACCTCGAAGCCCAAACAGCTCTTGAACAACTATGTGAGATAGAAATGTTTATTCCAATCACCAACCATCTCATATGGTCCTAAAAATCATTTTATATATTGTTAGGGTGAGTATGATGTGTATACTCGATAGGATCATCCTCAAATCCTCTCATGAAAAAGATAAATAAAGCATACTAAAGCCCAATTAACAAAAGTTGAAACTAACTCATCACCTAATAAGGTATACCATGTTCCTAGCCTTGCTAAGGCTATCTCACCAAGTTTTTCATATAAGAATAATATAATGTCCAACATGATATCAAATGAAGGTACCCCGCAACCACTTTCACACTGGTTGACCATGTTACCCCAACGTTTCATATCCTAATCCATCTATCTCTAAAAGTAATCCATCTTGAAGACACCAGGGATACAGTATCATACCATTCACCCCATGTATAATATTATCTCATCATCACATGGAATGTATCCAAATAGTAACCAAGTAGTTTATGGGAGCCACCACAGCTCCTATGTTGAGTATTATACCTCAATCAATCACAAATCATATGTGATATACCAATAATAATTCATATTATACTATATCTACAGATACATTTGTGTGAAATAACAAAAAGTAATTACAAACCTATATGTGCATATATGGTAAAGGTAACCATTGTACATACCTTCAAATAATAATACTTGGAGAAGTGGAAAGGAAATAGGAGGTGGTTAGTCATCCATTCCTTACTAACCTGGATGTTGTGGAAAACACCCTCCCAGAGTTCATTGGGTGTCAGTCACCCCACCAACATGAATTGGCTAGCTTGTGAAATCACATAACATACAATTTATATATAGATCACATCCATGCTATGGGAATGGTAACCACTATGCATACCAACACATAATACTACCAAGAGAATAGAGTGGGGCAAGAGGGGGTGGTCAGTCATCCATTCCTCGCTAAACTATATGTTGAAGAAAAACACCCTTCCAGAGCCCATTGGGTTCCAGTCACCCTACCAAAAATGGGTGTTCTAGTGAATGAAATCACATGACATAAAAGTTATATATATCTCACAACCACACTATAGGAATAACCCTATTATTATACTCAACTACAACTATCATAGCTTAAATACATGCCTACCACTAGTAAGGACTAGGTATCTTATAAGCACACAAACATTTAAGAATACTTTATTTATTTCCATAAAACATTTTAAATTACATTAATTATTTCAATAAACAATTATCATTTATTTATAATTACTTTAAAATTATCATAAATGAGTTTTTATTCCCTCCAGGCATAAACTAACTGATCTCATTATTTCTCAAGATTAAAATCATTTTCATTCCAACAAGCCATCAATCCCAAGGGTTAAAGAAAATATTATTCATTATCATTCCATATTTATTGGTAATATTGGACTCATCCTAATATACCATAAATGAGATACATAAACCAAGAATAACCAATTGTGTCAAGGAGTGGGGAAAGGAATATAGAAATAAGAAACTAGGTCATTCGACATGTTAAAAAAATTCATCAACAAGTAACCATCCCATATTCCAGCATAACAATGGGAAATCCCACATTTAACCTGCTTAATTAGTCCTGGTGACATCCTCAACACCAACATGCATTTCACCATGCATCCATCCCACCATCACCAACACCAACTATTGCCACTAACTCAGGCCTCCCCACTCATGTTTCATCGAACCATTAGCCATATCATGCTCGCATCTCATAGAAAAAAATACTCACATCCCAAGAAATAACACAAGGCAGCAATGAAACAACAAATAGAGTCAACATGGCATCTAGTTCTAAAAACTAAGGCATCCTTCCATCATAAGAAAACAATATCACTCATACTCGAACGTTTATCTTTATCAAAAAATGCTTCTTTACCATCTTGAATTAACCGCTTCACTCATCACATGTTACAACCATAGGAAACCTAAAGCATAATCTATCAACTACTATGAATTATTTAACCATTCTGTAATAATGACTTATAGTTTCAAAAATATATAAGGATGAACATTTTCAATTAACATGACTCTTTATTATTTAAATAACAAGAATTTTCAGCTTCAAGTTCTTTATCCAAATTCAATTAATATAAGGAATAATTATTTCAATTAAACATGCATCATGTATCACATTTATTTCCATCAATTCATGAGAATAAATGGTTTTATTTTAACATACCCCTTTAATTATTTATCCAACAAACATTATCATGTTTACACTCTTTATCCATTTTCATCATATCAATCATGCTAAAGCATAGCATAAAAAATTAAAATCATATCATAAACATAGATAGAACACAATCTAGAAAAACAATATGCAACCTATTATCACAATAGAAACTCATACAATCACTACAACCAAAACAATGTTTTATTATTTAATATGGTTATATGTTTATTAAGGTTAATTATGCCATAACCCAAAAAGATAAAGCATGATAATTTTATAACTGTACATAAAATAATAGGAGAATCAATGAATATTATACCTATATTATAAGTTCACATTCTTTACACAAGAACGGATGAACGAGGTTGAACCACCATTGGAAGGATTACCACCAAGCTAAAAGAAGGCTAGCTAGAACCTAGCATCCAAAAACAACCATAAAACCATTCCAAACAACACCCAAAATGGGACCTCTAGTTACTACATTATTCTTGAAAAAGAATAAGCTATGAAAAATAGGAAAAAGATAATAAATGGTCACACCTAAAACCAAAAGAATTATATTCTCTATAAAGTAGGTGTTTGAAGCTCAAGGATTTAATAATTGGTTTCTAAGGGATGTATAATCAATGCTTACCCAACAAAAATTCATGTCAACAAAACCTTCATGGGGGAAATCACTTGACTAATCCCTAGTTCTTCCAATTTGTCTATAAATCAAAAAAATTAAGAGAAGGTGCATGGATCGATTAATAGAGGAGAATAATTTACTTGAAAACTCATTTCAGACCTCTCTTAACTCTTCGTGTGTTTATCCTTTCGAGCGGTTTTGATGCATGAAGATCAGTGGTTGTTTTAGCTCTTTCAACACAAGAACGAACTATTCCATGGATTTTACCACAACATGGCCATGGTCATGGTGGTTTTTGAGAATTATAGCACAAACCGCTTGCGTTAAGGCATGTTTCCCATACCCAAGTCATTTTACCATTTCCAAGACATCCAAAACTGCTTGGAAATCCATTTCTCCAATCCTTGTTTCTGATCAGAGACCCTTAAAGATAGAACACCCAACTCCATGCCCACTATGGTCATTTTTAATTGGTTATTTCATACAAAATAAACACACAGAGCCTAAAACATCCTCTAACTCATATTTACAAGTTGTATTGTTGGATGTGGTGCACTGAAACCACACGACCATCCCAAACAAGCATCCACCACACCCATCGCCAGGGAGTTGTGAACCTTTTAAAAGAAAAAACTCCTCTCAAGCCTCTGAAACACCTCCAAACTCCCTCTCATTTCCTCCAAGCCTCGGATAAAGATAAACAAAGGCAGGGACATTCTACACCATTACTTGGCTCATGAAGGTGCACCTACTCATATACTGGAGGATACCGATTAGTGGTGAGGGACTAATGATATATGGTGGGGAGACTATATCCTCATATCAGAGTGAAATAATAGATAAAAATAATCCATAACATCAAAATCCATAAACATTAGAGTACGCATAATAAATAACTAAAACATAAACATGCTATATCAAATGAAAATGTTGCATATACAATCACTGGCATGATATAAATAAAAATTGATCTCCCACTTGGTCGGCCATATATATACAATAAATAAAAGAAATAAAATACACAAGGCCCAACTATGAACTCTGATCCATACCTCATACTTAGTCTACAAAAACTATCAAGCTACTCTAAATCGATCATCTGACCCAACCCAAGCGATCCCACATGATCATAAAATGTTGGGCCTCTCATCGATCTGTTATACATCATGTTATCATATTGAAAATAGGCATAAGGGTCTACACATTCCCCAAAGTTCATGTATAGCGGTGAGAAATTAAACTTAGTACGTATCCCCCAATGGTGTACCTATAATATATTATCATTTGGAAGTGTGTGCATAGGTGATATTTCATTCCTTGTTAAATAACAAATGGAATAATGAAAAAAAGTAGCAAAAATATGAAAGAGAAATATTAAAAACAAAAAAACACCCATCGTCAAACCTTAGGTTCTAATATTCCACCCAAAATTGACCAATCCTAATCTAGAAAAATATGAATGCCATAGAATCCACTGCTCACTAATCCACACAAACTAGGCATGTCTAAAAATTCTAACAGAATCTTCCATATGTCTAACCCACTAAGATCCATGAATGTTGGACCCTAGGATCTCACCATTGGTTTCCAGGAAAAAAAATCCATACTATAGGTCACTATGACTCTAATAGTATGATTTGAACTGGAAATAGGAACTCGAGTTCAACATTAGATAACTTTTATACTCCTAAAAGTACTGCCAAACTAACCAAGAAATGAAGGACCCCAGGACACCCTGAGAGGGGAGGGGTGAATCAGAGTGACAACTTTTTCTTTTAATGTGATGGATCTTGTTCCCATATTAGTAGGAACATGTTGAACCTGTATGATGAATATGATCAGAAAGCAAACATTCACATGCACAGAGAAGACACAACACTTTTACTTGGTTCACCACTAAGGGCTACGTCCAAGGAGCATACGCCTACAAGTTTCTGGTTGTACCAAATTATACTAATCTTCACTATCTTTGGATTACAAAGGTTCAGTTACAGTCACTATGTCCCAGGCTCACTGCCTTTACAAAGGTTCAGGGATAGCTCACTGCTTCCCTCGGGTCACTCCCGTTGGCTCCCCGTGGCTCACTGCCCTTGGGGAAGTCACACTCAGTTTATAGACGTGAAGGTCTCTTCATCATTGCATAAGAATGCATCCTCTGTTGTACGTAGATGCTCTATTGAAATCCAATTATCACCAAAAGAGGAATCTAACTTTGCGTTGATGGTCTCGGGCGATCTTCTAGCTTTCGTGCAGCTTCAAAAGGACAAATGTACTTCAACAACTCTGGCGCGCTTCTCTAAGCCCGGTGTGCAAGTTTCAATCCCAGCGTGCAAGTCACTTGCGCGGTACAAATTCGGCATGCAGGTGACACCAACCCACTTGCGCGACACTTCCTCCTTCAACTCTGAACTTGCGCGACGTTGCGCCTTTAACTCCCCAACCGCCTTGGTCGCGCAGCCAACAACCGGCGCATAGCCTCTACTCGCGCGACCCAACAACCACTTGCGCGACTCAACCACTTGCACGACGAGAGCTCGAAAAATATCTAATTATTGAACTTTGTACCAAATGAGTAGGGGGGTCCTCTATTTATAGGAAAACTGGACCCCCTGCGTGGTGGCGCGCAAGTCTTCCCTCAACGCGTAGGTTCTGGCGCGCAGCTCCTCCTCCCAAGCCTCTGTCGCGCTACTCACTTCCGAGACCACACCAATACTTGCATGACCTTCTTTCCTTTGCCATATTTTGTAGTTATGATCATGAACAACAATAGGCGCGCAAGTTTCCAAACCTCCTAGGCATCAGCGCGCAAGTCTCTTCACGGCGCGTAGGTCACTTGCGCGACTAGCCCAAAACGTGTGTGGCCCTTATCCCTTTGCCATTTTTCCATGTTTTGATCTTGAAAAAAATATGGCGCACAAGTTTCCTCTTCTTCAAGTACACGGTGCACAAGTCTCTTTGCAAAAAACACTTTTCTCCATTTGTCGATTTTTAGGCCCAAGAATGTGGCAAACACTGGGAAACGGTGGCACCTTCAATACCGTTGTCTGGTTGAACTGTATGATCACTTTGATAGTAAAAATTATGAACTTCCACTGAGGATTCACAAAAAACACAAAACATTCACCAATTCATGCATAGATGACCATGGTTCCAACAATATCCCCTTTTGGGTTTATTGGCAATCAGAAAATAAATTCAATAGATCCCCATCCATACGCAAACCAAAAAACGCAAGAGTCAACTCAGCCGACAATCTAAGTCTACGTGAGCAATGCTCGGTGTAGAAAATAAGAGTGGAAGCGTGAATTGGGTTCCCGTGTTTTGGAATTCTCAATGACACATAAGAAGCTTTACTTTTCCAGCGTATTCCTTCCCATCATTCTTCCTTCGCATCGTGTCATAGAAGTATTATATTCCTAAACATGCCAGAATTTATTCCTTTCTCCCCCATTGACAATAAACCCACAGACCGGTAATTTGTTCATTGTTCAGCTTAAACCATAATTCCCCTGGATAGTATCTCCCCCACAAACCTGCATCACATCCATAAATAGATAAAAACAGTTATCATAATCGAGGAGAGGGGTATTGTGAAACCTCCTTATGCACTGGGAGGTGGCTGAACACCGAGGTTCAACCGATGCTTCTCAAACACAGCCGCTGACAGTGGCTTGGTCAGGATATCAGCCACTTTCTCATCAGTTCCCACATGATATATTCTAATCACCCCTTGGTCAACTTTTTCTTTGATAAAGTGATACATGATTTCAATATGTTTTGTACAATAATGCTGAACAGGATTCTTCGTGAGATCAATTGCGCTCTTGTTATCACAATAAATCACCATTGGTTGCTTTACATCTTCACCAATATCTGTTAATTGTTGTTTCATCCATATCATTTGAGTGCATTCCTTTGTGGAAGATATATACTCAGCTTCAGCAGTACTAAGAGAAGTACATTCTTGTTTCTTGCTCAACCAGCCAACTAATTTTTTCCCAATATAGAATGCTCTACCACTGGTGGACTTTCTGTCAAATACATCACCAGCCCAGTCAGCATTAGAAAACGCTGATAATTCACTGTCCCCGCCTGCAACAAAATATAACCCAAAGTTGTGTGAACCTTGAATGTACCTCATGATTATTTTTACTACTGCCATATGTTCCTCCTTTGGATCACTCTGAAAGCGGGCCGCAAGACATGTGGCAAAGACAATATTTGGTCATGTCACTGTTAGGTACAGTATACTCCCAATGATCCTCTTGTACATGGTAGGATCTACAGAGGTCCCATTTTCATGTTTTCCAAGTTTAGTTCCAATAGCAATTGGAGTTGACATTGGTTTGGAGTCTTGCATATTAAACTTCTTCAGCAGCTCTCTTGAATATTTTTCCTATGAAATGAAAGTGTAATCCTTCTTTTGAATCACCTGTAGTCCCAAGAAATATGTGAGTTCTCCAATCATAGACATTTCAAATTCTGATTTCATGTGATTGGAAATTTCATCCACAGATTTCTGCCTGCTGCCGAAAAATATGATGTCATCTACGTAGACAAGAACCATGAACTGGTCTTCTGGAGAATTCGTCACATATATATTGTGATATACTCCTCCTCTTTTGAATTCTAGTTTCTTGATATACGAATCCAGCCACGAGTACCATGCTCGTGGTGCCTGCTTCAAACCATATAGAGCTTTGTTCAGTTTGTAGACCTTTGTTTCGTCAGTACCTAGAACAAAATCCACTGGTTGTTCAATGTAGACTTCTTCTTCTAGAACACCATTCAATAATTTTGTCTTGACATTCATTTGATATACTTTATATCCTCTTTAGAGTTCCATGGCAAGGAAAATCCTGATTGATTCCAGTCTAGCCACTGGAGCTAAGGTTTCTTCAACATCAATGTCTTCAATCTGGGAGTATCCTTTACATACTAGTCGTGCCTTGTTTCTAATGACACTTCCATGCTCATAAAACTTATTTTTGAAGATATATTTGGTACCAATCACATTGTGACCACCAGGTATCGGGACAAGATCCCAAGTCTGATTCTTGTCAATCTGATCTAATTCTTCATTCATGGATTTCACCCAAGATTCATCCTTTGCAGCTTCTTCGAATGAGGATGGCTCCACAAGTGACAGAAATGCAGATTGCGTGTTATTCCTCATCCTTCTTGTTTGAGTGGGTGCACTCTTGTCCCCAATTATGTTGGATGGATCAATCTCAGCTCTTCGATTTCTCCTACGAGGTTCAGATCCATTCTCTTCAGCCACAGTTTCTTCTTCAGATTCTTCTTCTGAGTCAAGATCATGATGTGACTACTGAGTGTTTTGTATAACTTCCTCTATTTCTGCATTTGTATTTTCTTCATGTTCACTTTCTTCCTGACTTTTTATCACATCAGCATATGACGTCCTTGAAGCATTTTTGGTTTTCTCTTCAATTATCTTAACATCACTGCTTTCCACAATCCTTCCTAAATGCTTGTTGAAACATTTGTAGGCTTTGCTGTTCATTGAGTAACCGAGGAAAATTCCTTCATCTACATTGCCTCCATACGTCCCTTGATTTCCTTCTTTGTTCCTGATGAAACATTTACTTCCAAAGACATGATAGTATTTTAAAGAGGGATTTCATCCATGCCACAATTCATATGGTGTCTTCGTCTCACCCATATAAAGTCATGTTCTATTCTGAATGTACACTGCAGCTTGAACAGCCTCTTTCCAATAATGTCGTGGAATACGACTCTCAATCAGCATAGTTCATGCCATGTTGTTCACCTGTCAATTCCTACGTTCAACAACTCCATTTTGTTGTAGATTTCTCACAGAAGCTACCTCATGTTGTATCCCATGCTTCTCTAGATAATTTTCAAATTCAATGGATGTGTATTCTCCTCTATTGTCAGATCCCAACACTTTGATTGTTCATCCAGTATCTTTCTCAGCGATTCGCCGATATGTTTTCATGCAGTTAAGGACTTTTAGTTTCCTGTGTATGACCATCACACATGCCATTCTACTGTAATCATCTATGAAAATGACAAAGTACCTTTCTCCATGAGTTCCAGCCACATTTATCAGCCCACATACATCTGTATGAATCAGATCAAGAAGGTGAAATGACCTTTTCTTCTTTGGCCGATATGAACTACAGACCAGCTTCCCAGGAATGCAAGCCTCGCAAGATTTTTCACACTCATGCTTCAGGTTGGGAATATCCATGACAATTCTCAATTTTGATATTTTCTCCATGTCTTGTTGATTGATGTGTCCTAGTCTCCGATGCCACAAATTGTTTTCTTCTTCAACAGTCATGTAACAGACATTTTCTTCACTATCAACCTGATACAAGTTGCCTTCTATTCTGCATCCCTTCATAAGTGAATTTCTTGTCTTTCCCTTGATAGTGCAGCCTTTCTGATTAAAAGTAACTATAAGTCCCAATTCACAGAGTTGACTCACACTGAGGAGATTATGACATAGGCCATCTACATAAAGGAATTCAGTCTTCTTTAGTTCTCTATTAGCTAATTCGGTACTTCCACTCCCTTTGATTTTCAGAGCTCCATCTTTACCAAATCGTACTGTACCATCAACCTTCCTTTTGATATCCATTCACAGGCCGGAATTACCTATCATATGAGATGAACAACCGCTATCTAGAATCTAGGTACTATTGTTCTTTGTAGCTTTGAGGGCTACCTCTGCAAGGTTGGATTTCTCAATCTTCTTCCTTTCCTTCCATGAGACATTGGATTGAGTATATAGTACTGATGACCTTTCAATTATCTCTTCCTCATACCCAGGGTCTTCATAGTTGAAATCTTCTTTAAGAGGAGAGAACCTGTTTGAGATAGCAATACTATTTTTCTGTCGAGACTTGACTTGTCTTGAACTTCGGTATGAGGTGTCCATGTCCCTTCTCTGCCTGCAATTGGCAGCCTTATGACCAAAGTTAGAACAACGATAACAATATCCATAGAAATTGTTTCTTCTATAAGAATTAGGATATGAATTTGTTCTCCTTTGTTTAACTTTTATATATTCTCCATTCAGATAGCTTCTTGCCTCTTCAAAATAAGACATGGTATGGCCCAAATAACCACAGAACTGACGCTTCATGAGAGGAAATGTCTTCTCACTTGAATTTCTCCTCATACTTTCTTCCTTGGGAGAATAATTAGATTATCTGTCATTTCTGAATGTTTGAGGATAATTTTCAGTTCTCCTTTTAGTTTGGATTGGGGGTTCCTTTTTCAGCACTTTAGGCAATGTTTCAACATGTTCAACTTTCATCTTATCTTTATTTTGGATCTTTTCACTTCCAGTAGTTGATGTCTCAGCTTCACATCCAATTCCACTCTTTCCCATGCAAGCGGGTCTTTGATCACTCAAGATTTTTTCAACCCCATATGAACCACACTTGGCTCTTGCCAGTAATTCTGCATCTGAGAATCTTCCAAACTGTATTTTCTTCCTCGATTCTTTTGGAATTGATTCAGTCTCAAGTTTACTCCTTATAGTAACAACTTCCTCCTCAAGACCCTCAGCAGTCTTGGATTTTTCATCTAGTCTGGAGGTGAGTTCATTGATGACTTTTTCCTGCTCTTCAATTCTCAGCTTTAGATCAACTACATCATCATTGCTTTCAATTATTTTAGACTGTACCTTCAAAAATTCTTCCATTCATTCAATTTCAGCTTTAAGTTGGTCAACGTATTCAGTTGATTCTTCTATAATTGATTTCCACTTATTGCAACTCTTACATTTACTCTTAAGCTTACTAACTGCATCCTTAAGTTGCATCTCGTGATCTACACAAGTTCTCAATTGTTTTTCTCCACCAGCATCTTCTGACTTTTCAGCAGTGGTCATCATGGAAGCATGGTTCCCAGTTTTGAATTCTGGTTCTTCTTCATCACAGAATTCATTATCATCTTCTTCCTCTTCACAAACAAAACTCTTCCTTTGAATTTTCTTTCCAGATTTGAAGTCTCCCTTTTTGAAGAACCTTCTCTGAGGCTTCTCGAAGCTTTCATCTTCACTGTCTTCATCATTGATCTTTCTTAAGCACTGAGAGTCAATGTGCCCAACTTTTCTGCAACGAAAACATGTGATAGGTAACTTTTCATTGAATTTCCCTTTTCCCTTCTGAAACTTCTTTGCAATGAGAGAAAGAATTTCTTTTTCTTCGTCATCATCACCGCTACTATATTTTGAGATTTTCAGTTTATACATGGCCTTGAATGACATTTCCTTGCTCACACGTGTCATTGAATCTTCTGGTTTGACTCTCATTTCATATGCTACCAAGCTGCTCAGTAGATCATCCAGAGAAAGTTTGGAAAGATCTCTTTCCTCAAGAGCTGACACATTTGCATTGTAAAGAGGTGGAATTCTTCTTAATATTTTCTTTACAATATAAATTTCTTTTAATTCTTCTCCTAGACCCCGAATTTCTCCAACCACTTCAGTAATTTGATTGAAGAATGAGTCTGCATTCTCATCTGGAAGCATCTTCAGATCATCAAACTGATTGTGCAACACTTGTAGTTTCGCCTCCTTCACTTTTATATCTCCTTCATAAATATTCTAGATTTTATCCCACATGGATTTTGCTGAGGTTCAATTCATCACCTTTAGGTAGATCTGATCATAAAGGGTTGTAGTGAGTGCATTTTGTGCTTTAGCATCTGCATCAAGAATTTTCCTGTCTGTTTCAGTCATAGCCAGGCCTGTTGGACCAGTGACTTGTATTCCTTGCACAGTAGAAAAAATAACTTCGATTCCAAGAGACCGTAGATGTGATCTCGTTCTGTTCTTCCAGATCTGGAAATTACTTCCATTTAAGTGAGGGACTCCCCTGACATTGACTGCATTCTCCATGACGATAAAGGACAGATTCAACACCAGCAACCTTCCTCTAATACCACTTGAAGGACCCCGGGACACCCTGAGAGGGGAGGGGTGAATCAGGGTGACAAATTTTTCTTTTAATGTGATGGATCTTGTTCCCACGTTGGTAGGAACTTGTTGAACCTGTATGATGAATATGATCAGAAAGCAAACTTCATATGCACAGAGAAGACACAGAACTTTTTACTTGGTTCACCACTAAGGGCTACGTCCAAGGAGGATACGCTGACAAGTTGTCGGTCGTACCAAATTACACTAATCTTCACTAGTTGTGGATTACAAAGGTTCGGGTACAGTCACTCTGTCCCAGGCTCACTGCCTTTACAAAGGTTCAGGGATAGCTCACTGCTTTCCTCGGGTCACTCCCATTGGCTCCCCCTGGCTCACTGCCCTTGGTGAAGTCACACCCAGTTTATATACGTGAAGGTCTCTTCATAATTGCATAAGAATACATCCTCTATTGTACGTAGATGCTCTGTTGAAGTCCAATTATCTCCAGAAGACGAATCTCACTTTGCGATGAGGGTCCCAGGCGATCTTCCAGCTTTCGTGCAGCTTCAAAAGGATAGATGTACTTCAACAACCCGGGCGTGCTTCTCCAAGCCCGGAGTGCAAGTTTCAATCCCAGCGCGCAAGTCACTTGCGCGGTAAAAATTAGGTGTGCAAGTGACCCCAACCCACTTGCATGACACTTCCTCCTTTAACTCCGAACTTGCACGACGTTGCGCTTTTAACTCCCCAACCGCCTTGGTCGCGCTGCCAACAACCGGCGCGCATCCTCTACTCGCACGACCCAACAACCCCTTGCGTGACTCAACCACTTGCGTGACGACAGCTCGAAAAATCTCTAAGTCTTGAACTTCATACCAAATGAAGAGGGGGTCCTCTATTTATAGGCAAACTAGACCCCCTACGCGGTGGTGCGCAAGTCTTCCCTCGGCACGCAGGTTCTGGCGCGCAGCTCATCCTCCCAAGCCTCTGTCGATCTACTTACTTTCACAACCACACCAATACTTGCGCGACCTTATTTACTTTTCCATATTTTGAAGTTATGATCTTGAAAAACAATAGGCGTCCAAGTTTCCAAACCTCCTAGGCATCGGCGTGTAAGTCTCTTCACGGCGCGCAGGTCACTTGCGCGACCAGCCCAAAACTTGCGCGGCCCTTATCCCTTTTCCATTTTTTCATGTTTTGATCTTGAAAAACATATGGCGCGCAATTTTCCTCTTCTTCAAGTACACGGTGCACAAGTCTCTTTACAAAAAACAATTTTCTCCATCTGTGGATTTTCAGGCCCAAAAATGTGGCAAACACTGGGAAATGGCGCCACCTTCAATATTGGTGTCTGCTTGAACTGTATGATCACTTTGCTAGTACACATTCTGAACTTCCAATGAGGATTGACAAAAAACACAAAACATTCACCAATTCATGCATAGATGACCATGGTTCCAACAAGAAAATCATCCAACCCATCATCACACACTATCTGACCAAGAGACCAAAGAGATTATAAGAATCTTGGGCTAGCATTAGCCTCTATGTGAGTGCCTTGGAACCTCACAATCCTAAATCACTTACCCAGAGCTAATACTAAACATAAGGGGGTTACAGTCATCTAGATCATCCATTATCTCTCTATACTATCCTAATACTATCCAACCAGTATAGGTGAGAATCCTAATAAATCTTGGGGTTAGGGCCCAACCCAATAATATCTCATTAGTATCATATCACATCCAAATCCTAACTAAGGAACTTCCTCTATCATGTAAGACCTCAAGCCCAAAAACATGGTTCCACCAACACCAGTAATCATTAATAATGTTGAACCTTATCATTAACATTCCCATGGGTCAACAAGAATCATGGAATCCTCCCAGGTCTTCTGAACCACAATATAATAGTTTACCCAATTGAGGCTCCTCTGGCTCAACCAAACCCTCATGCCAAGCTCATCACCAGAAACCCAAGTCTGTCTCTTCAGCATAGAACCTAAATCTCAAACAACACCACATTTCAAATAAAAACTTAAAATAGTATTACAACAAAAAGGGAATCTTAAATAATCGCCACATCCACATAGGAATCCTAAATAGGTCCCTTAGACCTATCACAACATCTTCTCAATATAACTTAGCTATACATGACACCTCATGATGTCACACCATCCTAAAGGCTCCAAGTGAACTAAACCTCAAGAAACCAAGTCTACAACCCCAAGAAACAACCAAGGAATACAAAGAGATACATATCAAGAACTATATGAAAGATCCAAACTAAACTCTTTGAGATCCTCAAGACAAGTTGATTTACAATCTCACATCCCTCAACTATGTCCTAAACCAATTTCCAACACTCTAGAGGATTCTATATCCAAACCCCAAAGAAAACCTCCCATCAAACATTGAACCATCCAAACCATCACACCAATGACCTCTAAGGTCCCCAATGTCTATATCATCTTGTCATATGTGGAAAAACACTTACGAGTCCAATTACATATCTGGGATGAGAAGAAAAGAAAAAACCTCCATTGAGAGATTACACAGCATATACCTTGTGTAAATGGCATGTACCTCCAACACCCCCACCATGTCATACACCACTACCTGATATGGTGTGTACTTCCCTAGTACAAGGTGCGTCTTCCTCGTACACGATGTGAAACCACCCAGTGTACCCAGCTATATACCTCACACGGGGTCAGGTCAACTCCTTTACATGGCCCCTGGCCATGTACCTTATAAAGGCTCTAGACGTGTGTCCTACACCATCTTGTGCCACCCACGTGAGGTGTCTCATCAAGTACCTATCCATGCCCCAAGTTACCCTACACAGCATGTCTCAAACACACACTTTTTTTTCATCTTCATCAACCTCTTGGACAAAAAGAACACATGGTGTGTGTTCTTCAACTAAAATTCAAGTGATTTTTTTCCCATACAAAAAATGTAACATTTTGATATGTTAATATATGAATTAATTTAAATAATTCAATGAATTAGATAACTTATATTTCACACAACACATAATGTAAATTAGATACAATATATTAGAATAACATTTGCAATTAACCCAAAATAGAAATTAATTAAAACTCATTACCTTTAGAATATAAATAGTTAATATGTGTTAATTTTCAATAAAACCATTTTTCTTTATATTTTCATTTTCCATTAAAGACTTAATTTTAAAATTTTAGAATTTGAATTACATAAAATATGTTGTAATAGTGGGTTCTATGGACCCAACTAAAGATTACTTTTTTCTTACCATAGCATGTATATAGTGAATTATTCATAATGTTCTCTTACCATAATAGTGTTGATATTTCTGCAACCACTATTTCCATGGTAATTTCAATAGATTATTTATCATAAAAATATATATATATGTTCTCATACTATAATTAGAACCTCAAGATACTGTGAAATTAATCTTAAACGTATGACCCATGGTTTAGATACATCATACTAACTAAACACAGATGATTCTTGACTATTGGGTGTTGGGGACACGTGATCATCGAGACTTCTTCTCATAAAGTTCTCACTTGGTGATCTTGAGTAAAATAGATCATGGGGAATGAACCACTAATAGAAACACCACATGTTTCAGGTGTCATTGGTTGTTCCTATCTACGAGCACATGTAATGGTATCATCTCTTTAGATTTTTATTAGTGTATGCTGTTTGATGATGTACTTTGATACAAGGTAGAAACTATGGTATTTATTTCATAGATAGGTAGCTTATGTTGGTTTTGTAATTGGTGATATGAAATTGGTTAAATAATCAAGATATAATTTTTCACCTATGAAATAAATTCATATCTCAAGTCTAGTTGATTAGGATTGTAATATCTTCACTAAATCCATAGTCATGATAGAATAAGGTAAGTCCGTCCAATTAGTTCAATTAACAATAAAGTAATAAAAATTTTATGACACAAAGTGTGCATCCGGATTTATGAGATATCATGAGATAATTAGATTATAATATACTCTGTGTATTTGTAGGAAAGGTTGTTGTTGCTATAATTATACCTTATCTCTCTAGGGGACTTGATGGGTTGCTAGTCACCTCTCTTACTCTATAAATAGTATTGGCTGCAATTGAGGTAGGTTTCTAGAGGGTCACACACTTAGTGTATTCAAAAATCTATCCTGTTCTGATGAATAGGAGTATAAGACATAGTGGGTCCCACCAAAAGGTAGGAGATATGACCAAGAATATATGATCGCTAAGAAAAAATAAATTCATATTATTCGGGTTTACAATAATTATTGTTGGATTTATTTATTAAATGTATATAAAATTATTAATGTAAATACGTGGGAAAATATTATATGAATAAATATTATTTTAATATTCAAGGTTTGTTAAATATTTTTTGGAATATCAAGTTGAGTTAATGGATTGTTTGTTATCATATAATGTATTTATTTTATATTAATATTAGGTGATAAAAATATAAATGATTTTTATGATTTAGTAAATAAGTCATAAGATGTCATTTATAGTAGTTAATAAATATCCATTGGTTGGGAGTCATTTTCAGATATTTAGAACTTCAATATAAAAGGAGGAGGAGGATCTTATGTATGAAACTATTCACTGCACAATAGTTGAGAGCCTCTCGCTCCTCTCTTAATTCCTAAAAGAGAAGATGATGAATTGAGCTTCTAATATATGTTCTTATTCACGAATCGACGGATCATCATTGTGGTGATCATTAAGACGTCTAAGGAATCGTCATATTTCCAGACATGAACTTAAATTTCAATGATCGATGCTCCGGTATACTTTTTAAGTGTTTGTGGATGATCTTAAGGGATACAGCTTTAGTTCCTTTGTGCAATGGTCACGGGAAATGAATGGATGTCGAATGAAAATTCGGATCAAATATGGTAATCGTTCGGTTTTATATTTTGTGCTTAATATTCTTTACGTGGGATCCTTGATAATTGTACCGGGATGTGCGTCACTATATGTGACATAGTTACGTTGTTTGATGATGTAAAATTTTAAATCCTGAACCCATCTGATTTCATTGTGTGCACCGGTACCTTGAATTATTATCGGAGCACTTGCAGGAAAATGTTAAGCTAATAAACATTACATGTGTTTTGAATTCATGAAGATGGTGTCGTTATGGTCCCAATGACATAGGGCGATTCAATTTGACATTGGATGATGAAGTTGCGGTTGTTTGAAGTTTTAAATCTGATATGTTTGGAGTTTGTGACTTTAAAAATTTGAAGAACATATATATTATATTTAACTTGAATCAGGGCCGGCCGTAGGGCAAGCCCAAAGAGCCCCCGGGCTAGGGCAACAGGAAAGCAAAGAAAAAAAATACAAAATCAAGGGGGAAAATCTACCATTTCACTGTAACTCTTAATACATTTTAGGGAAAATTTTCATAGGCAGTCTTGGGCAACAGAATTTACTGGGCCCCTCTTGACTTGAATACAGTCGGTGGAAGGGGATTATGGTGACCTAGTTTTCATCCTTTTTCTGGTCGTACCGTTTTTCGATTCCCAATGGTCACAGTAGTATTTTCCGGCTGGATATTAATTCCACCAGTTTTGGAAATTTTTTGTTTAAAATAAATGAAAAAAAATATGTTTAAAAAGACGGGGTGGTGGGAAGATCCTGAGTCGTTGCCAATCCCATTGTGTCCGACATCCAGCGCCTTCTTCCAACGACCCGCGGCCAAAACCGGGTCATCTCGACCCGGGACAGGTCGGGTTGGGCCCCGCCAAATCATCCTGGCCCGCTTCGGAATGAGATGAGGTAGGAAACCCTTCTCAGGGGTAATATAGGCTACCCGGTTCAGAGGAAATGTTTTTTTTAAACATTTAAAAAATAATATATATTTTTTTAGAATTAAATTAGTTTTAGTGGGGCCGAATGAACAAATTATTATTTAAATTAGAATTAATTGATTTATTTTAATTCATTTAATATGCTCAGCATGTATTTATCACAAATTTATTTTTTGTTTCAAATTTTATTTGTGTTCCGAATGATCTTGAACATTGACCAAACAGTGTATGTTTGAGATTTAATTAATTAATTTCTAATACCCCCTTTCATGATTGTAATTTTTTATATATCATGTCAAGGACATTGTAAGGCATGGACCGTGTCGAGATGGGGTGGTATTTCAGATGACATGGTAATACATTAGACTGGGGGTACAAGCTACGATACAAGTAAGAGATGACTTGGCTACTTTACCCCTAGGGTCATGATTAATCCATTGAGCGTAAATGAATCAACCAATATCAATTGCTCAAGATCAGTCACAATATTTATTTAATTTATGCATTGTTTATTATTTTTTTGTGAGTATGTAAGTGAGCGCTATCATATAAAATAAAAAAATTAATGCATAGATTAAAATGAATTAAGACGTGATGAATGTTTTTCTATTTAATGAACTATTATATTGTGATCATCATCACATAGTACATACATATCATATAGAAATATTATTTCACTCATCATGAAATAATAAAAAAAATCATCAAGGAAATCTTAAGTCATAAGTCCCTCCATCATTTTAATTTGAACAAAACCGGGTGTACGAGGTGCTCGTCAACCCTAGTTAATGGTGCCTCATACTACTAGAGAGTTATTATGAAATTGATTGCTCAAATTAAATAAATATGGTAGTAAAGATGTTTTCATAGTTAGCATGTTTCATCTTAAGAGGCACTATGTTGAGTAAATCAAGTTTATGACTTCTAGTAGCTGGGACTTCAATCAACTATTCATGAAGCTTTGAGTTAATGTGATTGACCAGTAAAATGCCTAACTTGAAACTCTCTGTGTAGTGGCGTAGCCATATCTTGGACTATGAGGAGAAGTTTCAAATATCCCTGACACTACAATACTCGAACGACTAAGTATTACGGGTTTAGTAGTGTGGGCTACTAGAGTTCGATGAAATAGTAGGACACATTTAATGATTTAATTAATTAGTGATGTCTAATCGGTAATCAAGATGAAAGTACCAATATACTAGTGCTTTATTTTGTAGAATAGTAGAAAGTAATAATACATATTAACTATGATTAATTATAGAAAAGGTTAGTTTTCTAAGCGGTACAAATTTCCAAGTATAGTATAGGCGCTTCCGCACAAATACTACGATATATGAAATTCAAGGTGTTGGGTTCTCCAATACTAGTTGAGCCTCTTCAGGAAGCGAAGGTGAAAAGGATAATTATAGGAGACTAATGTATGATGCATTTTATGTTTACATAATAATTTTTTCATTAATTCCTAATGATTTATGGAAAGAACATCAGGACATAGATGATGTCACATGTTTTCTCATCTCTGAGAAGTCTATAGGGAGAAAGTGAAGCAAGATATGAATGAGGTGATGATTACGCTGGATACATGTAAATCAAAATATGGATCATGATCATTCAATACATCCAATTCTTATATCATTTTCACCCATATGCTTCAGTTACATTTAATATTACAAAATGATCACATGGAGAAAGTGCTTCATTAAATTTTTGATAAGGTTCGCCATGTTGATATAAACTTGAACAAAGTTTAATCTTTAGTTCTTATGGTGAACAAGTTGGAAGAGAAGAGAAAAAGGACAATTGAAAGTATGAAACTAAAGGCACTTTCACAAAACCCTTCAAATAAAAGAGAAAATTAATTAAGCATGAGATTATTTGCATCACATGTCGTAAGATAAGTCCAGGGAAGAATAAATGTAGTTAATTGAAGTAGAAGAAAGAACATGATTCCACTTAGTATATATTCGTCATTATATGTGATGTTTCTGTTGTACTACTTGGGCATTTAATACAATATTCCTATCACATATATGAATTTAAATATAGTAACCAATTAAGAAAACAAATGATATAAAAAGTAGGGTTAATTCTCCAAGTGGATGAGAAAGGGTGATTCCTAAGTCGGCGGTGAGAAGTACACAACTTATAATTTCTGATTTTAATGATTCTAGTTGAACTTTTATTGATTATAACCAAAACATTCATCCCACATATCTATTGGACACAAGGAGAAATTGTTCCCTTTTGAAATGAATGTTGTTTGTGGCATCTAATACTCAACTTAGTGTATAGTATTTCTTGAATCTATGGAAATACCTAATGAATATAAAGATGTAAGGCTCAATTATAACCAATTTTGAAAATAAAATTATTTTTCTAATAAAATAAGTATTTTTCAAGGATATACCCAATATGGGTTTTAGGCACTTTGGAGTTAGGTATTATTGGAAAATTTACACATTTAGTTTTGGACAATTTTTTTGAGAAATATAGCAAGCCATAAATATTTTAGAATTTATTCAACTAGAGAGATAAAACTATTACAAGGTTAAGACAGTGGTAAATATACTTCATAAGATTCATTTAATTATTTTAATGAATGTAATAATGAAGTGTGATATATTAATGGTTTGAATATATGAGTTTCTTTGGGATCATGTGTTGAAGATTTTCTTGACCAAGAATTCATAGATTATGAAATATATATTGGATATATTCCTAAACATGCATTTCATTCTACACAAAAAAATTATAGTTTAAGTTAGTAAATCAATAATGATTCTTACATGAAAAAATTGATCAATAAAAATAAAGCATGGAGTATTTCCTAAATGCACATTTCTTTATACACATTAGAGTCATGATGTAAGTAAAAGGATAATCAATGTAAAAATTCATATCCATTACAGATACTTCCATTATTTTGAGACAAGCATCACAAATAGTGCAATTATCCCATAACCATCTACCAAAAATAATGAAAAATGAATATCTAATGAGTTATAGTATGATAAGAATCCATCACATCATAATGACATGTGTCAAGATACAAATATTTTTTAAGGATATAAACAAACATGCATCAAGAAAAACACAATGTGCATCTAATGTAATTATCCTAAAGTTTTAAAAGCATATTATAGGAATCCCTGAGATAGAAAAGTGATATTAAAGTGATTGAATATATTTCTATTATAGGGTGTACATTTCTATTTGAGATAGTGGAAGAAAGATTGAATTAGATTTAGTCAATGCTATAGATGCATAAGTAGTTGGCATAGGAAGAAGTTCCACAAGAGTTTGTGGAAAAAGGATTCTTCCAAGGATACATATTTTCTAGGAAAGATAAAACCACGGTAAAGGTTTTACATTCACCATGGTCATTGATACAATATTCATTGAGAATAATTATTCCTAAAATTAAGCAGCATATGAAAACTAGCTAAGATTTACTATTTAAATTAAAATTCAATAATGGATTCCATATATCAGAGTATATGGGATTAGAATTTTTGATGGTTTAAAATATTGGCACTATAGTGGTATATAATAGAAACATTACATGGATGGTAAAAAAGTTGTACCAATATGGCTCGATTGGTTATACCAAGTTGGCATGCCAAAATCCATTAGAATTCTATTTGTAATAGCTATATTCTATGATCATTATATTGGAAATTGGATGTCAAGACCAACAATATTATAATGTGTCTATATGACACAACCATAAAGGGTTAAAGATACCATAGAATTCCAATTAGGGTTGTAGGATACTAAAATCTAGTTTTGGAATGAAGTAAACAACAAAATCATAAAATATTCATTTGGAATGATTTTTTTTCTGTCTCTACAAGAGGTTAGTGGGAACACCAATGATTTCCAAAGAAAAATATGTTTGATAACATATGAAAAATAGTTATTGGTCTTATAGGTAGTTAAGCCTAGAAAGAAAGTAACTCTCCAAAGAGTGAATTAAAGTACCAACCTAAGTTTTATAAAACACAATCTACTAAGGTAAATCTAATGAGTTTCTTAGACTATGTCAAAGTACATACAAGGTATTGAAAAATACAAGTTAGAGCAATTCAACAGAGAATTATTACTAATGTCACAGGGCATATATCTCTACAAAAATAAATGTATGAGGCATGGGAGAAAACTAATCTGGTGAGATTTATTTCATATGCTTCTATGGTGGATCAATCACATTTCCCATGTAATGTACTAGATATGATATTTCCAACAAATATTTTATTGTAGGAAAATATCAGTATAATCTAGGAGAACCACATGATAATCTATCATAACAATCCAATTGTACTTGAGATAGTATAATAGACAAGTACATGGTACTTAGAGAGGATGGTAAACTAGTTTAATTGGAACAAAATAGTCTTTTTTTTGGATCAATATGATCAAATATTGTAGTTAAACTAAGACAATGAGAAAGAGAATATTATTTAATTCTACAGTATCCATATCTAAAAATACCGAGTGTGTTGCAAGTTCTGATGCAGTTGAAGAAATGTATAATATGCAACGATTAGTTAAAGTTCTTAGGATCATACCTAGTAAGTAAAATTTTATCATAATATAAATTTTGATAATTATAGTATTGGTAATATCCAATATGTGAAGTATAGATATTGGATAAAAGAAATATACTCATGGATATCATTTATTCAGTAGTATTTCCCAACGAATTGAATTAACAGATATCAGAATATCCATGCAACAGAGATGTGGTAGTCCCAATGACTAAATCCATAACTCATCATAAGCTTTATATTATCATGTGAGATCTAACAAGGTTCTCTAGTAAGTTGGACTTAGTGAAAGTGGGAGTGTTTTAATAGTGGGTTCCTTATACCTAACTAAACAATAATTCTTTATTACCATATCATGTATACAGTGAGTTATGGATAATATTTTCTTACCATAATATTATTTATATTTCTTCATCCATTATTTATATGGTAATGTCCATATATTATTTTTCATATCAAAAGGTTATAGCATTTACTCTGATATAATGAGAAACTCAAAATACAATGAAATCAATCTTAAACATATGTCCAATGGCCAAAACATTATAGTGACTGGACACATATGATGTATGGTTATCAGGTGATGGGGGCTCATAAGCATTGAGATATCTTCTTGTGATGTTCGTACTTAGTGATCTCTAGTAGATGAGATCCTGAGGATTGACCTTCCAATAAGAACACCACATTTTCTAAGTTTCATTGGTTGTTCCTATCTGTGAGAACTTGTAATGGTCTCTTGACTTGAGATTTTTATTAGTATATGCTATTTGATTATGTACTTTGATGTAAGATGAAAACTATAGAATTAATGTTTTAGTGAGGTAGATTATGTTGGGCGTGTCCTTGGTGGTATGAAAATGACTAAATAATCAACATAGAATTTTTCTATTATGAAAAGATGTGATATCTCAGTCCTAGTTGATTAGGATGGTAGTACCTTCACTAAATCTGTGGTCATTATAGAAGAAGGTAAGTCCATCTAGTTTGGTCAATAAACAATAAAGTAAGAAAAGTATGATGACATAATGCATGTGTCATTCTTTATGGGATATCATGAGAAAAATATATTATATTACACAACACGTGTTCAATGGAAAGGTTATCGTTACTATGACTATACCTTGTCTCCTTAGGGGCCTTGATGGGTTTTTATACTCAACTCTTAGTCTATGAATAATATTACCTACTATTGAGAAAAGAGATAAGAGCGTCACACACTAAGCAAATTCAAAATTCTGTCTTATTCTAATGAATAAGAGTATATGTTATGGTGGGCCCCGCTACGGGGTATGAGATATGTCTAAGAATATAAATATAAAAGAATAATTAAATTCATATTATTATAGTTTAAAATAATTAGTATTGAATTTATTTATTAAATTTATTTACATGTATTAAAGAAAATACATTGGAAAATATTATACAAATGAATATTATTTTAATATTCATGGTTCGTTTAATATTTTCAAGAATATCTAGTCATGTTAAGGGATTTTTTTATCATGCAATGTATTTATTATATGAAAAGTAAGAAATAAAAATATAAATGATATTTATGACTCAATAAAGTAGTCATAAGATGTATTTTATATTAGGTAATAAATATCTAGGGGTCGATAGCCATTTTTAGGTATTTAGAACTTCACTTTAAAAGGAGGAGGAGGATCTCATGTATTAAAGTATTCACTGCACAATAGTTGAGAGACTCTATCTCATCTCCCACTTCCTAAGGATATAATCAAACAATCTGAACTTTCGATTCGAGTTCTTCATCACATATCGATGAATCGTTATTACGGTGATCATCTAGATGTTGAAGACATCGTCAGATTTCTATTCTAGCACCCAAATTTCAATGATCGATGACCCCACATAATTACAACGAGCATGTGGATGATCTAGAGGGATTCGGATTTAGTTCCTTTAATAAAAGGTCTTTGACAATGAACAAATTTTTATTTCTTATTTATATCAAAAAAAAATTATCATTCAATTTTATTTTTCATGCTTAAAATTCTTTATATCGGATCCTCTACAGTTGTATCGGGCAACATGTCGCTGGAGACAACATAGTTACATTTTTTTGTGATATAAAATTTTAAATCCATCGATAATATGATTCTGATGTGAACCCTGGTACCTTCAAAATATATCTCATTTTTGATTTAATCATATCAAAATTTACTAATTACCAATTTTTGATTATTTTCTCTAAAGATTTATTTCTACTCGAAAAATGCAGGATTTACCTAAAATTATAATTTCCATTATTTTATCACTATATAATAATAACCAAGATGATTTCAAAACCATTAAAATAAAATATGAAATTAATTAATAATATTATGAATTTTGAAATATTATTTGTACATAGAAAGCCTATGAAAAACATTTTTAGAACTAAAGTAAAATGTTACTTTAATATAAAAAATATTTTAGATCTTCTCGGTAAATCAAGAATTTTCAAGGTGACGTTCAGTTTTTTCTTAGCTTGGAAGAAGAATAAATTTTAATAAATTCATATTAAATCAAATTATGGCTTTAAAATTATTCACCATGATAATTTTATCGTGCATATAAATTTAAAATTCTAATAATGTTATTTTTAAAAAAATGTTTTTATGCTTTTAAGTGTTCTTATTTTAATATTAGCTTTTCATACCTGTATAAATTTTAAATGATAAAATTATTTTCAATATTTAAATTATAATATTTATATTAGGAAATAAGGTAAATTTTAATTGTTTTTTTAAAATTAATTACTATGTTTAAAAATTAATTTTTGCGGTAAAAATAAAAGGGATAAATTGTGTTTAACCAGTGTAAAAGTCCTAAAACATTTAAACAATGTGACCTGAATTGGATGTTTGAGTTATAGATTGACCAATTAATGTTTCTTAGACACTTTTGTCTATTTTTGGTTCTTGGAACCTTAAAAAGGACATTGTATTATTTAAAAATGTAAAGGTGTTTCCAAAAGTTCTCTTACTTTCACTTATAAAAACATACCACTTACACCCTTCAAAGATACACTTAACCTTCGAATTACTCCTTAAAAATATGTAATTTTAATCTATATATAAAACTATACCATTAAAATAATCCCATTATCCCTCATAGTTATCCTAGGTCCTTTAAATTTAATAAGACTTCCAAGGAAGATTCAAGTCTCTCATATAAGAATTATCTCCCTCTTAAGGTTTCCTCTTATTCTTACTCTTCCAGATATCTTATCAACATAATGACATGATGGATTCAGCTTCATTGGTATGATTATATGTTGTTATATTAATGTTAAAACCCTTATTTTCACATTTCCATCTACTTATAAAAACAAAGGAACATCAATCATGTATGTGCGCGAATTACTGCCTCGATAAAAAATCATTTTTTCATTTTTCTTTTAGTTTTTCATTATTTTTCTAAAAATATTAAAATATTTTTCACTATGATAAATAAATAAAAATTATAAAATTATAATTATTTTATAATTATATTATTTGAAACTAAACACCTAATTGAATATACTCAACCATCAAGATAAAATGTGTCCATGTTTTTGATGGTTTAACCACCTATATGAACTATGCTTTAAAATATGATCATAGATTACTATAAGAGACTAAATAATGAAATTATTATAGGTTAATAAGAAAATAATTGAAATTTTATGTTTTTCTAAAATTTATATATGGTCTATAATTTATTATTAATAAATCTTCTTTGATCACCAAAATTACTGAAATAAGTCTTTATCAATTAATTTTTCACAAACGTGACAAAAACCTATATGGAATGAAATAAGAGAATTTTATGTCAATATAAGTCATATATTACATAATATTAAATTATATATTACTAATGAAATTGGTATCAAATTATGGGTAATGATATCAAAATTATTAAACATACACAAAATAGTTAATGTTATTAACATATGATGGTCATAATACGCTATAAACATCTAATGTAAAAAATCAGAAGATTTAATATAGAGAACGAATATTTATGAAGAGTATGAATGAAAATGGATATGATTAATGTTATTAATTAAGTTATTAATATATCTATTCTTATGATATCAATGGTTAAAGTGCCTTCATGGACGCGAGGAACAAGTGGTAAGGGTTTTTATCTCAAATTGCTTTCATTGAGACATGTCTCGTATTATGCACCAAATTTCATTTTTGATTTGAATATACTACCTATGTGAGATGTAATACCATGAATTATATTTTAATCATGGTATTTTAAGTTAAATTACAAGACCTATATTTCAAGTGGTTTTGATTAAAGTGTTACTCAAGCCATAATATTTTCATTGGTCTCAAATCTGATTCTTTGATACATATTAAATTTTAAGCACCATGATTACTTTATATGTTGTATTCAATTACCATGGATAAATTTCTATCATACTATTTGTTTTTATATATATTTACTATCCAAAACATGTTCCCTTATTCAAGTTTCTATTAATACAATTGTTTCCCCAATGGTAAGGGTTTTTAGCATCTCAAATCCCCTTTTTTGAGTTATAATGTTTTATCGTGAACATTGTTCTTCCATGATTGGGATCTTCAACCTAATATTTTATGATAATTTATAATCCTATTTTTGAAAATTATTTTTTAATATAAAGAAATTTTTATTTATCTTTTTACAATGTATGTTTTCAACAAAGGTAATTTTAAGTATTAAAAATGTCCCTTTCATAGTAAAATGTTTTGGATCCACGTTTCCTAAAGAAAAATTAATTTAATTTTCAAGCCTAAATTGTTGGATATTCTATTAAAAGTGAATTTTTATAATGATTTTTCACATCACCTTTTGAATATTACTTTTTAAATAAACACTTAACTTCCTCTTCTATGTCAATGTTAAAAATAATATGAAATATCTTTTATGTTTTTACTTTTATTTCACTTTCCATTTTAAAAGGGGTTTCCCCAATAGGGTTTGTGTTTCATGATTTATCCTCTAATATATATATGTTATCATTTTGAGTAAATTTAATCATGGTAGAGCTAATATTTACACTATTTTAAATAACTAATTAAAAGATTCAAACCCCACTAATTTAACATTTTGAGGTGAATTTCATTGTTTTTGGAATTCAGGGAAGTTTTCATCTTGAAATATAAAATTGGATAATTTTGGACTTTTAAATATTTTTAATTGTCTTATGTATCCCAAGATTGTAGGTAAAGGACACTTCATAACACAAGTGAAGCTAAGAGGCATGACACTGTATTTTGGAGAAAAGAAGCAGAGTTGGAGACCGAAGCAGAACACTTACATGATGTGTAATGACCTTACACATCATGACATTTTCAAATGGGATTTTCCATGCATGACATGTTATGAAGGTGGTACAATCCATGAAATGAAGTTACACATCATGATTCCCTGTTTCACATCATGACTGAAGCCAAAGTTCCAAATGAGAATCGTGCGAGATTCGCACATGCGGAGGAAAACTCAGAGGTATTACATGACGTGAATCCATAGTTCACGTCATGACCCGGTCGACGCGTAGAAAAAAAATAACAATGTTGAAAAAAGTTTTGATGGGATTTACTATAAAAGGTGTACCTTGGTCATCAATTTATGGCACTTGAGACCAACAAGAGTTGCACCACATCACAAGACGATCCACAACTATCTTCTTCTCCATGGTGGATATTAAGATCTAGATCAAGATGTCATCTATTGATGACGTAACATAGATGTTTGAGGCTTCCCAAGCAATGTGAGGATAAGAAGCAAGTGGTTGTGGATGACGACACCTAATAGATACTCTCTTCTAAGTTGTGTTCTTATCATATACTCTCCTTTTGAATTTCTTTTGAACATATATCTTTAAATTTATGTCGTTTCTTTCTTTATTAAAATATATGTTCAAAAAAAATTGTTGATGGTTTTTCCATATATGAATTTAATTAATTGAATTCAAAATTAAATTTCTTTATAGATGTCTTGTTGATGAGTATAGTGGTTTCAATTAGGTTTGACGGCTTGGAGGTATTCATGTAGTTGAATCACTTCAGTAGGTGGGGCAAAAATCATTGCGAGTTCTCGATATTATGCCTATTCAAATTTGAGTCTTAACCTGGGGGTCCTTGGGGATTCATTTTGAAATTCAATTGAGAAATATTTTTATACAAGGAATAGGGGAGTGTCTGAGAGGTTTATGCATGTTCGTGACCACTGTTTTAATTCTGATATCAAAACCATTTTATTTTCTATCAATTTTATATATTTTCAATTTCCTTGAACATTATTTTTATTTATATTATGTTTTCAAACATTAAATCAAATCCCCATTTTATTTTCTTTCAAAAATAAACCAAAAAAAGTGACATTTTTGTAACTCAATGTGAAATATACTCAAGAGACAACCCTGTAGTCACCACTATACTACATTAAAAGGGGAAAAATATTGATTGAGGTTTTCAAGACAAAAACCCTCAGATCAAATCACGATACCAATCAATACAATTCTTGATCCCCTCTTGGGTGGTATCATTCAATATTTTTTTTTCAAGGATATGTTTTATCTATGTCAACATCTTTATAGGTTTCCTTTGATACATTGGGGATATGTTATTTTGAAATCATCCACCTCATTTGAATGGATATATTATGATAATGTTTTTAAATGATTGACCTAGCTTTATACTCATTGATCTATATGTTGTGAGCATCACATTTTACATAATTCAGATATGATGATATTCAACTAGAAAGAATGTTATTCTATTAACATGGGGAAATGCATTGGAATTATGTATGTTGTTATTGCAATACAAATGACTATTATAAATTTGACTATGTAATGTTTACCATCCACCTTATTACTCGAGATGGGTTATGATTATGTTATTCATTTTATTAACATTGTGAAAAGTTTTGGAATCCTATATATTATTATTCCAATATAGAATATTATTATCCAGATGACTATGCAATGTTTGACTATACAACTTATTTCTACTGATGAGTTGTGATCATGTTATCCATTTTATTAACATAGTGAAAAGTTTTTATATTCTTGATGATTATTGACTGCCAATGCAGGTATAACATGTATTGATATTCAATATTCTTAATGATATGGATAGCTAGGTTTTATTCAATAAGATGCTCCTTAAGTATTTGTATGAAAATTCTTGATGAATATTGGGGTGAATGCATTGGAATAAATCTAGTTATGGGTGGGTCCTGACATTATAAAACCCCTAGATACATTGATATATCTCACGAGACAAAAAAATGTTAGGGTATTTGGTGTATGTCTGTCCAATCCAGTAAGATGTCTTGACTATGGTATTGATGAAAAGTAAAGTGTCTTGGTATAAGGCCTAAAAAATATGGTTTTAATGTACTAAATTATGCATTACATTAGTATGAGATCCGAATTATTGATATATATGTTTTAATTTATTTTCATGGATATAGAATGATCCCAGTTTCATGTTTATTATGGATTCATGGTGTTTACATATTCTGACAATAATATTTATGTCATGATTGCTTCAGTTATATGTTTTTCTTATTGAGCTTTTGAGCTCACCTCTTATAATGTTTCAATTTCCTCAAGTTATGAAGAAAATTAGTGTATGTGAAATTTTTAGAAGGATAACATGCATGGAAGTATTTTTGGGAGGTTTTGAAGACTCATTATGAATTATATAGTTTCATATATAATGGGAAATTAGTCCATTTGATCTAAAGAACATGAGATTTATTAGTTTATGTTTTGTCTTAATTATCTAAATATTTAAACCTAAAAATATCCCCATGGTTTAAGTGATGCATTATTAATTATTTATTTTTAATTGAGGATATTTATATTGAATATTTTAAAGCTGTTATCATAGTGGCTATGTAAATTATGTGTTTATGAGCATTAAATCTTGGAGTGTGGGTCCATGGAATCACAAATAACCCTTGTGATCACCTGAAACCCATGATTCTCCCAAAACACCCCAAATAGACCCTACTGACACTCCCAACAACCCAAAATAAGATTAAAACTTAGAAAACAACTAAAAATGGTTATTTATAAAAAAAAATCTTACCTCGGGATGTAAAATGTCCAAACTTTGATCTTGAATCTACACATTGCAATTGCCACCTCCCAATCCAGCTATAGACAAGCTCCATGATGATGACCTCTGCTACCTCTCCCTCTTCCTATCTCTTGATAGATAATGACACACAAGGGAGGTCATGTATGTGATAATCCAAAGAGGGATGATGAAAAGAAATGGAAAAAAGGAAAATGAATGAAAAGGAAAAGGAAAAGGAAAAGGAAAAGGAAAAGGAAAAGGAAAAAGGGCTCGACACCAACCCCGACACCTAGGGTGATTTTTCACCTTAAATAGGGAAAACCCCTCATTTTTGACTCAATTTAGGAGTCATAATTTAAATCTGATACTCCTATCAAAATATATCACCGTTCGAACACATGAAATCAATTAATATTTATTTAATTAAATATTTTGTAAAAATAAAAATGACTCGTAATTCATCCAAACTTCTATCCTAAGGTTAACACCCTATTATTGGACCAATAGAGTGGTTGTGAAATTATTCTATGATCCTATGACATAAGAAATTACCATTTTCTACTTAAAACCACCTGGGAACAAAATTTCAAATTTCTCTTGATTTTCTCAACTTTTGATGATGTGGGTAATCACAAATAAATTCTGTATAGTTCATTTCCACTGTTCTTATCATCCGTTGATTAATATAACTACTTATTTTTTTAATTTTCTTTAATCCCAACATTAGATATGAGAATATTTTTTTATGATGTTTCAGTAAGGAGGATAATAAAATCCTATGGGGGATAAACTAAAAATTAAAAGTGAAGAAGATTATAACTACATATTCATTTCATATATCAAGGGAGAGTAAAATATATGAAATTTACAGTGAATTTTATACTTTTAATTATTTTTAATTCATAAATTTTTATTATCACTTCACTCTTCATGTTCTTTAGTTATTCTTTTTTTGATTTTCTCTTTTTTAAAATCACAAAGTTGTAGAAATTTAAGAAGATTTTGTTTTCCTTTTATTTTTTAGGAGATTTGAGTAGCATAAGATTTAATTGTGTTAAGAGGGAGAATATGATACATTATCATGTTTTTTGGTTTTATTTTTGAATAATGGAATTACATAGAGAAAATTAATTAATGAATGTAACCCTTCATGATGATAAAATCAGAAGGAATTTCATCAAATGTTACCAGAAGTTTTATTTTAAAATTTCAATCATATATACCTTTCTTGTGTGTTTTATAATTTTAAAAATAGGAGATATTTTTGAGTGAAATGAATCATTTGTATCCTTGTTTTGAAAATCACAATACACTTTAATTTTGAATTTTAAATAACATTAACATTCTATTTTTATAGTTTATAACTTTGTATTCCATGTTCTGGTAAACTTAATTGAACCATCTAATTTCTATATAATCATGGATTCATGGTGAAATTTTCAATGGAAGATTTTGATGATTCTGGTGATATTATAATTGAATCTAATGAACTCATACATTACTATTGAGAGTTTTTATAGCATCATATATAAATCAGATTGAGCTTCAATAAGTAGAATAAGTTGGATAACCTTGTAATCATGGTGTTGTGTATCATCTAACTACTTTAAGTTAATATTATTGTATTCTTATTTTAGTTTTTTTATTATAGATTCTAATTTCATGACATTTATTAATAAAATCTCAAAGACTTTCTGGTTGTAATCATTCTATTTATGATCATTGAGATCAATGAGATTCTAGGTGAGAAATTTATTTCTTCCAATCAATTAGATTCAATACCCTAGAACCAACTACTTTGTACTTTCAATTACCTATATATTCAAGGTTTTTAATATTAATTGTTATTTCATCACATGATTTGTATTATTATATGTTACTTTAATGCGATAATGTTCTTATAGTATATGTCACATCTAAATATCATAGAGGTTCCCCTTTATGATGAGAACCTTGAAGTTTTAGGATGATATTCTTAATTATATATTCTATAGATATATGAAATAATATGGCTAGATAAAAATGATATAGGCTATCAAGGGTAGTAGGTTCATAATACAATGATACATATTCCAATATGCCTCATTGGATATTTTAATCTACAAAAATTTATCAGTTCATTGAATTGAGATAAGTAGTTATGCATATCATGTGTCACATACTAAGATGTATTGTTGAAAACTATGATGATATATGCTTGTGGCAAGAAAAGATGTGTTGGGTGCATTACAAGTGATATGAAATTAATGAATAATTCAAGAAATGATTTTTACCGCATGAGTTAATGGAAATATATATCTTTTTCCCTTTGATTGGAATGGAATATCTTGATTAAATTCCATGGTCATGGTAGTTTTATCTGGACATTTATTTCAATAAATTAAAATAATGATATATCAATCATATAAGTTGATGACCCTATTATGTAACATGATTGATAAGATAATTAGAAAAATGGATTACATATCATAGTGAGTGTTTATAGGAGGTTATTTTCATTGTGACATTAATGACTTTATCTATGTATGCATTAACGTGTTGATAGACACTAATATTGGAATTGTGATGAGTTATCCTGATTCCAATGTAAAATAGGCCTAGTGGGTCACACACTGAGTGTATCCAAAATCTATGTTAAATTCTATATGAATTTAATATTATAGTAAATATTATCCTCAATTTATGAGTAATAATAATTATTCTGGTTATATTGATTCTATAAATATTTATTGAAATGAATAATATAGTGATATTTATTTTCTAAAATAAATATTCATTATTCAAGGATTGATAAATTCGAAGAATATTTTTCATTTCCAATTAAGGGCCCGATTGGAATGTTTTACTAAGTATCATTTAAATAGATATTGATTTATTTATTTATATTTATATTATCCATGAGACATGTGCACATAAAGGAAATAATAGCAAGAGTGGATGTCCTAGAACCAACTCCTATATATATTATGATTACCATTACATGTAAATAGTTTGATATATACATGTGTTTCTCTTACCATGAGAGTAACATTACTTATGTGTGTACTATATAAATTACAATGTACTTAGATTAAATATTGTATCAAAAGGTTATAGTAGTTCCCAGCTATAATGTAAACCATGAGATACTATGACAGTGGTCTTAAAAATATTTCATATAGTCTAGATACATCATGATGATAAGACACAAATGATGTTTGGATTTTAGGTGTTGTGTTCTCATAAGTATTGAGACTTATTCTCATGAAGTTCACACTTGGAAATCTCGAGTGCATGAGATCATGAGAATTGACCCATCAACAGGAACCCCACATGTTTTAAGTGTTATTAGATGTTCCTATCTACAAACATATTTTTTGGTTTCCTGAATTGAGATCATTATCATTGTGTACTATTTGATCACATTCCTTGATGAAAGATGAAAACCATGACATTTATATTTTTGGTGAGATATCTTGCATCGAGTATGTCATTAGTGGTATATAATTTATTGAATGGTCAAGAAAGTATTTTCACTTTTGAGTAATGGAAGAGATGTTCACACCCAGTTGGCCAGGATAGTAGTACATTAACTAAATCCATATTCATGGTAGAATAAGGTAATTCCATTGAGTAAGGTCATAAAAAAATATTTTAAGTATGATGGAACAAGTTTCACATCCTTCTTTATCATATATCATGAGACAAAAAGTTCATATTACATTATGTGTGTTGATAAGAGAGGTTGTTGTTTCTATGAGTGAACCTTATCTCCTTAGGAGACTTGATGGGTTATTCAAAAATCTCTCCTTGTTTGAACTAGAGGGTCACACACTAAGTGTATGAAAAAGTACATCTTATTCTAAAGAATTGGAGTTTAGGACATTGTGTGCCCCACCATGGGGTTCATGTGATGTTCAAGTTTGAACAATCACCAAGAGATAAATAAATTAAACATTATTTGGGTTTAGAATAATAATAGTTGAAAATATTTACTCAACTTATTTATAAGTTATTAAGTGAATGCAAGGATAAATATTTTATGAACAAATATTTTTATTTACAACTTGTTAGATATTTTATAGAAGATATGAGTCGAGTTAATGACTAATATTTTATAATATAATCTATTTATTATGTTATAATAATGTGATAAAATATTTTTGACATTCGTGAAATATTTATTAGGTAATTCATGTTGTTTATGGATTATTTAGAAGGTTATAATTATTTAGAGGAATAAGTGTAATTTTGGTAACTATTAACCTTCCAATATAAGCCAAGGGAAGCCCAAATTAAAAGGAAAATTCATCCCCTTAAATTTGAGAGCTCTTCTCTCTACTCTCCCACATCCTAGTGTGAGAAGAAGTTAATCCGAACACCCCAATACAAGTTTTCCTTCCCATGTCGAAGGAATTATGTTGTGATGATTATTATTAGGTTGAATGATTCATCAATTTTCCATGATACCACCCATAAATTGACAAAAAACACACCAACAACCTTTTATAGCATATGCGGTTGATGTAAAGGGTTTAGGCTTTGGTTCCATCAAGAAGAAATCACCAATGAAAATTGGAACAAACCTTCTTCTTTAAATCAAATGTGGTAATATTTTATTTGTTTTTCATGCTGAAAATATTTCACATGATGTCCTCTGGTTAATAACTGGGGTTTTCCTCACCATAATTGATGTTATAATGACTATCTAGCGGTAAATTTTTAATTTACCCTATTTTACGCTTCCATTTTCACATAGTAGAAACAATTTGTATCAAAGTGATCGTATAATTTCTTAAATAAATTTAAATTTAAATTTATGAATAATTATAGTATATGGAATCAATATGGTCCTAATTCCACTGAAGGTGCTTTTATCTGAGGTTTTATGGCCATTATATGGCTATCTAAAGATCAAAAAATCGATTTTCAAGCTAAAAATTAAATAAAATCTATTATATATATATAGATATTATTCGGATAGGGAGGGGAAATATATACCAAAATAAGAATCAATTAGGGGTCTTAATCTGCATCAATGAGAAAAAAAATAATAATACCACAAAATCATGCATTTAGAAAGTAAAAAAATGATAAAAAAGGTCAGGCAAAAAAATATTCTCGTGATTCTAATTCCCCCCCCCCCACCGATTGGGGGATGTTGAAGGCCCAGCATCCTCTATCATGGAAGGTGATACATTATAAAATAAATTACTTTGTTTATGTTTTGTTGGCACTCAAAGGGTGCTAGCCATCCAATCCATCACACCTCACATGTGAGGCGTAACACTACCCGGCTACCCAGCCAGGTCAGCCCAACCCATCTAGTTCTTTATGAAACTCGCAACCTCTCTGGGGGGAGGTTAACTGACCTGGAGAGGCTAGAAAAACCTGAAAAAATTTCTCAAAATATTTAAAAATATTTTGGATTTAATTTTTTTTTGTGGTAACATACAATATTTAATTTGTTAATTAAAAATAGTTTAATGTACTTTAATTAACAATTAATTCTATTTAGTTTCTTTATCTAAAATTTTTGTTTTATTATGAAAGCTTCTTACATGAAAACTAACCATGATCTACACCAGTCAGTGTATGTCTTTTATTTATTTATTTATTTATTTTTTGTTTCAATTTGTGAATGTTTGTAATAATTAATCAATTAATGGAAATCTATATTTCTTATCTCAAATCCATTATATTTATTAGGGTTTGTGTGTTCATGGGTGATTAATTTATGTGTAACCCACATTCATGAGACCCCCTCACTTGTGTGTGAGTATTATTGTATAATGAGGAGGATGAAAGGAGACATAATAAAAATTGAGACTTAGGGAAATACCACACTAGAGTTTACTACATTTGACAAGGTGGGCACCACAACTTGACTTGAACACAACTCAAGTAGTTACCCCTATGGTCTAGGTTGATCCATTATCCAGTCAATGAACCATCTATTTTAAAATATCATGATCATTTTATTTATTTATTTATTTATTTATGCATCATTTATTATTTCTATGTATGTGTAGATAGTACATGATCACGTAGAATAATGAAAAATAATGAATGGGTAAAAAAGGAATTCATGTGATTTGGATTTTTTCTATTTAAGAATGGTTTAGTTTTGAGTGTGATCACATAGAAAAATCATGTTAAATAGGAAAATATTTCATTTTTTGGGATTAACTAAATACTCTTAATGAAATATTAATCCAAATTCCACATGTAACTTAAATTTGAATGAAACCATGTGTAAAGGGTGCTTGACAACAATATTTTTTATGGGTGAATTATATTATTGTGGAGTTATTATGAGAGTAGTGAGTCAACATGGCAGAAGTTTTCTACAAATAAATAGTTATAGAAATATTTTTGCAACTATATATGTAAATCATTAAGTAAATAAAGGTTAAAATTTCTAGAATATGAGACTTCACTCAACATACCAAGGAGTCATGAGTCAATGTGGTTAACTATCCAAAATACAACATTGAAACTCTTTGAGTATTTTTCCGTCCATATATTGGATTATAAGGAGGATTCAAAGGATTATTTCTACTTGAATATCCAAGGGATAGATGATCGCCCCATGATTCACTGTTTCATTTTCACCCTTACACCACTGTACTAAACTTGTTTTTTATTGAAAATTATAAAAAAAATCACAAATTAAATTCCATTTTTTAATAATTTATTTTGTGTTTATAAATTTTAAAAAGGTATTTGTTACTTGTTTTGATGATTTCATTTCTGGAGGAGGTGATTTGGAGGACCCATGATGATGTCCAAGAAAAATGGGCCAAACTGCGCAAGATCCATACACACCAGTGGACTCATCCGCGTACTTCTCCTGAACCATGCATCCAAATGGGCTTAACTTTTTTGGGATGGTCTAGAATTCATTGGGCTACATTTCATATGAAGGAACCCAAGACTCGTTCGGCCATCTGTTTTCCCAACATACCTGGTATGTCCAGCACACCGAATCTGCACGAAGTCAAAAGTGGTGTACTGTGATATGTCAATATATCGTGCTCCGCTTGTCCAAATGGTGCCAAACATTCGGTGGAGACATTAAAGAGGTGAGTATACAACTTTTTTATTTTATCCAAAGCGATATAATGCTATATGGAGGTCAAAACCCATGTGAAAAGTGGTTTTAAGAAATCTATGTGCTCAAAACCACCTTCCCATTTTCCTACAAAATGGCACCTTGGCCTCCCCATTTGTAAGATAGGCCAGGAAGAAAATATCTGCCATTTTTCAGTCCTACAGGAGTCTCCTCCTCATCCTAGAAGTTCTGGAGACCCCTATCCTCATAGGGGGATCATGAATGAAGAAGGTGTTCCACCTGAGCTTCCTCCTTCTCCCGATGTCGAGCTAAACAATGGGTGATCATTGCAAGGGAGATACACACTTGAAGAGGGAGTTATAGAACCTTATATTCTATTGGTTTTGTGTAATTTGTGTGTGAATTATTTCACTTATGTTTAATATTATATTCTTCTTCTTTGAATGAATTTATTTGGTTTAATTAAGTGAAACATTTCTCATTTCAATACCGATTGGGTTGAGATTCAAGTGGGAATATTGGGTTGTTCCGATTGAACAACACAAACATTCTATTTCTCTCACACATACATGATATTTCAGTATGATTTGGTATAACTCACTCTATTCTTGGGATCCAAACCTTGAAAACACGATTGTTGTGTCAAGGGGTGGTTCTTCGTGCATCATTTTAAGAGGAAAAAGGGGAACCAAGATCTTGGTCACCCCTCAACCAAAGGATTACAACAAAACCTAATAACCAATTTAGAACAAGAAACTCTTAAAGTGTTGAATTCACTTAGCAATTATCACTTATTTATCTCATATTTTTCAAAATCCAATTTGTCTTTCAACTTTACAACTCTTTATGTTAAGATACTTTCTTAAAATTGTTAACAAAATCACCCCTTATTTTGTTCTTCTTATTAAAAATACACACTCAAAACCTATCAACTCTCCTTGAGAGATGACCTAGGGTCTGCCTTAGACTATAAATCAACCAGAAAATCATAATAAATTTTACATGTTAAGATAGCATGTTCAACTTTTGGCGTCGTTTCCGGAGAGCGCTTCGGTTTTTAGTGCATGTTTTTTATAAAATATTTGTAAATTTTGTGAATATTTATTTACCTTTTCAATCCTTCTGTGTTCTGATTTATTTTTTTTGTAGGGTTGGTGCATGAAGTGTTCTAATTTGGAATATTTAATTCATTTCAGACCCTAACCAGAGAGGATCCTACGTCAGCGACACTGAGGCACAGAAGAGAACCCTTTGAAGGATGACACACAAAACATCGACACTCTTCTTGATCCTTACTATTCTTCTTCTAAAACCAACCTCAAAACTGAAATAAAATTTTATAACATGGCTGAAAATAACTGGACATTAAAAGAACTAACCTCTCATGATGTTGATATCCAACCCACTTACATTAAAATTCAAGGTGAGACACCCAATTTTGAACTAAAATCTGATCTAATTCATTTATTACCAAGATTCCATGGACTTCCTAGAGAAGATCCACATAAAAACTTAAAATAATTTCATACTATGTGTTCTAAATTAAAACCATCAAATGTGGATGAAGAACAATTAAAGCTCAGAAAATTCCAATTTTCATTAGAAGACACTGCAAAAGACTGTATTTACTATGTTAATTCACCAATTATCAGCTGGGTGCACATGAAACACCTTTTTCTTGAAAAATATTTCCCAGACTCTTGAATTGAAACTATAAGGAAAGAAATTTGTAGTATAAGGAAGTCACAAGGTGAAACATTACATGAATATTGGGAACACTTTAAATAGTTTGGTTCAAGCTGTCCACACCACCAAATAAGTGATCGACATTTAATTCAGTATTTTTATGAAGGTTTAATTCCTATTGACTGAAATATGATTGATGCTGCTGCAGGTGGTGTGAAAGTTGACAAAACTCCAATCGCTGCAAGGAACTTAATTGAGAACATGGCACAGAACACTCAATAATCTGATACAAGGTCCAATGTACCCATTCAAGGTGTCCATGAGGTGAAAAAAATCGAATTTGAGAGGAAGGTGGACATGAAGTTCGAAGAGGTAAGTACCCTTCTTCGACAACTTGCACTTTCCCAAGGGAAATCCCAATATCCTCCTCCCATCCATTGTGGTATATGTTCTTCTGACATCCACTACTCTGACCAATTCCACCAATTGAAAGAAACTTCTAAGAGTTGTGAGGTAATCTTTCCAGTTCGCCCCTATAACCAACCCTTTAGGCAAGAAGCTTACTATCCATCCAACCCTAGGTGGAAAGAAAACCAAGCCTATAGGCAAGGGGGTATTCAAACCAACCTTAACAACCATGGAACCAACTGGGGAAGAGTAGTCATGTAACAACTAGGTCCCGGTGACAGTACAAACACCCCGCCTTAACATGGTCGTCGGGTTCTGGCCTTCCAGGTACCACCAGTTGCCCAGGTCGCCCCTATAACCAACCCTTTAGGCAAGAAGCTTACTATCCATCCAACCCTAGGTGGAAATAAAACCAAGCCTATAGGCAAGGGGGTATTAAAACCAACCTCAACAACCATGGAATCAACTGGGGCAGAGTAGTCATGTAACAACTAGGTCCTGGTGACAGTACAAACACCCCGCCTTAACATGGTCGTAGGGTTCTGGCCTGCCAGGTACCACCAGTTGCCCCGCGGACACGTGTTCCCCACCCTAGGGCTCACCCACATGCCTGAACGGGTCATCTGACTAATGAATGTCCCCATAGGCCAACACATGTCCTTTCCATAGTGTTTTTCCCTCACTCACACACACCCTGGGAAAATTCCTAAAAGGTCACCCATCCTGATCACTACTCCAGGCCAAGCACGCTTAACTATGAAGTTCTAATCAGGTAGGCTCTCGAAAAGGAAGGTGAACCTTGTTGACATGAGTCATATCATTTATTCATTTAACCCTTTATCATTATGGGGTGTTACAATCAACCCCCTTTAGAGAAAAATACCCTTGTTGTGGGCCCTACATCTCAACCCAGGTAGTACGATGCACTTAAGGCTGGATACCACCTCTGATACCAAATGTAACAACTGGGTCCTAGTGATAGCACAAACACCATACCTTAACATGGTCGTCTGGTCCTGGCCTACCAGGTACCACTAGTTGCCCCACGGACATATGGTCCCCACCCTAGGGCTCACCCACGTGCCAAAATGGGTCATCTGACTAATGACTTTCCCCACAGGCCAACACATGTTTTTTATAGTGTGCTTTGTCCTCACTCACTCACACCCTGAGAAACATTCCAGAAGGTCACCCATCCTGATCACTAATCTAGGCCAAGCATGCTTAACTGTGGAGTTCTAATCAGGTGGGCTCCCGAAAAGGAAGGTTCAACTTGTTGACATGAGTCATATCATTTATTCATTTAACCATTTATCATTATGGGGTGTTACAAGTCATCCACCACCACCACCCAGAAATCTCCAACCACCCCAAAAGTGTTTCCAACAATCCCCTCCAAAACCCAAGTCTAGCTTTGAAGACATAATGAAATAAATGAATGCCAACAATATCTAATTCCAACAAACCACCCAAGCTGCTATACAAGACCTAAAAACCCAATTAGGCCAACTTACCAACTCAGTGGGGGAAATCCAAATCCATGGGTCGGGTAAACTACCCTCTCAACCAGTAGTTAAACCTATAGATAAAGGAAATGTTAGTGCCAACACCCTTAGGAGTCGAACTCATATTCAAAGCCAAATGACCCCTCCAATAGAGTTATCCCATCCTGAGGAAACCACCATTCCAACCACTGCTAAAAATGATCCAAGAAAAGAACATCATTGTCCTGAGAAAATTCCTTCTGAAGGAAAGAGTGTGTATGTCGATGAGTCTCCAATCCTAGCCATTCCTCTTCCATTTACCCAAAGGTCCACCCAATCTAGAAAATAAAAGGAAATTGAACTTGATAAGTAAATATTGGAAACTTTCAAAAAAGTGCAGGTTAGCATCCCCTTAATTGATGTTGTGAAGAAAATTCCATGATACACCAAGTTTCTAAAAGAGATGTGTACACATTGAGGGAGAATTTGAGGTGATGAGAAGGTGATATTGGGGAGGAATGTTTCATCATTGATATAACAATCAATTCCCACCAAGTTAAATGATCTTGGAACATTCTCAATTCTGTGCACCATAGGGGGAGTATTCTTTTTCTAATGTTATTCTTGATTTAGGTGCTTCTATAAATATGACGCCTCACTACATTTACTCCACATTGTAGGTCGGGGAACTGAATCCCACTTGAATTGTTGTTCAACTAGCTAATTAGAGTACCACACACCCCTCTGGTGTGTTAGAGGATGTTCTTGTGAGGGTTCAAAATTTAATTTTTCCTTCTAAATTTTATGTGCTTAAAATGGAGGATGATATGATGAATGGATATGCCCTGATTATATTGGGGAGACCCTTCTTAAAAACTACGAAAACCATAATTAATATCCATAATGGTACATTATCTATGGAGTTTGGTGGTAACATTTTCCACTTCAATATCCTTGATGCCATGAAGCACCCCTTATAAGAACATTCATCTGTCTCTGTTAATTCTATAAATGTACACCCTTCCCTTGAAAAAACTTAATTTCATTCCCATGATCCCCTTTCCGAGTTTTCTTTATTGATAGAAATGATGGGAAATGATTCATGCATTGATTGTTGTAGTGGTCTAGAAAAGTGTCATGCATGTTTATTGATTGATAATTTCTTGAACACTGAGGATCTAATGACCATTGATGATACTTCTAAGCTTCTAAAAGCTCATTCCTCATATAAGGATGATACCATTGAGCATTTATATGTAATTATTGAACTCTCACTTTCACACACACTCCCATCAATCCAAAATCCCCCTAAATTGGAATTAAAAAACTGCTTAAAGATTTAAAATATTTATACCTTGAGAATGGAAACAAGCTACCTGTCATCATTACTAGTTCACTCTCTCGTGAGCATGAATTGTGTCTGATTGAACTTTTGAGGGAGTATAAAAATGCTTTGGTATGGACAATTGCTGAAATTTTTGGTATTAGCCCATCAGTTTGCACACATCATATTTTATTAAATTATGAGGATAAACTAGTGAGGTAGGTACAACATCGACTAAACCCAAACCTCATAGAAGTTGTGAAAAAGGAAGTAACAAAATTATTGGCTGCTGGAATTATTTACCCCATCTCTGACAGCCAATGGGTCTGTCCCATTCAATTAGTTCCTAAAAAAACTAGCCTTACAATAATTAAAAATGAAAACAATGAATTGGTTCCAACTCGCCTGAAGAATAGTTGGTGTGTCTGTATAGACTATCGCTGACTAAACCAACACACTAGGAATGACCATTTCCCTTTTCCATTCATTAACCAAATGCTAGAGAGGCTAGAGGGTAAGTCCCATTACTATTTTCTTGATGGGTATTGTGGATAATTTCAAATCCATATTTCCACCGAGGGTCAGGAAAAGAATACCTTCACTTATCCCTTTGGCACATTTTCATATAGGAGGATTCCATTTGGTATGTGCAATGCTCTGGATAATTTCCAACGATGCATGGTTAGTATTATTTTAGATTACCTGGAGAATTGCATGAAATTTTTCACATATGATTTCACTGTTTATGGATCCTCATTTGATTAATGTTTGAGAAGTATTGCTTCAGTCCTACGTCACTATATTAAAAAGAATATCGTATTAAATTATGAGAAATTCCATTTCATGGTGTGACAAGGTATAGTTTTGGGGCATGTAATTTTTGGGGATGGTATCCAAGTAGATAAATCAAAAGTGGATGTTATTTCTTCCTTACCATTCCCCAAAAATGTATGGGATGTGTGGTATTTCCTAGGTCTTACTGGATTTTACTGTTGTTTCATTCATGACTTTAGTAAAATTACACTCCCCCTCTCCCAATTACTCCAAAAGGAAAAGTAATTTTTTTTTTGATAAAGAATGTGAGGAATATTTTAATAAGTTAAAATGGAGTCTAACGTCAACCCCGGTAATCCAACCACCTCAGTGGGATTTACCATTTGAGCTCATGTGTGACGCCTCTAACTATGTAGTTGGGGAAGTCTTGTCACAAAGGGTCGATCAAGCTCCACATGTCATTGCCTATGCCTCACGTACTTTGGAACCTTCCCAAGAAAACTACACCACAACTGAAAAATAATTCCTTGCCATTGTGTTTTCCATGGATAAAATCAGGTTATATATTTTAGGTTCCAAATTCATTGTGTTCTCAGACCATGAATCCCTATGGTATCTTCTTAAGAAACCAGAATCTAAAACACATCTCATTATCTAGATGATCCTCCTTCAAGAATTCAATCTAGAAATTAGAGATAAAAAAGGAGCAGAGAATGTGGTGGCTAACCATATCAGTAGGATTCCCCCATCCTCAGACATTGAATCATCCCCCTGTATTATTATAAATGATATATTTCCTGATGAGAAATTGTACCGAGTTCAATATGATATTCCTTGGTATGCTGAAATTGTAAAGTATTTGATAGCATCTTGCATTCCTACTGATTTTAAAAAAAACCAAGCTAGTCATCTAAAACATGAGTCTTTTTGGTACATTTGGGATGACCCCTTCCTCTGGTGCACATGCAGCGATCAGGTCCTCAGGTGTTGTGTTCCTAATAAGGAGTTTTAGTCCGTCCTTAGGTTCTGCCACACTTTTTCTTGTGGGGTCTACTTTGGTCCCCAACGGACTGCTCACAAGGTCCTCAATTCTGGTCTCTTTGGACCCATATTGTTTTGGGATTCTCATGAATTCTATAAATCTTGTCCTCCCTATCAAAGAATGGGGAATGACTCTAAAAGAAATGAGATTCCAAAAAACCCTTTCTCTTCCATGACATTTTTTATGTTTGGGGTATTGACTTTATGGGACCATTTTCAAATTCCTTTGGAAACTTGTACATTCTTCTGTAAGTAGATTATGTTTCAAAATGGGTAGAGGCACGAGCTATAAGGACCGATGGTTCTAAGGCGGTTGTAGAATTTCTGAGAACCCAAATTTTCTATAGGTTTGGATTACCTAGGTTCATCATCAGTGACCAGGTTTCTCATTTCTGCAACCAAACAATGCAATCTCTTTTGTTTCGGTATGGGGTCAATCAGAGAGTGTGTACTTCATATCACCCACAGACAAATGGTCAAGCCGAGGTGTCGAATAGATAGGTAAAATAGATTCTTGAAAAAATGGTTCAACCCAATAGAAGAGATTAGAGTCTTCGACTCGATGATTAATTTTGGGATTACCAGACTACTTTCAAAACCCCCATTGGCATGTCACCATATCGGCTAGTGTTTGGAAAGAGTTGTCACCTCTCTGTTGAGATTGAGCACTGGGCCTACTGGGCCATTAAAAAATGAAATTCTAACCTTTCTGGTGCAGGTTCTCATAGGAAGTTATAGATTTAGGAGCTAGAGGAAATGAGAAGATACGCATATGAGAACTACATGATATATAATAAGAAAACAAAGGCTTCCCACAACCATCTCATCCTTCATCGTCAATTCCACATTAGGCAGAAGCTCCTCCTCTATAATGAAAGGTTGAAGTTGCATCCTAATAAGCTTTGTTCCTGCTGGTTTGGACCATACACTATTACTAACGTCTCTCCATTTGGTGTTTTCTAGGTTCAAAATGAATATACAAAGCAAACTTTCACTATCAATGGGTAGCAGTTGGAGCACTTCCACGAGGCCCTTCTGGAGTCCCCAGTGGAGGAACTCCAAGTTCAAGAAGTAGTCTACGAATAACAACCACCAGGTTTTATCCTTCCTTACCACATTCTATTTTATTACAGTGAGGACACTGCACATTCTAGGTGTGGGGGGATGGGTATATTCCTGGGTTAGTTAGGAATTTTCATCATCTTTATTCTTTTTCTCTTTTTAGCTTGCTAAATAGTATTGTTACTTTCCCCCTTTCCCTCCCACTCACCTTTGTGATAGAATATTACTTTTTTCTCACACTTTATCATAGAAAATAATTCTTGTTTAATCATGGAAGTTATTGAAAATTCATGTGGAATTTTTTTTATTTCATGTTATTTTGGCATTCAAAAAAAATTGATGCAATGTGTATGTCAACAAAAATTCAATATTTTAGTGTGATTTTCTTTTTAAATTTAGTTCTTAGTCGATGATATAAATGGTTTTATCATTTTAAAACCTTTGAGAAGAATGGTTCCTTTTTTTGAATAGTTTAAGGTAAAATTTTGTAACTTAATTTCTCTACACAACTTTACACGCAACCATAAAGTGTAAAAATTTATACTTAATAAAAAGTAAATATAAGTTAGGTTGATTTTTCTCTACATTAAAAAATCATTTTTCCATACGTTCGTTCTTTATCTGATCTATTTTATTACTGTTCCAGATTGACCTATGCATGTGAACCTGTTATCCGACTGTTGTACGCCCTCAAAAAAAATTAAAATAAAAAAAGGGTTTTATATTGGGTAGGTCAAAAACCACCCTTACTTGACATTTGATCTTGTTATAACTATTACAATTAGTGTCGTGAGGAGATCAAACATGGGTTGGTAGAAGAGTGTGAAATTTGTTCCAAGTGAAACTTTTGAAAAAAAATAATAAATGAGGGGAGGGAAGAAATGGACAACATATTGGTACATCTAGATTAGGAGCATATGGTTTGAATTCTGGGAATTCGTAAGTGAGTGGTTCTTGAAATTTGATTGAAAAGGATGTGGGGAAAGTTCGGTGGAAAGGATCTTGTAAGTAGACAATTATTAAAATAACATATATTTACTCGATAAAAAGTGGAATAAAAAACATGAAATGGTTGTCACACACACACACAGAGAATTAGTCACATGATTAAACATTGAATTATTTTCTTTTATCGGTATCATGCATCTCTTGGAATTTCATTTGGATACAATTTTTGAGGCATCTTTTTCCATGATCACTGAGAATAACTCCTCGGTGTGATTTTTTCTTTGATCAAATTTTTATCAATAATTAATTTTTTATTGAATGTTAAATCTTTATGAAGTTGGAAATATATACATGAATAATTTTTGGAATTATTACTTTGCCCAGGAGTGAAAATTTTTAGGTGTGGGGGTGTGATCGCACTGTGATTCACTATTTCATTTTCACCCTTACACCACTGTGCTAAACATGTTTTATATTGAAAATTTTAAAAATAATCACAAATTTCATTCCATTTTTTAATCATTTATTTTGTGTTTATCACTGTTAAAAATTTCAATGTTACTTTTTTTGATTATTCCATTGAAGGAGGAGGTGATTTGGAGGACCCATGATGATGTCCAAGAAAAATAGGACAAACTGTTAACGATCCACACACACTAGTGGACTCATCCGTGCACCTATCCTAGAACGTGCATCCAAATCAGCTGAAAATTCTTTAGTCTGGTCCAAAATTCATTGGGATAAATTTCATATGAAGGAACCCAAGACTCATTCGGCCATATGGTGACCCAACTGACCTGATCTATCCAGCACACCGAATCTGCACGAAGTCAAAAGTGGTGTGCTATGATCTGTCCATATCTCGTGCTCCAATTGTCCAAATGGTGATAAACTTTTGTTGGAGACATTCAATAGGTAGGGATACAACTGTTTTATTTTCTCCAAATCAAGATAATGATTTATGGAGGTCGAAACCCATTTGACAATTGGTTTTAAGAAATCTATGTGCTCAAAAACACCTTCCCATTTTCCTATAAAATCGAACCTTGGGCTCTCCATTTTTAAGTTCGGCCAAGAAGCAAAAATCTTCCATTTTGGAGTCCTAGAGGAGTCTCATCCTCATCTTATAAGTTTTGGAGTCCCCTATCCTCATAGGGGGATCAAGAATGAAGAAGGAGTTCCACCAGAGCTTCCTCCTCCTCCTGATGTCGAGCTAAACGGTGGGTGATCATTGTGAGGGATCTACACACTTGAAGGTGGATTTCCAGAACCTTATATTCTAATGTTTTTGTGTAATTTTTGTGTGAATTATTTAACTTATGTTTAATCATTATACTCTTCTTCTCTGAATGCATTTATTTGGTTTAATTAAGGGAAATATTTCTCATTTTAATACCGAATGGGTTGAGATTCAAGTGGGAATCTTGGGTTGTTCCGATCAGACAACACAAGCATCATATTTATCTCACACATACATGAGATTTTAGTATTCTTTGGTAGAACGCACTCTATTCTTGGGATCCAAACATTGACAACACGATTGTTGTGTCAAGGGGTGGTTCTTTGGGCATCATTTTAAGAGTAAAGAGGGCAACCAAGATCTTGGTCATCCCCCAACTAAAGGATTACAACAAAACCTAATAACCAATTGAGAACAAGGAACTCTTCAAGTGTTGTATTAACTTAGAAATTATCACTCATTTATCTCATATTTTTTAAAATTCACTTTGTCTTTCAACTTTACAACTCTTTATGATAATATACTTTCTTAAAATTGTTAACAAAATCACCCCATATTTTGTTCTTCTTATTAAAAATACACACTCAAAACCTATCAACACTCCTTCAGAGACAAACCAGGGTCTGCCCTAGACTATAAATCAACCTTAAAATCATAATCAATTTGATGTGTCATGACATCGTGGTCAACAGACTATTTTGAATCTAATAGTTGAGGGCTACTAGGATTTTATAAGATATTGGGAGACATTTAAATATTCATAAATCAGTACTATCTATTGGTAATCAAGATAATGTATTAATATAGTCAAATTTTCTTGTTTTAAATCAAATGAAATCAACCACCAATTATATTTCACTATGATACATATTGGATGCATATAATATCATGGTTGGAAATAACTTCTAGGAGTGGTATAGACGCCTGTGTATAGAATTATACCCTAAAAGGAAGGTATATGTGGTGGAATATCAACTTCACACAAAGCCCTTTCTGATAGTATGCAAGTCAGATAAAGGTAAATATAAGAACCAAATGGATGATACCCTGGATGTCGAGTGCATAATGTTGTTATCTATGTCCAGTGAGATATAAAAAAGTCATGAAAACAAATAAGCCTATAAGATTTTATCTTGTCTATAAGATTTATACTATAAGAGAGCTCGACAATAAAGATATAAGATATCTGGTGCATTTTATAGGAGCTGGCTAACAAAATGGAGTCATGAATGTACTCATATACTCAAAATGATTGGGTACATTGAGAGACTGGGGTCCCTTGATTTCAAATTGAACCAAGACTAGTAACCAATATCATTATTTCCTCTTTACCACCTATATTCTTGAATTTCATTTTTAACTATAATATGAATAACATGAAGAATTAACACTTATACTTCTTGGATTAATTTCTCCATACTGATAAGGATATGAATAATACAATTTTTTCTATACTTATGGTGAACAATATGTGTAATAGAAAGTATAAGGAATCAAAGGATAAACTTAATCCAAACACACTGACACACCACCCATCCAAAAAGACAAAGATATATAGGGAGAGAAATAAACAGGAAGCAGTCTTATTTGCATTTGGAAAGAAAGACCATTGGAAGAAGAATTTCATGGCTAGGAAAAATAGGTAGGGGGATGCTTCTGCTTCAGTTATATTTTTCATTTAATGCAATTCATCTACATCTAAAATTTGGGAATTGGATACTACATTTGGATCATACATTTATATTCAAATAAAGGAACCAAGTAGTTTAAAAAAGATTACAAAGGGTGAGGTGGATCTCCAAGAAAAAATGACGCAAGTCTAGAGTCATTGGTAGTTAGAGATTATCACCTCACTTTTCCTAGTATTTTGGCTATTATACTTAATAATTATTATTATATACCATATATTACCATAAATATTATCTCAATGTCAAGTATAGACACTATGGTATTTTATTTCATGTTTGGAAATAAATATTATCTCTTTTATAAGGATAAAATATGTTATAGTATGACCCTACTTAACAATGTTTTGTATATACATGAGCTTGAAAAACTAATTTTGGAAATCAATGACAAATCCATTGAGAATGACTCATATACTACTTGCCTATGGAGCTACATATTTGGTCATATAAATGAGAAGTGTTTAAACAAACCACATCAAGTAGAATATATCAAGTTAAAACTCTTCAATGTATGTCGTACTTTTTTAAAAGATAAAATGACCAAAGAAATTTTCATTGGGAATAAATTAAGTTCTATAGAGCTACTAGAGATGGTCCATACCGATTTATGTAGTCCATTTATAGTAGTATAAAGGGGTGTGTTTTCTTATTTATTTGCTTTTTTATATGATTATCATATATATGGATATATCTATATAATGAGGTATAAGTTTGATTCATTTATATTGTTTAAGGAATATGAAAATAAATCAGAGAATTATCTTGGTAAGAAGATTAAAAAGATTCACTCAGACCATGGAGGAGAATATCTAAACCCAGTGTTCATCTTATTAATTACTTGAAGGAGTATAGTATAGTCTCTCAACTCATTCCTTATACACTTAAGTGGAACAGTGTAATTCAAAGGAGGAATCATACCCTTCTTGACATAGTCATATTGACAATGAATTATGAAACTCTACAATTATTCTTTTGGGGATATGCATTGCAGATAGTTCCATATATAATAAACCAAGTACCAAATAAATTGGAATATGGGAATCTATATGAGTAATAGTATGGAACAAAAGTGAATCTATCACACATATGTGTATGGGGATGTTAGGTATTTTTCAATACTATACCTAGTGATAAACTAGAATCTAATAACACCAATTTCACCTTTATAGGTTATCTAAAAGAAACTAAATTACATTACTTATATAAAACTTTAGATATAAAAGTGATTATGGAAATACATACTATATATCTCAAAATAGACACATTTCCAATCTAAATAGTGGGATCAAGGTTAACTTTGGTGAAGTTGATGCTATAGATATATAAGAGTTGGTACAAGAACAATATCTACAATAAATAGTGGGAGATGAATATGTTACCAAGACATAAGTACCACATAGGTCTATAAGGGATGTTATAGAACTAGAGATATATGGGTTTATTTTAACCATGTAGGGTGAGACATTATTTCTTGAGGATAATGAATATCTAACCTATAAGGAAGTGGTATATTGTAAGGATTATTCTAAATAATATGAATCTATGTATTCTGAGATGGAGTCATTGTACCAAAATCATGTTTGGACTTGGGTAGACCCACTAGCTAATGGAAAACCTATTGAGTGCAAATTCATATTCAAGAAAAACTTTTACATAGATGTTAAAGTAAATACCAACAAAGCTTGATTGGTTGTGAAGGGATTCAAGAAAAACCAAGGCATTGGATATGATGAAACTTTATCACTAGTTTCTATGAAAAAATCCATCAAAATATTACTTGAAATAGTATCCTTTAATAATTATGAAATTTTAAAAATGGATTTCAAAACTAATTTTATAAATGTCAATTTTTTTAAGCAATATATATGACACAAATTGAAGAGTTTATAAAGTCAAGGAATTATAATAAATTATGTAATCCACAAAGATCCATCTATCATGAAATTTTTATTTTGATAAGGATATATGAATATTTGGTTTCATTAATAATGAAGGTGAGACATGTCACTATAATAATATTAGTTTTAATTTCATTTTTTCCTAGTGTTATATGTTTATGGCATATTATTGATAGGAAACAAATTTAAAGTCTAACAGTTAGTAAAGAATTTGTTAAATAAATGTTTCCCCATGAAAGACTTAGGCAAGGAAACATACATTATAGGCACCAATATTTATCAAGGTATATATCAATGGTTTTTTGGGACAATTAAAAGTACATATATTGAAAAATTACTCAAATGGTACAATATGGAACAATCTAAGAGGGTATTGCTACTAGTATCACATGAAATTAATCTCTCTAAGAAAATATGTCAATAATCACAATAGGAGATTGAAAGCATGAGTACAGTAACTTATGTTTTTATAGTGGGAACTATCATGTATTTCATGTTATGTACTAGGTTTGACGTTTTCATTTCTTTAAGAATGGTGGGAAGATATTGAGCTAACCCAATAGAGCTACATTGGTTGGCAGTTAAAACTTTCTTAATGTACTTGACACATACAAAGGATGTATTCTTATTGTATAGAGGATATGAGGAACTAATAGTGAGGGGATACACTAATTCTATCTTCTAGATAGATCATGATTATATGGAATCACAGTCAAACTATGCCTTTTGCTTTAATGGCAGTTTAGTAAGATGAAGAAGCTTGAAGAAACCATTAGTCATCGATTCTAAAATAGTATTTGAGTATAAATAAGCTTCAAATGTAGCTAAGGATGTAGTATGAATACACATATTTGTCTCAGATATTGGTACTATACCTAGTGGTGTACAGCCTATTACAATATATTGTGATAATACTATAACAGTGGTACTAGTAAAGGATCTCGGGTCACACTAGAAGAAAAATCATATACTTTATAGGTTTCATTTCTTAAGGGATTATACTCATAGAGGTAATATCATAGTTAAAAAAGTGGCAACAGAGAAAAATATGGTAGACCCCCAGTCTAAAGACATGTCTCAGTAGAAGCATGTTACTCAGGTGGGGTCTAGCGGATTGAGAGTTATTAGAAATTGACTCTAGTATTAGTGGGGGTGTTATGAGAGTGGATACCTTAGACCCAACTCCAATGTGTATTTTGATTATCATTGCATGTATATAGATTGATATATATATTTTTCTTCACTTACCATGATAGTAACATTACTTATGCATGTACTATATAAATGGTAATATCATTATATTTCATGTCATATCAAAATGCTATAGAAATTTCTATTCATAATGTGAAACTTGAGATACTATAAAAATAGTATTAAACATATGTCATATCATCTAGATACATCATGCTAAAAAGACACAAATAATGTTTTACTATATGGTGTTGGGGGTTTATAAGTATTGATACTTCTCATAAAGTATTCACTTGATAATCTTGATCACATGAGATAATGGGGAAATACCCACAAATAAAAACACCACTTTTTTAGAAGTAATTTCATGTTCCATTCTGTGAACATATGATTCGATATCTTAACTTGAGACCATTATCAAAGTGTACCATCTGACCACATTCATTGATATAAGGTAAAAACCAGAAAATTTATATTTTTGGTGAGGTATCTTGGGTCAGTTATGGAATTGTTGGTATGGCATTTACTAAATGGGAAATATAGGATGTGTTGATTTCAAGTAATGGAAGAGATATCTTGATCCTAGTTGAGCAGATGCTAGTATATTTGCTACATTTATGATCATGGTAGATTAATGTATTCTATCCAGTTAGTTCATTGAATGAATAAATAAAGCATGTAAGGATGGTGGCATAAGTTTTTAATCCTATTTTTTGAGATATTGTAATTCAAAGAGTTTATATTACATGGTCTATGTTCATATGAGAGGTTTTAATTTTTATGAATAAAACTTATATAAAAAATGTCATTGATGTGTTGCTAGAATCCTCTCTTATTTTATTAATATCACTCACTTCAATATAGGTAAGGTCCTACATGACGATGTTGGATCATAAGAGTATCTTTTGATGGATACACTTACAATAGGGGTGGTAAATTTTAGTTTAAAAAACTTATTTTAAGAATTTTAAACTAGTAATAACATAAAGCCTATTAAAGTAACATTATCATATTCAGACTCAATCCAATTATCAAAGTTAAGATCTAACTTACAATGGATCTGATTATCAGAGTTAAAACAAGTATGTTTATTGTAATTAGAATATGTTTAACTATATAAGAGTAGCATAATAATAATATATATGAATCTGATTAAATCAAAGTATTGTTTTTGTCATATTAACAAACACACTAATAAAACCAATTTTTTAGAAAAATAATAATAAAAACATTCTTTCTTAAACATGCACATGGGAATTAAAAACTTGTAAAATAAGAAATAAAATAGCTATGTAAAAGTAAGAATTAATTACAAGCTATTATTAAGAAGAAAAATCTCTTAATCTTAAGAGAAAGGTATCCAATAACCTTGACTAAAGGTATCCATTTTTTTATACTTATAGTATAGTCGGTCTGTCTCTACCAAGTAAATCACTCGATATGATGATCAGATTACCTCTATCTTCCTATACTCAGAATCCCTCAATATGATGATTAGAGTCTATTTTCCTTACCTTAAAATCCATCAATCCGATGGATTGGATTCACCATCTTCATATCCCTATAATTCTTCAATCGTAACAATTATCGGATACATATTACAATTGTAAAAATTTCTTAAGGAAACATCCCTGACAAGGATTCCTTAGAACTACAAAAACTCTAAAAAATTAAAAATACTAAGAACAAGGTGATCCTTCTAAGCAATCTTCATAGCTATCACAAAATAAAAATGAAATAAAAAGAACAAATGAATCAGATCCGAACTCTTATAATGAATTTCTATTTATAGAAATCCTCTAAACAGTCATATTTCTGAGTTTGTTGCAATGGTCTCAGACACCTAGCACTTGACAGATCACCTTGTAAATGAATGTCTGACAATTTATTAATTAATATATTTAAAATGGTAAAAATATTCCTTATGATAGAAAAAATTCTTTTTATTATGAATATAAACTTAATTCAGTCTAATGAACTTCCTTATGGTTATCAATATGATTATTATAATATGGGCCGGTTTGGTTTATTGGTACTTGTATCAATCTGATGGCGAAGACATTTTTTAGTATGAAAGATAAGATAAAGACTTTCATCTGGTATGATAAAATGTAAGTCTAATTTATTCAACCCACACTCATTATGATTATTATAATGAATAAATATAAGTTTATAATTGTAATACTTTAGTACTTATTCTATGTATGGAAAAAGATAATGTTTTCTACCAAAACATACTAAAACACGTGGTCCATAAAAAGTTAGTAAACATGTTTTAAGAAAGTGTTTTTGATTTCTAAAACAAAAGGAATAGAAAATTAAGAAGTAGAACTTTTGAATAAAAAATCACCCCCTTTTTGTAATTCACAAAACACAAACTCTTAAATGAAAATTTAAATTTAAAAAATTTACAGTCCTTTGTTATTTTAAGAACTTCATATTCAGAGATAATATTTGAAACTTAACTTCCATGAGTTTATAAAATTTCTGAATATGATATTAAATATGATGGAGAGTATTATAAAAGTTCCTTATTAAAGAGAACTTCTTCTTATTAGAAAAACTCATACCCCTAAGAATCGTATTCCCCCCTAGTAAAACATATTCCCTTTTTAATAATTTCTACCCCCTATAAATATCCCCCCCAAATAAAAATTTATCCCCCTTTGTGGTTTTCAAAAATAATGGTGAAGGATATGAAGTTCTTGAAGTGTTAGAAAAGTAAAAAATGAAACAATAATGAAATTACAAAACATCCACAAAAATATAAAAGAACATAAAACCAATCATAATTGAATGAATGAATGCTTTATTTATTATAATAATAAAGAGGTAACAGCAAGGAACAAAAAACAACCCAGGCACTTAGGGGGGCCTAAATTAGTGTTACCATAACGTGTCCTTCAACACGAAGGGTATACACTCAAGTGGTAGGGAGCCCAAGCTTCTATACATAACGACCTCGTCCCCGGGACTTCCAATCTTCGCAAGCGCATCCTCAACAAAATTACTTTCCCTCCAACTATTCTGCATGAGTTGTCCTTGGTTGGTCTCCAAGGCACACTGCCTGATGATATAAACAAGATCTCAAGGCGCGTCCGACCTTCCCCAGACATGGTTAACCAAGACCTCTGAATCCGACTCTATTTCTGACGCCTGAAATCCACTACTCCTGCAAGATCTCAATCCCATAAGAAGGGCTCAGGCCTTCGCCCCCAACGAGTTTCCCATTCCGAAGGTAACACTGAAGGACATGTATACAGAGCCTTCTGAGTCATGAAGAACCCCACCGCCTCTCATCATGCCATGCATGCATGAGCCGTCCACGTTAAGATTAAGCCAACTGGAAGGATATTTCCATCTTACCCACCACCCTTCGGAACAGATCGGGCCACGAGGTCTATGTAAGAAGTTGGACGTCACAGCTAAGCGCTGATCCAACCTTGCTAGCGAGACTAACTCTTGGACCAATGATCTTTCTCTTAACTAAATCAAGTGAGTAAAACTCTAGGAACCCAAGCGCTCTTTGTTCTTGGCCTCCCAGATGATGCAGCAGGTAGCCACGAGAATACAAGCTCTCACCTTTCCTTCTGATTCCCTGATCGTCCCTCTGAGAAACCATGAGGATAGGAGCTCCTGGAAGCTGAAATGTTCGAAGCTGGCATAAACCGATGGAGTAAAAATGCTCCATATAGCCATCGCCCAATCACTCTGAAAGAAGATATGATTGGATGATTCTCTCTTGGAAGTTTTGAAACAATAGTAGTGGGATGCCAGATGGATTCCCCTACTTTAAATATTATCATCCGCCGGAAGAGCATGGTTCTTGACACGCTAGACCAGGAAGTTCATCTTGGTTGGAATCTCCTTGCACCAGGTGTTCACCAACCCATTCCCAGGATTGATCTCCATGATCCTCCTTTCTCTATAGTCCCAAATGGAGAACCTGCCTGAGCTTGAACCTGTGAAACAACATCGATCCTCTTCCTTATTAATGCAAATACTATCAAAGACATTCTTCTATTCGTGGCTAAGAACTGTGTTGATAAACTCAGGGTGCTTTGAAGCTTCCCTAAAGGTGATGTCCGGCGCAGGGCATCTAGGAAAAAACAACCGCTCCCCTCCCCAATTATGTTTCCAAAAACCGGCATCCCCTCTTCCAATTATCCACCTGTCCGAGTCGCGGAGCTCCTCCAGGAAGCCCATCATGCACCTGCCCAGGCGAGATGGCTACGCCTTGCAATCGTTGATGTTCCTCTCCAGATCCCCATAGTTCTCTTTGAAGAACTCTGCCCATAATGAATTTCCAACCACAATATCCCATGCTAAGCGCGCCTGCATGCCCTGTACGGTAGCCGTAAGATCACGTAGCCCCACTCCCCTTTCCTCAATTGGTTTGGCCAACTGTGCCCAAGAGGCCCAGTGGCAACGGCCTGCCTAATTGTCATCCCAAAGGAAGGCCATGAGGATCTTCTCTATCCTCTCCACCATAGATTTTTGTGGCTGGATGACAGAAAAGACATGCATCAGGATCGACGCGAGGATTTTGTTGATTAATTTAACCCGACCGCCAAAGTAAAGGAACCTGTTCTTCCAGTTGTAGATCCTCCCCAGCATACGATCTATGACCCCATCAAATAAAGCTTTTTTGATCTTCCCATAAAAAAGGGGGACCCCCAAGGTAGCTCATGGGGAAATTCTTATGTTGGCAGCCCAAAGTGATCTGAATAATTCTGCATCGCCTGGAAGAGCACTTAGTCAAAATATACACCTGGCTCTTGGATGGGTTGATGAGTTTCCCGCGAGCCCTATCATACCTTGATAGCACCTCCATAAGGATGATAAGAGAACGTCGACTACTGTTAGTGAAAATTAAAATGTCATCTGCAAACATGAGATAAGAAATGGTCTCCCTTCCCAACCGTCCGACATACGGCCTCAAGCTTTCACCCTCTGCTTTCCTCTTGGATTTTATTTTTTAAAACATCCACCTTCTTAGTTCAATCATCATTATCATCCCTGATTTCTTTAAAAAACTTCACTTAGTCTTATATATATTTTGATAACTGATTCAAGGAGTCAACTAATTCTACCAAGAGTTTCTTAACTTCATCAAACTATTAATCATGCATCATGATATCAACATAATCTTGATGAGACCATTTAACCATCTAATTTCATGACATTTTATGATTTTGAGAACTTTATTGAAAAGTTTTAAAATTAGATTCAATCCGAATAATTGATTTCATTAGAAGTTTTATTGACTATAATTTCTGATATATACTATATTGGATCAATTTTCCCCTTTCTTTAAGCCTGGGAAAATAAGGAATTATTCCTTCCAACCTTCAAAAAATAAGAACAACATAATCAAAACCTTTTTGAGCTATTGTTCCTAATAAATTTGATTGATCGGGGATAGGATGAGAAGGTATTATTTAATTGGTTATGAATTCCATTTCTATCTTTTTATTCTTATCTACCTTTGGAGATTTATTCTCATATTTCTTAGAAACTTTTTTATTTTCATAAATTTATATAATATCTATTTATTCATTAGTATTGGATTTATCATCTGATTTAGTCTTAAAATATTGATCTTTTTCTTCTTCCTTCATTGATGATGATTCAACCTCTTCTTCTGATGATTCTTCCTCCTCGGTACTTCCTAATTTCTCAGCCTTATCAACATTGGAGGGTAGTATTTATGAGGAATAAAATGATTCTGATGATTCTTTATCAGAGTGAGTTTCTTTTTCATCATCTTCTCCATTTTAATCTTATTCATCCTCTTATTCTTCTCCTTCATCTTCAACTTCAACCAATTATTTAACTAATTAATATTAATATACTTTATATTCTCCTTCTTATCCTTTTTATTCTTCTTCTTATTCTATTTTTTCTTTCTTTCCCTTAATCCTTGTCATTGAATGCTTTATCAAGCTCATCCTTGAGCTACCTTTCTATTCTTAGAGTACCTTTTCAAATGGTTCTCGTACAAATTATATTTTTATGAAAATAGCGACCATTTATTCAACAACCATTTTTTATTATCCTTTATCTGTGATAAAAGGAACATCAACATGAACAATAACTATTTATTCAAAAGCTAACCCCACTTAAAGGTTTATATGTTTGGTGTGAGAATTTCATAGGACAACCTTCTCATATGACCTTTCTACTCCTTTCAAAATATTTTCACATAAAAAATATTTTTGCAACCTTTTATTCTATTTATTTTTCTTAGATTATTCTTCCAAAACATTTGTAGCACAAATTCTTAATACCTTATCTTTAGTAGGGTCAGTTATGGATTTTATATCCCTAGGTTTCTTCTCATTTTTCATTTTCATCATCACATTGAAAACATTATCAGTCATCTTCTTCTCTTTCTTCCTCTTCTCCAAAGGAAAAGTTTCTTCTTTTATCTTCTTCTTTTATTATCAACCTCCTCAGACATTCTTGATGGTTGTGCCTCCGAAAAAGCACCATGAATGTTCTCAATGAATTTATCTAATTTTATATAAAAAAATCTCATTTTGTTCATCGTATCTTCACTAATAAAAGAAATTTTTTTCCCTCATTAGATTTTATTTATTTAAAACCCAGAAAATTTTTATACTTTTAATAACCATTTTTATTATAAAAGTGAGAAATGTGATAATATTTGAATTAATTGAGGATGTTATGATATTTTCCACTGTGATTTTGATAAGTTTCACCAAATCTATCTTTCTCATATTCACCAGGTAATCCAAAATAAAAACATCGAAGACTTTCAATGTTTCTCTATCTCCCTTCATTGTAATAATAAAACCTTACTTTCAGAGTGATATTAATCTGTTATCCAATGTTAGGTGAGATACTTTACTAACCTTATCATATTATGAAAATAAAAAATCTTTGGGTTTGGTCTTATTGAACGTACCAAGATTGTTTGGAAAATTGTGTGAAGGACAATATGCTTCTCCTCATGCAGGTACTCCTACCAAATTATCAAGTTTCTTATATAATATCTTATATCCTTTCACATAAATTGTAAAATAAATATTATATTTCCCATACTTTTTCTAAAAATTAACAAACACATAAAACTCATGAACAAAATATGGATAATAAAGGTAAAAATCCATATCTAGTTTTTCTACACATACGAACTCCCATACTTGAAAAGAAATTATATTTTTGAGAGTTTAGTTGTATTTTTCATACCATTATATTTCAATTATCATTTATCTAAAAACAAACCAATTCAAAAATTATTCCTTGGTTCCCTCAGAACTAAAAGTAGATATGGTGAACTGATGAAAAAAAAATATCAGACTGAGGGTCTTAATGGGTGAAGCAATAAAGGAGTGAAGAACTAAAAAACAAATGTGGGACACATGGGGGTACCTCTATATATAGGCATATAGTGTGATGGTTTGTCTTCATTAAGATGATAAACAGTTGAGATTTACAACCTTATGATCTGACAATCAAAAAAGATTCAAATAATGTTTAAAAACTTTTTAAAATATCAAGGTTTTAAAACCTTTTATCATATTAACTATGAATATGATTTTGAATTTTTTTTAAGAAAAATAATTTTTTTGGAAAACAAAACAATGTTTTTAAAACATAATAACAACAACATTTATAAACTATTTGTAACAAAATAGTGAAAAAATTTAAAAAATAGAATTGTTCCATTTGAAGTAAAAAGTTTCATCCGTATGATAAACCTGTTCTTCTTGTTTTTTTTAAAAAATTATGATATTTGAAAAAATATAGAAAAAATAATACATTTTCTGTATGGAAACTATTTATCATTGTTTTTTAACAAAAAACTAAAAATAATAGTTTTGAAGATAAAAGCTGAATATGATTGTTTTTGTAAAACAAATCAGAGTCCATAAAATTTATGAAAATTTCAGAGTCATAGAATCATTTAGATATTTTTTACTTCAAAAATTTATATAAGAATTATGAGTATAAAAATATAATTATGATTTTTTTAGAAAAACTACTATTTTAGAAAACTAAAAGTAAAAAAAACAAATGTCCCCCCTATGAAAAAGGTGTAAATAAATATAAGAATATGGTTCAATGTGAAGTATATATGAATGATCACTTAACATTGATCATTCTTGGGATCTGTTTAATTTATTCAAATCTATTAGAAGTAATAGGTTTCATAAAAATTTCAGCAAGTTGTTCTTTCATTATGATGAATTGTAAAATTATATCTCCTTTAATTATGTGATCCTAAAAGAAATAGTGTCTTATATCTATGTGTTTATCCTGAGAGTGATGTGATGAGTTTTTACTTAAATTAGTGGAACTTGTATTATCAAAAACTATTGGAGTTTTAGTAAAACTAATGCCACAGTTAGTGAGTGTGTGTTGCATCCACAACACTTGAGCACAACAACTTCCAACTACCACATATTAAGATTCAACAGTGTAAAGTTCTAATGAGTGTTGTTTATTACATAAACAATAAACTAAATAATATAATAATAAATTATAATTTTCATATTTATTTTTTCTATCCATTCTACATCTATCAAAGTCAGAATCTGAAAAAAAAATTCAAAATCATTTAAAAAAGAATAGAAATTTCTTAAATCCATAACTCCGTTAAGATTATGAAAAATTCATTTTAAAACTTTAAGATGGGATTCCTTTGGATTTTCATGATATTTTGCAAAAAGAAAACATTAAATTTTGGTGAGTAATAGTTAAGTAAATTAAACTTCATATCATACCTCTAAAAATATTTTGATCAACTGGTTTCCCAGCCTCATCATGATCTAAAATATTGGACGTACTAATATAAGTACTAATAATTTTACTATTTTCATATCCAATTTTATTAAGAAGATATTTTATATACTTATATTGATATATAATATTTCCTTCAATTTTTTTGTGAAATTTGAAAACCTAAAATGTATGTTAACTCACCCATCATACTCATTTCAAACTCAGACTTCATAAGATCCGTAAAGGAATCTATTGAATTTTTTTGAGTTAAACCATATATAATGTCATCAACATAGATATGTACAATCATAATATTTTTATTAACTTATTTTATATTTTTTTGGATCTATAGATCCCTTAACAAATTTTTTTTGTAACAAAAATATAATAAACCTATCATACCATGCTCTAGGGGATTATTTAAGTCCATATAAATCTTTGTTAAGTTTATAAACATGTTCTAGATGTTTTTTATTTTCAAAACCAGGTGGTTGTTCAATATTAATTTCCTCCTAAATATATTCATTAAGAAAATAACACTTTATATACTTTTGATAAAGTTTGAAATTAAATAATGATACAAAAGCTAGAAGTATTTAGATAGCTTCAAGTCCTGATACCAAAGAAAAATTTTATTTATAATTAATTAAATCCTATTGATTATACCAATTATCACTAATTATAGCATTATTTCTTAAAATAATTCAATTTTCATCACATTTGTTTCGAAAAACCCATTTTACTCTAGTTATAGAAGTTTCTATAGGTTGTTAAACTATAGTCCATACTTTATTCATTTCAAATTCATTTTTTTAATATTAAATTTAATCAATCCAATCATCATCACCTAAAGAATCATTGGGATTATTAGGTTCAAATTGGAAAAATAAATATAGATGTTCAATTTCATTACTTAAGGAACTTCTAGTCCCAACTAGTTGATCAACATCACCAATGATACTCTCAATAGGTTGATTCCTAAGAAACAACTGATTTCTTGGGTTTTGAAAAGTTTGTTCTTAAATAATATATAAAATATATTTTTAAGGAATAACTTTATAAAAATATTATTGCATCAGTTCCTTATTAGAAAAAATAATACCCAAGGATATAGGTTGATGTTGTTTAAAAACAAAAGGGACAGTTTCATCAGCCATAACATGTACTGTTTCCTCAATAGTATAAATGTTTTTATTAAAAACTCTATATTCCTTAAAAGTAGTGGAATAACCTAAAAATATTCATTTTTTAGATTTGGGTGCAAATTTATATAAATTATCTTTTATATTAAGAATAAATATTTTTTTACCAAAAACAGTAATGTAAGAAACTTTTGGTTTTCTTCCTGTCCATAACTCATAAAGATTTTTATTAACAAAAGGACTTATACAAACTTAATTTATAGTATACCATGTAGTACTAACCATTTTATCCCAAATTATTTTAGCTAATGAGTATTCAATCAGAATGGTTTTAGTTCTTTCTCAAAGAATTCTATTTATTCTTTCAACTACACTATTCTTCTCTTGGGTTTTAGGTGCTGAAAAGTTATGTTCAATAAATTTTTTAGTAAAAATATATCAAAACCATAATTTAAAAATTAACTATCATGATCACTATGAATAGTTATAAAGGATAGGTTTTTCTTATTTTTAATCTTGGTTACAAAAGTTTTTAAATAAATAAAGGCTTCAAATTTTCTTTCTTGATAATATACCCAAGTATATCTAGTATAATCATCAACTAAGACATATGTAGAGTATTTTACACCAATACTTCCAGTTTATATAGGACCAAAAAATTCCTTGTGTACTAAATATAAAGCATAAGAATTTGAGACTTCACTTATATATTTAAAATGTTACTAATTTTACTTACCATATTAAAAAGGGTCACAAACTTTAGAAGAATCAAACTTAATTTTTAGTAGATCCTTAAAAATTCCTTATTCAATTTTGATAAGGTTTTTTGGTTATAGTGTCCTAAACTTATATTCCATAACCAAGATTGATCCTCCATTACACTAAAAAAAGGTAAGTATTATCTCATAAGGTCTTCTAAGTTAAGTGTATAAAAATTCTCATGCTGATGGGAAGAAAGAATAAATTCATCCTTAGAACTATGTATAATACATTTATCATTCCTAAAGTTCACAAGGTAACCTTCATCACATAATTGAATTATTATTATAATATTTTACTTAATTACAACAACAAATAAAACATTTTAAATAAGTGTTTTTCCATGAAGACAAATTATACCTATACTAATGATTTCTCCTTGAGCATTATCTCTAAAAGTTACTTTTACACCTTTCATTTTGATAACCTTCTTGAAGAAGTATTTTTTTCCAGTCATATTACTAGAACATCCACCATCCATGTACTATGTATTCTATTTTTTGGTACTATATTTCTTTTCCTAAAAATGATAAAATTGGTTTTTTAGAACCCACACCTTCCTAGGTCCGATATTGTTAGATAATAAAATCTTTGACAACCACATTTTTTCAAAATTTTATTTAAAAATTTGCATTTATTTTAAAAAATAAGATTTATTAAAACATTATTATTGCATTTTATCAAGATAAAATTTATTTTCCCAATTCCCACCATTTTGAAATTTAGTGAAAAAGGGTGCACTTTTGGAACAAAGTAATTGTTACTAAAAATAAGTTTTTTATTTGAAAAACTCATTACAGAACTAGTTCTATGAGGTCTTATTTGTTTGTATATTTTATCAAATTTTTCCTTTCCAGTGGTAAACTTTGATAAAAGTTTCCTTAGGCTAGAAATTTTGGATTTTAGTTTCATAACTAAGTTCTTATCCTTATCAGTAATAGTTTTAGAACTAAGTAAATCAAAACTAGTTTGTAAAACATTTTTATTAGAAATAACCTTTTAAAGATCTTTTTAAATAGTTTATTTTTAAAAAATATTTTTATCAAGGTATTTATAAATATATGATATTTATTCTATTAAAAGAATTATTATTGACTCAGCCTTATCAATTTCAGCTTTAGCATTATCAAGTTTTTATAAATTTTTAATTCTCATTTTCCTAAAGTTTTTCAAATCTAGAAACTTCATTATAAGAAGGTAAATAATTTTATTCAACTAAGGAATATTCTTCATCCGAATATGTATAATTTTTATCATTAGGATAATTAACACTTAAATAATTATTTTTAAGTGATTCATCGATATGTACATTTTCCATCAAGAATTTGTTTACTTTGGGTGCTTGAGAAAAAATAAAAATTTTCATATGTCAAGAACTTTCATTATTAGAATTATTATTAGATGAATCACCACCACTAGAACTCCAGGTGTCATAGGATTTTAAGACTTTATTTCCCTTTGAATTGTAATACTTCTTGGAATTCCTATCAGAGATTATTTATTTAATTTTTTCCTTTTTTTCTTGGGACAATCTAGTCGAATATGTTCAGCTTTATTACAGTCATAAAACATGACTTTAGTATCTTTCTTATCATTTTTATCCTTACGGTATTTCTTTTAATGGTACTAAAAGTCTTTGTTTCCCACTATATTATTAATTCTTAGAGAAAGGTTAGATAACTCACTTTTATAAAGTTATAATGTGATTGAATCATATTGAGATATAATTTCTTCTTCTTTAAATATTTAACAACTTTTCATGAGTTTGAGATTTAGTAGGAATTGTAGAAGTAGTTCCAAAAGAAACACCTCCATTTTTATTCTTATCTTTTTCTGTATCTCTTTTCAATATTTCCCTCACATTGAATAATAGTTCCAATAAGATCATCCAATGTAAGATTATTAAGCTTCCTCATTTCATCTAAAGTTGTTCTCATTGATTCTAATTGATTGTTCATGATATCAATTTTATTTTCCATAATAATTTCATCATAAATTCCTTTCTCGCCAATAAATTTTAAATTGTTTATGATTTTCATAAATCTCTGGTGCATTTTAGCGTCCGATTCTCTAGTTAAAAAATCAAAATCTTGATAGTATGGTCCTAACATATCTCTTTTAGTCTCAAAAACTTTATAACTTTTAAAACGTGTGACTTAAAGATTTTTCCAGAAACTATTAGCTACTTCACATGAATATATTTAACTATAAATACTTATTTTAAAAGAACAAAAGAGAGTATTCCTTACTAAACAGTTTAACTGGTATTGTTTCTTTTCTTGATGACTGAAATAAGTAACTTCCTTATCATAAATTTTATAATATTGAGTTATTAGGAAAAAATTATTAACTCGAGTATTAACAAAAAAAATCATCGTATCTCTCTAGTACTCATAATTATCACCATCAAATATAGGTGGTCTATTTGTACTTAGGTTGTCTAGTGAACCAACATCAAGACCTACCATCTTAAAAAAATACAAAAATATTTTTATACAAAACATGTTAGTGTATAAGTATTTATAAACAATAAGTTTATAAAAAACTTAATAAATCTTTCAATTGATAGAAGAAGTAAAAAATCAGCAAGTATGAGTAGTAGATCCTGATCTAATACCAATTTTTGGATCATAAAAGTGTATTATAATGGATAAACTTACAAGATGGAGGTGGGTGGGTGAATTGTTTTTTTAAAAAATTAGTTGAAGAAGTTTAAACTATGAAAAAAGACTCTTAAAATAAATTTATCAGATTCATCCTCAGTGCGATTATCAAAGTTAGATCAGACTTATAATAGATCCAATTATTAGAGTTAAAAAATTATGTTTATCATAATCAGAATATGTATTATTATATCAGTGTAACAGAATCATAATCACAATGTATCTAATTAGATAAAATTATTTTTATAGTATTAAAAAACACACTGATAAAACCAATTGTATTAAAAATATAAGTATGAAGACAACTCTTTTTGCCTTAATAAAAAGGCAGTAAATATCCTTGACTAAAGGTATCCACTATTTTATACTTACAGTAAAGTTTTTATTTCCTTACCAAGGAAAGCCCTTGATATGATGATCGGATTAACTCTATCTTCCTATACTCAAAATTCCTCAGTATGATGATTGATGTCTATCTTCCTAGCCCTATAATCCCTCAATCTGATAGATTGGATTTAGTGTCTTCCTATCCCTAGATGTCCTCAATCGCAACAATGATCAGACATAGACTATAATTGTAAAAATATTTTAATGAAACATCCCTAATAAGGGTTACTTTTAACTAAAAAATTCTAAACAATTACAAAGAATAAGAACAATATGTCCATGCTAAGAAATATTTATATCTCTTGAAAAATAAACATTTATAAAAAATAAAAAATGCATCAGCTCCAAACTCTTTGAATGAATCGGTATTTATAGGATTCCTCCCAATGGTCATATTTATGAGTTTATTGCAATGACCTCAGACACCTGGAATTTGATACCTCACTTTGTGATTGAATGTCAGACGTCTTGTTGATTAACATATTTTAAATTTTAAAAATATTCCTTATGATAGAAATAAATCTTTTTATTCTGAATATAAACTTAATTCAGTTTGATGAACTTTCTTATGGTTATTAATATGGTTATCGTAATAAGGGTCAGTCTGGTTTATCGGTACCGGTATCAGTATGGTGGTGAATTATTTTTTCTAGTATTAAAGGAAAGACAAAGTCTTTAACCTAGTATGATAAAAGTTAAGTCTGATTTATCATACCCATACTCATTATGATTATTGTAATGAAGAAATATAAGTTTATAATCGTAATACTTTAGAAATTATTCTATGTATGGTAAAAGATAATGTTTTCTACAAAATCATACTAAAACACATGGATGATAAAAAGTTTGTAAACATGTTTTAAGAAAGTTTTTATGATTTACACAGAAAAAGGAATAGAAAATTAATAAATATAACTTTTGATTCAATTGAATACACACGAAGCATATTCAAAATTCTGGCATATTCTTATGAATAGGAGTTTAGGACATGGTGGATCCCACCATGGATTCCGGGGGATGTATGAGTTTTAATGATCATCATGAGATAAATGAGTTAAATATTATTCAAGTTTAGAATAATATGTGTTGAATTTATTTACTCAATTTATTTACAAGTTATTAAGTAAATACAAGGATAAATATTTTAGGAATGAATATTTTTATTCAAGGTTTATTAAATATTATATGGGAGAGATGAGTCGATTTAATGAATAATATTTTATCACATAACATATTTATTAAGTTACAAGAATGTGATGAAATATTTATGATCTTTGTGACATGTTTACTAGGACATATATTTTTAGGGATTATTTAGAATGTTAAACTTATTTTGGAGCCTAAGTGCAATTTTTATATGTAGTATCCTAACTTTGAAACTTCTTCTATCTTCTATCATGTATCATAAAGTGAATATAATTTAAGTGAATTATTATGTTCCAAGAATTATGTGTGTATATATACGACATATTATGGATTTTGGAAATATTATATTAAAATTCCATGTTTATATTGGTGTCTTTAAAGTCAAATTAAATAAATAGTTCCAAAAATTTACATTAATGATATCTTAAACAAAAAAATATTTTATTAAATAATTTAAAATTCATAAAAATATTATATTCATCCAATTTAATGGAATATGGTTTAAAATATAAATCATGGTTCATTTATAAGTCACATGCCTATTTATAGTAACATTCTCAACTCTTTAATATTTAAATAGTTGTTACCATGATTAAGGCCAAAATGGTTAATGAATGGGTTAATCCAAAATATGAGGTTTTAAATGAAACCAAAACCAACATAAATTTTATTTTTTAATTTTATTTATAACCTTGTCTCTTTTTATTCAAATTCATAACCATTTGGATGCTTTTTTCTTGATAATGAATTTATTATATTTTAATCTTTTATGAAATTCCATGTGTGTATTCTCCCTCCTTTGTAAAAGGGTACCCCTAATTTCTCTTCTTTACACCACTTTGAGCTATATATATTGACTATAATATAATATATTATCTTATCTACATCTTAATTTATATTCCATAGGTGATGGTATGCTCAAAAGACCAACACTATGATCCTTAAGAGGATGTCTAAAGTAGTTCTTTCAAATAATAAGTAATCACCTTAACCATTCACTTTATTTTTTAATTATTATTTTAACTACTATAAATCAGTGATATTTATCATAAAATAAATTTTTTTATCATATATATTCTAAAATGTTATTTTTATTATGAAACCATTGTTATTCAGCCTCTTTCCACATCAAATGGGATGTGAATGTATCACTTGTTTCTACGTACATATTATCATCTCCGCATAAATAAAAAATACATTTTTCATCACCCTATTTTATGGATGGGTATTATGATAGGTGTTAAATTTATAAATTATATTTATGAAATGATTATGTTTCTTTAATTTTAATATCATATCTTCCTTCTTATCTTCCAATATATAGGAAAATGATAACTTCGCTCGTACGCATGTATTGACTACCACATCCACGAAGTGATGTGATTTGTTTTTTATTTTTTATTTGAATGGATGGTAATAATGTTTCATTTTATGAATATGTATGACATATATTATATAATAATTATTATATAATGGTTAATTATTATTTACATTTTTTTCATTCGATTCGTCAAAAAGTGAAAACAGCGTTCATGCGTACGTATGACCTACTATCTCCATCAACAGTGTAATTCATTTTTCTATCTATAATTTTTTTGGATGAATATATATATATAATATATTATATATATCATTATTAATATATTTATTATTATAGAACCATGGTCATAGTACAAGGACTGGAACTACTGAACTGGATCTTTTAAAAAAAATTGAAACAATTAACACCCTAAAATGACAATTTTAATAAGTAATCATTAGTAAATGGTTATTGAAATGTTATAAAGGGATAATATATGATATTATAAGTATTTAAATTTTTTTTTTATAGAATTATAATAAATTTCAATTTATTATATAGGAGAATAAATCAATTTCAAATCAAGTAAAACTTAAGGTAAGGGTTTTATGTTATAATCTCATTATTTACCAAGATTGTTTATTATTAAAATTATGATAATGGAATTTCATGATATAACTCTCAAGAAACTCATGATATTTCTTCTCATATGGTTATTTCTGGATATTACATGTTTTTATTTTGTTTTCCTTCCTTTTCAAATTCAAGATATAGAAAAAATATTTTCAAGGAAAACCTACTTTATTTCTCTCTTTGGTCAAAAAACTTTTTTCTTCCATATCCATGTTTTCTAAAAATGTTTTAAATAGTTTTAAAAATATTTTACAATCATTTTTTAAAGTCATTTTTACCCCTGAATGAATTTTTACAAACTTTTTTAAAAGGAATATTCTTATCATTTTCTGAACAAGGTACTTTTTGACCTTTTTATAAAAGTATGAAAGGAATTTTTTCTTTTAACATATACGACAGGAATAGAATTTACCATAATCATGACTGATCAATATTTTAAAACTTACTTTAAAATTTTATAACGTTATTATCAAATAAAATATTTTCTTTATTATTTGGGAAATTTTTATATTTTAAAGAATTGATTTCAGAATGAAAATATTCTTTTCCTCAAGAAATATTCTAGATATATATTAAAGGTATTTTCATCTAAGATGACATCCTTTGATGTTACTAATCATTTATGGGGATATGATCCAATTATACCATCCACTTTAATTCTTTGGATGTCTTATGGTGATGATGATTTAAGGATAATTATATGAAACCCATTTCTTTTCCATGGGTTAATTAATTTATGAAACTCATTTCTTTTCCACTGGTTATACTATAATGCAATGATGAAATTTTTATGAAACTAATTTACTTTTAAATAATTTGATAAATGATTTGTGATCTTATGGAATGAATATGTATTATTTTCATTATGAGACAAGTGGTCCCAAAATTATATAGTCTTTCAATGTATTGGGTAAAGATGAAAATCTCATGAGATAAATAGTACTAAAATGGGAAGTAAAACCAGTTCAGTAAGGGAATATATCCACAATGATTATCTTGGAAGTGAACCTTGAGTACTATGGTTGTTTTGAGAGTGAACCAAATCTACTCTGATTGTCTTGGCAGTAATCCTTAACCACTGAGGAAATGATTTTCTATGCTCATTATTATGCCATTTTTTTGTATTATTCCATTATTATTCTCTCATGGATCATTGTTTTATAAATTTGATCTCCAAGGCTCTTGAATAAATAGAAATAAAGGATTACATCATCTTGAAGGTAGGGAATTTACATTTGTCCTTATGTAATAAAGAAAACTGATCATTAGTGAGTGTTCTAGGCAATAATCAAAATTCCTAATTCGCTCCCTTGTTTTCCAACAAATCCTCAAAGGCATTGGATTCACGATATACATGTGTGATGATGTATCTCATATAGAAGAGATGATCGAAGAAGTTATCCCAATTTTATACCATCTTATATGAAAGATATACCTGCCCAATTCTAACAGCTTGTACAAGAGTTTTGGAATCACATTAAAAGCATATAATATCCCAGTTCTTTCGATTAGTAGTCTTGAAAGCATTAATCAGTCCGTAAATATCTACTTCCAAGATCGTTGTTTTTCCACAATTTCCAAAATTAAAATCAATAACATCACTATAGGATTACCTGAAGACATATCCATATCTTACTAGCCCTGGGATACCCTTCTAGGATCCATCACAATTACACTTTATCCATCTGGTGAAAGGAGGATACTAGAATTCCAAAATAACTCGAAAGTATGAAGAGGAGGAGGATAGTTACCATATAGCTTCAGCCTTCGCATCACCAGGAAGTCTGCTATAGAATTGCTGCAGCAGGCATATTGCAGTGTATTAAAAGTCCGAATCCCAACCACAATTTGAACATATTCCGTGTTAATCCTGAAGTAAACCTGTTCATGAATCACTTTGTTCCATCCCCTCTAGATTAAATGAACTAATTCCACACATGCTACTTTAAACAAGTTAGGATTCTACTTCGACATCTTTCTGTCAAGCGGTGCTTGGAGAAATTCACTCACTATATTTGTTCTAGGAAGTTAAACTCCAAAAAGATCATAAATGTAAATCCACACATAGGAGGAAAATTGGAATTATAGAAATAAGTGATTAATTTACTCATGATTCTGGTGACAAAGCACACATCTTGAACATAGAAAGATTCCAAACATCTAGAGATTGGACTCAACAAGTAATTTATTGAAATGAGTCCTCTAGAAGAGACTAAACCTATAACGGGGAATCCATTTTTTTGTTGAATTGACCAATCCATTTTCAAGTCCCTAAAACTAGGTGCTGATATAATGCTTTGGATTCAAGTTTCCCATTTAGATCTTATTCCCAAACAAGCATGTATCTATGGTTAAGAAAAACATAAGTTGAGACAATCTGTATGGTATCATCTGGGAGTGAATCCAGGTTGGATATATGGTTTCCTATTGAGATACTAAGATAAAATTCATGGTTCGAAGAGGTGATCCTTTCCATGATAGGGCCTCCAGTCCAATTTTCATACCAAAATATCAAAGAGGAATTGATGCTGACCATTCAGTGAGAATTACTGAAGGTTTTCTAAGAAACATTTTTGAGTCCAGGACAAACTGATGACTCTATATAACCGGTATTTCCTACTTTCATCCTGTCAATAAACCTGAATCTAATAAAGGATAAATCATTTGTGGAATTTTTTATGAGCATTCATATAAACTGGGCTTGAATAGACTGATAAAAGGGAGTTAAATTCTTGATTCCAAGACCCCCAAGAGCAATAGGTGTACAACACTTCATCCAAGAAACAATGATGATATTTCTTTCAAGAATACCCCCACTCCAAATGAAGTTCCTTATAAGATATTTGATTTTTTTGATGACTTATATGGGACAATTTTAGAACATGAAGTAATAAACAATATTTGAAAAAATTACACTCTTCACGAGACAAGCACTTCCAACTAAAGTAAGGATATACCTTTCCAGGAGGACACTGATCTTATAACCTTACTTAGAATGCTGATAAAATAAGAGGCACATGGTCTTTCCCAAAATATAGAAACACCAAGATAGATGAAGGGTAGATAGACCTCTCTAATTCTGAATTCATTGATCATGTTTATCTTTCTATATAATGATATGTTTTTTCCAATGAAAATGAAAGATATTCCCCAATTTACTTCTTGGCCTGAGACTTCTTCATAGTGAAAGGGGTATTTTTTCATGTTTTTGATGTTTCTTCTGTCTACCTGGGTAAATATAATTATATAATCAGTAAAAATATAAATGAGAATAGTATATAATACCTCATGCTTCCCTGATGGTTTTGAGATCACAATTATACACCATATAAAGAAAAATCCTACTAAGGTAATCTTCATCCATGGAAAAAAGGATATTATAGAGAGGGTATCCTTGCCTCACCCCTCTCTAATAGTTGAAGTAACCCTATGGTGAACCATTAATGAGAATAACAGTGTGAGAAGAACCAAAGAGAACTTTGATCAACTAAAAAACTGTGAATTGAACCCAAAACTCAAGAGAACATTGAAGATAAAACCCCAATCCATAGTGTAAAAATATTTTTCAATGTCAATATTAAGAGAAATGTTTCTAAATATTGGTTATTTCCTTATAAAATTCACACATTTCAAGGATATAATAAAAAAATCTTGAATATTTCTTCCTTTGAAAAAACTAAATTGGTTCCTTTATGATTCTTATCTTATGAACTATCAAGATTTATGTCATGATTTGAGATTTTGATCTATGATATGAAGGGTATGTTTTTAAAATGTTATTATCATGTTATCAAACCCATATTCTCATATTATGTTTAACTTATCATTGATATATACCTTATTTACCCTTACTGGTCATTATATGTCACTCATTATTATGTTTTCTTTCCCCAAGATATGAATAAATGTATTATGTATGATGTGTCTAAGAAGGGTTCTAGTTACAAAGAACATGGTGGGAGATTATGTAGTTTTCATATGAACCAGTTGTTTATGTATCCAAGTTTCCAAAGTCACTAGAACTATATGATTTTGGAATGGATCATTATATTATTGTAATGAATATTCATCTATTAAGATGTGAAATCTATGTATGAAAAGTATGGTTCTCTGTAGTTGGTATCAAAGAAAGTTTTAGTGAACCTTTCAAAACAAGGATGAAAAAACATCAGTGAAAACCCTTAGGATAATAATAAGTATAGGAGAATATCCTATGTTATGGTAAAGAAATGAGTCTGGTTTCCCTAGAAAAATATCCTTTTCTGGATACTATAAGTGGATGTGGTTTTGGGATAGATGCATCTAGTGGTAATAACCCCCAAAAGATTTAGTTGAGTATATCTCGTCTATCATTTTGATTCAAGGTGAGTATGCCCTTACTTCACACATTTTTTGACACTCTTAGCAGATTTTCTTGGGTTAATTTGCATTTTCTTTATTAACCATTTGAAGTATTTGAATAGATGAAGACTGTGAATGACTTTGGTTAATCCTAAGGCATTATAGATTGAAAATAAGGTGTCATGATTTATAAATCCTATAAATTATTTTTCATTATTGACCACTCTAATCAAATATTCTTGACAATCATTCTAACAATTTTGGATTTACTAAAGTATTCAATATTGAATGATATATTTGAGTTGGTTATAGGTAAGCTCAAATATTGAAGTACCCTATTTGAGCTTAGTCATATAAATTCCTTTTTATTTTAAAATGTATATAGAAATTATAATTCATATCCTTAACTATTAGATGTTGAATTATAAATAAAAACTGTTAAGGGTATGATGATCACATCACAAGTGTAAGATTCTTCTCTAGTTAAAGTTTTTGGAAATGTGATTCCTGCAAATATATTTATTATACCTTTATTTGAATTTGATGTTATTTTAGGAATGGATTGGATTAGATTTATTTACATAAATATAATAATAATTGATGAGGAATGGAAGTCTCATTTGATATTCTGAACCAACCAATGACTATCTATCAGTGAGATGATAAATATAAAAATACAATGGAAATTCCATCCATTGTATGCTTCTTGATTCTTATTAGAAAAGGGTGTTTATCTCAGATTTTTGGGGATAAAATCAACATAGATGATATGCCTATTGTGAAGGAGACTATTGATGGATTTTTAGATGAATTGAAAAGCTTTCCACTAAATTGTGAAGTTGATTTCTCAATAGAACGCATACCTAGTGCTACAAATATTTCAAAGAATCCATATAGAATGGACTCGATTGAGTTGAAATAATTGATGAAGCAACTCCAAGAAAATATTTACAAGGGATTTACTCATCCAAGTTCATCACTTTAGGGTGCATCTGTTCTTTTTGTTAAGAATAAATATGGATAAATACAACCCATCATTGATTATCAAGAACTTAATATGATGAATATCAAGAACACATAACCTATACCCTGTATTGATAACTTTTTTGATCAACTACTTTGAGCTTAATAATTTTCCAAGATTGAAATTCATTCTACATATAAACAATTGAGGGTCAATAAGGATGATATACCTAAAACATCATTTCATACAAATTATGGACCCTATGAATATATAGTAATGCTATTTGGTCATACTAATTCTCCCACTATCTTCCTGGATTTAGTGAATAGATTATTTAGATATTACCTAGATTAATTTTTATTAGTCTTTATAGAAAATATTATTATTTATTAAAATCTAAATAAAGATAATGAATATCACTTGAGGATTGTACTAAATACCCTAAAAAGATAAATATGTACGCCAAATTTACCAAGTGTAAATTTTGGATGCATAAAATTTCTATTTTTTGGTTATATAATCTCAAGTGAAGGTATATCAGTGGATCAATCAAAGATGGAAGTTACTAAACTTTAGTCTAGACCAACCACTATTGTAACGAACCAACCCAGGTTAGCTAGACATGCCAACCAAGATGGTCCTATATTGGTGAAGTACAACAAAGAGGAAGTAACATGTCTCATGATAAACCCAAACAAGGAAAACCAATAGGGTAAACAGTGGAATAAATGGGACATATCCATGATACATAAAAATTTGATCCCAATAGGCCAAACCAGAGAGATAAAACATTACTAGACAGAACATTTCTTTATGTGACCATCTGTCACCACTAAACCATCCTGATATGAACATGATGATAATAATATAATTATACATGCTATATAATGTCATTATATTTACATAAATCTTGAAAAAAATATAAAATAACCCAAAGGAAAATTTAGGATGTGAGAACAAATCCTGGTAGGATATCATTAAAGAATCTATAGGAGTTCTAATATGTAACATTCTACTACCTTTCTGATAGGTATGCTTTAAAATTTTATGTGGTTTTCATTTTTTGTTGTTTAGGTAGGGATAATAAAGAATTGTAAGGATACCAGTAATGGTAAATTCATGGATTTTTTATAATTTCTAGTATAAAACCTGCTGGATCTATAATTTGTTGTGGATTTACACACCGAGTAATATGGTTACATGAAATGTAACTTTTAAAGTCGGGTTTTAAATAAAAGATAATTTATTTTTCAAAATATATGGAACTTGAAAATTACATGATGTCTAATCAGGTTACACACCATGTAAAATCCCAAGTTTTAGTTTTAAGAAGGTGGTTTGTCTGAAAATATCATTTACTTCCTCTAAACATCCTTCCCTATCAACCTAGAGCTACCTCCATGAGAATTTTATGATATCCAACCCCTTTAGATCATCCATTCAGTGATTGATCTTCATGTTAGAAGTGGTGAATCTTTTTGGGTAAGCGGTCTCCCTGTCTCTCCATCTCTTTTTGTTTCCTTAGAGTTTTAAAGATCATCTTGGGATTGATGGATCTAAAATCCATGTTGTTGAATATTATTTCTACTTTGAGTTCTTGGATATTCTGTGTCATCTTTATTTTTTGATAGACTTGTTGCGGGCATAATGTTTCCTTGAAAAAGGTAGTTGGTTTCATTTAAGATGGAAAATTGTATAACCATTGATTTGCTTGATTGTTTAAATTAATTTAAATTAAATTTTGAAAACCTAATTTTATGAAAAATGAAATCTGATTTAACTTGGTATGGAAATTTGGTAAAACCTCCAATTCCAATTGAATTGGAAATTAGGATGTGATTTTAATTTAATGGATATTTTTAAAATTAATTTTTAAATTGATTTTGAGAAAAATGGTTTTTTTATAAAAACCAGTGATTGTTTTTATCCCAAAAGGAATGAATTTATTAAAAACCCATGTTTTGGATTTTAAATAGAAATTGGAATATTGAAACTAAAAATGGGGAAATTTTATTTTAAATAGTTTTAAAATAATTTTCCCATTATTGATTGATTTATTGAGCCCATGTGAGCATAGGTATTGAGTATGTTATTTGGGATAGGTACACTAGGATGGTAATTCCCTAGTAATGGATTGATGTTTTACAACTCTAACACAATCATGGTTGAATGATCTTATCCCAAGTTTAATTTTAAAGGGTACTATTTGGATCGAGCCTGAGGGATGCGTGTGCACATTGACATGATCATAGATCGAGTGTGTGATGGTATTATAAATAGAAACTATCATACCTTTTGAAAGATTACCATGTTCCTTGTGGTGATTGTTTTGATATATATAGTCCAATGATTTTGAACTAGTTTAATCATTCCTAATTTTGATTTACATACTAGAAAATCCCGCCAAAAGCTATGCTTCTGACTATTTATTAAATAAAATTAAAAATTACAGAGGAGACGGGTGGGGTCAAACAAATGAAAAGAAAGATTTGTTTTAAATATGATCTTGTACTAACATGCCAATTTTATTTTAAATTGAAAGAATGATTAGGTTTTTTTATTATGGAATCTTATTATGGAACACTTTGTGAGACCTTACTTGGATTTTATCTCACACCATACCTTTTCCTTCCAGTTTTTGTAGATTTCCTTCTATCGAGTTTGAGAAAGGGGAGAGAACCACTTGGAGGTGGTGGTTATTGATCTCTAGTCTTAGATTGTTGTGTATATTGTGGTTTTGGATATTTATATTATCTTTCTGTTGATTTAATGATATAATTTTAGGTTTTGATATACCTATTTGACTTTTGGTATGGTCTCCTTTGGGATTTTTCTTTGAGTATACAAACTTGTTTCGGTTTCTTCCACTTTTTATGCAAAAAAACATTCCTTCTTTTTCTTTTATAATGCCAGGTGATTTTCACTAACCCATGGGGATTTAAAGCACCCTTAGGAATATGCCAATGATTTTGTAGGTATCAGAGTACTAGGTTATCTGAAAGGCACTGTCATAGGAGCTCTCAAATAAAGTGTGATTTTTGGGTACTTAGGTGTAGTATAGTGGCTGACCAAGGTTGTCTCTCAAAAGAGTAAGTAAATTTAACAACATTTTAAAGGTATTTTAAAAATAACATTAAAGGGAATAAGAACAATAATTAAATGTATGTGGGTTTCAGTTATAAATCTATAATAATAATGTTGGAATAAGATTATATATATATATATATTGTTTTTGTAATGAAATTTCATTAATAAAATACAACAAGAAGATTTTTTTTAAGAAACTATTTTTAGAAGGCGTAATCGATATTACTATAACTATTCACTTACTTATTAATAATTATAATTTAAATTAATATCCACTTAATTATGATCCCCTAATATTTTAACCCCCAAAACCTATGAGAATTAACTTTACCACAAAGGTGAAGTGAATTAAACCCTAGGCTAGCTTCGGAACATGTAATCACAACACCCTTCTTTGATTCATGTTATAATGTTAGATTGTTGTCAGTGGTAAATTAAGGTACATATGCAATATATAAATGAGGATTAATTAAGTTTAAGATTATATTTTAACTCTACAAATTGATCCCATGTGGTCTTGTATTACCGATTAAGACCGCGCTCTCATAATTCACACAATTCTCGACCTCATGTGTTTCTTGTTTGTTGTTAAATTGATTGATTAGTTTAATTTAATTTTATAACTAAATTAATAGATAATATTAGGTAAATTATAGTAGCTCATTGATTCAAAACAAATGAATTAAGAATGTGATAGGTAGATCAATTACTAAAAAAACTACTCTTCCATGGGCGGTGTCGTCATTGTAGAAATGTTTTACATGTGAATAGGTTTAGAAACGGTAGAACCCAATATAGTTCCTACTCTTTTTTTCCAGACCAAATAAGAGTATTAATTAATATGATAAGTGAATAAAACATATGAAAAAATAAATAAAATATGAACTAATAAGTTCATTACACAAAGAAAAATATTAAAACATGAGAAGGAGAGGAAGGTTTCGATGAAGGGATCCTTGCTTCAAGAGACCCCCTACGAGTATAGGAAGTTCCAGAACCTAAAAGGTGATGAGATAACTCATTTGGAACTAAAAAATGGTATCACTTCACTCCTTGGTGGAACTTTCAAATGCGGTTACCAAGGTGTCAATATATAGCCAAAATGGGAAGTGGTTTTAGGCACACAAATTTCAAGATACCACTGGTCTCTCAGATTTGGGTTGGTAAATTTCATTATATATACTTGAAAAAACATAAAAAGTTATAGGAAATAATATTTACTGTCACCATGTCAAATTTGGAGTCCAATTGAGGATTACAGCATGAGATATGACTAAAATACAAAACCAAATCTCTGACTTCTTGTAGATTATGTCCCCTAAACAGATTGGTTTGGATGGACCCCTTAACAAATTAATTGGGTTTCTATTTCTTGAGATGAGTTGTATCCCATGAATTTATGGAGAGTTCCACAAAATTTCATACCATTTTTATACACATATGTTCTAAAAGTGAAAAATAGTGGACAAATGTCCTTCAGATTCTATGCAGTTTGACCCATTTTCCTTCTAGATCATCTCCGACCCTCCAAATCACCACCTCCTATAACAAAATCACAAAAATAAGAATAAATTCCCTTTTTAAAAGTGATAAAAATTTAAGAATTTAATCAAATGGGATGTTCAATTTGAGATAATATTTTTATTTTTAAATACAAAACAAGTTTAAAACAATGATTTAAGGGTGAAATAAAGCATTGAATCATGATACGATCACACCCCAACACTTTCCTTTTTTCACTCTTGGGAAAAAACTCATATCATATATTCCAAAAAATTGTGACAAGTAAACATCAATATCAAATAGAAAAAAATTAAAACACATGCCCATGAGATCTATCTATTTGAAAACAAGATACAAAAGATATCATGCCTCCTAAAACAACCATTATTTGAAGTTCTTAATTCATATAATTCACTATATTTACACTTAATTTATCCTCCCATACAAAAAAAACATTTACCTTACTTGAATTTTCTCTTATCACAAAAAATTCAATTTTTTAGAAATGTCTTTCTCATCCAAACTCATAAAAGGGTCACTATAAGCTTGATAAATTCTTACATATCAACCTGATGTGAGTCAATGACATATGTTTACCATGAGGAAATTTCATGTTTGTTCTGTGGATTTCGGTTTGTAGGATTTAGATTTGATAATTTATGAGGCTGAATGAGGCGGGATTGACTCTTTTTGAATCAAAATTGTATTATTCTAATTTTCACTCAATTATGGTTTCCTCTTCACTCCCCTTAGTATCAATTCATCTCCATCATCATGAAAACTCGTGGAAATTTTACATCATTCATCATTTTCACAAAAAAAATGTCAATCTTCTCAAACATAGTTTTTCATGAAATCTATAAATTGGCACAAATTTATTTCTTCAATGGAATCTATAGAAAGAAAAAACTTATTTTATGAGGAAATATTTATAAAGGCACAACTTCTTTTATAAAGAAAGCTCTATAAAGGCACAACTTTCAATATAATGATTTTTTAGAAGAAAACACATCTCTTTAACATTTTTTTACCCCCCCAAATTATCACCAAATGAGGTAACACAATACAAGATATCTTCCCCCACACTTAAGTTCATCTAGATCATTCAATTTCACTTCAAGAGAAGGTTGGATAGAGAAAATTGGTTGGTAATGTGGATAACCTAATAGGTTGTTCATGGATTTTATGGAATTCAAGGATTAAATATTCAAGTTAGGCCATTATAAAAAGGATTATTAGAAAATTAGGCATTAAAAATAAAGAAACACCTCAATCATTTAAAACAAAAGTACCACAAACCCTAAAGTTTTGATAGGAATAGATCAAATTCTGGTTAAATCAATAATGTTTTGGTTATATCAAAAAATGAGGTGAATGTAAATAATATGAAAAAAATGGTTCATAAGCCTCACAGGAAAGTGATTTCAAATATAAAGACTATGATATGTGGCATTAGATTCAAAATTCAGAGTACTCTTCATGAAATTCCAAAATATTTGAACTTGAAATAAAGTCATTTTCAGTGTCCATTTAAGCTCAGTTTCATAGGATAAATTGTTTCACTTACTAGTATGGATTTAAAAATAGTTATGAGTATCATTTCATCTCAAAATTTTCAGAAACACAAAAAAATTAAAAAAATGCACCATTTGTTTTTGAAAAATAGAAAAACAATTGAAATTAATAGACTAAAAGGTTTGCTCCCCCACACTTAAAATATTTAATTTTCCTCAATGTGAACCCATGAGAAGATATATGAACATAAAATTAGTAATCTTAAGTAGGAAAAGTAATATAAAAGTGAAAGGGTTAGGAACAGCCTGATATTCTCAAGTGATGATGGGGTTATGTAGTGTGATGAAATTCAGTGCATTAGTAGAAATTACCTCAATGTAATTCCTCAAACATTGCCCATTTACTGTAATGATTATTCCAGTTTCCTCTTATTTTATCTCCATTACACCATAAAGAAAAACCTTAGATACAATATAAGGACCTAACCATCTAAAACTCAACTTACTAGGCATCAGCTTTAGTCCTGAACTGTAGGGTATGACTTTATCTCCAACACAAAACTCCCTTTGTTGGATAATTATTTCATGATATTATTTTGATATTTCCTTGTAGATACTTGAGTTATTATATGATGACAATATAATCTCCTCTAGCTCTTGAATTTGAAGCTTATTTTTAATTACAACTTGGGAAAAATCCATGTTGCATTTCTTTATAGCCCAATATTCTCGATGCTCGACTTCCACTAAGAGATGACATACTTTCCCAAAAACAATTAAAAATGGGTCATACCAATATTTGTCGCGTATGTTGTCCGATAAGCCCATAATACATCATTAAATCTCTTGTTATAATCCTTCCTATTTGGTTACAAAATTTTCTCCAAAATTTGTTTCAACTCCCAATTTGAAGCCTTAGCTTGACCATTTGTTTGAGGGTAGTATGGTGTTGATGTTTTGTGTGTCATCCCATACTTCCAAATGAGGGAATAAAAATTATGATTTAAGAAGTGTGTCCCTTGGTCATAGATGATGGACTTTGGTACTCCAAACCTACAAAAAATCCATATCTTGACAAAATCCACGACAATATGATAATCATCAGTCCTAGTGGCCTTAACATCCACCCATTTACTCACATAATCAATAGAAACCAAAATATACAAAAAACCAAATGAACTAGGAAAATGACCCATAAAATTGATTCCCCAAACATCAAAAATCTAATATAATAATATTGGTTGTTGGGGAATCTCGTGTCTCCTAGAAATGTTCTCAGTGTGTTGGCAATGTGAGCATGACTTTTAAAACACATGATCATCATGGAATAAGCTAGGCCAATATAACCCAAAGTCTAAGACTTTCCTAGCAATCCTTTGGGGTCCAAAGTGTCCACTATAAGCAAGTGTATGAGAAAAATTTAAAACAAACTCAAACTAATGATCAGGAACACACCTCATAATAAATTTGTCACTATACATTCTCCATAGGTAGGGATCATCCCACACATAAAATCTAGACTCACTCTTTAATTTTTGGATTGATGTTTCTTTAAATTTTCAGGTATTTTAGAGGAAACAAGGTAGTTAACTAAATCTTCATACCAAGGATGTGTACCTGAGATGGAATAAAGATGCTCATTGAGGAAAGTGTCCTGAAGTGGTACCTGGCCCAAGGCGTCAGTCTATAATGTGTGATTAAGCCTACTCATGTGGTCTTCCACCATGTTCTCTAACCCATTCTTATCCTTTATCTAAATATCAAATTCTTGAAGAAGGAGGATCCATCAAATAAGTCTGGGATTTGCATCTGGCTTCTTCAAGAGGTACCTCAGAGCTACATGATCATAAAAAAAATACTTTTGAGCTTAATGAATATGAATGGAATTTATCTAAAGAAAATATGATGGTAATAAACTCCTCTTCCATGGTTGTGTATTTTTATTGGGATGAATCCAATTTACTCAATGCATAGGCAATAACATGCGAACATCCCTCCACCCTCTGATATAAGACAACTCCAACAGTGAAGTTGGAGGCGTCACACATAATCTCAAAAGGAAGCTCCCATCTTAGGGGTTGTATGATCGGTGGAGTGGTTATAAAATTCTTTATATTATAAAAGGTAGTCCCACAAGAACCATGAAACACAAAATCAAAATCCTTTTGAAGTAATCGCGACATAGGAAGAGCAATCTTACTAAAATATTTGATGAAGTGCTAATAAATTCCTGCATTCCCTAGGAAAGATCTACCATCACTCACACATGAATTATAGGGTAGGGATGAAATAATATATACCTTAGATCTATCAACCTCTATCCCATGTTTTGACACTACATGCCCTAAGACAATTCTATTCTCTACCATGAAATGACACTTTTCAAGGTTTAAGACCATATTATTCTCAATACAATGATTCAACACCTTTACCAAACTAAATATACATTCATAAAATGAAGATCCATAAACTATAAAGTCATTCATAAATACCTCCATATAGGTCTCAATGAAATCTGAAAAAATACTCACCATGCATATCTGAAAGGTACCCGAGGCTTTGTAAAGTCCAAATGGCATCCTCTGGTAGGAAAATGTGCCGAATGGACAAGTGAATATTGTATTATCATGATCATTTAGGGCTATAGGAACATAATAATATCCAAAAAAAACCATCCAAGAAATAATAGTGTGTTTTCCCAACTAGTCTCTCAAGTATTTGATCAATAAATGGGTGGGGAAATGGTCCTTACAAGTGGAATGATTTAGTTTCTTATAATAAATATACACACGCCAACTGTTTTGTACCCTCATTAGAACTAAATCCTCTTTATCATTTTTAACAATAATAACACCACTTTTCTTAGGCACAACCTAAATAGGACTCACCCACTAAGAAACTGAAATGGGATAAATTATACCTACCTAGAAAAAAAAATTCAACTTATTTTTTAACAACTACTAGAAGAGTTGAATTTAGTCTCTTTTGTGGATACCTCACTAGTTTAGCCCCATCCTATAAAATAATAATATTCATGAAAATGGAAGGGCTAATACCAGATATGTCAAAAAAGGTCCACCTGATTGCCCTCATATTCTCCCTCAAAAGATCTAGAAGTTTTTCTTCATGCTCAAAAGGTAGATTGTTAACAATGATAACAGGTAATTTATCACCACTTAAAAAGTATGAGTATTTTAGATTTGGTGGAAATGGCTTGAGTTACAATGTAGGGGGGGTAATGTATGGATGAAGAAATTGAAGGAACTGAAATATTTTCACAATGAAAATTAGTATTAGAATAAACATCATCAAAATCATAGAATAAAGCATCAAATCCATCAGTATAATCAACTACCATATCATAATCAGAGTGAGATTTATCAAAATCAGAATATAAACCAATTTCAAAATCAAATATAAGAGAGTTTTGTGCATTATAAATAGGTGAAAAAGTGATATTAAACATCAAACTATAACTAATGCTCATAATATCCCTAAGAATAGGACAATAAAATTCCATGGAGTTTTTATTTGGTGGTTCAAAATGGGAGATAACAAAAGCAGAATAGTCCTCTAAGGGGTACTTTATGGAGTCCATAACATTAAATATCACAACGTTTTCTACAAAATCCATGTAAAGTATACCCTCAAGGAAATTTATGATCATTTTTTTAGTTTTGAGGAAAGGATGACCTAAGATAATGGGAGTATAAGAATTTACCTGATCACCCTCCATGTTAAGCACATAGAAGTCTGCTGGAAATATCACGTCTCTTACCCAAACAAGTACATCCTCAAGGAATCCTACTGAATATGTTGTATCTCTATTCGTCAACTTCAAAACTACTCTCGTCGGCCTCAACTCACCAACCTATAAATAAGAAAATACAAAGTGAGTCATTACATTTATGGAAGCTCCTTAATCACAAAGAGAATAAAAAAAGTGCAACTCCCCTATAGTGCATGGTATGGTGAATGTACCAGGATCCTTTCACTTTGTTGGCATTGTTAGAGTTGGTGTAATGAGTTCTGATACATTCCTTCCAAGAATGATCCTCTCGTTTCCCTTGATCCCTCTTAGATTGGTACAATGTTCTTTTAAGAATTTGGCATACCTTGGTATTTTCTTAATGACTTCAAGTAAAGTGATATTGATCTCCACATGCTTGAATGTGTCTAAAAAATATTTCTACATCGCCTCTCCATCCATATTATTGGTTTGTACAAACCTATTTGGAAAGAAAATAGGTTTAGGAGGAACATCATCAATATTTTCTTACCTTTTCATTTCTCCTTAGGTTTCTCATTAGCTGGTCTTGAATAGAGCTTCTCTAGAGTTGAGGTGAATCATGGTGGAATGGTGGGTGTAGAAGTATCATTCATTTGATTCCCATTTCTTAATGTGATGGCACTAACATTCCCCTTGGGATTTGGAGTAGGTTGGGAAGGAATATTTTCAGAGTTCTTACATACCAGCTCATAGAGGATGATAGTAATTTGGCTCATTTGTGTATTCAACTCCCTCAACTCATAACCTTGACTCTTAAGATCATTATATTGATTAAGAATATTTTTTTTCAAAATATCATCAGTATTAGAATCTATTTTTGGTTTATAAGTCCCTTGTTTATGACTTGTCGATGCTTGACCTTCAAATCTCCTTTGGGGTTGTTGGACACCCTATTAGTAAGGCAGAGGCTACTAGAAATTTTATTGAAAAGGGGGCCTTTGTTGTTGTCCAGAACCATACATAATGTCTAATTTATCCTTCTACACTTGGTTGTATGTTGGAGATAAGGAATCATACTTCTTCTGGGGATGTTTTTGTTGTTGCTGCTGATATGGTCTCCTAGGGAATACTGTTGTACAATCCTGTGACTCTTGTAATTGGGGGTAATAGTAAGTTGGGTAGTATATTTCAGTGTAAATGTCGCATGTCCTCATAGAAGTGGATTGGGATGTCGTTTTATCCAAATCAATTTTTCTCACCATAGTGGTTAATTCTTCCAACTTAGTATCAATTAAATGATTTTTAAGAGAGGAAGGACTTACCTAGTATACTCCTCTAACATGTGGTGTACCTCGATCGCAAAATTTTTGGGAGTTTTGTTCCATCTTGTCAATAAATGTACATATAGCTACATGTGTTTTTTCAACCAATGACCCTCCAAATACGACATCAACCACGTTTATCTCCATAGGTGTGAGTCCCTCATAGAAGTACTGGATATGTAGCTTCTCACTAATTTGGTGATGTGGGCATCTTGCACACAACTTCTTGAATCACTCTCAATACTCATAAATTGACTCCACTTGTACTTACTTTATCCTAAATATCTTATTTCAAATTTAAGTGTTCCTCAATGCTATAAAAAATATCTACAAGAAAATAAATTTCAAATTGTTCCAACATGTTACATCTTTAGGTTATAAATAATACATCCAGTCTTGTTCATCTCTATCAAGCGAGAATGGGAATGCTCTTAGTTTTATTTGATATTCAGAGACAATTCTTGGTTTAAGTGTTGAGAAAAAAACATTAAATTATTTTAATTTTTTTGTATCCTTACCAGATAATCCATGAAATTTTGGAAGTAGTTGAATTAACCCAAATTTTAATTCAAAGTCCAATTCAAGATTTGGGTATGTAATACAATTTGCCAGATGATTAATATATGTTGTAGCCAATTCTTGAATGGTTATATTAAGTTCATCATTATTATTTTCAGCCATTTATTCTTGTTTTATTTTGGATTTAGAAGTGTTTCCAATTTCAATATTCTTTGAGTGTAGGAATTCCCCAGTTGGGTAAATGTCGACACTTCCCATAGAATGAGATTGTCTGATTCGAGTCCTATGGTTTTGTTCAATCTCAAGGTCCAGATCAAAGAGATCATTGGGATGGGATTATGTCATAAATCATAGAAATTAAGAAAATTATACCATAATATCATGATAATAAGTTTTAATTGATGTTCTAATAGAGAATAAAAGAGAGAGGAAGAATAAAGTGAGAAAAAACAAAACAAAAAATTAGAAAAGGAAAAGAAGAATAAATAATGAACATGAAACAAAAGGATAAAATAAAAGTGAATAAATACCTATAATTATTTGAATAAATTACTTGCCTCCCCAGCAATAGTTCCAATTTGAAAGGCGCTATCATGGGAACTCTCAAATGAAGTGTGATTTTTGGGTACTTAGGTGCGACAGAGTGGCTGACCAAGGTTGTCTCTCAAAGGAGGAAGTAAATTTAAAAAAATATTCAATGTATTTTGAAAATAACATAAAATGGAATAATAACACTAATTAATATTATGGATGGTTTTCAGTTATAAATCTAGAAGAATAATTCTGGAATAAGATTATATTTTTTTTGTTTTTATAATGAAATTTGATTAATAAAACACAACGAGAAGATGTTTTTTAAGAAAATATTTTTATGAAGTGTAATCAGTCTAAATATAATTATTAAGTCAATTATTAATAATTATAATTTAAATTAATATCCACTTAATTATTATCCCCTAATTTGTTAGCCCCCAAACCCTATGATAATTAACTTTACCACAAAGATCAAGTGAATTAAACCCTAGGCTAGCTTCAGAATAAGCAATCACAACACCCTGCTTTGGTTGATGTTCTAAGGTTAGATTATGTTTAGTGATAAATTAAGGCACATACTCACTTTTTAAATTATGATTAATTTATTTTAGGATTATATTTTAACTCTACAAATTGATCCTGTGAGGTCTTGTATTACCGATTAAGATCATGCCCTCACAATTCACACAATTCTCCACCTTGTGTGTTTTGTGTTTATTGTTTAATTGATTGATTAGTTTAATTTAATTTAATAAATAAATTAATATATAATATTAGGTAAATTATAGTATCTCATTGATTCAAAATAAATTAATTAATAAGGTTAGAGGTAGATTGATCACTAAAAAGAACTACTCTTCCATGGGCGGTGTAGTCATTGTAGAAATGTTTTGCATGTACAAAGCTTTAGAAAGGGTAGAACACAATATTGTTTCTAATCTTGATTTCCAGACTAAATAGGAATATTAATTAATAATATAAGCGAACAAATTAGATAAAATCATAATAAATAAATATGAACTAAGAATTTTATTACATAAAGACAAATATTACAACATGGGAAGGAGAGGAAGACTTCGATGAAGGGATCCTTGTTCAAGAGATCCCCTTATGAGTATAGGAAGTTCCAAAACCTCCAAGTTGATGAGAGGAACTTTCTAGAACTCCAAAATTCAAGAACTTCACTCCTTGGTCAAACTTTCAAATGAGGTCCCAAGGTGTCAATTTATAGCCAAACTGAGAAGTGGTTTTAGGCACCTAGATTTTGAGATGCAACTTGGCTCTCGGTTTTGGGTTGGTAAATGTCCTCATATCAACTTGAAAAAAAGATGAAAGTTGTAGGCCAACATCTTGAATTTCTCTATTTCAAATTTTGTGGCCAATGGAGTATTATAGTGTGGGATATGGCTGAAATATGGAACCAAATCTTTGACTTTGTGCAGATTATGTCCCCTAGACATATTGGGTCATATAGCCCCCTTAATGGATGAATTGGGATTCTATTTCTTGAGATAAGTTGTATAAAATGTTGTTATGGAGAGGAAAACAAAATTTCATCTCATTTGGAGGCACTTATTTTGCAAAATGTGCAAAACAGTGGACAAATGTCCTTGGGATTCCATGCAGCTTTGCCCATTTTTTTTCTGGATCATCTCTGACCCTCCAAATCACCTCCTCCTATAATGAAATCACCAAAAAAAGAATAATTTAACTTTTTAAAAGTGGTAAATATTTAATAATTTAATCCAATGGGATGTTCATTTTGAGATAATATTTATAATTTTAAATAAAAAACAAGAATAAAACAGTGATATAAGGGTGAAATAAAGCAGTGAATCGTGATGCGACTAATATCTAAGATGGTTCATGACAAAGTTGTATCAAAGGTATAGGTTAAGAATATTTAATTTATTACATTATATAGTTAATATCTTATTGTTAATTTGGAGGTATTTTTTAGTGAGTTCCTTTCCATATCTCATTGTAATGAGCCTTATGTCACCATGGGTAGTTTAGGAATGATGTATTGAGGATTAAATCTAGTATTTTCCATAACTTATATTTAGATAGGATGAAATAAAAATCGTTTTTATTATTTTATGGAATTAATTTACTTGTTTCACTTGTTTGAATGTTAATATGTGTAATCTTCTTAATGTATTCAATGTCATTTTCTGATGTTTTGTGGCATCATGACTCCTAAAAGATGTGTGAATAGGATACAAGAGGAAGCTATGTATGAACTACAATGAGTGAATCCTATCATGGACTATAATCTTGTTGAGGTTATTGTGTGTGTTGTCTAAGCTCTATGACATTCACCTGCACTCATTCCCATTCAGGCTCTAGTTGGGTATCCTCAGAGGGATGAGTCTTGGAATTATTCTTAAGAATTTCTTCATCAGAATCCACCTACTTTCCTTAGATATAATATCCTCAAGAGGCTAAGTACTGGTTTATGAATATTGATCTTCACTTTAAGTTCTTATAAACACCTAATGAAATCAAGGTGAAATGTTCCACATTCAAGTTGGATGTTCTTATTAGTAGATGGTGATAAAAAATGGTTACAACAAAGAAACAAGAGGTTTTTGAGAGGAAGGACTTCAAGGTTATTTTCACTGACCAATTCTATCTAGTGTCCATGGTGTTTTCCAAGGATATTTAGTTTTTCAAACTAGAATATCCTAATAGGACAATCACAGAATATGAAAATCAATTTTCTAATTTTTTACAGTTTTCACCTTAGATTGTATTAAATGAAAAGATAAATACTCAATAGTTTGAGATGAGACTTTGATATAGTATTTTTTATTAGGTTTTATTACTGAAGTTCACTTCTTATGTTGACATGTTGGATAGGGCGTTGATGGTTGAGATTGACCTGGCTGGTAAGTCAGGGTTTATGGGAGTTCATTTTTCTCCTATTGGAAGTTATGTGAGTTCTCATAAAGTAAATAAGAAGCATAATGAGTCTTTTGATAGATCATGATAGCAAGGTTATTCTAGATATCTTGAAGTTTCTGGATGAGGCCCTTTGATTTTTTACTAGTGTGGAAATTCTGGTCACTTGAAATGGGTTTTCATTGAGGCACCAAAAATATATAGTTCCTGGAGATTCTCAGAACACTTGTAGAAGTTATTTCATGTATATTCTACTCCAATTAGTGGCACAAGATCATAAAAACCAAAAATTAATATTGTGCAATCAGATTCTTCATAAGCTAAGGGTTTCTTGCCACAGACATCCATAACAAAGCTTCTTCACATAGTGGAAGTGTCTCTAGAGGAAGAATATGTGGGTCCAATGACCTTGATAGGTATCATCACTATTGCTTCATCTTTGGAGAAAAATTTATTTGATACTGGTGCATCTCATTCGTTCATTTCAACCCATATTGTAAACCTACTAAATCTTCTTATGAATATTTGACCTTATGTGATGGATATTACTAAACCCATCAGTATGAATAGAGATAAGGGTCTATGTTTTCCTACTTGTGTTTTCTCGTTATCGAATATCAAGCATGCTTGGTATTTTCTGGTTCTCAACATGAAACCTATTGATGTCATTTTTTGGTGGGATTAGATCATTTTTATTAAATACCAAATTGATTGTTATCTTTGACGGGTCTCATTTGACTGCACCCGATGGGGTGTGCTTTATCTTTCAGGGAGAGTGGGACCTGAGGTCCGGTATGTCATTACCCGACCCAAGCGAAGGCTCAAACTACAACTACCCCAGGCTCGCCTCCATAGGCTATAGGGTGGCGACAAGTGCAAAATCCATAACTAACTTAGATAGGACTTTTCCTAAGTACCTATATGCACACACAAAACCATATCATTGAAAAAGTGCAGAGGGAAAGTAAAATATGAAACAATTCAATAAATTAAACCAATCATGAATAAATATCTTGATATTTCAAAAGTACGGTAGTGTAAACTAAAAAGTAAAGGGGAAAAATACACACCCAACTAGAAATATGCCCCAACCTGAAAAAATTGGAAAATTAAATAGCTAAAAGAGATCCCGACTCCTGGATCCAAAGCTATGACCACTGTACATGGTCCAAGAACCCAATATCCACAAGATTTTCTGTAGTCATGATCAACCTATTCATCATCTACAAAAGACATGACACATGTGAAAAAATCCCATGTAGGGGTGAGTACATACATACCCAGTAGGACACCCTAAAAGGTGAAGGGGGAGAAGTACTATATACAATATGAAGAGAAAGATAATAGATGCAAGGTACAATCAAAGAGAATAGATCAACCTAATAAAGAGTGAAAGTAAGCTCTTACAAGTATAAGGGGATAAACATGGTGAGTATATGAACTATCCATTGAGTATTTTCCACCTATAGTAGGAGATTAGACTCATCTAACCATGATAAGATAAACATAAAATCACATGGCATACCTTGCGTGTCTTCCCCTTTCCTGGAAAGAGAGTAACTAAATATAAGTTGTGGATATATAAGGATACATATATATATTCTTAGTCAAAGAATCCCAAATGAGATAGTAAAAGGATATCCCTCTCACAACTCAGCCCAAGAAGAAGAGTAGCTAACAATTCAAAAATTTCACCAATGTAACGTCCTAAACTTGGTTCAAAGCACCAGTACCCAAACTCAATCGGTCACATGACATCAATAATGCCACCCCATACACCATAGGTTGCTGACAAGTAGTGAGGGTCTAATATCAGTCAAGAGAAAACTATACCCTCTTTTTCATCAGATTAATACAAAAAAGAAATAAATAAATAATAAATACTAAATAACCAAGTGATATCATAACTAGAACAATACCAATATAACAATATAACCAAAATTGGAAATGAAATATCAAAACTAAATAGTATACATGTCATGCCAGAATACATGTTTGTATCAAAATGCAACTCAAAGTAAAGGAACAAATGACTCCCAAGAAGGTCTCAAACCACATCCATTTTCCTCATCCATGCTCAATCCTAACTCAGCTACCTAACACAAGGCCCTTTCCATTATCCTGCCCTACAACCATGAAATCTATTCAGGTTCCCATCAGGTAGCCCGAGTAGGGTGTGAGTACAACTCAGTAGGCCACCAACAATTATGTCTAATACAATATCCAGTCAATAACAAGTGTATCCAGTTGTATAAATAAATAAGTACAATTCATAAATAAATAGTTATCACATTATGAATTTATTTTTCATTTAATAACATAAATTCCCTATGTTTTTAAGGATACCCAAACCTCAATATCTACATCATCCCACATTAGAGTCTACACTATCCCCAAGGGATATCACGTTATATAATTCCACTATTACCAATCTATATCTCAAATCAATATCAGAATACCATTGTTACCATTATAGATCTCAATTTTCATTTGAATTTCATTGTTACCATTAATAATTTCATTAATTAATTTAAAAATTAATTAATCATCTCAATATCATTAATTAACACAAAAATTATTAATATTCTCAAACTCATTAATTAACTAAAAAATTAATTAATCCTCTCAATCTCATTAATTAACTCAATAATTAATTAATCTTCTCAAACTTATTTATTAACTCAAAAATTAATTAATCATCTCAATCTTATTAATTAAATCATAAATTAATTAATCATCTCAATATTATTAATTAACTCAAAAATTAATTAATCATCTCAATATTATTTCATTACTAATTCAAAAATTAGTTCATCACATCAATTACCTTAATTGATTTCCTAATTAATTAATCAAAATTTACTATCTCTATAATTCCATAATTAAATCATCAATTAATCATTCAATTCCAAATTTCATTATCCTATAATTAATTAATTAATTAATTATTCAAATTCAAAATATCAATATCATATAATTAATCCATAAATTAATTATCCCAAAATCAAAATCCCAAAAACTCAATAATTATTTTAACAATTAATTATCCCTATTCCAAAATCACATTATTCAATAAAATCCCCAAACCCTTAATTAATTAATTCCCCAAATTAATTAATTCAATTTGGGGGTTTCCAATTGCTAGATGAACCCTAGAAATTATACAATTACATACATGTAATTGAAATAATGACTATGGTATTGGAATAATAGAAAACCTACCTCAATTCATTGACCAATGATCGCCCAACAGAAATCCCCAAAATTTTAGCAGCACAATGACTTAAGAACATGATCCAGATATAAAACCCTAAATCCAGATCGATAAAATCAAGATCCTTCAATTATAAAACTAGATATATAATCCTAAATATAGATCTAATCAAAATAGGAAGAACAACCCTTTCTAGGATAGGAAAAGAAAGGAAGAGGAATGGAAAACCAAGAGGGATTGGATTTTCTTACTGGGAGGGTGTAGATCATTGATCTGGGATTCAAATAAAAAATAAATGAGGTTTAGAGGGCTTTGAATTCATTGAGGAGGCTCTAAAATCATGAAATAACATCTAGGGTCTAATGGGGGTTGAATAGGTCGAGTTTCAAGGGTTTGGGTGATTTAAAATGTAATTTTCGAGTGAATTAAATTCCCGCACATGGTTTTATGGGTAGGGGAGCATGGTTTTCCATAATAATGTTCCTAAACTATGTTACACTTTTATATAGGTGCACAATTACTCATAAAAGGGTGAATTTTTTAACAAACTATGTGTCAACCATGAAAATCCCCACTGTTTAGAGTTTCATGGTTTGCTACAGTTTGTTGTAACTGTGCATCAACCATCCAGTACTCTTTTTCCTTAATTTTGCTAATATTTCATCCAAACACACCCCAAAGTAAAATACAAACAAAAATTAATCAACACAAGGTAAATAGTACCTGAAATAAATCCCAATTCTTATCTAGAAAATGTTGGGATCTTACAATCTCCCCACCTTATAACAACTCCTTCTTGAACATTACTCCCAAAAATCTCTATATTTTGAGCCAAACAGATCGGTCCACTAAGCCCCTATATCTTATTATCTCTCCCAAGTCTCCTCCTGAACATGGACATATTTCCAAAACACTTGAATGATCTATATGGTCTTTCCCCACAACACTTTCTCATTGCGATGCAACACTCATATTAGATTCTCCTCAAAGGATGCATCTTTCTCCAGCTCAAAGTCATACACATCGATGATAGGATAAGGTTTGGGGTGATAATACCATAGTTTTGACACATGGAAAATGTCATTCATAGAAAAATATTTCTTTAGAAGATCCAAACGATATGCCATCAGCCTGATTCTCTCCACAACCTCAAACGATCTAATGAACCTAGGCACCATATTTCCTTTTCTCTATATCATATTGTGACCCAACCTTATAGATACCTGAATAAATACATTACCACCATCTATAAACTCTAGGTTTCATCTATGTATATCTGCATATGACTTCTTTATACTCTATAGTGTAGCTATACATTTCTGAATAAGTTGTTTATTCTCTGACGTCTCCTACATAAGACTCAGTCCCAATAATTCTGACTCACCTACCTCCAACCAACATAGAGGTGATCTACATAGACTACCATAAAGAAACCTGTATGGTTCTATCTGTATAGATTCCTAATAAAAAAATTTATAAGAAAACTCCACCAAAGCTAGGTGTTTTTCACAAGACCCTCCACAATCAAGAATACATGCTCGAAGAGTATCATCAAGCACCTGTATAGTATTCTCTGGATTCCCAACTATTTGTGGGTGGAATTCCATTATTATTAAAACATATGTACCCCACACATTCTGTAATCCCTGACACCCCGTGCAGATGAATTATCTCATGAACAAATAAGTCTCCCAACAGATCCACTAAGAAGGTCTCCCATATAGGCAAGATCTGTGCTACCTTTGTCAAACGGTCTATAATCACCCAAATAGAATCATTATTCTGAGGTGTCTTTGGGAGACTCACCAAAAAATTCATGGTAACTTTATCCCACTTCCATTCTGGAATAAGTAACAAGTACAATAAACCTCCAGGACATTGATGCTCTACCTTCACCTACTGAAAGGTGTAGCATCATGTCGTGAACCCTGTTATCACCTTTTTCAATACTGGACATGAAAACTATCATCACATGACATGATATATTTTAGTCACATCTGGATGTACCACACACTTCGAGGCATGAAATTTCCACATCAACTCCTCATGCAAGCTCATAGGCACTATAACATTATTTTTAACGTAGATGATCTCATCCTCATATATCAAATAACCAGAAGGTGTCTCCACACCTTCAAGGTTTTAACTCAAAATTAAAAATATGAGATCCTGATATTACCCATCTCTGATCCATATTAAAATTGTAGAATCCAATGAAACTAATACCAGAGTCATATGCTCCTGATTCTCCTAAAACACCACATGCATCTTAGCTAGTAGAGTTATCATATTTCACTCATTACTAGAATCATGAATATCCTAAGTCTGAGTTTTTATGCTTAAAACATCAGTTAGATTTCCTGGGCATATATGCTAGTTCAAAATTAAATGACTGTATCTACTCAACCCATCTTCGCTACCTAAGATTCAAATATCATTGTGAGAATATTTTTCTTAAGCTCTTGTGGTTAGTAAACATAGTAAACTTCTCACCCAATAGATAATTCTACTAACACTTCAAAGAATAAAACACTATAGACAACTCTAGGTCATGCATAGGGTGATTCCATTCATGTGACCTTAAATAACAAGACCCATAAGCCAAAATTCTATCTCCCTACATTGACACTTCTCAAAGACCTATGCCAGAAGCATCACAATACACCATATACTCCTCACCCGACTCATGTAGGATCAAGATCGATGATGATGTCAAGCACTACTTAAAATCTTGGAAACCATTATCACATGATTCCGACCAATCAAATTTATCCCCTTTTTGGTCAAACCTAAAAGTGGTGCTACTAAAGGGGAAAATACCTGGATGGATCTCTAATAATATCCTGCCAACCCCAAGATACTATGGATATCAAACACATTCTTGGGATATTCCCAATAAACAACTATCTACACCTTCTTTGAGTCCACTAAAACACCTTCCTCTAAGATGACGTGTTCCAAGAAGTGTAAATGATTAATAGAAAACTGAAACTTAGATATCTTGGTGTATAGTTAATTCTCTCTCAGTGTACTCATGATGATTTAAAGATGTTGGGCATGATTATCATGAGTCTTGGAGTACACAAAGATGTCATCCAAAAACACTACAAAAAACCAATCCAAGTATGAATGGAATATTCTTTTCATCAAGAAAATAAACACTACTAGTACGTTAGTCAACCCAAATGACATTACGATGAACTCATATAGGCCATACCTACTTTTGAAGGCAATTCTTGGTATATAAGAATGTATAACTCTCAACTAACGATACTCAGATCTCAAGTAAATCTTGGAAAAGACACAATCCCCTCTCAAATGGATAAAAATATCATCGATATGTGGAATAGGATACCAGTTCTTCACTATCATATGGTTCAACTTCCGGTAATCGACACAAAAGCACAAAATCCCATCATCATTTTTTGTGAACAACACTGGTGATCCCAAATGTGACATATTCATATGGATAAACCCCTTATCCATCAACACCTATAGCTGAGTCTTGATCTCTTGAAACTCTTTCAACACCATTCTGTATGGTGGAATTGAAACTGGTTCAGTTCCTAGAATGAGATCAATGGCGAATTCCACATCTCTATTAGGTTGAATTTTTTAGAAGTCTTCAAGAAAAACATCCTGAAACTAGTCCAATATAGGTGGAAATACATCCCACTTTACACCTCCATTATCTAGGAATAGACTAGAAACTTGTGGTGTGAGCTCTCTAAGTTTCTCAGTAATTGGACTTTCTTTTCCTTCCTAGATATCCCACTCTCCATGGTGAATAAAGTTGTCTCCCTTAGGGGATGTAAAATTCACTATCCTATAATAATAATCAATATGGACTTGGTATGATATTAACCAATCCATACCCAAAATTAGGTCTAATCCTAACATGTATTGGATGTAAAGATCCCATAGAAAACATTGCACAACAAATTCAATAGAACATCCCTTTCACAATAAGATGTCCCTAGACTTCATTCCCAATGATTTATCTATTGTCAACACCCAGCTCATGAACTCCACCACCATGCTCAAAATGTTAACCAGTTGTATAGAAATAAAGGAATGAGAGGCACTAATATCAAATAAGGCACTAACTAATATATAATATATAATAATAGTACCTCTCACTATCAATGGTCCATCCTCACTATCCATAAGTGTAGGATGCACCACATGAAAATGTCATGCCCCTCTTCCCCAAGATGCAGTCTGACTCCTCAGAGTTTCACCACTTTGCTGATAAAAGATCTATTTCCCATAATTACCATGACACTCCCTCTACCTCCATATATAGTATAACTCCAATTTCTATCCTGATATTGTGTATAATATCCCTTCCAACACTCTGATATTGTCTATATTCCCCATAATTACCCATATATTGCGGGTTCTTGCATAACTTCTGCAGATGTCCCATCATTATGAAATATCATCACTCCATTTTTGTTTAGGAAAAATGTATATAATAGTTTCTTGGTCTACCAAACTGGTGGAAAATCACTACAGAAAGGTCCTATGTAACTGGCTTTTCATTCTGGACACTCTTTTTTCCACTTATCTGACTAATTTTTTCATAAAGATTTTTCCTTCTATTAGAAGATATACCACTCGATAATCTAGTAGAAACCATATATCCTAAATTGAAAGCCTCTTTCAGGTTCCCCTCATCTATGATATCCTGATTCACCACTTCTGTGAACTTCTTCAATCTGAATATATTCACCTGAGACTTAATTTCACACTTATGTCCTTGCTGAAATTGTTTTGTTGAAGTAGCATCATCCGCTACAAATAATGGAGAAAAATTATTCAAATCTATAAATCATCCATCATAGTTCATCATGGACTTACTCCCCTAAGTAAATATCATGAACTCAAGTACTATCTCCTACCTCAACATCTTTGGATAGAAGTGCTCCAAGAACATCTCTAAGAAATCCTTCCATAACATACCTTCAGCCTATCCAGTCAGAGCCTGAACATCCCACTAGTTCTTTAATTATCCTCATAGAATATAAGTGGCCAACTTGAACCTCTTCTCAGTTGGAGTCTCCATGTGGTCAATTATATTCTGGATAGACTCAATGTAGAACTCATCTCCATTTAGTCCACCCTCTAACCGAAGTCGGAGGGCTCTACAACTGAAACTCCCTCATCAAGTCAAGAATTATCTTCACAACCCACTTTGGGTCTCCTTCCATGAATTTCATGAATCATTCAAAGTTATCTTCGAACTTCTCTCTAACTTCCTCACCTATCTCTATAGGTACCTCAGGTTCTACTACTAGAGGATCATCCCTAGCCATGTCCTCTTATATTTCTCTCAAAAAGCCTCATCATGGAGGCATAAATCTACAATTCAAACACACAACTTAGGATACTTTTCTCAACATTAACATACTTACAGAAAAATAAAATAAGGCACACCAATTCTTTTTCCCAAAACCCCACCACATGGTCAAAACTGAAGTACTAACACCACCCTTATCCATCCTATATCTAGGTCAAGTTTAATAAGGGAAACTAATTTTAACTATTCAAGTTTCTCATTGATAAACCCAAATATTGTCATCTTTCATCATTTTACAACTTTAAATTTCATATTATGAACCAATTTAAATTCAATTTCAAAAGTAAGGAAAAACAGTTCAAGTTCAACAACTTACCCAAAACCCATTTTTCATGCGTGCCTAAAATGATGCATGTCACAAAATAATCATAACTGCCTAGTATGATTCATGAAAACTCAACTCTAATGCCATACCTTTCCACGATTCAATTTTCATAAAATCTGAAAAACAACAATCACATCACACCAAAAGTGTGTCACTTATGGTGAAATGATATTCAACTGCAACAAAAAACAACAATAACAACAATCTCACCCTAGGAACTTGGGTTCTCTTTTGTATATGGGTTAGCTGCTCCCATGTACGATCTCATAAACAAGTCCTGAATCTTCTTAATATCCTTTCTACCTTTCTCAAAGAGTAATAAAAAAGAAAAATAAAATAAAATTGTGCTCCGATACCACTTTGTAATGTCCCGACCTAGGTTCCATGCACCAGTGCCCTGATCTAGTCAGTCACGTAACCTCGAGCATACTTCCCCATACAAGAGATGTTTCCAACTAGTAGTCAGGGTCTAATATCAGTTGTGGGGAGACTATAACATTTTTTCATCAGATTAATACACTAGTTGAAATTAATAAACTGTAACAACTGAATAACAAAATGATATCATAACCAGAACAATACCAGTATAACAAGATAACCAAAATTGGTAATATAATATCAAAACTAAATAGTATATATTCCATGTTAAAACATGTGTTAGTGTCAAAATGTAAATCAAAGTAAAGATACTAATGAATCCCAAGTGGGTGCTAAACCACATATGGTTCCCTCATCCATGCTTCGTCCTGACTCAAACACCTAACTTAGGGACCTTGCCATTATCCTGTCCTGCAACCATAAAATATATTTGGGTACCGATCAGGAAGACTAAGTAGGGTGTGAGTATAACTTAATTGGAAACCACCAATGGGGTCTAAACCAGTATCCAGTCAATAACAACTATATTTAGTTATATAAAAAAATAATTACAATGTATAAATAAATATTTATCACATCATCAATTTATTATTTATTTAACCACATAAATTCCCTAAGTTTCCGAGGATACCCGAACCATAATACCTACTTAATCCAATGGAAGAATATAAGCTCTCCCTAAGGGATATAATGTTCTATAATTCCACTATTACCATTATATATCTCAAATCAATATCATAATTCCATTTTTTCCATTCTAGATCTCAATTTTTAAATGAATTTCATTGTTTACATTCATAATTTCATTAATTAATTTAACAATTAATTAATCATCTCAATCTCATAAATTAACTCAAAAAGTAATTAATTTTCTCAATCTCATTAATTAACTCAAAAATTAATTAATCTTCTCAATATCATTAATTAACTCAATAATTAATTAATATTTTCAATCTCATTACTTTACTAAAAAATTAATTAATCTTCTCAATCTTATAAATTAACTCAAAAAATATTTATCCATATCAACCTTATTAATTAACTCAAAAAATAATTAAGCATCTCAATCTTATTAATTAAATCAATAATTAATTAATCATATCAATATTATTTAATTTTTAATTCAACATTTAGTTTATCATATCAATTCCATTAATTAATTTTCCAATTAATTAATCAAAATTTACCATAACAATAATACCATAATCAATTCATCAATTAATCATTCAATTACCAATTTCAGTATCCAAAAATCAATACATCAATTAATTATTCGAATTCAAAATCTCAATTTCCTGTAATTAATCCATCAATTAAGTATTCTAAATTCACAATCCCAATAAATCAGTAATAAATTTAATAATTAATTATCCCTATTTCAAGATCACATTATTCAATCAAATACTCAAACCTTTAGTTAATTAATTCAAATCGTTAGTTTAAAATTTCTTAACAAACCCTGTAAATTATACAGTTACATACATGTAATTTAAATCATGACTGTGATATTTGAATAATAGACTACCTACCTAAATTCGTTGATGAACGATCTCCCAATGGAAATCCTCAATTCGAGCATTACAAGGAAGTAGAATGAGATCCAGATCTACAACCCTAAATAAATATTGAACAAATCAATATTTTTAAATTATAGATCTAGATCTACAATCCTAGATCTAGATCTAATAAAAATAGGAAGAACAACCCTTTCTCAAATGGGAGAAAAATAGAAGAGGAATAAGAATCCAAGTGGGATAGGATTATCTTACCGGGAGGTGTTAAGATCTTTGATCCAGGCTTCAAATCATGAAAAACGATGGTTGGGAAGGCTTGGAATCTGTCAGGGAGAATCTAAAATTATGAAATAACATATAGGGTCGAATGGGGGTCGAATAGGATGATATTCGAGGGTTTGAGTGATTTAAAATATAATTTTCGGGTGAATTAAATTCTCACGCATAGTTTTCTAGGTAGGGGTGCATGGTTTCCCAAATCATGCACCTAAACCATTGTAACACCCGAGACTTTTATGTTATATAAATCATAAAAGGAATCTTTTACTACACAACACTTTCTTGGCTTGCTTTACACGAAATTGTGACTTCCTCGATAGCTTGCGTCGTACGCAATACCGAGTTTCACTAAACAACGATATGCTATTAAAATATTATTAAAACTAGCCGTTATGAATAGTAATAACCACTTTTTGAAATTTTATAAATTTTGTTTTTCAAAATGGTTTTCATTTTTTGATTCGGAATATCGAAATTAGCCTGGGGTGAAATTTTGGTATTTTTCTGAAAACTTTCAATTTTTTGATGAATAGTGAAACCACTAAGTGGTAGGTTAAAAACTAAATTTTGCATAAAACTTAATTTTACCGCTTCTGTGAATGGAATTTCGAAAATCCGACAGACACGGTTGATATCAGTAAGTAAAATGTGGTTCAATTAGTTAAAAATAATTTTTTGGTGAATAGTAACTTTTTTCTTTTTTTACCGCGGTTAATAGTAAATAGGGTAACTAAGGGTAAATATGATATTACTATTACCCTAACACATGTCCTAATTCTATTGGATAAGTGTAATTAGACCAAAAACAACCTTATGAATATAATATGACCATTTAGGTCCACTTGGATTAGATTATGACATTTAATATTATTTTATTTAATGAATAGTTAAAATAGTTAAAATCAAAGTTTAATAACTAAAACATTTTTAATATAGGTTTATACATAAGATAAATTCAATTATAAATATTAATTAGAAAGCTAAAAATATTTCCTACATAATGATATTTTATTTATAATTTTTAGACTTTAAATAAATTAATTTATTTATGACACAACGATGATGCAGTAATTACCCTTTTAAGGAAATGTTAACATAATTGATGTTATAAATGCCCAAATAAATGTAATTTGAGACTTTTTATGAATTCCACTATTTTTCTAGGTTACTATGATATATTAGTGTTGATTTAATCAACTTTTTTTGAACATATAATTCTGTTATGACTTTCAAAAAAATCATATATCAAATAGTGTCAAAATTGACACAAAATAGTTTTTAAATCAAATATTATATTATTAATTGTTATTTTATTTCTAAAAATATAAGGTTCGGCCAAATGACTTATATAAAGATATATATATTAATAATAAACAACTTGGGGTTCTTTTGGCATGTTATAGTAAGTGTATTAACCATATAGTGTAAGAAAACAAAAAGACACGGTAAAAGTTAAATTATTTAACTTAGAGTTAAATCTAATTGATAAGGTTAAAATAATAACCTAAACTTGTCTAAATCCTATTGGTTGATAGGATTTCGACCCATCCCCACTTTAGCCTCAAAATAAGACCCTTTGTAACCATTATAAACCGATTTTGACTTTAATATAAAATAATATTTTGAGATATTCTTAAGGTGCCCCTCTCCTCCCTTATAAAAGGGGACCTCCTCCCCCTCCTCCTCACACCAATTTGAGCACTCAAGCTCGGCCAAACCCTGCCAAAATCCCTTCTCCACTTCCCTAGAATAATCCTACAGGTCCTGGTCTTCTTCAAAGACCAATCTTAGTTCCCTAAGTGGAGGATTCAAAGAGGCGTTTCAAAGAAGAGGTAATATCCATTACCGATCTTTTCAATTTCTTTCTTCTTCAACTTCTTATTCTTTAGTTGTTTCATGATAAAGTAATAAAATCAGTATTACTTACATACTGATATGTTATTATAAATATTAAACAACCCTAATTCACCTTCTATCCATCCTACGGAAAAATGAAATCACCGCGCGTGCGTACGTACGGAATACCGTCTCCACGTCGTGGTGTAATCTATTTTCCACCATCACCTTACAAGGATGGGTATAATGGTGTAATGAGTAACTATATATGATTATTATAAAGTGATATTGATACTAAAATATTATAAATACACTTAAATACAATTCCACGATCATGGGAACAATATCATCGCTCGTGCGTACGTACGGAATACCGTCTCCACGATGTGATGCGACTTGTTCTACATGATCATCATTACATAGTAATTATATAAATGAATTGAATGAATAAATATGATATATGTTACACTAATACCATTCTGGATATAAGGTATCTATAACCTTAAAAGAATAATAAGAATTTATTCGGCAAAACATGCATAAGAACAAAAGGCAATAAAGACCCGAGTAACAAGTAACAATGAAATATTACTAATAAAAAGCTAAGAATATGACCATATATGATATCATATCAATATGTATGATTCTGGAATAAGTCAATAACATTATTTAAACCATTATACAGGAGCTTCGGACACGTACAAAGCAAATCGGACCTAAGGTAAGGGAAATATCACAATCTCATTTTTATCCGAGATTGTTTATACTTTAGTGTTTACTGGGGTGTATTTTATCATCCACATCCATGTTTCCTCAATATGTAATATTATTACCATCCACCTACAATTGTTTAAAATCCAATTTTACCCTTCGGTGAGTTTTTAGTAAAAGATATGAAAGGAATCTTTTGTCGTTTTTCGTATGAGGTACTTTTTGACTTTTCTGACAAAAGTACGAAGAATGTTTTTTTTAACTTATATGGCAAGAATGGATTTTTAAAACATTATTTCCAAGAATCTTCCTTTATAAGTTTTCAAGTTTATTTTTAATCAAATTCTTTTCGTTTATAATTGTATGACATGTTAAGAAAAGAAAAGTGTTTTTTTTTGAAGTAGAAAGGATATTTTCCTCGAGAATGGAGTTTAAATGTTTTATCAAAATTATTTTCCATCTAAGATAATATAGGGTTCTGTTTTTATCCCTATTATTACATTGATTTGATTATGTTTTGAGGGAATTATTTTTATGAAGTCATTTACCTTATAGGATTTGTTTTATGATGTCATGATGTTTCAAGAATCCCATTTTTGTTATATGTGTTATGCGATGATGTATGATTTATGATTATGTGGCACACATAAGAAAGGATTCATTATAAGATGGGTGGGACCTATATCTCCCTCCAATGCATTGGGTAAAGATTTATATCTCATGAGATAGACATGGCTGGAACGGAAGGTTATTTCGGTTCAGTGATACAGGACTGAAACGAGGAGTGAACTCGGTTCAGAAATGGACTTTGTCCGCTAAGATAGTCTTGGCAATGAGTCATGACTAACAAGAAATGATTTTCCATGATTATGTGTGCATGCCACAAAGTTTCAAGTTTCATGTTATGATTATGGGGATCTCATTTTCACTTCTATGATTTATTCCATGTTAAGATATTATGATCTCTTTTGCAGGTTATGATTTTCAAAAAAGATATGATATGATTTTTATTTCCTTTATTTGCCCTTGCTGAGCATTTGAGCTCACCCTTTTTTGTATGTTTTCTTTTCCCCAGGTCAGGAAGATGGATATTAAGTAGAATATGCTAAAAGGGACCCTAGATATGATGAAATAAATGGGAGTCACTGTAGAAGATTTATGAACCAGTTGTTTATGTTTCCTAGTTTCTAAAGACATTATACCTATACGGTCCTTTGTGGTTTTTTCATATGTTGTAATAAGTGTGCTTCAATTTTGACGTATTAAAAATGTATGTAAAGTATGGGTCGTTATAGTTGGTATCAGAAGAAAGGTATAGTCAACCTTTGGAAACTAGGATGTGAAAGCCTTAGTAATAACCCTAAGGATAAGTCTAAGCATAGAACACAATCTTAGTGTTTTAGAAATGGCCATGAATAACCTAGGATAAGACCTTAAGAGTGAAAATTTTATCCTTGAATTATGTTTTCCTATTATAATTAGTGTTGCTCACACTATTCTTCTTGGTTTTAGTCAATGGCTGGAACCCGAAGGAACCGCGTTAATGCGGAATGTGATGGGCAATGCAATGATTGTCCCCCTGAGCAACCAAACGATATGGGAGATGGAATGAAAAATCTTGTAGCCATGCTCACACAACTTTCTCAAGCTATGAATCATGCAGGACTTCCAAACGAGCAAAGGAAGGAGCAACATTCTGTTGAATCCTTCATGAGGCAGTGTCCACCTTCTTTCAGCGGGTCTACTGATCCATTAGTTTCTGAACAATGGATTAGTACTACTGAAAAGATATTTTCAGTTCTTCAATGTTCTGAACATGATAAAGTCATCCTAGCAGTGTATCGTTTGGAAGTAGATGCTGATCAATGGTGGAATCTTATTAAGAATACGAGGCAAAGGGATGAAATTGAGTCCATGGAATGGGAAAAGTTCAAGAACTAATTTTTCAATAAGTACTTCCCTCGTATTCTCCGAACAAAGATGGAGAAAGAGTTTCTTGAACTGAAGCAAAGGGATGATGAATCTGTTGGTACCTATGAAGAAAATTTTACAAGACTTGAAAGGTACGCTTCTGGTATTATTATCCAACCTGAGAGTAAGATCGATCGATTCTTTAGTGGCTTAAAACCAAGTCTTCGAAGGGCGTTAGCCATAAGGGACTTCAATAGCTATGAGGAAATCATTCGATGTGCTCTCAAAGTCGAGATGGAGATTTGAGTAACCCATCTGTCATATGGGTTTGATAAGAAGAGAAAAATGGAATTCAAAGGAAAATCTAAAGAGCACACTGAAAAGAAGATGAGCTTTCCCTTATGCTCAAAGTGTGGAAAGAAACATGGACGGAGTTGTCTTAAAGGGACAAGTAAATGTCTCAAATGTGGAAAGGAAGGTCATCGGGCATTTGAATGCTGCGATAATGGGAAGAAGATGTCTGATGATGCAAACAAAGGAAGGTATACACAGAATGAACCTACTACACTTCAATGTTTCAAGTGCAAGGAGATGGGGCATTATGCCAATCAATGCCCAAATCCAAGGGTTGATGATGATGGTCGACGTCAACAAACTCTTAAGGCTAAAGACAAAGGAAAGTCACATGCAATTTCTATCAGCGATGTGGAGTATGATAACGAAGTGGTGAAAGGTACACTTACCATCCACTCTAAAGTAGAAAATGTTTTATTTGATTCTGGATCCACCCACTCTTTTATTTCTGAAGAATTTTCTAAGGGTATCGTCGTATTACCTCAACAATTAGATGTTGAGTTAGCTGTGATAACACCTAATGGCACATCAATCGCATCAAAAGTTTATAATTCTTCTCGAATTGACGTTTGTAGGAAAGTGCTTCATGCAAATCTTGTGATCCTTCCTTTAGTGGAATTCGATGTGATTCTTGGCATGGATTGGCTTTCTTTATACAGAGCTCATATCAATTTCCAAAGAAGGGAAGTCACATTTCATATTCCAGATCAATCTATGATCGTCTATCAATGCAAGGATGAACATAACCTTCCAGTGGAAATTTCTTCCATTTTATGGGTATTGATTCCACTAAATGAAGGTTATTTATCTCAAATGGTTGGTGAGAAACTCGTGATTAAGAATATACCCATCGTACGGGAGTTTGATGATGTCTTTCCGGAGGAATTACCGGGTCTTCCACCAAATCGTGAAGTTGAGTTTTCAATAGAACTCATACCGGGTGCTTTGCCTATTTCAAAGACACCTTATAGAATGGCCCCAATTGAGTTGCAGGAATTGAAGAAGCAACTCCAAGAGAATCTTGATAAGGGATTCATACGCCCTAGTGCGTCACCTTGGGGAGCACCTGTTCTATTTGTTAAGAAGAAAGATGGATCAATGAGACTCTGCATTGATTATCGAGAACTTAACAAGATCACTATCAAGAACAAATATCCTCTCCCACGCATTGATGACTTATTTGACCAACTACGCGGATCTCAATACTTTTCCAAGATTGATATTCGTTCAGGGTATCATCAATTAAGGGTCAAAAGGGAGGATATACCAAAGACGGCTTTCCGTACAAGGTATGGACACTATGAATTTATAGTGATGCCATTTGGTCTTACTAATGCCCCTGCTATCTTCATGGATCTAATGAATAGAGTCTTTAGAGACTATCTTGATCAATTTGTGGTAGTATTTATAGATGATATTCTTTTCTATTCAAAGAGCAAGGAAGAGCATGAAGATCACTTGAGAATTATATTGAAGACCCTGAGAAAGGAGAAGCTTTATGCAAAATTTATCAAGTGTGAATTTTGGCTTCAAAAAGTTGCATTTTTGGGTCACATAATCTCAAAAGAGGGGATATCTGTGGATCCAGCAAAAACAGAGGTTATCGAAAGATGGTCGAGACCAACAACAGTAACTGAGATCTGAAGTTTTCTTGGTTTGGCTGGATATTATCAATGTTTTGTAAAAGATTTTTCACGATTATCTAACCCACTCACCAAGTTGACTCGGAAAGGAGTTAAGTTTGTTTGGACAGAGGAATGTGAAGAGAATTTCAAGGAGTTGAAAAGAAGGTTATCCAGTGCACCTGTGCTCACACTGCCTTGTAGTGTAGAAAGGTTTGTGATCTACAGTGATGCATCCAAGAAGGGATTGGGGTGTGTTCTTATGCAAAATGATATGGTGATAGCTTATGCCTCACGACATTTGAAAATCCATGAGCAAAATTACCCAACACATGATTTGGAGTTAGCTGCGGTAATATTTTCATTAAAGATTTGGAGGCATTGCCTTTATGGTGAAAGGTGTGATATTTATACTGATCATAAAAGTTTAAAGTATATTTTCACACAAAAGGAGCTGAATATGCGTCAAAGAAGATGGTTGGAGCTGATTAAGGATTATGACTGCTCAATCCATTACCACCCTGGGAAAGCAAACAAGGTGGCAGATGCATTAAGTCGACAAGACCATGCTAGTTTATCCATGATGAGGATCACAAAAGATCCAATATTTATGGATTTACAAAGGATGGATCTTGGAATTATAATGGAAGGGGAAAAATCTTATCTTTCTCAAATGAATGTTCAACCATCTATACATGTGAAGATTAAAGAGGCACATAAAGAAGATGTCGAGTTACAAAAGAAGGTGAGAAATGTTCCTGAATTCAACCTTGATTGTGATGGGATAATAAAGTTCAGGAATCGGGTTTGTGTTCCTCCCATCCCCGAATTAAAGAAGGAGCTGCTGGATGAGGCTCATAGTTCTTCATTCTCTATTCATCCTGGAAGCAAAAAGATGTATAGGGACCTAAAATAGTACTTCTGGTGGGATGGCATGAAAAGAGATGTTGCTGAATATGTCTCTCGATGCTTGGTTTGTCAACAAGTTAAAGCTGAGAGACAGAAGTCTAAGGGGATGTTACAACCATTACCCATACCCAAATGGAAATGGGAAAACATCACTATGGACTTTGTCACAGGACTTCCTAAAACATCCAAAGGAAATAATGCTATCTGGGTCATAGTTGATCATCTTACAAAGTCTTCACACTTCATTGCTATTAGAGAGGATTTCTCTCTAGATCAGCTTGCCAGGATATATGTAAAGGAAGTGTTAAGATTGCATGGAGTACCACTTTCTATTATATCTGATCGGGATCCGAGATTTACCTCGATGTTCTGGTGAAGTCTTCAGCATACTCTGGATATAGAGTTGAGTTTCAGCACTGCTTATCATCCTCAGACAGACAGTCAGTCTGATAGAACAATTCGAACCCTAGAAGATATGTTGAGAGCTTGCTCTTTGGATTTCAAAGGAGGTTGGGATCAACACCTACCTTTGGTGGAATTTTCTTATAATAATAGCTTTCACTCCAGTATTCAGATGGCTCCTTATGAAGCTCTCTATGGAAAGAAATGCAGGACTCCAACTTGCTGGGATGAAGTTGGGGAAAGAAAGCTATTAGGACCTGATCTCGTTGATGAAATGGCAGAAAAGGTCAGATCTATTCAACAACACATAAGAGCAGCTCAAAGTCGACAGAAAATTTATGCCGACAACCGAAGAAAAGACCTAGAGTATGAAGTGGGTGATAAAGTGTTCTTACGAATATCTCCCTGGAAGAGGGTTATGAGATTTGGAAAGAAGGGGAAGTTGAGCCCTAGATATATCGGTCCTTTCGAAATACTGGATCGTGTTGGAAAGGTAGCTTGCCGATTGGCGCTTCCACCGAATCTCTCTCAAGTTCACGATGTGTTCCATGTATCTCTCCTGAGAAAGTATATACCTGATCCTTCACATGTACTCAGCTCAGAAGTTGTACCGCTGGAGCAAGATCTTTCTTATGAAGAACAACCGATAGAGATTCTGGATCGTAGCGAAAAAGTCCTACGAAACAAGACCACTCGATTGGTGAAAGTTTTATGGAGGAACCACCAATTAGAAGAAGCTACATGGGAGCTTGAGGATATGATGAGGGAGAGGTATCCTCATTTATTTGTTACAAAGTGACGAATTTCGAGGGCGAAATTCATTTTAAGGGGGGTAGAATGTAACACCCGAGACTTTTATGTTATATAAATCATCAAAGGAATCTTTTACTACACAACACTTTCTTGGCTTGCTTTACACGAAATTGCGACTTCCTCGATAGCTTGCGTCATACGCAATACCGAGTTTCACTAAACAACGATATGCTATTAAAATATTATTAAAACTAGCCGTTATGAATAGTAATAACCACTTTTTGAAATTTTATAAATTTTGTTTTTCAAAATGGACTTCATTTTTGGATTCGGAATATCGAAATTAGCCTAGGGTGAAATTTTGGTATTTTTCTGAAAACTTTCAATTTTTTGATGAATAGTGAAACCACTAAGTGGTAGGTTAAAAACTGAATTTTGCATAAAACTTAATTTTACCACTTTTGTGAATGGAATTTCGAAAATCCGATAGACACGGTTGATATCAGTAAGTAAAATGTGGTTCAATTAGTTAAAAATAATTTTTTGGTGAATAGTAACTTTTTACTTTTTTTACCGCGGTTAATAGTAAATAGGGTAACTAAGGGTAAATATGATATTACTATTACCCTAACACATGTCCTAATTCTATTGGATAAGTTTAATTCGACCAAAAACAACCTTATGAATATAATATGACCATTTAGGTCCACTTGGATTAGATTATGACATTTAATATTATTTTATTTAATGAATAGTTAAAATAGTTAAAATTAAAGTTTAATAACTAAAACATTTTTAATATAAGTTTATACATAAGATAAATTCGATTATAAATATTCATTAGAAAGCTAAAAATATTTCCTACGTAATGATATTTTATTTATAATTTTTAGACTTTAAATAAATTAATTTATTTATGACACAACGATGATGCAGTAATTACCGTTTTAAGGAAATGTTAACATAATTGATGTTATAAATGACCAAATAAATGTAATTTGAGACTTTTTATGAATTCCAATAATTTTCTAGGTTACTATGATATATTATTGTTGATTTAATCAACTTGGTTCGAACATATAATTCTTTTATGACTTTCAAAAAAATCATATATCAAATAGTGTCAAAATTGACACAAAATAGTTTTTAAATCAAATATTATATTATTAATTGTTATTTTATTCCTAAAAATCTAATTATCAGCCAAATGACTTATATAAGGATATATATATTAATACTAAACAACTTGGGGTTCGTTTGGCATTTTATAGTAAGTGTATTAACCATATAGTGTAAGAAAACAAAAAGACACGGTAAAAGTTAAATTATTTAACTTAGAGTTAAATCTAATTGATAAGGTTAAAATAATAACCTAAACTTGTCTAAATCCTATTGGTTGATAGGATTTCGACCCATACCCACTTTAGCCTCGAAATAAGACCCTTTGTAACCATTATAAACCGATTTTTACTTTAATATAAAATAATATTTTGAGATATTCCTAAGGTGCCCCTCTCCTCCCTTATAAAAGGGGACCTCCTCCCCCTCCTCCTCACACAAATTTGAGCACTCAAGCTCGTCCAAACCCTGACAAAATCCCTTCTCCACTTCCCTAGAATAATCCTAGAGGTCCTGGTCTTCTTCAAAGACCAATATTAGTTCCCTAAGTGGAGGATTCAAAGAGGCGTTTCAAAGAAGAGGTAATATCCATTACCGATCTTTTCAATTTCTTTCTTCTTCAACTTCTTCTTCTTTAGTTCTTTCATGATAAAGTAATAACATCAGTATTACTTACATACTTATATGTTATTATAAATATTAAACAACCCTAATTCACCTTCTATCCATCCTATGGAAAAATGAAATCACCGCGCGTGCGTACGTACGGAATACCGTCTCCACGCCGTGGTGTAATCTATTTTCCACCATCACCTTACAAGGATGGGTATAATGGTGTAATGAGTAACTATATATGATTATTATAAAGTGATATTGATACTGAAATAGTATAAATACACTTAAATACAATTCCACGATCATGGGAACAATATCATCGCTCGTGCGTACGTACGGAATACCGTCTCCACGATGTGATGCGACTTATTCTACATGATCATCATTACATAGTAATTATATAAATGAATTGAATGAATAAATATGATATATGTTACACTAATACCATTCTGGATATAAGGTATCTATAACCTTAAAAGAATAATAAGAATTTATTCGGCAAAACACGCATAAGAACAAAAGGCAATAAAGACCCGAGTAATAAGTAACAATGAAATATTACTAATAAGAAGCTAAGAATATGACCATATATGATATCATATCAATATGTATGATTCTGGAATAAGTAAATAACATTATTTAAACCATTATACAGGAGCTTCGGACACATACAAAGAAAATCGGACCTAAGGTAAGGGAAATATCACAATCTCATTTTTATCCGAGATTGTTTATACTTTAGTGTTTACTGGGGTGTATTTTATCATCCACATCCATGTTTCCTCAATATTTAATATTATTACCATCCACCTAAAATTGTTTAAAATCCAATTTTACCCTTCGGTGAGTTTTTAGTAAAAGATATGAAAGGAATCTTTTGTCGTTTTTCATACGAGGTACTTTTTGACTTTTCCGAAAAAAGTACGAAGAATGTTTTCTTTAACTTATATGGAAAGAATGGATTTTTAAAACATTATTTCCAAGAATCTTACTTTATAAGTTTTCAAGTTTATTTTTAATCAACTTCTTTTAGTTTATAATTGTATGACATGTTAAGAAAAGAAAAGTGTTTTTTTTTTGAAGTAGAAAGGATATTTTCCTCGAGAATGGAGTCCAAATGTTTTATCAAAATTATTTTCCATCTAAGATAATATAGGGTTATATTTTTATCCCTATTATTACATTGATTTGATTATGTTTTGAGGGAATTATTTTTATGAAGTCATTTACCTTATATGATTTGTTTTATGATGTCATGATGTTTCAAGAATCCCATTTTTGTTATATGTGTTATGCGATGATGTATGATTTATGATTATGTGGCACACATAAGAAAGGATTCATTATAAGATGGGTGGGACCTATATCTCCCTCCAATGCATTGGGTAAAGATTTATATCTCATGAGATAGACATGGCTGGAAGGGAAGGTTATTTCGGTTCAGTGATACAGGACTGAAACGAGGAGTGAACTCGGTTCAGAAATGGACTTTGTCCGCTAAGATAGTCTTGGAAATGAGTCATGACTAACAAGAAATGATTTTCCATGATTATGTGTGCATGACACAAAGTTTCAAGTTTCATGTTATGATTATGGGGATCTCATTTTCACTTCTATTATTTATTCCATGTTAAGATATTATGATCTCTTTTGCAGGTTATGATTTTCAAAAAAGATATGATATGATTTTTATTTCCTTTATTTTCCCTTTCTGAGCATTTGAGCTCACCCTTTTTTGTATGTTTTCTTTTCCCCAGGTCAGGAAGATGGATATTAAGTAGAATATGCTAAAAGGGACCCTAGATATGATGAAATAAATGGGAGACACTGTAGAAGATTTATGAACCAGTTGTTTATGTTTCCCAGTTTCTAAAGACATTATACCTATACGGTCCTTTGTGGTTTTGTCATATGTTGTAATAAGTGTGCTTCAATTTTGAAGTATTAAAAATGTATGTAAAGTATGGGTCGTTATAACCGTGAACCTTTTCTATAGTGGTGCATAGTTACTCCTAAAAGGGGGAACAATTTGAAAAATCTTCTACCAACCATGCAACTCCCCACTGTCAAAGGTTTTACATTTTTGTCGGCAGGGGTGTATGATTTTCCCTAACCATGCACGCTGACCATAAACAGCTCTATTTCATTCATTTTTCTCAAATTTTCACTTAAACACACCCCAAATTAATACCCAAACAAAGAGTACTCATTTCAAGGTAAAAGAGTACCTGAAGTCAAGCCTGAATCATCTACATAAAATCTCAGGATCTTACAACCAATGATACCCATCATCCCACACATCAACCAGAAGTAACCATCGAAGTCAAACCACACCTCGTCACTATACCACAAATCCAAGTGGGGAAAAACTTGAAGTAGAGGAACTTCTCCCTAGTTCGTTATGTGGGTTCCACTCTAAAGTATCCATAGATGAACCAAAACAATGTTGATGAGGGTACCACTCTAGTGTCAAAAGGACTCACACCCAAAATAATGAGGGATCACAGTCGATAAGGTAGAGTTCCCACAACCATATCGATGGGGGGGTCTATAATTTATAGGTTGAGGACCTACACCCTATCTGATATAGGGGGTTCCACTCAGAAGTCTGGGACCCAAACCCTAGTATGATAGGGGGTACCACTCTAGGTCATTGAAGACCCATTACCTATACGATAGGTGGTTGGAATCATAAGTTTATGACCCACACCTTGATATTATAGGGGGTACCACTCTAGGTCATCAATAACCCACGCCCTATCTGATAGGGGGGTTCCACTTGAAAGAGTCCTTTGGTGATTCTGTCTAATCACTGTCGTCATTGAACATCCCCTAAGTATGTATCATGCCCAGAAAATTTCATATCATATCTCCAAATCCCCAACCAAGGGAACCATCATGTTTTACATTGAAAAATACTCAGGATAGGATATTTGTGGGCCAATATTCGAGTTTAAACAAAGAAGATACATATGATTAAAGTTTCCTAAAAATGGTTCATGGGATAGATGATATGTGAGGGGAACTAAACAGTGTGTGGTCCCACTCCACCACCTTGCCACATCCCTGGATGGCACATGGATTCATCTCATGTAGTAGTATACTTCATATAGGTGGACTACATGGGGTGTCCAGGACAACTGGGACCAGGTCATTTCTTGCTTGTCGTGTCCATGTACTGGACCCCATATTCACGTACTTGAGTACACGATATGTTGATCCACATGGGGCACCACCAATGTGATCCGGCCATGTCCATGTACCCATAATATGGCATGTGCCTACTTGTGTGATCCATCACATGGATCACTCACATGAAGACGGTGGTACACAACGTGTTGGAGATGTACACGCTATGCCATCCTTATAGAATTCCAAAACCTTATCCACCACCACTAAAGGGAAACAATTCGTGTGTTCATCCTTGAAAAAAATGTGTAGGTGGGTTTTCACAAGAATCTTTAGATATGATTTCCATGCCTGAAATCTTTCCATATGCTATGATTTTGGCCTCCAATCCACTCGAAAATGGAATATCTAACCATGGTTTGTGCTTTCCGATCATCGTTCACTGGAGAATGACCATTGGTGAAGCGTCGAGGTTTCACTATATGTTATGCACTCCACTGTGCCTCACCAACTTAAATTTTTTTATCTCAAACCACCAAAACAAAATCATTTATTCATAAATATCCTAGATCTATGCCCGGTTCATAAATCCTCTCCTTATTCATGAAACCTCTATTAATCCAGGGGTCTGATCAATTTCAGTACCACCCAGCAATTGTCGAACCGGAACCTCAGGGTCTAATCAGTGAATAATGTGAATAAACAAGTTGTAAATCATGAAAACAAATTTCTATTGATCTATCTAAATAATTCTTGGACAATTGATCAAGAAAATTTATCCTGTGGTTATAAATAATTGAAAACAATTTAATTTTTATACACAAGCACATGCAAAGGTTGAACAAGGGAGAAAATTCAAGAATGGTGATCTATATACTCAATAACTTAATTAAAAGGGCATTAAATTACCAAATTAAGAGTCCTATATTGATTTGGATCGTTCACTAATGAAGAACACACCTTCCAATGATTGATATAAGTTGTTGCATTCACTACATTCTAATCTTCTCCTATACGGAGTTTCATCTTCATCTAACATGATTCGCCAATGGAGGAGGGAGGAGAACATTGTAGGAGAATTATCGGATTATGAGGATAAACCTATCAAATTTTCCATGATGATAAATTCATAAGAACATATTAGGTCAAATGGGTTTAATTAATTAATTTAATAAATTAATTAAACTCACTAAACATACCAACAATGGATGAGGGATCTAAACACACTGTGAAAACCCATTTTAGGTCACACCTAGGGTAAACACTGCATTTCAAACTCAACCATGACCTCATATTTCCAATCAAATATTCCTTTTAATAGTTATCCCATTTTCTTTAGGAAACTATGTGTGCAAAATATAAAATATATTTAATATTTATTATAAAATTGATTTTTGGCACACCAGGCCTCAAAATCATGTGTTATCTCAGCACCTAAATCTGAAAATATATATATAAATATTTCAAAGTCTTACAAGGAAAATAATAGGTCTCTAAATCATTCCCTCCTTCAAGATTTTCATCCCCAAAAAGAAAAAACTAAGCAAAAAACTTAGGATACTGAGCTCTCACTTGCCTCTCCCACTCTGAGGAACTATCTTTAAAATTCCTATAGTTCCACAACACATAAACCAAGGGGATGGACCATCCACATAGAGTCCTATCCTGCCAATCCTCTATCACCATGAGGTTTTATGAAAATTTGGATCTATACTCAATGTACAGCATGCCTCATTCGATGATGTGCATGGGGTCATGCACATACCACCTCAAATGCAACAGGTGAAAGACATCGTGTACCCTCTCCAGCTGTTTGGGTAGGGCGAGGTGGTAAGAAACTTCTCCAACCCTCTGCATGATCTCTAATGGCCTCTTTCCTTTCCAAACAAACCTCTATATTCCTCATCTTTGGGATAATCTCCGGAAAATGTGGTCTCCATACTTAAATTCCAAATTCCTATGATGAATATTTGTGTAATATTTCAATCTAATATGGGATTTCCTTATCTTCTCACAGATGACCTATAATTTCTCTCTCATCACCTGCACTATCTCTAGGCCCACAATATGTAACTCACCAATCTCTATCCATCACAAGGGTGACCTACAAGGTCTATCATACAGGGCCTCAAAAGGTTCCATGCTGATGGTTGAGTGATAACTATTGTTGTATGTAAACTCTACCAAGGGTAGGTGATCCTCCCAAATCCAGTCGAAGTCTAACTCGCAAGCCCTTAACATATCATCCAATAACTAGATATTTTAGTCAAGCTAACCATCATTTTGGGAAATAAAGGATATAATCATCCTCATTTGGGTCTCAAATGCCTCATGCAATCCTCTCCACAATTGGGACATAAAACACACATCATGATCAGAGACAATCATCAATGAAAATCCCATGAAGAAGAAAGATCCCATGTACTTACAACTGCACCAAACTCTCCACCAAACTCTACTTCCTGATATCAAGGAAGTGCATCAACTTCATGAGTTAGTGAACTATCAACCATATGGAATCATGGCCCTTCCCAGTGTGTGTAATTATTATTACAAAGTCCATGGATATGTCATCCCACTTCCACTCTGGGATCTGTAGGGGCTATAAAAAACCTTCAAAAACTTATTTCTCAACCTTTACCTACTAAGAGGTGAGGCACTGAGAAACAAACTTAGCTATGATTCATCTCATTTAATACCACCAAAACTTCTATTAAAGGTATCTATACATATTTCCCACACCTATATGTAAAAATAGAGGAGATGTGTGGAACTCCTGCATCACCTCCTCTCACAATGTGATTGGAACCACTATCTGCCCCTGGATTAGGATAACATGATTCCCCCTTCAGAATATTCATCTGGTGAGTCTAAAGTGGATATATAATCATGTAAGACCTCATAGTCAATTTCTACCATTTTTGAATCTCTCTCACACTCAAGTATTTAAGGAGTCAACACTATCAACTAAAGAGAATTTATACTCTCATATTCCACCAAGTTCAGTTATAAGGAAGATAACTACTCTGAAGATTCCAGCACTAAGAATTACTGGGACTTCCTGCTGAGGTAATCTTCTACAAAGTTTCTCTTTACTAAAGTATAGACTATCTTAAATTCATAGTTCAATAAGAACTCCAACCAGTGTCACTATCTTAGGTTTTGGTCCCTCTGCATAAAGATGTAACTGAGACTCTAGTGGTCTGAGTAAACCACAAAGTGATATCCCAAAATGTATTATCTTAACATCCTCAGGGAGAAGAATACTACTTATATCTCTAGGTGATTATTTGTGTAGTTTTTCAAGTGGGATCTTAATTTCCTCAACTCGTATAGGATAAATGTTTGTCACTGTTTCAGCACACAACTGAGCCCAGAACCTGAAGAATTGTAATATACTATGAACTCCAAGCCCTCATCTGGTATTCTCAACACTACATCACTCATAAAACTCAAACTAAACTTTTTAAAGGGTCTTTGGAACTACTCATATAGGTAAATAACTTCCAGGGTGATCAAATGGGCTATGATTCTAGAGAAGTCTACCAAAAACCTCATGTATTACCCTACCAAGACAAGAAATATTTTCACCTCTAACACACTCTGAGGTGGATCCCAAGAAATAACTATATTTATCTTTACTGGTTCTGAAATCTTGGCCAATTTTTGCCTATCTATCATTACAAGTTCCAATGCTCTGCTATTGTGTATAGCAGTACTCGGGTCGAATCCTCAGCGATGATACTTTTTTAATAGTCAAATGTTTTTAGTTGATTGTATTTTGATTAGGGAGTTTGTTTATAGAGATTAAATGAAGTGATTAATGATTGGTGTTTACTTTAATAATTTGATAAATATTGTTTTGAATTCTTTTTTAGGGAGTTAATCATGTGATGTCCTTGAGATTTTCTTGATATTGCATTTAAATTAACACCCACTTCACAAGATAACGTTGGATGGAATTCCTAAGTGTTAAGGATTTAATCCAAGACTTAACTTATCTTAGGGTTATAATATCAATCAGATATAATTAATGGTAGTGTATTTATGGTTCTAATAATCCATGTAAACTACATGTTAAACAAAACAATTCATTAATCCATGGCATGTTAAGTCCAACATACACAATGTTAAATTAAAGAATACTAATCGAGCAGAAGCTCTCAATCGCTTAACATCTCTAAATAATGACTCACACCAATGGTATATTTACTCATACATTAAGATATTTTTAAATCTGGTAATATATTTTTATGGTGATTAATTATAAATAGAACAAATAGAACATGATAAGAAAATATTTGTGCATCGAACACACACACACACGAAGGGTGATGAGAATTAAAAATGAACTTTAGATTGAATGAGAAAGTGAAAGAAGGAAGAGGGTTTTAACTTGATGTAAACTATTTTAAGAACATTAATGTTAAACTATAGAAGTTGGATGATAATTAGAGATAAGTAAGAAGAAACTTGCATTAAAACAAAATTACAAAGAAAAGACTTACAAGATTACAAATGAAGAAAAAAACAAAAGTAAATGAAATCAAAGAGAGAAGGAAAGGTCTTTCAAGTGAAAAATTGAGTATGGGAGGTCCTCCAAATAATTTTTAAAGGATTTTTTAGTGCCAATATGTGCTCATATCTTCTTAAATATCAACTCCTTTGAAGTAGAGGAGGGGGATGTATTTATAGCCCAAGGATGTGGACTGTTTGCATTCCCAATCTATCCCTCCACTTGGCTCGACGATTTGGACATTGAGACAGTATAATATAGAGATATCTACTTATTCAAATTTTTAGATAATAATATTGGATGACTACTATCAAAATTTGGAGGCATTTGTAATTTTGGATCCAAAGTTATGGCGGTTTTATTAAACAAAGTTAAACTGTCCATTTCAATCCATACTTTTTCGAAGGCCAAAATGTGAATGGGTTCATAAATAAAAATATGCCTTAAAATATGAACACTTTCTTTAAAAAAGTTGGACTCATATATCTCCTATTTCACACTTCAAAATATCAGCTTTATTGGATGATTTTATTACAAGATATGTCATGAATACTGTACTAATTTTATTTCCCGTCCAGAATGGTGGGATGAGTTTAAATGAATAATTTGGGCCCATTTTACTTTGATTTGGGCCTTGAAATTTTTATCCAAGACTCCTTACATTTTCCCCCAAACATTGGAGGAGAATAAATTAATTTGGACTTACTTATAGAGCCCATAAGTTAAATATTCATGGATTGGCCAGTTTTTTCATAGATTCTGTGGGTCTTCTTGTGTTGTCCATATGACCATTCAAATGGAATAATGGGCCAATTATTATTTGTAATTATATATGGGAAATTGAATAAGGAATCCTAAAAAACAAAAACCACACAATTTTTATCAGTAGGGTGAGAGTTATAAATAAAATAGTAAATTGAATCAATTAGACTACTTCTAAAAATGCTCAAAAATTATACTTAGTATTAAAATATTAATATTTCACACAAATTTTGCACATTTCATATAAAATCAGTAAAGGGGGTATATAATAATTCATGAAATTATTAATAACATCAAATCCCCCACACATAGTCTTGTGCATGTCATCATGTGCAACAAATATATAAACATGACAAAAATAATTTTCACTCACCATCAAATATTAAAATTTTGTTTTCCACAATTAGGGAGGTTTAGACAATATCACTCATCCATATTGAATTCCACCAAAAGTTGTTACAGAAAAAATGTTCAAAAAACAATTCATATTTTCATTCTCAAATTGAGAAATGAAAAATTGTGGCACACAAAACTTACTCTTCTCAAGATGAAAAAATTAATTTATGGAGCTTCATTCATTCAACAACAAAAAGTGAAAATCTTAGAGTTTGAAATATCTCTTAGATTCCACTACCTATCCAAATTGAACAAGAATCAATAGGTCTTTTGAAGGGTTTTATCTATGGCTTTGGGACAGTATGAATATAATGTCCAAGAGAGAGAAGAAGAGGGGTAAAACACTAACATGGAAAAAAGCAATGAACTTTTTAAGGAAATGGAAACACATATTTATGAGGGAATGAAAATGTGAAATAAGACACAAAAGTGTAAGGAAATATGAATGGAATGAAAAGATGAAATTTTTAAAAAACACAAAACTTCTCCCAATGACATAAGAATACAACGCAAGTGTTAATTTTTTTTTATTTTTTTTTCTCTTTTTTTGAATGTTGAACTTGAAATAGATCTCACACTCATATCCCAACCCATGATTGATCTCCTCAAGAAACTAATTTTAATAGTTATAACAAGATCAAAGGCTGAGAAATAGTGATTTTTGACCTACCGAAGAAACAACCCAATTTGTTTTTTAGTTTTTTTATTTTTTTTTCATTTTTTTACTTAATTTTTTTGAACACTTATCCTTAAAATTTGAACAATATGTCATAAGAATATATACATTCTCAAAACCCACTTAAGGACAACTTCTCCCCCACACTAAAATAAATTATTTCCCTCAAGAATATGATAAATCATTGAAAATCAATAAAAGGACACCCAAACAATGAAATATATTCCCCCCCACATGTAAATTTCAAAAAAAAATTATGCAATGAAAATACATGTTGATATTGGGTGGGATAAGTTATTGGGCTTGTAATGTGTATATTAAATAAAATGTTTTCATAGGCTTTAAGGGGCTTTCAAAATGAGGTTTAATGTAAGGGAAATGAGAGGATATTTGGCTATTGTGTTTCTCATGTGGTTCAGAAAATGCCTCTATCATTTTAATGTACACTAAAGTAAGAAATTCAGCTCGAAGGTCCACAAACTCAAGAATCACAAATGGGGGTGAAAAAAAACACTCATTTTGAAAATATGGCCATAGGTGGCCTTGGCATGAAAGCTAATTTTGTTCCTCACGGTTGGGGAAAATCAGTTTCCAAATCAAAAAGTGAGCATTCAAAATTTGTTGGTTTTGACACAATATTCTTTATCCAAATTTATGAAGAAACCGCAAAATTTTTAAGATGAAACCATGTATTTTGACTCCCAAAAATGGTTGGACAAAATTTTAAAATTGGAAGGTGAGTAAGTAGAACTCTTGTTTGTTCATTTTTTTTAATTTTTTAGGGTTTTTTTTTTGTTTTTAAATTACACACCCACAAAAAAGATAAAGAGTAAATAAAAATGTGATGAGGAAAGTGGTATAAAAACAAAATGAGAATGAGGGAGGAAGAAGAAGAATAAGAGAGAGAGAGAGAGAGAGAAGAGGAGTTAAAGGGAAAGAAGTTCCCCCTGGTTTGGATTTGGTGGGTTTCCATCTCCATCCAGTGGTGGGTCAAATGCAAAAGTTGGGGATCTGATTGAATTCAATGTGGTTACAGGATTGTGTGTCATATAATTGTGATTCTTTAACCGATGTCCATTAACTGTAAATATCCTTTTGGGAAAGGGGTCTTGGACTTGAACTGCACCAAATGGGTAAACATTAGTAATAACAAAAGGACCTTCCCAATGAGAATTAAGCTTACCTGGGTGACTTCAAAATCGAGAATTGAAAATAAATATCTTTTCACCTTCATGGAATACCTTTATCAGGATGTGTTTTTCATGGAGTACCTTAGCATTTTATTTTTATAGATTGGAATTCACATAGGACTCAAGTCGAAGCTCCTCCAGTTCAGCCAATTGAAACAATATTTCTTCACAAGATTTTTCACAATTAAAATTACAGGTTTTCATAGCCCAAAAAGACTTATGTTGGATTTAAACTGGTAAATGACATGCTTTACCAAAAACTTTCCTAAAAAGAGACATCCTAATAGGTGTTTTATAGGCAGTTCGATAATCCCAAAGTGCGTCACCAAGTCTTTCAGGCTAGTCTTTTCTGGGGGGGTTTACAATTCTCTCAAGCATTCTTTTTTACTTCTCTATTATAATGTTCATCCATGCCATTTGTTTGGGGGTGACATGCAGTTTAAGTTTTATGTACAACACCATTCTTTTTAAAAAGAGATTCCATGTTTCTATTACAAAAATGGGTTCCTAAGTCACTTATAAAGGCACGTGGTTTTCTAAAACAGTGGAATATGTGTGTCTTTAGGAACTCACTAACAGCATGTGAATCATCCTTTCTAGTGGGTTTGGCCTCTACCCACCTAGAAACATAATCAACCAAAATAAGAATGTATGAGAATCCATTGGAATGGGGGAATGGTCCCATGAAATCGATTCCCCAAACATTAAAGATCTCAAAGATTATTAAAGGATTTTGGGGCATTTTATTTCTTTTGAAAATTGTGCCAAACTTTTGGCAAGTGTGACATGATTGACAGAACTCATGCGAGTCCTTGAAGAGTGAAGGCCAGAAGAATCCAGAGTCTAGGACCTTTTGGGAGGTCCTTTTTGGTCCAAAATGTCCACCACCAGGCATTGAGTGATAGAATTATAAGATAGAAGAATTTTCATTTTCATCAACACATCTCGTAATTACCATGTCTACCCCAGTTTTCCAAAGTTTATTTTCTTTCCAAAAATAGTATTTTGAATCACTTTTCAACTTCTTTTTTTGTTCTTTTGATTTTTTTAGGAAAAACACCAGAAACCAAGTAATCTACAATTGGGGCATACCATGGTATTTTTGGAGTGAGAGATGAAAGGTGCTCAGTTGAAAATTCTGGATCAATTATTTCAGAATGAGAAGAATTACAAATTCTACTCAAGTGATCAGCCATATGGTTTTCTTTTCCTTGTCTATCTTTGATATCAAGGTCAAACTCTTGGAGCATTATGATCCATATTATTAGCCTTGTTTTTTAATCACTTTTCTTGAGTAAGAACATTATAGAAGAATGCTCTATGAATATGATGATTTTGGTACCTATGAGATAGGGATGGAATTTATCTAAGGAAAAAACCATTGATAAAAGTTTATTTTCAGTTACAGTGTAGTGATATTGATTTACATCCAATTTTTTTGAGGCATAACAGATGACATGACGAATTGTTTCTTTTCTCTGACCAAGAATAACCCCAACAGCTCTATTAGAAGCATCACACATCAACTGAAAGGGTAAGGACCAATCTGGGGGTTGAATTATTGGGGAAGATGTAAGAGAAGTTTTGAGTTCAATGAAGGCTCTCTTTCAAACCTCATCGAAATGGAAAGTGAAATCATTTTGGAGAAACCGAGTGAGTGGGAGGGAAATACTACTGAAGTTATGGATGAATCAACGATAGAAACCAGCATGACCGAGAAATGAACGGATGTCTCGAAAAGAAGTGGGTTCAAGAAGTGATTGGATAACTTCAATTTTGGCAAGAACAACTTCAATACCCTCTTTTGAAACTATGTTCCCTAGAATAATCCCTTTTGAAACCATAAAGTGAAATTTTTCAAAATTTAACACCAGGTTACAATTGAAACTCTTTTGAAGGACTAGAGAGAGAGAATGAAAGCATGATTCAAATGACTCACCATAAATGGTAAAGTCATCCATGAAGACTTCCATGCAGTGTACAATGAATTCAGAAAAGATACTCATCATACACTTCTAAAATGTTGCGGGAGAATTGCAAAGGGAAAAAGGAATTCTCATATATGCATATGTTCCAAAGGTTCAAGTGAAAGTAATCTTTTCTTGGTCCTGAGGTACGATTGGTATTTGGAAGTAGTCATTGTATCCATCAAAAAAGCAATAGTGTGACTTTCGGGCTAATCATTCTAGCATTTGATCAAGGAATGGTAGAGGGTAGTGATATTTTCGTGTTTCAAGATTACATTTTCAGTAGTCAATGCACACACACCATTTGTTTTTTACTCGAGTTGTGACTACCTCCCTATGTTCATTTGTGACAACAGTTATCCCACCCTTATTAGGTACAAATTGAATTGGACTAACCCATTCACTATCAGAAATTGGGTAGATAATACCATCTTGAAGAAGCTTGGTGATATCTTCCCTAACTACCTCAAGTATGAGTGGATTGAGTCTTCTTTGTGGTTGTCTAATTGGTTTGGATGATTCCTCAAGATGGATGTGATGCATGAAAAGAGTAGGGTTGATTCCTGGTATGTAATCTAGGGTCCAACCTAAGGACTTTTTGTTGTCCTCTAATAGTTGAACAATTTTGTACTCTTTAGTTTCGGTAAGTGAAGTAGAGATAATGATAGGATAAGAGAAATCATGTAAAAGGAATGCATATTTTAGGTGTTCAGAAAGAGGTTTTAGATCAGTATCATCTTTTATTTGTGGGTTATAAAACTCAGGAATGAAGGAAGGGTCTTTAGTTGCTTCAAGTTCATTTTCCTTAATACTGTCCAAGGTGGAGTAGTAGAGATCGGAGTTGATGTGGGATTTAATAGAGTTTTCATGTTCCAATAGATCGATGAAGTCTATAAATGAGAGGTCCACATCAACTTCACCATTTATGACTTGGTTAATCCTGGTTCAGATTTCACAAGATCCTTTATCATTTGAACATGAATAACAGTATGGATTGGGGTTCAATTGACTCTTAGAAGTGTACTCAGAAGCATGGATTGAGAATGCAGAGTGATCCTCAGATGGGTATCGTATGTCTTGGAAAATGTTGAACATGACTAGTTGGTCACAAAATTCCATGGATATGATGCCTGAATGGATATCAATCTTAGTTCTAGTAGTCATGAGGAATGTTATTCCTAGAATTAGGGGAGATAGAGAATATTTCGTCTCACCTTCTATATCAAGGATAGAGAAATCATCAGGGAAGATAAGATCATTCACACGAACAAGGAAATCCTCAATTATTCCCTCAGGAATGGTTGTGCTTTGATTGGATAATTGAATAACAAAACTTGTTGGATATAAGGGACCTAGACCAAGGTTGGAGAAGATGGATTTGGGCATGACATTAATTGAGGCTCCTAATTCTATGAGTGCATCATCAAAGTTGAAATTTCCAATTTGGCATGGAACAGTAAAGGTCTCTAGATCTTTGCACTTTATGGGAATAGACTATTGGGTGGAAACATTTTCAAAGGTCCTAAGTTGCCTCTTATGGGTACACAACTCCTTGAGAAACTTTGCATACTTAAGAATTTTCTTAATGGCATCTAAGAGGTTAATGTTCACTTAAACACGTCTAAACATTTCAAGCATTTCAGGATCAGGTTCAAAGGACTTCTTTGGCTTAGAAACGACTTGAGTAAAAGAAATTGGGTTCATAAATGGAATGGAAGGAGGTGGGGGAATGGTTTCAGAATCCTTTTCATGTATCTTTTTCTTTTCATTTTCTAGGTCAATATTCAAAGTGGGGTTGGAGTACTTATCTTGAAGAATATCAATTTGCTTCCCCAATCTAAGTGAAATTGAACTTACATTACCCTTGGGGTTGGGTAATGGTTGAGCTGGTAGTTGGAAATAATTTAATTGTTGTTGCTGGCTCAGGTGGGATGCAAGTTGAACAATTTGGGTTTCACTGTTTTTGAGGCCAGAATGGGTGAATGAAGAAAGATCTTCCACTGCACTTTCCCATGGTTTCTTGGAAGAATAGGCTTGTACAGGATTGGGATTACCTTGATTTTGATTCTTGGGAAAGCGATTGTATTGGTTTTGTAATTGGGAAGGCTCACTAGGATAGTGGAATCTAGAAGGAGGATTGTTCCTTTGTTGTTGAGGAACAAAAGGATAAGGTTTTTGGAAGTTACCAACACCTTGACCATATTGAAACTGGTTTGGGTTTTGATGAGGTAATTGAGGGGGATGAGAGACAGGATTACCATACCTCAATCCTTGGTTATAGGAAGAAGAGAAGGGCTCTGAGTGAGGTTGGTTGAAGTTTCTAATGAACTGACCTGATTGTTGAGGGTTGGGGTTCCGCTGAGCATATGCTGCATTGAGATCCATTGGTCCAGATGAACCAGATTTATCCTCTTGAAGTTGTGGACATGTGTTAGTTGTATGAGTTGGTGAGTTGTAGATCCCATAGTTTTTGACAGGTCCAGGAAACATTGATTGTGGAGAAGATGGGGTTGGGGCTTTGGATGCCACATCTAGTAGTCACACAAGACCTGTAAGTTCACTCATCCACTCAGTCATCTTTTTGGGATCCATGGATTGATTCTCTTGAACTTTTTTTACTTGATCATGTGCTCGAGTATAGAATTTTTGTGTGTTTGTATCCATGTTTCTTATGAGATCTCTTGCAGTTGCGAGAGTTTTATCAACAAGAGCACCGCCACTTGCGGCATCAATGACAGTTCTCTCCATAGCCAATAACCCCTCATATAAGTATTGTATCAAGAGTTGGTCTGGGATTTGGTGGTGTGGGCAAGTTGCAACAAGATTTTTGAACCAATCCGAGTACTCATGGAGCAATTCACTTGGGAATTGACAAATACCAATTATTTCTTTTCGGATAGAACCAGTACGGGAAGCAGGAAATAATTTCTCTAAGAAGAGTCACTTCATGTCATTCCATGTGGTTATGGAACCAGGAGGAAGGTAGTAGAGACATGACTTAGCAGTGTTAGCTAGGGAGAAAGATAATGCTCAAAGTTTTATTTGTTCCTCAGAAACCCCTTGAGGCTTCATAGTAGAGCACACCACTTGGAACTCTTTAAGGTAGAGATGTGGATCCTCACCGACTAGCCAGTGGAAATAAGTGAAAAGATGAATCAAATTCGATTTTTGTTCAAATTCGGCCTCTATGTTTGGATATTTAATACCAAGAGGTTGGTAATTCATATCAGGGGCAGAGAGTTATTTAAGTGTTTGTTCCCTAGGATTAGCCATATCTAATTCAATTGGTTGGATAAGGAATGGTTCTTGAATGAGTTTATTATCTCTTATGTTCTTCCGAATATTGTGAAGTGTTATCTCAATTTTAGGGTCAAAAAAATCTGAGGGATTGTTTGGGAGGCTACGGGGCATTCAAAAATATTTTAGAAGAAAAATTAAGACATGTTTTTCTTTGTTTTTTTTTCAGTTTATGATATTTATAAGAAGGCAGGATTTTCTTTAGGTTTTTTTTCAATTTTTTTTAATTTTCTTTTTTGGGTTTTTTTAAAATAACAAGAAATTAATGACTATATAAAGCACCATACCTAGAAACAAAACCATTTAAAATCTCTATTGATTGTCACCTATCGATCGTTCAAAGTTCTGATGCTTTTCTAATGTGTATAGAAGTACTTGGTTAGAATCCTCGGTGATGGTACTTTTTTAATAGTTGAATGTTTTTAGTTGATTATATTTTGATTGAGGGGTTTATTTACAGTGATTAAATGAAGTGATTAATGATTGGTGTTTAATTTAACAATTTGATAAAGATTGGGGTGAGTTCATTTTTAGGGAGTTAATCTTGTGATATCCTTGATCTTTTCTTTATATTTAATTTAAATTAACACCCACTTCAAAAGATAACATTGATTGGAATTCCTAAGTGTTAAGGCTTTAACCCAAGACTTAACTTATCTTAGGGTTCTAATCTCAATCTGAGATTGTTTATGGTAGTGTATTTATGGTTCCAATAATCCATGGAAACAACATGTTAAACAAAACAATTCATTAATCCATGACATGTTAAGTCCAACATACACAATGTTAAATTAAAGAATATTAACCGAGAAAAAGCTCTCCATCGATTAACGTCTCTAAATAATGACTAACCCCAATGGTAGATTTACTCATCCATTAATATATTTAGTAATCTGGTAATATATGTTTATGATTATGAATTATAAATATAACAAAAATAAGGGGATAAGAAAATATTTGTGCTTAGAACACACACACACACGAAGGGTGATGAGAATTAAAAACAAACTTTAGATTAAATGAGAAAGAGAAAGAAGGGAAAGGGTTTTAACTTGATGTAAACTATTTTAAGAACATTAATGTTAATCTAAACAAGGTGGATGAGAATAATAGATACTTAAGAAGAAACTTTCATTAAAACAGAATTACAAAGAAAAGACTTACAAGATTATAAATGAATAAAGACACAAAAGTAAATGAAATCAAAGAGAGGAGGAAAGGTATATTAAGTGAAAAATTGAGTATGGAAGGTCATAACAAGCCTTTTTAAAGGCTTTGGTCGTTCCAATATGTTCTCCGCTCTTCTGAAATGCCAAATCCTTTGAAGGAGAGGAGGGGGATGCATTTATAGCCCAAGGATGTGGACTGTTTTCATTCTCAATATGTACCTCCACTTGGCTCGACAATTTGGACATCCAAACATACGAATATAGAGATATATCCTTCTTATAAGTTGTAGATAATAATTTTTTCAGACTAATATAAAAATTTGGAGGTATTATTAGTTTTGGATCCAAAGTTATGGCAGTTTTATGAAACAATGTTAAAATGTCCATTTCAATCAATACTTTTTAGAAGGACGAAATGTGAATGGGTTTATCAATAGAAAGTTGCCTTCAAATATGAACACTTTCTTAAAAAAAGTAGGCCAACTATATCTCCTCTTTCACACTGAAAACTATCAGCTTTATTGGATGATTTCATCATGAGATATGTCATGAATAATGTACTGATTTTATTTCCCGGCCAGAATGGTGGGATGAGTCTAAATGAATCGTTTGGGCCCCTTGTATTTAGAGTTGGGCCATGAAATTTTTATCCAAGACTCCTTAAATTTTCCCCATAACTTTTTAGGAGAATAAAGGAATTTTGAATTCTTAATGGATCCTAGAAAGTAACTCTTCATGGATTGTCCAGTTTTTTCATAGATTATGTGGGTCTTCTTGTGTTGTCTATATAACCATTCAAATGGAAGAATGGGTCAATGATTCATTCTAATGATATGTGGGAAATTGAATAAAGAATCTTATAAAATAAGAACCACACAATTTGGATTAGTAGGGTTAGAGTTATAAATAAAATATTAAACTGACTCAATTGGACTACTTCTAAAAATGCTCAAAAATTATACTTAGTATTAAAACGTTATTATTTCACACAAATTATGCCCATTTCATATAAAATCAGTAAAGGAAGTATATAATAAGTCATGTAACTATTAATAAAATCAGGTTCCACAACTAAACCATTCTCATAAATGAAATTCCATATAAAGTTAATCTCATGAATCCAGAACTGGAACTTCAAGAGTTTCCCATAATGCTGGAGCTCTCAAAGAAAATGAAGAATTATCCTCAAGTGATTTACATGTTCCTCCTCTGATATAGAGTAGAAGAGTATATCATAAATGAATATGATAAAAAACTGGTCCAAGTATGGATGTAAAACCTGGTTCATCAAATATAAACATGGTGGGATTATTCATTACTCTAAAGGGAATCACTATGAACTCATAGTGTTCATAGAGACATCACAATGACAACTTTGGAATATCAGCCTTGAAAACCCTAAAATGGTGGTAGATAGACTATAGATTGGTTTTCAAGAACCATATCATGCCTCACAACTATTCAAAAAGGTTTTAAATCCTTAAAATGGGTACTTATTCTTTATCATGTCCTGGTTCAGATGATGATAATCTATGAAAAGCTGCAAGTTTGAGTCCACCTTTTTCACAAAAATGACTGGAGCCACCCAGGGTGACACACTGGGTCTAATGAAACATTTCTCTAAAAGGTCCTCCAACTATAACCGTATCTCTCAGGGCTTAGTAGGGTCCATATGATATATTGTAGAAGATATTGGAGCTCTGTAGTGATGCAATTCAATGAAAAACTCCATATCCCTCTTTGGAGTTATTCCCAAAACATCTTCAAGGAAGACTTCCATTTAATCCTTCACAACTAAATAAATCCAGATGTATGAAGATACTTCTAAAACAAGTGATATACATTCTAAATTATGGGTGATGTATTTCATCCTCCTACTCATGAAAATCCACTTTCCCTATCATAATATCTCTCTCACTAAAAATGAAAAATCTCACCCCATCAGTGTGTAGTCATATGACTTGTCGATGGTGATAGTCAATATAGGATCAAACCATAGAAAACCAATCCATACCAAATATAAAATCATAGGGTTCTATAGTGATTACTAAAAGGTATCATGTGAACCTTTATCCACCAAGAAGTAGCTTGCATTACCGAAAGATAAAATATACAGAAGAATAGTTCCCTGTAGGAACCTCAAGATGAAGATGTTGGACTAGCGCCTCAACTAGGAGATCAATATATCACACAAGTAGTACATAGATAAAAGAATAACTGAAACTTGCGACTATTAAAACTAAATTAAGAGTAGAAAACACACATATTTTACCTATTATCATCTCATATGTTGCGGGATCATAGACTTCCAAATCCTATAGCTGTCTACAGACCTAGATGCCAGCTCCCTGAGCTTGATGTGGACTACCTGGTGGTGGTTATGGAAGGATATCATAGTAGTATCCCCTACCCATAGCTCCTTCTACTCCTCTTCTTGCTTCGCCTTTCTAGGTACAACAGTATCCTTGCCTGGGATATCCCTGATCGCGGTGCTTCCTCTACTATGGTGGTCCATTAGCTATCTACCTCTGCTGATCAGTACATCAGGTTGGGAAGTCTCATGTCATGTGAACTCACCCATCACAAGTAAAGTACCACCCCTCTATGGGCTGCCCTGGTCCTCTAAATTTCCTCTAACCATGTGCCTAAAACTAATTACGGGAAAGTCTCCTATGCCCAGATCCTGGCACATGGTGTCTAATAGCTATTGTAGATGACTTAGCTATCTGGTGCCCACTGCCATATCTAGCTGTCTAGAATCCATATAAAAGAAAGATATTTGTCCCAAGTTCCCTCTTAAACACCCCAACATAGGTGGGTATTTACAAGGTAATAATGCTATCTCAGATCTCTCTATGGAGTCCCATCTCAAACTTCCATGGTCAGAAGTATCTAATGTAGATTATGCCAAGAGAGTACCACATAAGGTAAGTGAACCTTGTTGAATACTAAGCTACCATCATCCCAAACCCTTTTATCTCTATTATCTCCTAAATTAAGACTAAGAACAAGAAAGAGGGGTAGTACTATCTCATGGAACAATTATTGGAAGTCGGTCCATGAGAGTGTCGACTCATTGTGCATCTGCGTAACAATGCTCCACCAACACCCAAATACCATGTGGAAGAGGCTAGATACCTGTTAAACCATATGATCTATTAGGGCCCAAAAAATCATGAAGATATGGACCACTAAATCTATCCAATACTTTGTTTCCTATGGATCTTACTCTCTATGGAACCTCAACAGCCTCTAATGGTAGAACTCATTGAGCATACTAAGCATGTGCACATCCTTAGCCTTATCTAATGGGACAAAATGTGACTTAATAGGTACAGGTGCTAATACTTACCCACTTGGAGGAAGGGGATTGTGGTATGGATTCTGAACTGAGGCCTCATCACTCATTGGGTCATCATCATGAACTAGAGCCGGTATCCTATCTAGCTGTCATCATTGAGGGATCTAGAAATTTATCAAGTCATACCATGGTTAAATGAGAATATATATATATATATATATATATATATATATCAATGACAATTGGGAGATGACTCAAGAGGTAGAGTCAAATACTCAATCCTATATGATGCATGTACCATTAAACCCCGACAATAAATGTCTCGGAATGTAGAGTTAAAAAATAGGTTGTTAAGGTCCTGGTGAATGGATACATCAACTTCCACACCATCCCTGGATTCTCTGGCCTGAGCGCCACACCTGAGACACTTCAACACTATTTCCCTAAACCTAATAAAATACTCTCTAGGGGGATAGTGTGAACAATGTCCCAAAGAATGAACCTGATCTAATACCAATCTATCATAACCAGACCCAATCCATGGATTGAATTACAACTACCCCAAAGCCCACATCCAAAGGACAGGGGGTGGAGACAAGAATCTAAGGAATAAATAACTCAAGGAGGCCTTTTCCTAAGTAAATTTATGCACACACACAACCATCTCAATGAAAAAGTTCATAAGGAAATAGTAAAAGATTTAACACTACTATAAATTAAACCAAGGATGCATGAACCTCAAGATAGTACAAAAGTACAATAGTGTAAACTGAAAAGTAAAGGGGGATATATACACCCAACTAGAAATATGTCCCAACCTAGAAAAACTGGAAAAGTAAATAGTTGAAATAGTGCCCAACTCATGGTTCCCAAGATACAACCATTATACGTAGTCCAAGAACCCAGTATCCCTAAGATTCTAAATAGTCATGATTGACCTGTCCTTCATCTTCATGAGACACGACACATGTGGGAAAATACCATCCAGTGGTGAGTATATACATACCCAACATGACACACCAAAATATGAAGGGGGATTAGTAAGAGATAAAATGGGAAGAGAAAGATAGTTTATTCATGTTATAGTAAAAAATAATAGCTCAAACCAACAAAGAGTGAAATTTAGATCATACACGCACAAGGGGATAAACATAGTGAGTAGTTAAACTAATTATTGAGTATTCATCACCTATAGTAAGTGATTAGACTCATCCAACCACAAGAATCTAAACACATAAATCATGTGGCATAACCCATGCGTCTTCCCCTCTCATAGAAGGGGAATAACCAAATAAAAGGTGTGTATATGGAAGGATAGACATATATATGCTCAGTCTAAGAAGCCCAAATGAAAGAGTAATGGGATATCCATATCATAGATCTTCCCAACAAGAATAGTATCCAATAGTTCCAAAATTCCACCAATGATGCACAACATCTCACATGTCTTTGTAGATGTAACTATCCAAGTCAATCCACACCTTGTTACTATGACACACAGACAAGTGGGAACAAAATTGAAGTAGATGACCTGCTCTCTAGTGCGTCAGTTTGGGTTCCACTCTAAAGTATCTATAGAGGACCCACACCCATTCTAATGGGGGGTACCACTCTAGTGTTACGAGGACCCACACCCATACTAATGTGGGGTTCCACTAAATAAGGTAGAGGACACACATCCATATTGATGGGGGATCTCTAATCTATAGGTTTAGGACCCACACCTTGGTGTGATAGGGGGATACCACTCTAGTTCATCGAGGACCTTCACCCTATTCAATAGGGAGGTTCCACTTAGAAGTCAAGGACTCGTGCCCTAGTATGATAATGGGGTACCACTATAGGTCATCGAGGACCTGTGACCTATCCAATTAGGGGTTCCACTTAGAAGTTGAGGACTTGTTCCCTAGTATGATATGGGTACTACTATAGGTCAACAGAGACCCATGCCATATCTGATAGGGGGTTTCACTCAGAATAATCCTTTGGTGATTTTTCTTGATCATTTCCATCATTGAGAACCACCTAAGTAATCTTTGTGCCAATAAAATTTCACATTGTATCTACAAAGCTACAACTAAGGGAACTATCACGTTTTATGCAGAAAAATAATATGGATATACTATGTGTGCTCCAAAATTTGAGTTCAAACAAAGAAGATATGGATTATTGGAGTTTACTCCGAAGGGGTCAAGGGATACATGGAATATGAGGGAACCCACATAGCAATTGGTCCCACTCTACTACCTAGACATGTACCTATCCAATACATGACTTCATCTCATATAGTAGTACATTCCATGTAGGTGAACTACATGGTGTGTCCAGGATAACCAATATTGGGTTGTTACCAACTCACCGTGTCAGTGTACCAGACCCTGTGTCCATGTACTTTAGTACATGATGTGTCAATCCACACAGGGTACCACCCATGTGATCTATCCATGTCTGTGTACCCAACACTTGGTGTTTTATTAGACGTGTGATCCATCACATAGTTCACTCACATAGAGAATGTGGTACACAAAATGTTGAAGATGTATATGCCATTCTATCCTTATAGAATTCCAAAACCCTAGATACGACTGTTGAATGGCTACACGGGATGTGTTTATCTTGGAACACAATCTGTAGCCAGGTTTTTTCTAGAATTGTCTGATCCATTTTTCACACCTAAAATATGTCCATATGCTTTGATTTTGGCCTCCAATCCACCCTAAAATGGTAGATATAGCTGTTTTTTGTGTCTTTTGGCCATTATTTTCTAGAGAACGACCACCAGTGAAGCGTTGGGGTTCCACCATACCTTCCACAAACCGCCACACCTCACTATATTCTATTTTTTTATCTCAAACCACCAAAACAAACATCATTTCCTCAAAATTATCTTTGAAATATACTTGGTTTATATATCCACTCATTGTTCATGAAACCTCTATGAATCTTGTGGTCTGATCGGGCATGGTACAACCTGAGAATTGTCAAATTGGTACCTAGGTGTCTAATCGGTGATGAATGCGAACAAACAAGGGGGAAAATCACAAGAAAAAATATCTAGTGATTGATACCAAGTTTTCTTACACAATCGATCAAGAATGAGAATACCAAGGTTATAAAAACAATTGAAAACAATTTTATTTCCGTACATGGGCACATTAAAAGGTTTCACAAGAGTTTAAATCAAATAATAATGATCGATCTACTCAATAATTTAATCAAAAGGGTGTGAAAACACCAAATGAAGTGTCCCAAATCGACTATGCATCATTCTTTGATGAAGAACACATCTTCTAATGATTGAGAGAAGTTGTTGTGTTCATTGTATTCTGATATTATTTGATCTAGAGTTTCATCACCATATGATATGATTCACTAATGGGGGAGGGAGGAGAACATCATGGGAAAAATATAGTATTAAGAGGATAACCCTGGTAATTTTTCATGATGATACATTAATAGGAATAGATTAGGTCAAATGGGTTTAATTAATTAATTTAATAAATTAATTAAACTCATTGAATGTACCACTAATGGATGAGGGATCCGAATTCCCCATGATGACCCATTTTAGGTCTCACCTAGGGTAAACACCATGTTCTAGACTTTTCCATGGCCTTAGATTTCCAATATGATCTTTTTTTAAGAGTTATCCCATTTTCTTTTAAGAAGGTGTGTGTACGAAATATAAAATATATTTAATATTTTTATAAAATTAATTCTAGCCATATCAGGCCTCAGAATAGTGCACCATATTTGTGCCTAGATCTGTAAATATATATAGAAATATTTCAAATTCTTAAAAGGAAAAAATAGGGTCTCTACAGAGTAGAGTTAAACCTTAATATCCAGAGTTGTAGAATGTGATATCAGTGTTCACTTTTGATCTGGATTGGAAATATTTGAGTGGTGATCTCCCTCTAGTTCTCTTTAAGTTTCCCAATTTTTTTCCTTTTGACTTCTCTAGTTTTCCATTAATAAGGGAGGTTGAGTTTTCTATTGATTTAGTACCTAGTACTCAACTAATATCTATTCCTTCTTACTGCATGTAACCAACTAAAATGAAAGATTTTAAGACTTAGCTAGATAATATTTTTGATAAAGGATTTATACACCTGAGTGTGTCACCTTGGGAGGTGGCTATTCTCTTTTCTAAGAAATATGATGTGTCACTTTGACTTTGTGTTGACTATCATAAATTCAATAGAGTCACAATAAAGAAAAAATATCCATTTCCACGGATTGATGATCTATTTTACCAGTTAAAGGGGGGAAAGTGATTCTTGAAGATTAATCTTTGATCAGGTTACCATTAGTTGAGAATAAAGGAATCTAGCATTCATAAAATATACTTTTATAGTAGGTATAACCATTATGAGTACCTTTTCATGCCATTTGGTCTAACCAATGCTCCTAAAGTCTTTATGACATAGATTAATAAGATCTTCCATGGGTATCTTTATACTTTTGTGGTGGTATTTGTGGATAGAATCCTACTTTACTCTATGTTCGAGAGGATCATGTGCATCATTTGAGGGCAGTTCTAGAATTTTTTATAAATCACTAACTTTATTCCAATATATCAAAATTTGATATCCATATTTGGGAAGTTATTTTCTTGGTACACTTGGTGTCAAAACATGGCATTTCAGTTGATCCTGAGATGGTAGAAGCTGTTGTGAAATGAGATTAGTTTCATAATGTGAGATGCATAGCTTCTTGGGTCTGGCTGGGCATTATCACTGCTTCATAAAGGACTTATCAAAGTTAAATTATACAATGAATTCCCTGACCTTGAATGGAGTATGGTTTGTTTTGGATGATAAATGTTATAATTATTTTGTTGAGATAAAATTTGTTTTCACTTATGTGTCGATGTTGACTCTTCTAGAGGACAAGTGTGGCTATGTGGTCTTTTATGATGCATTGGGGTTGGTTTTGGGCTATGTTATTATGAAAGATGATCATTTCATTACCTATATATCTTAGAAACCTAGGATACAAGAGAATAATTACCCGAACCATGACCCTGAACTTGTAGTTGTGATGCTTGCACATAATATTTGGCAATATTACCTTAACAGAGAAATGTTTACCATGTATTTTGACCATAAGAGATTGTTTATGTATTCTCTCAAAATAATTTGAATCTTATCCAGAGGTGTTGGGTGGAATACCTTGAATATTTTTACTTTGAAATTTCCTATACCTTGTAAAAGGGGAATGTCATCACATATGATTTGAGTATGAAACATCTAACCAAGGCTATGAAAGAATCATCAGAAGAGTGGACCTTGATGGATTTTTTACACAAGTGCATATTGGAGTTTAGGAATTAGAGGCCAAATTTTCCTTGGAAAATATTTAATTGACCTACTCCCTTGTAAAGATGATTCTTCAGGAGCATAATCATGATGATGAGTTCTGTAGCATCAGAGACACACTTTATAATAGGGATACCATTTTTGAGTGTTTGTTCTCCATGGAGGGTATCCTATGTTTCCAGAACTAGTACACTGTCCCTTTTCCAGACAGGAAAGTTGTGATGGGTTATTTCCATAATTCTTAGTGGGAATTGCACCCAAGAACCAAAAATATGTTCTATGACATGAAACAATGATTCTAGTGACCAGGTATGATAGAAGATCTCACTGTTTTTTTTCTATCATTATTATACTTTCCAATATGTTAAAGACAACCATGAGAGACCTTTAGGTTTTCTTTATCCACTTCTTATGAATACTTGGAATTAGGTTTATATCTCTATTTATTTCATAATTAGGTTTCCAAATACCAAAAAATAATAATGTGATATGTGTTATGATCAATAGGTTGATGAAATCATCTCACTTTATACTCATTCGTGATACCACCAAAGTTGAAAAGATGTGAAATATTTATAGAAAATATATTATTCATTTTCATGAAGCTCCACCAGCTGTAGTCTCTAATAGATATCCATGTTTTACTTCTCACATTTGTAGAGGCCTTCTAAAGGAACTAGGGTCTCATATTTGTTTTTTACGACATATCATCTACATACGGATGACCATATATAGATAGCTATTCAAATTATTTAGGATATTCTTAGTGAAATAATTCTTGACTTTGGTGGATATTGGTATGAGAATTTTTTGTAGAGTTTTATTATAATAATAGTTATCTATCTAAAAAATGTATCTTTTTGAGGACTTATATGGTCAGCCATGTAAATCTCCATTATATTGGTCAGAGATCCATGAAAGTTCCTTTCTTGGAAAAATCTCGATTTAAGAGATGAGAGTAAATATTAAGCTATTTCGTTAAAGAATTTTGATGGCACAAATGGTATAAATCTTATGTTAATCATCATCGTATACCATTGGAGTTTTTATTGGGAGATCTGGTGTTCTTGAAAGTTTCCTCTCATTTGTGTCATTGATAGCTTGGGAGGAAAGGGAAGCTTGTTCCTCATGTTGTGGGACCTTTTTAGGCTGTTGATCAGGTGTGGAAAGTGTATTACCATTTATCACTTCTTAAACAGTTGATGTTGATACATAATGTGTTCCATTCATTACAGCTATAAAAGTATCTTTCTCATCCATCTCATGTTTTTATTTGGAATGATCTTTGTGTTGAGCCTAATTTATCCATGATTGAGAATAGAGTATGGATTTTTTATTCTAAGACTATGTTACTTAATTGGAGGGAAATACCATTGGTCTATGTGCTATAGAAACATGGTTTTGTTTCCCATGAGACATGGGAGCATGAGACACTAATAAGAGATTAGTGGCCTCACCTTTTCAATATGGAAGCTTTTGACAGACTTTTCTGGGATATAAATGTTTTATGGTGGGGAGGTTATAAAATTCCATTACCTTTTTTAGAGGTACTCTTTAATATTTTTCATGGTTTTCCTTTTTCATTGGTTGGGTAGGGTTGAGAATAAATTGGGAGGATACCTATAATGGTGAGGTCAGAGATTTGTTATAATTTTCATAAAAACCCTAGTATTTTAGAAGCCTTCTAGGTATTTACATGTTGTGTAATATAGTGAAACGACATGAAAATTTTAAATATTGATTTTTAATAAAATGTGATGGGTTTTTTAGCTTATATGGGACTTGATAATTACATGACATGTAATTGGGATACATGCTATATAAAATCCCAAGTGTTAGTTTTAAGAATCTAATTCGGCTAAAAATATTATTTACATCCTCCAAGATTCATTCCATCTCAACCTAGAGCTACCTACAGGTGATTTTGGTGATATCCAACACCTCTTGATCATCTATTCAGCGATTTATCTTCATGTTGGTAGTTTTGAAACTTTTTAGGTAAGTGATGTCTATGTCTCTCCATCTCATTCTCCCTCACTCTCTGGAGTTTGATAGATCATCTTATTATTGATGTATCTACACTCCATGTTATTGGATCTTGTATCTAGGTTAATTTCTTAGATCTTATGTGCATTCATTCATGTTCTCAAGACCCATTGCAATCATAGTGTTTCCATGAAAAAAGGTAGGTGGTCTCATTTAATATGGAAAATTGAATAACCCTTGAATTGATTGATTGTTGAAAATTATTTCAATTAAATTTTGAAAAACAAATTTGATGAAAATTGGAATTGGATTTGACTTGGTTTGGAAATTTGGGGAAAACCACCAATTCCAATAGAATTGTAAATTAGGGTGTGATTTTAATTTGATGGAATTTGTGAAAATTGATTTTTGAATTTATTTTGAGAAAAATGGATTAAATTGTTTTAATAAGAAACTATGATTGGTTTTATCCTAAAAATATATTAATTGATTAAAAACTCATGTTTTGGGTTTTAAGTAGAAATTGTAATATTAAAAATAAAAATGGGGAAATTTTATTTTAAACAATTTTAAAATAATTTTCCCATTATTGATTGATTTATTGAGAACATGTGATCCTAGGTAGTCATTATGTTATTTGGGACAAACCTGAAAGGATGGTAATGCCCAAAAATGGATTAATGATTTACAACTCTAACAAAAACATAGTTCAGCTGATCTTATCCCCATTTTGATATTGATGGGTCATATTTAGCCTGATCTCAAGGGACGTGTATGCATATTTCTGTGATCACATATTGCATGTGTGAGGATATCATAGCTATAAACTATCATACTTTTTGGAATATGACCCATTTACTTGTTGTGATTGTTTTGATATATATATATTCCAATCATTGTGAACTATTTTAATCATGCTTGTTACTAATTTATATAGACTATTTTATATAAAATATTTACTTAAGCCATTGTTTTAAATGTTTCCATCAATTTAAATGAAAACCTTGATTTGTTTTAAATATTCTATTATACTTCCATACATATTCTATTTGAAATTAAAAACATGCCTGGGTTTGTTCATTATGGAATCCTATTGTAGAACACTTGGTGAGATCTTAATGGAATTTTGGCTCACGCCCTATATTTTCCTTTGGGTGTTTATATATTTTCTTCTTCTAGTTTCGAGAAAGGGGAAAGAACTAGTTGGAGGTGGTTTTTTGATCTCTAGTATTGGAGTGTTGTGTCTATTTGGGATTGCACTATTTATCTTGTATTTCTGGTACTTTTATAATGTACATTTTGGATTTTATATATCTGTTTGAATTATGATACAGTCTCCTTTGAGAGTTTACTTTGATAATACTAACTTGTTTCTGTTTATTTTGAATGTTTATGTGGAAAACTACAGCCTCTTTATCTTGTATGATTCTAGGTTCTTTTCACCAACTCATGGGGATTGGAAACGCCCTTAAAGCTATGTCAATGTCAGCTTAGGTATCAGAGTACCTTGGTATCTAGGCTAGTTTGGGACATAATATAAATAATTCATTAGCTCTATATTTAAAACAAATCCTGTTTATGAAGAATTTCCATAAAGTAAAACCATTTATAAATCCTCACATTAGTTTTCATAAAATAATACCTTATTCACTAAATCCATAAATATGTCTAATATGGAAGAAAATAGGTAAAAAATCATGGATACACTATATAATAATCGTATGTGTAAATAATTATGAAATATTCCATCATGTTTTAAGACAATCATAAATGATAAAGAAATCAATTTGGGCTCTAACCTATGGGTATACATTCTAGAAAAAAATAAAACACATAGTCCAAGACTAAGGTGGATTCAAACACTATAACCTCTAGTGTCAGTACACACACTTAAGTGACATAAATCCTATTATGTAATTACACACACAAAGAGTGACCAGTCGATTCCCATTGCACCCAAGGTTACCCAATGTGATAATTTTATCAAAACCCTTTTTAAAACCATGTTCACATTTAATAAAATACTTTCTCATCAAAGCCTTCCTTCTTCTAGGAATAAAGGCTTGTTTCAAAAACCAAAACCACCATTTAAAGCATTTAGTCAATCACTTAGTGCGCACAAAATCCATTTTTAAAGAAAATCCTCTTTAAAAACATGTATCACATCCAAAAAAACCATTAAAATTTAAATTCATGCATGTTCATTGAATAACATAAGTAATTAACAATACAACATATAAATTCAATAATTAAATCCTAGTATAGAGACACCTAACTCAATAATGGAGGAAACCTAATCAAATTTGACAACAGATATTGGAAATAAGAAGATAGAACTCCAAAAGACAAGGAATGAGGTTTAACTAAAAAATATCATGAGGAAAACCAAAATAATCACAATATGGTAAATAAAAATAGCCAACTCCACCACCATAATCAAAGGAAATGAATAAGAAAAAATACCACTTATTAAGAGAAGCAACACAACTTCCATTGGGATCAAACATTGAATGGAGTGATCTGGGAGGAGATATATCAACCAAAATTTTCCAAAATAGCCTTAGGGTTCAAGAGGATTGCCTATATATCGAATAGAAAAAGATTTAGGCATACACCATGATAAAATTTCTGAAATCAAACAGTTCAAGTCATGAATCCATTTCACAGCATGAATCCCACCTGGATTCAGATATAATAAATTGGAATCTCCTCAGATTAAAAATACCAATACTATCCCTTTCACATCCTAAAAAGGATTCATGGATTTTAATTTTTCATGACATAAAATGGAATAACATAATTTACCGGACAATGGATTCACATCGTGTTACCAATTCATGACATGATTATGTCAAACAGTTGTTCTATAGTTCAGATTCTGGAGAAAATTCTCAAACCAACTTAAGACCTCCAAACCCAAAGGGATCCCTCTTAAACCATTGAAACATTTATACATGGAAATCATTAATTTTAAAAAACATACATTTCCAAACATTAGATAAAGTAAGGGTCAAGAAATACCTGAAAGAATAGGATGCTACAATTCTCCCCACCATATAATATTTTTGTCCCTAGAAATTATTCAAGATACTAGACTATCAAAAAAGTGAAGTTCACAGATGCCTCATCAATAATTTCCTCTCTCAAATCTTGTGGATATCTAATCTACATTTCTATAGTACATGGACTGGGGGAATTTTTTTACTACATAATGCCTTCTCTCAAAAATCTATAATTTAGACTGGTTTCTCAACCATAGGGGTGTAAGGCTCAAGATTAATATCCTCCCACTTGATTATATGGTAAGGATCCAGTTGATAAAACCTATTCTGGGAAACATGAAACACATCATGGATGGAAGTAAAAAATAGAAATTCCAATCGATATTCCACCTTTGCAAGATGCTCCACAATCTCAAAGAGACCAACAAACCTAATTGAAAACTCACCTTTTCTCAACCATAGGTATTTTTTGGACTCCATGCCAAGATTAATCTCTTTCAAATCAATTGATCTTTTTTCATCATCTCCTAAACAAGAATCAACAACACCAAGGACCAATCCCCCAACTTCACCCAATATAAGGGAGATCTACAAGGATTTCCATAAAAATAATCGAAGGGTTACATCATAATTGAGGCCTGATAACTATTGTTATAGTAAAACTCAACCAGAGGCAAATTATTTTCCCAAGAACCATTGAAATCAAGCAGACATAAATGGAGCATATCCTCAACAACCAAGATAGCTCTCTCTCTCTGTCCATCCATCTATAGATGATATTTCATTATCAATTTCAATTGGGAACCCATATACAATAAAAAAAATTCCCAAAATAGCATCTTTAGAATGAAAAAGGCATAATTACAAAGGAAATTCCAATAGTGGAAGTACCATGGCTCAGAATTGACAGTTCAAGTTGGAACATACGGTGTAAACCAACATGCGTTGGTTGATTAAAGAGATGATAACATGATCATGTATTGGGTTAACTATGCTTGGGTAAGCACTATCTTGATGTTCATTTTTGAATATGGGAATTAGATTGTGATTTAAAGTCATATCAATTGTAATTTTAATAATGATGTTGGTTGGTGCGTTGGGAATTTAAAATATAAAATGGTTGGATATGTACCACAGATCCTTGACCAACTAATGGTATTATGTTCATATACATGTGACTACTAAGATTTGATATGTGGGTTAGAGACACTCATTATACATGGATTCCATGGGTTTACCCAGGGTCTTATACAACAATTATAATTTTATCACTTTGGTTATGTTTCCTAGTTATGATGTCTTGGTTTTTTTCCGTATTTAATTAAATGAACATTTTTCTATTATTATGTTGAAACCTAGAGTCCTCGTCAGTGCATGCATATCTCTCTCTCTCTATATATATATATACATATATTTTTATATTTACATGTGGGCATGTTCAGAGATATTATGACTTTACCAAAGTTGGTATGGTCAGCTGGGTTTCCTTGAGGAACCCGAGCTGACTTATTTAAAGTTATTCATATATTGCTTTGTTTATTATACCTACACACTGTTGTATTTTATACTCATATACTTAATTGAATTATAAATCATTGGTGATGGCCTATTAAGTTTATCTCACACCCTATTTGGGCCACCATTGCACTGGGGTACTCTAATAGACCTCATGGTTACAGTATCCAGTTCATGGATTATACTTGTGTTGTTACATTTTTTACATGGGATCTTAGGAGCATGAGACTGATACAGAGCTCATTATTCTTGTGGAGATAACCTTTTAGGATTTTTTTTCTTTTATATCACTTATGCATTAACTATTTTATGTATACTACTTGCGTATTTTATATCCACATGTACATTCATGGTTGTGTATTTGGTGTTGGAAACTTTATCAGTTATTATTATCTTCCACTACTCTATTCATTCATTTATACCAATTCTGCTATTGATTGATGTATTTATTATTATACTAATGTGTTACTCGAAACATGAGGGTATAGTCTCCACACCATACCACCATTGGACCCTCACAGCAAGATTACAACCTCTAATATATGGGGAGGTACACTTGAGGCATTGTCACCGATCAGGTGGGGGAACCATTTCACTGGCTCTCGGTTCAGAACATTATAGGTGAACAGTGGATCCCTTTTAGAAATAATCATAGAGGGAACCCCATAAAGTATCATAAACTATCAGACATTTAATTAACTGAGTTGTTCCTCTTTTTTCCTCCTTGATAGCGAGTAAATGTACTGATTTTTTGATTCAATCAATGATCACCCATATAACATCCTTTCCACTAGGAGTCCGAGTTAAACCAATGACAAAGTACATGGAAAATATTCCATACCAGAATAGGTAAGGGATGAAAAAACTACTAGGTATTTTGTGATCCACCTTAATTCTCTGATATGTAAGACAAAATGATAAAAAATCCACAATTGACTGTCTCATCCTCAACCATCAATACCGACATCTCTAGTCATGATACATCTTGGTAGTCACAGGGTGTACAAAGAAATAAAAAAAGTGCACACTATCCATAAAATCCTACCTCAGAGAAAAAGGAACAACCAACATACTTCAGAAACACAAATCACTTCTGGGATACCAAGACCACTCACCCAAGGTCTCCCCACTATTTAAAACTTTCCTAAAGTGATATAAATTGTTTTCAGGCACTTTTTAGTGCCAAAATCTATCATCAAATGAAGATTCATCCATTTTTGAAGCCAAGAATACCTATCCACTGTATTATTCCATTACTAAACCCATTTCAACAAAAAAACTCATTAGAGACCACTCCTCCACTGATTTCTTCACTTCTTATGTTGGTAATTTTCAACTCAGTGCAATAGTGACCAAATACCCTTTACCAAAATTCTAATTAATATCAAAATTGAATGTCTATATATACATAATCTAGTGTCTCTATTGTATGTTAAAATTCTTATGAGTGAAAATATACTTCAGGATTTTGTGATAAGAATATACCATAAAGGACTCCCCAAAGAGGTATTGGCACAACATATTGAGTTCATTCATAACTATTACTAAATAAAGATTATGGGTAGGTTATTTCTTCTCATGAGGGTGTAACTAGTGAGATCCATAGGCCATCACATGTTTTACCTACATCAATACACAGCCCAAACCCATACCAAAATAATCTCAGAAAACTTCATAAACTGAACCTAGTTCTGGAAGATTTAAAATTGTACATGAAGTCAAACTCACATTCATTTCCTTCCAATCAAAATTTACACCATTTTGAGTTAAAGATGTCATTGATGATTCCATATTAGTGAAATCCTAAATGAATCGCCAGTAATAACCAACTAAACCTAAGAAATTCAGGATCTCAAACACATTTATGGGATGCTCCCAGGATATAACCTCTTGTATCTTTTTTGGCTCTACTAAGATTCCCCTCTCAGATATTACAAACCCTAGAAACTTAACTTCTTGAATCTAGAACATATATTTGGAAATATTACCATACAAGAGATGTTTCATCAAGGTTCTTTGAATGATATCCAAATGTTCCTTGTTCTCCTCCTCAAACTTTGGTTATACAAAAATATCATCGATGAACATAATAAAAAAATATTCTGGGAACTGAAGGAATATCTAGTTCATGAATACCATAAATACCATAGGATAATTAGTGAAACCAAATGGAATAAATAGAAAATAAAAATTCACATATTAGCTCTTAAATGATGTCCTAGGTATATCCGCTTTTTGGATTCTCAACTATTGGTGCCTTGAACGAAGGTCATTCTTTGAATACCAATAAGCCCCTATAAGCTGATCATAGAGATCATCAATCTTGGGAAAGGGATATTTTTTCTTGAGGTTCACTTGATGTAAATTTTAGCTATTATTACAAATTCTGAGGCTCATTTCTTCTTTCTTAGAAGAGATGATAGGTGAAGACCATGGTGACACACTAGGATGAATAAATCCCTTTATCTCAAGGTTTTAAATTTGTTCCTTAAGTTCCACCAACTCAGTAGTTGTCATACAATAATATGAAATAGAAATGGGCATCATTATAGGTAGAAGGTTAATGGTAAACATAGTCTCTTTTGTAGAATTTAACCAGAAAAGTCATCTGGAAACACCTTAGGGTACACACACACAACCACGGGAAGTGGAATTCCCCAAAAAAGATTAATCGAATTTAGGAACATCTTCGAAAAATTAAATGAGATCACCCCCAAAAATAGAACAAAAGGACCCTCTCTCTCATACCTAGAATCCTACTAATCCTGGAATACAGGAGTGATTCCATCAAGAGATAAAAGCTGAACTTGAATATGATAATAGTCAATCTGGGTCTTAATGCTGATTATCCAATCCAAGCTAATAATCAGGTTGAATATATCAAGATCAATAACCAAGAAGTATCACTCCACCTCAAGGTCAGATATTATCACTCGGCATGTGGAAATCTTGAAAGCTTGTTTGGACCTCTTTATCAATGGTGTGGAAAGATCCAACAAGAACATAATAAGCTCCGAATGCAAGACCAATATGTCAACTAACGTTTATGATATAAAATAATTAGTAGAACTTGTATCAAAAAATCTAGAACTTTGGAAAAGGAAATAAACATCATACCTCAAATAGTAGCTGGCCATGCTTCAAATTCATCTGGTGCATATTCACCACATAAATATGTCCACGTTTAGCTCATCCCTGAGCTTTCTTAGCCACATGAACATGGCCCTTAGCCTAAGTATAAGACCCACCACCCTTGAAAGCATAGGTATGCACCCAAAAACCCTTGGTGAGAGTGGATCCATCCTTATTTCATTGGGACATTGGGAGCCTCCATACAATAAGTCTTGGTGTGACCAAACCATCTATCATAATAAAAAAATACCTACTGTTGTCTGAACAGATCCCCTGAAACTAGTGCTAAAGAAAACTAGTAACCATTGCACTTATTTTTCAAGCCAGAAGATACACTTTGTCTAACAACCACACCAATATAAGCTCTTCCCAAACCTATTTCCCAACTATATCAACCTCTACCAAAGATGGATTATCGACTATCTCGACAAAGGTTAGAAGGTACATGGGAATCATTATCAACTAAATATCATACCTCAATCCCAACTCAAATCTCCAAGCCTTTAAGTAATCATTGGTGACTATATCCAGTGATAAATGTACTAACTTAGTAAAATGGGTGGCACACTCTAGAATAGTACACTCCTCTTACTCTAAGGTCATAAACACTAGGTTATTTTCCCATTTAACATTTCTGGAAAAAAAAATTGGATGAATATTTTTTTAAAAGAATTATAGGTTACATCCTCACGAAACTTATCTTTCACATTAGAGTATCACTAACTTCTTCACGGTCCCTCGAGAACATATGTGAAAAAACCCACCTTAGAGTCTTCGAAAGTTTTCATGAAGTTTGATATCCCCTCAACCCACTCTATCCATTCTTTAGATTCTTGAGTTACTTTTTCACCATGGAAGATGGGTGGATACTGCTTAGTAAATTCTAATCCATGATCCACTGTTCATCCTGGGTTCTCGATAATTACTTAACACAAAGTCTGAATAGTGTGTATTATAGCTTTTACTAAATGATGGTCTAGTAGAGGATTAACTTGTGGAACCTTCCTCACATATTCCTCTCTCAGATTCAGAAGATATATTTTATGAGGCATTGTCAAATAATCATAAGAAAAAAAAACAATCAGTCATGAGAAGATTCCAAAATCATAGGACCAACTTCAGGTATCAATGTCAATACTTCTAAATAATAATAATTTTAAGAAGTTATGGGTTAAAAAAAAAGAATAATTCCATTTAAATAAAATTCATATCTAGATCACTAAAGTAATGCCAAACCACAAAGTCACAATATTGACAAAAATCCATGACCGGCCATGGTAACTCAGATTCAGTCATAGAAGTGAGATGTTCAGACCCATTTTCTGCACTTACTATTCCAACTAAGATGGTCCTAAATCTGGTATACCAAGAAACTAAACCAAAAATAGGTATTGTGACAACACATCATGTTGGGTAATGTCTCTAACACCATTTTTAAATGAACCAACCCAGGTCAGCTAGATAAGCTACCGAATATGGTCTGTCGTAGGTGAAGTACAATAAAGAGGATGCAACATGTCTCAAGATAAACCTATGAAAGGGAAACCAATAGTATATATAGTGTAAGTAAAATAAAATATCCATGAGACATAAAAAGTCAATCCAAACAAGCCAAACCATAAAGATAAAACATGACCAGACTAAAAATTCCATGTGTGTCCATTCATTACCACCAAACCATCCCGCTATAAAGTCTATGATATTAAGAGAAGAAAACATGGTAAAAAATATCTTTCCCTTCACTTAAGTCCTGAAAAAAAAAATCTAAAACTACCCAAAAGCAAAAGTAGTGTGTGATCACAAATCCCATTAAGATACCACCAAAGAATCTATACAAGTTATAATATTAAGAATTCATTATCTATAACTTTAAAAAAATTCAGTTTAAAAAGTAATTTCATAAAGAAATTTTTTTATAAGTAATTCCTTTGGTTTTCATAAAATAATATCAGATTCAATAAATTCATGAATATTTTTGATATGAAATAAATTAGGTAAGAAACCATGGATACATTATATAATAATCATGTTAGAAAATAACCATGAAATATTCCATCATGTGATAAACAAAACATAAATTAAAAATCATACCATTTGGGCTCTAACCTTGGGGTATAAATGATAGACATAAAATAAAATCCTAAATATAGACCTAAGGTGGATCCAACCACTATAACCTCTAGTGTAATTACACACAATAAAGTGACATAAAACCTCTTGTGGCATTACACACACGTAGAGTGAAAAGTCTATTTATGATGAATCTAATGTTACCTAATGTGATAAGTTTTTTCAAAATCCTTGTTAAAACCATACTCAAATTTAATAAAATATTTTTACATCAAATACTTTCTACTTTTAGGCTTGAAGAACAATTTCAAAACCAAAACCACCATTTAAATAATTTAAACAAACGCTTCATGTGGATAAATCCATTTTTAAATAAAATCCACATTAAAGCTTGTATCTCACCCAAAAAACCCATTACAATGTCAATTCATACATTTTCATAGAATAACCAAAATTAATTAACAAGAACACATATAAATTCAAGAATTAACCCCTTGTATAGAGACACCTACCCTAAAAATGGAGAAAACCTAATATCATTTACAAATAGAGATTGGAAACAAGAAGATAAACCTCTAAAAGATAAAGAATGAGGGGAAACTACAAAGCATTCATTGAAAACCCAATATGATCACAATATAATCCATAAACATATACAACACTGTTTTTTAAATCAAAGGCAATGATGAAGCAGAAAGACTGCTTACTAGGGAGAAGCGGCGCAACTGCGACATGGATTTAATACTAAACAGAGTGATCACAAAAGAGAGAGATCACCCAAAATTGTTCAAAAGTTACCTAGGGTTTGAGTGGAATTCATTCACATCAAATGAAAAAATATTTAGGCACACAACATGATAAAACAACCGGGCTTGAACAATTCATGTCATGAATTCCTTTTATAGCATGAATTCCATCGGGTTCCAGATATTCCAAAAAATGCATCACCTCAGATTAAAAATCTTAATCCTAACCATTTTTCATTTGGAAAATATTTTATGACCTTTAATTTTTCATTCTTTGAACCAATACCAAGGCATTAGAACTATAATGTATTTTTTTCGTGTAACCATTTCATGATGTGAATGCATCCAGTGGGTAGTCTGCAGTCCAGATTGTGCATAAAATTCCCAAACCATCTCTGAAGAACTCTGATCCCAAATATCACCCTCTAAAACCTTTAAAAAATTTACAAATGGACTTAATTAATTCAAATAAATAAATAAACCTAAACTTTAGATAAAAAAGGGTCAAGAAATACTTGAAATAAAAGGATGTCACAACTGTGACTAAGGTCTTTAATTTTATTAGTTTGGATTGCTTTCATCAACACTTTGTGGAGAATTTATCATGGTCATATTATCCACTCAACAAGTTTACTTGTAAGGGATCCAAGTTCTTTTGAATAGATAAATGTGCAGAAAATTTCAAGAAAATGAAGAGAAAGAGTTGTTGAAGGATGCTTATAGTTTATCATTATCTATTGTGATGAAATGACATGGTTTAAGAAACATGTATGTTTTCCATCCATACAATATTTTAAGGAGTTTTTTAATGAGGCTCATAGTTCATCATTATCTATTAATCCCAGAAGTATAGAGATGTATAAATATATGAAGTATTATTTTTGATAAGATGACATAAAAAGAGATATTATAAAGTATGTATCTCAGTGATTGATTTGTCACAAATTTAAGTCTGAGAAACAAAATTATAAAGGGATGTTATAACCATTACCATACTAGAAACAAAATGGGGAAACGTCACCAAGGATTTTTTTCATTAGGATACCCAAAATATATAAAGGCTATAATGTTATTTGTATTTTTGTTGATCACCTTAAAAATTCATCACACTTCATTGATATTGGATAATATTTCTCGCTTGATCATCTTTCTATAATATAAATTAAGGAAGTCATAATATTTCATGGAGTACTATATTCTATTGTATATAATCGGTATTTTAGGATTACGTTAAAGTTATGTCAAAATATTTAGTAGGATCTAGATATATAGTTGAGTTTCAATATGGCGTATCATCCTTAGATAGATGTTTGGTATGAGAGAACCATTCACACCATAGAGTATATGCCAATATATTGTACTATGGATTTCAAATGTGGTTGGGATCAACAACTTCCTTTAATTGAGTTTTCTTACAATAATAGTATTCATTCAATCATTCAGATGACTCCTTATGAATCCTTCTATAGAAAGAAGTGTAGAAACTCTAACGTGTTGGGATGAAGTTGGAGAAAAAAAGATATTGAGATTTGAGCTAGCTGAAGAAATAAAAAAAGAAACATAGAGCTATTTAGCAACACATCAAGGTGGCTCAAATTCGACCAAAAAAGTTATGCTGATAATTGTTGGTGAGATCTGAAGTTAAAACTTTGTGAGAATGTGTTTTTGTGAATTTTTACATTAAAGAAGATTTTTAGATTTTGGGAAAAAAGGAAAGCTGAGCCCTATATATATTATCCCCTTTGAGATTCTTGATTAAATGGGTATGATAGCTTGCCACTTGGAACTTCCACCAAACCCCTCTCAACTTCACGATGTGTTCCATATATCTCTCATGAGGAATCACCTATCTAGTCTATCACATGTACTAAAATTAGTGTTCATACCGCTGGAGGATGACCTTTCTTATAAAGAACAACCAATGTAAATCTTGTATCATAGAGATAAAAATATATGGAACAAGACTACTCACCTAGTTAAATTTCTTTAGAGGATTCAAAAATTCAAATAAGATACTTAGGAACCCTTGGATATAATGAAACAAGGATATTCTCATTTTTTGTATCAAAGTAAATAAATTTTGAGGGCAAAATGTATTTTAAGGGGGGTAGAATGTAACACCCTGAGATTTTATGATATATATTTTTTTAAAAAAATTAACTTTTTTCGTAGCTTGTAATATACAAAACCCTGAGTGTAAATGAATCATAATATTGTATATCGTTATAACATATCCATTAAATTAGAGGGTAAGAATAGTACCAACCAAATTATGAAAAATTCTTGTTTTACATGTGTATAAAATAAACTCATTTTTATCAATTGATTAGAATTAAAAATGAAATAATTTGAAAGTAAAAGAGTTTTTTTCTAAAAAACTTATTTTTTTACATAGAATGTATTTTTATATTAATATATTAAATTAATCAATATTTTAGAATTGTTTAAATGAAATTAATATATTATATATTCAATTAAATGTTTTAAATTTTATTTAATATTTTCTCTAGTCATGGGCTAAGAATAAATCCAGTGTCACACTTAAAAATGTATTTTTCTAAAAAAATGGTTTTCATCTCATTTTACAAGATTACTTTGAAATTAATGTCTTCTAATTATAGAAATTGAATATTGAAAAAAAGAATTCAATATTTGGAGTTAGGATGATAAAATTTTGTAAATATGTCCCTTTTATTTTTGGTTAATATGAATATTAACCATAGTAAATTTTTATCACCTCGGTAAGGGTAAAATTGGTAAAATATGGATAAAATTTTCAGTTAAGGCTTTAAAATTTATTCAACTATAATGAACTGAAATTTTTTATATGAAATTCCCATTTTCGATTAAATTAAATGTCTTATTTATGTAATGTGGTTAGAAAAAACACATACACTTCATTGGTTATATCATGTCTAATTTAAAATATCATTAAGAATAATGACAATTAATAATATATCCATTTAATAGTGATCATATGATTAGTATATATTAAGGGATGTGATAAATTCCTATTGAAATAAACAAAATAAGAGATGATTTCAACTAGTAGGATCCTACCCTATGAAGCACATTTATCAAAGCTTCCAAGGGAGATATAATATATGGTTTTTCCCTCAACCAAGATTAGGCTGAGATTAAAAAACTAAAAAATGAGAAACCCCATTTATGGGAGAAGTTCAAGCTCATTAAGATCCCAACACAAACCATGTTCGTCGAACCACCACAAGATAACCTCATTTTTTCACACCTTACCATGAAATCATTCACTGGTGTAATAAATGGTTATGAATGTTGACCCTAATAGTATGAATATATATATTTTCTTTCTAATAAATTAATTATTATATTTATTACTTTTTTTACTTTATAAATAATTATTTAATTGTTTTGATAAAAATCATATTTTAATATGAAAAAACATGAATTATATTTTTAGGTAATATTAAATTTCAATTAAGACATCCCTTTTGATGAATTCATTAATTTTTGAAATAATATTTTTAATGAAATATTATTATAAAATAGTATATATTAAATATAAATGATAATGTAATTTGTATGAGGTGAAAATGTAATTTTTATATGGGTCAAACAAATGTTATAGTAAAAAAACAAGTGTTTTTCAATAAATAAGGATTTTAATTTAAATTTATAATTTCTCATATTTAGATAATTATTTTTACTAAATAAATGTTTTTTTAGAATTAGCATGTTGAATTTATCTGATGATTAATTTTTCATAATTTTCCCAGATAGTCGAATTTTCAAGTAAAAAATAAATATGGTATAAATATACTATGTGTATTATAACATCCTAATGAGCCAAAATTAATGTAATATGTGTCATAAGATTTATCCAAAAAAATATATATTTTTCCTCTTTAAAATAATTTTTTGAGGTTATTTGATTAATTATTTAAACCCTTTATGAATCCTCAAAAACTGATATTACTTTTTAAGGTTTTAAAATAAATTCTTGGTAAACATGATTCCCATCCATATCACTAAGGGTATTAATATTAATGTGTTCTATTCATGGATTCATAAAATAATTAAAACCACTCCTATTTTACAAAAAATCTTTATAGAATCCATCTGATGGTTTTTGGTTTTGATTAACTTTTTGTATAGAGTCTAAAACCAAATTTTGGAAAAATAATAAAGAACTCCCATATCTTTTCATATATAAACTCACCCAAAATCTCATTTCTATTCACTAAAAACCATTGGATCATGACTATACTCTGAACTTTCCTCTCTATATCTTTCCCAAGGTTCTACCAAGCTCTCAAAAATCTCCTCTCATGCTTTTGGAAACACCCTCTCAAGGTAAGGGATCCTCTCCTTCTCTTCTTTATTCAAGAACCTTCTTTATGTAATGTATTTTTGTATTACAATTTCTATTGATGTGATATTATTTTCCACATACCTTTTAATTATCTTATGATTTCCAAGTTTTGATCAACCCCTTTCACTCTCATTAATCCCACACATGATTCATTATGTAACCTCATTATGCTATCATCATTATCCTATGCTTTTCTCATACCAAACTTTTATTTAATCATCCTTTTTCTTATGCCTTTTAATTCAAAATTTTTTATGTTGAATTATGTACTTACATATAAATATTCATTCTATTATGATATCCAACTGATGATATACCCCTTTCACTCTCCTTAATTCCTCTCATGATTCATTATGTACCCTTATTATGCTACCGAAATTATCCTATGATTTTATCATGCCAAACCTTTGTATTGTGAATACCATAATCATTTCCACTAATGGGTACTCACATAGATACAAAACCTCATATTTTATTGTGTACTTACTTGTATGTATACCACACTCTTTAATTGTGGGATTATATATGATGAAGTATGATCCAATGTTCATGATATATGTGGCACACTTATACATTTACATGATATGAAAGTGACGAGTGAACCTAGAATTACATTATGATACAATAAATTGGGTAATATTTTAGTCTCATGATGCATAATATATGGGATTATAAAGTAAAACTAATCAATTATGTGACTTTTTACACCATGTTATGATGTATTAGCAGTTATCCTTGACTTTTTTTATGATGCATGTTTAATGTTGTCGCCACATTATCATGTTGCCTTTATGATATCATGTTGTATCATGCCTCATTTTTCAGGATTATGATTCTCACCCCTTTTACATCCCATTGAAATTACTTTCTAATAATATGTAATACTTTTATCATGTTATTCTTTTTTATTCCCTTACTGGGATTTATAACTCATCCCTTTCTTATATATGTCTCAGGTTATCCTGTACAATTTTAAAAGCTATGGAATATCTAAAGCATGTTAAGAAATATTTAAATAATTTTGGTGTATCCATGTATCAAGTATATGTGTTATGTACCCTATTTCCCAAATACAATAGGATTCATGATCTTTTGGGTTGTACTAAATGTGTTTTTATGAAATAAATCATGAATTAAAGTGTATGAGAGATATGGGTTGTCATAGTTGGTATTAGAACAAAGTCTAGTGATTTTTGGGATTATGATTATAAAACTACATAGAAATCCTTATAAATAATACTAAACAATAAAAATATCCCTAAATTTTTATAAAGTATAGAGTAAGTGATTTTCAAGAAAATACATCAATGTTTGGATACTACAAGTGGATGTGGCTATGACACAGAGCTACCTAGGGGTAATATCCCCAAAAAGGTCATATTGAGCTGGACTCAATCATCACCTAGTGCTTGATAATGGGCTTTACTTCACACCTATTTTGACACTCTTGGGGAACATGATTTGGTAAATTCACATTCTCATTATGAACCATTATTAATAGACCAAAAAATATAAGTAAGATTTTATATTAGGAAATAATCATGGATAACATAAATTGAAAGCCTAGAAATCCATAGGCTAAATAATATATTTCATTTTTAGTTATCCCTTTAATGTTCATGGTTTCCTGTTTATGTTTTTAATTGTTTAAAAATAACCATCTCTAATTTTAGCTTTATTCTAGTTAATGGATATAAATATGAGAAATCAAGTCAATAACCAATGTGATGGTAAATGTGATGACTGCCAAAATGAGATTCCTAATATGATGGGAGCTCAAGTATGACATTTGTGATTATTTCAAACCAACCATAAAAAATCATGATTAGTAACGATCATATAGTTTAATTTCTAAACAAGTCAATGAAGAAGATGATGACATATCAAGTAAGTTCATTTGATAATGGTGATAAAGAAAATAAGACCCATTTTTTTTGAAAAAAATATTGAAAGAGGCACCAAGGGAAATTTCACAAAGGAACTGGAAGATGTTTTAAGTGTGTAAATATAGAGAATAAATTATCCAATTTACATGGAAAAGTGAATAATATGATGAATTGAAATAAAGTTCAATCTAAGGTTCCATATAGAGTTCTATGTCTTAAATGTGTAGAATTTAGCCATTATCCAAGATAATGATCTATTCCAAGGGATAATAAGAATTATAATCACCAAAAATCTCTAATAAAATGGGAAGAAGGAAAGTCCAATGCTGAGATGGATCATGATGATTGGAGTACATATAACCTATACTTAAGAGTTGTTTATGTCATGTTGAATTTCAATTCATTCCATATTATCATAACTTGAAAGTTTTTTAAGAACATCAAGTCACCACACCAAATGATTTGGCATCATCGGGGAAATATTCTATGACCATTTTGTCAAAAGTTGAAGTTTTTTGGTAATGTACTTATCTAAATCCTTATAATTCTCTTTTTAGTGAAATTTTATATTTTCCTAGTTATATAATGGTTTCCATTTTTTAAAGCCAACATAAATTTCTGAGAGAAGGAATACACCCTTCCTATAGAAAATCAACATCTAATTCAATACAATTCTAAGGAGGAGGACGAATCTCCTTTGGTATCATCATCTCAAGCATTGATATTATTACCTTATGAACAAGCGTAACTTGCTAAAATTATTGATACTAAAGAAAATATCATTCTTGATGACATGCCATTATAATAAAATATGTTAATGTTTCTTCCAAATAATTGTTGGGTCGTCCTTCTAAACAAGTGGTTAAGTTCTCAATCAAACTATTTTAATAGTGGATTCTCTATACCCAACTAAAAACTAATTTTTTATTACCATTTCATATATACAGTGAGATGTGCATGATGTAATCTTACCATTACAGTGTATAAACTTATACATCCAATATTTAAATGGTAATGGCCATAGATTAATTATTGTATCAAAAAGTTTATAACAGATATCAAACTATAATGAGAACATTGAGATACTATGAAATTAATCTTAAATATATGGCATATGGTCTAGACACATCATATTGACTAGAAATAATTTATTTTTGACTATCAGGTGTTCGGGGATCTTAAGCATTGAGACTTATTCTCATGAAGTTTACACTTGGTAATCTCTGGTGGGTGAGATCATGAGGATTAACCAATCAATATTAACACTATGTGTTTTGGGTGTCATTGGTTATTCTTATCTAAGGACATTTGTATTGGTCTCTTGACTTGAGATCATTATCAATGTGTATCATTTTATCTCATACATTGATGCAAGGAAAAAACTATGACAATGAAGTCATGGAGAGGTAGCTTGTGTTGGGTGAATCGTTGGTGGTATGGCCTTGGTTGAATGATCAAGAAAGAATCCGTTGCTTTCAATTTGAGGAAGTAATATCTCAGGTCAAGTTGATTAGGATGGTAGTACCTACATAAATCACTGGTCAAGGTATTTAGAGGCAAGTTTTTTCAGTTAGATGGAAAAACATGAAGAAATACAGGATTATGACACAAGTGTGCATCCCACTTTATGATATTTCTAAAGACAAAGCGATTATATTACACAGTGCATTTTCAGAGGTTGATTTTCATATGAATTTTCCTTATCTCCTTAGGGGCCTTAATGGGTTTCTAGACTCTGCGCTTGGTCTATGAATTGTATTCACTACTATCAAGATAAGGTCCTAGAGGTTAACACATAATATCATATTCAAGAATCTACCATATTCAAGTGAATAGGTACATAAGACATGGTGGTCCCCACCATAGGGTCTGAGAGTTGTCCAAGTATTAATGATCACCAATGAATAAATAAATTCATTATTATTCAAGTAATAATAATTAGGTTTAATTTATTTATTAAAATTATTCATGAGGTATTTAGTGAGTATACAGATAAATATTATATGAAGGAATGTTATTTTAATATTAAATATTCCTGTATTTTTAGTGGGAATTACGAGTAGATTTAATGGCTCGGGTTTATCACGTGATACGTTCAATATATATTAAAAGTATGTGACAAAATATAAATAATATTTTTGAAACAGTTATTTCATCATAACTATTTATTTATTACTTATTTAGTGGGTGTTTTATTTTTGAGAGTTAGGGAACCATTTCCAGGTATTTGAATCTCCCATTATATAAGGATGGAGAAACTCAATCCAAGCATTGTTTGTTCCAATGGAATGAGATCCTCTATTTCCTCCTACCTTCTAGAGAGAGAAATTATCACTCTTTGTATGTTGATCCAAGAACGCATTCAATGAATTAAAGTAGGGGGTCGATGTGATCGTCGTGATACTAAATAATTTGTCAAAGCTCCATGCTAGCACCAAAAATTTGATGAACAAAGAGCACTTGTATTATTGAAGAATGCATTGATGATCTAGAGGGGTTCAGATTCATACCCTTCAAGCAATGATCATCGACGATGAGTAACAGCCGAACGCGCTGCCGATTCGAATGAGGCAATTGTTTAGTTCTTTTGTGCTTATAAAATTCATGTGATATCCTCAAACCTCTACTGGGGATCGAATCATTGGATATGATAAGTTTCTCACTCTAGTGATGAAAATTTTAAATCCACTACGCCACCCAATACCATCAATTTGTATTAGAGACATCACGTTAATTTTTTGAGTTGGGAAAAAATTAATTTTAACAAAATTAAGTATTGAGAAATTATTTTTTTCCAATGGATCTGACTGCGCATCAATCTGATTTCAAACCATCAAGTTATGGAAATTCAAAGGATTGATTTGGATCGATCGTGGGTTTTTACGGATATTAAAAACGAAGAATTTTGGCTGTGGGATGATGACCAGAATAGTGTTTTCGAGCCACACTCTTGTCCCAAATAATTTTGGAATAAAAAAATATAATTATACAGTTATTATTTTTCTTCTCAAACCTTAAATTTCTTACATGTTAGGCAGTTTGAATTTTTTTGGAAAATAAGACAGATTGTACAAATCTATACTTGAAAGAAAATAGAAAGGTAATAGACTTTTTTTTCAAGACTGGTGAGTGCACTATTAGCTGGCAGGCAGACTAAAAAAAGGAAAAACTGGTGTCTTCCAAAGGAATCCACCCTCTCCCATGTGGGACCCAAACCCAGCTGCCTCCCTCCTTGGAAACTCTTCCCTTTACCTAGATCTGTGAACTGCCCTCCTCCTTCCAGCCATAGCCAGGCTACCGCCCTATATGCTGCCCGACGCTAGCCATCCACCATCGACCACCGCCCTACCTAGACCAGGAGACCCCGTCCACCACTCCTGCACCACCTATGCCCGATCGTCCATGAAAAAATAGTAGTCACACCTCCCTCCAGATGTCGCAGCCTTCTCTGCCGTTCCCCTCACCGGTGCGAACCATCTGGCCAGCTCCCCTCTGCTCAAAGTAAGCCCTTCCACCCTGCTGGTCGAGATCCCGGATCATCACCCATTGTGGAGAATTTCCACAAACTCCTTCCAACGCGTCCCTGGCTCACAGAACCTCCAATGCACCAGGATCACGTCACCTATCTTCTTCCCAAGAAAATACCCCAAACCACGCTCCTCTGTCCGTGATCTCGGATGCCGAATGAGCCGCCGTAGCCTGGCCACCAGCTAGCCTCATCTCGACCCACTATTGTGGGCTCCTCCCTCACCGGCCATGAGCTGCCACCCATGTGGCTACCACCTCCCTTCATGATGATGACCACCACCTGTGTCCAGACTTCCTTCCAGTAGTAGCAGGTCACCCTCGGAGCCGCCTCCCTATACCCCAACGTGAGACCCCTGCCACTACGCACCACCGGCCAGATCTGACCAGCCACCACCGCTTCACCCCCCCATCGTGTTGGCATCCATCATCAGAGCCTCCAGCAATGTCCCTCTAGTCTTGTTCACAAATTTCATCATGTCACAACACCCTTAACAGCTCTCCTTCTGGCCACCCACAGCTAAACTCAGTTCTGTATGCCCGATATGGGCCTGTATGTGCCTGGACAGATCTACCCGACTCAAAATGGTTCAATGTAGGTCTTCCTAGCTTAAAAAACCCTTTTACTGGGTTAGCCTTAGCCTAGCCGAGAACCGGTATGTGCAGGGTCGACCTGACCTGGTCATGGTTTTGGGGCCCGGGTAATTATTTATATAATCAAAATTTATGTAGTTATAAAAATTATTTGCTGTATCAAATTTATTTAATTAAAAAATATTTTTGTTTTAAAAAATAATATTTTAATGCTCTTAAAAAATTAATTTCGTTATTAAATTAAATTAATTAATTAATATAATTTTTGGGATTAAAATTAAATTAACATCGAGACTCAAAAAATATATGAATAAATTATTAAAATTAAAATAAATAATTAAATTTATTTACAATCCCTCGTACATTAAATTTATTGTAATTTAATTTTATCATGTTGGCTGGTCTTGAGCAATTAACCGAACTGTGTATGTCTATTTTATTTATTTAATTGATTATTTAATTTCCTATGATGGATGTAATTAAATAAAACTATTTGTACATCATCATTTTTTCTCATTTATTATGTATAAGAATTTGTGCACCCAAATAAAGTGAGTTATCTATGATTTCACTCCAAACACACCCTCGCCTACGTGTGAGTATTTTTTTTACCACGATGAGGACAATGTAAGATGCAAACAACAATAAGTATAGGAAAAATCCAGATGAGAAGTGGACACTGGATGGGGACGAGCTGCATCATGAGTCAAGACACGGATCGGGTATGATCCCCCTAGGTCATGGTTTATCCATTAAGTTTAAATGGATCTACCAATATTAGATACTCAAGACCATCCAAGCATTTTTATTTCCTTTATGCATTTTTTTATTATCTTATGCATTTGCATGACAATGGGAAACACATAAAATAATAAACGGTGTAATGCATACAGAAGGGATGAATGTTTTTATATTAACATTAAAATATGAGCATGGAAACATAGAATTTACATATTAATAAAAATTGATTATATTCATTGAAAAAATATAAAAAACCTCAAAGAAATATTAAGTCACAAAAACCTTCCATCATTTCAGTTTGAAAAAAACCGGGTGTTTGGGATGCTCATCAGCCAAAGTTGATGATGTATCATGCTACTGGGGAGTTCTTATGAGGATTATGGGTTGACTTAACTTAATTTGACAGAAAATAAGTATCTAAAGATAGCTTCCTGTAAATTTAGAGGAAAGTATTGAGTAAATCAAGTTTTTAATTTTAGAAGTTAGGAGTTCACTCTATAGATCAAGGAGCAGCGAGTTAATGTGGTTGGTCAGTCACACACCTTCCCAAAAACTCTATAAGTAGTGTTGTACCATAAGCTTGTAGACTATGAAGAGAGGTTTCAAGGTTAATTTTCACAAGAATACTCATGCAAGAAAGTATTTTGATTCTAGTACAAAGGGTTTCTAGAGTTCAATAAAAAAGTGGGAGAAATTTAATTATTTAATTAATCAATAATGTCTAATCGGAAATCATGAAAAATTACTAATCTGTTAGTTTTTATTTTTATAGATGATGGAAAGTAATAACACAATACATACTATAATATTTATTATAAAAGTTTAATGTCCTCATCAGTATGAATTTCCAAATAGTAGTATATGCACTTGTGAAAAGTACTATGACATCAAAAATTCATGGTGTTGATGTCCCCAATACCTATTTAGCCACCTCAGGAAGTGTGGATTTAAAAATACTTATAGTAGACTCATGTATGAATCATATGATGGTTATGTCATAATGACATCATCAATGTCTGATGTAAGTTGTGAATACAACATCAGGATAAGGATGGTTTTACATGTTGTCTCGTCTCCAAGAATCTTGTGAGGAGAACAAGAAGTGTAGATATGAATAAGTGGTGATTACACTAGATATGTTTAAATTTAAATATTGATCATGATCTTTCAAAGGATACTTTTATCATATCATTTTAACCCATTCACTCTAGTTTTTAAGATCACAAAACAAACAGTATGGGGAAAAATGTTTTGTTACATTTTATATAAGTTTCACCGAGTAGTAAGAACATTAAAGCAAGATTCATTTTTAGTTCTTATGGAAAACTATTTTAAAGACAAGGAGAAAAGGCTAAATTAAAAGTGTGATTTCAAAGGCATATTCACAACATCATTCAATGAAGAGGTATTAAATTGGTGGTTATTTTCTTCGCATATCATGAAATATATCTATGGAAGTTTAAATGCAATGAATTTAATTGAAGAAGTAGTCATTTATTCTTTAGGTATATTCATCATTATATGTAATATTTTTGTTATAAATATAGGGTATTAAATACAATATTTTTATCACATATGTGTATTTTAATATAGTATACAAGTAAGTATAGAATCATTATAAGAAGTAAGGTGTGTTCTCTATGTGGCTAATAAAGGGTGGTTCACAAGTCAGTGGTGAGAAGCACACAACTTCTAATCACCATGTAAAATATTCTAATTAAACATTTGTTAAGTATCAACAAAACATTATCATGTGTCATTTGGACATAATGATGCATTATTCCAGTTCAGGAATACATGTTATTTATGGTGTTTAATACTCAACAAATAGTTTGGTAACAGATGAATCATAGGCAATATGTGATGAATATAAAATGTAAGACTTATATACCCATTTCAGGAAAGATAATTCTATGTTAAGTAAAACTAAATGTGGAAATCATGGATATAGCCATTATGGTATTTAGAATCAGTGGAGCTAAATACCTTAGGTATTTTTGATGTATCTACTTATTTCGTTTGGACAAAGAAGCCTTTAGAAATAATCGTAACTCACAAACCTTTTGGAAGTTGTTCAGCTAGAGAGTGTAAACTATTCCAAGGGTAATATAGTGGTAAATATACTTAATTATATTCCATTAAGTGTTTAAGGAATGTGAAATTGAATCATGGTATATTTATGTTCAGAAGACATGAGCTACTTTGGGCCTGCTTGATGTAGAATATGTGGACCAAGCAGTCATCGATTGTTATAATGTAGTGTTGAGTAATTCCTAAACACAGATTACCTTATCTATGTCAGAGCTATGATGATAATAAGGAGGATTGATTAAAAGTATTACATGTTAACAATGATCAATAAAATATAGTGTCTAGAAATTTTTAAATGAAAATTTATTTATATACATCAGAGTCATGATGTTTGTAAAAGGATCATTAATGCTTATATTTATATTCATTTTGAAAAAAATTCTATTTCAAGACATGATTTGTAAATAAAGTAATTATCCCATAACAAAATGACAATTATCATGACTAATGGATATCATATTAGTTATAATATGATTGAAATCCATTATGTCATTAGAACATATGTTTAGATGAAAAGTGTTTGTTGAGGATATAAACAAACTTACATAAAGTTAAACACAATGTTCCTATAAATTAATTATCCTATAGTTTGATAAGGATATTAAATAAGTCATTAAGATATAAAATTGGTATACAAATGATAGAATACAATTTTATAAAATGGTTCACATCTATACTTGAGATAGTAGGAGCAAGATTGACTTGGGTTTAGTCAATTCTAGAGATATACAAGTAATTATCATAGTAAAAAGTTCCATCATAGAATGTGGAAAAGGAATATTTCATAGGCACATACTATGTAAGAAGGTTAAAACCATAGTGATGGTTTTATATTCACCATGACCGATGATAAATTATTAAGTGGGAATAATAAATCCTACAAGTAAGAAGTATATAAAAATTAGTTAAAATTTACAAGACCAATTAAAATTCCAGAATGGATTCTATGTATCAAAGTATCAGGGTCTTATTATTGTGAATACTATGGTGGGTATTCAAGTGAGACTATATATAGAGATTATAAGTAAGTTACCAACAATGCTCAATTGGAAACACCAAGTTGTTATACCAAAATCCATTAAAATTTTACATGTAATATCCAATTTCAATGATCATTTTATTGATAATTATATGTAAAGACCAGAAATCTTGGAAGGTGTCTATATGAAAGAACTAGAAATGGATGGTGACATCATAAGATTCCAATAATTGTGTAAGTTATTGAAATACAGTTTATGATTAAAAGTTAACTACAAGATCATAGAGTATTCTTTTTGAATGAATCGTTGTCATGTATCTACCAGAGGTTAGTGGGTGATCCATAGTTTTCCAAGTAAAATATTTTTGATAGAATATGCAAAATAAACATTGGTCTTAAAGTTAGATATGATTAGAATGAAAGTGTCTCTCCAAATATTGACTTAAAGTAAAAACCCAAGTTATAGGGAATAGGATCTACTGAGGTATATGTAACAGTTTCTTAGACTTAGTCAATCATACATATAATGACATGGTATTGAAAAATAAAAATTGGAACAATTTGAGAGATAATTATTAGCAATGTCACATGGTATAAATCTCTCCAAGCATACATGCATGGTCATAGGAGGAGATTAAAGTGATGCGTTGAGTTCCACATGCTTATACGATGGATAAATAATGTATGACATTTTATGTCCTATATATATATTGATATTTCAAAAAATATACATAATGGTAGGAAAATATCAGTTATATCTAGGAGAACTGCAAGGGAAGTAGTCATAACTATCTAATTGTCTTGAGTAAGTACAAAAGATATGTACCAGGTTTGTGGAGAATAAATTATACTGGTTTTAAGGGGATAGAAACTTGTATTACTTGGATCAATGTAATCTAATATCACAGCCAATATAAGGGAATGAGCGAGACAAACTCATACAAGATAGTGGTGATCATATCTAAAAAAACCAAGTAAATTGTGACTTCTAAGGCAGCTAAAGAATCAGGGTAAAATACACAACTATTTATTCCAGTTCTTGTAATCACATCTAGTAATTAAAGCTTTATCCTAATATAAATTATGATAATTCTACTAACAGTACTAACCAAGATGTCATGTTTTGATAGTGAACAAAAAGAGATATACTCGGAGTTTACATTTCTTGATGAGTCTTACTCAAGTAGGCAAGGTCACACATAGCAGAATAGCCATGCAGTGAAGATGTGGTAGACCCAATAACTAAAGGCATGACTTCATAGAAGCATCCTCCAATGGGGGAGTGTTCTAATAGTGGGTTCCCTAGACCCAACAAAATAGTACTATTCGATTACCATTTCATATATATAGTGAGAAATCCATGATGTACTCTTACCATTATAGTTTATATATTTATGCATTTACTATTTAAATAGTAATATCCATATATTAATTATTGTATCAAAAGGTTATAATAGGTCCCATGATATAGTGAGAACCTTGAGATACTATGAAATTAATCTTAAATATATGTTCTATGGTCTAGATACATCATACTAATTGGACATAGTTGATGTTTGATTATCAGGTACTATGGGATAAAAAACATTGAGACTTCTTATAAAGTTTGTGCTTGGTGATTTATGGTAGGTGAGATCATGAGGAAAAACATGCCAATAAGAACACTACATGTTTTGGGTGTCCTTAGTTATTCCTAACTAGAGACAAGTGTATTGGTCTCTTGACATGAGAACATTATAAATGTGAGACATTTGATCATGTGCTTTGATGCAAGGCTAAAACCATAATAATGAATTCATGGCGAGGTATCTTGTGTTAGGTGCATCATTGGTGGTATGAAATTAGTTGAATAATCTAGATAAAATTTGTTTCTTCTATGTTAAGGAAGTAATATATCAGGCCTGGTTGATCAAGATGGTATTACCTTCATAAATCCTTGGCCAAGGTAGTTAGGGAATGTCTATCCAGTTAGATCAAAAAACTATAAAGCAAGAAAGGACGATGACACAAGTGTGCATCCTGCTTTATGAGATATCTAAAGACAAAAATATTATATTACATAGTGTATGTTTATAGGTTGGTTTTAGTTGTAATAAACTTTCCTTATCTTTTTAAGGGCCTTGATGGGTTAATAGACTCCTCTCTTGGTCTATGAATAGTATTAACTTCTATCAGGATAAGTTCTTTGAGGGCCACACACAAGATCAAATTCAATAAATTTCTTTATTGCGATGAATAGGTATATATAACATGGTGGGACCCACCATAGGGTCTAAGGGATTTCCAAGTATTAACAATCACCAAAGAATAAATAAATTCATTATTATTCAAGTAAAAAAGTAATTTGGTTGAATTTATTTATTAAAATTATTCATGAGGTATTGGTGAATACAAGGAAAAATATTATATGAATGGATAATATTTAAATATTCAAGGTTTCTTTAATATTAGCGGGAATTATGATTAGAATTAATGGATTGGGTTTATTTCATAACATATTTAATAAATATTAAAAGTATGTGATAAAATATAAATAATATATATGTTTTTTTTCATCATAACTATTTATTTATTTCCTATTTAGTGGACGTTTTACTTTATCAAGGGCCAGGAACCCTTTCCAGGTATATGGCCCTCCCATTATATAAGGAGAGAGGATCTCAATCCAAGAATTGTTCATTCTAATAGAATGAGATCCCATCTCTCCTATTTTCTTTTAGAGAGAGAGAGATTCTATCTATTTGAGCACCAATCCTAGAACGCCTTCAATTTATCAAAGGTACATGATTTAGGTGACTATTGTGATGATGAAGGATTCATCATATCTCCACACCAACACATGGAATTTAAAAAATGATGAATAAGAGGATTCTTGATGTGTGTGTGGATTATATTGAGGGGTTCAGATTCAGATCCTTCGAGTAATAATCATTGATGATGAGCATAAATCAAATGCGCCACCAATTTTAATGAGGTAATCATTCAGTTTTTTTCTAACTAAATTAAGAAAAAAAAATCAGACCTCTGTCGGGGATCATATTTCCAGAGATGACCTGTTTTGTCACTCTAGTGATAATTTTTTTTAAATCCCCAGCCCACCAGCATCCGTTGTGCCCCCAGTTCCTTCAAAAACTTATTCTAGGACCAAGTAACATTTATGTGGCATGTTATCAATAGAAAATAAATATATGTGGATCCTAAAAAAATGGAGATGATAAAATGGTGGCCTAGACCAAACTTTGTGATGAAAATCTATAGTTTCCTTAGATTAACTGGGTACTATTATCAATTTGTGACAAGATTATCACAATTTCGAAGCCCCTAACCAAGCTAAATTAGAAAGGATCTAAGTTTGTTTGTAATGATTAATGTGATGAATGCTTTAAAGAGATTAATAATAGGCTAATCACTGCACCTATGCTCATATTATCCACCAATGAGGAAGGATTTTTTATCTGAAGTAATGCATCTGAAAAGGGATGGGTTGTGTACTCATACAAAATGAAAAAGTTATAGTCTATGACTACAAATAACTAAAGACACGAGATGAGAACTATCAAAATCATGATCTATAATTGGTTGTAGTGATCTTTGTGTTAAGGATTTGGAGACATTATCTTTATTTGGAGAAGTGTGATATATATACAGACCATAAACTCCTCAAGTATATAATCACGAAAAAGGATTTTAATATATGCCAATGGTGGTGGTTAGATATGATCAAAGATTACAAATTTTCAATCTATTTCCATCTTAGGAAATAAAACAAAGTTGTAGATGCTTTGAGTTGAAAGGATCTTGAAACTCTATCCATGATGATGATTTTAAAAGATCAAATATTCTTGGATATGTAAAGGATGGATATGGGAATAATAAAAGGATCATTATCATACCTTTCTCAAATAAAAACTCTACCATATATTCTTAAGATAATCAAGGAGGCTTACAAAGATAATGATTTTCTAAAGAAGAACACAATGAATATTCTGGATTTCAAATTTACTAAAGACGGTGTTATAAGTTTTGGAACCCATATTGTGTCCAATAAAAACCAAAACTGAGGAGGGAACTTCTAGATAATGTGAATATCTCATAATCCTCTATTCACCTAGGAAGAACTAATATTTATAGATACTTGAAGAAAAATTTATAGTTAGATAACATGAAGAGAGAGATTTTGAGTTTTTATCTCGATTCTTGGTATGTCATCAAGTCAAGGATAAATTCCAAAAGTCTAAAGGGATGATGATACCATTTCCCATACCAATATGAAAATGGGAAACCATAACCATGGATTTCAACATAGGACTCCTGAGGACACCAAAAGTTAATAATTCCTTATGGGTGGTAATTCATCACCTTATAATGTTAACACATTTAATGAATATTTATATCTTGAACAACTCACTAAGATATACATGAGGGAGTGGTAAGACTGCATGTATTTCTAGTCCATTGTATCTAATTGAGACCAGAAGTTTACCTCAAGGTTTTAGAGAAGACTTTAGCAAGAATTGAATATAGAATTGAGCTTCAAAACTAATTTTCACCCTCATATGGATGTTCAAAGTTAAAGTACCATTAAAACTCTAGATTATATGATGATATCATGTCCAATTTATTTTCAATGATGTTAAGATCAACACCTTCTTCTAGTGGAGTTCTCATATAATAACATTATCCATTCTAGCATTCAAATGGAACCTTATGTGGATATATATGTGAAGAGGTGTCAGACTCTTAAATTATAGGATAAAATTTGAGATAGGAAGCTTATGGGACCTGATCTTGTCTAATATATGATGGAAAAGGTTCAAAACATTCAATGTTATATGAAATATTCACAAAGTTGGAATAAAAGATATACAGAAATTTTTGATGAGACCTAGAGTTTGAGGACAATGATAAAGTGTTCATTCATATATTTCCATGGAATTAATTTATAAGGTTTGGAAATAATTGGAATCATATTCTAAGATACATAATCCTCTTTGAGATCCTTGATCATATTGAAGTAGTGACTTATCAACTAACACAACCACCTATCTTAAGTGCATGATGTGTTCCATGTATCCCTCTTGAGAAAGTACATATCATACCCATCACATTTACTGAATCTAGAGGTGGTACCAATAGAGAATGATCTTTCATATGTTGAATGTTTTATGAAGATCTTAGATCATGGATACAATGTTATACAAAACAAGATAACTCACTTGGTTAAAATGTTGTGATGGAACCACAAGTTTGAGGAAGCGACATGAGAACAAGAAGAGGCGATGAAGCAAAAGCACCCTCATCTGTTTTAATATATGAAATGAAAATTTCAAGGGAAATTTTTATGAATGGGGGACTAATGTAACAAAAAAACTTTTATAAATTAAATTTCATTTGTGGCTGAATTAAATGTTTTATTTATGTAATGTGGTTCCAGAAAGCACATGCACTTATTTGGTTATATCCTATCATATTTAAAATGATTTTAAGCATCATGAATGTTAAGAATCATGACTATTGATAATATATTCATTTAATATTGATCATATGATTAGTATATATTAATGGTTATGATAAAGTTCTACTGAAACAGACAAAATAAGCGATGAGCTCAAACAGTATGATCATACCCTATGAAGCTCATTTATCATAGCTTCCAAGAGATATAAAATGGTTTTTATTTTCTCTTGACCAATCCCAATCTGATATTTAAAAACTAAAGTATGAGTGAAACCATTTATGGGAGAAGTTCAAGATCATCAAGATCACGGCCAAAACTATGTTCACTGAACCACCACAAGAAAATATCACCAACACACACCATACCCTTAGAGTGTTTGTTGGTGTAAAAAAGGGATATGTATCTCAACCCTACCAATATGAATATTCATATTTTCTTTATAATAAATTAAGGATTATATTTTTTCCATATCTTTTTTACTCTATAAATGATTAAGTAATGAGTTTGATAAAAATCATATTTTAATATGAAAAAACTTGAATCGTATATTTGGGTAATATACAAGTTCCATTTAGACATTTCTTTTAATAAATTCAGGAATTTTTGAAATACATGAAATTTAAATAAAATATTATTATTAAATAGTATATATTAAATATAAATAAAAATATAATTTTTACAAAGTGAACATGTAATTTTTATAAGGGGCATAAAACTGTTATTGTCAAAAAAATATTATTTTCAATAAATAGATATTTTAATTTAAAAGGGTTATTTCTAATATTTAGATAAATATTTTGATTAATTAAATATTATTTTTAGAAACAACACATTAAAATTTTCAAAAGTTGAATTTTTTATAATTTTATGAGGCAGTAGATTTTTCATGTTAAATTTAAGTACAATATAAATATATTGTGTGTATTATGACATCATAATGAACCAAAAGTGATGTAATATGTGTAATAAAAAGTATACACGACCAAATCTATGTTTTAAATTTTAAATTATGTATTTTGAGGTAATTTGGTTAATTTTATAAACCCATTATGAATCTTCCAAAACCAATATTATATTTTTAGGTTTTAAAAATAGTTCTTTGTAAACATGACTCACTTTCACATCACTAAGGGTATTGTTTTAATGTGATCGATTAATTTACATATAAAATAATTAATATATTTTGTCCTTTTCAGAAACCATGGGAAAAAACCATGATAAAGTTTGTAATTTTGATTACCTTTTTGTATAGAGTCCAAAACCTATGTTTGGAAAATAATAATACCTTCCCATTTATCTTTACTCAAAACCATTGGAGAAAAACTATACTCTTACCTTTCCTATATAAATCCCTCCCAACGTTCCCCTAGGCTCTCAAGAAGCTCCACCCAAATTTTTTAAAACACCCTCTCAAGGTAAGGGATCCCCTCCTCCTCTTAATTCAAGAGACTTATTTGTGTAATATATTCTCATGTTACAATTCCTATTGATTGGATATGATTTTTCACATCCCTCTTAATTATATTATGATTTAAAAGTGATGAGATACCTTTCTCACTCTCATTAATCCCCCATCACCCATGATTAATTATCTACCACTGTTATGATGTCGACATTATCTTGTGATTTTCCATGCCAAACTTTTATTCAAACACACTTTTTTATGCCTTTAATTCCCAATTGTTCATGTTGGATTATGTTCTTGAATATATCTCTTACTTCCATTATTATTTCTAAGTGATTAGATCCCATTTAACTCTCATTAATCCCCCCCATGATTCATTATATACCCCCGTTATCATGCTGAAATTATACTATAATTTTCTCATGCCAAACATTTGTATTGTGAATTCCATAATCATTTAAACTAAATGGTACTAACCTTAACATACCTATACCAATTTTATATTGTAATTCCATGTATTTATATCAAAAACCTTAATATTGGGATTAAATGTGATGAAATATGATCATATGTTGATGATCTATGTAATAAACTTATGCATGTACATGATATGAATGTGATGGATACACTCAGAATTATATAGAAGTCCAATGAATTAGAAAATAATTTAGTCTTATGAGATGTCATTTATGGGATTAGGGAGTAAACCTTAACCATTATAAGACTTTTTCTAACATATTATGATGTTTTATAGGTTAGGCTTGACCTATTTTTATGATGTCATGTTTAATATTGTTGCCACATTGTCATGTTTAATTTATGATATCATGTTTTATCATGCCTCATTATTCAAGATTATGATTCTAAACCCCTTTATGTCCCATTTAAATTTATATTCACTAATATGTAATACTTTAATCATGTTATATTTTGTTTATTCCCTTAAAAGGATTTATAGCTCACCACTTTCTTATGTATGTCCCTAGGTTATCTCATGTAGTTTTAAAAGATATAGAATATTAGAAGCATGTTAAAAAAAATATAAGAATATTTTTTTTATCCATGTATCAAGTTGATTTTACATGTTCCTAATTTACCAAATACATTAGGCTTCATGATATTTGAATATGTACTAAGTGTGTTTTTATAAAATAAATCATAAAATAAGGTGTATTAAAGATATGGATTGTCACACTAACAATTGTTTTTATCCTATTTGATGAGTGCAGTTCAATAATGTATATCAAAATCTAAAATATATGGCTACTTGGTGTCATATTTATTTGAAAATGACATTTATATTAACTTAAGAAATGAAAAAAACAAAATGTCACTGTCATACTTTTAAATATACCTTATGTGTTCATATACGGACAAAAGCAAGTTTTAAATAAATATAAAATATAATTTTGAGCATAATGAAATTATTTCCATGATGATAATTTATTAATAATTTTTATATATTAAATAATTACTTTAAAATCTTATGCAGCATTAACACAATTTTTATTCAATTAATGGGAAAATAAAATAAATGATTTTAAAAATATTAAAAGTGATACAATTTAAATTAATTATTGTGTTTCATTATTTTTTTAGATACATATGAAAAATTAGGGTTGTTTTAAAATATTATATTAAAATTTCATCTTTTTATTCATGTCTTTAAAGTCAAATTAAATTAATAGCTCCAAAAATTGACATTAATGATATCTTATAATAAATAATATTCTATTAAATGATTTGAAATTCATAAAAATATTATATTTGAAAAATTTAATGGAATATAGTTTAAAATATAAACCATGGTCCATTAATGAGTCACTTTTTCATTTATATTAACATTCTTAACCCTTTAAGATTCAATTAGTTTTTATCATGATTAAGGTCAAAAATGGTTAACGAGTCGATTAATAAAAAAAGATAAGGTTTAAAATGACACCAAAAACTATCTAAATTTTATTAGATAATGTTATCTTGAAACTAGACTTGTTTTTTTAGAATTCATATCCATTTGGAAGCATTTTTCTTGGGAATTTATTTTTTATATTTTAATCTTTTAAGAAATTCCAAGTGTGTCATCTCCCTCCCCTATAAAAGGGCAACCCTCATTTCTATTCTTTACACCAATTTGATCCTTATAGATCAGATAAAATCTATCATATTATCTTATAAATATCCTCATCCACATTCTATAAGTGCTGGTATTCCCAAAATTCCAACCCTAGGATCCTTAAGAGGATAACCAAAGGAGTGATTTCAAAGAATAGGTAATCACCTTAAATGATTGATTTATTTTTTACTTCTTCTTTTACCTCATCTAAATATATGCTATTTATCTTAAAATAATAACTTTAGTATCTTAAATATACTTAAATTTTATTATTATTATGAAACCACCATTACCCTATTGTAAAATTAGGTTCCCTATGCCTAACTTTATCCATACTTTTGATTCACATACCACATGTATAGTGAGTTATGCATAATGTACACTTACCATTATAGTATAAATTTTTTTGTGTCCAATATTTAAATGTTAATGTATATAAATTAATTATCTTATCTAAATGTTATAGTATATCCAAAGCTATAATGAGAACCTCAAGATATTATGACATTAATCATAAATTTATGACCTATGTTATAGATACATCATATTTTCTAGACACAGTTGATGTCTGACTATCATGTGCTAGGTGCTCAAAGCATTGAGACTCATTCTCATGAATTCTATGCTTTATGATCTCTTGTAGGTGAGATCATGAGGAAAACCCCTCGAATAAAAACACCACATTTTTTGGGTGTCATTAGTTGTTCCTATCTATAGACACATGTATTGGTCTCTTAACTTGAGATCATTATAAATGTGTTACAATTGATCATGTACTTTGATGCAAGGTGAAAACCATGACAATGAAGTCATGGTGAGATGGTTTGTGTTGGGTGGTTCATTGGTGATATGAAATTGGTTGAATGATCAAGATATAATTTGTCACCTCCGAGTTGAGGAAGTGATATCTATGTCTTGGTTGATCAGAATAGTAGTTTCGTCATTAAATCCATGACCATGGTAGTTAAATGTTAATTTTTCTAGTTAGTTCAACAGATACTAAAGAAATTAAAGGATGATGACACAAGGGTGCGTCCTTCTTAACAAGATATCATATAAAAAAGAGATTATATTACACGTTATGTGTTCATATGTTGGTTGTTGCTGATATGAATAATCCTTATCTCTTTAGGGCTCATGATGGGTCGCTAGATTCCTCTCTTGGTATGTGAATATTATTAACTTCTCTTAATATAAGTTCCTAGAGATTAAACATAATATAAAATTCATGATTCTTCCCTATTCTTCTTAATAGGTACATTGGACATTGTAGGCCCCACCATAGCGTTTGAGTGTTGTCCAAGATTTATCGATTATTAATGAATAAATTAATTAATTATTATTTGAGTATAGAATAATTGGAATAAATTTATTTAATAAAAGCATTTAAAAGTGTTTAAGTAAGTACATGGAATAATATTAGATGAAACAATATTATTCAAGGTTCATTTAATAATATAGGCAATTACAAGTCGAGTTAATGACTTAGGATTATCACTTAATATATATTTAATATATATTACAAGTATGTGATAAAATATAAATAATATTTATGACACAATTAGTTTATAATAATTATTTATTTATTACTTTAGTGGATGTTAGATATACGAGGTTTGGGAACCCTAATAGGGTATTTAGTAAACTGATTATCTAAGTACACGAGGAGCTCATTTCCTGAGGCAAGGAATTCATTTTCCAATGGATTGAGAGCACATTTATCCTCCTCTATTATCCTTGAGATAGAAAGACACCATTCATGCAATCGATCCAATGACATCTTTAGTGATCATAGGAATAGATTAGAAGAAATATTCACGACGTTGAAGAGATTTTCAGAGCTCTACGATAGCATTCAAAATTCAATGTTCGACTTTTGTACAGATTCTTGAAGCATGTGCGGATGATCTAGAGGGGATCATATTGGGATCCTTCATGTAACAGTCATCGTTAATGATCTGTAGTCAAATGTGAATCAAATCAAATGAGGTAACCATTTATTTATTTTTGTGCATTGAATTATTCACACAAGATCCTTAAACCTCTATCGACGATTGGATCGATGGAGACAATGAAGATACATCACTCTGATTATGAAATTTTAGAAACCCCTAGCACACTGGCTTCTACAGCATGCCTTGGTACCTTTAATTAGTATCATAGAGATCATGTGAATTTTATGATCCATAGAAAAATTAATTTTCATTATATTAAGTAGAGGGATTTAAGTCAGTCTCAATGGAATAGACCGCACATTGATCTAATTCCATATGGCCAATATATGGCCATCCAAAATTTTTGGTATAGATGAAAAAGTGGAATTTAAGTTCAAAATTGAGGAACAATAAATTTAAATATTTTTTCATGTTATATTTGAGGCAATTACAAATGAACACAAGAATTTTTGCCAAGTTGTGGTGGGGACTCCACTAGCTGGGATAACTTTTCCATGATGTGGGTTGCTTCCAATGGAAGATTTGTTTAACATATATATATATATATATATATATTATAAATATTATCCCATAGTCTTTTTGACCAAATGGGGGAGGTTCTAGCTGTCTGTGGGGGATAGAAAAATCAATAAAGGCATGGCCAAATATTTATTACCATGGAATCATGGAACAATTAAAAAAAATCGATCTTGTGGGAGAAGCTTCTCTAGACCCACCTCCCTTTATGTGTGAAGCCTCATCCCACTAAGTATGTTTCTCCTTCTCAAGCACAACACCTCCTATGAGCTACATCTAAGATCGTCGAGCCGTTCTCCCTAAGCCACCTCCATACTGCTTCAAATCCCAACTACCAGAGAAGTTTCCCATTATGGATCCATCATCCACACGGATGCCTCTTTCCGAATCCCACAGGTCCAGCCCGCCTGTCCACTCACACAGTCATCCTCAGTCGATACCTTCTATATAGCACCCCTCCTCGCTTAGCACCGCAGGCCACCCCAGTAATTCCACACAACACCACTTTCGAGCCTCCTTCTTGGGCCAGCCAAGGCCACCCCGAGTGCCGAACACCGCCCCATCCTGCAGTCTTTGATCGAGGCTCCTCTTGGTTGATACCAAACCCACCATACATCAAGTCCATCCAAGGATGACTCCTCCTGGTGACTGAGTACCCAACTTCTCCTTTGTCTGGTTGGCCCACTCGACCACGTTTTTACCTTTTCTCGATGACTGCCTCCTCCCGAGCTAGCCAGAGACCACCCGTAGAATCTATCTGCTACCATTGTTTGGCCTTCTCGGTTTCGATAAGGTTATCCTTGTCTGCCATCTCCCACTAATTTCCCACTTCCACGACATCCCATGGATGACTGCCCTTTCACCTGATGTCGATCTAACCAACCACCAATCCTCATTAGTAATCGCTTGATTTTTTTCAAAACAGGTCAGGACCGACCTAAAATGGGTGAAAACGGGTCTTTCCAAATCAAAACTTCCCTACACGGAGTCTTCCCAATCTGTGAAGGCCTTGGGTGGGATCTTCCCAGCCTAGAACGGGCCTATGTGGGTTAATCTTGACCCACAATGGGTCTAAGAGTCTTGGGCCTAGTATGATTTAATTCAACCAAAAAATTAATTTATTAATTTATTTGTTTGAAAATAATAATAATTTAATTATTTAAAATGATTAATTTAATTTTGATATCAAATAAAATTAAATGATTAATTTTATTTTTGGAGTGAAAATTAAATTAATCTTTGGACCTAAGAAAAGGATAAATTATTTGAATTATATAATCATTTAATTTATATTTAACCATCAACTTTAAATTTATTACATTTAATTTTATCATGCATTTACTTTTCGTTCCAACTAGTCTTGAGAAACTGACAGAACTTATGTCTATCTGATTAATTTAATTTAATTATTCATTATTGTTTGTGATGATTATAATAATTAGTTAATTTAAGAGGGTATGTGCATCATTATTTCTTAATTAAATATGTATAAGGGTCTACACATCCAATTTATTAGTTGTATATTGCACTCCCAAGATCCCCTCGCTTTCATGTGAGTATGTTTGTACATTTGATGATGATGTTGTAAGGCGCAAACCCCACTAAGATAAGCAGCTAATCCAGACGAGAAGTTAACACACTAGATTAGGGCGAGATGCAATTTGAGTCAATATTTGGCTCAAGAATGATTTCTCTAAGTAATGGTTGAACCGTTATGTTTATATAGATCAACCAATATAATATTCTCAAGACCAGTTAGTTAAAATTATTTCATTTATGCTTTGATTATTATTTTATGCATGCTTATTTTTTACTATGAGAACACATAAAATAATAAATAGATAAAATTCATAAAGACGTAGTGAATGTTTTTCTATTAATGTTTGGTTATGAGAATGGAAACATAATATGAGCAGATTATAAGAAATCGATTACATTCATTGAAAAATATACAAAGATCTCAAGGAAATATTATGTATCAAATGTCCTCCATTGTTTGAATTTGAACAAAACCGAGTGTATGAGGTGGTCGATTGGCCAATGTTAAGGGTGGAACCTAATAACAGGGAGTTCTTATGATAATTATGGGTCAAATTAACTGATGTTGGAAGCAAATAAGTATCCAAAATCTAGCTTTTTCAACTTTAGAGGAAAGCATTGCGTAAATCATTTTTATGATTTTATAACCCGAGACTTCACTCAATAGATCATGGATTTGGAATTTAATGTGGTTGGATAGTCAAAAGCCTACCTTGAAGTCTTTGATTAGGGTAATATCCAACGATTTTAGACTATTAGGAGTGGTTTCAAGGATCCTTGTAATTAGAATATAGATTCAACAGAGTATTCTTATTCTAGTACAGTGGGTTACTAGAGTTTGATAAAATAGTGGGATACATTTAATGTTTTAATTAATTAATAAATAATATATAAATCGATAATAAGGATAAAAGTAATAATTAACTATATTTTATTTTTATATAATATGGAAATTAATATCACAATATATAATGAGATATTTATTGGACAAAGAAAATGCCCAAACTGGAAGGTGTTTCCAAGGAGTAGTGCAAGCGCTTGTCCAAAGTACTAAGACATTAGAAATTCAAGGTGATAGTGTCCCCAATTCACATTAAGAAACCAATGGAAGAGAGGGTGTTAAACATTCTTATAGGATACTCATATATTACACATATGGTGGTTTTTTTCCTAATGTTATCATCGACGTCCGATGTGAGTTGTGGATACTATATTAAGATAGGGATGATATTACATGTAGTCTCATCTCTGAGAAGCTTGAATGGGGTAAGTGAAGTGAGATATGAATGGGTGATGATTATACTGGATATGTGTAAATTGAATGTTGGATCATGACCTTTCAATGGATCTCTTTCTCATGTAATTTTCACCCATTTACTCAAGTTTCGTTTAAGATTACAAAATAAATAGTATAGATAAAATGATTATTTACCTTAAATCTAAGGTTAAAAAAGAAAATAAAAAGTTAAAGAAGGTCTAATATTTAGTTATCATGATAAAAAAGTTGAAATACAAAGTGAATAGGCCATTAATGGAAAGCATGAATGCAAAGGAACCTTCACAACATCCTTAAAAGTAAGACATATTAAAAAGGAGTTTATTTTCTTCGTATATCATGAAATAAATATATGGAAGTATAAATATAATAAATACTAAATTAAAGAAGAAATTATACACTTCTTATTTAGGTATATTCATCAATATAATTTTTTTTGGTCATAGTTCTTGGGTATTAAATACAATATGACTTTCACATATGTGTATTTAAATAAAATAACCAAGTAATTATAGAATCATTATAAGAAGTAAAGTGTGTTCTCCATGTATCTAAGAAATGGTGGTTCCTAATTCCATGGTGAAAATCACACAACTTATAACTGGAAAGCTTATTCATTCTATTTGAACATTTGGAGTATTACGAAAAAATTTATCTCATGCGTCCTTCGAACACAACGAGGTATTATTCCAAGTTCAGGAATGAATGTTGTTGGTTGAATTTAATACTCAAATAATAGTTTAATGAAAGATAAATCATTGCAAATATGTGATGAATATAAAATTTTAGACTTATATACCCAGTTGTGTAAAGATAATACTCTATCAAGAAAAAATAAGTAGCTGTTAAGGACATACCAAATATGGTTTCAGACCATTCATAGTTAATTACTTTAAGTATTATCAACACACTTATGTACTTAGTTTTGGACAAATAAACCTTTATAAATAAATGTAAGTTTAAAAAAAATTCGGTACAACCACGAAAGCAGCACACATGAAAATAAGAAAATACATTAAACCCACTAGCCTAGGGACTTGACCCCGTGACCATACCCCAAACCCCTCCCCACCCTTACCACCCCAGCTGAGCATGGAGGTAAAATTAAGGTAAGTATACTGCATAATATTCCTTTAACTATGTAAGGATTGTTAAAGTGAAGTGTGGTATATTCATAGTCAAAATATATGAGATGCTTCGAGATATTGTTTCTAATAATATATTGACCAAGCATTCATTGATCAATATAATTCAACGTGGAGTAATTCCTAAACGCACATTAACTTATCCATATCTGGGATATGATGCTAATGAGGAGGATTGATGATGAGTATAACATGTTAACATTGATCAATAAAATGCATCACAGAGAAATATAAATGAAAATTTACTTATACACATCAGAGTCACGATATAAGTAAAAGGGTATCAATGTTAAAACTCATTCAATACAGATACATCCATTATTTTTAAGTACATGCATTGTATTTAATGGTATTATACCACGAAAACATTCCAATTATAATGAAAAATGGATATCATATGAGTTATAGTATGATGGAAATCCATTATTTCATAAGAAAATGTGTTTATATGAAAAGTTTTTTGTTAATGATATAAACAAACTTGCATCATGAAAACACAATGTGAATCTAAAGTAATTATCCTAAATGTTTCTTCGGATGTTATAGAAACCCCTAATATAGAAATATATAGTCAAGTTATAGAATATATTTGTATATAAGGGTTCAAATATCTATTTGAGATAGTGAGAGAAATATTGACTTGGGTTCAGTCAATGTTGTAGATGCACAAACAATTGACATAGGAATGAATTCCACCAGATATTTTAAAGATGGATGTTCTATAGACACATACTACATATGAAGGATAAAACCATGGCGATGGTTTTATATTCACTGGGGCCAGTGATATATTATTCTTTGAGAATAATAAATCCCTCAAGTAAGAATTATATATAAATTATCTATAATTTACATGATTAATTAAAATTTAATAATGTATTCCATGTATCAAAGTAAAGGGGGCTTATTATTTTGAATATTGTGGTGGGTATCCAAGTGAGGCGATAAATGGGTCATAAATATATGGTACCAATAAGGATTGATTGGTAATAACAAGTTTTTATGCACCAATCCATTAGAATTTTACTTGACGCAAATAATTTCTATGTTCATTTTATTGAGAATTGGATGTACAGACCATCAATTGTGGACTGTGTTTCTACAACACAACCAGAGAGGAGTGGTGACATCATATAATAACTATAAGGGTCTAAGTTTCTGAAATCCAGTTCCAGATTAAAGTAATAACTTAGATCACAGAATATTCATTTGGAATGAATTTTTATCATGTTTCTACCATAGGTTAGTGGGAGCACTATGGTTTTCTAAGTAAAATATGTGGCGACATATAGAATATAGCTATTGGTCTTTTAGTTAGTTGATACCAGAATAAAAGTAATTCTCTAGACATTGACTTAAATTAGCAGGCTAAGTACTAGTGAATAATATCTTCCGAGGTCGATCTAATGGTTTTTTAGACTTAGTCAGTCGAAAATATACTGATATAGTATTGAAAAATAAAATTATGAAAATTTTGAGAAAGAATTGTTACCAATGTCACATGGAATAAACATCTTCAAGAAGAAATGTGTGCTATATATGAAGACATTTATGTGGTAAGTTGAATTCCATATTCTTCTATGATGAATCAATCACATATTCCATGGTATGTATGAGAAATGATATTTCTAGTATATACTTTATGGTAGGAAAATATCAGTTATATCTAGGAGAACTAAATGGGATGCAGTTAGAACTATCCAATTGTACATGATAAAGCACAAAGGATATACTGGGTATATGGAGAGGAAATGATATTAGTTATGAGGGTAGAAAACTAGTCTTCCGTGGATCAATGTGATATAATATCGCAGTCCTGCTAAGGTAATGAGCAAGATAAGATCATTCAAGACAATACTATCCAGGTCTACAAATATAAAGTGTGTTATAACTTTCAAGGAAACTAAAATAGTGTATTAATATGGAATGATTTTTCTAGTTATTGGAAGCACATGTAGTAAGTAAAGTTTTATCATTATGATAATTCTATTACTAGTTGTGGCCAATATGTCATGTTTTGATAGTGGAAAAAAGAAATAAACTTTGGGAAATGTTTAAGGTCCATGAATAAAACCATAACTTATAACAAACACGATTTGATCATGTGATATCTAACAAGGTCAGTTAGTAATTTGGATCTATTTAATGTGGGAGTGTTGTAAAAGTGAGATCCCTAGACCTAAATTTATCAATAATTTTGATTGGAATACTAGGTTTACAATGAGTTGTGCATGATTTACTCTAACCATTATAGTGTATAAATTTCTATAACCATAATCTAAATGGTAATATCCATAGATTAATTTTGGCATAAAATTGTTAAAGGATATCTTGTGTTATAATGATAACCTCAAGATACTATGACATTAATATTAAATATGTGTCCTATGGTCCAGATACATCATACTGGTCGAACACAGTTGATGTATGACTATTAGTTGTTGGGGACTCATAAGAATTGATAATTCTTCTCATGAAGTATGTACTTGGTGATCTTGAGTAGGAGAGATCACGAGGAAAGGCCTGCCAATAGGAACACCACATGTTTTGGGTGTCATTGGTTGTTCCTATCTACAGACATGTGTATTGGTATCCTAACATGAGATCATTATCAATGTGTGCCATTTGATCATGTACTTTTATTCAAGGTGAAAACCATGATAATGAAGTTATGGAGAGGTATATTATGTTGGGTACATCACTGGTGGTATGACATTGGTTGAATGATCAAGGTAGAATTTGTCTCTTTTGAGTTGAGTAAGTGATATCTATGGCCTGGTAGATTAGGATGGTACTGCCTTCATTAAATTCATGGTCATGGTACCCAAAGGTAAATAAATCCAGATAGATCAACAAATAATCAACTTGGGAAAGTAGGATGGAACAAGTGTGTGTGTCCTGCTTTATGAGTTATCCTATTATAAATAGATTATATTACACAATACATGTTCGTATGTTAGTTTCAATTTCTATGACTACTCTTTATATCTTTAGAGGCTATGATGGGTTGCTAGATTCCACTCATGGTCTATGAATACCACTCACCGCTATTGACATAAGGGCCTAAATGGTCAAACATAATAGCACATTTATGATTCTTCCATATTCTATTGAATAGGTATATTGGACATGGTGGGACACACCATAGGGTCCGAGTGTTGCCTAAGATTTATCAATCACTTATTGATAAATAAATTCATTATTATTCAAGTATAGACTAATTGGACTAAATTTATTTAATAAAATCATTTAAAATTGTTTACGTAAATACATAGATTAATATTAGATGATCAAATATTATTCATGGTTTTTTTAATAATGGTGATAATTATGAGTATAGTTAATGACCTGGGTTTATCATGTAAAATATATTACAAGTATGTGATGAAATATAAATAATATTTATTACACAGTAAATATTTCATAATTATTTATTTATTACTTATTTAGTGTATGTAAAATATACAGTGGCTGGGAACCCTAATCGGGTATTTACAACATCCATTATATAAGTAGATGAACAACGGTATATACAATGGTGACATTATCCCATACTGAAGGAGTTCGAAACTTCCCTCCATTTCCCATTTGATGTTCATTGATAACACCATTTTTTTCACAAATGAGGGAAAGAGAACTATTTTTAGCATCATCAGGGTACTGTAAGAGTACTTCCACTGGAGCAGACAAGTTGTTAACAAGGAGAAAACCGGATTTTATATCTCAAATAGATGTGTTTCTAATAGGGATGATTATATTTGTCACAATCTTGTAATGCACCAGGGATCATTTCCCATGGAGTATCTTGGCACCCCCATCTCCCCAGGAAGAATGTAAATACGAGACTTAGACCATGTGGTGAGAAGGATCATGAGAAGAGTCCTCAACTAGAAGAATCATTTCTTATCATTTGAGGGCAGGATTACCTTAGTTAATAGTGTCCTGTTAGCTATGCCGATCCATGCTCTGGCCTCCACTAATGTTCTGAAAGGATTTATAAATACCATTGATAAAATTATTGTAGGTTTTATATGGTAAGATCTCTCGGAAGGAAAAATACACTGGGTTTCATGGGACAACATGGAAAGACCTATTCATGACAGGGGATTAACATCAAGAGTTTAGCTATCACAATCGACTGCATACATGAAAAACTTGCATGGGAAACTATTGAAGAATGTACCCTATATGGAAATTTGATATCTAGTAATAGGGGAGGTAATGTGGTTACTTACAAAGAGAATGTATCTCCCCTCTGGTCCAAGATTAACAACATCACACTGAACCTCCTCTAGAACTCACAATAGATTACAGGGGAGGGGAATATTCTGTTCTGGTACAACAACTGGGTAGGAAAAGAGATTGGCTATCCAGAATTCCCATATCCTAACATTTCCTTTAAGGAGGTGAGCCTCCACCTATTGTTTATCAAGTCAGTTTTGGACAAGAATCAACAAGATTTGTTCACTTAAATCATTATTAATTCAGACCAAGCTATATGTGTCTTCACTCCCTCCAAATCAGGGAAGTTAAACTAAAAATAATATTGTTAGCTATTAATAACTCTTGATCAATGGTAAATATGGAATGAAATGGTATGGTGCAATACGATTCCCATGAAATACAACTTTATCATTTGGATGATCAGGAACAAGGTAATACCTTCAGATGAAAATGTCAAAAGGATGAGAATCAACCTACCTTTTAGATTCCAATGTTGTAAGGAGGGATGGAAAGAGAATACAACCCACATTTTCATTGAAGGGGAGTGGGTTTATGTGGTGTGGAGTGATTTTGGTGGGCTTATTGGATATTCTTCTCGGGAGATGTGTGATACTCTTTTATTGGACCAATGGTTTAAGGGAGAAGAAGACAAGGTCTTAGAAAATATGGCAAGAACTGTGGTTATTAGTGATGGGTGTTGGTGCCTATGGCAATCCCAAAATAGGGAAAGATATGAGGGGAGTACTTAGACAAATCGGTCCATCATTGTTAGGAAAAAGAGTCTATTGGTTGACATGGTGTCACTAACCAGTAATTGGAAGTAGGTTCCTTATCTTCATATGATGCATGTTACCCCACCGTCCAAAATTCCTATGCAGGGACACTGGGTGCAGTAGTATCCCCCAAGAGTCAGCTTCAAGATCAATACAGATGGATCTTTCATCTTGGGGGACATGTGTGGTGGAGGGGTCATTCGAGACCACAAGTGAAGTGCTTCGATAGCCTTCACAACACACTACAGTAGTGCATCCTCCATGCAGGCACAAACAAAAGTAGTCTTCACAGGGCTCAACCTTTGCACTCAGAAAAATATTTCTCTCTCCCAAGTGGAAATATATTCAATGATCATTAATGATTCATTACACAGTAGAGGATCTACTCCATGGTCAATCTCTTACATCATCAGGAGCCGTAAGGGACTCCTAAACAACAATGTAAATATAACCCATACTTGGAGGGAGGGGAACAAAGTAGCATATTATCTTGCCTCTTTAGCTATCCAAGGCTCTAATGTCACTTGTTTATCAAACATTTATCTCTTTAATCCTAAGGGGGTGAATTTTATTGGAGGGTATTCCCTTGGTCTCTCTTACTTTAGGCCCCTAGACTATTTTCCCTATTGTCTTTGTACTTTTGTGTTTTCCCCTTGAATAAAAATGATAATATTGATGATGATGAAGGAATTCATTTTCCAATGGATTGAGAGATCCTATATTGTTCTCCCACATCCTTGATAGATAATGATTTTGTTAAAGCAATTTATCCAAGTATGTATTCACGGATCATGGGAACATATTTTAGGAGATCTTTACAACGTCGAAGAGATATCTGGAGCTCCACGCTAGCACATAGAATTCAATGATCAATGTTTGGATAGATTCTTGAAGCATGTGTGGATGATCAAGATGAATTCAGCTTCAGATCCTTCATCCAATAGTCATCATTGATAAGCTATAGTTGAACACACATTGAATCCAATGAGGTAACCGTTTATTTCTTTTTGTGCTTTTAATTATTCACACTAGATCATCAGACCTATACCATTGCATGGATCACCGGAGACAATGAAGATACATCACTCTAGTGATGAAATTTTTATGTATATTAGCCACCATATTCCACTAAATCCTTGGGTACCTTCATATCCACATTCTGTTCCATCAAATGATTGTGCGTACGTACAACTTACTATCTCTACGTAGCGAGACAATTCATTTTTCATCCCTATATTTTATGGATGAGTATTATGATGAGTCTAAAATTTATATATATGATATTTATTAAATAATTATTCTTATATAATTATAATATTATAACTATCTTCTTTCTTTCTAATCTATTAGAAAACAATATCCTAGCATGAGCATACGTGTGGACTACAACCTCCACGAAGTGATGTGATTCTTTTTTAATTTTTTATTTACATATGGTAAAGAAAATATTTTCAATTAAATTTACATTAAATTTAATTGTTTTAAACCCCCATAAGTGTTACTTTAATATGAATTGCTGAATTTTTATGATATTGGTGATATTTTGAACCGAATAGTAAAAATGGCCCATTTTGAATTTTTAACTATTTTAAATTATTTTTTGTATCTTGGACATAATATTTTCTACACTAATAAAAATTGAAAAATTATGTCTTATCCAGATTATAAAAATCCATGGCTTCATTTTATCCTTTTGGACCAAAAGCTGAATCGACCATATGGAAGCTCAAAATAACCTCAAAAGTTGGGCCAAGAAAACAGTTTATAGATCTGCCGAGTTTTGGTGTGGGGTCCATAATTCATTCATGGTGGGATCAAATGCTCTGAATTTTGGTGAGTGGACATAAAATACATTTTTGGAACAACTTTAATGAAGGATATGATGCATGAATTGGCCGTTTAAGGGGTCATTAAAGCATCCTAATCCAGAGGTTTGCGATTTGGATATTCTGAATGGAAAGAATAAATTGTCAGAGTAAAAAGGGAATACATCTTGGAATACTTGTCTAAATTCTCTGAGAGTTTTAGGGGAAATGACCAAGATAATTGTGAACAACATTTTATAAGGGTGAAACACGTGAATATTTCATTTAATAGGGCTACAATGCATCAACATTCGGGAGACATATTCTAGCTATAAAAGGAGGGGAGCTCCTCCCTCTCAAAGCATCCCATTCTCCATTAATTCCTTCAAGGCACCAAGGAGGAGATCTCCACCGAGGGAGGCTGGCCACAACTCTTCCCAATTTATTTTTAATTTATTGATTTTCTTTATTTTTTTAGTTTTAAATTTTAATTTAGATTCCTAATAAATTCATGATTTTTTTATTATTGTGTCCACCCATCCACCGTCTTTTCTTCTTCTCATCTTACCATCGTGAACTATAACACTAATGATCATGAGTAACTAATCCAAGGAATATCCCAAGGGATTAATCAGGTTATTGAACCCAAGACTATGTTTTTAATATTCTTTGAGTTAATTCTAAGGATAAGTTATAGTGGGTGTAATCCTCACTGTGGTTGTCTAAAGTTTAACTTCTTAATCGACAACCATTTTCCCTCAATTAAGGAGGTGGATGGAGGGTGTACTTAACGATCACTAAGTATACTTTTCATTCATAATCAGGGTAGACTAAGGTGTGAACACATACTATGGAGTGTTTTCACTAAGAATATTTGAAGCTATTCAATGAAGGTGCTCCCTGAAAGTTCACTCGGGAGAGCATTCTTTCTTCTATAATTCCATTATGTTTAACATTACATGGTTATTTAGGATTTAATGTTACTTTACAATTATTTTTAATTTCATTTATTTTGTTAAATTTAATTTATTTCATAAAAACATAAAAAAAATTACTTCGTAGGTGAATTAGATTAAGTAGGTGAATAAACAGAGAAAGCTCCTTAAGTGAGACGACCCTGGTCAACCTCTATGCTGCACTAGGAAAACATAAAAATACGCATTTACCACACCCTACATTAGGCATGCATCAAAAATTTCACCTTTTATGGAGATCCAATCATTAGTTCATTTACTTTTTCTATTTTCACATCTTAGTTAAATTTCATTTCATAGAAAAAAAAAACTTTCCATGATGAATTCAAATGATTATTATTCTACATGGACTGACAATTAATCATAGGTGTAGGAATAGGAAAAAACTACACTGAGGAGGCCCTCCAATGAAGAGATGATGCGTTGATGATAATGGTCATGCAAGTGGAAAGAGGCATAGAAACATGGATCTCACCGAAAGATTTGATGGCCATGGTCAATAAACTCCAAGCTGACTTAAAAATATTCAAGGCCAAGAAGGAAGTGCCACTAGTATTCCCAGATTTCATTGAATACATCCATGAAGTTGAAGCCAAACTCGAGGTGGAGGAGCCCGAAAACCTACCTTGACCTAGTAAATATCAACTCCAAGAGGAACTTTCAATTGAAGAGGATATTATTGGTGAACAAACTAATGGAGATGATACATTCTTGAAATCAAATTCGGTTAATTTTGTTGAAACTAATTTGAGTACTCTCCTAATTCTATTGAATTTTCAGATTCTGAAAACTCATACTATGCCTTGGAGGATGATGTGGAAAACGATTCACCTGTGGAGGAATGCTTGGATATCCCTGAAGACATTGAATATCTACTGGAGGAGCCCCATCATAAAGAGATCCAAGTTGCTAAGCATGATGAAATTAGACAAGAGGCTGAAGCCCCCATGAAGCTAGCACTGGATTACAAGATGGTTGCACAAGTATCAACAAAAGAAGAGGAGGTTCCCCACTTCATCCTACCCCCACCATGAATGATATACCAAATTGTGAAGGGGTGGATCTGGTATACTCTATCCATGAATTCCTCCTCAATAAGAACAAAGAAATGCAAGCTAGGAAGAGCCACATGTATTGGGTCAAATTGAAGAAGTTTCATCCACAAAAAAATTATGGATAAAAGCTAGTACTGCCCTATGGAGGTAGTAAAAGATTCCAAGGCCCACTTGGGGGATTATACTAAGATTTATCCTTTAATTGATTTATAGTAATTTAATTTTCAATATTAGAAATTTAAATTTAAATTTTAGTGTTAGGAATTAGTCCATCATTTGGCCCCCTCCCTCTTTTCATTTTGAGATTAAATGAAATGATCCTTGTGATTAATTGTGTAATTTTTCTTTTGTAGGATCATGAAGGCAGAAGGAAGCCCAAAGCTTTATAAGAAGATGACTAAAGAATTAATTCAAAAGGGAGTTCACTTTTTATGATTATCATTTAAACTCATTTCATTTTGTTGGTCCAAAACATATTTTGAGCTTTAATGATAAAAATTGCATGCCCACACCTGAATTAATGCTTTACTTGACTTATCTAGGAAACATGAGTTTCTTAGGAATCCAGTGATTCCATGTTTTAGATTTCAATGTTAATTATATTGAATGAGTAAAATTGCAAATTTAATGTTTAAATTAAATAATGGATATTGAAATGATGACTCATAATTTAAGGGAATTAATTGATTTATTTAAATGAAATTTCCCAACCATTTTTCATACTTTGAAATTCATGAGAATTAATTTGTTATTATTGATCATGATTTGAGTGATTTTCCAATATCATATGTCTCATTCCCGAGATTATTTATAAACAAAGTTATTTTTATTTATTCTTGAGCATATTTCATGAGTGATCTTGGGACATGTCACCAACCATAACTTTCATTTGTACTTGTCGAAGCTATGACTGTGAAAAAACATATTTTAAATGATTAAGGCACCTTTTGAAAATCCCTTATCCTTAATACCACATTTACATCGATCCTTGTTTTATCCCATAGATACCATGAATGAAATTTATAGGGATGGTCCATGTTTCAAGCCATTTTTATCCATTCCTACCCTACTCTTGGTATTTACATGATATTTTAAAGATGAAGTGTGGGGGTGAAGGGATACATGGTGGAATGGATGATTTAAATTATAAGGAAAAAGTGTGGGGGTACTATTGTGGGAATTTTAAAAGATTTTTTAATCATTCATTGTACTCTATTGTTTTCCCCTCTTGAATAAAAAATGAAAATGAAAAAAAAACAATCAAAAAAAGAGAAAAAATGGGTTGTGATTTGGGAGAACCAAAAATCACCATTTTCTAAACCGATGATCTTATAATCGTATGTGGTTAGGTGATGGATGTGAGGTTTTATCTAATCACAACTTTTGAAAAAAAATAAAAAAATACAAAAAAAAGAGGGAACATTAATCAATCATTATGCTTTACTTTGATCATGACCTTACTTTGAGTTTTGGGAGAAGTAGGTGTTGCAACTTTGAAGGGGATAATTTCATTAAAATTTTGATATCATGAATTTTACTTAAGAGATAAACCTCCTCCTTGAGCCTTAATTGTTAAAATATCAAATCCTACCAACCTTAAGCCTCAGAGTCATTTAAACCTTTATTGAAAAGTCCTCATGATTTTATGTGCATTTTGTCTTTACAAAGTGGAGAAAATAGTTCTTTTTCAAGATTATAGATAATACGAATGTTCTAATGATATGAGCATAACTATAATTGAATTTTATCATGAGATATGAGAGTAAAAATTCAAATGTGAGGTAAATCATGATGTGACATGCTTAATAAAAATGAATTGAGAAGCTTGAAAGAAAGAAAGAATAAGTTCCATTTTTTTCAAAGGGGAAAATAAAATACAGGAATTAATTGTTTATTTGAAAAATGAGAAATTAAGTTGATATTTCATGTGTATTTTTGAATGTTTGTTTTGAAATTGAAAATTATTAAATTTTATTACTTTGGAATTTGAATATTGGAAATATTGGTGTTCTCTGAATTCCATGTTAAGATTTCATACTTGAGGACAAGCACATTTTAAGTGTGGGGGAATTGATAGAGAAAATATTTTAAATTTAATTTACATTGAATTTAATTGTTTTATACCCACCAAAGTGTTACTTTAATATTATTTTTTTCATTTTTATGATATTGGTGATATTTTGACCTGAATAGTAAAAATGGTCCATTTCAGATTTTTAACTGTTTTAAATTATTTTTTTTATTTTGTACATAACATTTTATCCACTGATAAAAATGGAATTTTTTTTATTTTTCAGATTCTAGACATCCAAAGATTCATTTTATCCTTTTGGACCAAAAGCTGAATCGACCATATGGAAGCTCAAAATAATCTCAAAAATTAGACCAAGAAAACTGTTTACAGATCTGCTGAGTTTTAGTGTGGGGTCCATAAGTCGTTCATTATGTGCCCAAATCCTCAAAACCTATGTGGGAGGATAAAAAAGACATTTTGTAACAACTTTCATGAAGGATAGGATGCATGAATTTTCCATTTAAGGGGTCATTAAAGCATACTAATCCATAGGTTTGCGATTTGGAGAGTCCGACTTGACAAAATAAATGGTCAAAGCAAAAAAGGAATAACTCTCGAAATAATTTTCTAAATTATCTGTGTTTTATAGGGGAAACAAAAAAGATAATTATGAACAACATTCAATAAGGGTGTAACATGTGAAGATGTCATTTAATGGGGCTAAAATGCATCAATATTTGGGGGACAGATTCTGGCTATAAAAGGAGGGGAGCTCCTCCCTCTCAAAGCATCCCATTCTCCATCCATTCCTTCAAGGAACTAAGGAGGAGATCACCACCAAGGGATTATGGCCAAAAATATTCCCCATTTCTTTTTAATTTATATAGTTTCTTTATTTTTGTTTTAGTTTTCAATTGCAATTTAGATTCCTAATAAATCCATGCTTTGTTTTTATTATTGTGTCCACCCACCAACCATCTTTTCTTCTTCTCATCTTACCATTGTGAACTATAATACTCATGATCATGAGTAACTATTCTGAGGAATATCCCAAGGGAGTAATCAGGTTCTTGAATACAAGACTATGTTTTTAATATTCTTTGAGTTAATTTTAAAGGTAATTTATAGTGGGTGTAATCCTCACTGTGGTTGTCTAAAGTTTAACTTCTTAATCTACAACCATTTTCCCTCGATTGAGGAGGTGGATGGAGGGTGTTCTTGGCGATATCTAAGTATAATTTTCATTCATAATCGGGGTACACTAAGGTGTGCACAAATACGATGGAGTGTGTTCACTAAGAATATTTGAACCTGGTCAATGAAGGTGCTCCATGAAAGTTCTCTCAGGAGAACATTCTTTCTTTCATAATTCCATTCTGTTTAGAATTTCGTGGTAATTTAGAATTGAATGTTACATTCCTATTATTTTTCATTTCATTTATTTTATTAAATTAAATTTATTTCATAAAAACATAAAACAACAAAAATAATTACTTTTTAGGTGAATTAGACTAATTAGGTGAACGAATTGAGAAAGCTCCTCAAGTGAGATGACCCTGGTCAGCCTTTATGCTGCACTAAGAAAACATAAAAATACACTTTTTTCCACGCCCTACGATAGGCATGCATCAAAATATATGGTAATAATGATTTATTTATGAATATATATGATATAATTATAATTCTGAAAAGGTGAATTATTATTTACCTTTCTTTCATTCCATCCTTCGAAAAGTGAAAATAATGTTCATGCATATGTACGACCCACAATCTTCATGAATGATGTAATTAATTTTTCAATATCAAACTATTTTGGATGACAATAAATATATAATGAATATATATTATATTTACATGATTATTAAAATCATATATATTATGGAACCATGATCAAATTACAAGGTCCGAAACTGCTGAACCTAAATTCTTATGAAAAAATGAAATAGTCAACACCCCAAAGTGATAAATTTAACAAGTAATTATTGTTAAATGGGTTATAAAATGTCATAAATAGGTTATATAGGATATTATAAATATTTAAATGATTCTAGTATATAACTATAATAAATTTAAATTTATTATAAATGATGATAGATCACTTTCAAAGAAAGTGGAACTTGTGGTAAGGGTTTTATGGTACAATCTCATTGTTTATCAATATTGTTTATGATTAAGTTTATTATCATGGAATTTCATGATATGAATCTCAATAAAATCATTAATTTTATTATCCTTTTTTTATCTATATATATTATATGTTTTCCATTGATTTTACACTCTTTAATAACTCAAGATACTAAGATATTTTTGTAAGGAAAACTGACTTTATTTCTATTTTTTAGTTGAAAATTATTTTTCTTCTATGTCCATGATTTATAAAAATGTTTGCAACAATTTTTTTAATATTTTAATATAATTTTTTAAATTAATTATTACCCATGATACAATTTTTTAAAAATAGTTTAAATGTAATCTTCTTGTCGTTTTCCTAATTATGTACTTTTTTACTTTTTTTAAAAAGTATGAAAGGAATGTTTTATTTTAACTTATTGGGAATGAAAGGAATTTCCTGATATCATGACTAATCAATGATTTAAATATTATTTTAAAATTTTCCATGGTTCTTACTAAAAAATGTTTTTCTTAATATTTGTGAAATTTTTAGATTTTAAGGAAGTAATTTTAAAATGAAAAAGGTTATTTTCCTCAAGAAATATTCTAGATAGATTTTAAAGGTATTTTCATCTAAGATGACATCATTTGATGTTATTTATGATTTAATAAATATGTTATCCAATGATATCATCCAGTTTCATTCTTTTTATGGATTGTTATGATGATGATTTAAGGACAATTCAATGAATCTTTTTTCTTTTCCACATGTTTATTAAGTTATGAAACTCATTTATTTTCCATTGGTTATTTTATAATGAAATGATGCAATGTTAATGAAACTTGTTTACTTTTCATGGGTTATGATACATATATGCATGAGTTTTATTATGTGATGGGTAGACCTGGAATTATATAGTCCTCCAATGTATTGGATAAAGATGAATATCTCATGAGATAAATAAGACTGGAATAGGAAGTGAATCTAGTTTTTGAAGGTATCAAGGCATGTAATGGAAGATGGTGGGTTAGGGATTTAAATATTTTCATCTTTAGAGGGATGAAACTACATCATATACCATGATCTGATCCCCGATAGTGGTCTGAGGATCTCACATGAATATTTCAAAACAAAAAATTAAATAAACAAGTACCTCGTTTTATTCGGTGGTGCATTCGACTGTCTCTTGTTACCAATGATCATTTATTGAAGTATATAAGCTCTAATGCCTATAGATTATACACATACACTTCATGAATCCATGCGATCTTTTTTCATCAAATTTGTGGTGCTAGTGCAGAGCTTTTATGAATCTTTTAGTGTCATGGCAATCACAACAATCATGTCCTTTTGACTAATAAAAGTTGTTCTCGGATCAATCGCTTGGAGAGAGCATTTTTCTCCCAAGAATGTGGGATGTGATAGAATATATAAATTCTTAATAATGAATAGTCATTGTAATGATCTTATCTTTTTCTTTTTATAGTGGATGCTCAAATACCTGGAAAGGGTTCCCGGACCCCCTAAAATGAAATGCCCACTAAATAAGAAGTAAATCACATGTTATGAAGAAATAACTGTGTTATAATATCATTTATATTTTTATCACATTATTATATTATATAATAAATATATTATGTGACAAAATCAATTCAGGAACCCGACTCTTAATTCTTACTAATACTAAACGTACCTTTAATATTAAAATAATATTCATTTGTCTAATATTTTCTCTGTATTCGATGAATTATTTGTGAATAAATTTAATAAATAAATCCAACCCAACTATTCTATCCTCGAATAATAATGAATTTATTTATTCGAAACTGATCGATAACACTTGGAAAACTCTTGGACCATGTCGTGGGGCCCACCATGTCCAATAGTCATATTCCCCATAATAGGGAAGACTCTTGAATACACTATTATGTATGACCCTATATACCCTTATCTTGATAGAAGTGAATAATATTAATAGACCAATAGAGGATTTTAACAACCCATCAAGGTCCTTAAAGAGATAAAGAATAGTCAAAGCAATGAAAACCATCCTACGAACACACAATATATAATATAATCTCTTTGTCTCATGATATTTCATAAAGCATGATACACAAATTGTGTCATTATCCATTCTTTCTTATTATTTGTTTATCAAATTAGAGGGGATTAGCTTCGACTATATTAGACAAAGATTTATAAAGGTATTAACATCCTGATCAACTAGACTCGAGATATCAATTATTCAACTCTAAAGTGACGAATTCTATCTTGACCATTCAACCAATGTCATGCCACCAATGACACACCCAACATTAGCTACCTCACCACTACTTAAATGTCAGGTTTTTTTCCTTACATCAATGTATGTGATCAAATGATACACATTGATAATGAACTAAAGTTAGGTGACCTATACACATGTTCATAGATTGTAATATCCAATGACACACAAAAAATGTGGTGTTCCTATTGGCGGGTTAGTCCACATGATCTCACCTACTAGAGATCGCTAAGTGCAAACTTCATGAGAGGAAGTATCAATGCTTATGATCCCACAATACATGATAATAAAACATCAATTATGTTTACTCAGTATGATGTATCTTGACCATATGACACATGTTTAAGATTAATTTCAATATATCTTGATATTAAAATTATAGCCTGGGAACTCCTATAACCTTTTGATAAGAAAAATATCATACGTACATTACCATTTAAATAGTGGATGATAAAATATCAACACTATAATGGTAAGTATACATCATTTATAACTAACTGTATACATCATATAGTAATAAAAAAGTACTGCTAAAGTTGGGTCTAGGGAACCCACTTTTACAACACCCTCAATTGCATTAGAGACAACTTTCTAACCAGCCCTGTTAGCTCTGACATGAAAATATCATGTTTCTGGTGAGTTATGGATTTAGTCATGGGCCTAGCATGTTTCCTCTATGTGGATATTATTCTATTTGTGACTTTACCTCCTTGAGTAAGGCTCTTAAAGAGGTGTTATCCCCAAGTATTATTATTTTTTCCTACTACCATAACTGTACATCTTCACTAGTAATAGTAGTAAAATTATCATAATTTATATTATGATAACACGTTACTTACTAGTTGTGATTCCATGAATAGGAACACATAATTGCCTATTTTACACTACATCTTTATCTACCTCAAAAGATGCAATGCACTTGGTATTTTTAAACATTAATAACACTAGCTTGATTGATCTTGTCCTGTTAATTACCTTAGACTAACTACAATATTAGATCATATTGATCTATAGGAACTAGTTTAGGTATACTTATAACTAGTATACTTTCTTCTCTATATACTAGGTATATATCCTTTAACTTTCTCTAAAACTATCAGATAGTTATGAATGCTTCCTTTTCAGTTCTCTTGGATATAACTAATATTTACCTTAAATTAATTTTATGTTAGAAATTTCAGATATAATACATAACATGGAATATGTGATAGATCCATATAAGGCACTTATAGAATTCTACTTACCCCATTAATCTCCACCCATGTCTCGTACATGTCAACTTGGAGAGATTTATTCCATGTGACATTGAAAACAATTCTATCTTGAATTTTTCCAATCTTTATTTTTAAATACCTTGTTAATATATGTACTTTTGAATTGGTGTAAGTAACCTATCAGATCTACCTCAGTAGATATTATTACCTAGAACATAGGTTGCTACTTTAAGTCAATATTTTGTGGGATTATTTCATTTTTATCTTAACTAATAGTAAGTACAATAGTTTTTTTCATATGTTACAAAAATTATTTCACTTATAGAATAGTGATGCTCCCACTAACCTCTGATATACACATGGAAAAAATTTATTCCAAAAGAATATTCTATGATATTTTTTCTTAATTTAATCCTAAATTGGATTTGAGTAACTTACACCCCTTATTGGAATTCTATGGTTTCACCACCCCTTTCTGGTCACATCATATAAACACCTTCCCCGATTCGTGGTCTTTACCTCCAATTATCAATAAAATGATCATATAAATTAGATATTACATGTAAGATTCTAATAGATTTTTGAATAATGTCTTGATATTACCAATCGAGCCTCATTGGTACCACGCTTTTACCAACCATGTATAGTCTCACTTGAATACCCACAATAATATTCAAAATAATAATCCCCTACACTTTGATACATGAAATCCATTATTAAATTTTAATTGATCGTGTCAATCTTAGTTGATTGTAATATACTACCTATTTGTAGGATTTATTATTCTCAATGAATAATGTATCACCATATGTGGTGAATAGAAAACCCTCACCATGGTTTTATCTTTCCTATATAGTGTGTGTCTCTAGAACATTCATTTTCCAAAAGGTCTTTTTGAACTTGTTTCTATGCCAACTATTTGTACTTATCAAGCATTGATTAAATCCAAGTCAATATTTCTCCCACTATCTCAAATAGATATGTGAAACCTTATATAGAAATATAGTCTATAACTTAACTATCTATTTTATATCTTAGGTATTTAAGTAATATCCTTGGGAAACATTAGTATAACTAATTTATATGCACATAGAGATTCTCTTGATTGAAGTTTGTTTATATCTTAACAAACTATTTTCATATGCACACATGTTCTTATGACATAATGAATTTATATCATACCGTAACCCATATGATATCCATTTTTCATTATAATTTGAATGTTGTTATATGATAACACCAATATTTGTGATGAATATATTGAAAATAATTGATGTTTTTTCAATGGATATAAGTTTGAACATTGATACTCCTTTTACTTTCATAAAGGATCTGATGTGTATAAGGAAATGTGTGTTTAAGAATTACTCAATGCTACATTATATTGATCAATATTAACATTTATGACTCATCATTGATCCTTCTTATTAACATCATAACTTTGATGTGTATAAGGTAATGTGCACTTAGGAATTACTCCATGCTACATTATAATGATTGATGAATGCTTTGTTGATATATTCTTTAGTATACAGGCCTAAAGTGACACATATATTCTGACCACTCATATACCATACTTCACTTACACATTCCCAAATAAACCCTTAAAGTAATCTAATGAAGTATATCTACCACTAGTTTACCATTGTAATAGTTCATACTATTTGGTTGAACTAATTTTAAAAACATTGTGACTTAACTTTATTTTTAAAGGTTACATTTTCCAAAACTAAATACATAAGTTTTTAGATAATACCTAAGGTCTTTACCTCTAAAGAGTCTAAAACCATATTTGGTATATCCATGAAAACTATTTAGTTTTTCTTTAAAAATTATTATCTTTCTACAATTGGGTATATAAGTCTTACATTTTATATTCATCAGGTATTTACAATGATTCAAGCATTACTAATTTATTAGTTGAGTATAAAATAACAAAAACAAAATTCATTCCTAAACTAGAATAATGTGACTTTGTGTACAAAGAACACATGAGATAAATGTTTTGTTAATACTCAATAAAAGTTCAACTAGAGTCGCTAAATTGTAAATTAGACATTGTGAACTTCTCACCACTGAATTAGAAATCACCCTTTCTTATCCACTTGGAGAACACACATTACTTATTATAATGTTTAATTTCTTACTTGGTTATTGTATTCAAATGCACATATGTGATTTTAATATTGTATTTAATACCCAAGAAGTATAACATAAACATTACTTGAAATTTATAAATATACCTGAAGAAAAAGTGACTACTTTCTTTTTTACTTCCGCACATTGCATTTAAACTTCCATAAATTTGTTTCATGCTATGTGAGTAAAATAACCTCAGGTTTAATACCACCTTTTTTAAAGGACACTATAAATATGACATTGACATTACACTTTCCATTGTCCATTTCACATGGTCTTTCAAACTTTTTTTCTATAAGAACTAAATATTTAGGTTTCTTTAAGTTCTTTTTTTCTTGGAGAACCTTACCCAAAATGTAACAAAGCATTTTTCTCCTTAATATTTGTTTTGTAATATTAAACAAAAATGAATTTAATGGGTGATAAAAGTATTAGGAATGGAATTTTTTAAAGATAATGATCCATATTTAAATTTACATGAATCTAGTGTAATCATAATCCATTCATATCTTGGTTCACTTTCTCCTTGAAAGCTTCTTGGAGTGACTACATGTGAAATTATCCATGTCCTGATGTTATATCCACAACTCACATCAGAAATTCATTATTACATTATGATGTAACCATCATATGTGTTATACATGAGTCTTTTTTAATCCTTTTTCTCACCCTTGATTCCAGGGGAGGCTTAATTGGTATTGGGGACTCTAGCACCTTGAATTTTCTATATCGAAGTATGTTGTGCAAGTGTCTTTACTAATCTTTAGAAATTCATGCTAGATGAGGACATTAACTTCATCCAATTATTATTGAATTTTACTTGTGTTGTTACTTGTCATTCTATACAAAACAATATAGTAGATTTGTACTTTTATCTTGATTACTGATTAGACACTACCAATTAATTTAATCATCAAATGTCTCCTACTATTTTATCGAACTCCAACAACCCTCTATAATAAAATTGGAATACACTATCACTTGAGTATTATAGCGGCAAGGATCCTTAAAACCAGTCCTCATAGTCTACAAGATTTGGCTATGTTACTACTCAGATAATTTAAATATAGCCACTAAGTTGGACAACCGCATTAACTCGCGGCTCCTTGATCTATTTAATGAAGTCCCAACTTCTAAAAATCATAAATAATATTTACTCAATGATTTCCACTAATGTTGAAACAAGATAGATTTGGCTACTCATTTGTTGAAACTTCAGTTTTGTCAAACCATAATTCTTATAAAAACTCCTCAGTAATAGGAGACACAATAAACTTTGGTTGACAACCACCCCATAAACCTAGTTTTGTTCAAATTTTAGCAATGAAAGGTATTCACGACTTAATATTTCTTCGAGTTATTTTTAATAATTCATAATGGATGTAAAAATATTTCTATTAATGGTGTTCATACTATGTTTTCAGACTCACAAATGAATATTAATAGAAAAAACATTCATCACGACTTTATGCATTTTTATGCATATTATTTTATGTTTTTTCTACAAACGTTCAAATGCATAAAATAATAAACAATGCATAAAGTAAATAAAATTATTCGACTGGTCTTGAGCATCAATTATTGGTTGATCAATTTCAACTTAATGGATCAATGATGACCTAGGAGAATCATACCTGAGTCGAGTCTTGAATAATGATGCAAATAGTCCTCGATCTAGTGTTCCCATATCCTGTCTCGATTTTCGACCTTATCCACAAATTACGATGTCATTTTCAATAGCACATAAATACTCATATCCAGGAGAGGGGGCCTCAAGCAGTGAAATGTACATATAGAAACACTAAAGAACATGAAGATCCCTATTCATATTTAAATAAAATAAATGAAGCACAGACCATTAATAAACTTAAATATTTATTAAAACATCACACACAGGTAATAAATAATTAAATGACATAAAACATGCGAGTGCTCAGGAAGAGACCGATCACAACAGATCATGCCTGGTCATGGCGATGCGTGGGAGGACCTTGCACCTGGGGTCACCATTTTAGACCAGGGGAGGCCGATGATGGTGATATGGGCCACACTTGAGCAGGGAAAGGGGGAATGAGATGACATTGGGAGGTCTGTTATGTAAGGTGATTGACGTCATGGTTTCACCCCGTGGTGACAAGATCAATTAATGAAGAGACTGGCATAACATGAACGAGTGGCATAGGTGAGCCCAAATAGCGGTGGCGCAACATGGGAGCATAGCCGATGGACCTGAACAAGGTGGAGGTGGTGCTCGATGGGTGTTTAGCTAGGGCGGTCCAGCAGTGGACTTCTGGGTATTTGATGTGGACATGATTGGTGGTTGCTGAGGGAGGAGATCACAACGGTGGGACATGCCGACAACTAGGAGGTCAGTGTTGCAGTCAGCCAGCGATACGGTCGGCTGACCAAGTAGAGGGAGAGTAGCGGTGGGAGCTGGTTCTAGTGGTGTGCTAGAGAAGGCTTTCTTAAAAAGCCTCTTCTAATATATATATATATATATGTTTCCTCTGGAAATGGAGATGCCCTCATTTATTTAAGGTTCAAACATTCCAAGCAGTTTCTAATGGGTTAGTTTGTAGAACCGGAAACATCCAATGATTCTATATCCATTTGGACCTACTTTCCAAAGGTAGGTGCTCACTAGTTATGAACCGACGAGGATTAAGAATTTTTATTGGTCGAGAGGATGGGAGGTCAGACTCAAAACACCCTTTTGAGGGGAATTATTGTCTACTCCGGGACTCTCTTTATAGATTTAAGTTATGTTCGTGAATCCTTATTACATTACCAAGTATGAAAATGAGCTTTCCTTTAAATCTGACAATCAATGATTAATATGTATGAGATTTAGAGAATCTTTTATATGTATTCGAGGTTCTTCATCGATAGAGAATCATCTGTATTTGTTAGATATTCTTAGTCAATGGTATCCTTTGACACATTATATAGAAATATCTTGGTCATTATGATAACCATACTAGTTTTAAATCCACTCAGCAGGGCACTTGAAATTTATTGTCATTCAGAAGGACATAAATTATTTCAGAGTTGGGATCGTACCCGCAGATGGGCTACCTACGTATCCTTTTTTTTAGAAAAGGAATCAGAACCCACATAGTTCAAGTAAAGAAGTATGAGGTTTATGCATGATTGATGGCTCAAAGAAAAGATGTCATAATTACTTTTACACTCAAAGCTCATGTGAGTCATGATCGGTTTGAGAAACAAGAGGTATTGGTAAAAACCAGACAATTTTTTCCATGAAAGATGCAATCTTAAGAAATGATGTGGGGCTTATGTATGCATGACTTCCCAGATAGATGAAGATTAGGATTTACTTCAAGGAAGAAACCCAGGAATAAGGTCCATAAAGGTATATGTGATTTATGGATATTTGGATACTTAACTTAGGACTTAATCCTAAAAAGGATGCCCAAATTAGAGAGGAATTATGATTGGGTTTTATTCCTGAGAAGGAAGCCCAAATAAAAAGTAAATTAAGACTGGTTAATGGAAATTATGACTAGGGATTACTCTTAAAGAAGAGGCCCAGGTTAAAGGGAATTATGACTGGGGCTTACTCCTGAAAAGGAAGCCCAGGTTAAGGGAATTTGGATTTTGGGAACTTGGGGATTACTTTTAAGGAGGATGCCCATATTAAAAGAATTATGGTTGGGGATTACTCTTAAAGAGGATTCCCAAAATTATGGGAACTTGAAGACTGGGGCTTACTCCTGAAAAGGAGGCCCAGGTTAGGGGACTTGGGGATTACTCCTAAGAAGGATGCCCATATTTGGGTATTTGAGATTGGGACTTACTCCCGAGAAGGAGGCCCAAGTTAATGGAATTTATAAGTGGGGCTTACTCCTAAGGAAGGTGCCCGATTTAGAGAAATTATGACTGGGTCTTACTCTTGAAAAGGAGCCCCAGGTTAGGAAACTTTAAGACTGGGGCTTACTTTTGAAAAGGAGACCCATATTTGGGGATTTGAGATTGGGACTTACTCATGAGAAGGAGGCCCAAGTTAATGGAATTTATAAGTGGGGATTACTCCTAAGGAAGATGCCCGATTTAGAGAAATTATGACTGGGTCTTACTCCTGAAAAAGAGACCCAGTTTGGGGAACCTCTCATCTTTAAAGGATGAGGTTGAATGAATGAAGTCTCTCACCTTAGTGACATGAAGATATGTAAATCACTATGTTTTGAGAGATGTTCCATAGAATTCCTTTCAGATAAGGAATCCAACTAAGAAATAATGCCATGAATGGATTTGAAGAGGGTTCTAAAAGATTAACCTTGAAGAGGAGAGGTGGATTTTAATATAAGAGGTGAATAGGCAGAAGGGGCACCCAAAAAGAGAGAGGCGCGCAAGTACTATGTGGGCGTGCAAGTCCTGGTCACGCAAGTATACTTGCACGACACATGGGTACTTGCGCGATGGTCAACCCTTAGGGTAATACTTGGGTGAGACTTAGCTCAAGCCCTTAGTATTATCCCAAAAGGCTTCCAAAAGAGTGGATGACACGTTTTATTGATGGGATAAGGCGGCGCGCAAGTGTGGCCATTTCCCTCAAGGGCTAGCCACTTAGGCGCGCAAGTGTTGATGAGTTTCAACACTTATGCCTTGTTTCCCCTTTTTAGAGCTTCTATTCTAGGTAATAAATTACCATAGAAGTGTTCGGAAGACTTCTATAAGAGACTAGGGCACTGGGAGCTCAAATATGTGTTTTGGAATTTTTCTGTCCTGAAATGGGGGGCCCACAAGGGGTATTTATAGGCTGGTGAAGACCCTAGGCGAAAATCAAAAAGGGCACGCATGTCACCTGTGCAACCACTATGCAGCGCGCAAGTCTACTTGCGCGACCCAAGTGGAAAGAAATCCTTCTTCATGCCATTGTATATTGTTTATGTTTCTTTAAAGTATGAATCACTTTGTTCTAAGGTATTTACCTTTTTCAGTTGTTTTAGACTTTGTGACGGAAATGAGTGTCAACAAAAGTCCCCCCTCCGAGTTGGATCCAAAAGAAATGAGGATGTGACTCTGAGGTAAAAAAGAAAACCAAGGAACATGTGGCGCGCAAGTGTTGAGCGCACAAATGGCGGCGCACAAAGGTGAGCCGCAAAGGCTTCGGCGCGCAAGTGTGCGACCTTGCCTATATATAGGTGATCATTCCTTGCAAAAAGAAACCGGTTTCAAAGATTCCCCCTCTCACCACGCAAGTTTCCTTCGTCGCACAAGTGTCCTGTTTTCCACTAGTTCTTTGTGTCGCGCTTCTGTAGAGGTATTTTGACCTGTGTGGTGATACTTGCGCACCAAAAACTTGTGCGACACACTTATGCTTGCACGACAACTTTGGGACTTGCGCACCTTAATGCCTTACCATTTTTTCACTTTTCTTCACAAATTTTATGAAAAATCAACTTACTTAAAAGTTAATTATTTGAACTTTGTGCAGATTAAATGGCTCCCAGGAGAATCGGAACAGATGATGAACTGGCTAGCAAGAGAATTGATGATATGATGAGTATCATTGACCACAATTATTATGATATCTGTGATAGAACTCTCCTAGATTTGACCAAGTACTTGAAGAAGTATCATATTAATTTTCCATAGAGCATCTACTTACCTCTGTATGGCCATGGTCATCTACAAGGATTCAACATTCCAGATGCAAAGAATTATATGCCCGAGATGCAGCCACACTGTTACTCCTCTATTTCGATTATGTTGTGCATTAAGAGCAGCAAAAATGGTGTGAACTTTCAAAATTTTCTTTCATTCCATTTCCTTGTAGATATGAAAATGGAAAACCATGGGCTGATATGTTTTCCGCTGCCGGTTGATGGAGAGAAGACTATCATGACATTAGAAATAATATCTGAAAAGTGTACTCTCTCCAAATGGCTCTTTACTTCCAATGCTCCATTCTCAAATCCATGTATCCATCTTCCAAGTCTCTTGGACAGAAACAGAGTCACTGTTTGATCAGCATAAAATTTTCTCAAACCGCACTCAAGAACATTCTTTTACAATTGTTCCAATAAGAGCTAGTATCACTGCATCTCTTATTGTATCCAGTTGAATGAATAAATTTCAGGTGGTTGCTGATGAAGCTCAGGATTCCGTAAATCAAATGAAGAGTTATGTTGAAAGCCTATTGTAATTCCTGAAAAATAGAAGATAATCCAATATGTATATGTCCTTCTAACTCTTGTTCATCAATGAAAAAAACATTCATATTCAATCATTTGTGCATGCCTTCTTTTGCTACCTGATTTAAATTTTTACCTAAGCCAATGGGCCTAGTAAGCATAGTTTGATTTATACTAGGATTATTATAAATAAACCTACAAACTTTGAAACTTTTTAATTGCTCAATATTACCTAAATCATACGAAATGTATGTTTAGTGAGCTGGGACTTGACTTTTGTTCAGAGTTCCCTTGTCTTTTGTCAGCAGTTTAAAGTCATACGCACCGAACATAAAAAGGATAATGTTTAAGGTCGAAATATCTTTGATCAAATGGATTAGCATTGACTCAATTCCTTGATAATTTATCTGAAAACATATTACCATGTTCAAGTATGAGGGAAAAAATGTAAACAATGACTTAAGAAATTTGGAATCTGAGGAATGATATGAAAAATGGATTAAAGGCATTAGAATAAATAGTTCCCAAGAATGAAGTTACCATTATTTAAGAAACCCGTTAGGGGGTTGAATTATGTAGGGCCATTTAAGGGCATTGGCTGCATAGTCAAATAATAGCATCTTTTGGTTGACAGGACCGTTATGTAGACTACTTATGTAAGGCTGCCTAAGGGAAAGTGCTGCATAGTCAGGCAAAATAACTCTAAAAAATTTACTTTTCTACTACTAAAAAGCCAGTGAAAGTTTATGGAGATTCAAATTTTCCAAAGCATAGATTTTTCTGTATAGAGAGATGTACTTGAATATGGAGAAGATATTTCCAAACAATATTGTCTAAGAACTGGATGAATGTCACTCCTAAGAAGGTCTGACCCAAACATAGGGAAGGGAAATATAAACCATAGACTTGAATACTTTCAGATCATGAAAAAGAACATGGGAAAAATATGTTAAGGATGGCTATTTTCTGTGGATCCTTACATATTTTCAATAAGACCAATAAGGAAAAAAGAGGTTTTCTTCCCAAGAATGAAGTTACCATTATTTAACAAACCCGTTAGGGGGTTGAATTATGCATGGCCACCTAAGGTAATTGGTTTCATAGTAAAATAATAGCATCTTTTGGCTGACAAGTCTGTTATGTAGACTGTTTATGCAAGTCCGCCTAAGGGTACGTGCTGCATAGTCAGGAAAAAGAAATCTCAAGCATCAAACATTTTGTGACCAGAAGTCAATAAAAGGGTTATGGAGATCTGAAATTATTTAAGGTTAGGAGTATGACACAAAAAAATGGGCATTGTTCAATTCATGTATAGATACACAGATCAACGCTAACCATAATCATGTTGTGGCTGGGTCCTGGATTAAGGTGTTGGACTTCACTACGTATCCCATAAGGATGGTAATCAAGCAAAACGTAGTTCTTGAAATATATTTTAACATCATGTGGGATGAGAGTATAGGAAATATTAGTTTAGGGTCATAGAGCTCGGACCATAATAATGAATACACAGTGTGTGTTTTCATAGGGACTTTTCAGCCAGGGGATTGAAAGTGAAATTTGGGGTTAGGCCCAAAGACTTGGGGCTAGATTCGAGGGATGCTCGAATGTTCCTACGTATCCCATAAGGATGGGAATCAAGCTGCACGTAGTTCTTGAAATACCCTTTGTATAGATTTGGTTCATACATATGAAGGGTGAAAGGGGACTTTTGTGAAATGATGGATTGACCCAAGATAAAAAGTTCAGGCATTGCCATGTATGCACGTAGTCTTTGGAATATAACATGATTAAAGATCAATGTAGATAATGATTCCCACTCAGGTGAGAGTGAAAAATAATGTTGTAGTTTATTGTCATACAGGACAAAAAGTGTGAATACTTTAACGTCATATAGCAAGGATGATGGTGAACTAATGTAAAGAGTATTGGTTCTGGGGCTACTTCACATATCAACATCATATGATATGGAGGTGAACCAATGTGAAGAGATTGATTTTGGGCTTGAACCTCAGAAGGTTTCCTACGTACCCAGCCTATAAGGCAAGGATCAAAGTCCATGTAGTTCAATTAAATAATGAATTGGTGATCAAGTTGTTCTTGAGGACAACGACCGAAAAAATTATGTCAGGACTTACACATGGTTAGTGACCCAGAGAGGGTATTATGGTTGATTTTTACTCTAAGCTCACGTGATTGATACTCGGTGTGAGAAAAAAGAGGTAGAAATAACCTTAACGATGCATAGTTTAGTGTCATGTAGTAAGGACAAAATACAGTTTAACATCATGTAGGACGTATTAAGGGGATTTGTTCAGTTTTACGTCATGTATGACAAATGAGAAGTATAGTTTAACGTCATGTAGGAAAAATGAAGGGACACAGTTTAACGTCATGTTGGAAAATAAGGGTGTTGTACAGTTTAGCATCCTCTAGCTAAGACGATAGGGACAATACATTTTAATGTCATTTTGGACGAAAGGGGGACTGTGCAGTTTAATTTCATGCAGTAAGGACAAAAGAGGACACAATTTAATGTCATGTTGGACAATTTAGGGACTTTTTCATAGTTTAATATCATGTAGCTTGGACATCACAGTTTAACTTAGTGTTGGACATAAGTGTGAACAGTTTAAGGTCATATGCATGGACTGGGGATGGTGCAGTTTAATGTCTTGTTGGACGTAAGGGACTATGCAGTTTAAGTCTTGCAGAAAAGAAAACACAGTTTAACGTCATGTTTGGATGATATGGATGCAAATAGTTTAATTTCATATGCATGGACCGTGGACGGTGCAGTTTAATGTCTTTCTAGATGATTAAGTATTTTTCTTACACAAAATAATTCTTTAGAAATCTAGAATTGGTTGGAGTTGTAATGAGTTCTCCATCCATTGAGATTAAAGAATAAGCTCAATTGGAGTAGACCTTATGTATTGAATAAGGTCCTACCCATTTTGGCTCCAGTTTGGGAGGTTTCTTTCCTGGTATCATTGGAGTTATAATAACCAATACCAATTCTCCCTGAACGAATGAACGAAGATGAACTTTTTTGTTGAAAGCTCATGCTATTCGATTCTGATAGACTTCCAAGTGGTGAAAGGTGCAAAATCTTTTCTCGTCTAACCATTCCAATTCATCCAATCGCTTTTGAGATTGTCCATATATAGATGAATGATCACAAATGATTACTCTGAGTGAGGGTAATTGAACTTCAATGGGAAATACTGCTTCTTTTTCATATACCAATGAATATGGAGTTGAGCACGTTGTAGTGCGGGTGGTGGACCGATAAGCCCATAAAGCATGAAAGATTTTATCATGCCATGATTTATTATCTTTATCCACCATCTTTTGTAGTATGTTTGAAAGAGTCTTGTTGAAAGATTATATCTGGCCATTGGCCACTGCATGATATCGAGATGAATGATTGGATTTGATGTCGTATTTTTTATACAACTTCCTCACCTCAGATGAGCAGAAGTTGGTGCCATTGTCCTTCAATATGGTATGAGGGACACCAAATCTGGTAATGATATTAGACTTTATGAAGCTAACAATGAATTTAGAACTGACTTCTTTGAGGGGTATTGCCTCTGCCCATTTTGAAAAGAATTCAGTAGCAGTAAGAATGTACTTAAGCTGATTGGATGTAGCTGAAGGGTAAGGTCCTACTACATCCATTACCCATGTGGAAAATGGCCACGAATATTTAGCTGTATGAAGAAACTCTGGGGGTTGATGAATGAAGTTGGCATGTACTTGGAAATAATGGTACTTCTTTGTGAAATCAACACAATATTGTATCATTGAAGGCCAAAAATATCAAAGCCTTTGAATTTGATCAGATAGTCTATGTCTAGACTGATGGGCACCACAGAATCCTGCATGAACTTCTTTCATGACTGCCATTTTCTCTTCACCATCAATGCATCTGAAGAGAAATCCATCAAAAATTCTTTTGTAGAGAATTTTTTCTAGGTGATCCAGGCTATCATAAAGAGTAAAATTGACCACACGTCGCCGGATTTGTTCTTTCCCAGCTCTATCAAGTGAAAGTGTTCCATTTTGAAGGTATTCCTTGATAAGTGTCATCCATCTTGTAGTATGACCATATGATTCAGATATGGGACTAATTTCATTGATTTCCTCTGTTCTGATTTGAACATAAGGTGAAATTGTATGACGGTGGGAAATACTGATGGTTGTCTCGTCCCGATTTGGATCTGCTAGAGCTGTGGCTATATTAGCCAGTGCATCAGCTTGTGCATTTTGTGATCTCAAGACATAAGAAAATGTCACCATTAACTCTATAACGTAATAATACAAAGGGATTAGTTCTTCTTTTCTTATTGCATAATACCCATTGACTTGTTTGATTACTAGGTCTGAATCACCTTTCAACTTTAAGTGATTCGCTTGTGCTTGAAGCACCAACTCCAATCATGAGATAAGAGCTTGGTATTCTACTTCATTATTTGTACCTCCTCCCAACAATGAGAAGGAATAAGGTAGAAATGCCTTTTCTAGGGAAATGAGTAAAATTCTCAAACCAACCTTGTTGAATTTAGGATCTTCCATTTTCTTCCCTGTTGGAATTCTGGAAGCACCATCAAAGTACATTTCCCATGTTTGAAGATTATCTTAAATAGAGAAGACTTCCTCATCAAGAAGTTCAGTATCTAAAGATGTATCTTATACTGAAGGATGTTCAACAAGGAAATCAGCTAGATCTTGGCCCTTTATTGACTTTTTACACACATACTGGATATCAAATTGCTACAAAATAACTGCCCACCTTGCCAGACGTCCTGTAAGCATTAGACGACTAAGGATGAATTTGAGTGGGTTATTGCGAGATACCAATTGGACCTCACGATGTTGCAGGCAGTGTCTCAACTTCTGAACTACAAATATTATTGCTAGGCAACACTTCTCAATATTTGAGTATCGGGTTTCTGCTTCAAGCATAGTCTGACTAAGATAGTAGAGGTTGTTTTCATTCCCAGCATCATTCTTCTGAGCAAGAAAGGCACCCAATGATCACTCTAAAGCTATCACATAGAGGATAAGTGGTCTTCCTTCAATATGTGGCATTAACACTGGTGGACTCAAGAGATACTTCTTGAGAATATCTAATGCTTCTTGACATTCTTCATTCCACTGGTAAGTGACTCCCTTCTTCATCAATTTGGTGAAGGGTAAACTTTTTCCTGCCAAATTGGCGATGAAACGCTGAATATAGGCCAAGTTTCCTTGAATTCCTCTCAATTAATTTAAATTTTGAGGAGGTGACATACCAAGGATTGACTTTGTCTTCTCAGGATCGACCTCGATACCATGATGGCATACAACGAAGCTGAGAAATTTTCCTAAGGTTACCCCAAAAGAACATTTTAAGGGGTTCATCTTAAAATTATGTTGCCGAAGTTTGTGTAATATGACTTCAAAATAAGCCGAGTGATTAGAACGTTACCTGGATTTAACCACCAAATCGTCCACATAACATTTAACAAAATTCCCTATAAAGGGTTTGAAGATACGATGCATGGCATGCTGATATGTTGCGCTTGAATTCATCAGGCCAAAGGGCATTACCTGATATCAAAACACACACCGAGGGGCTCTGAAGGATATAGATTCCTCATCTTCTGGATCCATTCAGATTTGATTATATCCTGAATATCCATCCATGAAGGAAGGTGCTTCATAGCCAGCTATTGCATCAATTAAGAGTTCTGTTATCGGAACTGGAAAATCATCCTTAGGACAATGCCGATTAAGATCTCTGAAATCAATGAAAACTCTAATTTGTCTGTTCTTCTTTTTCATAGGGACAATATTATCCAACCACTTGGGATATTGAACTTCTCTAACGAAGTTATCTTTTATAATCTTATCCACTTCAGCTTTAATTTTGGAAGCATAAGTTGGGTGTGTTCTTCTAGCGGCTTGTTTGAATCCTCGATGTTCTTCTGGAAAACCCAAATGATGAGTGGAAACATCAGGATCAAGCCCTGGAATCTCTGTATAGTTCCAAGCAAATATATCTCAATTTTTCTTTAAAAATTAAACATACATATCTTTCTCTTCGAGAGTCATGGCCGAACTAATTAAAGTGGGACGTGGATCTTCTTTTGTACCCAGATTTATTTCTCTGAGTTCATCCACGGTGGTAGAGATACCCTCTTAAAATACTGGAGGAACACCCCTAAGATCTTCCTCTTCTTCTTCAACATGTGTTATTTCTTCTGTTTCTACTTTCATAGTAGATGATGAAGTTTAATTTCCATGATCATAAGAGATGTTAAAATTTGAACATCTTGAAGAATAAGGTTCCATTTCCGACCCGATTGATGATGAAGGGTCTTCCTTGGGTAATATAGAGGAGATGATGGATTGAGAATCGCCATCATAGTTCACCTCTGACATTTCTATAACTTCTTATGGCCTTATTGGCGAAGTATAGACTTGATGGATTTCAGCGGATGAAATGAAGACATCTCCATTCGAGCTTTCATCATTTCTTGGTGGATCACCACTTTCTCCCATGTTATCTGGATTGATTGCCGTAATTGACATTATGGAAGTTTCCATAAGAGTATTTTGATTTGGGTCTATCCTATCAATTTGACTGATAGGAAATACCTAATCTATACTCACATGTGTGAATGGGTTTACTGGAATCTTTGCCAAACCATTTGGTAATCTCCCTTGTTGTGGATTTCTCCTTTCCCTTCATGTGATAGAATTCTGCCTCAATGTATTGAGATTAACATGTCTTGAATGGGGACTTATCACCATAAAATGTCCCAATTTGACCATCGAAACAATATTTGAGACATCGAAGGTATGATGAAGGGATAGCCGCATGTTGATGTAGCTAGGGTCTTCAAAGTAAGATGTTGAAGGCTGAGTCTTGATCAACAACCATGAAATCTGAATTGGATACAAGATCTCAAAACTAAGTTCTGAGTTTAATCTCGCCCAGTGGTTCTTGTTCATTTTTATCATATCCTTGTAACATCAAAGTAGAAGGAGATAAATCAGATTTTGTGAGGCCCAATCGATGAAGTGTATGAATGGGGATTAGGTTGACCCCTAAACCATTATCAATGAAAACTTTTCAGACGTCTACACCATTGACCTTTCCAAATAAGTACAAAGGTCTAATATTCCCATGTAAGACATCATATTCATCTTCATCTGTGAAAGATATCACTACATGACATTCTGCAGGATTATTTTCCACATGGTAGACTTCAGCTGCAGAAATTTCAGTTTCAAATTCCTGAGGACTTGACAAAGCCTCGACAAGTGCCTCCCGAAGATCCTTTGATAAATTCAAAGCATCCAGAATTGATAACTTGTCTGGTATTTGGGCCAAGTGTTTCAATACATCATACTTTTGATCCAAAGGTCTATGTTTTCCAACAGGAACATGTGGTTTCGCAGGTACCCTAGAAGTAGATGCTTTGGAAGTAGATGCATCTTGTATCGGGGTAGGATTTGGCAATACTCCTGGATTTTGAAGATTAGACCGAATAGGTATATTTACTTGCTGAGAGGGAGAAGGTGGAATCTCTAACTAATCCTCTAGAATAACTATTCCAGGACTGAGTCTACTATTGGTGGAAGAATTTGCTTGTTCTTGTTGAGCCTGTTTAAGGGATCTGCCAAGAGTTTCTTCTGCATATACAATTCTAGTAGGAGTAGAATTATAATAGTGTCTTCTGGGATATCCATGTCTTCCTCTGTATCCCAGACCTCTGGAACTCCCTCTAATTCCTCTGTTTGATACAGGGAATTCAGGCTCATCAAAATCGAAACTGTGACTGGCATAAGGATCTGTTAAATGAATCATATTAACATAACCAAAGATCAGCTCTTCTTCTGATGAAGATTCTGCCTGATTAGCCAATTTAGGCTGTGCCGTTTGGTGGGGCGGTACCCGTGGCTTCGAAGTAGATGGCATAAAATATTTCAAAGGCAAATAAAACTTAGGCGTTGACATGATTTCATCTTCTTCAGATTGTTCCTATTTCTTTGAATTATGTCGCCGCTTTGAGGATTTTGCCTTTGATGAAGAGGGTTTTGCTGTGGAATTCATAGCAGAAGACGCAATTGGTTTCTTCAATTGCGTTCAAAAAAATGGCATGAGTTTGGTTGATAGTTTTTCTGATCATCCAATCATCATATTTTTGAGCATTTTTTTTCTTGACTTCTTGTCACTAGCCTTCTTCCTCTAGATTTGTAGCATTAACACATGCTACCTGAGCTGAAGAACCTTTCAGTTTGACTTGTCCCGAGTCCACCATCTTTTGCAGGAGGTCTTTAAAGACAAAACACTTTTGAATGGGATGCCCCAACATCTGATGAAATGGAAAATAATTGGGAAGATCTTCATCTCCTTCTTTATTCGACCTCTTGGGCCTTGGCAATTGAACCAAATTATTTTCCAAAGTTGAAATAAAGTAACCGGGAACTTATTAATTTTGGAAAGAGTAAAATTTACTCTTCAGATCCTCAAATTTCTTTTGTCCTTGATCTCTTTGATCATCTTGACGAAACAGCCTATGTTGTTGACGCTCAGGAGGTGGATCCCTTCGAGAAGATGAAGGCCTTGAAGTAGAATTAGGTGCAGGTGTTTGTTTAAGCACAACTATAGTAGTCTCTACTTTACCCATTCTCTTTCCTGGAGCTGATGGAATTACACGAGCTTTATCCTTAGTCTTTATAAGAGAGTCTTAAATCTGTTGAGTGGTTGAAGTAAGGTTTCCAAACACTCCTGTGTATTTCACAGGGATCAATGGTGTGAGCAACTCATCACACAAATTTTCCACACAAATTGGCAACAAATCTTCTTGAGGGAGTGCTAATCTCAGGAAATATGTTAATCCCTTACAGTGAGAAATGAAATATGAACCCCTTTCATTATCCCTTTTCTTACAATTTGTAGGACCAAAAACTGTTGTCTTTGGCAAAGTTGAGCTGAATTTAAGAATGAATTGTTGAGAAAGATCCTCCCACCTAGTAATTGACCGGGATTGCAAGCTTGTATACCAGACAAAAGTAGGCCCTTGTAATGACTATACAAAACACCTGAGCTTAACTACTTCTTGTTGCTAAGGGGTTCCCATCATAGGATCACAATGAGAAACAAAATTTATTAAGTGTTTCTCTAGGTCTCCCAAACCATTAATGATTGGGAATGTGGTACTTGCAAAACTTGATGAGGGAGGAATTACGTCTACCCATTCAGGGTAATCTATCTTCTCCAGTTTAACCGGTGCATTCTTTCCTTCCATAGTTTCCAACCGAGATGTTAATGACTCAATGGTAGTCATTAACTTTTGAGAAACATCCGGTTGAGCTTGGACCTGTGCAGGTGCAATAACTGGAGCTTGGATAGGTGTGGTGATCGGGACTTCCACTGATGGTATTATTGACGGTTGTTGTTGCATATAACCCATAAGATTAGACCTTTGAGCGTGTACTGGTAAAGGAGGATACTCTTGATCCATCTCAGTAGTCGCAATAAATTCCCTTGGCTGACTGACTCTAGAACCCTTAGGAGGAAGACTACCCTGAAGTAGTTCTGCATTCAACCTCCTCAATTCCTTCATTTCTTCCTCCTGTTGTGCAAATCTTTGATCTAGTGAGAGAGATTGGCCTTCTCCAGAGGAAGGGTATGTAACCTGATTGTTTCCTTTCCCCTTGTTGGATCCCTTTCGGAGAGGGGGAAGTGGGTTACTTGAAGGATTACCTAGATTCTGTGTAATCCTTTGATTTTGTGTACGCACACCTTCTTCATTTGTGTCTTTGCGTACAACCTCTTGAGCAGGAACCTCTTCATATGATCCCTCTGAGTGAGACTCATCTGGGGGATCAGAGACAACGACATTAATGACATTGATTGACACATAACGCATTGTATCTCTTCTATCTGCATTTATGCGATATTGTCTTATTCCATGTCCTTGATGAGACATTTCCTTTTGTTGATTCGATCCCTCAGGAACTTATTGACAAACTATAATGTGGAGGGAATCTCCTGATAATTTGTCTCTTCGTTCCTCTTGTGTCTTCTTCCCTAATAGAGAGAATACTGACTTTCTCTGAGGGAGAGATTGAGGATTTGAAAAAGTCCCCAGTCCTATGGACTGGGGCTGTTCCTGCTGTTTCTGCTCAACTCCTCAAATCCTATTTGTTGATTCTAAGGGTTGGGTTGAAAGAGTCCCTAGTCTGGCAAGATGGGGTGGTTCTTGAGCTGCTATATCTGAGAATTTCTTGAAATCTCTCCTGATCTTATGGACTTTAGTCCAGAAATTGGATGGATGCATCAACTTACATCCACTCTTATCACCAGGCTCAAAAGACCGTTGGATGATTTCTGACACTTCTGTCACTTGATGATGTGCTTTCTCTAAACGAAAGGCCTGTTCAATATTCTCATTTGCTTGATGCAGGATTAATTCAACAACTTGTTCTCTGTATTCCTAATTCTGGGAAGAACTAGTTGAGGCTTGTTCTTGAGCGAGCCTTTAATTATAAACAAATCCAATTGGCTGTGGATGACCATGGGCAATAACATTTCATGAGACCATTTTCGGTGGGCTTTGCTGACTGGAGAGTACAGTGAAATTTAGTGCTCCATAAACACCCCATCCCTTGATATGAATACCAGATGGGGAATTGGTAATTAACTGGAACAATCTTCTTAGTACACCAAGGCATGAACGCTAAAGGGCTCTTTGCTGCTTTTCAGCCTTCGGATATCGAGAAACTGAGAGAGATGAGAAGTCAATTTGGCCTTGTAACCCTTCTATTATCTTGACATGATTTTCATATTCATCATAAGATAATATTTTTTTTCAACTGACAAAGAGTTTTCCATACTTTGAGATGAATATCCTGAATTCCATCTTCTGTCAACATCTCTGGAATGTCATACTGAGAGTCATCCAAAGGCCAAAACATAACTGGCACTTCAACTTTCGCCAGTTGTTTTCTCATATTCAGTACTTCCACTTTATCATTCGGTGAATATTCTTCTACTTGATTAGACCAAAGTTGGTGCTTTATTGTTGCTTCATCAGATTCAACAAGATCGGCATGGAATTCACTGATCAAACTAGAAGATGAACGACCCAGGGGTGGTTCGGAGAATGACCTACACCCCGGGCTATCTTCTGATTGATAAAGTATTTCACCTGCTATTAGTAAAGCATCAAACATGACTGGCTTCACATTTGCAGGTGCCTCAAGATAAGAGGGCTTTCTTGTCACTACATTATCTATTGGAGCATTTTCCAGGCAATGTGAATTACTACTGCGGAGATGTCTTTCACAGCTAAATTCATCATCATGGGGAGGACCACCATGTGGGTTACAGCAAAAGATGAAACATTTTTCTCCTTGGTCTTCTGGCCACACAGAGGGTTCCTGTGGCTCTCATCTGAAGATGAAACTTCGAGGTCGACCGAATTATCATGAAGCAAGACTTCACGAGAAAGTATCTGATGCAAACCTTTGGAATTAATGTTCCCACTATTGGGAACTAAGAGAATAAAATCTTGAGTTGCAAAAAACAATTGTCTGAGTGCATCAAGAACTCCAGCATTGAGAGAGGCCTTGTTACAGATTGACACTTGATTTCTTGACTGTGCTAGACGGGTCTTTTTCTTAGACGCCTTCTTACTCACTTTGGGAACCACTTGTTGAAGAAAGTGGTTATTATGGGCAGGTGTATGTGCCTGCTCAGGAGAAAGGATCAGGTTAGGCTGATTATCTCCACTCAAATCAGGTGTATGTGCCTGACTTGGTTGTCCGTATGACATGGGGGAGTATTCCCCACAACCATCTTAGACTGGAACAGAGGTGTGTGTCAGTTCTGGAGTGAACTGTTGATGTGTCACTCCACTGGTAGGGATAGATTTTCATTTCTTTCCCTGTGATGCTACTAAAGTTGTTATGATATCCTAACAGGCATCCAAAATACGAGCAAGGATTTGCTTCTGATCTTTTACCATCATGAAAATGTGTTTGGTGACTTCAGCTACAGGAACGGGAATATACATCCATTCTGTGCTTGGAGTAGGTGTATGTTCATGCTTCTGCCCTCCTTTTCTTGTCAATGAATTCTGACAGTACTCAAGTGTGGGGGAAGAGAATTGAGTCTGCCTCCTATTTGTCGCCGGAGCTTTCCAACTGACTTCTCCGGGTGCTACCAAACAATACTGTTGGTAGTCTTGATCAATACTAACAGGTGTATGTGCCTGCTGATTGTACTCCGCCGAATGTGGTTAATGAACTTCCTTCAAAACTGGCAGACGAGACTGCTGGCAGGATTGATGAGTGTAAGCAGGTGTATGTGCCTGTTTACCAGTTTTTAATACATTGGGTTGGCGGGCTTCATCATATGTAGTCAGACGAGCCTGCTGACTAGCTGATGTTTTATAAATAGGTGTATGTTCCTATCTATAGTACTCTGCAGGAAGTTCCTGGTGGGGTTGGTGTGTTACTGCCAGACGAGTCTGCTGGATAGCGGAATTAAAATGGATAGGTGTGGGTGCCCGCTCGTTGCTTGCCACCAAGTTAGGTTGGTGGACTTCTCCGGAGATGGCAGAGATAAGAACCTACCCACTATTGACCGATCGTCGCCTGTGTTGGTTTGTCTTGCCTGCTCGGGTTCGAGGAACATGAGCTGAACACCTGGAGACGACACCCTCATCATGTTGAGGGAGTACTGCCGCATGAGTCTAGCGGCAATTGTTGGTGGGAGCCCTCAGGAAGGAACTGTTTCCTTGAATAAAGGCCTTGAGTGGCCTTCTCATTCACCTCCTCAGAATATGGGATGGAATGGTGATTGAGTTCTAGGGATAATGACCCGAAATGGTTGGAGACGGTAGTTAGCACCGCCTGCTTCTTGATCGCTGGTCATCACTGTTCGGATGACCAGGGTGAATTATTGACTTAGAGGGCTTGTCTAGCGGCCTCCAGAGTCGTAGTAGTACCATTTTGACGGTACTCCTTAACTCGTGCATTTGATACCTAGCGTTGAAGATTCTGAGTAGGTGATGTCGTCCTCAGAGCGGACGATGATCTAGAAAGAGTAGCAGTAGATGCATTCACAGTAGTGGTTTTCACAGCAGAGGCATTCACAGGTGTGAACTTAAGAGAAGCCATTTCTGTAACGCAGAAGATCTTGGAAAAGAGTGCCTATTTGATATAACAAACATAATCAAGATAAGTTCGGCCACTACATCTTTTGGATGATCACATATGTTATTGATTGTTCTGTTGTCCCTCTTATTGAGTTTAATTAGGGGCCTAAAAAAATAAGTAAAACATCATTTTAAATTGGTTAAGGATTCACGTCGGGTTCAACATTTTTTGTTTCCTCTGGAAATGGGTATGACCTCATTAATTTAAGGTTCAAACATTCCAAGTGGTTTCTAACATCTTTGTTCGTAGAACCAGAAACATCCAATGATTCTATATCCATTTGGACCTACTTTCCAAAGGTAGGTGCTCACTAGTTATGAACCGATGAGGCTTAAGAATTTGCATTGGTCGAGAGGATGGGAGGTCGGACTAATCACACCCTTTTGGGGGGAATTATTGTCTACTCCAGGACTCTCTTTATAGATTTAATTAATGTTCTTGAATCCTTATTACATTACCAAGTATGAAAATGATCTTTCCTTTAAATCTGACAATCAATGATTAATATGTATGAGATTTAGAGAATCTTTTATATGTATTCGAGGTTCTTCAATGATAGAGAATCATCTGTATTTGTTAGAGATTCTTAGTCAATGGTATTCTTCGACACATTATATAGAAATCTCTTGGTCATTATGATAACCATATTGGTTTTAAATCCAGTCAGCAGGGCACTTGAAGGTTATTGTCATTCAAAAGGACATAAATTATTTCAGAGTTGGGATCATACCCACAGATGGGCTACCTATGTATCCTTTGTTTTATAAAAGGAATAAAAACCCATGTAGTTCGAGTAAAGAAGTATGAGGTTTATGCATGATTGATGGCTCAAAGAAAAGATGTCATAATTACTTTTACACTCTAAGATCATGCGAGTCATGCTCGGTGTGAGAAACAAGAGGTATTTGTAAAAACCATACAATTTTTTCCATGAAAGATGCAATCATAAGAAATGATGTGGGGATTATATATGTATGTATACCCAGATAGATGAAGATTATGATTTATTCAGGGAAGAAACCCAGGAACAAGGTCCATAAAGGTATATGTGCTTTATATAGATTTGGATACTTAACTTAGGACTTAATCCTGAAAAGGATGCCCAAATTAGAGAGGACTTATGATTGGGTTTTACTCCTGAGAAGGAAGCCCAAATCAAAAGTTAATTAAGACTGGTTAAGAGAAATTATGACTGGGGCTTACTCTTAAAGAAGAGGCCCAGGTTAAAGGGAATTATGACTGGGGCTTACTCCTAAAAAGGAAGCCCAGGATAAGGGAATTCGGATTTTGGGAACTTGGGGCTTACTCCTAAGGAGGATGCCCATATTAAATAAATTATGGTTGGGGCTTACTCCTAAGGAGGATGCCCAAAATTATGGTAACTTGAAGACTGGGGATTACTCCTGAAAAGGAGGCCCAGGTTAGGGGACTTGGGGCTTACTCCTAAAGAGGATGCCCATATTTGGGGATTTGAGATTGGGACTTACTCCTGAGAAGGAGGCCCAAGTTAATGGAATTTATAAGTGGGGATTACTCATAAGGAAGCAGCCCGATTTAGAGAAATTATGACTGGGGATTACTCTTGAAAAGGAGGCCCAGGTTAGGGAACTTGAAGACTGGGGATTACTCCTGAAAAGGAGGCCCATATTTGGGGATTTGAGACTAGGACTTACTCCTGAGAAGGAGGCCCAAGTTAATGGAATTTATAAGTGGGGATTAATCCTAAGGAAGATGCCCGACTTAGAGAAATTATGACTAGGGATTACTCCTGAAAAGGAGGCCCAGGTTAGGGAAACTCTCATCTTTAAAGGATGAGGTTTAATGAATGAAGTCTCTCACCTTAGTGACATGAAGATATGTAAATCACTATGTTTTGAGAGATGTTCCACATAATTCCTTTTAGATAAGGAAGCCAACCAAGAAATCATGACATGAATGGATTTGAAGAGGGTTTTGAAGGCTTACCCTTGAAGAGGAGAGGTGGATTTGAATAGAAGAGGTGAATAGGTAGGAGGGGCACCCAAAAAGGGAGAGGCACACAAGTCTTGCGTGGGTGTGCAAGTCTTGCGTGGGCGTGCAAGTCCTGGTCGCGCAAGTATACTTGCGTGACACATGGGTACTTGAGAGATGGTCAAACCTTAGGGTAATAATTGGGCAAGACTTGGCTCAAGCCCTTAGTATTATCCCAAAAGGCTTCCAAAAGAGTGGCGCAAAAGTTTTATTGAAGGGATAAGGCGGCGCGCAAGTGTGGCCATTTCCCTTAAGGGCTGGACACTTAGGCGCGCAAGTGTTGATGAGTTCCAACACTTAGGCCTTGTTTCCCCTATTTAGAGCTTCCATTCTAGGTAATAAATTACCTTAGAAGTGTTCGGAAGACTTTCAGAAGAGACTAGGGCGCCGAGAGCTCAAATATGAGTTTTGGAAATTTTCCGTCTTGAAATGGGGGGCCCACAAGAGGTATTTATATGCTAGTGAAGACCCTGGGAGAAAATCAAAAAGGGCGCTCAAGTCACCTGCATGACCACTATGCGGTGCACAAGTCTACTTGTGCGATCATGATGAAACTTGCGCGACCCAAGTGGGAAGAAATCCTTCTTCATGCCTTTGTCGATTTTTGATGTTTCTTCAAATGATGAATCACTTTGTGCTAAGGTATTTCCATTTTTCAGTCGTTTTAGAATTTGTGACGGAAAGGAGTGTCAACAATATACTAATCCAAGCTTTCATACTACCACATGTCACAATCATGTTCTTCCACATCCATTTTCTCATACGTTCCATTTCTCCAATTATCCACGTCACCCAAAAAAAATCTTTTCCTCCCTCCAAAATCGTGATCCATCTCGCACTTCTCCCCTGAAAACTGACACCCACGACCTCTCCCCATCCATAAACTATGGTTCTCGAAACCCCCTCATTCCAAACCCAAAGTCCCCTTACTATTCTGAATCTTCTACTATGGTTCCTATTACGATTTCACCCGCCCTCATCCAGCTCTTCCTGCAAACCACCGTCGGAATCCTCCTCACAATTTTACTCCTCCTTAGTAATGGGTCATCCTCTAAAGTTCACTCAAACCATCATACGATTACTGCATCAGAATTATGGCATCCCATCTCCTAGGTTTCCTCTTATTATTCATATCCTCTGAGCTCTAATTTCTTCATCCAACTGTCTAATATGCCTTTTTCCTCCCTCAATCCCTCTAACCCCTCCCCTCCCACTCGAGAAATCCCTCGCCATCTCCTAGGGTTCACGGTATTATCTGTCTTCTTCGAGATCTAACATGATGAAGCACACCCATAAACCTCTTCATGATTCCATTCACCATAAAAAAACCAGATTTTTTATTTGAAAATCTATCTCCCTATTTTTTTCCTTTGCATAAATAGACAAGGGGTAAAAATTTTCCCTATGTGCAGATTGATCCAACTCTAAACACATCCAAAATATGGTATTTTGTCCTATATATCTTCTCAATAACAATTCTATCTACTTTATAGTTTTTCATTTCACTATGTTCATAATATTTTTCAAGCTGTAATACAATACAGTTCTTCACAAATGGTGGGTTCTCATAATTTTTTGGAATTTTTTTTAGTTCTCTCTAACGATTAGTTTTTCCAGATACATATGGATAATTCAATAATTAATACAATATATCTCCTATTTTGATTCACCAATAATCGCCTAAACTTATTTTTCTCGGTCAATATTTCTGCATCTAAATTTTTTCCATGGTTGATATAGATTTCTTCCACTACATCAAAGTAATATCTATTTCAGGTATCCCTAACTGATTTGATTCAATATACATTTTTTTAGTTTCAATCATGAAAATTTACATTGGTGTTTTTATAAATGTATTCGATTATTATAAATTTATTTGAGTAAATGCATAGTAGACTTACTAAGATTGGGTATGTTAAATCAACCATCCATATTTTATCCAGTCAGGTAAGAACTGCCTGTATGCACCTAAGACGAGGCATGAACGGGTGTCAAATATTCCAAGTAAGGCTGGTTATTTCCCTTCTTATCAATCAGAGAATGCTTCAAGTATACTTGTTGTCCTTACGGATCTCTCAGCTACTGATACATCCTATTTGAACCTAGGGAATAAGGATGATGACTCAAAATATGGTCATCCACCTGGGAACAAACATGATCACCCAATGGTAGATCTGATAGTTGAGTTTCTTGGATTTGGTATCACATAATGAATATACATATTTTAGGCTCACTAAAACTTGACCAATCTATTGATTTTTTTATCATTAAAATTATCCTATGATGAAATACCAACAACCTCCTAAACAATACATATTTTAGGCCCAGTGTTTCATTATTTAATGCATATTCTACCAAATTCGATGTTACTCATGATTTTTACATTTCTTGTACATTGCATGATCATTTTAATGGTGGCCAATGTGCTTACATGTCTTCTTTAATTTAGGTTTCTTTGTTACCATCTCCATTTTTTGAATGCAATGGTAAAATAAATTCATTTTAATTCTCTTGATATATTTTTATATTAATTCAAATTTAATGTTTTGTCACTTATCCTATTTACTTAGTAATGCGACATGTAATCATTATGTTTTTAAGAAGGTGCAACATCGACAACTTGTAAATTTTGTGGCCAAAATATTTAATGTCTTGTTGAAGGTGTGGCTGAATTCTGCTAAATGGTTTGATTGGAAAGCATTCATTATGTTTTTTTTATTTTTTTGATTGATTACTTTTAGAAGGATATGGATGATCATGTTTTCAATCATTATTTTTTTGAAACCCGTTTAGATAGGGCTGTGAGTGAGTTTTGAATCATTTTTTAAATCTACTATGAACCTTATTTCTTTTCATCCACCATTTTATGATGGTATTTATCCATATATAATGTAATTTTTAACACGATATTGTCCATTATTGATGTTTTTTGAAGCAGTTCAGTAGTTTTACCTTTGGGTATAGTGGAAAGCATATCTATCAACCATTTTTATAACTCTAAATCTAACTATGGTCTGACTAGAGACTATATTTTCCCATGATGATGTCCAGGAAGTAGATAAAATAAAAAAATGAGGGGGAGGATCTTTTGGGCTTGATATATTCCACTTGAAGTATCTAGACAAGTGTCTTAGCAGATTGAGAAATGTTATTGAGAATAAGGTCGACACTTCAGCCACTACCTATCCCTTTCCATTTCCTTATTCATTTTATTTTTCCATCATGTTGTGAAACTTTGAATTATTTTTTTATTCAATTATTATTCTGAATCATATGTTAATCTATTATGTAAGGTCCCCTAACTCTAACACTATCCTTCTACCTTTACCACTATCACCCATAGAACAAGTATGTTGTAAACATTAAAAAACTAAAATGTTTTAATGTTTTATATAGATTATAAATTAGTTTAGTTTATATAAGCAGCCTATAAAATAGTTTAACTTGTAAATTTCCAAAAAGACTATTGAGGAAACTCTCACTGCATATGACTGGTGAAGATAATTTGTATCGCATGAATTTATTGATGGTGGAATGATCCCAATACTATTACATGGAGATTTTGGTCATGGATTATATGAGAATTATGAACTAATAGGGGGGGGGGGGGATTATGAAATTTCTGATTTTGTGTTTCTCAAATAAGTAAAGAGATAATTAATCTTTAGCCAACTATTTTCCACTATTCTATAATAGACATTTTCATGTTGTTTTCAGAATCATTGAACTGGTAGATCATTGATCTGGTATTTAGAAGACTCTTTTATGGAATGATCAGCAGGGCTTCATGGTTACACCAAAATAATTTGGACAAGATAATCATTTAAATTTTATACACAAAAGGGTGGACAAGATAAAAATAAAGGATAGAGGTGTAGTACTGCAACTACTGGAATGATACGAAGAAATAAAGACCGCTATTCCATGAGGGTTCAATGTCATGTATTACTGGTGACACTAAAATTCAAAACAATGTGTACATAATAATGGTTAGAGGAATGGTGTTATTTTTACATAATGGTATAGTTGTCTACAAGAAAAAAAAGTGAAATGTTCATGTTTGATAAAGTCAGTATTTCTTGAGAAGTTTTACAAAGGATAAGGTAAACTGGGTGACTGAAATCCATATGGTTGATGTATTTAATTATAATGTCAAGTGTATAGTGAAGTAAGGAAATTAGGTATTGAAAATTTTCATAGTAAAGATAAATTTAGTGTGGACATGGTTGTTATAAGTATAATGTGTCAGAATGGCCTAATCCAGGATAGCACACCATGGTGTGTATTTACTGGTAGATTTTTTTAGAGGTTTTGTAACATTATGTTACCTGCTATGACATGATACCAAACAAAATATCATTTTTGGTCACATATATTAAATTTAATCCCTTAGAAGCATACAATAAAAATTGGACAAATACCCCATGTGTGATTTGAATCTTTCTACAGTACAAATAGTTTTTTTTCAATTATTGTATACTAACAGATAAAAGTGCTTAAATGAGGTAATATATCCATGTGATGAAGAATAATATATCATTGTGGGTAGTGGATACCCCCTTAAATTCATCTATTGAGTTTTTATATAATCATTCTTAAACTCAATTTTAATTATTCTATAATCTATTTTCATGAGTTAAAATTGTATACTTAATTATTGAATTAATTTCAATATGAAAAATTCATGATTATTTCATAACCTTTGTAAGTAAGGTAATTTTGTTAATTGTTTTATTTTTTTTAATAGAGTATAAAACTTGTACATAGTGGGTTCAATTTGATTTGTTTTCCTAGTGCTATTTGGTTAATGAAATAACATTCAAAAGGGGAAAACAATATCTTTATTCTTGAAATGGTTTCCAAGAACCACTTAATTTTTACTCACCACACCCAACACTAGCCCCTAACTAAGTCCCTATGTCATTAATACTATCTATATTTAATTACAGTATCCCAACATTAAGTTAAACTTTACGATCTGTTATTTTATAAATTTTATTTATTAATAAAAGATTCTTGAATGTGAAAATATCTTATTATCTTTTAGTATTTCCAATTTAATATTTCATCATTGTTTTATTACCTATGTAAAATTAATACATACATATCATCATACATATTATTATGTTCTGGTTCGATAACATTATCCTCTATATTCTCTACTATTTTAACTATCTCCATGTTTAATCCACTTTTATTGTAATATCATGTACCACTAATTTATGCTTTCAATATATACAATATAATAAATATTAATGCAGGGATTCAATCCTACATACAAGGTGACAGGGTTAAGTAACACGTGATGGCTTGTACTCTAAAACTGATCCTGAACTATGTAAATTAATGTTAAATCTTTCAAGGTTGGTTTGATGTAGAAATTGATGGTTCTGTTAGAGTAAGAGAAGGATACAATTGTTCATAAGGAGCTTGGATTTTTGTAAACATGAAACAAAATCCAGTTCTAGGATCTGGAACATCTTATTATTGTTGATACAGCTCAATATGTAACTTTTAATGCTCAAATTGTTAACTTTTGTTCCTAGTCAGTTAGTCTTTTTATTACATAGATTTATTCATTATGTATTTGATATATAAGGCTACTCATTATGTAAATTTTCCCCACAAAATCTATTACTAATACTTCTTTGTTCTAGGTTCTTCTCTTTTTTCCACCTGTATGGGCACACCAACTCAGTTTGCAGAAGAGGTTGAACTTATTCAAAAGATCCTAGGAAAGTACCTATCTCCAGAAATCCTATGGATCCATCTCAAACCACTCGGGAGCTCCAATCACCACTTTTTCAAGACTATGTATCATAGGTAGGAGATCCCTCTTCTTCAAACAAGGGTATGTCTACTTCTTCTTTTGGGGATATCATGTCTTCCAAGGACATGTTTGTTCATAAGAATCATCCTTAGTGTGATTTGGATGTATTCCACATAGTTTTTCGGTAGTTTAGACTCTTTTCCTTTTTCCTTGTCTATGGAATCGGTGAATTATTTTAGTAGTTGTAAGTTGACCATGCTTCACTTTACATAATCCAATGATATTAATGATAATGGTCCAGATTCCTCAGTTTCTTCCACTATCATCACATCGAATGATTTTGAATTTATTGCGAAAACCTTAGTGCTATATGATGAAGAAAAAGTCTCTAAGTATGATGAATGTATTTTTGGTTCTTTGATCAGTATTATGTGCAGTAGGTCCCATTCCAAAAGGGAACTAGTCAACCAATCTTCTATGCTATTGGGTAGCCTCCCAACCCCCGAATTTCCCATGGTTTATCTTCCTATGTGAATTCCAACTACATCGTTCTTGAATCCCATCAACAAATGGCTTCTTTCATTGCTGTATTGGAATGGATTAAAAAAAGACAACATTATGCTATGGAGAAAGTGACTAATTTTTGGGAATTTTTTTTGAAGCTGTACAAAAAGTACTACCATGGTGGATTGATGAAGTTAGCTATCATTAGGGGAGGTGATGTTTTTTCTTTTGTGATTAATATTTCTTAATGCACCATCCTGTGTCATTTATTACAATGTATGTTATTCAATACCGAGTCAGTGATTATTCATTTGGCAACTATGTTATAGGAACATGAAAGCACTAGATTTTTAGGAGATAGGTTGAGTAGAAATGACATTGGGTTTGTTACAACAACTAAAATTTTTTCATCCACTCAGGTATTAATTATTTATCTTCATTTAATCTTATTTTCATTAAATCATTAGAGTAGACATTTATTATTTTTAGGCATGTTTATGTTGAATTATTTTAGAGTTTGAGCATGTTAGATGGCTAACAAGTGTGATGCATTTTAAGTGTACATAATTACACGTGATGGGACACAGAGAGGAGCTTCTGTGATTTTTGAGGTATTTCAATTTTAGATCCTTAACCAGTTTGGGTTTTAGGAAATATTGTTTTATGAGTTCATTTTGTCTCAACTATTAACTTATAGGAAATTAGAAGGAACTGCCTCAAATTTATAGTTATTGGGATCCCCAACAACATCGAAAATGATATTGTGGTACCCTATTATGTATTCCATTACTTAGTTTTACATTAGCAGCATTGATGAACCCGTCATGTTTTTTGTAGAGTAGGTAATTCAGGTCACCCTACAGGTTTGTGTCAGGACGACTATCCTAAAAACTATATTGAACTGGTGTAGGAAATCACTTTATGATAATTAGGATGTTAGTATTGTAGAAACAATGTGAGAATTACAGTAATGATATGAGCATTGAAGGAAATTACTTTGCAGTCATTATCTTTTACAAATTGCAGTGATGAGAATGTGAGAAGAATTTTATCCTTTATACCGATAAATGAGGATGTGAGCATTGCTTTAGTGAAGAACTTCTGTGAGTCAATTAATAATAGGGTGTGACTATGAATTGCATGAAATAGTATACAAATAATATCCATTGTTATAGTAGTCACCATTGTTTTCCAAAGAAATCATTCTCTATAGATATGTTCTTATGTGTCCTCGGTTTCAAAATATTCTTTAATATGTTACTATCACAATTTCAATTTTCATAAATCAATGTTAATTTTTACTATTTCTTATTAAAAATTTCTGATACATCATGTTTTATGATTTCTCCATGGTGAAAATAAAGTTTCATTCTATATGATATATACTTTATGATACATCATGTTTTTATGTATCTTATTGCATCGGTTTTTTTCCTTTTCAATCCATTTAATATATAATTTGTGATACATGTTATTATTTTTATTTTCTTTTCATTATTATCTATCACTGAAGCTATAATTTTAACATAATTTTAACTAATTTTCTTTATAAACTACTCAAATTATTAATAAAATTTTGATAATTAGATTCAAATTACAGTGACGTGTGTATGTACAGGTGAGGTACTAGTTTTTTTAAACACATACCCAGCCACCACCCTTTGTCAAAAGTCTGGCCTTTCATTTTTCTGTTCGCATTTTCTTTCAAATGACTATTTAATAACTATTTGTTTTAAGCCTTTCCATCATCAATGGAAAAATACATCAAGTAAGAATACTATTTACACTCACCAGATTCTAATAGAAAATAAGGGGATCAGAAATGCCAGAAAAATAATAACATGATCATATATATATATATATATATATATAATTTTGAAATTTTTAATATTCGAAAAACTAATTATGATCTGTATTAAAAATTTTAGATGGTCATAACTTCATCATACGATATCGAATAGCAACATGATTTGTTCTATTGAGAGAGAATTAATTCCCTCTACTTAATTTAAAGCAAATCAATTTTTTCTTGGATCAGAAAATATACACGATCAGTCAGATAATAATTTAAGGTATCAGGGTGTGAAATAGAAGCCGATGGGCTGGAGATTTAAATTTTTTCATTAACGGAATGATAAAGCTATGTCATCACTGATGATTTGAGCCCCGATAGATGTCCAAGGATCTCATGTGAATATTTCAAAGCACAAAATTAAATAAACAAGTATCTCATTCAATTTAGCGGCGCGTTCGACTATAGATATTTTTAGGTGATCATTAATCAAAGGATTCTAGATCAAATCCATCTAGATCATCCACACATGATTCAAGAATCTGTGTGATCATAAGTTTTAAAATTTCATGTGCTACCATAGATATATGAAGAATCCTTTGATGCTCTGACGATCACCTCGATCAATCCCCTTCGACCCGTCAAAGGAATTATTGGATTGATCATTTAGAGAGATACTTTCTCTCTATAGGATATAGGAGGCGATAGAATCTCTCAATTTCTAATTATGAATAATCATTGGAATGATATTCTCCTCTAATTTATATAGTAGATGATCAAATATATAGAAATGGTTCTATGGGACCCATAAACAAAACACCCATTAAATAATTTATAAATGACATGTTATGAAAAATGAATTGTGTCATAATATCATTTATATTTTTACCAGATACTTTTAATATGTAATAAATATATTATGCGATAAACTCAAATCATTATCTTGACTCGTAATTCTCGCTAATATAATATAAACCTTGAATATTAAAATAATATTGGTTCGTATAATTTTTTTGTATATTTATTTAATGATCTGTGAATAATTTTAATAAGTAAATCCAACCAAATTATTCTATACTCAAATAATAATGAATTTATTTATTCTATGGTGATCAATAACACTTGTAAAACTCTATAAACCCCTGGTCGAGACCACCATGCCCAATATTCTTATTCACCAGAATATAGAAGACTCTTGAATACACTATTATGTGGGACCCTCTAGACCCTTATCTCAACAAAAGTGAATAATATTCACAGACTAAGAGTGGAGTATAGAAACCTATCAAGGTCCCTAAAGAGGTAAGGAATAGTCATAACAATGACAACCATCATACAAACACACACTATGAAATATAATCACTTTGTCTTGTGATATCTCATAAAGAAGGATGCAAATCTTGTGTCATCATCCATTATTAATTTATTATTTGTTGATCTAACTTGATAAATGTACCTTTTATTACCTTGTCCATGGATTTGTTAAATTACTATTATCCCGATGAACTAGGCCCAAGATATCACTTCCCCAACTCAGAAGGTAAAATTTTTATCTTAACCATTCAACCAATGTTATACCACTAACAACGCACCCAAAAAAGCTACCTCACCACGAATTCAATGTAATGGTTTTATCCTTCCATCAAAGTATGTGATAAAATGGTACACAATGATAATGTTCTCAAATCCAGAGACCAATACACATATTTTTAGATAGGAATATCCAATGACACCCAAAATATATCATGTTTCTATTTGATGGTCTATCCTCATGATTTTACCTACTAGAGATCACCATATGCTAACTTCATGAGAATAAGTCTCAATGATTATGAGCCCCCAACACTTGATAATCAGAAATCAACTATTTCTATCCAGTATGACGTATTTAGAACATGGTACATATGTTTAGGATTAATGTCACTTTATCTCAAGGTTCTCATTATATCATGGGAACTCCTATGACCTTTTGATACGATAAAAAATATATTGAAATTACCATTTAAATAGTGGATGCAGAAGTATCAACACTATAATGGCAATTTTACATCATGTATAACTAACTGTATACATGGTATGAAAATAAAAAAGTACTGATTAAGTGGGGTTTAGGACACCCTCTTTTACAACAATTCAGTAAGGGGCTTGATCCACTATGATAGTCTTGGGAGAGAACATTGAAAACTATAATGGTTTGTGAAGTGAACTCAGTCCACTACGATAGTCTAGGAAGTAAACCTTAACTACTAAAGGAAATTATTTTCTAAGTTTATGTATATTCAAAAAACTTATATCTTGTTGGTCAGAGTAAGTAACTCAAGAGGGGGTGAATTTAATTCCCAATAAAATTTCTACTTAATATAATTTAAAACTAAAATCATTTAATTTAATAAAAACATCCATTTAATCAAAATAGTAGAAATATCTAATTTTATTTTTTAAATATAATATCAAAGAGGGATCAATGCTCAGTTAAATCTATCTTTGGAATCACATTAACTTTTGAAACTATATTATTTAATCAAACACTCCATATAGAACAAAAATTAAGATTAACTATCAGAGTAAATATTTGATAGATATTTTAAAAAAGACATAGTTTTGATCTTTGAAATACATAAAACAAAACTATTAAAACAAATAGTATAATTTTAAACTAGGGGTCTGGTCTCAAGATGAGACTTAATCCCCTCTACCCAACAATCATATGTTTCTAAGATGTTTATTAAGCAATAAACTTGATCCATAACCTAGACCATGTTTTATAGATAGAAACACACAAGGATATACTGGCACAAAGCCTATTTTATAGTTATATAAGAAATAAAAACAAGTATTGGTCACACGTGAGATATTCCATAGTTTTTGTGGGTATACAAATGAAAAAATTTGAGAGAGAGTGCCGATCACTCTCCAGTTGATTATAGGAGACCGTGTTTTACTGATAAAAAGAGTAAAACTAAACACAACTCAACTATAAAGAATAAATAGAAATAAAAAGTGATTAGAGATGAGAAAAAGTGATTTTGTTCAATCTGAATAGATTTAGATGATCAGAGGTCCTCGATTCTTTCTTTGTAAGAAGTTTAGACAAGTTTCCCAAAATATACAGTAAAACAGAGTGTTGTGAAGGTATAGTAGATCCTTCTGTTTTTAGCCTGTAGATTTCTAGAATCCTTCCACACCCAAGGTTATTAGAGAATATCTTTGATTTATTATAGGAAGGTTTGTAATATCTATGCATTTATCACTCTTGTATCACTATTATTGGTTTCACATGATCATGAGTGAGTTATTAATTTATATTGTTCCAGGTCAAATTATCTATTAGATAATAATAATAATATAACCTAAATCCTTATACTGAGCACAAAATCACAAAATCATGAATTTTAATTTAATTCATTTGTGAATTAGTGTTAAGAATAATGATTCTTAAGTCTATGTGCGACTGGATGCATTTAATTCCTTAAACTAGCCACTGGAATATTAAATTTGGAAATTAATACAAATTGAAATGCTAACACACTAGTGAACTCCAGAAGTATCTCATCCTAGAGGCAGCATCACTGAATGATATAACAAACAAATAGTAGATCTTTCTTATGATATATGTGACTGATGGTAGATCTATCTGGTGGTAGATGTGTCTAGAAATAGATGTGCCTAAAAGTAGATCTATTTGTTGGTAAAAGTGTTTGATGGAAGGTGTGTCTGATGGTAGATCTATCTCATAGTAGATGTATCCAGTGGTAAATCAGCTCTGTTGGTGGATCTATTTAGCGGTAGATAATCACTGGTGGTAGATCTATTCAGTGGTAGATTTGCACTAGAGATATATATGTTCAGTAGTAGATCTAATGGTAGCACTCTATAATTTGTGGAGATCCGTTGTATAAATGGTAGACCATCACTTAGCCAAATTTTTTCATAATTTTACAAGAAAAATATTTTACTATCAAAGAAAATTAAACTTGTTAAAAAGATAACAAACATGATTTGTGATCATTAAAATAAGGAGGTGCTAAAAATCTCTCATTTTTTGATGATTACAAATCAGTGTATTTATAACCATGTACATAAAAAAAATACAACTAATGAATTTGAAGAATGTTCTACTTAAGATTTTAAATTATGGATGTGATAATTTCCATCTTAAATATTATTAAAATATACTCTCCATTTTGGGATAATAAAAAATAAATAGAGATAAAATAAAATATATATAAATGAAATACAGACAAGTTGTATTAGATATAAATTTCAAAGATTTCATCGCAAAAATTAATAAAATTAAATAACATTTCCTATCAAAAACTAATTAGAATTTGAACCACTCATTTCTTTATGAGATTAAGGGACCACAAGATCCTTTCCTTTTCTAGTAACTAGAAGTATAAAAGTGGAGGAAGAGGGTATGATTAGGTGGAGGAGGTTATCTGATCATAACCTGTATGTGCTGCTGAACAACCTCAACCAGAGTCATGCCAAAAGGTTGAAATTCTAGAGGAAGCTGTGCTAAAGAAGGCATGAAAGTGATTAAAAAAGGGTATAGTATGAGGTTCCACTACTATAGTCCTAGAGGCATGCAGAAATGGTCTCAAAAACTAAACAAATATGTGATAATGTAGACACCATGCTCTATTGATTTAAATAAATACTTATTCTCCCCAATTAAAAGCATGAGAAGAGGGGCCAAAACCTTAAGCTGATTCACTTTCTCCTTTAATGCAATGGTCACATGAGGCATTCTTAGATTCTCATGAAGAAACATAAAGTGATAATTTATATCATTATTTGTACAAATCCAAGAAAGTTAATACTTAATTGCTTTAGTAATAGTACCTATGTCACTCTTAGCCTCATTCAAGCATTCCCTAATGATATTATAAAAATTCTCACTATGTGCCTTTATCTGAAAAACTTACACTTAATGAGGTGTAGAAATGTCACCCATGACAACATTCAAATCCTCTCTAAAAAAAGAACAAATATTATATTCATCAACTGAAGGAACAAGAGGTGGATCACTAAATGTGGAAGTACCAGCTATAGGCAGAGACTCTAATCTCTCCATAAGTGGTAAATTACATTTAGAAAAACTCTCTATTATCTTCTGTATGATGGATCTAGTCTCTTCCATTTGATCTGTCAGCCACTTGTTCTCAATTTGGAGTTATTAATTTTTTAAAATCATATTAGGTAAAATATGAGATATAACTAACTCAAAAATCCATATAGTATCAACTTCACTGATTTTTGTTTCCTAAGGAGGTGTGTATCTGACCATCCCACGTATATATAGTAATATTCCAACTCTTAAAGAATTCAAATACCCTTTATTTACATAGATAAAAGGAATATAATGAGAAGTATGATGTGATGATATCCTCTATTGGCTAGGAAAGACAATCTCCTCATGTATAGACTCAATAGTAGAAATATTAGAAGGAAAATATTGTAAATATATAGCCTGATTAATCTGTTCGGACAAATATTACTTCAGATATTTTTTAGAAATTTGAATGGAAATTTCCCCGAAAGGGGCTGTCGTGGACACCCTCAAAGGATTAATGGTTTTTGGGGTACAAAGGTGCAGCAGAGTGGCTGACCAAGGTCGTCTCTCAAAGGAGGAAGTAAATTTGACAACATATTAAAGGTATTTTGAAAATAAAATAAAAGGAAATAAAAATAATACTTGAAAGGATGTGGGGTTTTTTACCATTCATAAAACTAGAATAAGTTTTCTGGGAGAATATTGTAAAATTTTTTTGTTTTCATTTTTGAAATGAAGTTCGATTAAAAAGAAACAACAAGAAGATATTTTTTAAAAAATATTTAAAAAGGCGTAATCAATATAACTCTAACTATTAACTCAATTATTTATCATTATCATTTAAATTAACATCCACTTAATTATAATACCCTAACTTGTTAACCCTTGAACCCTACAGGAGTTAACTTAACCACAAAGATGAAATTACTTAAACACGAGGCTAGCTTCAAAACATGAAATCGCAACACCCTACTTTGATTGATGTTATTAGGTTAACTTATGGTCAGTGGTTAATTAGAGCACATATACACTATGTAAATTAGAATTAATCAAGTTTAGGAATTATATTTTTACTCTACAAATTTATCCCATGTTGTCTTGTATTACCGATTAAGATCCCGCTCTCACAATTCACAGAATACTCGACCACGCGTGTTTTTATGTAAATTGTTCAATTTCTTGATTAGTTTCTTATAATTTAAAAATCTCAATACATGGATAATATTAAGTGATATTAATTATATCAATGATTCAAAATAATTAAATTAAGAGTGTATAAGATAGATCAATCACTAAGAGAACTACTCTTCCATGGGCAGTGTGGTCATCGTGGAGATGTTTTGCATGAGAAAAGGATTAAAAGGGTAGAACCCAATATCATCTACACTCTTGATTACAACCCAAATAGAATTATTAAAGAAGAAGATAATTGAACAAAACATAAGAAAAGATAAGAAACAAAAGAAGAACAAATATGTTTATTACACAAATTAAAACATTACAACCTGAAGAAGAGAAGAAGGCTTCGATGGGGGGATTCTTGTTTCAAGAGATACCCCTCTTAAAATGGCTGTAGAATTTGGTTGAAACCAATTATACTCTGCCTTAATTATCCTAATGCATGTCTCAACTCCTCCAAATGAGAAAAAAATAATTTATATAGTAAAGGGGAGGCTAGGTTTAAAGATATTTTAAGTGTGAATGGGGAATCTCGGCCAAATATTTTAAGCCAAATTACACTGCCCATTTGACCTCTAAAATGAGCGAACCAGTTATTCTTCCAATATAATGATTTGTGCACAATTGTGTTGGATAGATCCTTTCAAAATTTGGGCCCAATGCAAACTCGTATGAAGAAGTTATGACCAAATACAGAACCAATGTCCCATATGGCGGGCCCAACCTACCTTTGACTTCATGGTCTATTTAGTCCATCCAAATTCATGATTTATCTCTAATTTGTTGAAAAAAAGTTTCATCCCATTAATTCCTAAAAACAGGTAAAAAAGTTCATGTTCAAATAATAAATATTAAAATATTTATCTTCGAAATACTACAGTGCACTGTAGAGGGTAAAACTGGAATTTCAATCAAATTTTCAAATGAATGATCTAATCCCAAATATTTTATAAATAAAAATATTTAAGACAATTTGAGGAAATTTTATCATTTATTATTAATAAAATATTCAATAATAATGTGTTTTATCAACTCCCCCACACTTACCCTTTTGCACTCCTGGGCAAAACCTCATATCACATATTTCAAAAAATTGTGACATGTAAACATCAATATCAAATCAAAAAAAATTTTAAAACACATATCCTTGAGATCCAACAATTCCAAAACAAGAAAAAAATTTAGCATGCCCCGTAAAAAAAATTATTTCAAGTTATCCATTTATAACATTAAATATATTTCCACTTTATTTATCCTCCTATGCACAAAACGCATACCTCACTTGAATTTTCTATTATCACACAAATGTCAATTTTTAGCAATATCTTTCTCATCAAAACTCATAAAAGGGTCACCATAGGCTTGATAAATTCCTAAATTTACACCCGATGTGAGTCAAGTACATATTCCTATCATGAGGACTTTTTAGTGTTATTCTGTGTCCTTAGGTGGGTAGGATTGAGATGTGAAAAATTATGAGGCTGAATGAGGAGGGCTTGACTCTTTTTGAAGAAAAATTGCATTAATCTAATTTGAACTTAAATATGGTCTCCTCATAAATCCCCTTAGCATCAATTAATGTTCATCATCATGGAAAATAAAGTAATGTGCACACCATTCAACATTTCAGCAACAAAAATGTCAATCTCTTCAAACATGATTTTCTTGAAAGCTCCAGATAGGCATAACTTTATTCCTCTATTAGAATATTGAGAAAGGAACAACATCACATATCATGAAAGCTCCAGAAAAGGAACAGATTCTAAGATAATGATTTTTTTAGTATAAAACACATCTCTTAAAAATTAAATCTCCCACCCAAAGTATCACAAAATGTGGTAACACAACACAAGAACAGCTTCCCCCACAATTAAGTTCAACTAGATTATACAATTTCACTTCAAGAGTTTTTTGGATAGGGAAAATTGGATTGTAATGTGGCTATCCTAATAGTATGTTCATAGATTCTAAGGAATATAAGGATTACATATTCAAGTTAGTACATTATAAAAAATTATTCTTTTGAAATAGGAGCTTTAATACCAAACAAATGCCTCAATAATTTAAATATAAATACCTCAAACCCTCATGTTTTGATAGGAATAAATCAAATTATGGTTAAATGAAGAACAGTTTGGTTCTCTCAAGAAATGAGTTAAATGTAAAGAATATGAAAAAAGGTTCATAAGCCTCACATGAAAGTGATTTCAAATATATAGACAGTGATATGTGTCATGGGATTCAAAATTTTGATTGTTTTTCATGAAATTACTAAATTTTGTAAATTGAAACAAAGTTATTTTCAGCATTCATTTATGCTCAGTTTCAAGGGATAAATTGTTTCACTTATTTATATGAATTTAAAAATAGTGATGATAATAATTTCAGCTTAAAAGTTTCAAAAACACACAAAAAATTGAAAAATAAACACACAAAACTTGGAAAACACACCATTTTTTTAAAATCATTGAAAAATAGGAAAACAATTAAAATTACTAAACTAAAAGGTTCCCTCCCCCACACTTAAAACATTTCATTTTATTCAATGTAAAACCATGAGATTATATATGCACATGAAATTAATAATTTTAAATTGGAGAAATAATATAAAAGTGAAAGGGTTAGGAACAAACTAATATGCTCAAGTGATGTTGGGGTCATGTAGTGTGATGAAATCTACTACATCAGTAGGAAGTCCCTCAATGCATTTCTTCAAAAGTTTCCCATTGACTACAAAAATCCTTCCTGCATCCTCTTGTGTGATCTCCACTACACCATAAGTGTAAATATTAGTCACAACAAAAGGACCTAACAACCTGGAATGCAACTTACCAGGCATCAGCTTCAATCATGAACTATAGAGCAAGAATTTCTCTCTAACTTGAAATTCTCTTTTTTGGATCATTTTTTCATGAGATGATTTGATATTTCCTTGTAGAGCCTTGAGTTATCATATGAAGACAATTAAACCTCCTCAAGCTTGAATTTTCATCTTCCTTTGGATTCCATCTTGGGCCAAATCTATGTTGCATTTCTTGATAGCCCAATAAGCCCGATGCTCAACTTCCACGGGGAGATGAAACGCTTTACAAAAAACAATCTGAAATGGGGAAACGCCGATAGGTGTCTTGTATGATGTCCTATAATCCCATTACATATCATTTAAGCACTTTCTCTAATCCTTCCTATTCGGCTACACGGTTTTCTCCAAAAAAAATTTCAACTCACTATTTGAAACCATAGCCTGACCATTTGTTTGGTGGTGGTATGGTGTTGATGTTTTGTGTGTTACCCCATACTTTTGAAGGAGGGAATCAAAATTATAATTGAAAAAGTGTGTCCATTGGTCACTGATGATGGCCTTCGGTACTCCAAACCTATAAAAAATCTATGCTTTGACAAAGTCCACAATAAAATGAGAATCATAAGTCTTGGTGGCCTTAGCCTCCACCCATTTTCTCACATAATAAATGACAACCAAAATATATAGGAAACCAAATAGAATAGGAAAAATACTCATAAAATCAATTCCCCATACATAAAAAATCTCACAGAATAATATGGGTTGTTGGGGAATCTCGTGTCTTCTAGAAATATTACCAGTGTGTTGGAAATGTGAGCACAACTTAGAAAACACTTGAGCAGCATGGAATAAACTAGGAAAATACAATCCAAATTCCAAAAAATTACTAGATGTACATTGGGGTCCAAAGTGTCCCCCATAAGAAAGTGTATGACATAATTTCAAAATAGACTCAAACTCATGATCAGGAACACACCTCCTAATAACTTGATCACTACACAGGCGCCATAGGTATCGATCATCCCACACATAATACTGAGACTCACTTTTTAAATTTTGGACTTGATGGTTCTTTAAATCTATATAGATATCAGAGGCAACAAGGTAGTACACTAAATCTGCATACCAAGGATGTGTACCTGATATGGAATAAAGATGATCATCTGGAAAAGTGTCTCGAAGTGGTACCTGGTCTAAGGTGTCATCCTCTAGTGTTTGAGTAAGCCTACTCATGTGTTCCGCCACCAAGTTCTCTTACCCCTTATTATCCTTTATCTCAATATCAAATTCTTGAAGAAGGAGTATCCATCAGATAATCCTGGGCTTTACATCAAGCTTCTTCAAGAGATACCTCAGAGCTACATGGTAAAAAAAAACAAATATTTTAGAGCCCAATAAATATGAACGGAATTTATCTAAAGTGAATATGAAAGAAAAAAACTCCTTTTACATGGTTGGGTAGTTTCATTAGGCTTAATCTAGTGTCCTTGATGCATATGAAATCACATGTAAACATCCCTCCAACCTCTAAGATAAGACAAATCCAACCGTGAAGTTGGAGGCGTCACACATAAGCTCAAAAGGAAGCTCCCACCGCGAAGGCTCTATGATAGGTGGATTGGTCAGATACTATTTTAGATCATAAAATTAATTCCTAAAAGAAACATCAAACACAAAATCAGAATCCTTTTGAAGTAATCGTGACATAGGAAGATCAATCTTACTAAAATCTTTGATGAAGCACCGATAAAATCTTGGATTCCCTAAAAAAGATCTAACATCACACACACACGAAGGGTAGAGTAGGGATGAAACAATATCTACCGTAGATCTATCAACCTATATCCCATGTTTTGACACTACATGCCCTAATAAAATTCCATTATCTACCATAAAATGACACTTTTTGAAGTTCAAGACCAGATTCTTTTCAATACAACAATTCAAAACCTTTCCCAAACTAGAGATAAAATCATTTAATGAAGACCCATACACTGTAAAATCATCCATAAATACCTCCATGTAGGACTCAATGAAATCTCAAAAAATACTCACCATGCATCTTCAGAAAGTACCTGGGGCATTGCAATGTACAAATGGCATCCTTAGGTAGGAAAACGTACTGAATGGACACGTGAATGTTGTCTTATCCTGATCTTATGGAGTAATAAGAACCTAAAAATATCCAAAAAATCCATCCAAGAAACAATAGTACGTTTTCTCAGCTATTCTCCCAAGAATCTGATCAATAAATGTGAGGGGAAATGGTCCTTTCGAGTGGACTGATTTAGTTTTCTATAATCAATACACACACACCAACTGTTTTTTAACCTCATTGGAACTAACTAATCTTTCTCATTTTTAACAACTGTAAAACCACTTTTCTTAGGCACAACCTGAATAGGAATAACCCACTGAGAATCTGAAATGGGATAGATTATACTTTCCTTGATCAATTTATCAACTTCTTTTTTAACAACTTCCAGAAGGGTTGGATTAAGTCTCCTTTATGGCTGCCTAACCGGTTTATCCCCATCCTACAAAATAACCCTAAGCATGAAAATAGAGGGTCTAATACCTGATATGTCATCCAAGGTCCACCCAATTACCTTAATGTTCTCCCTCAAAATATTCAAAAGTTTCTCTTCATGTTCAAAAGGGATATTGTTAGCAATGATGACAAGTAATTTCTCACCACTCAAAAAGTATGATTATTTGAGATTTGGTGGCAATTTCTTGAGTTCCAGTGTAGGGGGTGGTGTATGGATAAAGACATAGAAGGAACTGAAATATGTTCACAAAGAGAGTCAATTTCAAAATAGAAATCATCACAATCAGAGAATAACACATCAAATCCATCAGCATAATCAACAGCCAAGTCAAAATCAGAGTTCACATGATCAAAATCAGAATATGAATCCATTTCAAAATCTAATATAAGAGAGTTTTGTGCATTATAAATAGGTGTGGAATTACTATTAGACATCAAACTAGAACCGATGCTCATAATCTCCCAAATAATAGGAAAAAAAAATCCATGGGGTTTTTACTTGGTTGTTCAAAATGGGAGATAAAAAAAGCAGTATGGTCTTTTGAGGGGTACTTCATGGATTCCATGACATTAAATATCATAACTTCATATGTAAATTCCATGGAAAGTGTAGCCGCATTGACATTTATGATAGTTTCTATAATTTTGAGGAAGGGTCTACCTAAGATAATTGGAGCATGTGAACTTACCCGATCATCCGTCTTGTTAAGAACATAGAAATCTACTGGTAAGATCATGTCTCTTACCCGGACAAGTACATCCTCAAGGAATCCAGTTGGATATGCCGTAGCTCTATTTTCCAACTGCACCACTACCCTCATCGGTTTCAACTCACCATCCTAAAAATAATAGAATACAGAGTGATGAATCACATTTATGGAAGCTCCTAAATCACAAAGATCTTTAGAAAAGTGTAACTCCTCTATGGTTCATGGGATGGTGAATGTCCTGGGATCCTTGAACTTTGTTGGAATTGCTAGAGTTTGTGTAATGAGTGCTAAAACATTCCTTCCAAGATTGATCCTCTCATTTTCCTTGAGCCCTATTCGATTGGTATAATTTTATTTTAAAAATTTAGCATACCCTGGGATTTTCTTAATGGATTCAAGTTAAGGGATGTTGATCTCCACATGCTTGAATGTGTCCAAAACTTCTTTTTGAATCGCATCTTCAGGCATATTCTTTGTTTTTACAACTCTATTTGGAAAGGGAAAGGGTTTAAGAGGAACATCATAAATATTTTTCTTACCTTTATCTTTCTCCTTGGGTTTCTCATTAGTTGGTATGGAATGAGGATTCTCTGTAGTTGAAGTGAATCCCGGTGGAACAATAGGTGAATATGTATCAGTTTTTTTCTTCCTGCTTCTGAATGTGATGGAACTGACATTCCCCTTGGGATTTGGAGTAGGTTGGGAAGGTATATTTCTAGAATTATTACTTACCTATTCATGGAGGGAAGTGGCAATCTATCTCATCTATGTCTTCAACTCCCTCAACTTTGAACCTTGAATATTAAGTTCATTATATTGATTAAGAACAATTGGTTTCAAAAGATCATTATTATTTGAATCTAACTTTGGTTGAGAATTCCATTGTTGTTTACTTGTTGATTCTTGATCTTCAAATCACCTTTGTCTTGTTGGAAATCAGTTGGTAAGGTGGATATTGTGGATGTTTTGTTGAAAGGGGGTCCTTTATTGTTTTCTAGATGCATAACTCATGTCTGATTGATCCTTCCACCCTTGGTTTTATGCTGGTGCAAAGGAATCAAACTTCTTTTGGGAATGTGGCTGTTGTTGTTGCTGATATGGTCTCCCAGGAAACACTGCTGCACAATCTTCTTTTTCTTATAGTTGGGGGAAACAGTCAGTTGGGTGGCTTGTCTTAGAGCAAATTCCACAAGGACTTGAAGGAGGGGGTTGGGATTTCTTTTGTGGCAAATCAATCTACCTCACCATAGTGGTTAATTCTTCTAACTTAGTATCAATAAAATGACTTTCAAGAGAAGAAGTGCTTGCCTGATGTACTCCTCAAACATGTGGTGTACCTCAATCACCAAATTTTTGAGAGTTTTGTGCCATCTTGTTGATCAATGTACGTGTAGCTACTAGTGTCTTGTCCACTAATTCTCCTCCAGATGCAACATCCACTATGATTCTCTCCATAGGTGCGAGTCCTTCAAAAAAGTATTGGATGAGGAGTTTCTCACTAATTTTGTGATGTGGGAAGCTTGCGCACAACTTCTTGAATCACTCCTAGTACACATACATTGAATCGCCTTGTGCTTTCTTGATACTCTATATCTCATTACGAATGGAATAGGTCCTTGATTATGGAAAAAAATATTTTCAAGAAAAGATGTTTTAAATCGTTCCAACAATTTATATATTCAGGTTGTAAATAATACATCCAATCTTATGCCGCCCGATTAAGTGTGAATGAGAATGCTCTTAGTTTGATTAGATCTTTAGAAACATTTCTTGTATTTAAAGTTGAGAAAAAAACATTAAATTATTTTAAAATTTTTATTAGATCCTAACCAGATAATACATGAAACTTTAGAAGAAGGTGAATTAATCCAAATTTTAGTTCAAAGTCCGATTCGAGATTTGGGTATGCAATGCAATTTGGTTAATAGTTAATAATAGGTGAAACCAACTCTAGAATGGTTATATTAAGATAATTTTTATTATTTTCATCCATTGGTTCTTGTTTTAGGTTTTAAATATAAGTTTTTACAATTTCAATGTTCTTAGAGTGGAGGAATTATCCTACTAGTTGAATTTTGAAACTTCCTATAGACTCCGAATTTCTGATTCAAGCTCGAAGGATACGTTCAATTTCAGGGTCAAGATATAAGAGATCTTTGAGATTACTTCATGTCTTAAATCAATTAAAGATAAAAAAAATTAATGAATAAAAGTGGACCATAATAAAAATAAAAGAAGTTTGAGTTGGTCTGATAAAAATAAAAGAAGAGAGTTAGAGAAAAAAACGTGAGAAAAGAGAAAAAAGAAAGAAAGAGGAGAAGAAAATAATTAAATGAAAAATAAAATTAATACCTATAATTGGTTGAAATAATTACTTGCCTCCCCAGTAATAGTTCCAATTTCAAAGGTGCTATTATGGCCACCCTCAAATGATTAATGGTTTTTGGGGTACTTAGGTGCAGTAGAGTGGATGACCAAGGTCGTCTCTCAAAGGAAGAAGTAAATTTAACAAAATATTAAAGGTATTTTCAAAATAAAATAAAAGTAAGTAATAATACTCCTTGATAGGATGTGGGTATTTTTACCATTCATAAAACTAAAAGAATTTTGCTGGAATAATATTGTATATTTTTTTTGTTTTTATTTTTGAAATGAAGTTCGATTAAAAAGACAAAATAAGAAGATGTTTTTTTAGAAAATATTTAAAAAGGATAATCGATCTAATTATACCACTTCAATTAATTATTTATCATTATCATTTAAATTAACATCCACTTAATTATAATACCCTAATATTTTAACCCTATAACCCTAAGATAGTTAACTTAACCATAAAGATGAAATTACTTAAACCCTAGTCTAGCTTCGGAACATGCCATCGCAACACCATGCTTTGATTGATGTTCTTAGGTTAGCTTATGGTAAATGGTTAATTAGAGCACATATCCACTCTAGAAATGATAATTAATTGACTTTATGAATTATATTTTAACTCTAAAAATTTATCATGTGTGGTCTTGTATTATCAATTTAGATCGCGCTCTCACAATTTACACAATACTTGACCTCATGTGTTTTTGTGTTAATTGTTAACTTGTTTTCTTATTTTCTTATAATTTAAAAAAATCAATTCGTGGATCATATTAAGTGAATTACAGTATCTCAATGATTTAGAATAATTAATTTAAGAGGGTATAATATAGATCAATCACTAATAGAACTACTCTTCCATGGGCGGTGTGGTCATCATGGAGACGTTTTGCATGAGCAAAGGATTGAAAGGGTAAAACCAAATCTCATATCCACTCTTGATTCCAACCCAAATATAATTATTAAATAAGAATATAATTTTAAAAATCAAAATAAAATATAAGAAATAAAAGAAGAATAAATAATTTTATTACACAAATTAAAACATTACAACCTGAAGAAGAGAAGAAGGCTTCGATGAGGGAATCTTTGTTTCAAGACCTACCCCTTTTAAAATGGTTGGAGAATTTGGGTGAAACCAATTATAATCTGCCTTAAATATCCTAATGCACATCCCAACCCCTACAAATGAAAAAAAACTAATTTTTAGAGTGGAGGGGGTGCTTGGTTTAAAGAGGTTTCAAGTGTGAATGGGGAATCTCGGACAAAAATTTTAGGCCAACTTTCCCTACCCATTTGACCTCCAAAATGCGTGAACCAGATGTTATTCCAGGAGAATTATTTGTGTAAAATTTGGTTGGAGATATACTCTCCATGTTTGGACCCAATATAAACTCAGATGAAGAAGTTATGGTCTAAATACAATACCAATTTCCAATCTAGAGGGAGCAGCCCACCTTTAAATTCAGGGTCTATTTAGTCAAACCAAATGATGGATTTATCTCCAATGTACTGAACAAAAGTTGTAGAACATTAAGTCAGAAAAAGATTTAAAAAATTTAAAGTTCAAATAATTAATATTAAAATATTTATCTTTGAAATACTAAAGTGCATTATAAAGGGTAAAATTGAAATTTCCATCAAATTTTTAAATGAATGATCTAATCTCAAATATTTTATAAATAAATATATTTAACACAATGTGAGTAAATTTTATAATTTATTATCAATAAAATATTCAATAATAATGTGTTTTATCACCCACCAGGATCAAGTGGACTGCCATGATCATCATTATCATCATCATCATCATAATTAGTATCATCCTATGAATTTTAATATTCAATCCCAATTTGAGAAGATCATGTGGATTTCTACCTCTTAGAAGGTTCTCTATCTTCATCTCTATCATATCCAACATCTTCATCTTGAATCTCATAATCTTTGACCTCATCACCATTTCAATCCTTGGAATCATTATACACTTCAACAATATGCTTTTATTTATGATAAGAAGATATCTAAGACTGTTCTGCATTTAATACTTCAGTCTCCTCAGAATTCTTACCTTTACTGAGTAAAATTTTTCTATATGGAAGAGAAATAGATGGACTTGTAGGTCCAAAAGAAACATAAGGGCTTCTAAACACATCAGGGTCACTTGTTTTCAGTATTGAAATAGGAACTAACCCTTTTTCTCTATCTCCAACTTATTTGTCTTTAACATCAACCTCAACATCCACATAAGAGGAATATACCACAACTTCATCTTTCTACAAGACAAGATCAATCATATCTCTATGTCTAGAAGGTTTTTACATGGAGTTAAAATTAATGTAAATATTATCATTATCAGACACCCATTTTTTGATCCAAGGGTTATAATTAACCTTCATTCTCTTGAAAGTAAATGGAATTAAACAAAAACCTCCACAACTGATCACAACCTATTCATATTCAGGAATTAGATTTTTTTCCTTCCAAAATAGCTGAAATAAACTTGGGTAAGATCAAGGAATTAGATCTAGATAATTCATTTCTCATTTCCATCACACTAACCATCAATTATCTACATAAGTATATTTTATCTCCTCTTTTCATAAGAAATAAGAAAAACACATCTTGGTACAATATGGTGCTAAAGTCCCCCTTTCTAGGACATAGCTTACACTGGATAATTTTAAAAAAAAAGAATTCACACTCCATCAAGCTCTACAGTAGTGGGCCTTCACACAACAACATTTCTAGTTAACTTGATTAGGGAATCCTCATACATGAAAAAATCACTATTACTTTGAATTGATCCTTGAAAATCATCTAAAATACCTTCATGAGGTACATTGAGACATCTGTCCCATTTCTTTGATGAAAAGATCAGCTCTTTTACATCAAACAAAGTCCTAATAACATTCTTATTTTCACCAGAACCATACTATGAAAATTGATAAAATTATTGAACCAACCTACAATAGAATGGTCAGCCGTTCCTAAAAAACCATTTGATCCATCCATGGTTCTGGATCACATTCATCTCTAGCGACTTACTCGAAACTGACCATTATGAATCTATTTATTTTTTAGCAACAACAACTAGAGATGAGAATTGTGGGTTCTTCGGTTAAAAAATAGTTGACCGACTAGATTTACCTTGTGATTTATTTGAGAGACACAATATTTTAGTAGATGAAACAACAACGCATTTGACTCTTATCATCTTCACACTAATTTAAAGAAGCAATGGTGAATACAAGGAGGGTTATAAGTCAAGAGAGAAATGAGAAGGTAAGGTTCAAATGAGGCATGATATAGAGGTTTCTAAAAAAATTATTTAATCAAATTTTGTTATTTAGGTATTTAAAATTGAAAAATATAATAAAATATACATAAATAAACTCAATAAAAATTTAATAAAATAAAATAGTAGCAATATCATATAATCAGAAACATTAGAATGATAGATCTCCAACAGCGGATCATCAATGATAGAACACAAATGGTAGGTCATAAACAGTGGAATCTTTCTAAAAAGTAAATATGAAGATAAATAACTAATCAAAGTTTATCATTAAAAGTTCATGTATGATATAGATTAATATATTAGAATTCAAAGGCTTTGTGAATATATTATCAAGAAAATGTTCAGTCCTAATGAATTCAAGAGTTATATCACCTTTTTATCAATGATCGCTCAAAAAGAGATGTCCTTTATAAATATATTTTTTACTAGAATGCTATATAGGAATCTTAGAGCTATTTATCACACTTTCATTACCAAAATTTATAAGGACATATAGACAATGATATCAATAGTTTAGTATGGTGTGTTTAATCTAAAAAATATATGAATAACACCTTTTTATAGATATGTACTTAGCTTCAACAGCAGATAGTGCAACCAAATTTTTATTCATACCATACCATGAAACTAGTGACTTAACCAAAAGGCAACATGTTCTAGATGTGTTTTTTATCTAACTTACAACCCCCAAAATTTACATATGAATGAATCACTAAATCAAATGCTTTTCCTCTAGGATAAAATAGTCTTGAGTTGATTGTATACTTGAGGTAATCAAAAATTATTTTGACAGTAAGTAAATGTGACTCTTTAGAATTTTCTTGAAAGTGAGAACACATAAATACACTAAACATAATATCTAGTTGGTTGGAAATTAAAAATAGAAAGCTTCTAATAATACCATTATAATTGGTTGGATAGAAACTTCCTATAGATATGTACTTAGTTTAAGCAGTAGACAGTGCAATCAAATTTTTCTTCTTACCACACCATGAAACTAATGACTTTTCCAAAAGGTAGCATGTTCCAGATGTGTTTTTTGTCTAACTTAAAACCACCAAAATTTTCATCTGAATGAATCAATAAATCAAATTCTTATCCTCTAGGATAAAACAATCATGATTTGATTGTATACTTGATGTACTTAAAAATTATTTTGATAGTAATTAAATGTTCTTCTTACCACACCCTTAAACTAGTGACGTTCCCAAAAGGAAAGATGTTTGAGATGTGTTTTTTTATCTAACTTAAAACCACCAATATTTTCATCTAAATGAATCACTAAATCAAATGCTTGTACTCTAGGATAAAACAATTTTATGTTGATTGTATACTTGAGGTATTTAAAAATTATTTTGACAATAAGTAAATGTTACTCTTTAGGATTTTCTTGAAAATGAGTGCACATATATAGACTAAACATAATATTTAGTTGGCTAGCAGTTAAAAATTGAAAGCTTCTAATAATACTCTTATAATTGGTTGGATAAACTGATTTTATAGTTTTATCAATATCTAGTTTACATGTTTTACTCATGGGATTATCATTATTATTTGTGTTATCCATACCAAAACATTTTAAAATTTATTTGTTGTGCTTACTTTGATTTAAAATAATTCTATTTTTATTTGGAAATTTTTTAAAATGAAGAAATAATTTTAACACACTAAATAAATTCATTTCAATTCACTATAAATAATTTTTAAAAAATTAATACACCAATAATTTTTAAAACATCCAAAAATTATATCATCAAAATAAATTATTAATAATAAAATAACTTTTAAAATTATATTTAAAAATAAAGTAGGGTGAGCTATTCCTTTTAAAAAACATTTAGAAATAAAAAATGAATTGATTCTATCATACTAAGATCTAGGAGATTGTTTTAAACCATATAAATCTTTAGTTAATTTAAAAACATGATTTGTAAATTGAGAAGTTTTGAATCTAGGGGGATGTTAAACGAATACATTCTCAAATATATAATCATTTATGAATACACTCTTAACACCAATCTTATATAGTTTGAAATTCACATGTGTTGTATAGAAAATCAAAATTATAATGTATTCATGTCAAACTACATGTGAAAAGGTTTCCTTTTAGTCAACACCTTCTTCTTGAATATATCTATGTGCAACCAATCTAGCTTTTTTTCTTGATATGGTTCATGACTCATCCAATTTATTTCTAAATACCCATGTATGACTTACTAGTTGTATAATATCCAAAGAAAATCCCTTTATCACTCTTGGATTTAAAATTTTCAAGATTTTCCTTTATATTGAGAATGAATATTTTTCTATAAAAAACTCTAAAGTAATTAAACTTTGGTTTTCTTCTATTCTGTAATTCATATGGAATTTTCATTAAAAGTAGTCTTAAAAAAACTATATTGATTATGCAGTAGGATGTATTCACTTATTATGTCAAAAAATAAATAGGTAAATCATACTTATTAATCATTGTTATGATAATTTATTTAAGAGTTTTATTTCTTCTTTCTACTACATCATTCCGTTGTGGTGATATAGGAGTCAAAAAGTTATGATTATAGCCATGTTGTGAGAATAATGATTCAAAATATTGATTTTCAAACTCACGACCATTATCACTTCTTAAGGTATTTGTTTTAAGTCCACTAAGATGTTATATATATTTGGAATACTTAGAAAAATCGGTACAAGATTCAATTTTATGATCTAGAAAGAATACCCAAGTGTATCTGGAAAATTCATCTACTAGAATATAAACATTGTGTTCCCATTTAAGCTAGAAAATCTAGAGGGTCCAAACAATTCAACGTGAACAAACTATGGGGGTTGAAAAGTTGAAACTTCATTCATTTAATTGTGATATATTTTGTGTTGTTTCCCTTTTTGACATGGGTAACATACTTTGTTATTTGAAAATTATAGTTTAGGAAAGTCTTTAACTAACCCTTTCCTAGTTAAAATTTTTAAAAAATGTATGTTGTAGTGGTATAGTCTCCTATTTCATAGATAATACTCTAAAAAAGGCACTTACACATGATTTTTTTAGAAAACAAGGAATCTAAATTAATTGTATTTACATTATCATTTTTTAAAGTAGTGAAAACTGAAACATTTTCAAAATTAAAAAAATTTCTTGATTTATTTTTAAACTTAACATTGAAAAAATCATTATATAACTATGAGATGATAAGAAAATTATAATTTAATCTATATGAAAATAAAACTTTGAAAAATAAAATAGTATTAGAGTTATCTATTTGAACAAGTCTAATTAGTTTTCTATTTTCATTGTCACTGAAAATGACATATCGAACATCGACCCTGATTCAGTTCTTGAAACTTGAGTAGTCCCCAATCATGTTTCTGGAGCAGCCATTATCTCGATACCATAAGTACTTATTGGATATTTTCAAGAAATTTTCCTACAAAATAGATTTAAACCAAATATGAATTTGGTACCCATATCTAATGGGGTCTAGAGATGTTAGTAATACGGACTTTTGGAATCCATAATTGTTTAACAGATTTATTGTTGGAAAATATGAGATCTTTATAAATAAAAAAATTATTAGGTCTATAAAAATAAGTAGTATTTAAGAAACTGATAGAACTAGACCCAAAAATAAATTTTCTCTTACTGATCTTTCTCTGTTCAGGTTGGTATACAATTCATGTGGTTTACTTGGGTGCACTTTTCTTACTAAGAATTTAGGTTAAAGTATTTCTTCCATTTTTTTATCTCTATAGATCCTTTTTTAATTATTCATTGAATAATTTTATTTCATTATTTTCTTTTAGTAGTTGATATTTTTTTTCCTTTTCTATAATAATATTTTTTTAAAGTGAGAAGAAAAGGCATGCTGCTTCTTTAAAATATTATATTTATCTTTAATTTCATTGAAGGTATCCTCCAACATATTGCAGTATTAAAACATTTATTCATTGGTCATGTTTTCTTCACTATTTTTATTTTCAAAATGGTTGGAATTATGAATAGGATATGAAAAAAATATTAGATACCTCATATGTCTTTTTCATAAAAAACATATTGGCTCTATCATGGTTATAATCTCTGCTTGAGTCTGAATCACTTAAAATATCTTATGAAGCACTCAAAGTTTATTTAATGGATTTATTATACCTCTTTTCTCTATCCTCATACTTTTTTTAACTTTCACTTAGGATAGTCTTCTTTGATATGGCATTTTATCTTACATTAATAGAATATTATTTCATTTTTAGAATCATATTTTTTAATTATTTTCTCCAATTACTTCTATGGTCATATTTACCTTTGTATTTTGTCTTCATGAAGAATTTATTCCTTTTGTTAAATTTATTGAATCATCCAGCTAAGTGAGTTATTTATTCATCACTATCTGAATATGATTCTTTATCACATGAGTTGTCTTATATAATCTTTAAATTTTTCATTGATTTGTAAATATTAAAGGCTATTGACTTCCACTTTGGTTCATATTATTCTTCTCCATTCAATTTATTTTCTTATTCATACATTATGAGCTTTCCTATAAGCTCTTTAACATGAAACTTACTTATATCACATGATTCTCAAAGGGAAACTCAAGTTCCTCTTCATATGTATGGTAAACATATTTCTGGGCGTATCACATGATCATTTTCATTAATTATTTTCCCAAATGAATGCGCCATGTTCATAATCTCATTGAACCTGTGATGCATATAAAAAAAATGTTTCATCATGTTTCATCTTAAATGTATTATATTAAATAGTATAAGTATTAAAATTCATTTATTTTTCATTTGAAGTTTCTTCATGAAAAATATCCAAGGTATCCCAAATTTAAAATGCAGCGGTACAAGTAAATATTATATTAAACTCATCACCTATTAAAGAACAGTATAAAAAATTCAAAGATTTATAGTTGTTGTTATAAGTTTCTTTAGTTGGATCACTCCATTTATCTCTATTTTTTTTGGTTAATTCATATTTATACTCAATGATAGATCAAATTTCCAATCTCATACTTTCAATATACACATTAATTTTAATCTCAAATTATGCATAATTAATTCCATTAAAATAAGGAGGCTGATTAGTGTAAATTCTCTCTTATCTATTATTATCCAAAAAGAATTAAATTTATAATAAATAGAAATTTGAGATCATTAAATTGAAACTAGATCACATTAAAATAATATTTTAAAACCTCCCTTTGATATCAAATGTTGGTCGGAGTAACTCGAGAGTGGGTCGAATTGAATTCCCAATAAAATTTTCATTTAAAATAATTTAAAACTTAAATCTTCCAATTTAATAAAAGCATATAGTTAGTCAGAATATCATAAATATATAATTTTATTTTTCAAATAGATTCTAAAAGAGGGATCAATGCATAATTAAAATAATATTTGAAATCACTTTAACTTTTGAAACTAAATTACCTAATAAAACACTCTATATAGAATAAAGATTGAGATTTACTATCAGAGTAATGTTTTGATACATATTTTAAAACAGATATAGTTTGGAACTTTGAAACACAAAAAAACTAATAAAACACACAATGGAATTTTAAACAAGGGGTTTGGTCTCATGCTGGGAATTAATCTCCTCCACATATAAATCACCCTCTTCCAAGTAGTTTATTAAAAAATAAACATGATCCAAAACCTGGATCAGGTTTTACAAACAATATCACATAAGGCTGTCTAGGAACAAGTCCTCTTGGAAAGTTATACGTGGGATAAATAAAAATTACATGTCACACATGACCTATTCCATAATTTTCATGGGTATACAAATGAATAAATTTGAGAGTGTGTGTTTATCACTCTCTAGTTAAGTACAAAAGACTATGTTTTGCTGATAAACATAGTAAAAATAACCATAGATGAAATATAAATTGTAAAAAGAAACAGAAATTGATTAAATATGGGAAAAAGTGATGCTACTGAATCCAAATAACTTTATATGTACATAGTTCCTTGATTTTGTCTTTATAATAAGCTCAAATAGGTTCTACAAAATGTATAACAAAACAGATTGTCGTGAAGGTCCGATAGATCCTTCTATTTTTTTGCAGATTTAAAGAATCCTTCCACACATAAGTGTATTATATATTCTTCTTGATTCAACATATGAAGGTATATATTCTCTAGGAATGTATCACTCTGGTATAAATCCTAATGGTTTCACATGAACAAGAGAGAGTTCTTCTAAATTTATATCGCTCCATGTCAAATTATCTGTTGGAGAATACTAATAATATAACATGAATCCTCATACTAAGTACAAAATCAACAAAGTATGACTTTTTATTTAATGAATCCATGTAGTAGTTTTAAGAATAATGATTCCTACATCCACATGTGGATGATTTCATTTAATTTCTTAAACTACCCATTGGAATAATAAATTTAGAAAGTAATCTAGACTCCAACGGTAACACTCTAAAATACTCTAGGGGTAACTTATCTTGGGAGTAGCATCAATAAATGGTAGCATAAAATAGCTGCAGATCTATCTAAAAGTAGATGTTCTTTATGGTATACCTATTTGGTAGTAGATGTGTATAATGGTAGATGTTCCTGATAATATATATGATATATGTTCATGATATTAGATATATCTAGTGGTAGATGTATCTAGCAATGGATCAGTTCGGGCGGTAGATCTTTTCAATGGTAGATCGAATCTAGCAGTAGATTTTTTTAGTGATATATCAGCTATCATGGTAAATATATTCAATAGTAGATCTAATGGTTTCATGGAATAACTGATGGTAGATCCATTTAACTAATTTTAGATCAACACTTGGCCAATTTTTTTCATAATTTTAGAAGAAAAATATTTTTCTATCATAGAACATTAAACTTGTCAGAAACACAACAAACATGATTTTTTATAATCAAAATAAGGAGGTGTTGACATAACTTATGTCGATGTTATACTCTCATGATTCATGTTCTTTGATTCCTTAATGATTCATATCTTATGAATTACCAATATTTATTCCATGATTTAAGATTATGATCCATGATATATAAGGTATTGTTTTAAATTGTTTTGCTCATATTCTCACACACTTATTCTCATATTATGATTAAGTGATCATTGATATCTCTATTTTTTACACTTACTGATAATCATAGACCACCATTTCTTTTGTTTCCATTCCCCAAGTTATAAAGAAATTTATTGTGTATGATATGTCTATGAATGGTTCTAGTTATGAAGAACATAGTTAGAAATGGTGTAGTCTACTAATGAACTAGTTGTTTATATAGTCAAGTTTCCCAAGGAAATATAATTATAATATTATGGTGTATATAATTATGTTATTATAATTAATATTTATATATTAATATGTGATATCTATGTATAAAAAGTATGGGTCACTTTATTTATGAAATTTTTTGGTGAATCGAAGGATTCATCGATTCTCAATGCTAGCATCTGGAAATCAACGATCAAAACACCATCAAACTTTTTAAGCACATGTGAAAAATCTAGAGTGTTACGACTTCAGTTCCTTTGAGCAGTGATCACCAGTGATGAGTAGAACACACCTATTTATTCAAATTGAAAATGGTAATGGTTAAATTTGTTTTTCATGATTAATATATTTCACATGACATCCTTGGGTTGATCATCGAGTGTTGCCACATTGGAATGGATTTTATGATGAGAATCTGGGGGTAAAATTTTAATTTCCATAATTTTACACTTCTATTGCGCACCCGATAGTAAAATAATAATAATAATATTATTATATAAGGGATTCACTAAGAATTAAAATATTGGGTGTTTTACTTTATATAATTATCAATTTTTAACGAAGCTACATAAACCTAATTATATCATTTCTAGGTCAAGTGAATGTTGTGAAAAAAAAATCCTCTATAGAATCCTCTCAAACTTGGAAAGAAACTATTCTCTAGAACACTTTCATGAATGAAGAGTGTCCAATATATACCTCCATCTAAAGAACATGTGATAACTCAAAATAATCCTTCTGCATTAAAAGGGATTATTATTGTGATCAATGGGAATAATGAAAGGAGATTAGTGCTTGGTGCTATCATGAAAATATCAATTTTTGACATTCCAAGGTTTGTAGAACCCATGTGGATTACCACTATAGGTATTATACCATTTAATCTTTTATTGCAACGATGGAACAACAAGAGTTGTCACCTGACTCAATAACAGATAAATAATTGAAACCTAAGGTATTTATTATTTATATAAATTAATTAAAAATTATATGTGAAAGATCATGTCTCATGGATTGTGGTCTTGATATTTTTGAAGATATGAGGAGAAATATGGTGAAACAAATGAAAACACATTATTGGGCATTGGTCAGACCACTTCTGTTGTGACTTGGAACCTTTATGATCTTCTTGATCAATGAGGTTTTGGGGATAGGAACCTACTACTTCTAGAAATGAACTTTCCCATCAAGCACCATGGTCATACATTTATGTAGTCAATTAAACTTCATCAAATGGCCAGAGATATTGACTTTTATCAGGTGATAAAATGGTTAAATCCTTTCTCTCATTATCCATTAATGTTATATCATTCGTAATACATCCAATATATCCTGCATCACTGTAAATATATGTCATCACTATTTTTTTCAATGAATCAATGTACATGATCCATGATATCAATTAATGATAATCTTAAATTATACGGATCAATACACATTTTTTTAGATAGGAACATCCAATGACAAATAGAAATGTGGATTTCCTATTGATAGAAATGCTGTTATAACCTCATATATTAGTTATTATCAAGGGTGAACACCATGAGAATGTGTCTCAATGTCTTATGAGCCTCCTACCCTTAGTAGCAAGTATTGTATATGTCCTATCAGAGATTTTTATCTGTCCATATAACAATATTCAAGAATAATGTCATGGGACCTCTAGGTTCTCATCATAGAGGGGAACTACTACGACCTTTAAACATGAAATGTATTCTAAGGACATCATCAAATAAAAATCATGTAGAATAATAATAAATATTATAATGAACCATACTTTTTGAATTAATTTTTTTCCTAAGAAAATGTGTTTTATATTATTTTGTACACAACAAAACTATATATCTTTAATAATGAAGTGAGATTAATTTGAAATGTGACCATCAAGTTTCGACTATTATATGACCACTTTTCAATTATGACCATTTTTTAATATAACCATTGGAAAATATACTCTTAATAATATTTTTAACATTTTAATTAGTTTTTCTAAGTAGAAATGATAGATGATAGATAATGTCGAAAAGAGAAACATGACCTCAACTAGTAGAGTCATGTATTATGAATCCCATTTATTAGAACTTGGGAGAGAGGTAGTGTCAATATTATTAACTCTTGAACAATCCCATGATGAGCTTAAATAAGTTATGCTTGAATGAAATTGCATATGGGAGAAGTTCAAGTTAGTGGAAATTACTACTCGAAAAATGTTAGCTAATCCACCCATGAATCTATCACCATCACTGACCCTACCCTTAGGTCATATGTGGGTGTTATAAGAGGTAATTTTTCAAGGCCCTAGTTACTTAAAGTGTAATACCTTTGTATAAATAAAACTTTTATTCCTTTAATTGTGTTTTAAGAATAGTTTTTATTAATAAAATTGAGGAGTTTGATAAATTGATTTTTCAGAAAAACATTAAACATTTTAGAAAAGATATAATTGTTATAATAAATTGGTTTATTATTAATAATTCTTATTTTAAGGAAATTTTATTATTAAAACACTCTTATTTAAATATAAATTATAAAATAAGTTTTTTTGAAGTGTCAGAAATTTCACTATGATTTTTCAATCCACTATTAATTTTAAAAAATAAGAATATTTTATATTTAAAAGTTCAAATTATCATATTTATATAATTATTATGATAAAAATATTTATCATTTTTGAAATCATCATCTTGAAATTAGTTTATAGTGAATTTACGATAATTTTTTAAAATAATTTATTTTTTATGAATAGTAAAAATAAATTTTGAGTTTTTTCGGTATGTTTAATGACATCATAATTATGTTATAATTATGTAATAACTAATTAACCAAAATTAAAGACTTAAAATGTGTTATTTTATTAATATCAAGTATTTTAAAACAATTTAATCAATTTCCAAATATATAATTTACTTTCCAAATTCTTAAATAGAAAATCAAATTTTAAAAATGTTATTTTGTGAAAAATTTAATCTTCCTTGAAAAAATATGTAATATAAAATTATGGTTGACTATTATGGATTAAAATAACATAAAATATGTCCCTAGTTTTTAATACCATTGAAAATTCTATGGTTTTTCATTTACGAGTACCTAGGTTCCCAAGGCCTTTATTTGGAAATTAATAAATAAATGCCCCACTTTTGCTATAAATCCATCACATTTATCCATTTACATTCACTCACAATCAATAATCCACAAATATATTGTCGTTTTACCTCCCAAGGAGTCCTTTAAAGGTGTTCTCAAGCCCCCAAGGTCCTGATACTCATTTTTAGAAACTAATCTTCAAGGTATGGGAAATATCTACTTCTCTTTTGCATTCTGATTTCCTCATGATATGGTATATATTTCAAATTTACAAACTAAGTTTTTCTATCCAATTTGTTTATACCTTTACCATATTAATATTATTTTATGAATGTGATACCCATGTACCCTATCTTTTTACACTTTCATAAAATCATGTTTTTTACCTTTTATGTTGCTGATTTTACTTCTCAAAATTTATCCTTTATTCTAAAAAAATTTTCTTTTATTTTATTTATATGAATACCTAGGCCTTCTTATTTTCCAAGGGTATTCACCAATATTTAAAAATGATTTATTTTATTGTGTAATTTACATATATAAAACCCTTTATTCCCTTTCCATGGGTTATAAATAACATAAAGATATCATCTTTAAGAACTTTTTAAAAAGCCATGTATTTTATATAAAACCCATTTATTTTATTCTCCATGGGTTATTTATGAATTGTTCTATTATGATATATGCAGATCAAATTAATTAATACATATGAATTTCATTCCCTGATATCTTTACAATTCATTTTGTAAATAATTTAATCTCTAGAGATGACATGTTATTCAATACCCTAGTGAATAACCTTGATAATTTTTATGATACCTCTGTGAAAAACATTGGTGATATGCTAATGAATGTCTCATAATAATGTTGTAGCCACATTTAAATGTCATTATTAAAGTTATTTTTATTATTATATTCTTATTTATAATTCATTTATTATATACCTCAAGTTCTTATTGATAGTTCTCAAGATCACATGTAAACTGTTTCCATTATTTTCCCCTACTAAGCCTTATGCTCACCCTTTCCTTTAATGTATGTCCCCAGATTATGATATGTAGTAAATATACTTAGGGTAAACCTATGATGAATCATTTTAAGTGGATTATAATAATATTTTACGTTTTAATGTATTATGTACCTTATTTCCAAGAAACATAAATTTAAAATATTATCAGTTTGTACCTTGTAAATAAAACGTTATGTGATAAAAAGGTGGGATGCCATAGTTGGAATCAAAGGAAGGTTTAGTTATTTATATAAATTAGGATTTTAAAACTTTAGTAATAACCATAGGAACACGTTAAAATATAGGAAAACATCATGGTATTTTTTTAATGTATTAAGTAAACGGTTTCTGAGCAATAAAATCCCCATATGGATGAAAACAAGTGGATGTGGCTCTGGAACAGTTGTATCTATAGGTAAAACCTAAAAACATTGCTTTGATATAGAATCAAATGGGAAATAGTGCATGAAAACAGGCCTTGCTAGACTCTTATTTTGAAACTCTCTGGGTATATGTTTGGTTAATCACAAGTTTTTTATGAACCATTATAAAGGATTTATAGAAAATGGAATTGTTGTTAATGAATAACATATTTAAGAATGATATTTCAAGATATAAAATTTCTTTAGAGTTATAAGATCCTTAAAAAAACATTTCTCATTAATGTTTTATTCTTTTATGAAATGGTGGGAAAGAAGAGAAACCATGTAAATGGTGAGTGAAACATACCATGCGCTGATGACCCTTCGATGCAATAAAGAATAGAAAACATAATAATAATGATGAACCAACTTACTCGAGTTATGAAAAATAACTTGAATCAAGATAAGAGGATAGATTCAACTCAAAGGGATCAACTTTCCCTTGATCCCTTTATGCATCAATAACCACATTCTTTCTATGGATCTACTGAGCCATTGATTGTAGAAAATTTATAAGATCTATAGAAAAGATATTTTTTATACTTAATTGTTCGAAAGAAAGAGAAAGTTACCCTATATTTTTACCACTTAGAGGTAGAATCTGATCAGTGGTCAATACTGGTTGAAAACATGAAGTAAAGAGGGGATATTGAATCTATGGAGTGGGAAGTTTTCAGGGGAACCTTTTCAATTTTTTTTTCCACCATTCAATGTGAATGAAAATGGATAAGGAATTACTAGAGCTGCAGAAGAAGGAAAATGAATCTATAGGAATATATGATATGAAATATAGAAGTATTTCTCATAAACCTCTAAATGTTTTATGGATCCTAATGGAAACTTTGATAGATTATTAGGTGAACTAAGACCCCATCTACAGAAGAATCTAAAAAATTGAGACTATGAATGTTATTAGGAGATAGTGAAAAGTGCTATGAAGGTTGAACTAGAGTTCAAGAAGACATATTGGTACCATAGATCTAATGAAAAGAAGAGATCAATAGAGCAAATATTAAAAAGGGACATTGATCATGGAATAGGAGGAAAGAAAGTGAAACTTCCCACATGCAACAAATATGGGAAGAAGCATTGGGGGGACTAATTTCTTGAGAGTGGGAAATGTTACATGTGTAGAAGAGATGAACATATTTCTCGAAACTGTCATAGTGAGGTAAAGCCTCAACATCTCGACACTAACAAAAAAGTGAAGATGGTGTAGGCCCAACCTGATGTACAATGCTACAAGTGTCGATATCTTGGGCACTTTTCCAACCATTGTCCAAATCAGAAAATAATGGAGGGGAATCGTGATCAACCCCAACATACGCTAAGGGAGAAAGTTCATGCATTTTATATCACAATGGTTAAAGTTGAAGCTCTAAATTATAGTATATACTCTTATTGTTCTCTCAAATATAAAAAATACTTTTTTAGTCTCATTCGATGAATTCCTTTTTTACCTATAAGTTTTCAAATAATATAGAATCAATTCCTGAATTCCTCAAACAAGAGTTATCAATCAAGTCTCTTGGAGGGATTATGCAAGCACTAAAAGTGTATAGGAACTATAGTATTCACATTGGAGAGTAAAATCTCATCACAATGATATAATTCGACATTATACTAGGGATGAAATGGATCTCAAAGTATAATGCTACGATCAAATGCATAAGAAATGAAATATTAGTAGTCATGAATTGAAAACCAATAGTTGTTTTCAAAGGAGAGATATCCCGATTAGATCTTTTTATAGAAGAAACTCCTATAAACTTATTTATGGAAATTATTGGTGAATATGAAGAAGGAAATGAAAGTATACAAATAGAAAATTTCCCCATCATTCAAGAATACATTGACGTATTTCTAGAGGAGTTACCTTGAACTCCCCTAGAAAGAGAGGTAGAGTTATCCATTGAACTCATGTTGGGATCCATGTTGATATCAAAGACCACATATAGAATGGAAAATGTGGAGTTGGATATATTAAATAAACTTTTTAAATATATTTTAGATAAGGGTTTTATCCGACTAAGTGTGTATCCTTGTGGAGAACTTGTTTTCTTTGTGAAGAAAGATGGATCAATGAAGTTATGAATTAATTATAGATAACTTACCATGATCACAGTGAAGAAAAAGTACCCTCTTCCAAAGATTGATGAATTATTTTACCAGCTTCATGGGGATCAATTCTTCTCCAAGATTAATCTTCATAGAGGTTATCACCAATTGAGGGTAAATAAAGAAGATATTACAAATACTACCTTCCAATAAAGATATGGGTATTATCAGTTTGTTTTTATGCCCTTATTCTTGACTAATGCACCTAATATATTTATAGATTTGATGAATATAATATTTAAGGACTACCTTGATAACTTTTTGGTAGTTTATATTTATGATATTTTGATATATTCCAAAAGTCGTGAGGAGCATGAGGATCATATAAGGCTTATATTGCAAACTATAAGGAAGGAAAAGATATTTTAAAGGGTAAGAAAATGTGAATTTTTGTTACTATAAGTTTCTTTCTTGGGGCACATTGTAACCAATGAAGGAATCTTAGTTGACCTTGTGAAGAAAAAGGTTGTGGAGGAGTGGCCTCATCACACAATAGTAAATGAGATTCATAGTTTCCATGCTTTATCTACATATTATAAGAGTTTTGTGAAAACATTTGATGAATTTATAATATACTAACCAAGTTAACTAAAAAATGGTTCTAGTTAATTTGGAAAAAAGAGTGTGAAGAATGTTTCCAAGAGTTGAAGAAGATATTGGTTACTACACCTGTGTTAACGATACCCTCTATAGGAGAATGATTCATTATTTTTGGAGATTCATATCTAAAATTGATTGGCTGTGTTCTCTTGAAAAATTAAAAGGTGATTTATTATGCATCTTGATATTTAAGGCCTCACATGAAAAATTATACTACGCATGACCTGGGGATAGCTGTAGTTGTTTTTTCTATGAAGATATGGAGGCACTATCTTTATAGGGAGAAATTTGATATATACATAGACCACCAAAGTTTGAAGTATATTTTCACACAAAAGGAATTGAACATGAGATAGAGGGGATGGTTGGAACTTCTTAAAGACAATGATTATTCAATTCATTATCACCCTGGAAGAGAGAAAAAAGTCATTGATAAATTATGTAAGAAAGACCATGTTATTCTAGCAATGATGAGGATTCAAGGAGATCAATTTATCAAAGTCCTAGTAAGGTTGGATATCAGAATCATAAGATAAGGGACATCATCAACCCTATCCCAAATGATTTCTCAACCATAGTTACTAGAGAAGATCAATAAATCTCAAAGATAAGATCCTTTGTTATAGAATAAGATAGAGGTTACAAACAATGAGAAGTTTCCTGAGTTTAATATTGATCAATAAGGGGTACTAAAATATTGTACAAGGATATGTGTTCCATCTTATCAAAAAATAAAGAAGAATATAATTATTAATCTCATAACTCTACATTCTCTATAAATATTGGAAGTGCTAAAATGTATAGGGACTTTCGTGATCATTATTGGTGGGATAACATGAAAAGTGAGATTCCTGACTAGACTAAAAGGTTCCAGGTGTTCCAACAAGTGAAGGCATGAGTGAAAACTTCTTAAAGGGGTATTAGAATTACTACCCATACCAACATGGATGTGGGACAATATCATTATGGTCTTTGTCACTATTATCCTGAGAACATCTAAAGGGAATAATGAAATATGGGTTATAGTGGAATATCCCACCAAGACTACCCATTTTATATCTGTCTAAGTAGACGTATCTCTAGAATAACTTTCCATGATTTATGTAAAGAAAGTGGAGAGGTTGTAATGAATTCCACTTTCTATCATTTATGAATATGATCCAAGGTTCACATAAAAATATGGAGAAGTCTTCCATAGGATTTGAATACTGAATTGAATTTTAGTATGACCTATCACCCCCAAAATAATGGCCAATCTAAAAGTAATATTCAAAAATTTGAGGACATGTTGATAACATTCTCAATGTAATTTAAATGTGGATGAGATCAACATCTCCCATTAGTTTAGTTCTCACACAAAAACAGCTTCCATTTTAGTATTCAAAAGGAACCCTATGCATATCTATATGGGAAGTGATGTAGAACTCCTACTTGTTGGGATGAAGTTGGAGAGAGAAGGTTTCTTGGGCCTGATATTGTGCAAGATATAACAGAAAAGGTTCATGCCATCCAACAACACATAAAGAATGTGAAGAGTTGGTAGAAGAGCTATGTTGAGAAATATAGAAGGGAGTTGGAGATTAGTGTTGGTGAAAAAGTTTTCCTTATAATATCACCTTGGAAGAGAGTCATGCATTTTGGGAAGAAAGGGAATCTTAGCCCAAAGTATGTTGTCCCCTTGGAAATCCTTGATCGCATAAGAGTAGTGAACTATTGACTATCACTTAGACCAAATATAGCTCAAGTTCATGATGTATTCTATGTGTCTCTCTTGAGGACGTACATACCTAACCCTTCACATGTACTGAATCATAGGGTGGTACAGCTGGAACATGACCTCTCTTATGAGGAGAAACCAGTGGAGATCTTGGACCGTAGAGACAAGGTTCTACATAACAAGACTACCCACCTCATCAAAGTGTTGTGAGGGAACCATATATATGAAGAAGTGATGTGGGAACCAGAGGAGACAATGAGGAAAAAGTACCCAAACCACTTATAAATTGAGAGAACAAGTTGAAATTTTAAATACATAATTTATTAAGGGTGGAAGAATGTAACGACCCATAATTTCTAAATGCAATTGTTTCCTGAGAAAATTTTTGTTATATTATTTTATACTCAACAAAAATATACTTATTTAGTAATTAAGTGAGTATAATTTGATATGTGACCATCAGGTTTTACCATTGGTCAATTATGAAAATTGGTCAATATTACCATTGGAAACTATACTCTTAATAATATTTTTATTTTTATAATTAATATTTATGAGTGTAGATAAAAAAGGATAAATAATGCAGAAAGGAGAAATGATGCCTAAACCAGTAGAGATATTCATATGCACGTGTTATAAGGTGTCATTTTTTGAGGGCCTAGTTACTCAAACATTAATTACATTGTATAAATAAAATTATTATTCCATCAATTTCTATTTAATAATAGTTTTGCTTAATAAAATTGAGATGAGATTTTATAAATTGATTTTTTAGAAAGAAATTATACATTTATAAAAAGATATAATTATCATAATAAAAAATGGTATTATTAATAATTATTATTTTAATGAAATAGTATTATTAAAACACTCTTATTTAAATTTAATTTATGAAATAATTTTATTTTTTTCAAGTATTAGAAATCTCACTATTCCATTTCAATCCGTTAGTATTTTTCAAAAAAAAATATTTTTTATATTTAAAAGTTAAAATTATCATATTTATATAATTATAATTATAAAATAAATATCATTTTTGAAATCATCACGTTGAAATTATGTTAGAGTGAATTTATGAAAATTTTCTAAAATAATTTCTTTTTTTCATGAATAGTAAAAATACAGTTTGAGTGATATCAAAATTATGTCACAATGATGTAATAACTAATTAAAAAAAATTCATGAAATAATTTTTTTTATTAATATCATTTATTTTAATATATTTTAATCAATTTTCAAATATATAATTTACTTTCCAAATTCTTAAATGGAAACATTGACTTTAAAAATGTTATTTTGTGAAAACATTAATCTTACTTTCCATAATAAGTAATATAAAATGATGGTTGACTCTTATGGATTAAAATAACATAAAATTTGTACCAAGTGTCCAATACCATGGATAAATACAAAGGTAAAACCCATGGTTTTTCATTTACCACTACCTCAGTGTCTAAGACCTTTATTTGGAAATTAATAAATAAATCCCCATTTTTCTATAAATACCGGATAATTTCTCCATTTCATTTCACTCATGATTCATACTCAATAAATATATGATAATTTTACCTCCTAAGGATTCCTTCCAAGCTATCCTCAATCCCCCAAGGTCCTGATCCTCATGTTTTAGGAACTACTCTTCAATGTAAGGGAAATCCCCACTTCTCTTTTCCATTCAGGTTTCCTCTTTTTGTGGTATGTATTTAAAATTTCCAAAAAAAGTTCTTATATCCAATTTATTTTATAAATTTAATGTATTAAGAGTTTTTTATTAATGGGATAACTCTTTCTCCTCTATTTTTACCAATTTGTAGAATCATATTTTATACCTGTCATGAAGTCAATTTTACTTCTCAAAATTTCTCACTTCTTCTTAAGAAATTCATTTTTATTTTCTTTATGTGAATACCCAAACCATCTTATTTTCAAGGTTTATTCACCAATATGTAAAAATTATTTATTTTATTCTATAATTCACATACATTAAACTTTCATTACCCTTCGATTGTTAATAACTTACATAAAGATCTTTTCTTTAAGCACTTTTTAAAACACCGTGATTTGTATATAAAACCATTTTCTTTTATTTTCCATGAGTTATTTATGATTTTTTTATTATGATCTACGTGTATCATATTTATTAATACATATGAATTATGTGCCCTGATAACAATCCAATTAATTTGGTAGATAATTTAATCTCTAGAGATGATAATTTATATGATTCCATAGTGAATAAACTTGGTAATTTTTATAACACCTCGGTGAAAAACCTTGGTGATATGATTATGATGACTCATTTAAATGTTTTATACACATTTAAATGTTATTATTCAAGATATTTTTATTATGATATGAATATCACTCATTCCTTTATGATATTCCTAATTTTCTTATTGATATTTCTAAATATAACATGTAAACTATTTCCCTTGATTTCTCTTATTGCATCTTATGCTCAAACTTTCCTTTGATGTATGTTAAAAGGTTATGAGATGTTGTAAATTTAAATAGGATGAAACTATGGTTAATTCCTTCAAGTGGATTAGAAGTTTTTTTTATGTTTTCATGTATTATGTACCTTATTTCCAAGAAACTAAACATTAAAAGATCCTTTGTTTATACCTTGTAAATGAAAGGTTATGTAATAAAAAGGTAGGATGCTATAAATATGAGATCAAAAAACTTCTTTAATATGAAAAAATGTAATCAAGAACTAATAAAATATGATATATGGAACCAACTTCAATATACTTCCACTTGAACTAGAGGAAACTGATAACATATTTCATTCCACTGGCTCTCTCATGATACTCATGATTCTACTGAGAGAAAGCCTCCATCAAGGGGTCTTCCACATTTTCCTCTATGGAAACTCTGTTCACCATAAATGAACCATGTTAAGAGAAATATCTCAAGAGATAAAACTTTTGAAGTATGTGTTTTGTCTTTTGGTGTGACCTTGGATCTATAAAGGGATCCACCACTGTAGTATTCTCACAGCAAACTGTGATAGGGTCTTTACTATTAGGCATCACATCAAGATCATAGACAATGTTTTGAATCCATATTGCTTCTTTGGATGCATCATAAGCCAAAATATACTCATATTGCACTATATAATCAACAAAAATTAGATACTTTGTGCTCTTTTAGATCACAGTTCCTCCGTTGAGATAAAATATATATCTAGGGTATGAATTCATATTATTATGATCTGTCTAAAATCTAGAATTTATATAACCTATGATGACTAACTATTCATCTCTTCTATACAGTAGGAATAAATCCTTATTTCTCCAAAGATACTTAAGGATAGTCCAAATAGGAGTTCATTGTTGTTCACCTGGATCTGCTTGATATCTTCCTACCATTCTCAAAGCATAGAAAACATCAAGCCTCATACATAACATGTCATACATGATTGATCCTATTACAGAAGAATATGGGATCTTACTCATTATATCTATTTCCACTTCTGTCTAAGGAAACATTTTCTTGAAAAGATATATACCATGTGACGTTGGAACCAATCCCCTCTTGGATTGTTGCACACTGATAATATTCAGTATCTATTCGATGTATATACCTTGACTTAGTCCATGAATCCTCTTGGATCTATCATGAATGATATTGATCCCTAGAATATAGGTTGCTTAACCTATTTGCTTCATAGAGAATCATGTGTTTATTCATTCCATAACCTCTTGTAATGATGGTATAGAATTTTTAATTAGTAATATTTCATCCATATATACTAATATGAAAAAAATTATGCTCTCACTAAACCACTTGTAAACACATTTGTCACATTCATTATTAATGAAAATAAATTGTTTATAGATTCAAAGAATTGAATTTTCCATGATATGGATTATTTATTTAATTTATAAGTGGATCTCTACAACTTTAATTCCTTTTAGACATTGTTTTGAGTCACAAACCCTTCTAGTTGTGTCATATATACATTCTCTTGAAGGTTCCCATCAAGGAAAGAAGTTTTGAAATACATTTGTGAAATCTCATAACTATTGTAATTTGCTATGGAAAGAAGTATTATAATGGATTAAAACATGGAAAATGGAGAAACGTTTTCATCATAATCAATTTATTGTAATTTTGTAAACCCTTTGGCCACTACTCATTCTTTATAGGTATTTACTTTACCATATGTGTCTAGTTTTCCCTTGAATTCTCATTTACACCCAACATGATTTATATCAACCGGAGGACCAATAAAAACCCAAACTTGGTTTTGATACATGGAATTCATCGCAAAATTCATGGATTCATGTCATCTTGTAGCCTCTAAGTTCTCTATTGACTCCTTGTAGAAGATATGATCATTATTTTCAACCAATAATGAGTCACAATCATTAGTGATTAGAAAAACATATATCTATAGTTCTCTAAACTCTCTTGTAATCATACATAGCACTTGTGTTTCAATATCACCTTATTTCATTGGGATATTTAGAATTGGTTCATGTATCAAATCTTATAAATTTTGAGAAACAACTTCATTGGATTCAATCTTTCTCCCACTTTTCTCCTTGAAGATATGATCCATCTCAAAAAATACTGTATGTCTTGTGACAATTATATTCTTGTCTAGAGGGTTGTATAGATAACACCCCCTTATTACCTTAACACACCTTATAATGATACACTTTTTGACTTGGGGGATAGTTTATTACTTGATCTAGCCTTAAAAAACTCATTACAACCCTATGAATGAACATGTGATAAAACGAGTTTCTTTCCACTCTATAACTTGAATAGAATACAATTTTCCACTTTAGTTTCTAATTATTTTAGTAAGTATAATTTTTTTTGTAATTAATATCCCCAAAATGATAATGGAATACTTGCGTGACTCATCATATACCTTAATAAGTTCAAAAAGGTAAATTTATTCCTTTTATAAACACCAATCATGTTTCCAAAACACCAGGTGTCGCAGTGACAAAACAAGTTTGCAAATGAAGAAAAGATAGAGTAAAATAATGAGGAAAGAATGAGAAGATGATCTTACAAGACATATAAATTTATGTGGTTCATGAATAATCCTTATTTCCACAGAGATATGGAATTTCACTATGATTTGGGAGCACAAATATAGAGGTAACATCATAGTTTCACCATAAGAAGCCGTAGCTCAAAATGAGCTAATAAAAAAGCTGAAGTACTATTTCCCCAACCGCACAGTAAGTCCACTTTGCTATAGTGATAAGTGGATAAAAGTTTTCACTTCTATAGTGTTATGACCACCTAATTTCAATATTCTATATTGGATGGTGGAAGGAATCCCAAAAATTTACAATACAGTTTTCTCCAAAGTTTGAGGTGCTATAGTAGTCGTTACAAAGTTTGTACTGCTATAGTCCCTTTAAATGTCACCCAATCAGCTCTTCTATAGTCGTTCAAAGTCTCTATAGTTCCCTAAAATTTGGGTTGTGGACCTTCATCCCACAAACCCCCAAAAGAGGGGTGAAAAACTCCCTAAAACCCCCAAAAAACTCACTGTGGAGCTCTAACCATGAGAGTTGCGACCAAGTGTTCAAAATGGGCCATAAGAATTCATCTCAACATCATCTAAATTGATCGGCCTACACTAACCCAAAAATCTCCCGCTTAAATCCTAATTTTCTAAACTGGACTACTTTGATGCAACTAACTTAAACAACTTACTTAATCTAATATCCTCATCTTCTTCAGTCGTTGGTGTGTGATTTCTATTCACAATATTAAATTCAAGCTGAGGGTTCATGAAATACTATCTATTTTCCATTTTGTTCTCCTATAGTGTTCTCTCATATTTTTAATCTCATTCTCCACTCATCAGTGGAGTTCAATAGAGGAAAAAGAGTTACTCAACTTCTATATCACTATCGAATTTATCAAAATTTCTACTGGATTTTTGGTTCCATTAATCTTTTATAGTTTCAACAACCTATCTTCTTTCAAGACTCTGATAAAATAGAACTTCAATTGAATGTGCTTCATCCGAGCATGAAATATTGGGTTTTTTCAAGATATATATAACTTTGACTATCACCGTATAATACATTTATCTCTTTATTTATGCCAATATCATCCAAAAAGTTATTTACCCAAACCATCTTCTTTCCATCTTCCATTACATCAATGTATTCTGCCTTTATGGGAAATAAAGCCACAACATTTTTTAGTTATGATATCCAACTTACTGTAGTTCCTCCACAAGTAAATACATAATCTATGGTACTCTGGTCATCAACATCACCTCCAAGGTTAGCATTCACATAAACCTAAAATTTATTTCCTTTTACAAAGCATAGAGATTCCTCCTTTCTTCTATTCAAATACCTCGGTATCCACTTCAAAACTTTCCAATGTTTCTTTCCAAGGTTATCAAGGTACCTACTCACAAATCCCACTACATGAGAAATGTTAGGTCAATTAAAAACCCTATAATACCTTAGAATTACAACAACTGATTCATATGGATCCTTTTCCACATACTCAACCTCTTTGGCCGTCTTTGGTGATTTCTAATTTGATAGTTTGAAATGGACCTCCAGGGGAATAGAGACTGTATTTCTTTCCATTATACTGAATATTATCAAACCGTTATAATTTATTCATCCTATGATAACATCAGTGTTTTTTCTATGTGCTCTCTCTTCATATCCATCCCCAAAATCTTGCCATCTTCTACAAGATCTTTCATTTCAAAATCCTCATCCAAGTGACCATTCATCTCATCAATTCTCTATATACATGATTCTACAATAGGCATTCCATCCACATATGAAAGAAATATAATATCTTCATCAACAAAAGAATTTATGTAGAAAAATTTATCCGTGAAATATAATTTGTATTCATTTTTAATCATGAATGCATCCAAAAAAATCCCAACTACCAGAGTTCCTAATTCAACCCATATAATCTCTTCTCGAGTTTGCACACTAGTTCTTCCTTCCCAGACTCAACATATCCATCTAGATACTGCATATAGATGTCCTCATCTAGATCTACATAAAGTAAAGTAGTCATGACACCAGGTTGATCAAGGTGTAAGTCTTCTGATGAAACAATACTAAGAACCTTCCGGATGGTGACAAGCTTCACTACAAGTGAGAAAATATTAGTGAAGTCCACACATTCCTTATGTTAAAAACCATTCAGCACCAACCTTGACCTATACATCCTATTTATATCATGTTTTTTTGATCTAGTATACCCACTTGTTCTAAAGTTATTTCTTTACTTGTGGTAGATGTGTCAACTCCCAAGTGTTGTTATCGTGCAATGAAGAAATATCCTCCTTCATAGTTGGCTCCCACTTTCTCAAATCCTTCAAATGCATCACCTCTTCAAAATATTCTGGTTCTCCCCCATCATTCAATAAAAAATAATTTATGGATGGTGAATACCTATTCATAGGCATTCTTACTCATGTTTATCTCCTCAACTCCACTTGAGGGGTAGGATCCACCGATTCTAGTGTCACATTCTCATATACACCTTTATACTCTACTTTCTCATGAAAATTTCATTATCTATTCCCACTATAAACATTAACTACATGATTGTCCTTATATATGAAAACCTCATTATATACCATTTTATGGATCCTTATGACCACCTTGTTGAAAACATCCCAAAAGAAGTAACCAAACTTCTCAACACCATAAACAATGAATAAACATGGGTTAGACTTAGCATCAATATTTTCCCTTACATCAGTATCAATATTTACATATTCCTGGTAGCCAAAGACTTGTAAATGTTAGATTCTCACATTATTACCAGACCAGAGATTCTTAGGTAGAAATTATCTCATTGGTACAGATGGAATCATGTTGACGATATATGATTCCATGTTCCTTTCATCATCCCATAATGTACTGGGTAACCTTGAGTGGATCCACATACCCTTGGAACATTCATTTAACATATTATTTATCCTTTCTACCACACCGTTCTATTTTGGTTCACTTGGAAGAGTCTTCTCTCACCAAATTCCATTATTAGAACAAAATAAACTAAAATCATTACTGTAATACTCTCCACTATTGTCAGACCTCAAAAATTTCATCTTTGATCATGAATAACTCTCCACCAAGGTTCCCCACTTAATAAAAAACTTAAACACCCTAGATTTTTTTCTAGAGAGTAAACTCATACATTTCTTATTGATTCGTTAATAAATGTCACATAATATTGTGACCCTCCAAGGTAATGTACTAGTGTAGGTCCCCAAACATCAGTGTTCATGAGGTCTAGCTTCCCAACATTTGGTGTTCTACCTCCTTTCATAAAATACAACTTATTATACTTTCCAAAGATACGATATTCACATAGGCCAACATCCACTGACTTCAGCTCTGGTAGTAATCATTTTATTATCAACACCTTCATCCCCTTCTCACTCATGTGGCCTAGCCCTTAGTGCCACATTTGTGAAACTATAAAGGATTTTATTTAAGTATCCTTGTCTAAGAAATTTTATGTCATGTTCCACAAGGTACCATTATTTTCTCCCTGAGATATGAACATATCCATTTTGCTGATCTTTCATGCACCACCAGTTAATGTGTTACTAAAACCTAAATCATCAAGCTATCTGATAGAAATAATATTTCTTCTTAAACTTGGGATATACCACTTGTTTTATAGAACTAGTAAACTCCCACTATTTGTCTTGATTTGTTCATCTATTTTTCCCACAATCTGCAAGGCTTCATCATCAGCAAGATGTACCTTGGAAAAATTTCTAGAAACAAAATTGTTTAGGAAACACTTCTTCGAAGTGGAATAGAAATATTCTCCTAATTAAAAAATCCAAGACCCTATAAGTCTATCCTTGGTTAGTAGAAGTACATCTTTAGTTCCTTCAACCGTCGTGTTTTATCGATTGGTTTCAGGTGCCTTCCATTTTTCTCTACACTATTTATTGACATGTCCTTTTTTCCAAAAAATCTAGTAGGTAAGGCTAGTCCCCTTTTCCTTGTATGTGCTCTATCCTCTTGAAATTTATTATACTCTATGATGGTATCACTACACATATCTTACTCTTCCTTCTATGTTCAAATAAGAACTAGTGAATCTTCTTGATTCTCTTCTTTGAATATTATCACTGAGGATTAGGTCCTGCAAATCCTTCAAAACTAGTTTTGTATTCCCTCAATAACTATTCAAAACTATTATAATTGCTTCCAAACTATCAGGTAATGGAGACAATAATACTAGTTCACACACCTCCTCATCAAGCACAATTCCCATTGATGTCTCTTGACTTGTGATGGTATTGAATTCATTGATGTGATCTGAAAAATTCCTTCCTTAAAAAAATTTCATATTGAACATTCATCATATTAGATACACTTTGATTTAAGTTCAAGGCTTATCGTAAATATTTGTGAGAGATTTTATCAACCTAGCCATAGTATTCTCCTCTATGATGTTGAATGCCACATTTTTTTGCAAGGTAAGGTAAAAAACACACAAAACTTATTGATCCGGTAGACCCCACTCGGTTTGCTCCATATTCATCGATTTTACACCTAGAAGCGGAAAGTTCAGCTTCTTCTAGTAAAGATAGTCTTTTATCTACATCCATTAGTAACTGAAGTCAGTTACATAGAATTGATCAATATTCACTTTGGTTTATTCCATAGTCATCATTCAATTTGATAAATCTGAAATCAACCTTTTATACTAGTTGCTACGAAATCTCTAGACTTCGTAGTGCTAAAACATGTTTATAGATAAAGAAAAGAAAGAATAAAACAACAAGAAAAAAACAAGAATAAGATCTCATAGGACACATCAATTCATGTGGTTCGGGAAAAATTTATACTTCTGCGGAGTGGAATAATTTCACAATGTTTCCGGAGCACAAATATAGAGGTATTATCATAGTTTCACCATAAGAAACCCTAGCTTTAAATACAGTAACAAAGAAAATGAAGTATTTCTCTGCTAACCACGCAGTATGTCCATTGCGCTATAGTGAATAGTGGTAGGAAGTCTAAACTACTATAGTGATACGACCATCCATGTCCAATATTCTATAGTTGATGGTGGAAAGAAGTTCTAGGAGATATAGTACCATTGTCTCTAAATTCCGAGCTACTACAGAGTCATTCCGAATTCCACAATACTACAGTGCCCTATCAATGTCATCTAGTCAGCTCCTCTATAGATGGTCAAAGTTACTACAGTTCCCTGAAATTTGGGTATGGGGCCTTTGGCCCATGGACCCTCGGTGGAGGGGCGCATTGCCCCTGCAACCCCTAATGAGCTCAACGTGGTGCTCAAACCATGAAAGTTGTTGCCTTCTATTCAGTATGAACCTTAAGTATTTGGCCCAACATCACAAAAATAGATTGGGATACACCAATCCAAAAATTCCACTGTGGTGTATAATGTGGGGTCAGTTGATATAAAATCACATACTCCCATATAAATTTGATAATGTCTTGGTTAAGATATTCACCACCTTGATCCGATTGAAGTTTATTTATCTTCCGACCAATATGATTCTCAACCTCATTCTTGAACTCTTTAAACTTTTCAAAGGATTCACACTTGTACCTCATTAAATAGATATAACCATACCTACCCAATTCATCAGTAAAATTAGTAAAGCCTGATAATCCACCTCTATCTTCTACTTGAAAAGGTCCATACACATAAATATGTACCAATTGTATAATATATGTGTCCCTTTCATATTGACCATTGAATGGTGGTTTGATCATCTTTCCCTGTAAACAATAATGATATATTTCAATTTTATTTATCTCAAAAGAGTCTAAATAACCATCTTGATAGAGATTTATCAAGAACTTATTGTTTACATGACAAATACGGTGATGTCACAATTGGGTTTCATATGAATCATGCATATTAGTTTTTTTTATCAATTTCCAATATTTGGTTATCTTAATTTAATGTATAAATACCATAATTTAGTTGCACCATACCATACCATATGTTATCTTTATAAAAGTAGAAACATTTACATAAAAAGATGAAAATAAATTCATCTATATCTAAGCAAGAAATGAAAATAATGTTCTTAGTAACCCTAGTTACATAATAAAAATAATTTAAAACCAAAACCAATCTTGTTAGTAATGTGAGATGGTAGTCTATAATGGCTAGACAACCAACCTCACTCCATTGGCACCCTGTAGATCCCCCTCCCCTATTACACTCAAAATCTACTTGGCTCTTGTATTTGGATACTTATGTGAGCACAACATGTAGTATTTAATACTGAACTTGTAGATATAGAAAAACTACACTCAATAATATATTCACATGAAACTAAACCTTTATTATTTTGATGGGTGTAATATCTATTAAATTGGACCTACATACCACTTACAAAACATACAGTATATTGTTCCTTTCCATGCCTCTAGATCTTCTTCTTCTTATAGGGTCAGTGCTCTGGAGCCTTAGACTTTGAATGAGTATTCGACCCCTTTTCCTTATTCCTCTTCTTCTTATTCACCACAAGGATAGTGGGTTTGTCATGCCCCATGTATTTGTCAACTTGGTAGATAAGATTAAGTTATGATAGTGTCTTCTTGGTATTTCTCATATTATAATTCACAATAAAACTGGAGAGGTTTTTGGGTAGTGAGGACATAATGAGATTTATGGGCCGCTCATCAAGGATTTTAAAACCCAAAATGTTCATGCTATAAATATAGCCCACCATCTTGACTACATGTGTCTCAGATGGTGCCGACTCTCCATGATTTCACGTAAATAGTGTATTGAAGATCTCATATCTATTTGATCTTATCTTCTCTTAATAGAGATTTATAAGGTGATAAAATATGTTATACACATTAAAATACTCATATTGCTTCAAATACTCATTGGAAATGAAATATAACATAAAAAATTGGACATATTTGTGTCATCTCTTACTCATTAGACACTTTGGAAATCAACTCAAGAAGTAAGGTTTCTAGCACATACAATTTCTTTTCGTGGTGTAGTACAACATGAAATAACCTATATCATTCTTAGAAATTCATGCTGGGGATAATGTTGTCCTTTTATAGTATGGATCACAATTATATTGTCAATTTCATTTAATTATCAATTTCTATAATTTAATAGAATATAATTAGTACCTTTTTTGATAAAAAAATATATTAATAAATTTAAAAATAATTAAATTCTTATTAATCTCCCACTATTTTTCAAAACATAATAGTTGTCACCATCAATTTTGGAATATCCTAACACTTAGATATTCTAGTGGAAATGATCCATATTCCCTTCTCATAACCCAAACTTAGGTCTGGCATGCTATTTGAAGGGTATAAGTAGGAATAACTTTGCAACTACATTAACTCATATTTCCTTAATTTGTTGAGTGGACTCCCCAATCCTGAAATCCTATTTTAATATTTCCTCATCCTTTCCCTCTTAGTTACACCAAGTCCTTCTTGGGCAACCAACCCTTGCTGTAAACTAAGAGAAGTCAACCCCAAACTTCAACATAAAATTTCTATAATAATTAAAAGCACCCCAACATGGGTTGGTCAAGTAATTTGAACTACGAGGTTTATTCTAACTCAATAAGTGGAAGTATAAGACGACTTATTATTTTATTTTAGAGATTTTTATCCTTATGGATAAATCCAATTTTATCCATTTACATGCCTTATTAATATTAAGTGGATTTTACATAGGTGATTAACCTTTCCTGATAAAACATCTACACATAGTCCAATTAAATTTTATTTGATATTTCATTCATGTTAATTCATTTATTTAGGTGATCACACAACATTCCCAAACATAAATAATCAACCATGAAAATTAAAGAAATAAAATATAAGTGGCATGATCATGAAACTTTCTAATGGTAATGTAATATAGAGGATAAAAAACCAACCCTCTACCCTAGAAGAAAACACCTTGAATCACAACTTAGATAATATTGTAGTATTTCACCTTGGTTCTTATGCATCGTCTCAATTTTTTTCACCTCGGCTCGTTGACTCGGGAAACCTCCACTCACTCGGTTTCTCCGTCTGTACATAAGATTATACACACATATAGGTTAGGGGATATAATGGATTGGATAAAGGGGGTTTACATAAAAGAAACTATGGGAATTCATAACCTTACATAATAAGTAGGGTATGACACATGGGTCATCAATAATAATTTAACCAAAATAAATTAAAAGAAACAAATCACACATAATGGAAGGTATAATCTCATGATCATCCACACATCAAGCAATGAGAATACATTTTCAATTTTGTTATCAATTACCTTGATTTGTTATTTAATTAAGATAATTCACTTAATCCAATTAATTAAATTTATTTTAATTCCATCCAATAAATACTTAACTCACCATCATTTATAATTTTAATTGAAATTAATGTAGTACACAAGGGTCGTGGAGGCAACGTCATGTGTTCTTCTTAATTTTAACATGGAATTTATTTTAATATTGTTTCCCTCGGAATTCGTGGATGACCCCCCCTTTATGGGAGGTTCAAACATTCCGATCGGTTTTTTAAGGGTTTGTTCGTAGAACTGGAAACATCCAATGATTCCACATCCATTTGGACCTACTTTCTAAAGGTAGGTGCTCATTAGTTTGTGGACTGATGAGGCTTAGGAATTTGCATTGGTCGAGAGGATGGGAGGTTGGACTCATCACACCTTTTTGAGGGGAATTATTGTCTACTCCGGGACTCTCTTTATAGATTTAAGTTATGTTCATGAATACCTATTACATTACCAAGTATAAAATGATATTTCCTTCAGATTTGACATCCAATGATTAAATATGTAGGAAATTTAGAGAATATTTTATATGTATTTGAGGTTCTTCGTCAATAGAGAATCATCTCTATTTATTATAGATTCTTGGTCAATGGTATCCTTCGACACATTTATATAGAAGTCTCTTGGTAATTATGATGACCATGCTAGTTTTGAAGCCACTCAGTGGGGCACTTACAGTTTATTGTCATTCAGATGGACATGGATTATTTCAGAGTTGGGATCGAACCCGCAGATGGGCTACCTACGTATCCTTTGTTTAGAAAAGGAATCATAACCCACGTAGTTTGAGTAAGGGACTATGATGTTTATGATTGATGGATCAAAGGAGGATGTCATAATTAATTTTATACTCTAAGATCACATGAGTCATGCTCGGTGTGAGAAACAAGAGGTATTGGTTAAAATTAGACAATTGTGCCATGAAAGATGAAATCATAAGAAATAATGTGGGACTTATATGTGTATGAATGCCTAGATAAATTAAGATTAGGATTAAATTCAGAGAAGAAATCCAAGAACAAGGTCTATAAAGGTATATGTGATTCATGTAGATTTGAATACTCTAACTAGGGGCTTACTCATGAAAAGGAGGCCCAAATTAGGAGAGGACTTATGATTGGGTTTTACTCCTGAGAAGGAATCCCAGATCAATAGTAAATTAGGACTGGTTAATAGAAATTAAAACTGGGGCATGCTCTCGAAAAGGGAGGCCCAGGTTAAGGGACTTGAAAAATTAAGAGACTGGGGCTTACTCTTAAAAAGGAGGACCAAGTTAAGGGACTTGAAAAATTAAGAGAATGGGGCTTACTACTGAAAAGGAGGCCCAGGTGAAGAGAATTATGGTTGGGGCTTACTCTTGAGGAGGATGCCCATATTTGAGACTGGGGCTTAATCCTGAAAAGGAGGCCCAGGTTAGGGAAATTAGGCTTACTCCTGAAAATGAGGCCCAAGTTAAGAGAATTATGGTTGGGGCTTACTCCTGAAGAGGATGCCCATATTTGAGACTGGGGCTTACTCCTAAAAAGGAGGCCCAGGTGAAGAGAATTATGGTTGGGGATTAATCCTAAGGAGGATGCCCATATTTGAGACTGGGGCTTACTCTTGAGGAGGATGCCCATATTTGAGACTGGGGATTACTCCTGAAAAGGAGGCCCAGGTTAAGAGAATTATGGTTGGGGCTTACTCCTGAGGAGGATGCCCATATTTGATACTGGGGCTTACTCCTGAAAAGGAGGCCCATGTTAGGGGACTGGGGATTACTCCTAAAAAGGAGGCCTAGGTTAAGAGAATTATGGTTGGGGCTTACTCCTGAGGAGGATTCCCATATTTGAGACTAGGTCTTACTCCTGAAAAGGAGGCCTAGGTCAAGAGAATTATGGTTGGGGCTTACTCCTGAGGAGGATGCCCTTATTTGAGACTGGGGCTTACTCCTGAAAAGGAGGCCCAGGTTAGGGGACTGGGGCTTAATCTTGAAAAGGAGTCCCAGGTTAAGAGAATTATGGTTGGGGCTTACTCCTGAGGAGGATGCCCATATTTGAGACTGAAGATTACTCCTGAAAAAGAGGCCCAGGTTAAGAGAATTATGGTTGAGGCTTACTCCTGAGGAGGATACCCATATTTGAGACTGGGGCTTACTCCTGAAAAGGAGGCCCAGGTTAGGGGACTGGGGCTTACTCCTAAAAAGGAGGCCCATATTAATGAGTTCTATCATCTTAAAGGATGAGGTTGAATTAATGAAATCTCAATATTTAGTGACATAAAGATGTGTAAATCACTAGGTTTTGAGAGATATTCCACAGAGTTCCTTTCTGATAAGTAATTCAAATCAAGAAATCATGCCATAAATGTATTTGAAGAGTGTCTTGAAGACTGAATCTTGAATAGGAGAGGTGGAATGGCTTAAGAGGGGTGAAATGGGTAAGAAGGGTGCCCAAAAAGGCAGGGGCATGCAAGTCCTAGTAGGCGTGTAGGTTCTGCCTGGGCGCGCAAGTACTGGTCACATAGGTATACCTGCGCGACACATGGGTACTTGCACGATGGTTAACCAGCAGGGTAATACTTGAGAGAATCTTTGTTAAAGCCTTTAGAATCATCTTGAGGTTCTTCTAGAAGAGTGGTGCGCAAGTTCTATTGTAGGAGTAAGGTGGTGCACAAGTGTGGCCATTTCCCCTAAGGACTGGCCACTCAGGCGCACAAGTGTTGATGAGTTTCAACACTTAGGCCTTCCTCTCCCTCTTTAGATCTTCCGTTCTAGGTAAGAAATTACCTTAGAAGTGTTTCGGAAGCTTTGAGAAGAGACTAGGGCGTCGGGAGCTTAATTCTGAGTTTCTGAAAAAATTCTTTCTTGAATGGGGGGCCCACAGGGTCTATTTATAGGCTGAAGAAGACCAGGGTGGTTATCCTTTAGGGCGCGCAAGTCACTTGCGCGACCATCGTAGAAATTGTGCGACCCTTGTGCAATGTTCTTCTTATTCCTTTGTCAAATTTTGATATTTGTTCGAAGATTGAATCAATTTAAGCTCAGATATTCCCCTTTTTCCAATCTTTAGATTCTGTGACAAAAGGAGTGTCCAAAAAAGTCCCCTCTCAGAGTTGGATCTGGAGAGAAATGAGGACTTGAATCTAAGGAAAAGAAGAAAACCAAAGGAAAGGCGGCGCGCAAGTCTTTCAGTGCGCAACACTGGGCGCACAGGTTAGAGTCACGCAGGTCTCGAGCGCACTGGGTGTAGGCGCGCAGATGGTCTTCCTGGCCTATAAATACATGGTCATTTGTTGCGCATAGCATCTGATTCTGGATTCTCGAGCTCTCGTAGCGCAAGTCACCTTCACCGCGCAAGTCTCTTCTTTCCACTATTTCTTCACCGCCGCGCTGCTGTCAAGGTAATAGGACTTGCGCGGTGACACTTGCGTGACAGAAACTTGCGCGACACATTTAACACTTGCGCGATGCATCCATACTTGCACGAATTAATTCCTTATCCATTTTTTCCAAATTCTTTCACAAATTTTATGAAAAATAAACTTAAAAGTTAATTTATTCAAATTTTGTGCAGAATCAATGGCTCTTAGACCCGAAATAGTTGATGAACTGGATAGCAAATGGATTGATGATATGATGAACATTATTGTCCACGATTATTATACCGTCAAAGATAGAACTTTTCCAGATTTGGCTAAGTATCTGAAGAAATATCATCGTGACTTCCCACAGAGCACTTATCTTCCTTTGTATGGATATGGTCATCTGCGAGAAGTCACCATTCCAGAAGCAAAGAAATATCTTCCATTTTCATGGTTTCAAAATTACACCAACTTTGTTTCAGCAAATATCTCAGGTGGAGGAGTATTTCTAAATGATGGAATAGTGGATAAGGCCCACATGATGCATCATAGCCCTTGTACACCAGATCTGAAAGATCATACACCTGAGCTGCAACCACATTTTCATCCTTCAATATTCCGAAATGCTCAGATGGATCAGTCCAAAGGCTGGAAGAAAAGTTGGGACTTCCGTCCTTGGGGAGGCGTGAAGCCAACTTGGATGTGGTCATACTGGGTCCGACAAACCTGTGCAGAGTATGTCAAGGATCTGAAAGGAGAGGCGATATACGAAGATGTCTGGGTTGGGAAAACATATGTTTACAGACATGATAACTTTGTGCCGGAGATACTCAGCCACTGGAGTCCAGCAACTAATTCTTTCCATCTGACTCATGGTGAAGTAGGCATCAGTCTGTGGGATGTCCACAAGATCTCAGGGGCTCCAATTTTGGGTGACATGTATGTTTAATTCATTCCACCCAAGGTGACTTGGAGTGATTCATAGAAGACTCCTGCTTTAGCTCGAGAATTATTTAAGATCTTCCATAGGCTCAAAAGTTCAGAGACATCATCAACTAATTCTAGAAAGGATATTCATCCGGAGGAAAGGATGAATAAATTTCTTATTGAGAAGAAAGAGAGGGATCCAAAGGAGAAGTAGCCGGAAGAAAAAAGATCCAAGAAAAATAAATCCAAGGATAAGAGGCCCAAACTTCCTACCACCTGCCCAAAACCTGAGAAGAGGGGTGCTCTTGGTACATTATGGCCAACTCTAGAAGCAGGAGAGTTCGATAAGTGGGGATATGAGATGAATCAAAGGATCCCAAAGAAGACTCATCTAGCAGGCTTCTTAGCAATGTGGCTCAGCGTTTATCTCTTGCCTGTCAGGGATTCGAAGGGAGGCCTCAGGCCAGGGACCTTCGTCATTGCAGCAAAGTTAGCTGAGGAAAAAATGGTTGGGTTGGATACGCCCATTTTAGCAAAGATTCATAGGAGTTTACTTCATATCTTTATGGGTAAATATCCTCTAAGAATAGTGGGACCATTCCAAGTTTTATGGGGATGTATTGTCACTCACTTCAGGACTTACAATGTACAGAATGGATTACAAATTCCTGGAAGTTCTTTCAGGCCGTCAGTGCAGGCATTCTATGGAGTTTCTCCATTAGATTTTAATGCCTATGACATGAAAGTGAGGCTGAGCATGTTTAAGGAATTCAACTTCTTTCCCTATGGAAGTCCGCCAACCGGGCGGTTGGTTGATGATGGAACAACCCATTTGGATTTGATGGCATACATGCTAGCTTGTAGGGATGGTGTGCTAGTTGCCAGGATTGACGGAGAAATTATACGTGAGGCCTATGCTCCATATAGATTTTCACATCAATTCAAATGTCTGCAATGGATTTCTATATCTCTTCCATTACATGTCAGGTTAGAGAAACATCCGTTGGTTGCTCGGAAACTATGGTTGCTGACGTCAAGGCAGAAGACTGGGGCAGTATTTGATCTACCAGTTGAAAAAGCGGCACATAATTTGACTACATATTATGACAAACACTGGATATCATCATACCCCAAAGGGATATTGAATCACCCAGTTTATCAGGTGGGGAAAAGGAAGATGACTGTAGAGAAAGAAACCCTTCCTCATGAAGGTGATGCTTCCCCACCTGAAGTTGATTCGACAGACTCCTCCTCTAGAACTAATTCACCGGATTCCCATGATGGGGATGATGAGGCACAACCAGTGGCAAAGCGGTTTCGTGCCCAATATAATCCTCCAGCCAGAATTAAAAGACCCACTCCATCAACTCCTGGTGAGTTACTTCATTGTAGTAATTTAATCACCGCTACTTTATAAAGAAATAAGTCTTATTTTCTTATTCTCTATCTATAGTTGTAGGAGCTGGGAAGAAATTGAAGTCAAAGATTGCAGGACCTTCCTCGCAGCCTTCATATCTAAGACCAGAGGCTGTTCAGTTATGGAAGAGTTTATACTGTGGTACTGAGACCGCCTGGCTAGATTTGTGTGAGGGCCTACAACTTCCTGGAATAGGGAATCTTATGGCTTCTACAAATCTCCAATACGAGGATAACCCCAATGAAGTGCGGGCTTACATCAGAGAGCTGGAAATGCTCATATATGCCACTGATGAGTCCGTTCCTGTCACCAGGCGGGTGAAGGAAATGATTGATTATGGCGCCACTAAGGGGGCTGGTGGTTCTGGAGATGAGGAGTGGCATGAGTATGTGGCTCCTGAAGATGTAAGTTTTCTTTCCTTATTTTCCTTGTAACTTGAACCCAATCAAAGCTTTGTTACTTAAAGAAGTTATTTTCTTCATCTTGCAGCTTGCAAAGAAAGGAACTGAGGTTCCTTCGCCTTAGTATAGCCCTGGTGGTACTGCCATCGGGGCTGCTGCTGATTCTCCTCACGAACCGGGCGAGATATCTCCAGGCCAGCAGGCCATGAATGAGGCGTTGGACATAGCCTTCCATTCACCAATCCAAGTGTCAATAAGGGAGACTTCTGATATTCCCAAAAAACCAAAGAAGCAAAGGCAACGAAGGAGAAAGTCCACATCTAAATGCTTCATTAGCAGTGGTAAGTCCTTCGGGTAATCATGAGTCTATACCCATGACCACATGGTTACTCATATTTCTGGGGATTGCAGGGGCTTCTTCAATTTCCCCCATGAGGGAAAGGACCGATCCTCCTTCAAAGACCACATAGGGTGCTGTGGAACAATCACAGATCCAAAATGACTTGGCTACTCCTGGAGAAGAGATAGCATCTATTCCCAGTATCCCTCCTGCTGCTGTTGCAAGAAGAGAAGAACCTGTTTCTGTTAAGTCAACAATGCTTCATAAAAATGTTGAATGAAATACTGACTGACTTCCATTCTGTGATAATTCAGGTTGAACTCCTGCATTATAGCTTCTGGCGACTATTGCAACTGATGCAACTAATGCTGTGATTTTACCCAAAGATTCTGTCCAGGGTTAGGGGATGCAGGATGTAAGTCATCAAGAAGACACATCAAATGCTCCCATTGGTGAGACTAACCAGGATTTTGAAATATCATTGGGTGAAATAATGAATCATGGAATGTCTGTCGAAGAATTTTATGATCATGCTAAGTTGTCATGTGATTTAGAAGACCTTGGGCATGAGTGTTATCCTTCGCCCAGTAAATTTTCTTATAATTTACACTTCTAATCATGACTGAAAATGATATGCAGTTCCATCCATAGAAACTGCTGAACTACCAATTCCTGAAGAGGGCGTGGACACTGATGTCAACCCTACCATTGCAGAAACATTAGCTCAAGTAGAGATAAACCCAGTAAACCCTCCTGAGACCCATCTTGAAGATCCTGTTGAGACTAGGAAAGATGGGGAGGAGTCTTCTCAGGTCACTGATCCACTATAGGGTAAGGGATAAAAATATTTGTGATTTTACTTAACTTTCAAGACAATCAATTCTTTTGTTATACTTTGAAGCTAACCAAAGCTTTTGATTAATCATGCAGGGCCATCAACTGCAGTGGCTAGATCTGGAGGTGAAGCCTCAGCCTCTTCCCTAACGGGAATTGAAAGCAAAGAAGCACAGGTCAGGGGGGAAGGACCAGAACAGGGCACTTACTTAAGTGCATTAATCCCATATTAAATGCCCCCTGTGATGATGATGTTGAATCCGACCCAGAGGTGCTTAAAGCGTTTAGCTTTTATCGACGCAAGGAATGGAACAACATACGGAAAATCATATATGAGATGCCTTTAGAAGATCTATCATCGAAGATCCCTTGATTGTCATCCTCGTTTGTCATGCTAGGAATTGGCGGTTTTGGATATGGAAAGATCCATGCCGTGGTGAAACAGGTCATCTTCAGGAGGGAGCAGGAGCAAAAGTGTCGCGAAGATCTGACTAGGGTGAAACTATCAGTTAACATCGGTGAATTTGATGCTACGGTATCCCGAGCTGAGGCTGATTATGCTGCCAAGATGAAGGAGCTGAAGCATAAAATCAAAGAAAAATTCGTCCAGCAGGTGCAGCTCCAGCAACAGTTAGATGCTGTTACTGGGGAACTTGATGAGCTCAATAATTCACTGGAGGGAACTCAAATGAATGGTATGAAATCCATTGCAGATGCCAAGAAGGAACTCCATCAAGCTGAGAAGAGTGAAGCTGGTCAAGTGCACGAGCTTCAAGTAGCTGCTGATGAAGCTCGGGATGCTGTACATCAAGTGAAGACTTATGTTGACAATCTTTTGTAATCTCCTGAAAAAGAGGAGAGGCTCCAATCTGTGGATGTCCTTCTAATTCTTGTGCATCAATGAAGAGTACTTTTATCTTCAATCATTTATGCTCGTATTCTTTCGCTACCTGCTTTAAATTTTACCTAAGCCAATGGGCCTAGTAAGCATAGTATGATTTTTACTAGGATTAATGTAAATAACCCTAAAAAATTTGAACTTTTTAATTGCTCAATATTAACTAAATCATAAAAAATGTATGTTTAGTGATATGGAACTTGAATTTTATTCAGAGTTCCCTTGTCTTTTGTGGGCAGTTTAAAGTCATGCACGTCAGACATAAAGAGGCTAATGTTTAAGGTCGAAATAGCATTGACCAAAATGAATTAAAATTGATTCAATTCCTTGAAAAGTCATCTGAAAACATATTACCATACTCAAGTATGATGGAAAATATGTAAAATATGACTTAAGAATATTTGAATATGAGGAATGACAAGAAAAAGAGCTAAAAGGAATTAGAAGAAGTAGTTCCCAAGAATGAAGTTACCATTATTGAACAAACCCGTTAGGGGGTTGAATTATGCAGGTCCACCTAAGGGCATTGCCTGCATAGTCAAATAAATAGTATCTTTTGGCTAACAAGTCTGTTATGTAGACTGTTTATGCAAGGCCACCTAAGGGCACATGCTGCATAGTCAGGCAAAAGAAATCTAATAAATTTACCTTTCTACGTCTAAAATCTAGTGAAAGTTTGTGGATATTCAAATTTTCCAAAGTATAGAGTTTGTTGTATGGAAAGTGTTACTCAAATATGGAGAAGATATTTCCAAACAAGATTATCGAAGAACTGGATGGATATTACTCTTACGAAGGTCTGACCCAAACGTAGGGAAGGATAATATAAACCATAGACTTGAATACTTTCAGATCATGAAAAAGGATATGAGAAAAATATGTTAAGGATGGATACTTTTGCAGATCCCTACATACTGTCATTTAAGACCAACAAGGAAAAAATAGGCTTTCTTCTCAAGAATAAAGTTACCAGTATCTGAAAAACCCATTATGGGGTTGAATTATGCAGGGCCACCTAAGGGCATTGGCTGTATAGTCAAATAATAGTATCTTTTGGATGACAAATCTATTATGGAGACTGTTTATGCAAGACCGCCTAAGGGAACGTACTGCATAGTTAGGCAAAATAACTCTCAGAAGTTTGACATTTCTGTGACTATTAGTCAAGAAAAGGTTTATGAAGATCTGAAAATATTTAAGGTTATGATTATGACACATAAAGATGGGTATTGTCCAATGTATACAGAGATACACTGATCAATGCTAACCATAATCATGTTGTGGCTGGGTCCTGAATTGAAATGTTGGACTTCACTACGTATCCCATAAGGATGAGAATCAAGCCATACATAGTTCTTAAACAATAGTTTAATGTCGTGTGGGACAAAAAGGATTAGAGATCTTATTTTAGGGTCATAGAGCTTGGACCATTGTAAGAAATACACATTGTTTGTTTTCATGGGGACTTTTCAGCCAAGGGACTGGAAGTGGAATTTGGGGTTAGGCCCAAAAGACTTGGGGATGGATTCGAGGTACACTCGAACGTTCCTACGTATCCCATAAGGATGGGAATCAAGCCCACGTAGTTCTAGATATACCCTTTGTACAAATTTGATTCGTACATGTGAAGGGTGAAAAGGGACTTTAGTACAATGATGGTTTAACCCAAGATAAAAGGTTTGGGCATTGCCATGTATGCACGTAGTCTTTGAAATGAAACATGATTGAAAAATCAATGTAAAAATGGTTCCCTCTCAGGTGAGGGTATCAAAGAATATTGTAGTTTATTGTCATACTGGACAAAAGTGTTGTATATTTTAATGTCGTATAACAAGGACAAAAGCGAACCAATGTAAAGATATTGATTCTAGGGGTGGTTTCAAGAATCAACATCGTATGAGATGGAGGTGAACCGATGTGAAGAGATTGATTTTGGGCTTGAACCTTGGGAGGTTGCCTACGTACCTAGCCTGGAATGCAAGGATCAAAGTCTGCGTAGTTCAATTAAAGAATGAATTAATGATGAAGTTGTTCTTGGGGACAATGACCTAAAATAAAATAAAATAAAATGTTTTTGGGACTTACACATGGTTAGTAGCCCAAAGAGAGTGTTATGGTTAAGGTTTGATCTAAGCTCATGTGATTCATACTCATTGTGAGAAACAAGAGGTAACGACAACCTTAACGATGCATAGTTTAATGCCATGTAGGACATTAAAGGGAATATTAAGCTTAAAGTCTTGCAGTTAGGACTATTGGTGTTGCACAGTTTAGTGTCATGTAGTAGGGACAAAGTACAGTTTAATGTCATGTAGGTCGTATCAAGGACTTTCTGTACAGTTTAGTGTCATGTAGTTAGGACGATGGGGAAAATATAGTTTAATGTCATGTTGGACGAAAGGGGGAATGTGCAGTTTAATGTCATGCAGTGAGGAAAAAAGAGTACACCACTTAACGTCATGTTAGACGTATTGGGGAATTTTTTCACAGTTTAACGTCATGTTGGACAAATTAGGGACGATACAGTTTAGCATCATGTTGGACGAAAGTGAGACCGTGCAGTTTAATTTCATGCAGTGAGGACAAAAGAGTACACCATTTAACGTCATGTTAGACGTATTGGGGACTTTTTTCACAGTTTAACGTCATGTTGGACGAATTAGGGACGATACAGTTTAGCGTCATGTTGGACAAAAGTGGGATTGTGCAGTTTAATGTCATGCAGTGAGGACAAAAGAGAATACCATTTAACGTCATGTTAGACGTATTGGGGACTTTTTTCATAGTTTAACGTTATGTTGGACGAATTAGGGACGATACAGTTTAGCATAATGTTGGACGAAAGTGCGAATAGTTTAAGGTCATATGCATGGACCGTGGATGGTGCAGTTTAATTTCATGTTGGATAGTGGTGTAGTTTAAGGCCATACATGACCTTTGATGATTATGTAGTTTAACGTCTTTCCGGACGTAAGGGACTTTTATATAGTTTAGAATCATGTAGTTAGGATGTCACAGTTTAACGTCTTGCCAGACATAAGGGACTTACAAATAGTTTAGGGTCATATGCATGGACCGTTGATGATGCAGTTTAAGGTCATACAGGACCTAGTTGCAGTTTAAGGTCATACTGGACCATTTATGGAACTTTTTCACAGTTTAACATCATGTGGGACGAAAGTACAAATAGTTTAAGGTCATATGTATGGACCATTGATGTACATTTTAACTTCATATAGCAAGGAAGATGAAGGGGACATAGTTTAACGTCGTGTGGGACGAAAGTACAAATTGTTTAAGGTCATATGTATGGACCATTGGTGCAGTTTAAGGTCATACCGAACCATGGTGCAGTTTATGGTCATACCAAACCATGGTGCAGTTTAAGGTCATACCAGACCATGGTGAAGTTTAAGATCATGACGGACCATGGTGCAGTTTAAGGTCATACCGGACCCTTTATGATGTATTTTGTGTTTATAAAAAAAAATTCTTCAACAATCTGACATTGGTTGGAGTAGTGATGAGTTCTCCATCCATTGAGATTAATGAATAAACTCCATTGGAGTAGACCCTATGTATTGAGTAATGTCCTTCCCATTTTGGATCAACCTTGGGAGGTTTCTTTCCTGGTATCATTGGAGTTCTGAGAACTAATACCAATTCTCCCTGAGTGAATGAACGAAGATGAAAATTTTTGTTAAAAGCTCATGCTATTCGATTCTGATAGACTTCCAAGTGGTGCAAAGTGCACAATCTTTTCTCATCTAACCATTCCAATTCATTCAATCGCTTTTGAGATTGTTCATTTGTAGATGACTGTTCACAAACGGCTACTCTGAGCGAAGGAAATTGAACTTCAATGGGCAAGACGACTTCTGTTCCATATACCAGTGAATATGGAGTTGACCAAGTTATAGTGCAGGTGGTAGTCCGATAATCCCATAAAGCATGAAAGAGTTTATCAGGCCATGACTTCTTATCTTTATCCACCATATTTTGCAGTATATTTGAAAGAGTCTTTTTGAAGGCTTCTATCTGGCCATTGGCCACTGCATGATACCGAGATGAATGGTTGGATTTGATGTTGTATTATTGATACAACTTCTTCACCTTAGATGAACAGAAGTTGGTGCCATTCTCCGTCAATATGGTATGAGGGACACCAAATCTGGTAATGATGTTAGACTTGATGAAGCTAACGACGCATTTAGAACTAACTTCCTTGAGAGGTATTGCCTCTTCCCATTTGTAAAAGAAGTCAGTTGTAGTAAGAATGTACTTAAACTGCTTGGCCGTAGCCGAAGGGTAAGGTCCCACCACATCCATTCCCCATGTGGAAAATGGCCATGAGTATTTAGCTGTATGAATCAACTCTAAAGTTTGATGAATGAAGTTTGCATGTACTTTGCATGAATGACACTTCTTTGTGAAATCGATACAATCTTGTATCATTGAAGTCCAAAAGTATCCAAGCCTTCGAATCTGATCCGATAGTCTATGTCCAGACTGGTGGGCACCACATACTCCTGCATGCACTTCTTTCATGACAGCCATTGTCTCTTCCCCATCAATGTATCTGAATAGAATTCCATCAAAACCACGTTTGTAGAGAATTTTCTCTAGGTGATCTGGGCTATCATAAAGAGTAAAATTGACTACACGTCGCCGGATTTGTTCTTTCTTGGTTCTATCAGGTGGAAGTGTTCCATTTTTAAGGTATTCCTTGATAGGTGACATCCATCCTGTAGTATGACCATACGGTTCAGGAATGGGACTAATTTCATTAATTTCCTATGTTCTGATTCAAACATAAGGTGAAATTGCATGACGGTGGGAAATACTAATGGTTGTCTCATCCCGATTTGGATCTGCCAGAGCTGTGGCTATATTAGCCAGTGCATCACCTTGAGAATTTTGTGATCTTGGGATATAAGAAAATGTCAGTTCCGAAGTGAATTCCGCCATTAACTCTCTGATGTAATCATAAAAAGGGATTATTTGTTCTTTTCTGATGGCATAATCCCCATTGACTTGTTTGATTACCAGGTCTGAATCACCTTTCACCTTTAAGTGATTCACTTGTGCTTGAAGTGCTAATTCCAAGCCTACAATGAGAGCTTGGTACTCTGCTTCATTATTGGTACCACCTTCCCATAATAAGAAGGAATAAGGTAACACTTCCTTTTATGGAGAAATGAGCACAATTCCTAAGCCAACTTTTTTGAATTTAGGATTTTCCATTTTCCACCCTGTTGGACTTCTGGAAGCACCATCAAAATACATTTCCCATGCCTGAGGACTTTCTTGAATAGAGAATACTTTCTTATCAGGGAGTTCAATATCTGAATATGTGTCTTCCACTGAAGGGTGTTCAGCTAGGAAATTAGCCAGAGCTTGTCCCTTTATCGCCTTTTGAGACACATACTGAATGTCGAATTGCTGAAAAATAACTGCCCACCTTGCCAGACGTCCTGTAAGCATTGGATGACTAAGGATGAATTTGAGCGGGTTATTGTGAGATACCAATTGGACCTTGTGATGTTGCAGGTAGTGTCTCAACTTCTTGAACTGCAAAGATTAATGCCAGGAAGCACTTCTCAATACTTGAATACCGGGTTTCTGCTTCAAGCATAGTTTTACTGAGATAATAGAGGTTGTTTTCATTCCCAGCATCATTCTTTTGAGCAAGAAAGGCACCCAATGATTGCTCTAAAGTTGTCACGTAGAGGATAAGTGGTCTTCCTTCAATAGGTGGCATGAGTACCAGTGTATTCAAGAGGTATTTTTTGAGAATATCGAATGCTTCATGACATTCTTCATTCCAATGGTAAGTGACTCCCTTCTTCATCAATTTGGTTAAGGGTAAACTTTTGCCTGCCAAATTGGCGATGAAACGTCGAATAGAGGCTAAGTGTCCTTGAAGTCCTCTTAATTATTTCAAATTTTGAGGATGTTTCATACCAAGGATTGACTTGGTCTTCTCAAGATCGACTTCAATGCCACAATGGCATACAACAAAGCTAAGAAATTTTCTTGAGATCACCCCAAAAGCACATTTTAAGGGGTTTATCTTCAAATTATGTTGTTGAAGCTTGTAGAATATGACTTCCAAATCAGCCAAGTGATTAGAACATTGTTTGGATTTAACCACCAAATCGTCTACATAGCATTCAACAAACTTCCCTAGGAAGGGTTTGAAGATACGATGCATGGCACACTGATATGTTGCACCTGCATTCTTTAAGTCAAAGGGAATTACCCGGTAGTAAAACACACCCTAAGGGGATATGAAGGCTGTGAATTCCTCATCTTCTGAGGCCATTTAGATCTGATTATATCTGGAATATCCATCCATGAAGGAAAGTGCTTCATAGCCAGCTGTTGCATCAATTAAAAGTTCTGTAATCGGTACTGGGAAATCATCCTTAGGAAAATGCCGATTAAGATCTCTGAAATCGATGCAAACTCTAATTTGTCCATTATTATTCTTTACAGTGACTATATTATCCAACCAATTGGGATACTAAACTTCTCTGACGAAGTTAGCTTTGATAAGCTTATCCACTTCGGCTTCAATTTTAGAAGCATAAGTTGGGTGTGTTCTTCTTGCAGCTTTCTTAAATCCTCAATGTTCTTCTGGTAAAACCAAATGGTGAGTAGCAACATCAGGATCAAGCCCAGGAATTTTTGTATAGTTCCAAGAAAATATATCTCTATTTTTCTTTAGAAAATAAATATAAATCTCTTGCTCTTCAAGAGTCATGGCCGCACTGATTAAAGTGGGGCGTGGATCTTCTTTTGTTACTAGATTTATTTCTCTGAGTTCATCCACAATAGTAGAGATACCTTCTTCAAATGCTGGAGGAGCATCTCTGAGATCTTCCTCTTCTTCTTCATCATGTAATATTTCTTTCGTTTCTACTTGCATAGTAGATGATAAAGAAGAATTTTCATGATCATAAGAGATGTCAAAATTTTCACATCTTAAAGAAGAAGCTTCCATTTCCAACCCGATTGATGATGAAGGGTCTTCTTTGGGTAATGAAGAGGAGATGATGGATTGAGAATCGACATCATTGTTCACCTCCGATGTTGCTACAACTTATTCTGGCCTTGTTGGCGACGTATAGACTTGTTGGATTTCAACAGATGAAATGATGATGTCACCATTTGTGCTTTCATTACTACTTGGTGGGTTACCAATTTCTCCCATGTTGTCTGGCTCGATTGCTGTAACAGACATTATGGATCTTTCCATAAGAGTATTTTGATTTGGGTCTATCTTGTCAATTTGACTGATAGGAAACACATAATCTGTACTCACATGTGTAAATGGATTTACTGGAATCTTCTCCAAACCATAGGGAGCATTAACTTTGGTAATCTCCTTTGTTGTGGATTTCTCTCTTCCCTTCATGTGATAGAATTACGCCTTAATGTATTGAGACTCCCATGTCTTTAATGGGGTCTTATCACCATAAAATGTCCCAAATTGACCATAGAAACAATATTTGAGACATTGATGGTATGATGAAGGGATAGCCACATGTTCATGTTGCCAGGGCCATCCAAACAAGATGTTGAAAGCTGAGTCTTGATCAACAACCATGAAATCCGAATTGGATAGAAGATCTCCAAACTGAGTTCTGAGTGTAACTTGGCCCAGTGGTTCTTGTTTATTTTTATCATATCCTTGTAACATCATGGTAGAAGGAGATAAATCAGATTCTGTGAGGCCTAATCAACGAAGTGTAGAGACCCTAAGCTCATCGTACATGGACATTACATTACATTTGCGGAATACTTAGTACATAACAAAAACACACACACAAGGATCGTAATAGTTTAGTGTCTTTGGAAACTCGGAACGTAATCTTCTAATCGTGGTGAAAGATCTTCAATATCTCCCATAAAGATCTTCCCTTTTTTTTTACCTAAAAACCTTTCTTTATATCCTGGGGAAAAGAAAACATAAAAGGGTGAGCTCAAATGCTCAGTAAGGGTAAACAAAAGAAATATCAATCACATCATATACATAAGAACATAGCTTTTGGAAATCTTAACCTGCAAAAGAGCTCATAATATCATAACATGGGATAAATCATAGAAGTGAAAATGTAATCCCAATAATCATAACTTAAAACATGAAACTTTGTGGCATACACACATAATCATAGAGAATCATTTCTTGTTAGTCAAGACTCAATGCCAAGACTATCTTAGTGGACAAAGTCCCTTTCTGAATCGAGTAACCCTCGTTTCAGTCCTGTTTCACTGAACCGGTATAACCTACCATTTCAGCCATGTCTATCTCATGAGATATAAAATCTTTACCCAATGCATTGGAGGGAGATATAGGTCCCACCCATCTTATAATGAATCATTTCTTATGTGTGCCACATAATCATAAAACATACATCATCGCATAACACATGTAACAAAAATGGGATTCTTGAAACATCATGACATCATAAATCAATTCATATAAGATAAAGGAATTCATAAAAATGTTTCCATCACAACATAATCAAATCCATGTAATAATAGGGATAAAAACAGAACCCTTTTATTATCTTAGATGGAAAATAATTTTGATAAAATACTTGAACTCCATTCTTGAGGAAAATATCCTTTCTACTTCAAAAACATTTTTCCTTTCATAACATGTCATAAAACATTAAAATAAAAGAATTTGATTAAAAATAAACTTGAAAACTTGTAAAGGAAGCTTCTTGGAAATAATTTTTTAAAATCCATTTATGCCGTATAAGTTAAAAAAAAATATTCTTCGTACTTTTGTCGGAAAAGTCAAAAAGTACCTCGTACGAAAAATGACAAAAGATTCCTTTCATATCCTTTACTAAAAACTCACCGAAGGGTAAAATTGGAATTAAAAAAAATTGTATGTGGATGGAAATAATGTTACATATTGAGTAAACATGGATGTGGATGATAAAATACACCCCAGTAAATACCAAAGTATAAACAATCTCGGATAAAAATGAGATTGTGATATTTTCCTTATCTTAGGTCCAATTTGCTTCGTATGTGTCCGAACCTCCTATATAATGATTTAAATAATGTCATTGACTTATTACAGAATCATATTCATTGTTATGATATCATATATGGTTCACTTATGACATTATATTACCCGTTCTTTTGTAAATTCCATGTTAAAGAAGCGTTTTGGGTAAAATCGTTTCATTTATCGTAGGTGTTTTGACTTGTTGTTCTTGACATCATTATTACTTATATCATGATTTACTTACTTCCAGAATATAAAATATGATTTATATATCATATATATTCAGTATATATATACATATAATAGATAGATAAATAAAATGAAAAACACCGTTCATGGAGACGGTAGTCCGTACGTACGCATGAACGCTGTTTTTCTTTCCTTATTGTCTTGAAATGGAAGTAAGTAGATGACATACATATGTATATATATACATAAATCCAGTATCTTTATAATTTCATATATTTCATTATTATTTCTTATATATACATTATAATCATTCTTAAATGGTTAACATGGAGAATGAATCTCATCGCGTCGTGGAGACGGTAGTCCGTACGTACACACGAGCGATGATATCATTTCCATAAATATTGAATTGAATTGGAGTGGATTATACAATATATCAGAATCAATATGATGTTGTAATAACTATGTATAGTTATTCTTTACACCATTATACCCATCCATGTAAGGTGGTGGTGGAAAATAGATTACACCACGGCGTGGAGACGGTATTCCGTACGTACGCACGCGCGGTGATTTCTTTTTCCGTAGGATGGATATATGGTGAAATAGGGTTGTTTCATACTTATAATAACATATCAGTATATGAGTGATACTGATGTTATTACTTCATAATGAAACAACCTAAGAAGAAGAAGTGGAAGAAGAAATAAAGATGAAAGAATTGGTAACGGTAATTACCTCTTCTTTGAAGTGCCTCTTTGAGACCTCCTCTTAGGGCACTAGAAATGGTCTTTGAGGAAGACCAGAACCACTAGGATGTTGCTAGGGAATTGGAGAAGAGATTTTGGCAGGGTTTGGCCGAGCTTGAGTGCTCAAATTGGTGTGAGGAGGAGGGGGAGGAGGTGTCCTTTTATAGGGGAGGAGAGGGGCACCTTAGGAATATCTCAAAATATTATTTTATATTAAAGTCAAAATCGGTTTATAATGGTTCCAAAGGGTCTTATTTCGAAGCTAAAGTGGGGATGGGTCAAAATCCTATCAACCAATAGAATTTAGACAAGTTTAGGATATTATTTTAACCTTATCAATTATATTTAACTCTAAGTTAAATAATTTAACTTTTACCATGTCTTTTTGTTTTCTTTCACTATATGGTTAATACACTTACTATAACATGCCAAACGAACCCCAAATTGTTTATTATTATTATATATATCCTTATCTAAGTCATTTGGCCGAACCTTAGATTTTTAGGAATAAAATAACAATTAATAATATAATATTTGATTTAAAAACTATTTTGTGTCAATTTTGACACTATTTGATATATGATTTTTGTGAAAGTCATAAAAGAATTAAATGTTCAAACCAAGTTGATTAAATCAACATTAATATATCATAGTAACCTAGAAAATTAGTGGAATTCATAAAAAATCTCAAATTACATTTATTTTGGTGTTTATAACATCAATTATGTCAATATTTTATTAATAAGATAATTACTGCATCATCGTTGTGTCATAAATAAATTAACTTATTTGATGTCTAAAAATTACAAATAAAATACCATCATGTATGAAATCTTTTTAGCTTTCTAATGAATATTTACAATAGAATTTATCTTATGTATAACCCCATATTAAAAATGATTTACTTATTAAACTTTGATTTTAACTATTTTAACCTTTCTTTAAATAAATTAATAATAAATGTCCTAATCTAATCCAAGTGGGCCTAAATGGTCATATTTTATTCCTAAGTTTGTTTTTGGTCGAATTGCACTTGTCCAATAGAATTAGGACATGTTTTAGGGTAATAGTAATATCATATTTACCCTTAGTTACCCTATTTACTATTAACCGCAGTAAAAAAATGTAAAAAGTTACTATTCACTAAAAAATTATTTTCATCTCATTGAACCACGTTTTAGTCCTTGACATTAACCGTGTCTCTCGGATTTTCGAAATTCCATTCACAGAAGCGGTAAAATTAAGTTTTATACAAAATTCAGTTTTTAACCTACCATTTAGTAGTTTCACTATTCATCAAAAATTGATGTTTTTCAGAACAATGCCAAAATTTCATCCTAAGCTATATTTCATATTCCGAATTCAAAAATGAAGTCTATTTTACCAAATTCATAACATAGAAAATTAATTAAATTTATAATTAAATCCCGCTGTTAAAACAAATAGCGTGTTTTTAAGAAACAATATCTATCAAAAGATTGACATTTGATTACGTCTGGTTTAAATGTGAAATTACATCCAATGACCAACATTGTATTAAATTGTAAAAATATATTCTAAATATACTTTAAAACCACTCAAATTAATAATTTATCACTATTAATTATTTCGATTAAAAAAGTTGTTTTTAATTATAAATTAGTAATTTTCACTATTCATCAGAATATGAAAGTTATCCGAAAAGTACCAAAATTTCACCTTAGGCTAAATTCGATACTCCGAATCCAAAAATGAAGTTCATTTTGAAAAATAAGATTTACAGAATTTTAAAAAGTGGTTATTACTATTCATAACGGCTAGTTTTAATAATATTTTAATAGCATATCGTTGTTTAGTGAAACTCGGTATTGCGTATTACACACGCTATCGAGGAAGGTCGCGATTGCGTGTAATGCAAGGCAAGTCAAGGATGCGTGTTGTGCAAGCTCCTTTTGGTGTAGCGTACAACACAAGACATTAATAAAATTAAAAAGAATATTTTTTATAAAATCTGGGGCTGTTACATTCTACCCCCCTTAAAATGAATTTCGCCCTCGAAATTCGTCGGGGTTATAAATGGTTTACTATTCGAATGTTTCTTTAATAGAAACCCACATCGTAAAAAGGAATGTCAAAACCAATCTTTAAAAACAAAAGTATGAAACGTAACGGTTACCCAAATAAACTAATCATTGGGTTTCCACATAGGTGAAAATATGGATATGGAAGAGAAATCTAACCATCATGTTCTGATGGAGAGTGGTAGAGAACATGGCTATGGAAAAGCCAGTAATCACAAATCCATATATTTGTGATGATATAAGGTACCATCTGATTCATCAGGTATAAGATCACTAGGACAACATTTTTGGTTTTCAAGATCATTTCCCCTAAAGTTGAAAATTTGAATTAGAATAAATACTTACTTTATTTTGGTACAATCTCACTGTTGTTCGTGCCTTGAACAATTTCCACTTCATCTCTTAAATAAATGAAGTTGAATTTGTTATTCGTGAAGTGTTAGCAGATCATGTGATAGAATGACATGTCATTCCATCTGTCTCAAACAAAAGGTTAGCAAAACTTATATACATAAGTCGATCTATAGTGAGATTAATCATATATGGTTCCTAAAATGGACTTATACTTCATATATCATACTGCTTAATATAATAAAACTAGTTTCTACTAAACAGGGACTTCCTGTAGGTCAGTGGTAGGCGATAAAGGCCAGTCGCACTTCGGTTGTGGGTTCGATTCCTACAGCCTTGTCCGAAGTGATGGGCCGTCGCCCGTCCTGCAGGTTGTCCTTTTTCTAAAACTACATTACTATAAAATCACATAAATAATATCAAAAGAAGTTCTATACTTAAACAATACTAACTTATGGTTAACATAATCCATTACAATCTTTAGGCTTATCTAAAATACTTCGGTCCAAGCTCATAGTAAAAAGAAAATGATTACTTGAAATGTCGTCAACCAAGCATGTGAATACCATCATTTATCCCCCCTATATCTTGTTGGTCACATTCCAAACATTCAAACTCCTTAATCATGTATTCTCTTGAATACCCATTGAACCTTGGTGAAAACATGAATGCAGTTAAATGTTAACACTTTCCACATACCAAAATCCTCAAAATTCTTTATAATCAAACCATGATATCACTTAGTCCTTATATCAATCATGAGCTCATGAATACTATTAAACATTTCATTTTCTCGTCTTCATTATGCGCATATCATCTTACTTCCAGAAAATATCTCAATCACTTTGAATACCACATCAATAAATATTGCAATACTCAATGATACAACATTATTTTGGAATCCCATTACATAAACACTTAATCATTCCACCACATCGTTGTCATATTCAACATTGCCAATAGTGATCGCATGTGATTTCCCTTTGTCCTTTGCCTTCAGTGGTTTCTCATGTTGATCATCACTAACCCTTGGATTAGGGCAATTATTAGCATAATGCCCCATTTCCTTGCACTTGAAGCATTGAAGTGTTGGCGGTGCGTTCTCTGCAGTGTTTGCTTTATTCACATCATTAGAAACCCTTTTTCCATTACTTCGACACTTAGCTGCTCGATGACCTTCTTTTCCACACTTAAAACATTTTCTAGTCCCTTTAAGACAATCTCCACCATGCTTCTTTCCACACTTTGTGCATAAGGAAACATTCATCTTCTTTTCACCATTATTCTGAGATTTCTCCTTGAACTCCATCTTTCGTTTCTTGTCAAAACCATGAGATGGATATGTAACACCAACTTCCATTTCTACCTTGATAGCACAACGCACAAGTTCTTCATAGCTACTGAAGTCTCTTATAGCTAATGCCCTTCGAAGACTTGGTTTTAAGCCACTGAAAAATCGATCAACTTTACTTTCAGGTTGGATGATAATTCCAGAAGCATACCTTGCAAGTCTTGTAAAATTTGCTTCATAGGTACCAACAGATTCATCGTCCCTTTTCTTTAGTTCAAGAAACTCTTTCGCCATCTTTGTTCGAAGAATACGAGGGAAGTACTTACTGAAAAATAAGTTCTTGAACTCGTCCCATTCCATGGACTCAATTTCATCTCTTGGCCTCGTATTCTTGATAAGATTCCACCATTGATCAGCTTCACCTTCCAAACGATATACTGCTAAGATGACTTTATCATGCTCAGAACATTGAAGAACTGAAAATATCTTTTCAGTGGTACTGATCCATTGTTCAACAACAAGTGGATCGGAAGACCCATTGAAAGAAGGTGGACGTTGCCTCATGAAGGACTCAATAGAATATTGTTCCCTTCTCTGATCATTTGGAAGTCCAGAATGATTCATAGCTTGTGTAAGTATAGCAATAAGATTTTGCAATCCATCTCCCATAACATTTGTTTGTTCAGGAGGACAATCATTGCATTTTCTATTGCATTGATCAACACGGTTCCTTCGGGTTCCAGCCATCGTCTAAAACCCAAAAAGAATAGTGTGAGAGGCAAAAATCACGCTAGGGAAAAAACATTATAAAGGGGGAGTATCCTCAATATCTAACTTCTTAGGTTAAATTCTAAGATCGTTAGCGCAATTATAGTACTATAACCTATACGTATACTTAACCTTAGGGACATCCCTAGACATACCGTAGAAATATCTCTAGGGATCTCACTAACGTTTTCGCATCCTAGTTTCCAAAGGTTGACTAAACCTTTCCTCTGATACCAACTGTAGAGACCCTAAGCTCATCGTACATGGACATTACATTACATTTGCAGAATACTTAGTACATAACAAAAACACACACACAAGGATCGTAATAGTTTAGTGTCTTTGGAAACTCGGAACGTAATCTTCTAATCGTGGTGAAAGATCTTCAATATCTCCCATAAAGATCTTCCATTTTTTTACCTAAAAACCTTTCTTTATATCCTGGGGAAAAGAAAACATAAAAGGGTGAGCTCAAATGCTCAGTAAGGGTAAACAAAAGAAATATCAATCACATCATATACATAAGAACATAGCTTTTGGAAATCTTAACCTGCAAAAGAGCTCATAATATCATAACATGGGATAAATCATAGAAGTGAAAATGTAATCCCAATAATCATAACTTAAAACATGAAACTTTGTGGCATACACACATAATCATAGAGAATCATTTCTTGTTAGTCAAGACTCAATGCCAAGACTATCTTAGTGGGCAAAGTCCCTTTCTGAATCGAGTAACCCTCGTTTCAGTCCTGTTTCACTGAACCGGTATAACCTACCATTTCATCCATGTCTATCTCATGAGATATAAAATCTTTACCCAATGCATTGGAGGGAGATATAGGTCCCACCCATCTTATAATGAATCATTTCTTATGTGTGCCACATAATCATAAAACATACATCATCGCATAACACATGTAACAAAAATGGGATTCTTGAAACATCATGACATCATAAATCAATTCATATAAGATAAAGGAATTCATAAAAATGTTTCCATCACAACATAATCAAATCCATGTAATAATAGGGATAAAAACAGAACCCTTTTATTATCTTAGATGGAAAATAATTTTGATAAAATACTTGAACTCCATTCTTGAGGAAAATATCCTTTCTACTTCAAAAACATTTTTCCTTTCATAACATGTCATAAAACATTAAAATAAAAGAATTTGATTAAAAATAAACTTGAAAACTTATAAAGGAAGCTTCTTGGAAATAATGTTTTAAAATCCATTTATTCCGTATAAGTTAAAAAAAATATTCTTCGTACTTTTGTCGGAAAAGTCAAAAAGTACCTCGTACGAAAAATGACAAAAGATTCCTTTCATATCCTTTACTAAAAACTCACCGAAGGGTAAAAATGGAATTAAAAAAAATTGTATGTGGATGGAAATAATGTTACATATTGAGTAAACATGGATGTGGATGATAAAATACACCCCAGTAAATACCAAAGTATAAACAATCTCGGATAAAAATGAGATTGTGATATTTCCCTTACCTTAGGTCCAATTTGCTTCGTATGTGTCCGAACCTCCTGTATAATGATTTAAATAATGTCATTGACTTATTACAGAATCATATTCATTGTTATGATATCATATATGGTTCACTTATGACATTATATTACCCGTTCTTTTGTAAATTCCATGTTAAAGAAGCGTTTTGGGTAAAATCGTTTCATTTATCGTAGGTGTTTTGACTTGTTGTTCTTGACATCATTATTACTTATATCATGATTTACTTATTTCCAGAATATAAAATATGATTTATATATCATATATATTCAGTATATATATACATATAATAGATAGATAAATAAAATGAAAAACACCGTTCATGGAGACGGTAGTCTGTACGTACGCATGAACGCTGTTTTTCTTTCCTTATTGTCTTGAAATGGAAGTAAGTAGATGACATACATATGTATATATATACATAAATCCAGTAGCTTTATAATGTCATATATTTCATTATTATTTCTTATATATACATTATAATCATTCTTAAATGGTTAACATGGAGAATGAATCTCATCGCGTCGTGGAGACGGTAGTCCGTACGTACGCACGAGCGATGATATCATTTCCATAAATATTGAATTGAATTGGAGTGGATTATACAATATATCAGAATCAATATGATGTTGTAATAACTATGTATAGTTATTCTTTACACCATTATACCCATCCATGTAAGGTGGTGGTGGAAAATAGATTACACCACGGCGTGGAGACGGTATTCCGTACGTACGCACGCGCGGTGATTTCTTTTTCCGTAGGATGGATATATGGTGAAATAGGGTTGTTTCATACTTATAATAACATATCAGTATATGAGTGATACTGATGTTATTACTTCATAATGAAACAACCTAAGAAGAAGAAGTGGAAGAAGAAATAAAGATGAAAGAATTGGTAACGGCAATTACCTCTTCTTTGAAGTGCCTCTTTGAGACCTCCTCTTAGGGCACTAGAATTGGTCTTTGAGGAAGACCAGAACCACTAGGATGTTTCTAGGGAAGTGGAGAAGAGATTTTGGCAGGGGTTGGCCGAGCTTGAGTGCTCAAATTGGTGTGAGGAGGAGGGGGAGGAGGTGTCCTTTTATAGGGGAGGAGAGGGGCACCTTAGGAATATCTCAAAATATTATTTTATATTAAAGTCAAAATCGGTTTATAATGGTTCCAAAGGGTCTTATTTCTAAGCTAAAGCGGGGATGGGTCTAAATCCTATCAACCAATAGAATTTAGACAAGTTTAGGATATTATTTTAACCTTATCAATTAGATTTAACTCTAAGTTAAATAATTTAACTTTTACCATGTCTTTTTGTTTTCTTTCACTATATGGTTAATACACTTACTATAACATGCCAAAAGAACCCCAAATTGTTTATTATTAATATATATATCCTTATCTAAGTCATTTGGCCGAACCTTAGATTTTTAGGAATAAAATAACAATTAATAATATAATATTTGATTTAAAAACTATTTTGTGTCAATTTTGACACTATTTGATATATGATTTTTGTGAAAGTCATAACAGAATTAAATGTTCGAACCAAGTTGATTAAATCAACATTAATATATCATAGTAACCTAGAAAATTAGTGGAATTCATAAAAAATCTCAAATTACATTTATTTTGGTGTTTATAACATCAATTATGTCAATATTTTATTAATAAGATAATTACTGCATCATCGTTGTGTCATAAATAAATTAACTTATTTGATGTCTAAAAATTACAAATAAAATACCATCATGTAGGAAATCTTTTTAGATTTCTAATGAATATTTACAATCGAATTTATCTTATGTATAACCCCATATTAAAAATTATTTACTTATTAAACTTTGATTTTAACTATTTTAACCTTTCTTTAAATAAATTAATAATAAATGTCCTAATCTAATCCAAGTGGGCCTAAATGGTCATATTTTATTCCTAAGTTTGTTTTTGGTCGAATGACACTTGTCCAATAGAATTAGGACATGTGTTAGGGTAATAGTAATATAATATTTACCCTTAGTTACCCTATTTACTATTAACCGCAGTAAAAAAATGTAAAAAGTTACTATTCACTAAAAAATTATTTTCATCTCATTGAACCACATTTTAGTCCTTGACATTAACCGTGTCTCTCGGATTTTCGAAATTCCATTCACAGAAGCGGTAAAATTAAGTTTTATACAAAATCCAGTTTTTAACCTACCATTTAGTAGTTTCACTGTTCATCAAAAATTGATGTTTTTCAGAACAATGCCAAAATTTCATCCTAAGCTATATTTCATATTCTGAATTCAAAAATGAAGTCTATTTTACCAAATTCATAACATATAAAATTAATTAAATTTATAATTAAATCCCGCTGTTAAAACAAATAGCGTGTTTTTAAGAAACAATATCTATCAAAAGATTGACATTTGATTACGTCTGGTTTAAATGTGAAATTACATCCAATGACCAACATTGTATTAAATTGTAAAAATATATTCTAAATATACTTTAAAACCACTCAAATTAATAATTTATCACTATTAATTATTTCGATTAAAAAAGTTGTTTTTAATTATAAATTAGTAATTTTCACTATTCATCAGAATATGAAAGTTATCCGAAAAGTACCAAAATTTCACCTTAGGCTAAATTCGATACTCCGAATCCAAAAATGAAGTTCATTTTGAAAAATAAGATTTACAGAATTTTAAAAAGTGGTTATTACTATTCATAACGGCTAGTTTTAATAATATTTTAATAGCATATCGTTGTTTAGTGAAACTCGGTATTGCGTATTACACACGCTATCGAGGAAGGTCGTGATTGCGTGTAATGCAAGGCAAGTCAAGGATGCGTATTGTGCAAGCTCCTTTTGGTGTAGCGTACAACACAAGTCATTAATAAAATTAAAAAGAATATTTTTTATAAAATCTGGGGATGTTACACGAAGTGTACGAATGGGCATGAGGTTGACTCCTGAACCATTGTCAGTGAAAGCTCTTCGGACATCTACGCCATTGACCTTGCCAGATAAGTACAAAAGTCTAATATTCCCATGAACAACATCATCTTCATCTTCATCAGTAAAAGATATTATTGCATGGAATTCTGCAGGATTATTCTCTATGTGATAGACTTCAGTTGCAACAATTTCAGTTTCAAACTTTTGAGGACTTGACAAAGCCTTGATGAGTGCTTCCCGAAGATCTTTTGACAGATTCAGAGCATCCAGAATTGATAACTTGGCTGGTTCTTGGTAAAAGTGTTTCAATATATCATACTTTTGATCCAGAGGTCTATGTTTCCCAACATGAATATGTGGTTTAGCAGGTACCTTGGAAGCAGATGCTTTGGAAGTTGATGCATCTTGTATCGGGATAGGAGTTTGCAATATTCCTGGTTTTGAAAGATTAGACCGATTAGATCCATTTACTTGCTGAGAGGAAGAAGATGGAACCTTCAATCGGTCTTCCAAAATAACTATGCTAGGACTGAATTTGCTATTGGTAGAAGAACTTGGTTGTTCTTTCTGAGCTCGCTGAAGGGCTCTACCACGAGTTTCTACTGCGTACACAATTCTAGCAGGGGTAGAATTGGAGTCATGGATTATGAATGATCCACATCCTCCCCTGTATCCTGAGCCTCTGGAACTTCCTCTGATTCCCTTGTTTGATATAGGGAATTCAGGCTCATCAAAATCAAAACTGCTACTGGCATATAGATCTGTGAATTGAATCATATTAATAGAATCAAAGATTAACTCTTCGTCTGATTAAGACTCTGCCTGATTATCCTGTTTAGGCTGTGCCTTTTGGTGGGGTGGTGCCCGTGGCTTTGAAGTAGATGGAATGAAGTCTTCCAGAGTCAAAGACAACTTAGGCTTTGACACATACTCATCTTCTTCTGATTCTTTTTTTTATTTGAATCATGCTGTTTCTTTGAGGACTTTCTCTCTAATGAACAGAGTTTTTCCGCAACATTCATGGTAGAAGAAAAAATCGGTTTCTTTAATTGTGTTCACAAAATAGCATGAGTTCGGTTGATTGTCTTTCTGACCATCCAATCATCATACTTCTGTGAATTTTTTCTTTTGACTTCTTTCCATTCGCCTTCCTCCTCTGGAACTGTAGTAGTAACACATGCTACCTGAGCTGAAGAACCTTTCAGTTTGTCTTGTCCCGAGTCGACCATCTTTTGCAGGAGGTATTTGAAGACAAAACACTCCTAGATGGGATGTCCCAACATTTGATTAAAGGGGAAATAATTGGGATGATCTTTATCTCCTTCCTTGTTTGGCCTTTTGGGCCTTGGCAATTGAACCAGATTATTTTCCAGAGCCTAAATAAAGTAACCAAGAACTTTTTTATTTCGGAAAGAGTATTTTTTCTCTTCAAATCCTCAAATTTTTTTCATCTTTGATCTCTTTGATCATCTGGACGAAAAAAACTTTATTGTTGGAGCTCAGGAGGTGGATCCCTTCGAGAAGATGAAGGTTTTGATGTAGAAACAGGTATAAGTGCTTGTTTAAGCATAACTGTAGCAGTTTATGCTTTGCCCATTCTCCTTCCTGGAGCTGATGGAATTACATGAGATTTAGCCTTAGCTTGTATAAGGGAATCTTCAATCTTCTAAGCGATTGAAGTAAGGTCTCGAAACCCTCCTGTGTATTTCACAGGGATCAACGGCGTGCGTAATTTGTCACACAGATTTGCCACACAGATTGGAAACAATTCTTCTTGAGGGAGTACTAATCTTAGGGAATATGTTAATCCCTTCCAGCGAACAATGAAATCTGAGACCCTTTCATTCTCCATTTTCTTAGAATTTGTAAGATCAAAAACTGTTGTCTTTGGCAAAGTTGAACTGAACTGAAGAAGGAATTGTTGACGAAGATCTTCCCATTCAATAATTGACCGGGATTGCAAGCTTGTATACCAGACAAAGGTTGGTCATTGCAAGGTCCATACGAAGAATCTGAGTTTTACTAATTCTTGCTGCTCTGGAGTTCCCATCATAGGATAACAATAAGACATGTAATGCGTCAAATGCTATTCAGGTTCGCCTGAACCATTGAAAATAGGGAATACAGGGTATCCAAAACTGGATGGAGGAGAGATTGAATCTACCCATTCAGGGTAAACTTTCTTTTCTGGTTGAACCTGCACACGTTTCCCTTCCATAGTTTCTTACCAAGCTATTAATGACTCAATGGTAGTTATTAAATTTTGAGAAACATCCAATTGAACTTGGACTTGGGTAGGTGCAATGACTGGAGCTTGGACAGATGTGGTGGTTGGTGCTGCAATTCCTGGTGGCACTGCCAACTGTCGTTGCACTTGACCCATAAGATTAAACCTGTGAGGGTGTACTGATAAAGGAGGATATTCTTGATCCATCTCAGTAGCTGCAAAAAATTCCTTTGGCTGACTGACTCCATCACACTTAAGAATAAGACTAATCTGAAGTAGTTCTGCATTCAACCTTATTAATTCCTTCATTTCTTCCTCCTGTTGTGTAAAACTTTGCTCTAGTGAGAGTGATTGGCCTTCTCCAGAGGAAGGATATATAACCTGATTGTTTCTCGTCCCTTTTTTAGATCCTTTTTGGAGAGGGGGAAGTGGGTTACTCGAAGGATTACCTAGGTTCTGAGTAACCCTTTGATTTCGTGTACGCACACCTTCTTCATTTGTGTCGGTGTGTGCATCTTCTTGACCAGGAACCTCTTCATCTGAGTCCCCTGAGTGATCCTCATCTGGTGGATCAACAACAATGGCATTGATGACATTGATTGATGCATAACGCATCACATCCTTTCTATCAACATTTCCGTGATATTTTATTCTTCCATGTCTTTGATGAGACATTGCCTTTTGTTTATTTGATCCCTCAAGAACTTCTTGACGAACCGTAATTTTGAGGGAATCTCTCGATAATTTAGCTCTTCGTTCCTCTTGAGGCTTCTTCCCTAATCGAGAAAAGACCGACTTTCTCTGAGGATGGGATTGATGATTTGAAAAAGTCCCTAGTCCGGTGGACTGGGGCTATTCCTGTTGTTCCCGCTCAACTCCTCGAATCCTATTTGTTGATTTCGAGGGTTGGTTTAAAAGAGTCCCCAGTCTGGCAAGCTGGGGTGGCTCTTGACATGCTATGTATGAGACTTTCTGAAAAGTTCTCCTGATCTTGCGAACCTTTGTCCGGAAATTAGCTGGATGAATTAACCTCTATCCACTTTTATCGCCTGGTTCAAAAGACCGTTGGATGATTTCCGACACTTCTGTCACTTGATGATGTGCTTGCTCTATACGAGAGGCCTGTTCAATATTCTCGTTTTCTTGATGCAGGAGTAATTCAACAAATTTTTCTCTGTATTATTGATTTTGAGAGGAACTAGTTGAGGCCTGTTCTTGGGAAAGATTTTGATTACAAACAAAGCCCATTTACTGTGGCTGGCCATAGGCAATAACATTGCATGAGACCATTTTCGGTAGGATTTGCTGACTAGAGAGCACCATGAAATGTAGTGCTCCATGAATACCCCATCCTCTGACATGAATAACAGATGGGGTATTGGCAATTAACTGACACAATCTTCTCAGTGCACCAAGGCATGAATGTTGAAGGGCTCTCTGCTGCTTTTCAACCTTCGGATATCAAGAGACTGATAGAGATGCCAAATCAATATGACGTTGTAACCCTTATATTATCTTAAGATGATTTTCATATTCATCATAATATAATACTTTCTTCTTCAACTGAAAAAGAGTTTTCCATATGTTGAGACGAATATCATGAATTCCATCTTCCGTCAACATCTTTGGAATGTCATAGTGAGAGTCAGCCAGAGGTCAAAACATGACTGGTACTTCACCTTTTGATAGTTGTTTTCTCATGTTCAACATTTCCTCTTTACCATTAAATGAAGATTCTTCTACTTGATTTGACCAGAGATGGTGTTTCCTTGTTGCTTCATCGGATTCAATAAGATTGGTAGAGAAATCATTGATCAAACTAGAAGATGCATGACTTAGGGGTGGTTCGGAGAATGACCTACACCCTGGGCTATCTTCTTATTGAGAAATTATTTCACTTGCTAGCGATGAAGCATCAGACATGATTGGTTTCACATTTTCAAGTGCCTCAAGATAAGAGGGCTTTCTCGGCACTACATTGTCCACTGGAGGATTTTACGGGCAACGTGCATCACTACTGCGGAGAGGACTTTCGCAGAGAAATTCATCATCATGGGGAGGACCACCATAATGGGTTACTGCAAAAGTTGAGATCTCTTGCTCCTTGGTCTTCTGACCACACAGAGGGTTCCTGTGGCTCTCATCTGAAGATGAAACTTTGAGATCGACCGAATTGTCATGAAGCAAGCCTTCATGAGGAAGTGTCTGTTGAAGACCTTCGGAATTAATGTTCCCACTATTGGGAAATGAGTTCGTAGAATCTTGAATTCTAACAGATAATTTTCTGAGGGCTTCAAGAACTCTAGCATCGAGCAAGGCTTTATTACAGATTGTCTCTTGATCTCCTGACTGTGCTGAGCGGGTCTTTTTCTTAGACGCCTTCTTACTCGCCTTGGAATCCACTTGTTGACGAAAGTGGTTGCTCTGAGTAGGTGTATGTGCCTGATCAGGAAAGACGGCCAGGTTAGGCTGATGATCTCCACTCAAATCAGGTGTATGTGCCTGACTTGGTTGTCTGTATGATATGGGGGAGTATGCCCCACAACCCTCTTGGACTGGAACAGATGTATGTGTCTATTCCGGAGTGAAATGTTGATGTGTCACTCCACTGGTAGGGATATATTTATGTGTCTTTCCCTGAGATGCCACTGAAGTTGTTATAATATCCTGTCAAGCGTCCAGAATATGAGCAGGGATTTGCTTCTGCTCTTTCACCATTGATAGAATATGCTTGGTGACTTCAACTGCCGGAATGGGGATATATGTCCATTCCGTGTTTGGAGTAGGTGTATGTGCCTGCTCCTATCCTCCTTTTCCTGTCAGTGAATCCTGACAGTACTCAAGTGTGGGGGCAGAGAGTTGAGTCTGCCTCATGTTTCTCGTCGGAGCTTTCCGAATGACTTCTCCAAATGATACCAAGCGAGACTGGTCATAGGCTTAATCAATACTAGCAGGTGTATGTGCCTGCTGATTGCACTTCGCCAAATGTGGTTGACGAGCATCATCATATTTAGTCAGACGAGCCTGCTGACTAGCTGATGATGTATAAACAGGTGTATGTTCCTGCCTATAGTACCCTTCCAGAATTGCCTGACGGGATTGGCGTGCTGCTGCCAGACGAGTCTGCTGGACATCGGGATTAATACGGGTAGGTGTGTGTGCCTGCTCGTTGCTTTCCACCAAGTTAGGTAGGTGGACTTTTCCGGAGATGTCAGAGATGAGAACCTGCTCACTGTTGACCAGATTCCACCTCTGGCAGTTCGTCTTTCCTACTCAGGTTCGAGGAACCTGAGCCGAACGCCTGGAGTTGGTACCCTCATCATGTTGAGGGAGTATTGCCGCACGAGTCTGGTGGCAATTGTTGATAGGAAACCTTCAGGAAGGACTCATGCTTCTTTGATTTAAGGCCATGAGGGACCTGCTCATTCACCTCCCTAGAATATGGGAGTGAATGGTGATTGCGTTCCGGGGATAACGACCCGAAACGGTTGGAGATGGTAGTCAGCACCACCTGCTTCTTGATCACTGGTCATCGTTGTCCAGACGACCGGTGTGAGTTGTTCACTTGGAGGGCTTGTCGTGCAACCTCCAGAGTTGGGATGGTACCGTGTTGACGGTACTCTTTAACCATCACATTTGATACCCAGCGTTTAAGACGCTGAGTAGGTGATGTCGTCCTCAGAGCAAACGACGATCCAGCAGGAGTAGCAGCAGTGGCATTTGCATTAGCAGTATTCACAGGTGTGAACTTGAGAGCAGCCATTCTGGAAATACAGAAGATTTTGGAAAAGAGTGCATGTTTGATATAACAGACGTATTCAAGATGAATTCAGCCACTACATATTTTGGATGAGCACATATGTCAATGATTGTTTTTGTTGGCCCTCTCATTGAATTTTAAATAGGGGCCTAACAAATAGGTAAAACATCATTTTAACTTGGTTAAGGATTCACGTCAGGTTCACCCTTTTTTGTTTCCCTCAGAATTTGGGGATGATCCCACCTTAATGGGAGGTACAAACATTCCGATCGGTTTCTAACGGGTTTGTTGGTAGAACCTGAAACATCCAATGATTCCACATCCATTTGGACCTACTTTCCAAAGGTAGGCACTCACTAGTTTGTGGACTGATGAGGCTTAGGAATTTGCATTGGTCGAGAGGATGGGAGGTCGGACTCATCAAACCTTTTTTAGGGGAATTATTGTCTACTCCGGGACTCTATTTATAGATATAAGTTATGTTCGTGAATCCCTATTACATTACCAAGTATAAAATGAGCTTTCCTTTAGATTTGACAACCAATGATTAAATATGTAGGAAATTTAGAGAATTTTTTATATGTATTCGAGGTTCTTCATCAATAGAGAATCATCTATATTTATTAGAGATTCTTGGTCAATGGTATCCTTCGACACATTTATATAGAAGTCTCTTGGTCATTATGATGACCATGCTGGTTTTGAAGCCACTCAGTGGGGCACTTAAAGTTTATTGTCATTCATATGGACATGGATTATTTCAGAGTTGGGATCGAACCCACAGATGGGCTACCTACGTATCCTTTGTTTAGAAAAGGAATCATAACCCACGTAGTTCGAGTAAGAGAGTATGATGTTTATGATTGATGGCTCAAAGGAGGATTTCATAATTACTTTTACACTCTAAGCTCACGTGAGTTATGCTCGGTGTGAGAAACAAGAGGTATTGGTAAAAATTAGACAATTCTTCCATGAAAGATGCAATCATAATAAATAATGTGGGACTTATGTGTGTATGACTGCCCAGATAAATGAAGATTAGGATTAACTTCAGGGAATAAATCCAAGAACAAGGTCCATAAAGGTATATGTGCTTCATGGAGATTTGAATTCTCTAATTGGGGGCTTACTCCTAAAACAGAGGCCCAAATTATGAGAGGAATTATGATTGGGTTTTACTCCTGAGAAGGAATCCTAGATCAAAGGTAAATTAGTACTGGTTAAGAGAAATCAAAACTGGGGATTTCTCTTGAAAAGGGAGGCCCATGTTAAGGGACTTGAAAAATTAAGATAATGGGGCTTACTCCTGAAAAGGAGGCCCAGGTTAAGGGACTTGAAAAATTAAAAGACTGGGGCTTAATCCTGAAAAGGAGGCCTAGGTTAAGAGAATTATGGTTGGGGCTTACTCCTGAGGAGGATTCCCATATTTGAGACTAGGGCTTACTCCTGAAAAGGAGTACCAAGTTAGGGGACTGGGGCTTACTCCTGAAAAGGAGGCCCAGGTTAAGAGAATTATGGTTGGGGCTTACTCCTGAGGAGGATGTCCATATTTGAGACTGTGGATTACTCCTGAAAAGGAGGCCCAGGTTAAGAGAATTATGGTTGTGTCTTACTCCTGAGGAGGATGCCCATATTTGAGACTGGGGCTTACTCCTGAAAAGGAGGCCCATGTTAGGGGACTGGGGCTTGCTCCTGAAAAGGAGGCCCAGATTAAGAGAATTATGGTTGGGGCTTACTCCTGAGGAGGATGCCCATATTTGAGACTAGGTTTTACTCCTGAAAAGGAGGCCCAGGTTAGGAGACTGGGGATTACTCTTGAAAAGGAGGCCCAGGTTAAGAGAATTATGGTTGGGGCTACTCCTGAGGAGGATGCCCATATTTGAGACTGGGGCTTACTCCTAAAAAGGATGCCCAGGTTAGGGGACTGGGGCTTACTCCTGAAAAGGAGGCCCATATTAATGAGTTCTCTCATCTTAAAGGATGAGGTTGAATGAATAAAATCTCAATCTTTAGTGACTTAAAGATGTGTAAATCACTAGGTTTTGAGAGATATTCCACAGAGTTCCTTTCATATAAGGAAGTAAAATCAATAAATCATTCCATAAATTTCTTTGAAGAGTGTCTTGAAGACTGAATCTTGAATAGGAGAGGTGGAATGGCTTAAGAGGGGTGAAATGGGTAAGAAGGGAACCCAAAAAGGTAGGGGCGCGCAAGTCCTGGCAGGCGCGTAGGTACTGCGTGGGCGCGCAAGTACTGGTCGCGCAGGTATACCTGCACGACACATGAGTACTTGCGCGACGGTTAACTAGCAGAGTAATACTTGAGAGACTCATTGTTAAAGCCTTTAGAATCATCTTGAGGTTCTTCCAGAAGAGTGGCACGCAAGTTCCATTGAAGGAGTATGGCGGCGCGCAAGTGTGGCCATTTCCCTTAAGGTCTGGCCACTCAGGCGCACAAGTGTTGATGAGTTGCAACACTTAGGCCTTCCTCCCCCTCTTTAGATCTTCCGTTCTAGGTAAGAAATTACCTTATAATTGTTTCAAAATCTTTGAGAAGAGACTAGGGTGTCAGGAGCTTAAATCTGAGTTTCTGGAAAAATTCCTTCTCGAATGGGGGGCCCACAGGGTCTATTTATAGGCTGAAGAAGACCAGGGCAGTTATCCTTTAGGGCACGCAAGTCACTTGCGCGACCATTAGTCGTCGCGCAAGTACACTTGCGCGACCATTGTAGAACTTGCGTGACCCTTGTGCAATGTTCTTCTTATTCCTTCCTTTGTCAAATTTTGATATTTGTTCAAAGGTTGAATCACTTTAAGCTCAGATATTCTCCTTTTCCAATCTTTATATTCTGTGACGAAAGGAGAATCAACAAATATATAGTTTTTAATATTATTAAATGATGTGTATTTTCAAATGAACAACACCTGGAACACATAATAAATTTGTTTAATTATACATTTAATTATTATTTCTTCAAAAAATTGAAAACACTGTCAGCAACAAACTACATGGTGTGTAAAAAGTACACAGTGTACTTATCTTCTACCCATGTCTATAGCACACACCTTGGGCATGGATGTATTTCCTTCCATTTAAATGTTCGAGGTACATGATGTGTAATCATAATACACAGTGTGTAACCTTATATTGCACGACTTTTCCATCCTTATTCCATGTATCAAATACATAGCTTTCTTGGGACACCCAATGTGCTCGGGCATGATACATGTGGTACTACACATCGTGTACAGTGGTTACATTGGATGTAGTTCTTCAAGATGTGTGCCAACATATCTAGATCCACATGAATATTCGTTTTTGTCAGATATTAGATATAATTATATTGAATCTATCCAACTTTATCATGAGATCTGGTCATGTGAAGAAAAACAACACGACATGTACTCATGAAATACACGACATGTACTTTGTTTTTCTCCAAACAAAACCTTTGGAACCTCTAGATGGTATTATCTATACGATTATTCATTTTTAATCATTAAGTGGTTACTTGATATGCTATTTAGAGCAAATAAAATAAGAGACAATGATGTTTTGGATATTAAAAAGAATTGTTTTAAGTAAAAGAAAATGAAAACACATGTAATCAACCAATTAATAATTAATAATTATAAATTAATCATGTGACTGCTCTAATACCACTTAATGGTTCTGGTCATAGAGGAATCATGCATTTAAGATATGAAGAACTTGGTTTTTGTCTTAAATCAAGTTTTATTATTTTTGTACATAATCATGATATTATATTCAATGAAAAATAGTAGATTAATAGACTATATTAATATGAAAAAACTGTAGGGAGAGGATCTTCAAATGTAATTTATAATTAATTTATGAGAATATATAGAATTACCACAACTTTTAATTCCACTTTCATTGATGATTTGATGGAATAGAATTAGTTGCATCATTATTGCATTGCAGGATTCAAGTGAATAATCCCACCAGCAGGGATCCACATTTGCACCAAAATCTCTTATCAACATCATAGAAACACTAGGTGCTATCACGACTGATCCTAATCACTTGCTTTGTTCGTGGTTGATCGCATCAGTATTCTTTAAGAAGGATAAATAAACCTTAGCGTTCTATCAAAGGTTTGAGAGAAGAGTAAAAGAGTGTGCACTCTAGTTCTTGAGTCAATCTATCCTTATCCATTGTGCCCAACAAAAGTGAATTAGGAATGTGATATAATTAGATATTTATTATATAGGGTATATGGTTATAAAATTTCACACAATACCTTAGTTTTTTTTAATATTATTAATCAAAATCACGTCCATTAACAATAATAATGTTAATAATAATTTTACATGTGCGACACATTCAGAATATAAATAAATATAAATTATAACTAGTTAGACCATTAAACTCGGTCTATTTTCCTTTATCAGCATATACTAATCCTATAATAATGACTATTTAATTAAATAATTGCACTGAATTATTCTATTATAAATATAATATATATTATATTTTTCAAACTTGAAAAATAATTTTTATTATTATTATTTATCTCACTTTATTCTTTCGAATGACTTCTGATTAAATTATGAAGATCAACAAAACTCGAATAAATATTATTTATCCTTTATTGTTAAATTTAATACTCGCATTTAACTGATATTGCAGATACACTTAGTTTTTGTGACCCTCTAGCCATCTTTATCAGTGTCATTAGAAATAACCACATAAAGTTCAAAGTTATCATCCTTAAACATACAAAGGAATCCATAGAGAATGAAACTAATGTCATAATGAAAACCAACCTCCTATTAATTCTTACCATGCAATAAAATCCATTTATCATTATATCTCTCACCAAATAGGTTGCATGCCAATGTCATCAACCTATATACTTGATTTCTTTCTTTGACTTCCAGAAAATGAAATCCCCCACCAAACACCATGACCCTGAATTTATGTTGTCAATTAAATTTCATCAAAGGGTCTAAGATATAAATTTTCATCAAGATACAAATGATATAAAACCTTTCTCTAATTATCCATTAATTTTATATCATTTGTGACACACCCAATGTATCCTAATTTCCATAAAACAAATGTATTCATGGTTTTCATCAATACATCAAGGTATGTGAGTCATGATATCCATTAATGATAATCCAAAAGTCTAAGGATCAATACACATGTCCACAAATAGGATCATTAAATGACTGATGGAAATGCCGATTTATTATTGAGGGGTCTATTCTCTTAACCTTATATCTTGGAGATTACCAAGGGAGAACATCATGAGAAGGTGTCTCAATGTCTTTGGAGCCTCCTACTAGTGATAAAATGTATTGTATGTGTCCCATCATACAATATCACCCAGTCATAGAACAAGTTTTAAGAATATTGTCACAGAACTTATAGGTTTTCATCATAGGGGGGGTATTACTAGAACCTTTTAGTGAAAAATAAATTCTAAGGACATCATCTCATAAAAATATCATGCAGATGAATAATAAAGTTATGATAAAAAATTCTTTAATAAGAAAAACATGTAATGAAGCACTAAAAAAATTTGATTCTAGGGTACCAAATGTAACACTCTTCACTAAACTATGGCCTCCAGTTGTAGTGTGGGCCTCTAGATCATAACAAATAGTATTGAACACTTATTTAAAAAACTTGTAAAGCATCACGACATAACATATACCCATTGAAGTTTGATTTTAAATCCACCATATCATAGTAATCATTCATGAAATAATCACTAAGTCATACCGAACAACCTTTCACACTTCTCCAACTTCCAATCATGCACAACCAGTATCACAGAGAAATGTACATTTGTTGCGGTATGATTTATCTCTAGATAGAGATTCTTCTCTATTGAAACTCTCAATTATAGTTTAACACATAAATAATAATAAACCATGTTACACCATCTCTTTTCTCAACTTTACATGAAATACACTAAGACATGATAATTTATCATCACACTGCAATATTTTTCTCATCACTCATTGAAAATCACTAACAAAAGTTCCAACACACAAAACTTCAAGAATTCATCAATGATATAGCACATCCAATTTGATATATTTCAAACAAACACAACCAATTTTAATCATGATTCAACAATCTCCACTATTGAACCATCATTATCCTCTTAGATAACATAGGTTGTAACAATACAATAATTAGAGGTATAATAAAGACTTATAGGATTACTACATTGTTTCCTCTATGTCTATATTAGTATATTATTGAACCTAAGTTTGTATTTTTTTCTCCTCCTTAGAATTTATGTTTTGTACTATGAGATTCTTTAAATACACCCATTTTATTTTTTTATTGTCATGAACCCCTCCCTTTATGATACTAAAATGAAGTGAGAGAGATAATGACCCCAAAGCCCCACCTCTAGTAGGCCCCAGATTGGAAACTAGCACTGAGGGTATGAAAATATCATATATTGGAAGAGTTACCCTCTATAATATAAATAGTATTGGGAGATAATATGGATCATCCACAAACAACTCCATGACACAATATAATAAAGAAATCCAAAAACCATCCCACATGAATGTATAAATTTAACTGATATAGATACAATAAGGGATCCAAAGTAAATACACATATGTAAAGCTAAAGTAGTGACATAGTAACTATCATGTATTTGAGATAGTAATTTCTATCACAATCCACATAATACTCATGGAAACTTAAAAAAAAATTATATACGTAGGGTGATAATACAAGTATACTCCGTAGGAAAACCAAAGTCTCTAATGCACAAGTGAAAGAAGGATACTAATGGCCCAATGAGAAAAAATGCATAACCAAACAAAACCTATCAAGGTATAATAACCATATCAACCTCCCCAAGGAATGCTCACAAAATCACACAAACCAAGTAATATAATATAATAGGAATAACATTGTTAAGGGTACCCCACACCACTTTCTCACTAGTATGTCACTCTCACACCCAATGTCGTACGTCTTGGAACTCCCATATCTTCTGTATACCACACTGTCCCCCAAAAATATTCAAAACACACATCAAATGTAGACACCAGGTCTCGCTGACCCACAAGCACGACCACAAAATATATCACCCGAAAACACCTTGGCTACCACCCCACAAGCACGATCACATCTCACCGAAAAACTTATAGGCCATCACACCTCACCCGTAAACACCTAGGACATCACAACCACCATCTAATGCACGAAAATACCTATAAACTTCACAACCTATGAAATACCTACCTCACCTGTAAGAGGTAAAGGTAAAGAGACGGTACCCCTCCATCCGTACTCTTCACAGGATGTTAGAAAAAACACCACCAGCGTAAATATGCAAGTGTCGTCACATAGGGATTGGTGTGGGAGGGTTGTGTATATAAATAAAGAGAATATACAAGTATATATATAATTATAAACACTCAATACCAACCTATGGGTTCAAACAAAACCAACCAACTCACCACACTGTCACTCTTACTGCCACCTCTAAATGCATAACATTTAATAACAAGTCAAAAACCCCATTTCACACTTCCAAGAAATTTCATTTAATTATCCCATTATTTTCATTATTTATCATCAACCACATTTAACCACAAAACCCACCATTTAATTGTACATTAACCATTTTCATCCCATTAACTAAACCAAACCATTCCATTCAAAACATTATTAAAAAAGTATTTATTTATTCCATCACTACATGGGCATCTAGCACAAAAAAACCACACCCTCACTATGAAAAAATCATGGCCAAACAAACAACCTCCTCACTACCCAAAAAGTATGCCAAAAAAACCACCTCCTTCCCACCCCCAAAGAACGACAAAAAAAACCACCTCCTCACCAACCCAAAATTAAGGACATACAAACTACATATAGAATCACGCCTCATTGAAACCACACATCACTGTCCCACATGAATAAACACACATAAAAACACATAAAGATTATTTTATAGTTTGAAAAAGGGGATTTTATCATATTCCACTTTATTTTAGGGGTGTTATCACACACAAAAAAATACTGGGGAAACAATTTCATTATCCAGTGCAAAAAAATACCCCAATGACCACAATTTTTCATGGTGCATCAAGACCATACAATCCAAAATATCAAAAATAATATCAAAGCTATAAAAGAATGCGAATAAAACCTCATTTACGACTTTCAATTTTAATTTAACCAATTTTGAATCTTTAATTAATCCAGAAAAACCATAATATATAGATAAATAAAAGTAAACCCCTCCTACATGATACATAATAAGGATAAATGAGAGAAATCCTACCTCAAAGAATCTTTTTTGACTCGTTGCGTGCTGCAGGGTGAAGAAGAACGCCCAAAAACCACAATAACACCATGAGAAACTGCAGATCAACCTACACCACAACCAAAGACCATAAAAACTCAACCCAACACACACACCAAACCATAAAAACATCACCATAGTGAATCCCTAGGAGAATTACATAATAAAGACCACCAATAAGGAAGAAGAACCTTTCCTGGATCAACCATGTATTTCCAAAGAACAACCACTTTTACCAACATATGAAAGAGGGAGGAAGAGATCTTGAAGAACTCCCCAGGTGCTTAGGGTTCACCCAAAATTAGAGGAAGAATAATCCACCACTTAATGAATAGAAATTCAAGAAAAAAATAACTTTAAAACATCATTGAATTGGGGGTTTACACGACGTGTAATCCACCTTCACATCGTGTAATCAATGGTGTTTAGTTTCAACGGAAAACACATCACCTTTTTATTATTTAACCCTGAAAATCCACACGTCATGAACTAGCCCTGGACAATTAGTGAAACCAACTTTAATGTTGTGTAATACACTTACATGGTGTGTATTTTCTATAGTAGCTCTGATGCACCACTAACTCCCAAGAAAACTCTCGGAACCTCCCCTGAACACATATAACAATGAAAACTGAAAAATTAACAGACTAGAAGGGAACAAAATATTACATCAGATACCTCTAAAATTATTCTCTCCATCGAGAATCCAAAATAAATCCAAGAAGAAAAAGGGTCTAAATGACCACCCCACGGTATACCTCTAAAGGATCTCTTCATACCTCAAATGATACCAAAACCCAAACATGTCAACCCAAATGACCACAAAACACACTGCGCACCCTCTCATCCTACTCACTGTCTAAGCTAGAAACCACTACAATCAAACAACTACACTATTCCAAACACATGAATTAGGGAATTTCACCCTCCATGTAATGGTACTATCCACTCTAGGAGGCAATGAATGTAACGACCCAAACATTCATTAATGAAAATTCATCTTGATCTAATTAAATGTCTCATTATGTAAAATGTTTATATAGAATGTGAACTTATTTGGTTTTATGTTTTTGGATTTTAAAATACCGTTAAGAATTGTGACCGTTGCTAATATAGCTGTTGAATAGTGATCACATGATTAATATAAATATAGGGCTTTAACAAATCCAATTTACTTAGACAAAGGAAGCGATGACCTCATCTAGTAGACTTTCCCTGTATTAAGCCCATTTTTCAGAGCTCAGAAAGGAGTTGGCTTCATTGGGCTTCGCTCTTGACCAATCCCAAGCCAATATTGAATACATTAATCTTGATCGGGACTGCCTATGGGAGAAGTGGAAGTTGATGGAGATAACCACTCGAGCAGTGTTATCTGAGCCACCCCAAGAGTCTGTCACCATAGCACACCTTACCCTTCGGTCTTATTCAGGTGTTATAAGGGGTTATGTAATAAGACCTTAGCACTATGAATATGTGCATTATTTTTGTATATAATAATGAATACACATTCATTTTATTATTGTTTCTTTGTAAATAGTTTTTAATGTACAAATATTAGTTTTAGTTAATATTCAACTAAGAAATATATTTTGATGAATTAATGGATTTTTGAATTAAATAATATTTTTAATAAAATATTATTATTATTAAATTAATTTTTATTAAATATAATTTATCGTATAAATTTATGAATGCAATTGTAATTTTAATTAAGGTTTAAAAGCTGATTTTGTCAAAACCCAGGAATTTTCGATAAATGTCGGTTTTTGTTTTAAAAGTAAAAATTAAAATATTTAGAAAATTATTAATATAAAATGAATATTATTTTTGGAATCAGGATGTCGAAATTATCCAACGGTAAATTTTTCAAAATTTCCTGAGACAGTCAAATGTTTGGGTAAAAATTAAATACCGTTTAAATATATAATGTGTTTTATGACATCATAATGACCCAATAGTGATGTAATAAAATAATAAAAATGATATGTTCAGACAATATATGTTTTACCATTATAATAATTTGATTATATATTTTTTTGATTTATTTTAAAAAATATTAGTGAACCCTCCAAGAGTTATAAAACATTTTCACTTTTTAAAAGAATTTCCTTGAGAGTGTAACTCACCTCCACATATTCCACCCTATTATTTTAAGAATTTAGGACATTGGCCTTATAAAATATTGTTTTACACTCCACTTTGGAAAAAAACATGGGCAAAAACCATGGGCTGGTTTTGGTTTTGATTAGTTTAATGCGAGGTGCCCCAAACCTAAATAATAAAGATTTCTTTCTCCTTTCCTATACAAACCCACCCAAGATCCCACTTCATCTTCACTAAAAGAATTTTGAGTTCATCCAACCTCTTGAATCCTCTCTCTATAATCCTCTTAAGCCACCCTAAGCTCCCAAGAAGCCTCTCTCAAGCCTCTCCCAAGACTTTGGGATCACACTTCCAAGTAAGGGATTTCCTCTTTTCTCATTTTTGTCTCAATTTCATTATATTGTTATATCCTTGTGATTTCAATTAAAAATATTGGGGTATGATTTTTAACCTCCCCATACATTCCTATTTATTTTTTTAATTGTGGTATACTTCTTTCACTCTCATTTAATGCCTCCCATGTAAACCTGTTACCATACCAAAATTCTGTAAGGAATTTCTCTCTCTTCATCTACATTTAAGAAATTCCATTGTATTATGAATCTAAATTACTTTAATTATGTTGGGACATGTTTATATATGAACCCATTACTGTAAGATTCATGAAAATGTGATGAGACACCCTTTCTCTCTCATCAACCATTTTTTTACAATTTTTTATGTCACACTGTTATGCTGCCGAAATTACACCGCGATTTTCCAAGCCAAAATCATTGTGTAGTGGATACCATACCCATGTCTATATCAAGGTTATTCACTTTTATTTACATATAAATATTAAATGGTAATTTTATATGTGTATTCCAAATTTCTTAGTCATTTAATAAGTTATGATGTTGAATTATTCCATGTTATATGATCCATGTGGCACGCTTATGCATGAAATAAAATTTTTAAGAAGGGTGTGCCCTGATAGCGCTCCAATACATTGGTAAAGTATAGTATCATGATACAACATGTGCAATGGGTGTTGAATTATGCTAATTGATGTGAAATAAGGGTTTACTCGCGCTTCATGCGAAATTAGGGTTTACTCATGCTCTATGTGAAATGAGCCTTGACTCATGTTAATTACATGTTAAGTGTTGTTGACACATTTCCATGTTATGTTAATCATGTTATATCATGCCTTTTTGTTTCTGTTTATCTTGTGCTCCATTGATATGCCTATTTTCTAACATGTTCTATATTTCTGATGTTATTCCATGTTTATTCCCTTACTGGGCTTTATAGCTCACCCTTTTCTTATGCATGTCCTCAGGATATCCTATGCAAGGCTAAGTAGGAGAGAATTTAGTGGTCATGTAAAAGAAGTTTTCAATAAAGATGTTGTATTTCATGTTTTAATTTGTTATGTAGTAGTCCTAAGACCCAAATAAACTAGACCTCTCGATCTCCTATGTTGTATCAAGTGAAGTTTATGTAATAAATCTTGTTTAAGTGTGTAATAAAGAGTAGGGTTGTCAAAGTTGGCATTAGAGGATAGGTTTATTTTTTTTGGGCTTAGGATTAGAAAACCATATTAATGCGTTAGAGACAATACTAAGTATAATAAAAACATCCCTATGTTTTGGTTAGTATTTAGTAATTGTTTTTTCAAGAAAATACATCCCTGTCTGGATACAAGCAGGTAGAGGTGGCTCTGGCACAGATGTACCTAGGGGTGAAAACCCCAGAAAGAAGTTTTGAGCTTGACTCGGGGTATCCTCATACATGAAAATGGGCCTTGCTTCACTCTTGGTTACAACACTCTTGGGGGATATGGTTTGGTAAATTCACAAGCTTAGTATGAACCCTTATTAAGGGAATTAAAAATAATTACCCTAAGAATATATGTTAGTAAGTATATCATGGTTAACATATATTGAAGCATATAGATTCATAAGTTAAGGAAATAAAAGTTATTTATAATTCATCATCTTTTGTCTTCAGATTTCCCATTATGTGTTCCCCCTAAATCTCCTTTTATTTTATCCAATGGACGATAATAGGAGGACTCGGGCTAACAACCGATGTGAAAATCAATGTGATGATTGTGCTAATGAGATGCCCAATCTGATGGGAGCGGGAATGACAATCTTTGTCAAGCTTCTCTCTCAGTTAAATCATGCTTTGAATAAAAAAATGGGTCAAGAGAAACATTTAACCACCCCTAAGAAAGAACAAGTTGCTATTGAGAGCTTCATGAGACAAAGGCCTCCTACTTTTAATAGATTATCTGATCCCTCAATCGCCGAACAATGGATCAACTCCATTGAAAATATCTTATCCATCCTTCAAATTTCTGAACAAGAGATGGTGTTCCTAGATGCTTATCATATGGAGGGTGAAGCTAATCAATGCTGGATGTTGATAAAAATTACAATGTCTGAGAAGGAGATCGAGGTGTTGGAATGGAAGGATTTATGGAAGATGTTTTTCAATAAATATTTTCCACACACCCTCTAACTTAATATGAAAAGGGAATTACTTGACCTCAAGAAAAAGACGATGAATTTGTTGGAGCGTATGAGGAAAACTTCACAAAGATTTCACGATACGCATCTGGCTTTTTTGTTACCCCCGAATGAAAGGTTGACCACTTCTTTAGAGGGCTAAAACCTAGCCTGTGGAAGGTGCTAGCAATCCGTGACTTCGATGGCTATGAGAAAATTTTCAGATGTGCCCTCAAGGTTGAAATGGAGATCAGAGAATCTTAGGGGTATCATGGGGATAAGAAGCGTAAGGTGGAATTCAGTTCTAGCAGATCAATGGATAAATCCAACGACGCTAAGAAGATTCAGCACCCCACTTGCCAAATGTGTAGAAAGAATCAACCTAGAAATTTCCTGAAGGGGACGAGGAAATGATTTAGGTGTGGAAGATAAGGGAACCTGGATATTAAATGTCGGCAAGAAAAACCCATGACTGCGAAAGAGGAGATGAACAATCTGTTCATCTCTCAATGCATTGTTCATTGCTTCAACTACAATGAACCAGGGCATCTTGAAAATCAGTTCCCTAATCCAAGGATTTTCGGAGGCAACCAACAACCTCCAAGGAAGCAAGGGCGAGCTTTTTCCATCACTACCGCCAAAGTGAACCCCAACAATGAAGTGGTGACAGGTACGCTAGTTATTCATTCAAGAATAGAGAACATAATTTTCGTTGCATCCCATTAATATAACTCATCCCCTATCATAATCCGTGGACTGAACTTCCTAGCGAACCTTGTCATATGCCATCTGGTGGAATTTGATGCAATTCTAGACATGGATTGGCTTTCCTTATATAGATCCAACATAAATTGCTGTGGGAGGGAAATCACTTCACATATGGTGAATTGACCCCCGATTCTATACAAGTGCAAGGAGAAAGATGAATCTTCTTTATCTCCATCGTCTCAAGCATGGATATTAATACCCTTTGAGCATGCGTATCTGGCTCAGATGATTGAGTATACGAAAGAATCCATCCTTGAAGACATGCCTATGGTGAGGGAATTCACTGAAGTGTTTCCCGAGGAATTTCCTGGTCTTCCTCCTAGAAGAGATGTTGAATACTCTTTTTACCTTATACCTGGGAAGTTTCCAATATCCAAGACTCCATATAGAATGACTATTGTAGAGCTTCAAGAGATGAATAAACAACTACAAGAGAATATGGATAAAGGATTTGTACACCCAAGTGATTCACCATGGGGTGCACCAGTCCTCTTCATCAAGAATAAAGATGGGTCAATGCGCTTTTTCAATAATTATAATGAGCTTAACAAAATCACGATAAAGAACAAGTATCCTCTCCCACGAATTGATGACTTGTTTGATCATCTGTGTGGGAAAAAATACTTATCCAAGGTTGATTTATGATTGAGATATTATCAAGTAAGGTTGAAGAAGGATGATATCCCCAATACTATTTTTCATACAAGATACGAGCACTATGAATTCCTAGTAATGCCTTTCGGACTCACTAATGATCCAGAAATCTTCATATACATGATGAATAAGTCTTTAGAGATTACCTTGAAATTTTTTTGGTAGAATTTTTATATGATATTCTAATATAATCCAAAACCAAGAGGATCATGAAGAGCATCTAATAACTGTACTAAAGACCATGTAGAAGGAGAAGATCTATGCAAAGTACAACAAGTGTGAGTTCTGGTTGAAGGAGGTATCATTCTTGGGCCATATCATAACAAGCAATGATATATCTTTGGATCCCTCCAAAACAAATTAAATTGAGGGATGGCTGAGGCCAACATCGATAAGAGATATTCGTATCTTCTTGGGGTTAGCTGGATATTATCGACAATTTGTGAGAAATTTCTCACGATTGTCCAACCCTCTTACCAAGCTAACTCGAAAGGGAGTAAAGTTTTTTTGGAGTGATGAATGAAAAGAAATCTTCAAGAAGTTAAAAAATAGGCTTATCACTGCCCCCATTCTCACTTTACCCACATGTGGATAACTTTTTGTGGTATTCAGTGATGCTTCAAAGAAGGGCCTAGGATGTGTGTTGATGCAAAATGACAAATTCATTGCCTATGCTTCAAGGCAATTGAAATATCATGAGAAGAATTATCCAACAAATGATATGGAGTTGGATGTAGTTATCTTTGATTTAAAAATTTGGCAGCATTATCTCTTTGGGGAGAAGTGTGAAATATATACGAACCATAAAAGCCTCAAGTATATATTCACATAGAAAGAGTTGAACATGCACCAATGAATATGGTTAGAGCTGATTAAAGACTATTATGGCTCAATTTATTACCACCCTAGTAAAGCGAACAAGGTAGAAGATTATATAAATAGAAAGGACCCAGTGATTCTATCACTGATGAGAATTGAGAAGGATCCAATATTCTTAGATTTGATGAAGATGGACATGGGAATCATAAATAAGCGAACATCATAAATCCTTTCAAAAATAATTTCTCATCCGTCTCTTTTGGAAAGGTTAAAGGATGATCAAAAGGATGATGTGGGAATTCAGAAGAATGTGGAAGCTAACAGAAAAGGGAAATCCATAGAGTTTAATGTTAATGAAGAAGGAATTGTGAGATTCGGGAAAATAATATGTGTTCCATCAAGTTCAGAGCTGAAGAAGGAACTTTTGGATGATGCACATATTTCAAATTTCTCTATTCACCCTGGAAATACAAAGATGTATGGAGATCTCCAAGAGCATTATTGGTGGGATAATATGAAGAAGGAGATCTCTGAATTTACACCAAAGTGCCTGGTGTGTCAGCAAGTGAAGGTTGAGAGAAAAAGTCTAAGGGTATGATGCAACAATTACCCATACCAGTATGGAAATGGGAGAACATCACCATGGACTTTTTCACCGGACATCCAAAGACATCCAAAGGAATCAATGTAATCTGGGTTGTTGTAGATTGTCTTACAAAGTCTGCACACTTTATTTCAATTTGAGAGGATTTCCCATTGGATCAACTGGCATAGGTATATATATTAGAGAAGTGGTAAGGCTTCCTAGAGTACCACTATCTATTGTATCTGATCGAGATCCAAGATTCACCTCTATGTTTTGGAAGAGTCTTCAACATGCTCTGGATACTGAGCTGAACTTCAGTACATCTTATCATCCTCAAACTGATGGCCAATATAAGCGGACTATCAAAACACTTGAAGACATTTTGAGAGCATCATCAATGGAATTTAATGGAGGATGGGATCAACATATTCTTCTAGTTTAATTCTCCTATAATAACAGTTTCCACTTGAGCATCCAAATGGCACCATATGAATCACTCTATGGGAAAAGGTATAGAACACTAGAATGTTGGGATGAAGTCGGTGAGAGTAAGCAGCTAGGATCAGAAATGGTTGAAGAAATGGCAGAGAAGGTGAAACCCATTCAACAACATATCAAGTCAGCCCAGCGTCGACAGAAGAGTTATGCAGATAACCGTCAAAAAGACCTTCAGTTTAAAGTAAGAGACATGGTGTTTCTATGCATATCCCTATAAAATAAGGTCATGAGGTTTGGAAAGAAAGAGAAGTTAAGTCCTAGGTACATCATCCCCTTCGATATTATTGATCATGTCGGGGCTGTGGCCTATCGACTAGCACTTCCACCTACTATGGCAAAATTAAATGATGTATTTCATGTATCCCTCTTAAGGAATTAAATACCAGACCCTTCACATGTACTCTCTTCAGAGGTGGTACAATTATAGGATGATATTTCTTACCAGGAGCAACCAGTGAAGATCTTAGATTGTAGGGAAAAATTCTTATGAAATAATACAATTCCACTCATGAAGGTGCTGTGGTGAAACCACATGTTTGAAGAAGCAACATGGGAATTGGAGTAAATGATGAAGTAGAGTTACCCACATCTATTTTAGTGTGGGAAAAGTAAATTTCGAGGGAGAAATTTCTTAAGGGGGGAAGATTGTAATGACTCAAACTTTCAATAATGAAAATTCATCTTGATCTAATTAAATGTCTCATTATGTAAAATGTTTATATAGAATGTGAAATTATTTGGTTTTATGTTTTTGGATTTTAAAATAATATTTTGAATTTTGACCGTTGCTAATATAGCCGTGGAACAGTGATCACGTGATTAGTATAAATATAGGGATTTAACAAATCCAATTTATTCAGACAAAGGAAGTGGTGACCTCATCCATTAGACTTTCCCCATATAAAGCTCATTTGTCGGAGCTCGAAAAGGAGGTGGATTCATTGGGATTTGATCTTGACCAAGCCCAATTCGTTCTTGAATACGTTAAGCTAGATAAGAACCGCCAACGAGAGAAGTGGAAGTTGATAGAGATATCCACTCGAGTGATGTTATCCGAGCCACCCCAAGAGTTTATCACCATCGCACATGTTACCCTTCAGTATTATGAAGGTGCTATAAGGGGTTATGTAACAAGACCATAACACTATGAATATGTGAATTTTTTTTGTATATAATAATGAATATACATTCATTTTATTATTGTTACTTTGTAAATAGTTTTAAAGTACAAATAGTATTTTTAGTTAATATTCAACTAAGAAATCTATTTTGTTGAATTTTTGGATTTTTTAATTAAATAATATTTTAATAAAATAATAATATTATTATTAAATTAATTTTTATTAAATCTAAATTAACATATAATTTTATGAATGCAATTGTAATTTTTATTAAGGTTTGAAATCCGTTTTTGTCAAAACCCATGAATTTTCGATAAATGTAGGTTTTTGTTTTAAAAGTAAAAAATCACATATTTAGAAAATTATTTATATAAAATGAATATTATTTTTTGAATTAGGACATTGAAATTATCCAATGTTGAATTTTTCATAATTTTCTGAAACAGTTTAATTTTTGGGTAAAAATTAAATACCGTTTAAATATATAATGTGTTTTAGGACATTATAATGACCCAATAGTGATGTAATAAAATACAATAAATGATATTTTCGAACAATATAAGTTTTAATATTAAAATAATTCGATTTTTTATTTTTTTGACTTATTTTACAAAATATTAGTGGAGCCTCCAATAGTTATAAAACATTTTCACTTTTTAAATGAATTTACTTGAGAGTGAGACTCACCTCCACATAAGCCACCCTATTATTTTAAGAAGTTAGGACAGTGGACTTATAAAATATTTTTTTACACTCCCCTTTGACAAAAACCATGGGCAAAAACCATGGGATGGTTGTGGTTTTGATTAGTTTACCGTGAGGTGTCCCAAACCAGAATGTATGGGATGAGCCCGTAAGGGGCACAACAACGCGCGACCTCCATATGGTTTCCCTACCGCTATTTAGGGTTTCCTTGAGCCATCATTCTCTCATATTCCCTTCTCCTTCCTATTCTCTTACTCTCGGCAGTGACTCTCTCGGTGCTCCCTCGATTTCCTCATCCCGACTTCTCCTCAGGGCTGCCATGCTTCAGAGCCATTACGTCGAGTGCTTAGTGAATGAGGTTTCGTATGCGCTCGGTGGCCGTTGTCTATTTCTTGGTTGGTTGGGATCGTAGGAGTTGATTCGTGGAAGGTCCATTTTCTTCCTCTCAAGTCATTATGAAGTCACAGATTTCAACCTCAGGACCATTCAGAGTCAAAAGATTCCTCTTTCCACTTCTCCTCCAGATCTTTCCAGCCAGCCTTCTCAGCTTATTGGTTCTTCCTCCCTTGGTTCCGCGTTCAGAGAATCGCTCCTCCGTCGATGGTTTTTGAGGGTTCTCACTCCTCTTTTTCTTGCCTTTCCTTCAAACAGATCTACTTATCCTTGGATTTTCTTTTCCATTTCGCTTTTCTCTATCGCGCACGACCCCATCCTATTTAGGTTCGACGGATCCCATGGCCTTTTGGATTGTGTTTATTTCCTTGAGATGGTAGATCTGCCTTGTTGGTGCCCATTGAGTAGGGTTGTCGTTTGAATTTTTCTAGGCTTGTTCGCAGATGCGAATGTCGGACCACAGGATCTTCTGGTTCCGAAGATTCTTTTTCCTTACCAGTTCTTTTTCTTTTTATTTTGTTGTTCTTTGATGTGCTTGGGTGGTTCCATGATGTTCATTGAGAGTCCGACGATGGATGGGTGGTCCCGGGTGCGACAGTGGAGCTACTAGAAGGATGAAACGTGCCTTGGATTCGATGTGGATGCAGTGCAGGGCGGTGAGTGATGTCGCTCCATGATGTGTTCTGGTGGTTTTGGGTTGGTCAGTCCTAGATCGCATTCCTTGATGACTTGTTTTTAGTTTTTGGTTTTCAGTTTGACTATTGTTTTCAGGGTTGTTTTGTGGTGTTTTTTGGACTGGGATGGTCCTGGACATGGTTCTTTTCCCATCCTATCAATGTTTGTATGTTTGTTTTCTGGTTCTCACTTTTCCTAAAGTGATTTATTTTTATAAAATAAAAAAAAAGGTTTGGAGGTGGAGGTGTCCCAAACCTAAATAATAAAGAATTTATTCTCCTTTACTATATAAACCCACCCAAGATCCCACTTCCTCTTTACTAAAAGCATTTTATGTTTGTCCAAAATCTTTCCTACTCTCTCTATAATCCTCCCAGGGTGCCCCGAGCTCCCAAAAAGCCTCTCTCAAGCCTCTCCCAAGCCTCTGGGATCACACTTACAAGTAAGGGATTTCCTCTTTTCTCATTTTTGTCTCAATTTCATTATGTTGTTATATCCTAGTAAATTCAATTACCATTGTTGTGGTATGATTTCACACCTCCCCTATAATTCCCTCTTTATGTTTTAATTATGGGAGACCCCTTTCACTCTCATTTAATTCCTCCCATGTACACCCGTTACCATACCGAAATTATGTAAGGAATTTCTCTCTTTTCATTTACATTTAAGAAATTCCTTTGTATTATAAATATAAATTCCTTTACTTATGTTGGGAAATGTTTCTATATGAACCCCTTACTGCACAATTCATATAAATATTATAAAACACCCTTTCTCTCTCATCAACCATTTTTTTACGAATTTTTATGTCACACTGTTATGCTGCTGAAATTTCATCGTGCTTTTCCAAGCCAAAATCATTGTATAGTGGATACCATACCCATGTCTCTATCAAGGGTATTAACCTTTATGGACATATACATATTTAATGGTACTTTCATTTGTGTATTCCACATTTCTTAATTGTGGAATAACTTATGATGTTGAATGATTCCATGTTATATGATCAATGTGGCGTGCTTATACATGAAATAAAATATTTAAGAAGGGTGTGCCCTGATAGCTCTCAAATGCATTGGGTAAAGTATAGTATCATGATACATCATGTGAAATGGGTGTTGAATCATGCTAATTCAAGTGCAATGAGGGTTTACTCGTGCTTCATGTTCAATGAGGGTTTACTCATGATCCATGTGAAATGGGCCTTGGCTCATGCTAATTTTTTTGTTAAGTGTTGTTGCCACATTTCCATGTTATGTTAATCATGTTATATCACGACTTTATGTTTATGTTTCTCTTTTTCTTCATTGATATTCCTATTGTCTAACATGTACTGTATTCCTCATGTTATTCCATTATTATTCCCTTATTGGGCTTTATAGATCACCCTTTTCTTATGCATGTCCACAGGATATCCTATGCAAGTCTAAGTATGAGGAAATGTAGTGGTCATGTAAAGGAATTTTTAAATAAATATGTTGTATTTCATGTTTTATGTTGATAGGTAGTGGTCCTAATCCCCAAAGACACTATACCTCTTTATCTTCCATGTTGTATCAAGTGAAGTTTATGTAATAAATCTTGTTTAAGTGTGTAATAATGAGAAGGGTTGTCATAATGACTCACCTGCACGGATTTAATCGCATCGTAGATAATGTGTATCAATTAGGAATTTATTCCTCCCCTTTTCATATGTCAAGATTTTATCACACATTAGACCACAAACACCACAAACCAAGTAAAATATCTCATCAGATAAAAATACATGATCTCAAATATCAGATCACAAATCAAGACAGAGCAAAGAAAAACTCAAAACAACTCTAGGTACTGGGAACACATTTGAATTTCTCACTCCCAAGTACTCTCATCTAGGCCACCATGCCTCCAGAAAACATGAACCAAAGAAATGGTATGTCCATGCAGTGCCTTATCATATTAATCTTGGATCCCTGCTGGAAGCTCCATGAATGTTGCATCATCGTTGATATCCAAATCTCTCCAGTCAATGACATGGGAGTCATTGTGAAGATATTGAAAAATCTAATAGATGTGTAAGACGTTGTGGATCCTCTCCAACCACAGTGTCAACGCCAACCAATATGCTACCTCTCTAACTCACCCCAACACCTCAAAGGTCCCAATAAACTTGAGATAAAGTTTACCACCTCTACCAAACCTCCAAATCCCACGTCGAGGAGAAACCTTCATGAACACGTGGTCCCCAACCTCGAACTCCAAGGGACTCCTTCTGTGATCAACATATGACTTATACTGGTCCTGTGCTGCTTTCATCCACTCACAAACAAGCTACACCTTTTATATCTTTATTCTCACCACATTGGAACCAAGAACTCCTGTCTCCCCAACCTCTATCTAGCATAATTATGAACAACATGGTCTCCCATAAAAATCCTCAAACAGGGCCATGACAATGGAAGAGTGATAACTATTATTATAAAAAACGATACCAAGGGAAAGTCTCATACCCAATAATCACCAGAGACCAAGACACATGATTGCAACATATCCTCCAATTTCTGGATAGTCCGTTCCATCTTCCCATCTATTTAAGGGTGGAACGTAGTGTTGAGGCGTAACTAAGTTCCAAAAGCATCCTGCAATCCCCTACAGACTTATGAGGTAAAATGTGCATCCCAATCAAATAAAATGGACCTATGAACTCCATGAAACCATACCACCTCATCTGCATGCCTCTTATCTAAATAATCCACTGTGCCTAACTATTTGATCACTAAGATGTGGGCTGATTTAATCAAATTATCCATGACCACCTCGATATAATCACAACCTCCATGAGCTCTAAGTAAACCTATGATTAAGTCCCTTGAGATGTCATCACATTTACACTTGGGAATATCCAAGAGCTGCAACAAACCAATAGGAACATGATGCTCAACCTTTATCTACTGGAATACCAAAAAAATTTCTACAAAATCTACCACCACATGTTTCACCCCGAACCAATAAAACTACACCCTTAAGCCATGGTAAATCTTGGAAAATCATGGGTGTACCACCAAAGGTGAGTTATGAACCTCACAAAGGACTCCATAATGCATTAAAATCAAAATGAAAAACCTTCCATGAAATAACATCTGGTTCCGACCATCCATGAACCATCCCTCTGGTGCATCCCCATAGCCAACATGATCGCGCATTACCTATGCATCTAAGTCCCCCCACTAAGACTCCTACACCTACTGTATTAGCGAATACTACATATTCATTTGAAATAAACAACCCCTACCACCATCCACTTTTTCATTTAAGTAAAATGATTCCAACTCTTCAATTTCTCTATAGACTTCCCCAAAATCCCAAAAAACACCCTTCCATGAATACCTACTTAAACCGTTAGACAAAACATTCAATTTTTCTAAGGTTTAAGAGATATCAAAATCATAGTCATGAATAAACTTCATCTAAATATACTACTACATGTTAAAATCACAATGGGAAAAGATATAACTCAAAATATTGTTATCCTTGAAGACCACAAGTGCTCCCTAATAAGGAAATGACACCATAAATTGAGTGAAAAAACAATGGGTACTAGCTCTAGATCATGGGTGGTGTAGTTATGATCATGGTGGCATAACTTCCTAGACCCATAAAAGATCAATACCCACTACTGCATCAGTAGGAATCCCAACCCAGGTGGGAAGCATCCTAAAACACCTTAAACAACACATGCTCCTCTGGTAGCTAAAGCACTAGAGCACTGAAAATATTTCCATTAAAGTAATGGAATGATTCCTGAAACTGATCACTCCACAAAAATCTTGGTCTTTACTAGTCAAAGCTGTCAACCGGTATGCAACTCAAGAGAAATTAGGTAAAAACCTCTGATAATATCCTTTGAGAGAAAATAAACTATAATGATCATCCATATTATTGGGTGTTTCCTAATAAAAAACTACATCATCCTTCAATAGGTCTACTTCCACACTCTACTGAGACACCCCATGCCTAAGGAAATGCACCTCTCGTGTCTAGAACTTACAGTTGGACAACTTTTCATATATATGGTTGTGTTGAGGAACATGAAATATAGTTTTGAGATGCTCGACATGACCCTCCTATGACTTCAAGTATATTAACATCTCATCAATGAATATGATGATGAACTAATATAATAACTCACAGAACACAGAGTTCATAAGCCCCATGAACAAATATGGTGAATTTGTAACACCAAATGGCATGAATAAAAACTCAAAGTGCTCATACCTGCATCTAAATATGGTCTTCAGGATATTTCCCTACTTCACCCTCAATTGGTGATACCCAGACCACATATCGATCATAGAAAACCAACTCATCCCTCTCATCTAGTTGAAAAGATAATATATACTCAAAATAGGGAAATAATGTTTTACTTTCACCTGATTCAACCTTCAGTAGTCTATAAAAAACAACAGCATACCATCCGACTTCTTGGAGAACAACACTGGAGCACTAAAAAATGACACACTGGGTCATATTAAACCCTTCTTCTTTAGATCATATATCTGAACCATCAAATCCTACAACTCAGAAGGTTCCATTCGATTAGGATCCATTGAAATTGGAGAATCATCCAGTTTCAAGTCTATACAGAACTCAACATCACATTGAGGGTGTAGTGTCACCACCTCTTCAGAAAAAACATCTAGGAACTCCCCAATAACCCTAGGAACCTCAACCATCTCAATATCCCCTAATTCCAATGATAAACCATCCAAAAAGTAAATAAAGGGCTCCTCTTGCTGACTACCAACCTAATAACCCCACTCGCCAACAAAACTCACACGTTGATCATCCATATACAAAAACATGACTCTTTTATGGAAGAAGTCGATAATAGCATGAACATAATACAACCAGTCGATGTTGAGGATTACATCGTATGGATACATCTATTGTAATAAAATATCCCCACGAGACTGATGCGACCCCTCACTGTTCTGCACACTGGACACACATCAAACAAGTTGGTTTAGACTTCAGTTGGCATAGTTAACACAAAGTTCATGGGAATTATCTATATATCTAGTACTAGAGTATGGGAAAGAGTGGGTTAAATAAAGGGGTGTGAAGCTCATGAATCAAACAAGGCACAAACAAGGGTGATAACAAAACTGATCGTACCTCTAAAGATCTCTAGAACCTCTTGAACTACTGCCTCCACTGCATGAAACTGACCATTCCCAAATCATCTACCTCTCTACTAAAGACCACATCCAAGACCATGCTCAGGTCATAGTACCTAAAAAAATAATTTTCTAAGGTCGGCCTCTACCTACCCCATCTCCCCTCAGCAAAGCATAAGCGTGCTGCCCCTTCTGTAGAAATTTCCTCGATGGAAACTGCTGCTGAGGCTGGTGATGAACCTATCCACCTCCAACAAAATGATCTTAATGAACCACTAGGCACTAGTTATAGTGATGGACATGAACCTCAAAAACAAAACACACTGGCACAAAGCTCCCAATAAAAGCATGGAAATCAATGGGCCCAGAAGGTTATAAAGGAAGCTATTGAGGTTGACTCCCTGCTGGTCAAAACCTCAAAGGTCCTGGTGCCTGAGACCTACCACTAGAAATTATTCTCCTCAAGAAACCCTACCGGTTCCCCTCCCACAGAGAACCTCATCATGAGTTCATCCACTCGATCACTTCTGCCATCTTTTGAACCTCCAGATCCATCAACAATGTAAAAGTAGTAAATACTAGATACAAGGATGGAGTGACTCCTTAAGATGTATCATGTGAGACTCCTCATCTGGAAAAAATGCATAAGGTCCTTGAACTTGATTCCCATCTCCCACACTAACATGATCCCATGATGAAGAGAAAAAAGATCCTACCTCTTTTCTGCCTTAATGGTCAACGAAAGTAACTTTGCACTAATTTTTTTTGGGAAGTCAACCCATAATAAATATGACCCCTTCCACTCACCCAGATACAACATCCACCATTAACATGTAGATTCCCACATCTGACTGACTACCAAAGGGACCCGGTACTCCGTTGAGCCCCATATAAAACTAAAAGAAATATTGAGATCCTCCATCCATCTCTCTATCTCCACATCTGAAACACTACCCATGTACTTCCCCAAAGTCTATAGCTAGAAAGAACAGAACATCCTATGCCACTAATCATCCTCTTTAACTGGATTAACCCTACGAAAATTAATCAAATCAGCATACTGAACCTCAACTGCCTGATCCACACATGAAAGAGTAATGGGATCCATAGCTAAAAGTAAATGAAGTATTTCCTAATCATGAGTAGTATATAATTCCATTAATATTCAAATTTTTATTCATTTTAACTTGGACAAACAACCCAATTCAAACAATAATACAAGTCATTATGATACATGTACCTTTCCTAGGTCTCTACCCTACAAGAAATTCCATCTAACTTGGTCATTCAATAAGCTCACATTCCTTGCACTAGATCATGGGGTCCCTAAAATCCCATTTCCTTGATAGTTTCATTGTCCTATGTCATGCACCAAGGTCAACTGGCACTGTCGCCATACCACCCTATGAAATTATCACTATGCCTAATTCCAAAATTCATTCTATCTCTCAACCATCACCTTTTATACCACTCTATCATGAATCACTCCATCCAAAAATACCATAATGAAGGGAGAGAGATAATGATCCCCGAGTCTCACCTCTAACAACCCCCGGGTTGGTGACTAGCACCGAGTGCATGAAAATGTAATATATGGGAGGAATCATGATCTATAATATAATCAAGATCAAGAGATAACATGGATCATCCACAAACAACTCCAATACACAATAAAATAGAAATCCAAAAACTATCTCACATGCATGTATAAAAATAACTGATACATATACAATAAATTCTCCAATGTAAATACCTAAAAGTAAAGCTAAAGCAGAGACACAACAATTGTCAAGGATCTAGGCTTGTAATGCCCAAAACAATCCACATAATCCTCCTAGAAGCCTGAATAGAGTTTTATCTCTCATGTAGATGTGAATGAATCATACTAATTCCCCTGTGAGAAAACAACAGAACCAAACAACACCTATCAAGGTTTACTGACCATCCCGACCTAAGTAAGGAATACTCACCAAATAAAGCAAAAAATTAATATAATATAATAGGAATCACATCAATATGGGTACCCCACACCACTTTCTAACTGGTATGCTGCTCTCACACACAATGTTGTACATCCTAGCACTCCCATATATTTCATATACTACACTTCCCACAATCATGGTCACAACACACCTCACCCACATAGACATGGGCTCACCATCCCACAAGCATGACCACAACACATCTCTCCTAAAAACACCTGGGCCACCACCCCACAAGCACAGTCACGTCTTTTCAAATAACAACCATGTCGTCACACCTCACCCCCGAACACCAGGGCTATCACAACCACCATCTAATGCACTAAAAAATCTCCGACCATCATAGCCTACGCAATAACTACCCCATCTGGAAGAGAGATAGGGAAATAGTGGGTACCGATCCATCCATACTCCTCACCAGGCATTAGGAAAAACACCCTCTTCAAGACTTTGTATGTGTCATAACGTAGTGCTCGATGTGGGTGTGGTGTGTATAGAAATCACGAGAATATACAAGTATATATATATATATATATATATATATATATATATATATATCAAACACTCAAGATCAACCTGTGAGTTAAAAAACAAACAAACCAACTAACCACACCATCACTCTTTCTATCACCTCTAAATTCATAACATCTCACAACAACCATAAACCCCCTTTCGCACTTCCAACCAATTTCATTTAATCATCCCATGCTATAAATTATTTAGAATCAACCATGTTTAACCACAAAACCCACCACTTAATTATTCATTAACCATTTTTATCAAATTAACCAAACGAAATCATGACATTAAAAACATTATTAAACAATTATTTATTTATTCCATCACTACTCAGACATCTTGGACAAAGAAACCACCATCTTTACGCCCCAAAATCATGAAAAAAACCACCTCCTCACTACCCCAAAAGCATGGACAAATAAACTACCTCCTCACCTCCCCAAAATAACGGACAAACAAACAACATATCTCTTAACACCCCATTGAAACAACAAGTCGCTACCCCACAAGCACGAAAAGACATCACAACACATCTAGATCATTTTAAAGATTTAAAAAGGGGATTTTATCACATTTCACTTTATTTTGGGGTTTTTATCACACAAACAAAAATCCAAGGGCTAAAATTTAATTATCCAAGTCAAAGTAATTAACAAATTTCCTTTTTGGGTGATGACACAATAATAATAAAAGTTACAACAAACACTATACATATATCTAGTGAAAACAAATCCCCCAAAAACCATAATTTTTAGTGGGTAATAAAGTTTGTACAATCCAAAATATCACAAATAATATCAGAGCTATAAAAACATGCAAATCAAAAATAATTTAACCCTTTCGATTTCAATTTAACTAATTATTTATCTTCAATTGATCCGACACAACCATAATCCATAGATAAACAAAATTAAACCCCTCCCGCATGATACTAAATAAAGATAAATGAGGGAAACCCTACCTCAAATAATCTTTTTTGATTCTATATGCATTGCATGTTAAAGATGAATGCTCGCAAATGAAAACCGTATCACGAGAAACCACATATAAACCTACGACATAACAAAAGAACACCAAAACTCAACTCAACACACTCTTAAAACCATAACAACATATCCACAACAAATCCCCAAGAGAAGAATGGAAGAAAACCCACTAAAAAGGGAGAAGAACCTACCACATATCAACCACAGATTACCAATGAACAATAACCAGGATCAATGGATCAAAGAAATTAGAAGAGAGATTCAAGAACTTCTCAGGGAGCAAAGGGTTCACCCTAAATTAGAGTAATAAGAATTCACGACTAAATGAATTGAAATTTGGATAGAAAAGAACTTTAAAATTTCACTTCATCTGGGGTTTACATGACGTGTAATCCCCTTTCACATTGTGTATTTCTCAGGGTTTAGTTTTATAGAAAAATTCATCGCCTTTTTAATATTTAACCCTAAAAATATATAAATAATTAATAAGATATGAAACCAAGTTTCATGTTGTGTAATACACTTACATGGCGTGTATTTCCTACAGCATCTTTTCTGCATCTCCAAATCCCACGAAAAAACTCAGAACCTTCTGGGAACACATCCAATTACCAAAACTAGAAAATTAACAGACCAAGAGGGCACAAACTATTATAGTTATGATGGAGATGAGGTTATCCATTTAAATTTATGTTTTATTTGAGTATTTTTTATTAGTGTATGGTTTATTAATTTTGATGGTAATGTATTCTTAATTATAATTATTCCCACAACATTAATCATCAAACCCTTCCACATGCGTGTTTGAGGAGACACTTATCTAAATCTCATTATTGGTTTAGAATGAGTTTCAAAAAAGGTTCCTTCATGTTAGTCTATATAACGAGGTTCAACAAAGAACATGTCCTCAAAAAATTATAAGTAAATTATGTGTAACATTATTATATTTTACAAGTGATATACACAATCTAAAAATAGAACGATACTTACAATTTTTTAAGTTGACTGAATTATAATTTTATTTACATTATATACAATGAAATGTGTATTTATAGCATCAAATTCAGGTATTCAGATATGATATGGTACAATTGGAGCAACACTCATGTCTTCTAGAGTTCTTCAATCATTATAGACCTGTCATAAAATACAAAACATTTCTTTTTTAATGACTTAAGGTAATGCTTTACAATGACCCCCACCACCAAAAAAATACAAAATTAAAAATTAAAGGTGAAATAGAGAGAATAAATAATTAGTTTATTAGGCATATAATATATGGGACAAAATAAATTCAATATTATATATGATAATAAAAATAAATATTAAGTAGGTACATTAACAAAAAATAAGAATAATAATTTCATATATGTGTATACAAAAAAAGATAATCTAGCTTAAAAAATATAACCTTTTATTTATCTGGATCCTTTCCCACTGGTATTAAGAAAATATCTCATCCCTTTAACTAAGGATCCTTCATTCTCATTTTTTCATACCCAATAATCATACTACTCTAGCTCTTCATCACTTGTTCTCTTCTCCATGATCTTATTCCCTCCTACCAAAAGTATCATTAAGTTTAAATCCAAATACCATTTCCATATTAATGGCCTAAAGAAACTATGAAATGAACCAAGGATTCTATAGTGTTTATGACAAAGATGGGGCATTCATGCTTTTCTCTCCTTCGTATTTATCTAACAGAACCCCAAAACATCAAATCCTAAACACTATTCTAAAATCATAAAAACCTGTAGACTACATTAAAACTAGATTTCATGAGTTTTTATGATTAACAGTAAGATTTTATACATTTAGAAATAAATATTAGTGTCAAGATCATTATTAGGTTTTGAAACGTATATAAGAGGATCCAAAAGTAGAAGTTACAATGAAATAAAATTAACAAATAAATATAACAAGGTAGAATAGATAAGTAAAAAAGAAAGAAATACCTTCTTAGTGAGATTCAGGTCCAACTGAAAAAATCTAGGAGATCTGATACAGAAGGTCCAATACTTATCCAGAGGGAACATCATTTCATAGCCATAAAAACCACTAGATTTTCGAACCCACTCAACTAGAATTTTTTCTAGTTCAAAATTTTATTCTTAACCAACCCATACCAAAACTCACTATAATGTTTCCTCATTCATGAATCTCCACTTACTAATAGCCTTAGGGAACAACTCAAGGATGAATCCATAATCACCCATCTTGATTGCAAAAGGAATAGGTATCTAATAACCCATCTAATACACGAGACAACTATACTTGGGTAGTTTGTGATAGAACTTATTGGTTTCATCAAAATTATTCTATTCTATGAACCCAATAAAAAATAAACTGAATGTAAATGAATCAATCTTGAGTCCTTTAGTCTCCAATCTCTCTACCACCTCTATAGATTCCATCGTTATTTTCTGAGCCACTGAAAGTATCAATTTTTTTAGAAGTTGTTTATTTGATGGATGGAACTTACCCTTATTTTTTCAAATGAGGGTGGTAGTGGTAGATGTGGTGGGTGACCAAACCCCACCAAACCTCTAGTGGGAGAAGGCAACATGAGGGATAGACTCAACCTATAAAAGTGGATCTCCCCTAATGTTTTCAGCATCTCATATGATTCGAGAGTTCTCCATTTATTTGTGGTATTTTATGAGGTGGTTTCCACACTTATTAGAGAGATATATTTCAATGGATTTATCATTGTAATAGTGAGGTAGTGTGTACCCACTTTTACCCATAGTGATCCTTCTATTTTCCAATGGGTTTTACCACTTTCATTTTGGGGGTTTTTCCAGGTTACATCTGGTGTCCATTTCTTTCAACATTTTCACTTTATTTTATCTCATGATTATAACTATACCAGTGGGAAAATAATTATTGGTCTCAAAAAGTGGTATCAGAGCTAGGTACTGGCCCACTACTATTTACATTTATGGTATTAATAATTTTTATTATTTTGAGTATGCTTTGTGATTTCAACTCCGGTCGATCTTTCACATTAAAAAAAAATTATTGATATTATTAAATAAACCATTGTGAAATAGTGGAGCTTATGGAAGGATATTGTGTCTAGATGGTGGTGAAATAATAGATTGAGAAATTCAATGAGAATAATTTTTCATTATGGAAAATGAAGATGCTGACAGTGCTGCGAAAGGATAATTGACTGCTGGAAATTGGAGAAAGACCAACGAATGTGATGATAGAGAATTTTTCCAGTGGTATACATATTTATGACCTGAATGGAAATATTCCAAGTACTTATAGAAGTGAATATATACTAGTTAGTGAAGTAGTGATGACTACTTGAAGTAGGCAACATCTCACTGATGCATGAATAATCGACTTAGGAGAAACATGGAACATTACATCTCATCAGGAATGGTTTGATCAATATGAAACTATATTGGAAGGAATTGTGTACATGGGGAATAATCAAACCTTCAAGATCATTGTATTTGGTACCATCAAACTAAATATACATGATGGTATTTTTCAAACCATACAAGGAGTACTCTTTGTGAAGCACCTGAAGAAGAATATATTGTTCTTGGTACAATTTGATGATATCAGATGAAATACTCACACTGAGAATATAGTAGTGAGAAATGTGGAGGTTACGCTTGTGGTAATGAAGACAAGAAATATTTCAAAGAACTTTTACATACTTATGGGTTAAACATACGAGGAGGAAAATATATTTTCAAAATAAACTATCTCGATGGAAGCGTTGACGACATTATGACATCGAAAGCTTGGCCATATGTCATAAAAGGCATGAAGATTATATCAAATTAGAAGTTTTTTCATGGGATTATAATGGTATCATTAACATTTTGTGATCATTTTGTTTTGAGTAGGCAACACAGGTGAAATTTTGGGACATCAACAACAATAAGAAAAGAGATCTTAGAGTTGATCCATTATGACATTTGGAAACCATCAGTTATATGCCTGGGAGGAGCAAGGTACTTTGTAGAATTCATTGATGATTATTCCAGGAGATGTTGGGTGTACCCAATCAAGAGGAAAGAATATTTTTTTCAATCTTAAAAACATTAAAATAATAGAAGGAACTTGAATCTGGAAAGAAGATCAAGTGTATGAGGACATATAATGGTGGATAATATACAAGAGACCAATTTGATACTTTTTGTCAATAGGAATAAATCAAGAGACAATTGATAGAGTTTTACACTATTCAGAATATTTGTGTGGTAGATTAGATGAATATAAACCTATTATATAGAATAAGGGAAATGTTTAAGACTTAAAGAATTTCCAATTTTTTTGGTAGAAGTAGTGAATACTGCCTGTTATGTGATCAACCAATCTCCTTCAATAAAAATTGATCTGAAGACACTGATGGAGATATAGAATGTTAAAATAGCTATCTATTCTCAGTTACATACTTTTGGATGGCCTATATATTCATTTTTTAATGACCAGGAATGATTGATGTTGGAGTCAAGATCTAGGAAATGTATCTTCTTGGGGTACACTGATGGCGTGAAGAAGTATCATTTATGGGAACCACTTCCTACAAAATTATAATTAGTAGAGATGTCATTTTTGCAGAAGATAAGGAGAAAATGAGAATTAATCGAGACACAAAGAAGGAAAATATAGAAACTACAATAGTCAAAGTAAAGGAAAATATAAGGAATAACTAGTTTTATCTAAGGCATTACTAGAGCATGAAGATCATGTACCGATTGAGTCTGGACCATGAAGGTCAACTAAGAAAAAAAGAACACCAATATGGAACTTATACTATGTCATTGAGAGAAATATTGTGTACTACTTATTGAAATAGGATGTAGGGCCATATTATTTTTTGGAAGAAACCCAGAGTCTAGATGCATCCTCATGGATGACAGTGATACAGGAGAAAATTGAAGACCTTCACTAGGACAAGACTTCATATTTAGATCCATTACCTCATGGAAGGAAGACTATCATTAAAAAATGTGTATTTAAGATCAAGTGGGATGGAAAGGACAAGGTGGAAAGATATCATGTATGACTGTTGGTAAAAGGATATTCTCAGAAGGAAGGTATTGATTTCAATGAAATATTTTCTTCTATTGTGAGACTGACCACTATTTGGATAGTTTTGGCGATGTGTGCTACATAAATTTTCCATCTATAGCAGTTCAATGTGAAGACTTCTTTTATCCATGGTGACATTTATGAATAGATCTATATTCTATAAATAGAAAATTTTTCAAAATAAGTAAAATATAACTTGGTTTTAAAGTTCAAAAAATCTATATATAGTCTCAACCAGTTTCCGAGGTGTTGGTATAAGAGATTTTATTCATATATCATAGGCCTTAGATACAATAGAATTAATTCAGACCCTTTTTTATTTTTAAGGGTTCATATGGTAATGATTTCATCATTCTTTTATTGTATGTGGATGACATGCTAGATGCAGGCCCCAATAAAGATCAGATCTAGGAGATGAAGACGAAATTGGCCATGGAGTTTGATATGAAGGACTTAGGACCAAAACAGTATTCTAGGGATGTAGATTTACCAAGATATAAATAATGGGATGATTTTTCTATCACTAAAGAATTACTTACAGAGAGTCTTGAAATTATTCAACATTCAAGACTGTAATCTAATATCTACCTCGCTTACTTTTAATTTCAATTTATCCTCTAGGATGAATCCTAGTAGTGAAGTAGAGGGGATGGAGATGTATTGAGTACCGTATGCATAAGTAGTGGGTACTCTGATGTTCTATGTGTTTTGTACTAGACCATACATTGCACGTGAAGTGGAAGAAGTTTGTCAGTACATAGAGAATCCAGGATGGGAGCATTGGATAATAGTGAATAGGATCCTGAGATATATCTAACAGTCCTTAGATAATGAATTATGTTATATAGGATCATATTTTAATTTCATAGGATATGTTTATTTAGATTTTACAGGTGATTATAATTATAGAAAATCCACTAAAAGTTATGTGTTTAATCTTGTAAGAGGATCTGTTAGATGGATTTCAAAGTTACAGTCATTTGTGGTGTTATCCATGTTATAGGCAGAGTACATGGCAGTTACAGAGGATTCCAAAGAAAAAATTTGGATTAGAATGTTGTTGGGGGAGCTCATACACATACACGAGTAGATTCCATTATTTTTTGATTGTCAGAGTGCCTTGTAAATTTCAAGTAATGCATCTCTTTATTCTTAGATGAAGCACATATGGAACTTCGCGCCACCGATTTGGTCCCTGGGTTCTGCAAGGCTTTCGGGCCACCCAAGGCCTTCAGGCCAGTTGATTATCATGGCCTTTAGGCCAGATTAAGGCCTTCGGGCCACCCCAAGGCCTTCTAGCCACATGAATGCAGGCCCCAGACACACCATAAAAAAGGAGCTACCCCAAAAGAGGATTCAGAGTAGGTGCACTCACCAGAGCAGAGCCAAATGAATTGTCAGAATGAGAGGGTATGACTATTCCATCGGTACCAGCCTTTGATTGCATGGGAAGCCTAGCCAGATGTTCATGCAAAGGTGGAGATCTACTATCAGGATGTAGATGCTAGGGAGGGGCCGTTCCTTGTAGATAGTCTTGTTTAATTCCCTAAGACCTTCGGGTCATTTAATCTCCTAAGCCTACGAGCCATGTAATCTCTGAGCCTACGGGCCTTGTAAGGGTTCCCCCTCAACCCTTGAAAGGGGTGTTATCAAAAATCAATAAAAAATGAAGGCCTTCGAGCCATTCAGATAGATATAAATGATGTGTGGAGATGTGATTATTTCTCAATCAAATATCTAATTGGGAGATTTGTCGGTACTTTTTTATTTGATAAATGGCACCACCAAATATTTTGTCAAAGGGGGATGGCAGTGGTAGATGTGGTGGGTGGCCAAACACAACCAAGCCACTAGTGGGAGAGGAAATATAGGAGGGGAAAGATGGAGCCTATAAAATGGGATCTTCCCCAATGTTTTTAGCATCTTATATGGTGTGAGAGTTCTCTATTTATTTGTGGTATTTCATGAGGCTATTTCCCCACTCAGTCACGAGAGATATTTATGAGGGTTTCTCCTAATAATATTGAGGAAGTGTGTACCCACTTTTACCCATAGTGATCATTCTATTTTCCCATGGTTTTTTACCCCTTTCATTTTGGGGGTTTTTCCACATTACATCTGGTGTCCATTTTTTCTGCATTTTCACTTTATTTTATCCCAGGATTATTTCTGCACCGATGGGATAATCATTTTTGGTCTAAAAAAATTTGGCATTGTAACACTTAATGCAAGGTCAAATTCCCTTTCTTTCTAGCAAATCTGAAACATGATAACCCTCAGAAACCCTTTAATATTTATATAAACCATCGAGGAGCATGTCTTAAGTGATGGATATGGTATTTATTCCATGACTATCCATCTCTTCCATGGATGAAAACATAGAATCTATAGAACCAATTTCCAAGTTTTCTTTGATAATAATATTATAAAAATACACATAAGGCGTTATCAAAAAAATTGGAGGCATGTCAAAAAAAATTTCCTCAATTTTATTGGATTCGTTGGATTTAATGCAGGCCACTAGCAGGGCATTGAAATAACTCACTATGGGTTTACAACTTACAATATGCATTTCATCGAAAAACTTTTGTGTGTGATCAAACATGTCCAACTTCCCATACTGTGATATAATTTGATTTTTAAAACCTTTGACTAAGAAGCATCTGTACTTATTTTGACCTTCTATAATCTCTTCTATCCATGAGAACTTATTAGCAGTCGTGAGGCTTCAAACTGTCTTGTGGATGATCATTGTGTTTTTGAAAAATTGGGTTTGGGTGCAAAGTATCTTGAAATTTTCGACCATCTTCTATAGTTCACATTAATTGAATATATTATCAACATTTTTGATATAAAATCTAGGAAATTTGAGAAAAAAATGAAACTTCAAAAAAGAAACTTCTTTTAGGCTTGCAATTCTCACACATATTTTTAATAGACTACACATTCACCTTATTTATAGAATTTTCAAAAAAATTAAAAGACTCCAAAAAATGAAACCCAAATATCATTAATTTAATGTATAAAAAAATATTAAATATTAAATATCTTTCAGAGGAAATGAAATGGATTCATGGGAACCTTCTTGCTACTTTGGAAAATCCAACCGACACTTTAGTTTGTATTTCCAACAATCCCTTTCAAACCAAAACAACTTTATTCTAAGCATCATTATTAGTTGTTTGAATTCATATATTAGTAATGAATTTGTAAAAATAGCATCCAAATATTTAATATTATGAAAATAATCCAACTTTATAGTTTTTTTCTTCACATGATCTCTTAGAATATTATATCGGGTATCACTGTGTTTGTTTCTTCAATGTTGCCTCAGATTTTTTGCTAGTTTGATTTATGAATTATTATTCACATATATGGCTATGGATACATTATAAGGATGCTTCAAATCCTTTAGAATATTTCTTAACCAAATTCCTTCACAAATAGTAGACAATGCTGCTAGATACTCTACTTCACATGTGGATAGGGTGACCACAATATTCTTCCTTAAATTCCATGTGAAAGTAGTCATTCCAAGAAAGAATACATATCCATTGTTTCTTTTTATTTAAACTTTTTCACCTCCCTAATCACATTCTGAGTAACCATATAGCTTTATCTTATCATTTTATAGATAGAAAACACCAAATTCTATTGTTCATTTGATGTACTTGAGGATTATTTTTGCAGCTAGCTAGTGTGATTATTTTTATGCTTCCATATACCTAATTAGAAGCCCAAAACTATAGACAATATCTATCCTTGTGATTATAAGGTAGATTAGGCTTCCAATAGGACTATTTAACAAACTCGAGTTGACATTTATTATTCCTCCATCTTTTTACAGTTTCAAACCTGTTGCTACGGGCATTTTTACGGTATTTCAATTGGCCATCTTGAAATTTTCTAGAAATTCATTATCATAATTCTTCTAAGATATATGGATTCCACCATGTTGTTTCTTTACTTATATTCCCAATAATAAAGACATGAGAACTATGTCAGTCATCTTGAACTCCTTAAATATTCCCTCCTTGAATTCATCAAACATTAATCGAATGTTCCCTATAAATAAAAAATCATCAACATACAGTAATTCTTTAAGAATATCTCTACAAGCATTCTTCTTGATGTAAATTTCATGATCATATGGACATTGGGTGAAATCATTCTATTGAATATAGTTTTCAATGTGTTCATTACAAGTATGTAGAACTTTATTCAACCCTTAGAGAGATTTATTCAGTCAATACACCTTGTATTCCTCTCCATGCATAAAAAACCTTTAGGATGGTGAACACATACCTCTTCTTCTAGAATTGCACTCTAGAATGTAGGCTTCACATCCCGAAGTTAGATCATCCAACTATGATGGACTGTAAGAGACGTAATCATCCTCATAGAGTCAAGGCGGGAAATAGGAGTGAATAATTCTTCATAGCCCACCACTTACTTTTATTTATGGCCCTTTGCTACGAGCCTCGACTTGTAGCATTTGATATTACCATCAGAATTTTTCTTGATCTTTTACACCCATTTGATGCAAATATTTTTCTAGCTCTTAAGAAGTGTAGTAATCTCCCATGTGTAATTTTTCACTATGTCTTGAATTTATTCTTTCATAGAAATTCTCCAACATTCTTCTCCTATAGATTCCTAAAATTTTAGAGGCACATGATCTATATATAGGTAGAAAATATTTACCTCTTAAGTTTTCTCATAGATTTCACTTAATATTTTCATTTTTATAAACACATTTGGTGAGGATGATATGGTCATATTTTGACTTGATGGAGTGCTTTTAGGAGTGATGGAATGTACTCCTAGACTTCTGTCAACTAATGACATTCTCGAGGAAGGTGTTACAGGAATTTTATAGAGATGATCATGCCATTCTTCAGGATGTTCTATTTTAAATGGAATATTTTTTTTTGATTCTTCATCATTCCATTTCCAAGCTTCTTCCTCACTAATGATCACATCTATACTAACCACTACTTTATTGGTTAGTGTACTATAGAGATTTTAGGATTTATATGCTTCATTATTGTCGATGGATATACACTTTTCACCAAGGTCATCAAGATTGATCTTTCTTTCTTCTAGAACATGAGCATAGGCGACACACCCAATAATTATTAGGCGTGCCATTCTTGGTTTGTAGTTGCTCCATGCCTCTTGTGGTGTCAAATTTATAATGCTTTTGGTTGGAAAAAATTTTATTATGCAGGTATTACATGCCACTTACTCTACCCATAATCTCTTTGGAAAGCCTTTATCCTTCATCATCATCCTCATAATGTCTAGGATGGTGTGGTTAATTCATTATGAAATGTCATTCTGCTATGCAGTGTAGGCTATAGTGTGTTACTGCTTGATTCCTTGTTCCCTACCAAAATTTTGAAATGCATTTTAAGTGTATTATCCACCTCTGTCATATCTATGTACTTTTATTTTGTGACCACTTTATACTTAAACATGGGATTTAAAAATTTAAATATACTAAAAGCGTAACATTTTTCTTTGATGTAATACACCCAATGTTTTCTACTGAAATCATCAATGAGGACAATAATATACTTATTACCTCTAATTGAGGGTGCTTCAAGTGGTCTAAAAATATCACTATAAACCTACTAAAGTGGTTCCTTTGCTCTTGTGGACACTCCACCTAGGAATGAATTCCTTTTTTTTCTTACCGACTATGCACACCTCACACACATGATTTGGAACTTCAATTTCTGTAAATCCATGCACAATTATTGAGGAGGATAAAATTTTAATACCTCTAAAATGGAGATACACAAAGAAAATATTCCATATCCATGAGACATTCCTTATGAGTCCAAAGAGACACTTCTCAGATTTTGTGTTAATATGCAATAGAAATATGTGATTCTTTGCCATTTGGAATTGATCATCAAGTCCCCTATGAGCATCACTTATAGAGAGAGAATAGTTATCCATGTTTATGACATACCCCTTCTTAAGGAGTTGTCCAATACTAAGGATATTATTTTTCATGTTTGGTACGTAAGACACATTAGAGGTGTAATTCAACTCACCATTCTTCTGATAGATTTTAATTTTTCCTTTTCCAATCATGGGTAACTTTGGTGACTCACCAAATATCACATATCCACAAACTTCTTTCTTTGAGTTCCTCAAATAGTTCTTTGTTACCACTCACATGGTTTCTTGCACCCATATCGAGATACCATACATCTACCCATTCACATGCCTTTTCTTATTCGAGAAGAAGTGTATTGAATAATTTTTCATGGAGAGAATCTTTAATATAGTTTTATTATTTGTATTGATCCATTTTTCTCTAAAACACATAGGAATAATATAGTTATTTCTTTAAATTATGAAATTTAACATTCTTTGTGTTTCAACAACCACGCGTGAATCAACCTCCTTAATTTCCTCTTCCATGGAATCTGGTAATTTGTTTTTGTTTTTGTTGATGGATTGGATGATATAAACACCCTTTACCTCTTGTATGATTTCTAGTTCCATTACTGCCTTGTTGGGTATGGAAATTCTTTTTGTTCTCGAAGAGTCAACTTAGATTCTAAGGCATGCTCAAGCACTTAACCATCATTCTGTTTCATTCATTACTCATTCGATTTCAACAATCCCATAAATTCTTCAATGGAAACATTTTCAATGTCCTTTGATTCTTTTTTTTACACAGCTACATGCTCAAAATTTACTGTGAGATGTCGTAGTGCCTTTTCAATGACATGAATATACTCAAAGTTTTCACCATTTCTTTTTAAATTATTAATAATAACAATTTAACATGAGAAGTAGTTAAAAATACTCTCACATTCCTTCATGTACAATGCTTCAAACTCCTCACTTATTGTCTAATGAAGAACCCACTTCACTCAATCAGCATCATTGAATATGGTATGAAGGGTGTCCCAATATTGATTTCTTGATGTTGATTTGACAATATATTCAAAGGTTGATTCATCCAAACCTTGATAAAGGAGGAATAATTCCTTGTTATTTTTCTTCCTATGATTTTTAGGGTAGTATTTTCTTCATTTATAAAGGTGGATTCTTCTTACATAGTGGGTATTTTAAAACTCTAGATGAATATATCCCATAGTTATTGTGATCTGAACAATGAATTCATTTGGATAAAAAACATTTCAATGTTATACTTATAAAACTTAGGAAACTATGACTGAATTATGATGGCAATCTTCAGAAATTGGAGGATTTCTTGTTTGATAGATCTGATATGAGTTTTTTGTTTGTACAAGCCATGAAATGTGAGAAGGGAAAAAAGAAACTTCAAAAAAATAAACTGCTATCAAGCTTTCAATTATCACACATATTTTTAACGTACTACACACAAACCATATTTATAGAATTCCCCAAAAAATGAAAGGAACCCCAAACATGATAGCCACATAGAATTAATTAATGGAAAAAAAAAGCTTAGATACTAAATATCTTGCATAGAAAATGAAACAGATATATGGGAAGCTTCCTTTGAAAAAACCAACAGATGCTTAGGTTTGTATTTTCAACATAATAGGGCTTCCCCAAAATGTTTTTCAGGTTATTTATTCTGTTCCTTTACCCCAGGATGTTATTTGAGGTTCTATATTCTTCCCCAGGATTTTATTTTAGGTTCTGTATTCTACACATCGACCGATTGAAGTCATTTTCCAATGAATCCTTGCAAAAAATTTTGTTCTGGATTCTCTATTTCCTTTTAGTTTTCATTAGTTATGGAGCCATGGAAAAAGAATTATATGATGAAATGGTGATTGATAAAGAATATGAAAAACTTTTAACTATTGTAGTCAATGTGTCTAAGATAATGATAATATCATAATAAAATAAAAAATATAGGCAGAATATTTATAAAAAATGTCAATTCAATATAAAAATAAAGAAAATAATTAAATAAAAAATCTATCCACCAACAAGGAAAAAAATAAAATGAAATTAATGTTGTATGTGGAACCCTTTAATGTGGTTTGACAACCTATATTCTCTTAATCATTGAAAATATTCATAATGTTTCATTATAATGAAAAATAAATAATAATTTATGTTATATGAAACTATAATTGTATTAAAATTCATCACTTTCAATTTTAAAAATGATTTATATACTTTTTTTATTTGTTTTGTTACATGTAAGAAAGATAATGGTTACCAAATCCAATCCAAACTGAAAACCCAAATTATTAAATTTCTATCAATCAACATGAACCGATTAACCAATTTATATCAAATTTTACTTGTTTAAGTCAGTTCAATTAAATTAGTTTTGGTTAGTTTTATTAATCACGCATGACCCTAATACATGTATTCATAAAGGGTTAGGGTTTCAGTTTATGATGTCAGGATTCGACTCTCATAGATTCTTCTTCAGCATCATTGTTTCATGACTAATGATTTTAACTATATGACAACATATGAAATCTTGGTATATGTAGTTTTACTCAGTTTGACTCTACGATGCATCCAAAACCCAGGGTATTGGTACCTTCTTCAATGGAGAGGATCATTATGATGGGGAGAACATGAATTATACATGAAATAAGTTGTCTTTTATGTTAAAAAGGTATCATTATTGGTTTGGGAATCACTAATATATGGTCATTTATCCTCATCTACACACTCTTTATGATCAAGGATTAGCCAGTGTGATGGTTAATGAATGAAGGATGCACTGGTTTAGTGCTGTATTTGTTTTGTTTTCTAGTTTTCATCACCTTTGTATCAAAAAAAGGATCATCCCAAATCGAATCAACATCATGGATTTTTCTAATTGAAATACACTCACTTTATTGATATAATCCACATTACAGAATTATACTAAGGACCATCAAGTCAAAAATAAAATTTTCTACCTATATAAAATGAAGATACCAATTTAAGAATGTATTTGTTGTCAATAATAAACTTTTTTATCATAATGATTATCTATTAATATGTGTTGAGAAATATGTTAAGGATGAGTAATATTAGTTCCCATGTATTTGGGTAGAGAAGAATAGAAATGCTGCTTGGTGAGTAGTCCTCATAACTAATGATTATCATGTTGATCTTCTAGTGAACAAAATTTACATATTATATATCAAAAGTTTTGTATACAATTTTATCAATGGAATGAGAAACAAGATGTTGAAATTTCTGATGAAAATCTTATTTATTATACTAAATAAAAATATTAAAGAAATATAATTAAAAGACAGTAAAGATATTATTGAAGTTGAAATGTTTGTTTAAGGATTTATGGATGAATATTTTAAGAATCTAAAGTTATGGGATATATTTGTGTGTTATAAAGAGTTATGTCGTCTAGAATTAGTGGAAAAATTCACTTGGATAAAGGTTTGTGAAGTTGGTATAAAAGCTAGAATTTTAGTGGTAGTGAATTTTATGGAAATACTCTAAATTGTTATTTTTATATGCTGCAAAATATTTGGGCTAGAACCTAAAGTAATTTTGAATTATTCTGAAAATTCCTAAAAATATATATGAATATGTTCTAAGTTGTGTTAGGGTTACATGAATATTCTTGAGTTAAATTGAATAGTTCAAGAATAGGTTGATCATATTTTTGAATTTTGTATTTTTTTGCTAAATATGGTATAGGGATGAATATGTATGAGTCATTTTTCACTATAGTGGGGTATTGATAACGCCATGATCCACATAAGAGTCACTTTAATGGTTATGTAATTAACATAAGATTCATCTTCTAGTAATGAAAGATTCATTTCAGCACCATAGATATCGAAAAATATAACAAAGACATGAAGACTCCTATAAACATTAGATTTATTTGGAATCTATATATGAGTCCTCAGAGTCATATTCATGTGTCCTTATGATTTATTTAAATATATGTATGACTCATCTTTGAGAAAAGGGTCACATCACATGATTCATTTAAACTCTATGTATGATTAATTCGAAACTATCTAAGAGTCATCATGTAACTTATTTCAATGAAGTGGTAATGGAACAAATTCTTATCAGATTCAACTGATTGTCTCCTTAATCCATGTATGAGTGGGTTGCTGATTCATATAAAAATCACTCCTGCATATGTGAATCGATGTTAGAGTCATATATAAAGGTGAAATATAGATAAGTCATGGAACTGTATAATACCACTTAAGAGTAGTAAACATATGAGTGACTTCATCTGGATACCAATGATCTATGAATGAATCACCCACATATGAATGAAAAAATATACTAGAGAGTGATGTTAAAGTGGATCACATAAGATTCATTTTATTCTTACATGATCACTTATTAAATTATAGATGTATGAGATTTCAAGAGATGAATATTCCAAATAAAGTCATACCTAATGACACTAAAGCTATGCTTTCAAGATTTAATAATCATGATGTTGTATCTATCTATGATTCAGGATTTGAGAAGAAGAAGATTAAGGGAGAAGAAATAGATGAGATCATTGTTTTATTTTATCTAATATTTTAAAATAAGAACATTTGAAAACAATTTTTTATTGATAAAAGTTGAATTAAATTAGGCAATTCCACTTGAATTGATATTTGTAGAAATAAGAATCACAATAAGTTGTTGTGATACAAGATGAAATTTCAGAGTTCCATATCTCAAATAAGAGTTCCACATCATGGTGATTTATGTTTTCTTACACACATAGAGGTAGAATTAAAAATAAGAATTTGTAGCTTCTTTCCTAGATAATTTTAAGAGAGGATCATGACAATATTTGAAGATGAATTAAATAGATAAGATTTTTTTGATTGTTTTAAAGAAGGCAATCATGAGTATAAATAGAAATTTAAATGAATAATTTCATAAGGATTTGAATGAGAATTTAAAGTTGAATTATCTTCTAGGTTTTAATGAGAAGATCAAATATTGAAAATTAAGGGGACTTTCCATAATTTAAAATATAGAGGCAATATTCATGAGGTATTATGTGAATATAAATAAGGTAGAATATGCAGATGAAAAGTGAGAGGCTTCAATGCTAATGAGGTTCTAAAGATATTCTTAGAAGTAGAAGTAGAGATCAAATAGAGAATCCAATACTACAATTATTATGAATATTATATTTTTATTGAATAATATGAAATCTAGAAAATCTATGAGTGTAACCCATGTGTCAAAGAAATAAAATATTGAGAACATGTGAGTTATGAATTGAGAAGTGCGTGTTGATACATTTTCTCTTAGTGGGATTGTTTTATCGATAGTAATGAAAGAGAAATAAATATCAAACCATGGTTATTATAAATAATTAATATTTTATATGTTTCTAAAATATTACAGTGTAGAGAAGAACATGGATAATAAAAAGAAGAAGAAATGAATTTAGTGATTTGTTTATTAAATATAAAGTACTCTGAAAGTTCTAGAAGACAACGAAATAAAAATATTTGAGGAAGGCATCCATTTGTTTTTTTTGGTCAGAATATGTGAGATGTAGTAGGAAGAAGAAGAAGAATAACATGTTTAGAGATCAAATCTTGTGATATCTAGTGCTTCAAAATCTAAATACTAAGGAATAAAAATGAGTAATTTCTTTCAGTTGTGCAAGTAATAGAAAGGAAAAAGAAGGAAATTGCAAGAGTATAGGTAGTAGAAAAAGAAAAAACACCAAGTGAAATTAATTAATGTCTCAACTATTGAAATATTATTCTATTATTTCAAAGAACTTGTAAGAATTTCACACTTTTATAAGGGGGTATAATGATATAGTGAGATGTTATATTTTTGTGAGGCTAAACACTACCCAAGGGTTTAGGTAAACTATTTTCCCATTCTTAAGTGTAGGTAACAACACTTCAGATTTTTCAGATAATCCCTAATTGAACCACTTGTAATTATTTAGTGGATATTAGTGAAAAATTTGTGTATTATATTATCCTGAACATAGTTAGGATGTAGAAACCCATATCATAGGAGAACCTTGTAGAAATTCTGTGTGCATATCTTTACTGATTTCCTACATTCAATGTGGTATTATTATATTGGTTAGTCAAATAAAATCAACTATATCTTAAATAGTAATAGTATTTCAAAATACAAATGGGTTCTAAAAGATAAAAATAATAATTAGAATTTTTTAAAATATTATACACACCTAATTTCCCCCCAGGTGTCTGTTCTAATCTAGTGGGAACTATAATTGGTATCAGAGAAATGTTTTCCACTAGTTTGATATATATTATTTTAAGTTCTATGGATTTATTTTGAAATGTATGAAGTGTAGAATTAAATTATTTTTAGAAGAGCCTCTGATGGAGAATTTAGTACCTCATCCCATTGAAGATGAAGTAAAAGTATTGACCATAAGTTTGAGGTAATAAAAGTGGGTTTATTGGTGTTAAATCTGTTGAGAATGATTATTGTAATGAATCAAGTTTAAAATAGGTTTAAGATATGGCTATTGAACCACTCAATGAGTTCTATTCTAAAATCAAGGATTACCTTAAATAGGTCTCTATTGAAGTAATTACATACATAATCCCTGACTGAACCACTTGTAATTCTATAATCGTTATTAGTGTATTTTTTTAGATTATCCTAAACATAGCAAGGATGATTCAATCCATATCATATAAAAACCTTTTAGAAATATTGTGTGCCTATCTTTACTACTTTCCTAAATTACATGTGGTATTATTTTTTCGGTTAGACAAATAAAATCCACTTTATCTTAACCAATAACAGTTGTTAAAACCCAAAGGGGAATAAATGATAAAAATAATAATTTGAATTTGGTAAAAGATTAGACATTCCTGATTCACCCCCAGGTTTCAAAACTAATCTATTAGGCTCTAAATTTGGTATTATAGTAAAGTTTACCTCTATTTAGATCTATATTCTCTTAAGTCCCATTGATTTCTTTTGAAATGTATGAAATTTAGAATTCAATTATTTTCAAAATATACTCAAATATATAATTTAATCTCTATCCCCATTGAATATAAAGTGAATATCTCAAAAAATACTCCAAGGAACAAGAATAAAAGATAGGATAAATAAATAAAATTAATTCTATAGAGAAGGTGAGTACACAACAAGTTGAAGGTAATAAATGTGGTTTTCTCTTTGTTAAATCCATTGAGAATGATTCTTGTAATGAATCATCATTAAGCTAGGATAAAGATGTGTCTATTGAACCAACCAATGATTTGTATTTTAAAATCAAGTATTACCTTAAAAAGGTCCCTATTGATGTAATTACATACATACTTGAATACATCAAGGGGAAATAAGATGAAAAATCACAGTAAGGGTCAGAAGCTAATCCAACAGAAGATTCACTTACTAAAAAGAAAATAAGATGTATTACTCTCAAAATTTTGGTTGAATCTAAGAAGAAATTTGTATCAATTTGTGATTATAAAATATCTATAAATGATGAATAATTGCAAAGTAGAGGTTTTGAGGTTAGCATTTTTATCAAATTGATAAATACACTAGAAAATATACATAGGACCTATACTGATGAAAAAGAATCTTGTATGAAGATTAATGTTAATAAAATTAAAGAACTAGATATTTATGTTCTATAGGGTAATAAATTACATTAATATAATATTATAAAGTTAAAAAAAAGAATGTGAATAAAGGGTGAAATTTCTTGAAGAACAAAAGTATTTTATAAATATGTAATTTCTTGAGTTAGAAGTGAAATTGAGAAACAAAAAAGACATCCAAGATGAATCTTCACATGTTACGAAGAAAAGAAAAGAAATTTCCACAAAAACTAATAATAAGAGTATTACCTCTAAAAAGAACTAGAATAATATAAAAAAGAGATTGAATATATCTATTGATTAATATATTGCAATATCATGGAGGAAGGCAACTCATTTTTATAATAAATGTATTAGTACTAATGTAATTTTATATACTATTATAGGTTTCAAAATAAAATTTGGACAAATATGGGTGAGGAAAAAGTATTAGAAACCCACCATATCATTCAAGGTGGATGTGAGTAAGAATAAAAAACATTTATTTCCATAGAAGGATCAGACGGATAATTTTTTCCCAAAAATAAAAGGGTAAAAAACTATCCAAATTTCATTCAACAGTAATAGGATAAGATTTATTATCCACTATTGGTGATGCTTGAAGTTTGTACATAATTTCATTGAATGTTGGAATAATATATCAACCTATGAAAGCTATAGAAGGCCAATATTATAGGGGAGAGAAGATAGAGTTGAAATAAGAATGACTAGAAAAATACATAATTCATAGAACTAGAGGATTTTTTCATCAAGAATAAAATTTTATTATCTTAATATTTTTGTTATAATTACAATAAAATTTATTGTAGAGATGATGTGTGTTTCTAAATACTATCTCATAATAAATTTCAACTGATGTAAGAAGAATTATAAAATATAAATTAAAGTAGGTAAGGAAAAAGAGAATCTATATTGGGAAGGAAAAAATGATTATTGAGAAGAAGAAAAAGAAGAAGTCTAAAGAGGATGTAAAGATGAAGAAGATATGTTTATATTGTAGAAGAGAGTTTACACCATGGGAAACTAAAAATAGTAAATGGAAGATTACATTTTAAGAAGAAAGCTCAATTCAAAAAGGGAATCACATTAATAGAGGGATAAAACAATTAGCTTAATGGTTATCATTTCAGAAGATGATTTTGTGGAGTTTCACAAGAAGGGTAACACAATAGATACTAAGAAACCATGTAGAAATTCCATGAATGTTGAGTATATTTGGAATGAGTACCTAACTATTTGGCTATCTCTATTGGAAAAATATATACAAATAGATAATGTATAATAAAGTGGAAGAACTAAAGGTAAATAGGTTATTTAACTTGAAGAGTAACTATAATTTAATAAGATGTTATCTAAAATTAATTATCTAAGAGTTCTAGAAGATTTTTGTAGAAGGTGTAAGAAAAATAGCCATACTTCTAAAAATTGTTTGTCAGTATTAACAGCCTAACAATAAATAATAAAGAAAATAAGAGACAAAGGAAAAACATCATTAGATATACATGCTTTATTAGAAAAGGAAAATAAGATTTTTTTATATAAGTGAAAAACATAATGCAATAATAATCTCAAATAAGGGAAAGATGATTGGAACTGGAAATTCAAAATTGTATCTTATTTAGAGTTCTCTCTCAAGGTTAAATTTTGAAAGAATGGAGGATCTTATTTGAGAGACAACTTTAATCCTTGCTTAATTACTAAATAAACTAAGGATTACCACTATATCCCCAAATATCTTTTTGTTTACGCTTATTTATAGGTAATTGATGGTGATAATGAAATATAGAGTTAGATGATTATTGTAATCAATATATAAAACAAGAAGGAATATTCAATCATGGATTACTACTTAATATTATTATCCATGATGAATATTTGAGTACATCCCTTAAGAAGGATCCAACATGAATATGAGGCTGTCAAAAATAATTTATATTCCTAGGAATTTTGAATATGGACAGAAACTAGAGAAAATTTACAGAAAGGTTATTTGATCACAATTTATGTACTTGTTTTTTATTTGATAAAAACTATTAATTAGGGGGGTGTTTTTTGATGAAAAAGATAAGTTAAAGGGTGATCTATCTATCTTTAACTTGATATTTCTGATGTATTTGTTGAATATTAGTGCAGGATGAAAAATTCATGATAAATTTTCATGCACAACTACTAAAGTGATAAATTTGAAGTGTAGTCACATGCTAGAAAAAACAAGGTAAAACATTATATATTTTATTAAATCACTATTATATTATACACTATGTTATCCTATATATACTTAGAGTTGAATAATTAGAGGATCATTGATAGGAACTTATATAGTTTCACCCTTCTATTTCTATATTGTACTAGGATGTAATTTTGAGTATAAAGGGATAGAATAAGTTAGTTTATGAAAAAAATGGAAGAATAATGAAGTACAGATTATAAGACCTCACCTTAAATCATTATCTTTGCATTTATTATCAATAAGTGTGAGAATAAAAGAGGATATTTAATAAAAAATATTTACCAAGAGGTTTAACGATATTAAAAACAAATCCAAAGGGGGAGATCGAAGAGACCAAATAAGGATTGTATTTTTTGATAATAATTAAGGTTAGTATCGCAATGAAAATATGAAAATATGTATTGGGGAATATGAAAAGGATGAACAAATCTGTTTCTCATGAATTTTGGTAAGTAGAATGGAAATTTTTCTTGGTTAGAATCCCTTATATTTGATTATTGTTGAGATGAAGATCAAGTGAAAGACTTGTACTAATTATATATTCAGAGTATCATCCACGACAGTGTTAATGGAATGAGATTTTGGCTGCTAAACATGCTGATGAATAAATATTTGAATAAAATAAATAGTGATATTGAAGAACTATAATAATAAGAGTGTGAAGATATGGAAAATGTTGAATAACCCATCTAAATATTTATGTATTAATATTTGAATAATATAAATTTGTAGAGAATCCATCTATAAGAATTAATTATTCCAGAATCAATAATGAAATACAATTATATAATGGTTTGTGAAGTTGATATTAAATCTAAAATTTCAAAGGTAGTGAGGTTTATGAAATAATTTATTGATTATTTTATATACTGTAAAATATTTGAGACATAAGATGAAGGGATTGAAATTATAATGATAATTCCTATAAAAATGAATATACTTATAATATTTTTTGTGTGATTTGAGAAATCTTGAGGTAAACTGAAATAGTTCTATGGTAATTTGATCAAATTCTAGAAATTTTTATTTTAGGGTGATAATGGAAATCATATTCCAAAATAAGAGTCATTTTTTCTTTGGAGTAGAGAATTGAAAAAGGAATGAACCACATAAGAGCCATTTGGGAGATTAAAGAAATAACATAAGAGTAAATTTGTAGACTAATTAAGAGTTATTTCAACACTAAATATATAAAAAAATATGAAAATAGAAGACTCCTGACAATGTCAGAGTTATTTGGAATTTGTGTATGAGTCATCAAAGTGGAATTCTTATGCCCATATGTGTTATTATAATTTGTGTATGGTTTGATGTGAAAGTGGTTCCCCTAGAAAAAAACTTGAATATTACTTTTCAATTACTAAATCACATATATAGAGAGTAATTCATGATAAATACTTACCATAATAGTGTTTTCCATTCTGCACACACTATTTACAAGGTAATATTCTTAGATTATTTTTCATATCAATTGTTTAGAGTAGTTCCCATCTATAAAAAGAACATAGAGACACTATGAAATTAATATTAAAAGTATTTTATATGATCTAGATACATCCTAATAAATGAAAAAATATGATGTATGACTATCAAGTGAAGGTATCAGGGTGCACAATAGAAGATGGTGGGCTGAGAACTTGAAAAACAAATCATCATCAAAGTGACATAACTTCATCATCTCTGATGATTTGATCCCTGGTATAGGTCCTAGAATCTCATGTGAATTTAATAAGCACAAAATATATAAATAAACATGTACCTTATTTATTCAGCAGTGCATTCGACTGCATCTTTTCATTAGTGATAGTTTATTGAAAGATCCGAAGCCAAAACCTCTAGATTTTCCACACACACTTCATGAAACTATGTGAACATTGATCATTGAATTCCAAGTGCTATCACAAAGCTTCGATGATTCATACCACATCCCAATGATCCCCTCAACTTCAGTACAATGATCCATGAATATGTACTTGGATCGATTTTTTGATAAATGTCTTTCTCTCTCAAGGATGATGGAGGAGGAGAGAGGATCTCTCAATCCATTGGAAAATGAATTCCTCTTACCCATGGAAATGAGTTCCTCATGTTCTTATATAGTGTATTCGAAAAATACCCGGTTAGGGTTCCCATACCCCATATATCTGACATCCACTAAATAATAAATAAATAAATAAATATGTTGAACTAATTAAAACATAAATATATTTTATATTTTATACTTTTAATATATATTTAATATATATTACATGATAAAATTGAGTTATTAAATCAACTCGTAATTTTCTCTCATATTAAAGAAACCTTTAATATTAAATATAATATTCATTCATATAATATTATTCCATGTATTTACTTAAACACTTGAAAATATTTATATTAAATAAATTCAAATCAATTATTATATAATTGAATAATAATGAATTTATTTATTTATTTATGATTGATAAATCATGGACAACTCTTAGATCCCATTGTGGTCCTACCATGTCCTCTATACCTATTCATCAGAATATGGTAGAATCTTGAAAGATCTATTTTTTATGAACCACTAGGCCCTTATCTCAACAGTAGTGAATAATTTTAATAAACCAATATAAAAATTTATAGACCCATAATGCCCCCTAAAGAGACGATGAATGGTCACAGAAAAAAACAACCAACATACGTACACACACTGTGTAATATAACATCTTTGTCATATGATATATCATAAAGCATGATGCATACTTATGTCATCATACTTTCTTTTCTTTATCTTTTATTTATCTAATTGAATTGACATACCTTCAGCTAAAATGGCCATGGATTTAATGAAGGTACTGCCATTATGATCATCCAAGACAGAGATATCAATTCCTCAACTCAAAAGCGGTAAATTTTATCTTAATCATTCATCCAATGGCATACTACCAATGACACATCCAACATAAACTACCTCACCACAACTTTATTTCCACAGTTTTTTCATTGTATCAAAGTACGTGATCAAATGAAACACATTAATAATGATCTCAAGTCAGGAGACCAATACCCATATTTGTAGATAGAATAACTAATGACACCCAAAACATGTGGTGTTCTTATTAGAAGGTTTATCCTCATGATATCACCGACAAGGGATCACCAAGTGTAAAATTCATGAGAAGAAGTTTCAATTCTTATGGTCCCCCATCACCTAATATTCTAACATCAACTATGTCCAATCCGTATGATGTATCTAGACCATATGACATATATTTAAGATTAATTTTACATTATATTGAGGTTCTCATTATAGTTTGGGATCCGCTATAACCTTTTGATATGACACATTATCTAAGGAAATTAACATAAATACAAGGAATGTATAAGTGTCAATAATATTATGAAAACATTAAAACATGTATAAATTTTATCAAAAATATATACATGTAGTAGTAATCAAATTACATAACAAGTTTTGTCTACAACACCCATTTTCAACACACCCACTTGTTCTAGAGCCAACTACTAACAAGAATCAATCCACTATCTCTCACATGAGAATCATGATTCTACTGAGATATAGTTTTAGTCAGAGGGTCAACCATGTTGTCATCTATGGATACTCTACTAACTATGATTTCCCTCTCTAGGTAAAATCCCTCAAGAGATGAAACTTGAGAAGTATATACTTTTCCCTCTGGTGTAACCTACATTCCTTGGAAAGCGCAACTTACATAGTATTATCACAAAAAACTGGAATATGTTCATTACTTCTAGGAAAAATACCAATATATGAGTGGAGTGCCTTAATCTTCTTACTAACATGGTTTTCTACCTATTATTGGTATTCCTTAAACATTTGAAATGAATATGACTTATACCATATAAAGTAGATATATCCATACCTAATATAGTCACTAGTAAGAGTAATGAAGTCCGAAAACCCACCCATTTCCTCTAATAGAAATAAACCACATATGTTAGTATGAATAAATTCCAGTAATTCTATGTTTATTTCTCCCCTTGAAGAGAAGGTTTCTTTTGTAATTTTACCTTATAAACAAGAAATACATATATCCAAAGGTATCAACTTAGCTAATTCTAAATACCCTTCTTGATGTAACTTTTATAAATTCTTCTCATTTACATGGACAAGCCTAAAGTTCCATAGGTGGTTATTATATGAGTTATATTCATTAGTATTGTATTTTATTTCCATTACCAGGTTTTCAAGTTCAAGTAATTATAATCCATTATTAAGATGCACCATGCCATAACATATGATATCCTTAAAAAATAGAAAAAATTATTTCCAAACATGAAATAAAATCCCATAGTATCCAAACTTGATACTGAGATTATGTTTCTAGTTACTTAAGGTATATAATAACAATTATTAAATACAATAACCAAACCACTAGGTAAATATAGGTAATAATCTCCCACTACCAAGGCTGTTAGACTTGCACCATTTGAATCCTAGAGATCCACCTCACCTTTTGAAATCTTCTTGAATCTACTTGGTTACTATATTTGAATACAAATATGTGAGCCTCATGATTAATTTAATAACCAACTTGTAGATGAATATAGATTTCATCCAATGAAAAAAATACCTATAGTAGAATCATCACCTTGCTTCTTCTTCCCAGCTATACAGTTCTTCTTCTAGTGGACTTTCTTTCCAGATGAAAAGAAGTTAGCCTCCTACTAATTATCTACCCTCTTTATCTTTTTATTTTTTGAAGGATGGTTCCCAAGTGTATTTGACTTAGATTTAGTCTTAGTTGTCTTAGCCTTTTTCTTCCTTCTATTATTTACCATAAAGAATGAAGAATTAGTTTTATTCGTATACTTATCAACTTGGTGAACTAAAGATAAAATATATGGAAGTGGACAAATCATGTTATTCATATTATAATTAACAATAAACATTGAGGATCTTGATGGTAAAGAGGAAAGAATGAGATTAGTCACTAGTTCTTGGTTTAGTTTGAACCCAAGGGATTCAAGTCTCTAAATGTACCCTATCATCTTGAGTACATGAGATGCTTATTGATTCCCTTCTGTTAACTTGAATTTATACAATTCACTGGATATCTCATATCTTTCTTGACTTGCTTTCTACTGATATAATTCTCGAATATGGGTTAACATAATGTAGCCTAATTATCCTTATTTATTTTCTACAATTGACTGGACATATATAACAACATGATATGCTATATTTATAGTGCATCGTATAAATTATTTTTGTACTTTTACTTATCCATATTTCTATATCCCTAAGGAGGTTTAGAAGGAAATAAGGATTCCATCACATAAATCAATCTTTCTTGGTGGAGTACTATGTACAAGTGCTTATACCACTCCGTGAAGTTATGGTAAGTCAATATATATTATTTATCCAATATTGATCATAGTGACAATGTTTTGATGGTATTGGTTAGTTCTATATTTGGTATACAACAAATAAATTATTAATAGTCATTAATTCATCTTGATTACTATTTAAACATTATTGATTAATTAAATTATCAAATGTATCCCACTATTTTTTTGAACTCTAGAAAGACTCTGTACTAGAATCAAAATACTTTGTCACTCAAGTATTTTAGTGGAAAGGATCCTTGAACCTCCCCTCATAATCTACAAGCATTGGTTACGTCACTACTTAAAGATTTTAAGGTAGGAATTTTACTGGACAACTGCATTAACTCATGAATCCTTAATCTATTGAGTGATGTCTCAGCTTCAAAAATCATAAATAAGATTTACTCAATACTTGCCTCTAAAGTTTTTTCAAGCTTGATTTGGTTACTTCTTTGCTGATAACATTAGTTAAGTCAACCAATCACTCTTAAGAACTCCCTGGTAGTATAAGGTATCCTCAAATTTGGCGGACAAGCCCCCGTACACCCAGTTTTGTTCAAATTTAAATAATGGAAGGCATTAAACACATAATATTTCTATGAGGGTTTTAAAATTTTCAACAAATGTAATCCATTTATCTTAATTTGTTCATACTATATCGTTCTTCTCATAACTAAACAATAACAAAAACATTCATTGCATCTTTGTGCCTTTTATTTTTTATTATTCTATGTGTTTTTTGCAGTAAGATTCACATACATAAAATAATAAACAAAACCTAAAGGTAATAACTACCTGATTGGTCTTGAGAATGTAATATTGGTTGATCAACTTAATGGATCAACCATGAATTAAGGTAATCATACTGGATTCAAAGTTTGATTCATGGTGAAACTTGTCCTCTAATCCAGTGTGTCGACGTCTTTTCTAAGATAGAACCTCATCTTGGTGTGGTCCACATCTCATCTAGATGTCATTTTGACTTAGAGGGGTCTGCGTATTACAACATCAGCATCAAATGTACAAAAATACTCCCAAGAAGTTGAGGGGGTATCAGGAGTGAAATATAAAACTTATAAATTGTACGCACACACCCTTATACATATTTAATTAAAAATAACAATGCATAGATAGTATTAAATTAACTACTTATTACACACATCACATGAAGAAATAAATAATCAAATGAAATTATACAAATAGGCATGGGTTCCGTTAGTTTCTCGAGACAAGTTGGTATATAAAGTAATTGTACAATAAAATTAAATTGTAATAAATTAAAAAGTCGAGAGGTTAAATATATATTAGATAGATTAAAAATTTATAATAATTTACTTTGGTCAGTATACCAATTAATTTAATTTATATTCCGTAAATTAAATTAATCAACTAATTTAATTTAATAGCGAAAGTAAATTAATTATTTTAGATAACCTCACTAATATTATTTTTAAACCGATAAATTAAAATTTATTTAATTTAATTTAATATTAAAATTAAATTAATTATCCAAATTAATTTACAGTTTAATTACATTTTCTCAGGCCCAAAAAAAAATCCCATCCAAACCCATTACAAGTTGGTCTCAATCCAATCAGGCCTAGTTTGGGAAAAGCAGAAGTCATCTAGGGACATCATGGGTCATGCAGAATATCTGGGGTGGTTCCGAGTTAGGGAGATCCCTTTTGACCCATTTGGGGTGGGATTTTGTCAAACAGGACCTGATGAAGTGGGGTTACAAAACTATTGACTGTGGGAGATCATAACTCATGGAGGAGGAGCCTCAGTACCATGGCGGTCAGTGAACAGTAAATACCGATAGTAGGGTTTTCAAAGACGAAGACTCTAGTCCAAGAAGGGGTATCTGATGGCTATAAAACCCCTAGGGGGTAGTGCCATGTGGGATCTAAAGAGCAGTGTCAGGTATCCTACAGTGGAGGGTGAGTCTGCATAGGGTCGCAGTCCACTAAGGCTGGGGAGGGTTTTGGTGTGCCATCTGAAGATGATGGCATGGCCGTTGTGACCTAACATCGACAAGGAGTTAGCTCGCAAGGCTATGCTAAGTTGGTTAAGGTATATGGATGGGTGACAGTGGAGGTAACGACTGAGCTGAGCTGGTGCTGTACGGGAATCCGTGGGGAAAGGTTCCCAGTCATGAGGTGGTAGGAGTAAGAGGCGACCGATAAGAGGGGAATCTTACACAACAAGAAAATAAGTTTTTTAATAGATTTTATGATTAAAAAATAGTATTGGTTAAAATTATTTTAAAAAATATGCCTTAAAGGTGGCATTTCCAATGCCACCTTCCACCCCCATGCTGCCATTGTCCTGGATCGATGACATGGAAAATGCGGCGGGGGGATTCCACCTTTCCCTTAGTTTCCTATGAAAGGGAAGCCCTCATCTCCTCACTTCAATTTTTCCCCATCTCTCTTAAATCCACTGTGTCTCTCTCTAAAAAAAATTATTTTCCATGTGGTGGAGTCAGTTATTCAAAAGAAGGAGGTTTTTTGTGAATCATCATTTAGAGGTATTTTTTTATTTAATATAATATTTTTATTTATTTAATTGAATTATTATTTTTCTAAATATTTCATTTTTAAGTAGTTTAGTTAGTTATAAATATTTTCTTTTTTATTTTTTTAATTATAAAGTTTGGAATTATAATTATTATTAGTAATTATTAAGTATATATTAAGTATTGATTATGTATAGATTATGTATACAATAACTTATGATTATGTATTGTGAAATTTTGGTAGCGTAATGGTTATGTTGTTCTCTAAGAAATAAAATACCTATTTGGATACAAATAAGTGGATTTGGCTCTGGAGCAAATGGACCTGGGCGTAAAACCCCAAAACACCACTTTGAGCTAGACTCGAACGAGAACTGGTGCATAACAACGGGTCTTGCTGCACTCCTAGTTTGAAACTCCCGGGGGATATGATTAAGATGATTCACATTTTCTTCATAAAATAATAAAATACCTAAGAAGAGAAAGATCAAATTAGTATATTTATCAATGATAAAATGATAATTATCATGTTATGGAATGAAATGGATAAGGGAAAAGTCATTAAATAACAAAATTTATTATTAGTAATTGAATTATGTTTATTCAGTTTTAAAGATGTTAGTAGTTTAATTAGTTATATATAGTTTAGAAATAATAATTATTGTTAGTAATGATTAATTATAGATTAATTAATGATAAATTAAGATTAAAAATGAATACATATTATTAGTTAATTATAATTAACGAATGAATATAATATGATTATTGATTAAAGAATAAATAAATAAATAAAGAATAACTTAATAATGATTAACTAGTCATTAAAGAACGATTGATTAGTTAAAAAATATAATAAGAAACATTAGTATCATTATTTAGGATAGAACAAGATGTTATAAAATATTAGTATCCTAAAGATTATATAGTTTAGAGGTAATAGGTTTTATTAGTAATGATTAATTGTAGATTAATTACTGAATAAGTTAGGATTAAAAGATGAATACATGTAATGGTTAGCTAATAATACTTATCATTCATAAAATGATAATTATGATTTTATAAAATGAAATGGATAAGAAATAACACATTAAATTACACATGAAAGTGTTACTACATACAATAAATATCTTGACATTTTTCAATTAAACCTGGTTTGGATGAGATGAGCGTGACTTTGGAAGTGAGGTAAAATCTAGTTTATTTTTATTTGGTAGCTTAATGATGTCATCTAAGGATATTTACTTAATAAGTTATGTACATACTTGTAGAATATGTTATTAAGCTATAAAATAAAAATTAGGTGGGTTTTTTCTCACTTCTGATGTTAGGCTCATATCATCTAAACCATGTTTTGTTGGAAAATTTTGGTATTTTTTCTATGTTGTAAAACATTCATGTGTAATTTAATGTGTTTGTTCTTCTATATTATAGAGTGAGTAAATAATTATTAACTAATGATTAACAAATAATTAAATAATGATTAACTAATGATTAACTTAGTAATGATTAACTAGTGATTAAAGAATTATTAACTTAGTAAAAACTATACTAAGAGACATTTGTATCATAGTTTAGGATATACGTTTTTTTTAAATTTTAGTATAATAAATATTATATAGTTTCTAAATAATAGTTATTATTATAAATTATTAATTAATAAATAACATAGGATTAAAAAATGAATCCATATAATGATTATCTAAAGATACTTATGATCATATAAAGTTAAATAAAGAAGAAAAAACACATTAAATAACACATGAATGATTTATGACATACAATACATTCATTTAAATTTTTCAATAGAATGTGGTTTGGATGAGATGAGTCACATTTCTTACTTGAGGTAAAATGCAGCTTATTTTAAATTGGTAGCTTAATAACATATTTGAAGGATATGTACTTCACTTTTGAACATTCAAAAGTTTTTGTCCTTCTAATGACATCTAAGATGAAATATAAGATATTTCATTAGAATTTATAGTTATTTTGAATATTAAAAAGTGAAGTGTATATATTTCTAATATGTTATTAAGATGTTAATAAAAAATAAGTAGGATTTTACCTTATCCAAAATGAGACTCATCTCATCCAAACCACATTTTATTAAAAAATGTCAATGAATTAATTGAATGTTATAAATAATTCATGTGTTATTTAATGTGTTTTTTCTTCTTCATTTAATTTTATATGATCATAATTGTCATTTTCTCAATGATAAATAAACTAATTTGATATTTCACCTTCTTCTTACCTAGATTTTTAAAACGTTCTATGACTTATATTTTAATAAACTTTTATATAATGAAACATTACTAGCATATTTTAGGGTATTAATTGGAATCCTAAAATTAAATTATAATAAATATTATATGGTCAACCATCATTGTTAATATTTATTACACTATCATAATTTTTATCAAAGAAACATTTTTGACGTAGAGAGTCATGTTTTCTTATGTGTACTTATATGAGGAGGTTATTCAAACCAAGGAAGGAGATTATTAAAGTACACAACCAACAATAGTGGTTAGTACAGCTGATTGTGTAACCCTAAGTGACCTTTAAGAGAGAATTTGTGGTTCCTTAAATCTGGGACCCAATCAAGAGATCAAGTCTATGAGGTATAGATATTTTCAATTCTTGGAAACACTATGGAATCTAGCTTGTCCATTGGTTACTGACGCATAGTGGGTCCAAGAAATTAATTTATTTTGTCAACAGTAATATGGTACCATGATAGATTTATCTATTGATGTTTCTACGGTACAACAAAAAATTCCAGTTGTACGAAGACGTAGACATAAAAGAGTGGTTAAGGATAGTCTGCCTTATAAAATTGAGCTTATTATAAATGATATAGTAGAGGAAAACCTAGATGATATCCGGGATATACATGTCAATCTGACTTCTGATGAGGAGTTTTAAAATGATGGAAAATATGGTGACAAAAATCCCAATGAGGAGGGACCAGTGGAAGTTAGGGAAGAGGTTTCAAGAAATAATTTTTTTTAAAACATCCTCGACCTATAATAAATCATCCAACACTCTTTGTATCTTGTTCAGAAGCAATGAAACATGTTCCTGAATTCAAAAATAATGTTCTCACACCAGCAACTGAGTTCACCGTAGTTGTAACAGATAGGTTTAGTGAGCTGGAAAAAACCTTATATGTTGGAAGGAATTTTCTAAGTAAGTATGAATTAAAAATAATGCTAAATAGATTTCACATTAAGAGGCACTGCAGTTATATAGTTCACAAATAATGCCGTAGAAAATTTGTCATTTGGTATGAGAAGTATAGGTATGATTGTATATTTCTCTTGAGGACGATTCCAGACATTGAATTTGGAGGTTGGAGAATCTCAATGATTGAAGTAGCTCATACTTTCATTCAGCCAATCCTGACACAAGATCATACCTCATTGGATGAATAATTTGTGTCTTCCATTATTGTTGATATGATTATGGAATTTCAATATGTTCTGATAGCCCTTTTATAAGAAAGGATACAAAAAAAAATTGGTTATAAGATTTTTTATAATAAGGCATGAATGACGAAACATAAAAAAAATTTTGAAGGTCTATGGTGATTGAGAAGACTCATATCATGTGTTACCTCAATTTATAGCCATATGGAGGCATAAAAACCATGTTGTCTTCCATCTTGACACAAATGAACATGTGCCTCATGATAACTAACTTGATTTATCTTGTGTTCAATTGCATCGGTTGTTTTGGGAGTTCTTCCCATGTATCTTTGGATTTCATTTCAGCAAAAAAATCATTTAGATTGATGGAATTTTACTATATAGAAAATAAAAGGTAATATTGTTGATTGTGGAACCTAATATGGAAACTGTTCACCTATTCTTCTTGCCTTTTCCATTATAGAGAAAGAAAACTATAAATCATGGAGTTGGTTTTTGGCATGTATCAACATCTATTTCACCAACATTTGGGGTGTTTGTTTGATATATGATCACTGTTGGGAAATTAATGATGCAATAAATGTGGATATTGATACATGGAGATACCCAAATTCACATCATTGGTTCTAAATTAGACACATTTCTCGAAACAAGCATAAACAATTCCACAATGAACCGATGATGAAGGCAATTGCAAGGCTTGGTACGCATTGTATTTGTTATTTTTTACTATTTCAACATAATGATAAAATGAAATTATTTGAAATATCACAAATTATGTGTAGCATATGTGTCAGATAAACGGTGGTTTTAAGAACGTTTCGAACAAATACCCCATTCCTAATCAAGATGTTTATGATTATATGATGCATATTTCAAAAGAAAAATGGACATTGGCATATGATGGGAGACGAGGTATAGACACATGACCAAAAACATTGTGGAGTGAATCAATGATGTCTTCAAATGGCTTCAAAATATACCTGTAACTGCTCTAGTTCTGAATACATTATATCATTGTGTGAAGTACTTTATTGATAGACAAAAACTAGTATCATACGAAATATAGCAGGGGCTAAGGCATGGAAGAAACTTTCAATGAGAGATTGAAAAGAATATTTAAGAAGGTTCTGATTATCATATTTCCCTTTTTCGATGAGAATACTCTAAATTTGATGTTCAAGAGCATTCAGACCCCATAAAAATCACATTGGTGAAAAAATGGTGGTATTACTGTAAACGAGGCAATGTCAGTGTGGAAACTTTTAGGCCTTATGGCTTCCATGCACACACGCCATCGTAGCATGTGCCTCTGTGAACATATCAACATAAGTATATGTTGATCCAGTGTACTAGATGAACACTATTTCTAACTGGTATGTTGCACCATGGATGCCTATTTTGGAGTTTCGTTATTTCACAATGCCCGACGGCCAGCCGATAGTGTTACCTGACATCAATCAGTTTTTTCCTCATGGGAGACCAAAGGCCAGTAGGATGACAAATGAGATGGACTTGCCTCAAGAACAAGGGAAGAGTTTGAGATGCACCATATTTCATCATGAAGGTCATAACCAAAAATTATTCCCTAGCATTGTTGGGTAGAGTTCACACTCTCAGCCACAATGATGTATTGTCTTCATTATGAGATTACCATATTGTAAATTATATGTTGGTATCTCTTCCTTTATCCTTGGTTTTCTAAACCCCAAAACCCAAAATCATAACACTAAACCCAAAACATCTTCCCTATACCGTAATATTAAAATTCTAAACCCTATACTTTAAAACCTAAACCCTAACCCAGAATTCATAAACATAAACCCTAAAACGTTACAAAAAATCCAAAAACCTAGATAAAAAACTCAATATCTGACACCCTAATCTCTAAATCCTAAAACCTAAATGATGAACTGTAAAGAGAAAAAAATCTTCCCTTTACCTTGGGTTTCAATATATTATGTGACTGATATTTTAATAAAATTTTATATAACGAAATAGTAGTATCATATATTAATGTACAAGAAAATGTTATAAAATTTAAGTATAATTAAGATTATATGATCAAACATTATTTTCAATATTAGTTACACTATTAGAATCATGAATAGAGTCAGGTTTTACCTATGTGTACTACTATGGGGGGGTTATAAAATCTAATAAAGGAGCTTGTTAAATTACACAACCAACAATAGAGGTTAGTACAACTGATTTTATAACACTAAATAAAATTAAAGAAAGAATTTGTGGGAAATGAAGCACGACGTAGGAGGAATAGTGACAATGACAAGGGTGATGGAATGAGTTTACATAATTACCATCATCGTTGCCACCGTTCCTCCTGTGTCAGGGTTCATTTACCACAAATTATTTCTTGATGTTCATTTTTTGTTACAAAATCACCTTTACTTGTGACAAAATATTCATGAAACATACCAGCCTATGGATAGTCATACATAAATTACAAATCACAACAATTTCTAATAAACATCTACATAACAAAGAATATATATATATATATATATATATATATATATATATAAAACCATATCTTATAAAACAATTTTTTTCTAGTTAAAAGCATATCTAAACCACACGTTAGTAATATTGTTTTAAAAACATGAAGACATTCCCATTTATTTTGGTAAAAATGAATTCATAAAACAACATGAATAAACATGGAATGTATTTCATTCTACAAGTCAAAAAATTCTACTGACCATAATGTTATATTTATATTTTACACTTATGAATCATTTCATTTATTTATATGCATATGGATGATAATATACTACTCACTCAGTAGCTTACCCATATTTTTCAGGTCGTGCTATATGGTGGTGCATATAGATTGATCTTGGTTCTTCGAGCACATCATTTTCATCACAGGGGCCCTAAATATGCCATTAGACCATACTTGCACTGTGATGGATTCTATTGCATTACCATATCAGATTTCACATTTTTAGACCATCACCTTTTTGCTTCCCTCATAGAGAGGTGGAGACCAGACACACATACATTCCACCTGCCTGAGGGAGAGATGAACATCACCCTCTAGGATGTTGTAGTGCTTCTCAGTATTCCTATCTAGGGGAGGCTTGTTATTGGACCCGGTCATGCATCTTGACCTGACCATGCTCAGCGATTGTTAAGCATCAAAATTTTTTCCGATCACAGGGCTATAGATGGAGCATCAATATCTATGCCTTGGTTAGAGGTGTATATTTCACATTTATCCAATGATGTTGATGAGAATACTATCAAGCATTATGCTCGTGCATATATATTATAGCTCACTAGAGGGACCATGTGTACTGATCACTTAGGGATGCATGCACACATGATGTATCTACCCCTACTAGAGGACTTTTATTGGGCTGCGACATACAACTCGGGATCAGCCTGCTTGGCATACACATACATAGAATTATGCATCCTATCCCATAGGGATTGAATAGGTTTTTGGGGATGCATCATCCTTATTCAGATGTGGGAATGGGAGCGCATCCTCCCATTCCACCCTAATCTTACTGGTCTGCAGATTGAGATGGAGGTGCTGCATGATGTTCTGCATGGACGCTAGTATGATCACTCATTTTTATTGGTTTCTGATGCTATTAGAAGTTATTGAATTTATTTTCTAATTATTTTTCACTATCAATGTTGTATTTTATAGGTGGTGTCCGTGACACAATTTTGACGCGGTTATAAGACACCATTTGGGAATATATCTACTCTATTTGGACTATCTCTTTCCTAACCAGGTATGTGTATACAATCTATCACTATCTAAAAAAATTATTAATAACATCAATTTTGGTTTTTAGTTGAATGTTTTTTTGAAAAAGGCCACAAGTCATTTCAGATTTTGTAGCTTCCATTCTGGAGTATTATGGACCAGTTTCTACCATACTGCACTATTGGGATTAAGGATGTTATGGTTGTAGTTCCCCTCATTCACATCCATATTATTGAGTGGAATCAGTATGACAAAGTTATGCACCAGTTTTTTTGTGCTCAGCCGATTCTATTGCCACTGAAATAGATAGAGTGGATATATGGGATGAAGCTGAAAGGGAGGCAAGATGAGAACTAGGGCCGAGAACATGCCTGCTTTCTCGAATGCTAGTGAAGGTGTGTAGAGTTTCATATTCAGGGCATACCTACGAATCAATTCTTTCTTTTATATAAGGTTGAGTATGAGCCATGGCATAGACTGAAGTCTATACTGTATCTTACCCGACACAGTAAAGAGATGTAGAGGATGTTAAGTCAATAAATTTCCATTAGTTTTTTTATTGAACTATTTTATAAATCATTTTGAATATTTTTACAAGGAATGAAATCAGAGCATCTTATTAGAATGAGTGATGAAGGGGAGGAAGGGATCTTTAGCCGGACATCCATCCATGCTGAAGTGCTGGAGATGAGGGTATCTTTTCAGGCACTTTCTGAGAGCATCTTTGAGCATCTAGCATGGAGAGAGGAGGTTCCTGCCACATAGGAACATCCTATAACAGCTGCGGGTGCTGAGGATCCATGACCATAGTGACATAGAGAGCGTCGTGCTACATGTGAGGCCTCACCTATTGTACATGCAGAGATCAACCCTCTAGTAGTCCAGCCTTAGCCGATTCAGGATGTGTCTTAGGTGGCATGGGATCCATATTTCTTGACAAGATATTCTCGTTTCTCTAGATCTTGGGGTCTAGATCCATCACAACCTTGGGGTCCAAATCCATCACAGCCTTGGGGTCTAGATCCATCACAACCTTGGGGTCCATATCCCTCACATCCTTGGGGTATAACTCCATTGTAGGCTTAGTTCTCCACTGCGATGATGATAGGTCCTTCAACCACCCTAGTGAGAGAAAGATTAGGAGGGCAGTACGAGATGTAGTTGACATATCCTCCCACTGACACATAGGTGGAGGATGTAATAGTTGATGTTTCAGTTACCAAGGATCATCCATATCTATGTCATCATACTCCACAACAAACTCAACGTGAAGGTCCTATTCTCAGACCACCAAGTGGGATCGAATCTCCTCTCCATATACATAAACATTGATTATACATGTTCATTTGTATGTTTTATGTCTATTAAAATGAAAATAATATGATTAATATCATTCTTTATCATATGTTTATCCAATATTTTTATTTTCATTTATATCTTAGACATAGTTTATATTTTATAGCTTTCAAAGTAGACTACTTGAAATATAGGAAAATTATTAAATTTTTAAGTTGTTAACTTTAAAATATTATAAAATATATAGTATAAAAAAATATAAATAAAATTCAAAATATATCCTAAACATCATAAAATTTGTTGAAAATAATGAGTTCCATAAATAAAATAAATAAATAAAAATGAAAGGAATGTAAGAAAAGTAACTCATAAGTGAGATAGAAAAGGAGGAATGTCTAGGAGGATCCAAATACACCTACTTGAATTCGAAACCCTATAAAATATAAACTATAAAACCCACATATATATATATATATAATTTAAAAATTCAACTACTTTTTTTATGTTTAATCAATGTTTAAAATTTCATTCATATTGGTCATATAGTTTGTATTTTATAGACAAGGAAAGTCACGTACTTGAAACATTTTTAAGTTTCAAATATGTGGATTAGAAATATTATAAATTATTTTTCATCAATTTTTTTGAAGAAATTATATTTATTTTTGACTACTTGTTATATGTTTAATCAATTTTTAAAATTTCATTCATATTGGTCTTATAGTTTATATTTTATAGGCTAGAAAAGTCACATACTTGAAACATTTTTAAGTTTCAATTAAGAGGATTAGACAGCTTATAAATTATTTTTCATCAATTTTTTTTAATTTTTTTAATTTTCTACTTCTTTTTATATGTTTAATAAATTTTTAAAATTTCATTCATATTGTTTTTATAGTTTATATTTTATAGGATAACAAACTCACGTACTTGAAACATTTTTAAGTTTCGAGTAGGTGGATTAGAAAGTTTATAAATTATTTTTCATCAAAATTTTTAATAATTTATATTTATTTTAAACTAATTGTTATATGTTTAATAAATGTTTAAAATTTCATTCATAGTGGTCTTATAGTTTATATTTTATTGGCTAGAAATGTTTGGTGCTTGAAACATTTTTATGTTTCAAGTAGATGGATTAGAAAGTTTATAAAGTATTTTTTATCAATATTTTTTAAGAAATTATTTTTATTTTAAAATAAATTGTATATTTTTAATTTATTTTTAAAATTTCATTTTTATTGTTTTTATAGTTTATATTTTATATTCTAGCAATGTTACATACTTGAAACATTATTAAGTTTCAACTAGGTGGATTAGAAATCTTATAAATTATTTTTCATCAAAATTTTAAAAAAAATTATTTTTATTTTAGACTACTTGTTATATGTTTAATCCATGTTTAAAATTTCATTCATAATGGTCTTATAGTTTATATTTTATAGGATAGAAAATTAATATACTTGAAACATTTTTGAGTTTCAAGTAGGTGGATTATAAAGCTTATAAATTATTTTTCATCAAAATGTCTTAAGAAATTATTTTTATTTTCTAATACTTGTTAGATATTTAATCTATGTTTAAAATTTCATTCATATTGGTCTTATAGTTTATATTTTATAGGATAGAAAAGTCACGTACTTGAATCATTTTTAAGTTTCAAGTAGGTGGATTATAAAGCTTATAAATTATTTTTCATCAAATTTTTTTAAGAAATTATTTTTATTTTATGCTAATTTATATATTTTTAATACATGTCTAAAATTTAATTCATATTGGTCTTATAGTTTATATTTTATAGGATAGAAAAGTCATGTACTTGAAACATTTTAATGTTTCAAGTAGGTGGATTAGAAATCTTATAAATTATCTTTCATCAACAATTTTTAAGAATATTTTTTTAGAATACTTGTTAAATATTTAATCGATTTTTAAATTTCTTTTATATTGGTCTTATAATTTATATTATATAGGCTAGAAAAGTCACGTACTTGAATAAGAGATAAATTATGCTAAAACATTTTGTTTTATTTATATATATATATATAAATATAAAATAATAATAATAAAAAATTAAATTTTTCAATATATAAAAAATAACAATTAAAATAGAAAAAAATATTGTTTTAGGGAAGAGATTACATTGGTGATTCCACCTTTATTGTGTATATTTAATAATATTTTTAACCTATGTTGTTTTTAAAAAAATTCTAAAAACCTATTAAAAAAACACGCAAGCAAACCCACCCATAGAATTTATTATTTTTAAATTTTATAAGGTGCTTGATAGGGAAGTAATATACTTGAAACCCATTTTTTTGACTTTTCATAAAGGCTATAAATAACCTTTATTAATGTTTAATTAATTAAAATTATTTTTATTCAAGCTTCCAAGAGAAGAAAACCCTTACAAGGAAAAAGATAATCCTGGCCAGTGGATCTGAAATCATATAATACTGATAAAATATAGACAAGAAATGGATTTTTCAAAATAAAATCACAAATAAATATTAAGTTATACCATTCTTTAATTTTTAACAGTCAACAGTTTCATTTTCGATCCATAAATTTATTTTAGATGTTCATAAATTGGCCATCTAAAAGCCGATCAACATGCGGTCAATTCTGTTAGAACTTATTTTAATACTCTATACTTAATTGAATGAAAATTAATTTTTAATTATCATAGAAAATTCATTAAATTTCAATGATACCAATTGAAGTTATTAGGGCACACAACAGAATCCGGTAGGCTGAGAATTTAAAAAAAAATCATTATTAAAGTGATGTAACTTCATCGTCTCCAACAATATGATCTCCGATATAGTTTTGAGGATCTCATGTAAATTTAATAAGCACAAAATAAATAAAAAATATTTTTCTTTTTTGATTTGGTGGCATGTTTGATTATAACTTTTCACTAGTGATCACTAATTGAAGGATCTGAAGCTAAACCCCACTAGATCATCCACACACACTTCAAGAAACTATGCAAATGTTGATCGTTGAATTCCAAGTGCTAGCGGAGAGCTTTAACGATCCATTTTATATCATAATGATCACCTCAAATCTATTCCTACAAACTATGAAGGCATCCTTTAATCTATTTCTTGAATGATGTCTTTCTCTCTCAAGGACGTGGTAGGAGGATAGAGGAGCTCTCAATCCATTGAAAAATGATCTACCCTTACCCATGGAAATGAGGTACTCATGTACTTATATAGTGGATGTGAAAAATACCCAGTTAGGGTTCCCAACTCTCGTATATCTAAAATCCATTAACTAATTAATAGGTAAATAATTATGATGAACTTACTGCATCATAAATACTATTTATATTTCATAACATACTTGTAACATATATTAAATATATATAATGTGATAAAACTAAGTCAATATCTAAACTTATAATCCCCTATTATAATAAATGAACCTTTAATATTAAATATTATATTCGTTCATATAATATTATTCCATGTATTTACTTAAACACTTGTAAACATTTTTATTATATAAATCCAACTCAATTATTCTATACTTGAATAATAATGAATTTATTTATTTATCAGTGATCGATAAATCATGGACAACTCTCAAACCCCATGGTTGGTCCCACCATGTCCTATATAACTATTAATCAGAATATGGAAGAACATTGAAAGATCTATTGTGTGTGGCCTTCGAGGACCATATCTCAATAGTAGTGAATAATATTCATAAACTAAGAGAAAAATATTACAACCCATCATGACCCCTAAAGAGATAAGGAGTTGTCATAAAAATGAAAACCAACACACACACACACACTGTGTAATATAATCTCTTTGTAATACGATATCTCATAAAGAAAGATTCACATTTGTTTTATCATCCTTTCCTTACTTTGTTATTTGTTGATCTAACTGAACAAACTTATTTTCGACTACCATGCCTGTGAATTTAATGAACATGCAACCATTCTGATCAACCTGGCTAGATTTATCACTTCCTAAACATAGAAGTGACAAATTCTATCTTGATCATTCAGCTAATGTCACAACACCAATGATACACCCAACACAAAATACCTCTCCACGACTTCACTTCTATGGTTTTTTCATTGCATAAAAGTCTGCAATCAAATGTAACACAGTGGTAATGATCTCATGCTAGGAGATAAATGCACATGTTTGTTGATAGGATCAAAATATGAAACCCAAAACATGTGGTGTTCCTATTATAGGGTCTATCATGATGATACCATCTACTATAGGTCACCCACCACCACAAATGTGGGAAATGGAAGCGCTCAATTTTTATCAGTGCTAATCCGAAAGAACTGATAAAAGGGGACTTTTATCAGTGCTAGAAAAAAGTACTGATAAATCCACCCTTTATCAGCGCTAATATAAGCACTAATATAATTATTTAATAGAAGATATTAATAATATATATATATATAAATAGTTTAATTATGTTCAAAAATAATGTTTATATGCATACATTAAATATAAAATTCATGTTTATTATGTTTATGTTTTATTTCTGTTTATTATATTTATTAGTTTTAGTTATATATTTATTATTTATTTATTATATTATATGTTTATAATATTATATATAATTTTTTAATATATATATATATATACAAAAACTTATTAAATATATATTTAAATAAATTTATGTTTCCAAATGAATGTTTCAATTGATGCATACATTCATATTCTCATGAATATGTTCATTGTGTACCCTAATGTTGGCCATATATACTATAGTACTGTACTTGGCGTATTCATTCATTTTCTATATATATAAATATTTATCTTCTCATAAATAATTAAAATAACAATAAATATACTTAAATAAACAATAAATGTATTTATTATATTTAAAAATATAAATATTAAGTTATATATAATTATATAATTTTTAAATATAGTATATATAATTATAATTATATATAAATAATTAAATATAAATATGTTTAAATAATTATATAATTAAAAAATACTTTTTTAAATGATAAATATATATTTATGAATACCTTTTGAATATATTTATTTATAAATATATGTCTTTAATGAACACACACACACACACAGAGACATATATTTATATATATTCAAATACTTATGAAATTATAATTAAAATCAATATACCAATTTATATATATAATTATAATTATAATTTTAAAATTATAAATATATAAATTAAATAATAATATATACATTAATACAAACGTTAATATATATATATATATATTTAATTATAATTTAAATTATTAAATTCTATTAAATATATTAATTATATATATTTATAAAATTATAAATGTAATAAATATATGGGTGATAATTTTATAATTATGAATAAATTGTATGTTTTATTAGTGCTAAAAATCACTGATAACGACATGTTTTATCAGCACTTTTAATTTTAGCACTGATAAAACACACTTTTATCAGTACTCATAATAGTGTCACCAGGTTTTATAAATAAACTCTAAATTTATCCTCCTTCCTCACACCCCTCAAGCTCTCATGGAAGTCAATCCATATCGCCACCGCTGCTGCCTCCTCTCCTCCCTCCTCTCTTGCCTCTTCCTCCTCCTCTGTTGCTGACTCCTCCGCCACCACGAACTGAGCTTCGTCATGTGACTCTACTCTACCACACCTCTCCTGCACCAGTGGCTCTCCATCGTCCTCTCCTTCACCAAAGCTCTCCTCCGCCACACCTCTCCTCTACCACGCCTCTCCTACACAGTAAAATCACCTCTGCCACGGGTTGAACCACACCTCCATGATTAGTTTTCTCCTCTTTATCATTGCATTCACTTATTATAGTTTGATATTGATGGTGATGTTGTGAATTGTATGGGATAAATTCCCCATTGAAAATCATGGCCATTGGTGGTCCTTGTTTGTGCACTAAATGATAATATGATATATTATATCATTAATTAATTCTTCATTCATGGTATTCTTTGTTATGTTTTATAACTGTTCTCCATCAAGATTTTTTGTTTTATATATTTTATTACCAATAAAGATTTATTTTCAACACCCTTCCAAAAAGTGATACCTCTTAAATGTGATATTCAATATGGGGAATTTGGTTGATCTTTAATTCTAAATACTCTAGAATTATCTTCTCCTCTAGTTATATTTGGTAAAATTCAATTTGCCTATATGATATTTTGAATTAGTTGATTTAAAAATATTTAATGCATTATTGGTTTTCATCATGGTTATTTTAAAAAATTCAAAATGTTTTTCCATACATTCAAAAATAAAATTTTTATCATCCACTATTATTTTTTTATTACTCTTATGTATTTATAATAATTATATTATTAAATATTCATTTTAAAATTAAATGTCTTCAAAGTGTTTCCACTTCTTTTATAGAAAAAATTATATTTTTTTATGTTTATATTATAAAAATTATTTTTAAAAGTAAAAGTATTCAATGTATTTCAACTTCATTTACTAAAACTGTTATACATTACTCAAGTTTCCATTATTGATGAATGTTTTTAAATGTCAAATTTATCAATGTATTTTTACTTTATTTATTTAATATATTATATCTTTTTCAAGTTTGAATGATTAAGGATTCTATTAAAATTATACATTTATAAAGTATTTTTATTTATTATTCTTAAAACCTTTGTGTCTATTTAATAACATTTTATTAGGAAGTATTAATAATAATGATTCAATATTAATCTATTTCCCTTCAAAAAATTAAATATAATTTTCACTTCAATGATTTAAAACTTTTTGTGAAAAGGTTTGTATTTTAACTTATATTTATCATCTTTGGATTGTTTTCCATGTAGTGATATTTTAGTCACAATTTTTATATTATTATAATATACTTTATTTTTAAAAATGAGAATTATAATATTCTATGATTTCTTAAGTTCATGTTATGTGACTTTTCTTGAATTATTTAAGAAAACAATTATTTTTCCATTTCAGGAATGCTTCCCACTCTTTATCCATTATATCCCCATCTCTATTCTCTTCTCTACTTCCCAGAGGTTTCTTCTTATCCCAGGAACTAAAATTAATTTTTCATGAGGATTTAGGGATTTAGGTTTTTTGAGTGTTTTTAATGGAAGGTGACTTGTTTTTCTTTGGTTACCATTAAGTTTAAACTAGATATTTCTTTTCTCTTCCTTTGTTTTATAATTCATGGAATTTGTATACTTTATAAATTTATTTTCAATTAAAGGATAATAATGTATGGGTTCATAGGTGAAATTATACATTTATTTATTAAATTATTAGCTTGGCATATGGGGGTTTTCATAAGAATTTCATGTACCATTTTAAATGAGATTAATTCTCATAATAATAATATTTGAAAAGGTTCATAGGGTAATTTAAATGTTTTTATATTAAATTTAGGTCTTATTCATTTTTTAGTTTTTCAAAGGCATTTTCCATGTTCATGGAGAATGTTTTAGAAAGAAAAATTTATTTTTTTTATGTTCTTCCAAAATCATTGAAATGATGAGACTTTAAAGAAGGGGAGTGAGAATCTACATACTAAGTTGGTTTTAATGTTAGGAAACATTTTTCACTTTAAAAAGTAAATGGTTTATTTATTAGGTGACCCTCAATGATTTCCCCTGTACTTGTTTCACCAGTTATGGGTTATTGATTATTTTTTTTAACGGTTGGGGCTGAAGCCTCATTTTTATTATTAAAGAAAAGAAAGAACCTCTTTAACTGGGTAGAGGGAGACCCATTACATAACGCATAGGCCCAGTGGACATTTTTCCCATTACATAGCCCGTAGGCCCAAATTTTAGGCGCAAGACCCATTCTGTGAATAGTACTGTTACAGTACCCACACTGCTAAGTACCGCATAGTACTTGTCGCCGCTACAGTTCCCCTGCCACAACAACAGTTCCCCTGCCACCACTATAGTGTCACCATTGCAAGAGTATCTCGACTGCTACAGTAGCACTACAGTGCTGCTACAGTACCCTACACCCCATGGGTTTTGAACCCGCATTTTTCATGTAGAATTATGGGGTGCTTACCACTATGCCAAACCCCAACTACTTGGGTTATTGATTATTTATATGATGGATATGTGATATGAAAAGGGTATGGTATATGTGATGGTGTTGGATGTGATGTTCAAGACACTTTTTTAATAATTATCTGGATTTCCTTATCACCTCCATGGTTGTTAGATTATGGTAACTTGGGGGTCTAGGTGGGAGGTCTTGATTCATGCTACCCTAGTTGGTTCACACACTTCTATGGCCCCCTAGTTGTGTTTAAGACATGTCTAGTGGGAAGGTTCCATTATGATGAGTTAAGTTTGGTTTAATTGGGTGGATCATGTTATTATTGGATGAAACATATATCAGATGTTGGTCCATGTAGTTGTAGTTCCGTTTTGGATCGTCACACACTAGTACCTAGGGTATATCCCATTACATTTTGTTCCTTGATCGGTGGTTATATATAGAGGATTAAATTATTATATTGATTACATTCAACTTATGATTATTTTCTTAGTGTAACTATTAATTTTGTTTTTCTACTATTATATTTTTCCTTGATCACAAGGTTATCTTCTTCATTGGGAATTTATTTTATCTAGTTGATATGGGTTCTTTATGATATAATGAATGTTTTATTTTCAAGTGGAAAAAAACTTACATATTATGAGATGGGTAGTACCTATATTTACCACCGATTCATTGGGTAAAAGATTATATATCGTGATATTTAAATGTTATGTGAATAGGTTAGTAATTCTATAGGTCCAAAAAGGGTGAATGTGATTTCCTTAAGCAATACTCATAATAATACATGTGAATAAATTTTAAAGTTACTATCTTCATGGGTGAGTGTGATGGTGTTGATCTATAATCATAAATTTAAATTTGAATATGGTTTTGAGTAACCAGTGGGGGGTTAAAACACTGAAATAGGAGTTCACCCACCAGTGATGGATTGATCAGTCTATAAGGTTGATGTGAGGAACACTGAAAACTAGTTATCAGAGCAAGATAGTGGGTGTCATGAGACATATAAGGCATACAAACATCAATTATTTGTAATTTATAGACTGAGGGAAGTGACAATGGAATCTAGTGATTTTTAGGGGTTCACTTTTAAAATGATACAAGTGTTTTAAAATGTTTATTAAAAAGTTATATGTCTTAAACAAACCCTTTTTTGGTTTTAAATTGATTTAAAATGGTTTAAAAAAAGAATTGGGGTTTTGAGAAAGGATTTTGGGAACTAATTTATTTATTTAAAAAAGGGTTTGTTATTTTAAAGATGAATTTGTGTAAATGGTTTGTTTTTTAATGAGATTTCTACTGTGATTTTATAAATAATTTTCAAAGGAGATTTAAATTATATAACTTTATTTGCCTTGATTATTTTTTATATCTACATTTTGTGTATTTATTTTGTTAAATATTAATATCAATGAATCAAATAATATGGATATTCATAAAGAATGGATGGATGCCAATCGTCTGACAAAATAGTATGAAGATGGAGTGAAAGAGTTCATCATGTTTTCAAAAGATCATGAATATGATCCTTCTCAAATCGTTTGTCCATGTTTACTCTGTTTATATTCAATAAAAGTTAGTCCAGAGGAGTTGGAAGAACACTTGATATGTCATGTAATAGATTGAACTTATAAATGTTGGAATAAACATGGGGAAAAAGAAAATGTATCTAGTGAATGGGATAACACTGTGTTTTATGGATCATTTGATATGATTACACACGTGGACAATGAAGAAAACCGTATCAAGGATGTGATTATAGATGTTCATGATGATGAAGATTGTATTAAGGAAATGAAAAGGGTAGTTGAAGATGGACTACTTGGTTTCCCAAAATTGTCTGATCATTTAAAGAGTTATGAAAAGAAACCATTGTATGATGGTTGCACAAAATATATAGCATTGTTAGCCATTCTGAAGCTGTATAATTTGATAGTAGGAAATGTATAAAGTGATGCCAATTTTACATAATTACTTACTCTCTTGAATGACATACTCTCAGAAGATAATGATCTCCCAATCCAAAAATACGTCTCCAAACAAATGATATGCACGATGGGTATGATCTATGAAAGAATAAACACCTTCCTGAATGAATGTATATTGTTTCTCAAGAAACAAAAATCACTTATAGAATGACAAAAGTTTGGTTCTTATCGATACAATAAATATGAATCCGGTCCTATGAAATTTTCATGGTACTTTCCAATCATTCCAAGGTTTAAACACCTATATGGAAGTGAGGAGACTATAGGGAATTTAAGGTAGCACACAATCAGAAGAAATAAAGATGAAAAAATGTGGCACTCGACAGGCTCTCCTCAGTGGAAGAGAATTTATCATTAGTATCATGAATTTGGAAAAGAGTTGAGAAACCTTCATCTTGTGTTATCTATCAATGGATTGAATCCTTTTGGTTTTTAAAGTATCCCTCACAGTACATGGCTAGTTATGTTGATAAATTAAAACATTCCACTGTGGTTATGCATGAAACAAAAACACATCATGTTATCTATTTTTATATTAGGACAAAAAAAGTCTAGGTAATGATATTGATGTTTATTTGGATCCATTGATTGAGGATTTAAAATTATTGTGGGATTCAGGTGTTACGATGTATGATGCTTACATAAATAAAGATTTAATGTTGAGATCAATGTTGTATGGGATGATAAATTACTTTCCTAATTATGGAAAATTTTCATTATATATAATTAAAGGAACTCTTGGGTTTTTAATTTGCGAAAAAGGTACACAATCAATTAGGTTTAAACATTTATCAAAAACGTGTTTGTAGGACATCACATATTTCTCCCCCAATGACATAAGTAATGATCTGGGACTATTTCATTCGATGGAAGTTTAGAAGAATGTACAATACCATCTCTACTAATAGGTGATCAACTATTTGAGAAAGTTAAATATGTGGACACTTCTTTTGGTAAACCGTTTTTGAAAAACTTTACAAAAACCAGTTTGAAAAAGAAATCAACTTTTTTGAATTACCATACTAGAATTTTATATACATCATACATTTTCTTGATGTTAAGAATATTGAAAAAAATTTATGTGATAGTGTCATCAACATGTTGCTAAATTCAATAGACACAAAAAGGATGGAATTAAGGCTAAGCAGGACATGGTTGACATGAGAATAAAAGAAGAGTTGGCACCAGTGAAGGGTAAAAAATGAACATTTCTTCCTCATACTACTTACACTCTTTCTAGGAAAGAGAGATATCGGTTTTACAACTTCTTCAATGATGTAAATTTACCATGGGGGTATTCATTGAATATCAAGAACATCGTTTCAATGCATAATTTAAAGTTAAAAGGTCTGAAATCACATGAATTCTATGTTTTGATGCAAGATTTAATTCAAATAGATTTATGTTGCATCTTTTACAATAATTTCCATCATATATTAGTGAAACTTTATTCATTTTTCAAATCTATATGTAGAAACGTTATAGACCTAGAGAAATTGCTGAGAATGGAAAGATAAAATGTCATTATATTATGTAAATTGGAATTTTTTTTCTCACTGAAATTATTTGATATGATGGTTCATTTGATGATTCACTTAGTGAGAGATATTTGGATATGTGTTCATGTTCAATATAAATGGATGTACCCCATTGAATGATATATGAATATTTTGAAAGGTTATGTCAAAAATTGAAGTCGCCCAGAGGGTTGTGTTGCAGAGTGATATATTTTTAAAGAGGCTGTTGAATTATGTACCGAATACTGGTCTGGTGTGTGAAGAATTGGTCTAAAAAAAATATCATCACACTGGGAGACTTGAAGGTGAAGGAATTTTTGGAAAGGAGGTTGTCATAGTCAATATTACAGATCAGAAGCAGGACCATCTTTACATTATTCATAACAGTTTGGATGTTGACCCATATGTTGAAACCCACAAAGAAATTATTTTGAATTTAAATTAATCAATGGATGAAAAATGGATATCAAATAAACATAATCAATCGTTTATATGATGGTTTCAAGACCATATTATTAAGGAGTTAAATGAAAATCCAGACTCAATATCAGAATGAATTCAATGGCTAGCTGGAGGACCAAGTGTGTATGTATTGTATTAAAATGCTTATGTAATTAATGGATATACATTCTACACTAATTAACATGATGATGACTGTACCAGAGAAAATAGTGGAGTTACACTTGTGGTTGAAGCGATGCATGTTTCTGGTCCTAAGTATAGAAATCCAATTTACATGAATATTTCATACTTTAGAATCATCAAAAAAATACTGGAGTTGGATTAAATGACATTACGAGTGTCAAATTTTCAATGCAAGTGAGTTGATAATAGAAGTGATGTTAAAATAGATGATTTGGGATTTGTGAAATTGATTTTAGTAAGGAAGGGTACAAAGAAATACTATTGATAATTGAATCACATGTAGTACAAGTATTTTATGTTCTAGATCTCACAAACCAAAACTACTTAATTCTTTGGTTATTGAAAAAAACCACTGAAGATTCATATGAAAATTAAATGGAGGATGACCCTTTCATTGGGACATTACAATCATTTCAAAGCAGCCCCAATATAGATATAATTTTGTATGTCATATGAGACTATAATGAAGGTATTTGTATAGTCTATAGAAGGGTCAAATCCATTCAAACATTAAAAAAGAGGGTTCAATAATCCAATTATATATTTTTTTCTAGTATACATCGTGTTACTTTATGTTAATATCTGTTCACTACTGCTTTTTTTGTTATCTAAATTAAATGTTAAACCACTTTTGCAGATAATGACTTCTGCACGCGATGATGCTCCTAATCCCCAAGCACAATAGGTTTCTAAACCTGTTGCCGATCATAGTGTAGACAAAGAATAGGTTTCTCAACCTTTTGCCTTATGTTAATATTTATTAACTGATTCTTTTATGTTATCTAAATTAAATGTGAAACCACTTTTGCAGATAATTACTTCTGCAGATTATGATGATCAAAATACCTAGACACAACAAGTTTCTTAAACTACTACTTCTCATAGTGTAGATGAACAACATGTTTCTCAACTTGTTGCTGCTCCCAGTGCATAGGTACAACCACCATATACTCATGCTGATGCTGGCCCTATGGAGCTAAAGGAACATATTGATGATAGTGGATCTGAGGAAATTAAAGGTGACAAAAAACCGGTGGCACAAAAGAAACAGGAGTGCCATAGTTTGAAGGTATTAGAAAAACTCATTAATGCTAAAGAGAAAGACATAACATATGAGATTGGATGGAATAAGCGGGGACAACATGTAAACCCCAACAAATCCATGTTCAGTAGTTATATTGGAATCGTCACTCAGAAACATGTGATGATTGATGTGACTTCATGGAATCATGTTGTGGCTGAGATTAAGACACTGATGTGGGGAGATATTATGGTAACATTATAATATCATTTTTTTAATTTCATAAAAATTAAATAATGAAACATTGACTTACACTTTATCATTTCTTGTAGAGTGTATTTATAGTAGATGACTCACCCAAAGACTATGTATTAAGGGTTTCTAGAAGTATTCATAGAATTTTTCACATAATTTTGATGAAATGTAATCTTAAAGATGCTTAAGGGAAAATAAAACCACACCCACCTCTTATTTATGCACACATGATAACCCAAGCATTGTGGGATGCGTTTACTGGCCATCGTGTAAATTCTTCTTTTCAGGTATATTGTGTCTGGTAATAATTTGTTTTATGGTACATGTATTCATCACTTTGATTGATAGTGTTTTATTTATGAAATAGAAATTGGGTGTTGAAAATAAATAATGGTATCAAAACCAGCGTGCCCCTACCGTAAAGCGATGCTGGGGTACACATCACTTGAAAAAAATTGGTACATATTTTAAATCTACCATAATACTTTTATGTGACATAAAACAACACAATAACTATGTTATTTTGTTTATATGAATCTTGAAGAGTCTAAATCCAAATACACTTCCATCCCACACCATCTACTATGGAAGGAGGCGCGTGTAACTAAATATGGGAAACTAATAGATTGAGCACACATAAAAAGTAAGGGAAACATATGTAAGTATGACATAATATAAATTTATTTTTCTTTAAATCACTATTACATAACAATTATTATGTATTTTATTATAAATATTATTAACATAGTCACAAGAATAAAAAACTTCCACACCAAATGCAGACATACTTTCAGTATCATTGAAGCAACCAAAAAAGTATGGTCGCGTCAGAGGTGCGGGTTTTGGGGTGACACCTCGAACATATTTTCAGAAAAAAACAAGCGGAGGATAAAACTGAGGAAATGAAAAATATGAGAGAAAAATTAGCTATGTTTGCTGAAGAATTAAAAAACCAGATAGAGATGATATCAAGTTTTATAGGGGAGGAAAAGAGAAGAAGAAACTCAAGAACAACCTACGTGTGAAGATCCCACCCCACCCTCACTAGTTTTGAGGCAAGACATTCCCCACAAAACTATTTTTAACTGAGGTAATAAATTTTATAATTATTTTTTCTATGAAATATGAATCAGATAGACACTTGAAACTGATACCTTTCTTATATTGATATTCTATAGGGTGAAAATGGAAATGATTTATATCTATCAACACCCACCCATCGCCTTGTAGCGAGGGATAAATGTTCAATATTCAGAACGACTTTCTACATAATAGAACACTTCTGATAGGTCATGTCAGAGTGTTAATTACTATATCCCTAGATCTGAGTGCCGACCTACCTATTTAAATTGATGATGTAGATATTTATACGGTCGAACAAGCTCTTGGAACATTCATCTGATGGCCGTCACATCTTGTAAAAAACATGTTGACAATGAGGTATTCATTTCCAATTAAATTTTCAAGATAAACCTTATAAATTTAATGAAAAAAGTCCTAAACTGATGCATGTTATTACAGACAGACAAAGGGAAGGGGGTGGAATGAAATACTGGTTAAAAACCATAAAAAAGGGCAACCAACCGATCAAAACGATCTACTAGAAGCACCTTAACACCCAATTATATATCCACATTTATTATCATTAAAGGCTCCTTTGGATATGAAGTTGAAATATGGTGGTACTCACATAATTGATTTTGAATCAAAAATGTATGGAGGGGAAGATCCAAACTTTATTGGTGTTGAGAGTGAAACTGAAATCCTCAACTATTAATGGTTAGGCAGCTCAGTTGTAAATGTATACATGAGGTATGTTTTCATGATTTTATTTTCCAAAAGATGATATACAGTGTTAATTATGACTAAATACATTTCATATATTTCACAGGAATATATATAAAAAACAATTTAATGGATTTACCCATGATAATAATCTTTCACTTGTTAGTCCTCACATCATCTGTACAGAACAAGAATACATAACTTCCAAGAAATAGGTTGAAATAGTGCCAAGATTACTCGAATCATTTAACAATAAAATTATGGATGACATAATCTTCTTAATGCCAATGATTCAGGGGTAAAACTCTAAAATTTAATCATATCAAATATATTTTAATTTATTTCATTACTTATTATTTTTTGTGATCTTAGGGAGCATTTGATGCTCATTACAGTCAATTTTGATACTCTAATGATTTATTTTTTGGATTTAATTCATGGATATCCAACAAAATGACCACACATGATGGCGTTTTTCAATTTTTAATAAATACATCATTTTAAAAATAATCTTCTGGTGATATAATTTTTATTATATTTTAATGAGGATTATATTATGATAGGGCGGTGCATGAATATCGTATACACGATGGAATAAGGCCCAAGGAAAAGGACAAGAAACCTGACAAGTACTATGAATGGATAAGATTCAGGGTATATATAATAATATTTAACTATCCAAACATAAATTATAAAAATTATTTATTTTTCTTAATGTTTCTACAGTGCCCAAAACAAACAAACAGTAAAGACTGTGGTTATAATGTTTGTAAATTTATGAAAGAGACCGTATTCCATGATAAACTAGTATCCCTAAAGAGAACTTTTTTAAGATAATTTTTATATAATTTAAAATACTTATTAATACTTTTTGTATTTATATTTTTTCATTACTACCATGACTACCAAAAATAGTCATATTCAAAAGATGATATAGATATTCTTAGAAATGAATGGGAAACATACCTGATGGAAGAATGTAAAAATATAGAATAAAGATGGTAAACTTTTCAAATAATTTAGACATTAATAATCTTGTCTACCTTATATTTATCTTTGTTTGATGGCAATGTTGTGATTTTTATAGGCTAAACACCCCGCTTAAAATCATGGTCATTGGTGGTCCTTGTTTGTGAAATAATTAATTTCATGTTGATTGGATTTTTGAAAGAAATTGGTGGTCCTCATTTACAGGGTATGTGTGTTGTTGATAGACCACAAATATAATGAGTATCCAGAAGGGGATTCCCCATACCTTGAGTTTGTTGTGACGCCTTGAGACATAACAGGCACAAGAGATTACTCCACTCTTCTCGTTTTCAACAATGGGATGGTATTTTCTCTTAAAAACATTGATTCAATCTGCAACATTGGCAGTTATCCTCTTTAGTCGACCCAGTGAAGAACCAACTATCATATATTCATTCGGAGGTCCTGAATATATGATAGTTGGTTCTTTACTGGGTCGACTAAAGCTATGCAGAAGAAGGTGGAAGTCATTCTGTGTCTACCATACAAGGATCAAACTCATACATGATGTGACCAGTATGACTCAAATTTCATGTTTTCGGTTTGAAATGAAATTTTAATAAAAAAACACAACTGACATACTGAAAAATGAGGAAATTCACTCTGGTTGTTTTGATACTTTTGGAAAATGATCTATCAGTCATTTGTGATGTGTAGGAATCAACTGAACCTCAATCTGATGCACGGTGTCTCCAATATGACTCCAAATGTGTCTTGTTATTTAAAATTGTCATTAATTCAAGTAAAAAACAAAACTTACATAATGAAAATGGATAAAATGCATTGGAATTATTTTGATACTTTAAGAAAATGATCCATGAGTCAGTTTTGATGTGTTGGAATCAACCCCACCTCAATCCGATGAATGGTATGACCGGCATGACTAAAAGTGTCCACTATTAGTTTAAAATTGACATTTTAGCTCAAAATGTGTCACTCACTAGAAACCAAGAAAACACACTCTTATTATATTCAAAATTAAAGAAATCGATTTTTCAGTCCTTTGTGAGGTGTATGATGTAGTCTCATGTTAGACTGACGCACGATACGACCAGTATGACTCAAATTGCATGTTTTCAGTTTGAAATGATATTTTAATAAAAAACACAACTTACATAATGAAAACTGAGGAAATGAATTCTGATTGTTTTGATACTTTAGGAAAATGATCTATCGGTCATTTTTGACATGTAAGAATCAACCACACCTCAATCTAACGCACGAAATAACCGTTATGACTCCAAATGTGTCTTGTTATTTAAAATTGACATTAATTCAAGTATAAAAACACAACTGACATACTAAAAATTGAGAAAACACATTGGGATTGTTTTGATAATTTAAGACAATAATCCTTGAGTCAATTGTGATATGTAGGAATCAACCACACCTTAATCCGAAAAAGTTTGTGACCAGTATGACAAAAAGTGTCCGCTATCAGTTTAAGATTGACATTTTACCTCAAAATGTGTCACTCCTTAAAAACAAATAAAACACACTATGATTGTATTTAAAATTAATGAAAAAAATTCTTAATTCCATTGTGATTTGTATGAAGCAGTTTCCCATTAAAACAATGCATGATTCGACCTGTATGACTCAAATTGTGTGTTTTGGGTTTGAAATGATATTTTAGTAAAAAACACAACTAACATACTGAAAACTGATAAAACACATTTGGATTGTATTGATAATTTAAGAAAATGATCTGTTATTCATTTGGGACATGTATGAATCTAACCCCACCTCAATATGACGCATGGTGTGACTGGTATAGCTCCAAATTTGTCATTTTTATTAAAAACTGACATTTTTAATGTATTATTCATATTAATGTTTAACTTATTTATTTATAGTATTACTAAAGTAACATCTGTTTTCTTATATAGGTGGAACCTTTTTATCAAGTTGGGATGATTTTTTTGGCGACTATTACCATTAGTGGACATTTTTTAGAGGGGAACACAGATGTCAAAAGAGAAAACATTAATTTTTTAACTGTTTATTGGATAATTATAAATGTAATTTTATAAAACATTTTTCCAAATTTATATAGAATTGTTTTTTTTTGTTATATACCATGAGTGAATATTTTTATATTCATGATCTTAATTAGATGTATATAGCATTGTTTTCCAAACCTTTGTGTGCACTGCTTGTTTTTTCATCATTTACATTGTGTTTGTGGTTCTTTTTTATATACTATGGGTGGTTATTTTTTAGCAGGTTTTTGCTTGTTTGTGCAGGTTATTTTTGATGGTTTAGTTGTTTTGGTCTGCTGTTTGGGTGCTGTTTATTTTTTACTTGTTGGTTGGGTGTGATGTTATATAAATAGCACGCCCATGCAGGGAAGCCTTTATCAACGCTAATTGAAGCGCTGATAAATGGGGACTTTATCAGCACTTCTAATATCACTAATAAAGGAACCCCTTTATCAGTATCTCTATTATCATCACTTTTTTAGTGCTGATAAAGGCATTTTTTAACATTGGTAAAAGTCTATTTTGTGGTAGTGACCACATGTGAACTTCATGAGAATAAGTCTCAATGCTTATGAGCCCCCAACACCTGATTGTCTAACACCAACTATGTCTAGTCGGTATAATGTATCCAGACCATAATAAATATATTTATGATTAATTTCATAGTATCCTGAGGTTCTCATAATATCCTGGGATCTACTATAACCTTTTGATATGACACATAATCTAAGGAAATTACCATAAATATAATGGATGCATAAGTATTAATACTATTATGGAAGGATAAACACATATATAAACTGTATACATGCAATTTTAATCAAATTACATCACAAGTTAGTTATAGGGAACTCACTTTCAACATTAAGTATTGAAAACACATAATAACTGAGACTTTTTCTCATGAATCTCTCACTTGGTGATCTTATATAGAGGATATAACAAGGAAAGACTCATCAATAGGGACACCACATGTTTTTGATTTCATTAGTAGCTCCTATCCTCAGAAACATGTATTGGTCCCTTGAATTGAGATAATTATTTGTGTGCATAATTTTAATACATACTTTTATTCAAAATGAAAACCATGGAATTTTTGTTATGGCATGGTAGCTTGCGTTGGGTGGATCATTGGTGGTATTTCATTGATTGAATGATCAAGACAAAGTTTAACACTTTTTAAAGGATAAGATATCTTATCCCAATAGAACTATATGGTAGTAAATTTTTTAAATCCTTAGACATATTGATTAAAGGTAATTCAATATAGTAAGTTAATGAATAAATTAAGAAATAAAGGATGATGACATGAAGTGTGTGTCCAGTTTTATGAGATATCATGAGACAAAGAGATTATATTACACGGTGCGTGTTCATAGGAGGTTGTCATTTATATGACTAAATATTACCTATTTATAGGCCATAATGGGTTTATAGACTCCACTCTCGACTAATGAGTATCAATCACTGCTATCGAGATAAGGGGCTAGAGGGTCAGACACGAAGAGTATTTATAATCTCATCCATTTCTAGGGAATTGAAGTTTGCAACATGATGGGTACTACAATGATAGTTGGATAATGCCCAAGTTTATACAACCACAATGGAAATAAATAAATTAAATATTTTTTGTGTTTATAATAATAACCATTCAATTTATTTACCTATTATATTTAAAATTTATTCCGTGAATATAATGAAATTTTTTTCTGAATGAATTTAAAATATTTAATATTCAGAGTTTGTTTAATATTAATGGGTGAGTTGAGTCAACTTAATGACTTTTATTTTATTATGTAATATAGTTTAGGTTCTATAATTATGTGATAAAATATCCATGACATTTTCAGTATGTTTTAAGTTTTATTTGTGTAGTTTCTAGGTATGTTTAATGGGTTAACTTTCTCAAGACCCTAAAAGTAATTTATGAAAGTTATAACCCAAGTATATAATCAATTTTATGACCCAAAATGGGGTATATAAGGATTTTCTTGGATTATCTCTTTTATCCCCCTATATCAAGTTCTAGAGAGAGAAATCCAAGGGAAGATCATAGATCTCTCAATCCATGTTCAAGAATCACTATTTATATCTCATGCGATCATAGCGGCAACAAATCAACTCTCGTTCTCCAAGATAACACCATTATTTCATAGTATGACAATCGATCAAGATTTTAGAATGAGTCTGGATGGTATAGAAGGTTTTTTTATTCCTTCGAGTGACGGTCACCGATGATGAGTGCAACATGTTCCCGATCGATATTAGATGAGGTATGATTTTGATTTATTTTTTATATTTTTATTTCTCATCCTTAATTAAACTGAACATGATATAAGGATAAATATGAGATGGGGTATAGTATATTTGATGTTTCGTTATAAATCCAGACACAAAAAATTTAAATTACATATTTTAATTATTCCACAAACCCCAAAGTTATTTCAATTTGTATTAGAGAACTTGTACATTAATTAATTTAAATTAAAAACAACATTTATTAAATTAGAGGGTGTCTCTATGATTCCATTGAAATCAACAGTGTATTGATAAAAGATTGGATGACTGAGTTATGACCATCCAAATATCAAAATAATAATTTTGTAGATTAAACCAAAAATTAAAATATATTTTGTCGGCACTAGATCATATTACTGATGATTGAAGACATTTATTTGAATGTGATGGCTGGAAACCTACAGCTATGTGATCTTTTAGGTCGATCTTCAAATTCTGTGGAACCCTAAGTCAATGCTAACTTATTTAAAAAAAATACATTTTAATATATATATATATATATATATATAAATATATATATCCATTGGTTCTATATAATAGGATAATACTTCCATAGTTTTCGTTTTTTTATTATAAAATAATCAATTAATCAAGCCTAAAGAGTGCAGGATTTTGAAATATTTTTTAAAATATATATATATTTTACTTGGGGGGAAGGGGGATCAACCATCCCTAATAAATCAAATGGATTTAGATAAGAAATTGTGGTTCCCTTAATGTGTATCGATTGATCATGATCCATAGACCAACTAATTATATTTTTGTTTTGTTTATATATATATATAGTTATTATACTGTATTTATTGGACATAATTATTTAATATATTGTGATTTTTGCATCACCTCATTCATAATAATTAATATATGAGCCAGTTATATATTTTTATTCTATATACCCAAGATCCCCTTGCCTATGTATGAGTGTTATTATAAAATAAAGAAGTTGAAAGGTGATTCATTTCATACTTAGACTTAGCGAGACACTAAATGGGAATTTGACACATTGGATGAGTGATCAATTAAAATTTAGATGCATGCATGGAGAATTAAGGAGTTACCACTATTTTCTAGGTTAATTCATTCTTCAATCAATAGATGTAACATTAGTATCAGCTCATGATAACTTCATTTAATATTATTTATGAATGGTTTTTTATATTATGTATGTGTAGTTTTTTACACAAGATCACATAAAATAATAAGCATGCATGAATAGATAAAATTAACATGAATGATGAATGTATCTATATTTATATAATTATAAATATGTGAGTGAGGTTTCATAGAAAAATCATGTGTAAATAGGAATGGATTAAATTCACTGAGAATAATAAAAACCCTCAATGAAATATTAAGTCATAATGCCTACCATTGCTTACTTTTGAACATAAATGATTGCATGAGGTACTCATTATCCTTAATTGAGGGTGCCTCCTACTATTGTAGAGTTCTTATGAGAGTGATGAGTCTAATTGACTGAATCTGGTAGCAAATTATTGTAATAGTTGGTGCCATAGACCCAAGTTAAATAGTACATTTCGATTACCATATCATATATATAGTGAGTTACACATGATGTTCACTTACCATTATTCCATTGATATTCTGCAGCCACTATATAAATGGTAAATTCCATTAATTATTTTTCATATAAAAATGTTATAACATATCCTAGGCTATAATAAGAACATCTAGATAATATGAAATAAATCTTAAAAATATGTCCTATTGTACTGATACATCATATAGACCGAACACAGTCGATGTTGGACTATTAAGTGTTGGTGGCCTATAATCATTGATACTTATTCTAATGAATTTCACATTTAGTGACATTGGGTAGGTGATATAATGGTGATTGACCCTCCAATATGAGCACAATATGTTTTAGGTGTGACTGGTTGTTCATATCTATGAACATGTGTATTGGTCTTCTGACTTGAGATCATTATCAATGTGTGCCATTTGATCGCATGCTTCAGTGCAGGAAAAAAACCAGGAAATTGAAGTTGTGATATGGTAGCTTGTGTTGGGTAGATCATTGTTGATATGACATTGGTTGAATTATCAAAATATAATTTTTTGCTTTTAAGTTTAAGAAGTGATATCTCAGGTTTAGTTGTTTGGGATGTTTATACCTTCATTAAATCCATGACCACAGTAGTTGAAGGTAAATCCATACAGTTAAATCAACCAAAAATAAATCAAGAATGGATAATGAGACAAGTGGTGCCTCCTTCTTTATGAGATATCGCATGATAAAGAGATTATATTACACATTACGTATTCGTAGAATATTTGTCGTGGCTATAACTATTTGTTGTCTCTTTAGGGGCCTTGATGGGTTGCTAGAATCCTTTTTTATTCAGCGAATAATATTCACTACTATCTAGATAAGGGCCTAAAGGGACACACATATTAGCGCATTTAAGATTCTACCTTATTCTACTGAATATGTATATAGGACATAGTGGGATCCACTATGAGGTCTGAGAGTTTTCCAAGATTTATCAATCACTAACAAAAAAATAAATTAATTATTATTCAAGTATAAAATAATTGGTTGAATTTATTTATTAAAATTATTTACAAGTGTTTAAGTAAATACCTGGAATAATATTAGACAAACTAATATTATTTTAATATTTAAATTTTGTTCAATATTAGAAAAAATTACGAGCTAAGCTAATGACTCGGGTTTTATCACGTAATATATTTAATATATATTACAAATATATGATAAAATATAAATAATTTTTATGACGTAGTTAGTTCATCATAATTATTTATAATTATTTATTTATTACTTATTTAGCTGACGTTAAATATATGAGGGGCTATGGAACCCTAACCATGTATTTTAGACATCCACTATATAAGAATAAGTGGACCTCATTTCCAAAGACCAGTTCATTCCAATGGATTTAGATATTCTCTCTCCTACCATATCTTAGAGAGATAAATTCTATAACTAATCCAAAAATCCAATAATTCCTTCACGAATCGAAGGAATAAAATCTATGTGACAGCCCCATGCCATGGATATCACCGAAGCTCCATGCTAGCCCCTGGAATTTGATGAATTGTGTATGCATGGATTTTTGAAGCATGTGTGGATGATCTAGTGGGGTTAGACTTTGAGTCTTTCATGAAATGTTCTAAAAAATGTGCTTTAGTGAAACACACATCAAATCAAATGAGGTATCCATTTATTTAATTTTTTTTACTTTGAAATATTCATGCTAGATCCTTGAACCTCTACTGGGGATCAGATAACTGAAGATGACATAGTTATGTCACTCTGGTGATTAAAATTTTAAAATCCCCAACCCACAAGCTTCCTCTATGCACCTCGATACCTTCAATTGGTATTACAGATATTGTGCGAATTTCTTGATCCAAATAAAAATTAATTTTCAATAAATTAAGTAGAGAGAATTAAATTGGTCCCAATAGAACATACCACACGTTGTTTTGTTTTTAGATGGACAAGTTATTGTCATCTGAAATTTTAGGTAGGTAATGATTACACAATTATTACTGTTTAAAAATTTAGGAATAGTATAAATACACGTATGTGTTTGTGTTTTATTTTTTTTTTCAATCCGGTTCCAACTAGGTCCTAGTAGGTGTTATTTTTTAGTGACAGTTTTGAATGCTTCCTATAGAATCTTTGTTAATTGATTTTTTTGAAAACCCTACCCATAGGCTTTTGAAAAGGCACAAGAAAAAAGGGGTGTGGAATGAGTAAACTTTACCCTGAAGTTTGAAAACAAAACATTGATCATTTGTAAAAAAATACATCCCCCTTTTTTCAAAAGTCTATTTGCTGGGCTGTTGGAAAAACTGAATTGGAAGAATTTTTTGGGGAAGTTGTCATTTCCTCTTCATGTGACCCTGCTCAACTGCTGTGCCCCCTCCCCATCCTATCTGAGATATCATCAATTTCCATTCCTTTGGAAATTGGTGTGACCAGATCGACACATGTCACAGGTAGCCTCCTCTCTTATGACACCACTGTGACCCAACTGCCAACACCACAACCAATTAATCACCATCCCAATAGAAACCTTATTGGGGTTCCCTCCTTCATCCCTTGACCTCTCGGCCTCACACGACATACCACACAACACCTCATCCTAACCACCATCCACCCCGTCGGTGCATGTAACCTCCTCACCCTTGTCGTGGTTTCCCTAATCAAATTGTGTGACCTATGAGTAATCTAGGTCCTGTCCAATCTGTAACAGACATGCATTTGTCTTCCCAACCGTAACAACCCTACAATGCATCTTCCTGGCCATGAATGAGCCTGTGTGGGTTTGTAGCTCTTCGTAATGGGTATGGGTGATATTTTTGGGCTCCTACTAATTTAAATTCAACAAAAAATTAATTTTTTTATTTACTAGTTTAAAAATAAAAATAATTTTATTATTTAAAATAATTAATTTAATTATGGTATTAAATTAAATCTATTGATTAATTTAATTTTTGGAATAGAAGTTAAATTAATATCTTAACTAAATAAGATGAATTATTTAAATTTTATAATTCATTTAATTTATATTTAGGCCATAGACTTTGAATTTATTGCAATTTTATTTTTACCATGCATTTATATGATATACCAACCGGTCTTGAGCAACAAGGGACCCCTTACAAGTATTGGTTTATTTTATTTAATTATTTATTAATTTATGTGTGATATTTTTAATCAATAGTTAATTATATGATAGTATATTCATCATATTATTTTCATTCAATATATATATGGTCATGCACATCCAATTTATCAGTTGTATATTATGCTTCCAAGACCCCATTGCATGCCCGTGAGTAAGGCATGGAACTCTCCAAGATGAGGCACTGATCTAGATGAGAAGAGGACACACTAAATTAGGATAATATATATAAAGAATTAAGACATGATTCAGTTATGATACCCATATTTTATGGTTGATCCATTGAGTTTAAATAGATTAACCAGTATTAGATTCTTAATACTATCCAGGTAATTTATTTTAGTTATGTATTGTTTAATATTTAAGGAATTTTCTTGTTTGTAAGAACACATAAATTAATAAATAGATAAAAAGAATAAATATATGAAGAATGTTTTCTATTAAATACATGTTCAGTCATGGTATTAACAACAAAATATAATCATATTTAATAGAAAAGGATTACATTATTCAAAAATAATAAATCCATCAAATAAATATTAAGTTGAAAACGCCTTCCATTGTTTGAATTTGAACAAAACCAAGTGTATGGGGTAATTTTCAACCAATGTTGAGGGTGCCTTATTCTACTAAGGAGTTTTTATGAGACTGATGAGTCGAATTAACAGTGGTTGGAAACAAATATGTTACCAAAGATAGATTTTAAAAACTTTATATGCAAGTGTTAAGTACATAATTTTTTTATTTTAGAAGTTGATACATCACTCAATAGATTATAGTGCCACATGTTAATTTTATTTTCCATTAAAAATTCCTACCTTGAACTCTTTGAGTACTGGTATAGAAAAATCTTATAGACTATGAGGATATGATTCAAGAATCCTTGTATAGAATACTCATACAACAGAGTATTCTGATTCTAGTACGTAAGGTTTCTAGAGTTCGCTAAAATTTTGGGGGAAATTTAATTATTTAAGAAATTGGTAATGTATGATCAGTAATCAAGATAAAATTACTAGTATTTTTTGTAGAAAATGGTAAGTATTACCATAAGTACACTACAATAATTTTTGGAAAAATAAAATGTCTAAACTAGCATAAATCTCTGAAAGTAGTACATGCAGTTGCACAAAATACTATGATATAGGAAATTCAAGGTACTAGTGCCCACAATACCTATTATACTACCTCAGGAAGCAAGGGTGAGAAAAAATGAATACCAGAGACTCATGTATGATGCATATAATGGTTATGTCATAATGTTATCTTCAACGTTTGATTTGAGTTGTGAATACTAAATCTTGACATGGAAAATTACACATGTTATTGTATCTATGAGAATATTATGTGGAAAAATTGATGAAATATATGAATAAGGTGTGTAAATTGAAAGATGAGAAAAACAAATCCTTCAATACATCCCTTTATTATATCATTTTCACCCACTTTCTTTAGTTCCATTTAATATTACAAAATAAAAAATATGAAAAAAATGATTCATTACCTTTTATGTGAAATTTTTCTAAGTAAATAAGAACTCAAAAAAAGTATTATATTTAATTCTTATGGAAGACAAGGAAAACATTCCAATATAAAGTTTGACACCAAAGTAACCTTCGTAACTTCCTTTAATTAAAAGAGGTTAATTATCTTATAGTATTATATTTTATTCACATGTCATGAAATGAGTCTTTAAAAGTTTAAATGAAATGATAAAAATTATAAAAGAAAGTGATAACTTCTTATTTAGTGTATATTTATCAATTGAATGTAATCATTTTTTTACCTCTTGGGTATTGAATACAATATCTCTATCACATATGTGTATTTAAATATAGTTTCCATGTATGTAATTAAACATTACTAGAAGTAAGGTCTGTTCTCTAAGTGGCTGAGATAGGGTGGTTCCCAAGTCAGCGGTGAGAAGCACAAAACTTGTAATTTCTAAGTAAATGATTCTAATTGACCTTTTGTTAAGTATTACAAAAACATTTATCTTATATATCATTTTTAAATAAGGATACATTATTCCAGTTTTGTAATGAATATTTTTTTCTAGTGTTTAATACTCAAACAATAGTTATATATTTCAATAATCATTAGTAATATGGGATGAATATATAATGTAAGACTTATATACCCAGTTTTGGAAAGATAGTCCACTTTCAAGAAAAACTATGTAGTTGTAATATATATACCCAGTATGGTTTTAGAATCTTCAGAGTTAAAGACCTAATGTATTATCGATACACTAATATACATAGCTTTAGACAAAGAAACCTTTATAAATAAAGGTAATCCACAATGCTTTCAGAACTAGTTCAGGTAAAGAGTTTGATTTTTTCCAATGTTAAGCTAGTGATAAATAAACTCTACAAAATTCCTTTATGTTTACTTAAAAAATGTAAAAGTGAATTATGATATATTCATGGCCAGTATATATAAGTTGCTTTGGACTGTTATACAAAAGAATATCAATACCAATCATTTATCGATCATTATAATGTAGCATAAAGTAAGTCCCAAGTTCCAATTATGTTATCCACATCAAATTATTCATGCTAATAAAAAGGATTGATGATGGTTCTTACATGTTAACATTGATTAATATAATGTAGTATGGCGTAATTCATAAACATATATATCACTATACATATCAAAGTAAATATGTTATAAAAAGGAGTGTTAATGTTTCCACTTATATCCATTGTAGAAACTTCCATTATTTCTCAAGACATGCCTAAAAAATAACAGAGTTGTTCCATGACAATATTCTAACTATAATTTAAATTGGATATCATATGAGTAATAGTATGATATAAATTCATTATGTCATAAGAACATTGTGTTTGGATGTAAATAGTTAGTTAAGAATATAAATTAACTTTCATCTAGAAAAACACAATGTGCATCTCAGTTAATATCCTAAAACTCATATTGGATATTATTTAAATCCCTATCATATAATAGTCAAGTGCTAGACTATACTTCTATAAAAGGGTTCACATTTTTATTTCAGATAGTGGGAGCTATATTGACTTGGATTTAGTCAATTATAGAGATGTATAAATAGTTTACATAGGAAGAAGTTACACAATAACATATGGAAAGAGAATATTCTAGAGACACACACTATGTAGGAAGGTTGAAACCATCCTAATGGTTTTATATACATTGTGGTTGTTGATATATTATTCATTGAGAATAATCAATCTTACAAGAATTAAGTATATGAAAATTACCTAAAATTTTCAAGATCTATTAAAATTCAATAATGGATTCTATGTATCAACGTTTAGGGTATTATTATTTTGAATATTATGGTGGGTATTCAAGAGAAACTATACCTGGATGGTATATGCATGGTGCCAAAAATTCTTGATTGGTTATACCAAATCTTTATACCTAAACCCATTAGAATTTTAATCCTCATATATATTTTTTGAGATAAATTTTTTTGAGCATTGAATGTCAAGACAACCAATCTTGTATAGTGTCTATATGACACAACAAACAAGGGATGGTGACTAGATATAATTCCAATAAGGGATAAAAGTTAATAAAATCTAGTTTATAATTGAAGTAAGCAATAAGATCACATAATTTTAATTAGCATTGAGTTTTTCAATCTTTATACAAAAGTTTAGTGGTATTTACAATATTTTACAAATTAGATATGTGTGATAACATTTGGAGAATAACTGTTGGTCTTACAGTTAGTTAATACCATGATGAATGTAACTCTCTAGATATTAACATAAAGTAACAACCAAAGTTTTAGTGAAAATGATCTACTGAGGAATATCTAAAAGTTTCTTAGACCAATTCAATTGTACATATATTGACAATGTATTAATAATAAAAGTTAAAAAAATTCAAGAGAGAATTTTTACCAATGTCACATGACATAAATATCTCCAAGAAGACATGTGTAGGACATAAGAGAAGATTAATGTGGTAAGTTGAATTACATAAGCTTATATGATGGATCAATCACATATTTTATTCCATGTGCAAGAAATGATATTTAAGAAATATACTTTATGGTAGGAAAATATCATTTATATCTAAGAGAAATACATAGGATACAGTCAGAACTATTCAATTGTACAAGGGAAAGTACAAATATATATAAATGATATGTGGATAGGAAGATATATTAATTATAAGGGGACATGAACTATTCTTCCTATAGATCAATATGATTTAATATCATAGTTAGTCTAAGGTAATGATATATACAAGATCATTCAATCCAATGGTAGCCATACTTATAAATATCAAGTGTGTTGTGGCTTCTTAGGAAGTTGAAGAAGTAGCGTATATTATTCATTTATTGGTTATAATTCTTAGAATCACACTTACTAACTAAAGTATTATCATAATGTATTTTTTTAATTATAATACAATTACTAGCCATGATGTAAAGTTTTGAAAATGAAAAATGGATATAATCGGGGATATCATCTTTTGAGAAGACATGATCAAAGAGGTAATGTTGTAGAGAGTAGAATTTCCATGCAGTGGAAATGTGAAAGGCCCATGAATAAAGCCATAACTCAACAGAACCATGATCTGATCATGTGAGAGCTAACAAGGATGGTAAGAAAGTTGTCTCTAGTTCAAGTAGGAGTTTTTTATTAGTGGGTTCCATAGAACAAACTTAAATAATAATTTTTCAATTACCATATTATGTATATAATGACTTATGCATGATGTTCACTTACCATTATAATGTGGATATTCTACGTCCTCTATTTAAATGGTAACGTCCATTGATTATTTGTCATAAAAAAAGGTTATAACAGATCCCATGATATAATGAGAACCTTGAGATACTATGACATTAATATTATATATATTTCATATAGTCTAGATACATCATATTGAATGGACACAGTTGATGTCAGATTATCAGGTGATAGGGGCTCATAAGCATTGATACTTCTTCTCATGATGTTTGTAATTAGTGATCTCTAGTAGGTAATATAATGATGACAACCTGCCAATAGGAAGACCACATGTTTCAGGTGTCATTGGTTGTTCCTATCTATGAACATGTGTGTTGGTCTCCTAAATTGAGATCATTGTCATGGTGGTCCATTTGATCATGTACTTTGATATAAGAAAAAAACCATGAAATTGAAGTCATGGTGTGGTATCTTTTTCTGGGTGCATTATTATTGATATGACGTTAGTTTAATGGCCAAGATAGAATTTATCACTTCTGAGTGTTATCTCAGGTAGTTGATCAGGATGATAACACCATCATTAAATCCATGACTATGGTAGTCAAAGGTAAATTTTTCTAGTTAAATCAACAAATAATAAAGTAATAATGGATGAGGAAATAATATGTGCATCCTGATTTATAATATATCATATGATAACGAGATTATATTACAGAAAACATGTTTATAAGATAGTTTTCATTTCTATGACTATACCTTATATTTTAAGGGGCCATGATGGGTTTTTATAATCTGCTCTTGGTTTGTGAATATTATTCAGTGCTATCGATAAAATTCCTAGAGGGTCACACACAATAGAACATTCAAGATTCTTCCATATTCTGCAGAATAGCCATATAGGACATAGTGGGCCCCATCACAAGATATGAGAGTAGTCTAAGATTTATCAATCCCTAAAAAAATAAATAAATTCATTTTTATGAAAGTATATAATATTTGGGATGAATTTATTTATTAAAATTATTTATAAATGTTTAAGTAAATACTTGGAATAATATTAGACTAGCGAATATTATTTTAACATTCAAGGTTTGTTAAATATCTGCAGGAATTACGAGTTGAGTTAATGAACCCGATTTTATCATGTAATATATTTAATATACATTATACATATATGAAAAAATATGAATAATTTTAATGACACTATTGGTTTGTCATAATTAATTATTTATTACTTATTTAGTGGATGTTAAATATACAGGGGGTCGGGGAACCCTAAGTGGGTGTCTTAGACATCCAATATATAAGTAGATGAAGAGATCATTTCTAGAGAGTTGTTTATTCAAATGGATTGAGATCTCCTCCCTCCTCCCACATCATAAAGAGTGAATCACTATAAATGAAAAAAATCCAAGAAAACCTTCGCAGATTGAAGGCATGTGATCTAGGTGATCATCGCAATGTCGAAGAGATTGTCAGATATCCTCACCAGCACATGAAATTCAATGAATTATGTATGAACAAATTATTAAATCATGTGTGGATGATATAGAGGGTTTGACTTCAGAACCTTATTGAAACTGTCATCAGTGACAAGCTATATCCGTACACTCATGGAATCAAATGAGGTAACCATTTATTTAATTTTTTGTTTTGAAGTATTCACACGAGATAATCTAACATTTATTGGGGTTAGATCACCAGATATGATATAGTTATGTCTCTCCATTTATCAAAATTTTAAAATCTCCAGCACACTGGCTTCAAATTTATTCCATGATACTTTCACAAAGAAGTTTCCATAGCTTTCTTGTAACACAATAGAGGCATGCATTGAGAAATTAAAGATATTCCTTTATAGAATATATGAATATAATAAATAGATCAAGGAGATGAAAGTTAATGTGGTTTTCCATCTTGAATATAAGCTTGATACACTCTGAGCACTGGAATAAACATATCTTGGACTATGAGAAGATTTTTTAAGGATCCTTGCCACCAGAATACTGAAGTGACAGATTATTCCAAATATAATAGTTGAGGGATATGATAATTTGATAAAATAGTGGGAGAAATTTAAGATAATAAAATATATAATGTTAATAACTGGTAATCAGTATAAAACTACTAATATTTTTAAATTTAATTTTGTATAAGAATGTCTAATAACACAAAAACTTCACCGCGATCAATTATGGACAAATAACATGTTCTAATCGACATGAATTTACAAGTTTAGTACAATGACTTGCACAAAGTACTATGATATGAGAAGAAATTTTATGTTCCCAAAAGTGTATAAAGTGGATTTCCACATTGGTTTTTAAGGTTTAACACCAGTTAAAGGAAAAAATATTTAAAATATATGTTGTAAACAATTTTTTTGTGTAGTTTATTTTAACAATTGTTGAACACTGTATTTAACATAGGTTTTTTTAAAAAATTTTGTTAATAAAAAATTAATATTATTAATGGATAATGGATTTTTAATGTAAAATATTAATTAACCAATTCTGAAATGGATATTCAATATTAGTTATCAAAAATCTTAAGTTGAAAAAAATTAAAAATACTACATGATACCAGTAACCCACAACCATATGTAGTAGAAAAAAAATAACAGCAACATAAAAATAGTAGTAGGACATGTAATGGAATGTTCCTTCTTAGATCATTACCTTTCCATTTGGGTAGTTAGAGGCATTTAGAGGAGGTCTTAGGGTATTGGTGGAGCTTGAGTTACAGAAGTACTACAGGTGTTGGTTCATGATGTGAACCCGATTCATGTCATGAGTTAGTGATTCATAGAGTATGAGATGGAATGATTCATGGCTTGTATGTGGGGTAAAGAGGAGGCTGTGAAACAGATTCACGTCACGAAAGGTGAATTCATGAAATGTATCAAATTAAAGCTAATGTGAATAAATTTTTAGTATAAATAAAAACCCTATGGAATTCACATCATAAAGGGAACACACAATGTAAAACCCACATAATATAGTTTTTATATATCCTATTTGGACAATCCTTTTTCATTTGACCTCCCACCCTCCCAATCCTTTTCGGTATAACCCTAGGTGTCTTAGGAGGCTTTCCTGCCCCACCTTCCCGCTCTTTAATTGGTTGGTTATAATGGATGCAAATTGGTGATCATTAGTATGCTATTATCCTTTTCTTGGTGGTTTTTTATTGTTATTCTTTAAGATATCAGTTATGATGCTGTGGTTTTTGTTCGGGTTGTGTTTGGGCTATGTTTTTTATAACCCTTGATGTGGTATGTTTTAATATGTGGGTTTCTCACATGATTGTGGTTTTCTAGAACTTATTATTTTCCCTATGGCGTGCAGTGAGATCAAAATGCTTCATTAAGGTAGAGAGTCCCTATTTTTTAACTTTTGTGTATCATGTAAGAGGGTTTTACTCTTGTTTATCTATGGGGGTGATTTTTGTTTTTCTAATAATGATAAACTAATAGATTAATTGGAATTCAAGGTGTAAGGGGTTTTATTTCAATGTTTTTACTGCTTTGATATTATTATCTTGTATTTTGATTTGATGGGATTGATGCCCCACAGAGAATCATGGATGTTGGGGGACTTTTCTTGTGTTTTAGTTGTTATGACATTGTGACCTTGTTGCATGTTGTTGTGATATCACCCCAAAATGGAAATTTTCTAACCACTTATATTTGGATAATAAAATGGTTCCCCTTTATTTTTGGATTGTATGATAATGACCCTAAAACAAAGAATTTAATTTTATAAAAATACCATATATAAATATATGAAATGTTTTATTATGTGTTGTGATTTGTGTCCATGCAGTGGGGTGGTGATGTATGGTTGTGGAATGTGGGGATGATGGGTTTGTGAGGCCATGCTATGGGGCGATGGTCCTGGTTTCTAAGAGCGAGATATGATTTGACCATGTTGTGGGGTAGCTTATGGTGGGAATCATTCATGGTAGTATGTGGGAATGAAGTTTATATCCTTCATGTCCACAATACCCTACTACTTTAGTTATGGTTGTGATGTGATAACCTAGGTGTCTTCAAGTGAGATGAGATGTGACCATGTTGTAGGGAGGTGGCTCAGGTGTCTTCAGGAGAGATGTGATGTGAATTTTCAATTAAGTAGATTATGGTGGGGGTTATACATGGTATGAAGTGGGAACAAGGTTGATTTCTTTCTTATTATGGATACCTTACTACTATGGTTATAGTTGTGATATTATGGACTAGGTGTATTCGTGAAATATGCGTTGTGACTGTGCTATGTGGCGGTGGCCCAGGTGTCTGCTAGTATGATGTGATGTGACCGTGCTGTGGGGAATTGCAATATGTTATATGAAAGACATATAAGAATCATGAAATATTAATTTTGTGTGTGAGAGTATAAAATACATGTCAAAGTGGTGTGGGGTACCCTTTTATCAATTGGATCCTTATTATGTTTTTATACTAGGCCTTTCTTATTTAGTGAGCATGTCTTGGTGATGATGGGTTTTGATAGTTGGCCTATTTAGGTGATGTTAGTTCTTCTGTTTTCTCATGGGTGAATTAGTAATATTATTTCACATATACATAATTGACTTAATTTTTCCTACTTAGTATACTTTCATGCTCACCCTATGTATATAAACATATTTTTATGTTTCCATAAGTATTACATAGACCATGCTGGATATTACTAGCTCGAACCCTTAGATCGTTGCTTTGTAAATACTTTAGATTTTCTTTTGGGTATTTAGTTTGGAGACTTTTTACTGTATTTTATTTATACATGCATTGTCGGATTATTTTAGTTTCATTTTATATCATTTCATGGATTTTCTTATGGTTGATTCATCCTATCTCCCAATCTTGTTTTTATATATGGAAATGCCTTCCATTTATGATATTTTTACACCCTGGGTACTAGTTTCCAACCTATGGCCTACCAGAGGTGAGACTCATGGGTCATTATCTCTCTCCCTTCATTGTAGTATCTTTGGAGGGTGGGGTTGTGATAGAGTGGTATGATAGATGATGGTTGAGGTCTAGGATATAGTTTGGAGTTAGGAACATTGAGGATTTCACGGGTTGGTATTTAAATAGTACCGATCAATCTTGGTTTTTGACATGGGAAAGGGAGAGCATCTATGACATGAGATTTTAGGCACCCTTATGATCTGGTGCATAAACTCTAATCTTATTGAATGACTAAGTGAGGTGGACCTATCTATTGGGTAGAGACCTAGGAGAGGTACATGCATTATGATGACTTGTGTTCTTATTGTAATTGGGTGGTTTTTGGTTGTCATAAGTTATAAATAATTAAAATGAATCTTAATAACATTCCATACTTCCGAGCTTAAAAAATCCATGCAATATATTTCAGCTACCGATCCTGGTCATTGTTTTCATATCATTCAGGAAGTGGAAGATTATTAGGTTGACCTAGTTGTTCACTGGAGGGTTGATCCGACTGGGGTTGATGATCAGTGGTAGAGGGAATTGCATGGTATTTAACCGAGGTATTTGGGGACGTATGAGGGAATTGTTTTAGATGTAGATAAAAATAACTAGTTGGAGTATCTTGGGATTGCCTTTAGTTTAATCTAGGACCCAGTAGAGTACTCGTTCCCTTTGGAATCTATTCAGATACAGGGATCTACGTTTCAGTGTTGGATATTTTATCTAGGTGAGTGGAAGGAGGAAAATTTTTTTTTGTTTAAATTTTAGAAAGAGTTATGGGAAGAGTTACTTTCATCAACTATGAAGTAATTAAAGAGTAAAGAACATATTTCTCTTCTACAGAAGAGTTTTTCAGTGAGGGATTTGGGAATCAAGTTCTTGGGAATTATTTTTTTTCCCCAAATATTTTTCCAAATGAGAAGTAACTCCATCCTTCGACCCAATATACAATTAATCCCTTTATTTTGTCAATATATCTGGAGGATCAGAAGATTTTGAGGTGATCAAGTGGATTCACTAGTGAGGAGGTTTACCATGGGAGGGGATCCAGTAAGGTTCTATGAAGAGTAGAGTTGTTGGTGGATGTTATTAGGTGCTAGGGCCTTCAAGGTTTTGACCAAAAGGGAGTCAACCTTAGTAGCCTCCTTTCAAGCCTCTAAGGGATAATGGTTTTTATGATTTTCTTAGGGAATTTAGGCTAGTGCGTTTTGTCTATAGGGTCTATATATGTCTCCAAAAAAAGTTCTTAATGGCTCTCCAAGATTAGTTTGGTGAAGGCAGTATTGTTCAGAACCATCCTCAATAGTAGTTTCTCTTGAGGCTGTTAAAGCAATAGGGGTAGTAGGCTTATAACCCATCTAGAGGATATGGAGTAGGTAGAGGCTAACCTCGGGATGTTCCTTATATTTTGGGACTCCAACTCGAGAATGTTCATGGATGTGGTTATTGATATAGAGGTAAAAGATATGGGCATGGTAAATTTCATGTAGTGGAGGCAGCAGTGCAAGAGGGGCCATAGATCATTCAAGGTATGCTAAGTTTGTCATATAACCTTGGTTGTGTCTTTTCTGAATCCGGATCTTCACATTTATTTGTTACAACTTCTCTAGTCTATACTCTAGGACTATACATTGAGAGGATTCTCATTCCCCTAATATTGACTACACTAGGTAGGGAATTGAATAGATTGTTTGATGTGTTACAAGGGTGTATATTGATGATGTGTCCACATAAGTCCCATAAAGATATTTTCCTACATTAGATGTAGTTTTATGATTTCATTCTTGAAATATAATTATTGTATTATGTGCATGATATTATCGTTTACTTCTCAAGGAGAGTCACATTCTTGGTTGTTAATGTACACTGTGTGGTTTTTTTAATGAGTGAGGTTATCGGGTGGGTAGTAGAATGTGTGTGTCACCTTATTTATTTTACGGATAAGATTTCCATAGAATTAGTGGATGTTAGGATGGTTGAGGATCCCAAGATCTTTGGGGAGTTCAAATATGATTTTATCAAGGATGGTGTGATGTTACCCCCTTAACATGGTGTTGATTTTGGGATAGATCTACAACCCAATGTTTTTTTCGATATCTATGGATTCTTATAGGATGAAATATTATTAGTTGTAGGAGATAATAATTCAAATAGATGATTTTTTGTAGAAATGTTTCATCCAACCAAGTGTGTCATTGTGAGGTGCTCGAGTATTGTTCTCCAAGAAGGTGGATAATGTTATGAGGTTTTGTATAGACTAACAGGGTTTGAATCAGATAATAGTCAAGAAATATCACCTTTTTTAGGATAGATGATCTTTTTGACTAGTTTAGAGGGTACATTTGGTTTTTTTAGATAAATCTGATGTCTGGGTATCAGCAGTTGAGGGTGAAATAGGATGATATACCCAAAACTACATTCAGATGAATATATGGGAACTTTGAGTTCACAGTCATGCTATTCTGTTTAATGAACACACAATCTATGCTCATGGAGATCATGAAATCTATGTTTCATGGATTACTAGGCCAGTTCATGGTTATGTTCATCGATGATATATAGATCTTCTTGAATTTAGAGGGGGAGTATGTAGATCATCTTAGAGCTATCTTTTAGGTTATTTGAATCCACAAACTCTGTGGGATGTTGTCCAAGTGTATGCTTATACATGATAGTTTCATTTACTTGGTATGTGGTGTCTTAATAGGGTGTGGTAGTAGACCCTTCGAAGGTCAAGGCAGTTGTTTCATGGGAAACAATCAAGTAAACAACATAGGTTCACAGTTCCTTAGTCTTATAGGTTATTATCATAGGTTTGTGCCTAATTTCTCTCAATTTTTAGCTCCATTGACAATGTTTACCCAGAAGTACCAAGATTTGGTGCGGAATGATTAGTTTTGGGAAGCATTCAACTACGTAAAGGGGAATTAGTCTGTACTCTAGTGCTTTAGTTTTTAGAGTAAGGGATGATGTTTTAGGTATTTTGGGATGCTTCCCATATGGGATTTGGATGTGTTCTAATTTAGAATAGAGTTGTTATCTCTTATATGTCATTGAATTTATGTTCCCATGAGCATAAATATGCCACCCATAAAATAGAGATAGCAATGGTTATGTTTATGCTAAAGTGTTGGCCTCATTATCTCACTGGGGAGTGCTTTGTGGCCTTCTTAGATCACAAGAGTTTGAGGTATATCTTTTCTCAGTGTGATATAAATCCAGTAAAATATTGGTGGATTGTCACGAACCGAGCCGGGTCTCCATCCGACCCGGTGCCCGACTCGGTCCGCGGTAAGGCCCAAAGGGCGTTCCCGATCCCCACGGGCTAGAACAAGTTCCCGGGTATCAAAATGAAATGTGGGAATGATTTACCCGAAATAATAAACATAAACAACTAATTTATTTAACTGAAAGAAAAAGATTTATATACAACCAAACAGAACCTTATCACAATTCAAATTCAAAGTTTACAACTCAACTAAATAAAAGAAAAAAACAGAAACTACAATAAAGAAACCAAACTAGAACTCTAACCTAAACCTCCCGTCAACAAGAGAGACCACATAAACACCAACCTGCAATGAGAAGACCAACTGCAACCTGAAACAAAGAGAAAATTGAGTCTGCATACACCCAAAGGTGTATGCAGGGTGTGAGCCACAAGCCCAGAAGGATACCACCAAATAAAAGATTCCATGCCACAACATTAAATATTTAATCTAACATGCTTATTTAAAGCCATGATTTTAAAACAATTTGTTTTTAAAGAAAAAATTTTACAAGTTTAAACTAAATGAAAGGCAACACTATGAAAATCCATTTCACAACATTATTTTAAAGAGGAATAGAAAATTTATAAGAATGCACACACGAACACCCACTATCACACACACACACACACACAAGTGGTCCTCTGTATGCTGACGGAAGGCACCACATCATGGATAGTATAGCACTATAGGTAAATCCCCTAAGGTTTATCTAGCTCATGTGTGACCCTAGAACATCATATCTCGGTGAAAGTAACCATAAAAATATCCATTCTTGTGCACATGAGCCACTAGTAGGGAACATACCCATAACCTAGTGGTCCCCAAACATCATAATCATAGTTTAGTTAGTGTTGTCATCGTCAAAATTGCTACGTGAAACAAGGGTCAAACCCTATGATATCACTAGCACACTAGTTCTAGTCAGCCCACCTAGATACCTGGGGTTTTCCATTGTGCTCAATCAAGTTCCACATTCACAATATAATAACACAACACATTTAAACCCACAAGTCAATCCAAACAAGCTACACATAGTGTACCACCACTCACACACCCAAACCTCATTCTAAAAACACACGCATACCAAAACATTTTATAAACATTCCCCGTAACACATATGCAATTTAATAGTTCTAAAAAAATAGTATCGAAAACAAATTTCCAAAGACATCAAAACACTTTACACCCAAAGACGTACTCGAAATCCCTCTTTTTAGACCAAACGCACACCAAAACTGTTTCACATCATAAATCACATCACAAGCATGAACTCATAAATTATTTAAAAAAAATTAATACAACCATTCTAATTGGAACATCAAGGGCTTGCACATGAAAGACGCCTAATTTTTCACACACTATCGCCACCGAAAACTTAACACATGTTTAACTCTATCAGACACCACATCTGCACCTCACAATTAATTTAATAAATTCAATTAAATAGTTTATAAAACATTTAAAGTTAAGAAACGATAGTTTACACCAAAAGTACACTTGATCTCATTTTATATAAACATGCTGCTTTTTAAAAAAACGAACGCATATTCAACTCTTCCAAAACAATAAATTCGCACCATCAAAACAATTTAATAAATCATTGAAACTAGTTATTAAATCATTCCAAGAAAACTCAATGAGACTTTTCACCAAAAATCCACCCAAAACCCCCTTTAAAAATTGACTGCACATCCTAACTATATGAAAACATGTTTCGCACCATCGAAACAATTTAAATAAAACATTGAATAATTTATTAAAAACCCTAAAACCATTTACACAATTAAATAAACCAGATTTATAAAAAGGAAACCAGTTTCAAACAAAATCCACACCACATTTATTTATTTATTAAAAAAAAACTACATTTTCACCACTCAAACAATTAATTAAACACTTATAGAATTTACCACAACAAGGCCAAAATGAAATACACAACCACTTTTAAAAGATAATACAGTTTCATCACGCATGCATGTCAAGACATTTATAAAACAAATTTCACACAACCTATAAATCATACCAAGAGACGCAACAAAAATTTATATCGCAACACACCCCATTTCATGTAAACATGTTTTTTAAAAATCAAACGCACCTCATGACCTATCAAAAATATAATTCGCACAACAAATACAATCTAATAAATTATTTACGCATTTTATAAAATTCAAATAAATGATCTAACACCGGTTTACCCATAAATCTCACCCAATTTATCATGAATAACTCATTTTTTCACTAACACTATATCAAATTCTTCCAAAAACAAAACATTCGCACCACTCAATTGAACCATAAAATTCATTCATAAAATTAAACATGCATATTAAATTCATCAAATAATGTTGGGGCATGGAACCACCTACCGCGAGTGAAGAAATTCCCAAAATTTGTTTACAACCATAATCACGTGTCATTCGCACCTCAGGGAACCTAGCGCGAACCCAATATCATGAAATCAGTCAAGAATACACAAAATTAAGACCCTAATTAACACCCTAAAATCTGAAAACACCAAACCCCCAAATGAGTAGGACTAAAACCCTAGCAAAGAGGAGAAAGGGATTACCAGGGTGGTCCGCACTTGTGGCGGAGGGAGAAAAAGGCCACTGTAAGGGTTCAGGAGGCTGTTTGAGGAAGAAGATCGCGTTGGTTGAGCAGGGGTCCGGCGGATCTGGTGTGACGTGGGGGAATGGCACCAGTGCGGTTTGCACCAGCCGGAGGAGGGACGTAGGAGGGCCAATTTGTGATGGAAGACTGAGGGGAAAGGGAGGTCCGATAAGGGAGGGTGCAGTGCCTGTGCGACGGCTGGCCGGACGGAGGGGCGACAGTGTCTGGTGGTGCGGGCGAAGACGCGAGCAGGGGGAGGTCGACCGAGGAGGGGGTAGCGCGCAGGGGTGGAGCGGTCAACCAGGGTGGGGGTGCGACGGGAGGGAGAGTGGGGGAGGAATAGAGGAAGTAGAGAAAAAAAAGAAAAGGGGAAGGGGTGTGCACCAAAACAAGCAGAGGGGGGGGGGGGAGAAAGGGGGGAGATGGGTTGGGTAACCCTAGAAAAAAAAACAACTAAAAAAATAACAATAAAAGGAAACTAAAACTAATAATATTAATAATAATAATAAATAATAATAATGATAAATATAATAATGAAAATATCTTCAAATAATAATGATAATAATATTATAATTATCATCATTAAAATGAAATTCATTAATTTTTTTACACAATTTTTTTTCTCATTTGATTTTATTTCCATTTTACCATCAATTTAATTATATTACTTTATAATTAATTCTCTTTATTTAATCATTTTAACAATGGGCGGGTCACACGGCGGCCCTAGCGAAGTCGCACGGCTTCGAAATTATGCTTCGCTTGTGCGCCTCATGATGTCAAGCGCCAAAAAACTTTTTTATCGACAAAAACAACAAATTCAACCGGGACTTAGCCCATGCCTTGACGAAATATTTTAAAACCAAATAAGATAAAAAATGTCATAGCAACTTTATTTAGTGTGAACAATAATATCAAATCTTATAATATTAATAACTTAATAAAATTTACATTCTTGACATTATCAATTACAATAATAATATTCTCAAACAATGCTATTATTATCCTCATTAAAATAGTCTCTTGAATCCAATTACACTTATTATTTTTATTTTATTCCCATTTTATTATTCATTACATTTTATTCATTTTCCTTGAATATCGGGCAGTCTGTGCGGTGAGCCGGGCGAGGTCGTGTGGCTTAGACCACAGTGCGTTGAATGATGTGAAGACCAAAACACGCATTTCTTTAAATAAGAACTCAATAATTAAGTCAGGCCAAAACCCAGACTACCCGATGCCCAGAAATTAATAAAATATGTAATTTAAAAACTAAGAGTGTGACAATTCTCCCCACCATAGAGCTTTCCTTCCCCGGAAAGACACAACTAAGGTTGAGCCCCATAGTAGGAAATGAAACCCCGTTAAGGTTCAAGAAAATCTCTTATGAAAACAAGATGAGGGAGGAAAAACATTGTGCTCAGAGAAAGTGTCTTAAATGACAACCTCGAGAGACCCTTAAAAGACTTTTCACTATGTGACACCTGCCCCAAAGTGTTAAAACACCTCAAGTTGGTTGATCGAGGGAAGGAACTCTCGCACCCACAGAAACTAACTTCACAAACTGAAACAAGACTGGGGAAATCGAGATGAGACTGGGAAACTGCCACGGGGCGACTGACATGGGGAGGCCCAAGTGGACTCCCCACTATGGAAATAGGCCGGCATCGACTTACTCTAAATAGATTTCAATGAGAATCACAGTGGGTCTCCTTACTATTAGAACTGACAGAAGATACACAAATTTGAAAATCACGTCATTTAAACTTAAAAATTCAGATTTTTTTAAACTCTCAAACAGTGGTTATCAAAAAGGTTTTTTTTTTCAAATCCCAAAGGAACAAAATACAACGCAAGGGGGAAATTAGTGTCAGTGGGTGACTTGGAAACATGGTTGGAGGCCATACTCCGGTCATTCCACCATCACAGAGAGCGTACTAGGGTAATGTCATCGACTCCACATGGCTTGCCAGACCCTGTGAGATCAATGTGACCATTGACCCTAACTCCCTTTTCATTTCCCCCAAACAAGACTAACCATGAGGACCAAAGACTCAGGAAAACCTCAACTTACTGTGGTAACTCAAGTCCCTCCATGAGGTGTGCTGGCCAGGCACCTTACTCATAGCTAGAACATCGAGTTCTAACAACCTTAACTCCGGTCTACTATGACTCTTCCCAAAAGAAAATGACCCAAGGAGTAAGCCTCCTCTGATACCATTTTTTCACGAACTGAGCCGGGTCACCATCCGACCTAGTGCCCGACCCAGTCCGCGACAAGGCCTGAAGGGTGTTCCCGATCCCCACGGGCTGGCACAAGTGCCCGGGTATCAAAATGAAATGTGGGAACGATTTACCCAAAATAATAAACATAAACAACTAATTACTTTAACTGAAAGAAAGGGATTTATATATAACCAAACTGAACCTTAGTACACTTCAAATTCAAAGTTTACAACTCAACTAAATAAAATACAACAATAGAAACTAAAATAAAGAAACCAAACTAGAACTCTAACCCAAACCTCCCGTCAACAAGAGAGACCAGATAAACACCAACCTGCAATGAGAAGACCAACTGCAACCTGAAACAAAGAGACAATAGTGTCTGCATACACCCAAAGGTGTATGCAGGGTGTAAGCCACATGCCCAGTAGGATAACACCAAATAAAAGATTCCATGCCACAACATTAAAGAGATAATCTAAAATGCTTATTTAAAGCCATGCTTTTAAAACACTTTGTTTTTAAGGAAAACATTTTACAAGTTAAAACTAAAGGAAAAGGAAACACTATGAAAATCCATTTCAAAACATTATTTTAAAGCAGCAAAGAAAATTTATAAGAACGCACACATGAACACCCACTCACACACACACACACAAGTGGTCCTCCGCATGCTGATGGAAGGCACCACGTCATGGATAGTATAGCACAATGGGTAAATCCCCTAAGGTTTATCTAGCTCAAGTGGGACCCTAGAACATCATATCTCGATGAAATTAACCATACAAATATCCGTTCTCATGCACACATGCCACTAGTAGGGAACATACCCATAACCTAGTGGTCCCCCAACATCATATTCATAGTTTAGTTAGTGTTGTCATCGTCAAACTTTCTAGGTGAAACAGGGGTCAAACCCCACAGAATCACTAGCATACTAGTTCTAGTCAGCCCACCTAGATACCCGGGGTTTTCCATTGTGCTCAATCAAGTTCAACATTCACAAGATAATAACACTACACATTTACACCCACAAGTCAAGCCAAAAAAGCTACACATAGTGTACCACCACTCACACACCCAAACCTCATTCTAAAAACACACGCATACCAAAACATTTGATAAACATGCCCCATAACACATATGAAATTTAATAGTTCTAAAAAAATAGTTTCGAAAACAAATTTCCAAAGACATAAAAACACTTTACACCCAAAGACGTAATCAAAATCCATCTTTTTAGACCAAACGCACACCAAAACCGTTTCACATCATAAATCACATCACATGCATGACCTGATAAATTATTTAAAAAAATTAATACAACCATTCTAATTGGCACATCAAGGGCTTTCACTTGAAAGACGCCTAATTTTTCACACACTATCGCCACCAAAAACTTAACACATGTTTAGCTCTATCAGAAACCACATCTGAACGTCACAATTAATTCAATAAATTCAATTAAACAGTTCATAAAACATTTAAAGTTAACACAAGATAGTTTACGCCAAAAATACACTTGATCTCATTTTATATAAACATGCTGCTTTTTAAAAAAACGAACGCATATTCAAATCTTCCAAAAAATACATTCACACCATCAAAAAAAATTAATAAATCATTAAAACTAGTTATTAAATCATTCCAAGAAAACTCAACGATACTTTTCACCAAACATCCACCCAAAACACCCTTTAAAAATCAACCGCACATTCTAACTATATGAAAAACATGTTTTGCACCATTGAAACAATTTAAATAAAACATTGAATAATTTATTAAACACCCTAAAACCATTTACACAATTAAATAAACCAGATTCATAAAAAGGAAACTAGTTTAAAAAAAAATCCGCACCACATTTATTTATTTATTTAAAAAAAACTACATTTTCACCACTCAAACAATTAATTAAACACTTATAGAATTTACCACAACAAGGCCAAAATGAAAGACACGACCAATTTTAAAAGATAATACAGTTTCATCAGGCACGCATGTCAAGAAATTTATAAAACACATTTCACACAACCTATAAAGCATACTAAGAGATGCAATAAAAATTTATATCGCAACACGCCCCATTTCATGTATACATGGTTCTTAAAAATCAAACGCACCTCATGACCTATCAAAAATATAATTCAAACAAAAAATACAATCTAATAAATTATTTACGCATTTTATAAAATGAAAATAAATGATCTAACACTGGTTTACCCATAAATATCACCAAATTTATCATGAAAAACTCCTTTTTGCACTAACACCATATCAAATTCTTCCAAAAAAATAACATTCGCACCACTCAATGGAACCATAAAACACATTCATAAACTTAAACATGAATATTAAATTCATAAAATAATGTTGGGGCAAGGAACCACCTACCTCGAGTGAAGAAATTCCCAAAATTTGTGTACAACCACATTCGCGTGTCATTCGCACCTCAAGGAACCTAGCGCAAACCCAATATCATGAAATCAAACAAGAATACGCAAAATTAAGACCCTAATTAACACCCTAAAATCTGGAAACACCAAATCCCCAAATGAGAATGAATAAAACCCTAGAAAATAGGAGAAAGGGATTACCAAGGTGGTCCGCACTTGCGGCGAAGGGAGCCGAAGGCTGCTGTAAGGGTTCGGGAGGCTGTCCGAGGAAGAAGATCGCATCGGTTGAGCAGGGGTCCGGTGGATCTGGTGTGACGCAGGGGAATGTAACTAATGTAGTTTTCACCGGCCGGAGGAGGGCCGGAGGAGGGCTGCTATGTGATGGAAGACCGAGGGGAAAGGGAGGTCCGACAAGGGAGGGTGCAGCGCCTATGCGAAGGCTGGCCGGACAGAGGGGCGACGGTGGCTGGGGGTGTGGGCGATGACACGAGTAGGGGGAGGTTGACCGGGGAGGGGGTATCATACAGGGGTGGAGCGGTCAACTAGGGTGGGGGCGTGCTAGGGTAAGGGGGTACAATAGGAGGGAGAGTGGGGGAGGAAATGAGGAAGGAGAGAAAAAAAGGGGAAGGGGTGTGCGCCGTAACAAGCAGAGAGGGGGGGGGGGGGAGAAAGGGGGGTGATGGGTTGGGTAACCCTATAAAAAAACTAAAAAAATAACAATAAAAGGAAACTAATACTAATCATATTAATAATAATAATAAATAATAATAATGATAAATATAATAATGACAATATATTCAAATAATAATGATAATAATATTATAATTATCATCATTAAAATGACATTCATTAATTTTTTAACACTTTTTTTTCTCATTTGATTTTATTTACATTTTACCATTCATTTAATTATATTACTTTATAACTAATTCATTTTATTTAATAATTTAAACAATTTTCGGGTCACACGGAGGCCCTAGAGAAGTCGCACGGCTTCGAAATTATGCTTCGCTCGTGTGCCGCATGATGTCAAGTGCCGAAAAAATTGTTTATCGACAAAAACAACAAATTCAACCGGGACTAAGCCCGCGCATTGATGAAATATTTTAAAACCAAATAAGATAAAAAATGTCATAGTAACTTAATTTAGTGTTAACAATAATATCAAATATTATAATATTAATAACTTAATAAAATTTACATTCTTGACATTATCAATTACAATAATAATATTCTCAAACAATGTTATTATCATCCTCATTAAAATAGTCTCTTGAATCCAATTACACTTATTTTTTTTATTTTATTCCCATTTTATTATTCATTACATTTAATTAATTTTCCTTTAATATTGGGCAGGCCGTGTGGTGAGCCGGGTGAGGTCGCGCGGCTTAGACTGTGGTGCGCTGAACGATGTCAATACCAAAATATGCATTTATTTAAATAATAACTCAATAATTAAGTCGGGCCATAACCCTGACTACCCGATTCCAAGAAATTAATAAAATAAGTAATTTAAAAATGACGAGTGTGACATGGATGGATTTTCTTCAGATTTATGATTTATTGATATCCTACACCTCTAGAAAGTGAAATGGTGTTGTGATTCTTTGAGAAGGAATTCATGGAAGGAAGTGATTCAGGAGTCTAATGATGATTGGAGAGTGAAGAAGGATTTGGCATCCCTACACTTATATGCAAGGGTGGTTGATGGTATAGGTTACTTATTTTAGATGATGGGTAGTCTTATCTGATATAGTAGGTGGAGGAGTCTCAGTATGGAGACATAATGTAGAGTTCATGCACCATCATGTCTTCCAGGGTGATTCTCAAGAAGTATTTTTAGAGATGGATGTTGTTTTGGGGAGGTTGTTTTTTCTAGAAATGTTTCATGAGGTAGTTTTCTATGAGTTTAATATATCATCTTCTTTGGTACAACCAGGGGTATCCAAGATGTACTGTGTCTTGAGAAGACAGTTTTGGTGGCCTAAGATGAAATGAACGGTTGTAGAGTTTGTGGCTCAGTGTTTGGATTTCCAATAGGTAAAGGTCTAACATCATGTTATTAGTGGTTTAATCTATCCCTTAGTTGTTATCGAGTGGAAGTTAGATGATATATTTATGTAATTTTTCATAAGGTTACCTTGATCTTAGGAATGTTGTGACAATGTTTGGGTAATCATGGATCAGTTGAGGAAACCATCACACTTATTAGTGATCACGGAGTTGAGTGACATGGAGGCTTTCTCAAGGAGGTACATCGATGAGGTGGTTTAATTTCATGAATTTAAGAAGTTCATTTTAGTATATTAGGTTACACATTTTACCACATAAGTCTGAATGAGATTTAAACATGCTTTTGGAAGTCAATTATGCCCCAACACTACTTTCCACCCTTCGAAGGATGGCAAGATGGAATGAACTATAAAAAAATTAGAGGATATATTGTGGGAATGTAACAGAGACATTGGAAAATCATGGGCATGAAACTTAATTTTGGTTGAGTTTACTTATAATAAAATCTATCACTCTTCCTTTATCATGGATCCATTTGAGGATTTGTATAGGTGGCCATGTCATTCTATGTTGTGATGGATGGAGTTTTGGGACATATAATTTCTTGTTCCTCATGTAGCATATAAGATAATAGAAAAAGGTTCAATGTTATCATGAGATTATGGAAGTAGTTTAGAACCTATATAAGTCTTATGCCGATCACAGGAGGAGGATCTTGGAGTTTGAGGCTGAAGACCACATGTTTTTTAGAGTCTCCCATAGATATGGGCAGTAGAGGTTTGGTAGGGGGAGTAATATTCCTACTAGATTTATTGGGGCCTTTTAGGGGTTTTGGTGGGTTTTGAGGTGGTGTATCAATTGGAATTTCCACCATTATGATAGAGGATCCATGATGTCTTCTTTGTTTATTATCTCCATCAGTATCTTCACAATGACTGTCATGTCATTGACTGGGGAGAGTTGGATATCAAGGATGACCTGAAATTAATAGAGAATAAATTAGAGATCCTAGATCATTGAGAGAGGGTTTTTTGTGGATGAACCATACACTTTTTTAGCATGTTGTGGAGGCATAGTGGTCGGGAGTAGATTAATTGGGAGTGTGAGATACAAACACGTTCCCAGTAACTGGAGTTGTTTTGAGTTGGTTTATCTATTTTTACTTGTAATTTTGGTTCTTATTGTTTTATGGGATTTGTTTTTTTCTTGTTACATTATATGTGTTAAATCTATTTCCATATGAAGAGGGGGTAACCAGACTCCTAATCAAGATATGTTATACCTTGATTCGATTAAAACCATGTGGGTGAGTCAGTGCCGCCCAAAACAGATTACATCTTGACATGGTGGATGAAATTTCAGGATTGATATGTTTTTTATAGCATGTCTTATCGTTTATAGAGGTTGTTGGTTTGGGATGTGGGTAAGTTGAGATAGTTGTGAAAATGGGTGCATGAATGGTAAAGTGATGTGGTGATATTCTGTAGTAAGAGGTGGTTGTGAAATGGTTGTGCACATATGTGTTGGTTTGTTCCTGGTACCATATGTTTGGTGTTGTACCCAATGAGATGAGGTGAAATGTTTTTTTGGTAATGTGGTTCTTTTAGGTGTTTTGGGTGTTTAGTTTGGGGAGTTTAGCTAGTGGTAGAGTTAGAGGTGTAATGAGATCCTTGAGAGTTATCTCGCAGTGTGGTTGTTTGGAACCCTTTATTTTTACAGGTTTTGTTTTCATTACTGAGGAAGAAAATTATTTGAGATGTATCTGATGTAACATCCTCTACCTTACCAGCCCATTACATTACTATTTTGGTTGTTGGAGGCATTAATAGGACATTTGAAGGGCTTAATGGATTTGGAGCTGCATAAATACTATAGGGGTGGTTCCTAATGTGAACTAGATTCACATCGTGAGTTAGTGATTAACAACATGTGAGGTTATATGATTAAAATCTTGTATATGGGATAAAGAGGAGTCCATGAAACATATTCATGTTATGAAATTTGAATTCACTATGTGTATTAAATCTAAGCCAAGGTGACTAAATTTTCAATGTAAATCAAAACCCTATGGAATTCACATCATGAAAGGAATACACAACATGAAACCCATATAATCTAAGTGTTTATATCTCCTATTATACAGATCCTTTTTCATTTACCTTCCCACCCTTCATCTATTTTCCGGAAGAACACTAGGAGTCTTAGAAGGCCTTCCAACCCCACCTTCTCTTTCTATGATCTTCTGGTTCTAGTGGATGCCTATTGGTGATCAGTGGTATATTGTTTGTCCTTTTGTTGGTGGGTTTATCTAGTTCTTCTCTTGTATATCAGTTATGGTGGTGTGGTTTTGGTTTTGTGTCTGTGTGGGGTATATTTTCGATAACCCTTGATGCATTTTAGGTTGATCTATGGGTTTTCCATGAGTTTTCAGTTTTCAGGAATTTATTTTTCACTCTGTGATGTGTAGTGAGATTAGAAAACTTCTTTGAAGTAGGAAATCTCTTATTTTTCACTTTTTTGTATCATGTAGGAGGGTTTTACTCTTTTTTATCTATGGTGGATGGTTTGTGATCTCCTAATCAAGATAAATTAATTCGTTAATTGAAATTTATGGGGAAAGGGGTTTGATGATCATGTTTTTATATCTTTGATATTATTATCTTAATATTGTGGAATGAAGGGCTTGATGACCCATTGTAAATCATGGCTATCGAGAGCCTTTTTTTGAACTGTAGTTGTTGTTATAAAGAAATATTGTTGCATATTTTTTTTTTATCACCACAAAATATAAATGGGACAACCAATTATATTCAACTAATAAAATGGTTGTACCAAGATTAATAGCTTGTATGATATTACCCCTAAAATGAAGAAGTTAATTTAATATATAGCCCCTTGTTAAATCTATAAAACGTTTTTTGATGTGTTGTGATGTTTTATCATGTTTTGGGGAAGGGATTTGTGGTTTTTTCATGTGGGGATGATGGGTTTGTGAGTCCATGCTATGAAGAGATGATATGTGGTTGTGGCATGTAGGAATGATGGGCTTGTGAGGTCATGTTGTGGGGTTGAAATTTTTAGTTGTGGCATGTGAGACTGCTAGGTTTTTATAACCATGCTTGGGTTTGGCGATGTGTGGTTGTGGTATGTGGGGATGATGGGTTTGTGATTCCATGTTGTGGGGTGATGATTTGCGGTTTTTTTATGTGTAAGATAATGCAATAATTGTTGTATTGTGCCAGATTATTGGGTAGTGATGAAATAAATAGTTAATAATGATTAACATAGAATGGTATGGTTTGGTTAATGGGATGGAAATAGAAGATGGAAAAATTAATAATGGGTGTGTTGTTAAATTTGGTTGTTGATGAATAATTAAAGTAATGATATGTTTAAATGAAATTGGCTTTGATTTTAATGAAAAGTGGGAAGTGGCTTGTGGCTTGTGTTTTCATGTGGTTTTCTGCATTTAGTGGTGGTAGAAAAATTGGTGACATTGTGAGTTGGTTGAGGCTTGTTGTGAAAACATAGTTTGGTCTTATTTTCATGGACCCCCCCACACTTTTATGTTCATTATGATTTCGATATGTACCCCACTCGAATTGATCACTATGTGATGACATCTATACATTTATATAGAGGTGTTTTTACCAAAATCCTAGTGATGAGGATAGATGGATGGATAACTAATCTTTCCAACTCTCTCTTATAGATTATTATATGTGCATAGGATGTGATGGAAAGAGATTTGATAATACACTAGTTGATGGCCCTGGTGCCTTTATATGAGATGAGATATGACTGTGGTGTGGGGAAGCTTCCTATGTGTCTTCAGGTGAGTTGTGATGTGACTATGCTATGGGGAGGCTTATGGTGGGAGCCATGCATGGGAGGATTTGGGTATGAGATTGATTTCATTTATGTTCATTATACCATACTTATTTGGTTATGGTTGTGATGTGACAGACCATGTGTCTTCAGGTGAGATAAGAAATGATCGTGTTGTGGGGTGGTGGACCAAGTGTCTGTGGGCATGATGTGATGTGATTGGTCTATGGGGTGATGGTATATGTTACATGGAAGATATGGAAGCACCAAGATATATGACATTAAGGCGTGAGATCTGAAAATCAATGGGAAAGTGGTGTGAGGTACCCTTTTATATATATTCTTGTTCTTGTTATGTTATTATAGTTTGATTCCATTATTTGGTTAGAATGCCTTGATGAGGAAGAGTTTGGATAGTTGACCTATTTAGGTACTATTGGTTCTCTTAATTTATCATGGGTTCATTAGTATGCTTCTTTCACATGTTCATAAGATACATTGGTTTTCCTACTAAGTTTTCTAGTATGCTCACCCTACCTATATAAACTGATTTTCATGTTTCTAAGAGAATTACACAAACCGTGTTAGACACTGGTAGATCAAACCCTTGGACAATTTTTGTGTCAGTACATTATCTTTTCTTTTGTGTATTTACTATAGAGACTTTTATTTGTATCTATTTTATTTATACATGCAATGTGGGATGTTTTTGGTTTCCTTTTATATTATGTCATAGAGTTTAATGTGGTTGATTCATCCTCTCTCCTGCTATTGCTTTTTATATAGAGGGTAATGCCACCCAATTATGACATTTTTATACCATCAGTGTAAGTTTTCAACCTAGGTCCAACTGGAGGTAGGAATACAGGGTCATTATTTCTCTCCCTTCATTCTAATCTCTTTGATGGGAGGGGTCGTGAAAGGACCAATACCGAGTATTTACATCAAAACATTCTATAAATTACAATAAATTTACTCATTGAACCTAAAGTTAGAAAATATAAATTACAAACTAAAATTGAATCAAACCTATCAAATATTATACCCATATTTCTTAAACATGATTAAACTCTTCTTTATTGATAAAAAATCTACAACTAGAAATGAATTTATATTTAACATATTTTTTCATCATAATGGTAAGATAAATAAAAAAGGGTTATAATAAAATATAACCTTATGAACTTTTGTAACTGTGTTGGTTGAAATTATTTAAAAAATATCTATCATAACGTAATATCCAAATTTTGTCACTCCTTGATGATGAAAATTCTATTTTAAAATAACTTTAAAATTGAAAATAAATCTTGGTGTATATGTAAAATTTTATTAATTATAAATGAATTTACTTTTTTTCCACACATATGATATTTGTTTTCCTATTTCCAATTGAAAATGTATAGTAATCTAATTATGTATTTTAAAATGATATGTATATAATAAAAGTGAAGTAAATTATAAAAAAATTACTCATATAATAAAACTTAATTCTCTAAAAACTATTTCATGTTTTCTCACATGTCACCATGTAAGGAACATAACCAATAAAATGTATTCTCTTTTGAAAAAACACCCAAAATCCAATGGAAAATAATATGTAAAAAATATAATGTTAGTGAATGGTAAATTAATAAAAATAAAACTAAATATATGTTTCATACCTATCAGTATAAGAAAACTTCCACAACTAAATTTCATCATTCTTTATCTTTCAAAAATATATGATTTTATTTCATCATCATTCATGGTCATCAAATATAGTGAAATAAATTGGGTGACTAGGAAACCATACATTAATTACCTATAATTTTTACAAAAATTATATAAATATACATAATAAAAAGTATTTTTCAGATAAATAAAATTTAAATTACTATAATAATAATTATAAATGACTTATATAAAAAAGAAATTTCAACACAGTGTGGCCCAACATATCTCAAGTAACAATCCCAATGAAATTTATCCTTTAAACCATCATAATAATAACATGTCTATTCATTTCAGCATCTATTGAAATACCATAAGAATCCAAAAACTGATATTCATTTTTTGATAATCTAGAAAACGCAATTGTATCCAAAGTAAATGTGTCCTGAACCTATTTTCTCATTCCATACAAGATTTATTTACCATGATGTATTCTAATATATATATATATATATATATATTATTTTAAAAAAAATATAAAACCAATATGAAATAAGGTTTATAATATATTCATACATCAATGGTAAGAAGTCGAACAAGTCAATATGGTCATGATAAAAAATGTCTACAAAAGTGTCCAAATATCAAATCTTTACTGATAGGGAGTGGTTTTTTAGCTTATGCATCTATAGTATCCTGTTTTGTTACCCTAAACTAATCTATATCCATCTAATGATGATGAATATATCCCCAATATAAAATATCATCCCATATCCCATGATATAATAATATAGAGCCTTAGTATATAACTCTCAATATATGAGAAGATAAGGATGAGGTGTAGAAGTGGGATCTGTAGGAGGAGATGTAGGAGTAAGATATGTAGCCAATCATCGAGTAGTGGGATTTTTATTATGTAACTATGTCATCATGTTATCACACATCGACTAAAATAAATCATGAATCCTCTCATAAAACATATCTATGATCATCTCCTATATCATTTGACCCATATCCCGAACCTTAACTTCTAATGCCTCTATTTTTCCTTTATACATATATATATGTCCTCCCTTGAGGATGTTCTCAAAAGATAAAATAATTTAATAAATAAAACACCAGCCTCATATCCTTGTATGTGGATTAGGCATTTGGGATTTCTTAATACATTAGATTAAATATCCTTCCCACCCTTGAGAATTAAGGACCCCTATGTGGTCTTCTCCTCAATGGATTCCTATATAGAATATCTGAATAATTTTTTAGTAAACTAAAAAATATAAAGAGTTCAAAATAACTTGAAAAAATTATATAACTTTATTAAATCCTTAAAATATTATCAACTATAACCCTAGATTATTCTGTAAGATATGTCCCCTTTTGGTCATCAGGGTAATATTCTATTTTTCATGTATAGAAGGTGGGGAAGGAGGGTAAATCTCTAATAATCCTAAATACTCAACTCTAAATTTTTAAAGTTTTTTTAATTGTTTTATCTTCCAATAATGAATACCATATCCTAGAGAAATTATGATGGTATAAGTTTTTTGTTTACATCTCCAGATGATATAGTCTTAGTGCCTATTAGTTAAGGAAAAAACATTAAGATGATCATTATAGTGATAAAAAGAAACTTAAAAAAATGACATTGCATTTAACAAAAATTAGTCTTACCATCAACTTTAAATAAACTTATTAAATGTAACTTAATCTATAAATTATATATATGAAATTTATTTTCATTATTCCTTGAAACAAAAATGAAATCACTGGTTATAGTTGTTTTTAATCCCCCTATCTCCTAGACACAATAGGTAAACATCTCTTTCTGGATTATTTATGATCTGGTATATCATATATCATTTGATGAAAAAAAGGAAAGAAAATATATTTTTAAAACATTTAATGATAAGTAAAATAATAATAAAGTAAATAACCAATTTTTTCCACAACTGAACTACAGTCATCTTTGGGACATTTCTCCAATCAGAAATCAAAATGATGTCTTTTTACTGAGCTTAAATTTCAACAAAAGTTCTGAATTGGGTCAAATTTAGACCCATGATGTTACCATTATCATCAAACTAGAAAGATAACCTATTTTCCTATATATGATAAAGTTATAATTTAGGTAAATGTGTGAAAATGTGTTTATCTACCCTTGAATCCTTCTCTACCTCAATGGTATTAAAAGTCTATTTTATAGTGTGATAAGGACCATCGTTAGTGTTAAGTGTAGGGTCCTATCTAGAAGGCCAATTTGAATCAAGAGTATGATCCTACATTATCCTAAAAATAAAATTAATATGTAATTAGTAAAAGAATCCAAATGTTACATATAAAGATAAAAATAAATTGAAAAAGATCTAGAAAACAAAAGTAATATAAATTTTTTAAAGATAAATTTAAATTTAAAAAATATACAAGAGTTTTTAAGTCATGTTAGCTCAATAATAAACACTGATAAAAGGATCCAGGTGATTATTTCATCATTAATTTATATATCAATGATTTTAATTCCATTATTCTTAGTGTTTTTATTAATAATCGTTGATTTTTATCCATATTTTGAGAGTATATAATATTAAATTTATGTATGTCTTGTTTTCAAATATCATAAATGTAAAAAATTGATTTTTATTTGAAAGAACACTCATTTTATCATTATAATTATCTAGAATTTAGGACTCATGCATCGTTTATTATTATATTTCAAAATTTATTAGAGACTAATTCTCTTTTATTTTCAATAAAAATTACCACATGAAATTTTTTTTATCACTTTACGCTTTTTATACACTTAAAAAAATAATATTAATGATTAAAATAATACTTTTGACCAAATATAATATTTATGAAGTTGTATAATATTTTTAATTAAAGAAAAACTAAAATGATATTAAAAAAATATATGAATTATGTAAAATAAATTAGAAATATTATATCTAAAATTTTGAAAAAATTGAAAAGTGAAATAATATATTGTTATTTTTTACATACAATATTAGGATATTATTAAAATATATTTCCCATATTCCTTCACCGTGATTTCTCTATATTGAAAAAACTGTGTATTCAACATCATCCTCAATATCCTCTAATTATCTATCCATTTAAATAGGGATCTCATATAATTCATCATAATCATAAAGTTTGTCTTCACTAAAATATAGTTTTATTCATTGAAAATGATTGAACACAATACTTTCGATGGATAATGAACATAATTTTTTTTTATCTCAAGTGATTTTATAATAAAAGGTTCATTTTTTATATTCCATCCTACTTAGATTGACCAGTGTGATACCGAATTCTTCTTGTTTAACAATATTCTTACTAACAACCCATTTGCAGTAAGACCTGAGAACACAAAATTTAATGTAATCAATCACTAAAGTTTCTTAAATAACTACATAATATTCACTTGATGTGGATATTGGTTTTTTATTTTTCATTAAAAAGTGTTTTTCTTCATTGAATAATAATACACAAATATTCAAAACTACATTTATGTTGTCTTTATATTTGGTATAAAATGTATTTCGATTAATGTCATACCCTATCCATGTTATCACATTTAAAATTGGTACAATTGTTAACCATTTAATTTTTTTTAAACATCTGATCCACCAATCATGGTATTATTAAACAATGGAAAAAAAGTTTATTAATTCTCATTCAATACCCACATATCTTTCTTCTTTTAAAAACACTATTTTAAGACATTAATATAAAATTATATATATGTTTACATGTAATCTATGTTATTCAAGATGTATAAATGTGATTGATTTATTTTATCACCTATAAATGATTTAATTTTCAATCCACATATCCCCTTTACCCTAAAATTCACGCAATCATGGTGCGTGGTATGAAAATTGATGCGCTCCATTATAGAAAAGTAGTTTGTAGAAAACTCTACAACCTCCTCGAAAATATACTTGTCAATAATATAAGTTTACAATCGATATCGATTATTTATATATCCATTAAATATCTTCAAATAACATTCAAAGGATATATCCAATGTAAATATACAGAGCCACCTAACATTACTTATCACACCAATTGAACCATTAAATTCACTATTATATCAAAAAAAATTATAGTGGAAAGTAAATTTCAAGTTGAAAAAGTGTATATAAAACATCATTCTCTAAAATTTTCAATTAATTCAGATCCATAATTTTGTTATATAAGAATTTAAAAAATAATATACCTTCATGATAGATATTCTCACACAGATGTGTATTATTCTATATAATGTAACTAATATGATTTGTTGCATCATTACATGACAATCATGAGATTTCATGCCAGTTAACTTCAAATATTTTGTTGGCATAAATTTTTTTACATTTTAAGAATAACCTCGAGGAACTTTGATACCATAGTGGCACTAATAAAAACTGATTTTCTCACTCTTAGATAATGTATGACAAGAAGGAGGTAAGTATGTTAATTTTTCTTTTGGATTGGGAGATAACACCAAACATATTTAAATTGAAAAAATAAAGTACCATCTTCACAGTTTCCTCCCATCTTGTAGTTGAAGAAATAAATTACCATATTCACAAATTAGACAACATTTATGCCCCTTAACACTACATCTAGATAAATTTCTATATTCCAGGATGTCATTTATATTAAATAAAATCATTATAATTAATTGAAAATATTACTTCTTATAAAAATCATAATCTTTGATACCTTCCTCCCATGAGTGTTACAAATCATCAATTAATGGTGATAAGTAAAAATCAATATTATGTCCAGGTTATTTTGGTCTATAAATTATTAAACTCAATATTATATATTTTCACTTTTGGAGATAATATATAAATTACCAAAAAAACTAGTCATGTACTATGTTTGCTACTAAGGCTTTGATATGGATTCATTCCATCTATGTATAACCTAATTTTGAGATTTCTTACTTAATTTAAAAATTAAGGGAAATAGAGATAATTTTTTTCCATTATGGATAGTATGATGGATACCACAATTTTCCATTAGATATTCACTTATCTTAATTCCATCATAACATTTTTACATAATTTTAATTTTCATATTAAAATTTCTGGAAGAGAATTATAGGAAGATACCAAATTACTTTAGAAAGTTTTTTAGTATTTGGAATAATAGATGATTTAGGATCTATTTTTTATTTCAACTTATATTGTGATGTCCCACATTTAGGACACTCTAAAATACCGTCATATTATTTCTAGTGTGACAAACAATCAATTGGGATGGTATGTACCTCTTTGTACCCCAATCCCATCAGTAATAATATATTTTTTGAATTGTGATTTGAATATGGAAGACCATTGCCTTTATGAAGTATGCCTTTCAATAGCTATAACAATTATATAAAAATCTTTTCACTCTATCCATTTCTAGAATTCAAGTTCATCAATATTAACACAATTGATATAACTATAAATTTCATGCAACCTAGATGAAATGGGTTTTAGAATAACCATATAAGCATTCGGTCAACTATTTTTTCTCAACTTTCTTGAATTCAATATGATCAATCATTTCTTTAATTTGATAAAAAATTTCATTTCAAAAATCACCATCATCATTAGATATCGAATCCTTCCCAATTTTACTATGCTAAATCCTAGGACTGTAATTCGGATTAATGCCATGAAAAATTAAACTATCTTTGATATATCTTCCTTTTAACATTATCATATTTAAGAATTTAAAGAATGGAAAAAAGGTCATTGTTTGGAATGTTTTTTTTGGAAAATTACCAAAAAACCCTTCAACCCCTTCCTCATATTAATCACTTACTTGATGTTCAATAATAACATTACAATCCATTATCTCCTATAATTAATTTGAAGTATTAAATATAAGATAATATATTAAAAAATTTAAATTTAAATTTAAATATAATTTTATAAATAATATGACAAATAAATAATTTAAAATGATTAATTTTATTATTATTTTTCATTATGTAATGAAATTTTACTAAAAAAATTTATTTTATAAAAATATTAATAAAAAACTCTCGATATAAAATAAAAAAATGATTAAGAAACAATGATAATTTAAAACACATAATTAAAAACTTGAAAGTAAATAATAATATTTTCTAAAAGAATATATTCATTAATAATATATAATTTGTGGATACACATGTCAACAATAAACAAACACATATTAAATCACATTTAAATTCCTAAAATAATGATAAGCACTAGAATCTACTAAATATTCCAATTATTGTATACTATAAAAATAAACATAATTAAAAGTATATAAGTATGGTGTAGTCCTGAAAAAAACTTGAAATTATCAAACCACTTTGAAACATTGAACTACCAACAAATATAAAAATATTTCTTAAAAATTATGATTATATTATATTTTCAACTACGTGAATAAAACTAATTCACAAACATAAGCAAATAAATATGTAATTCAATAAATTTCACATTTTAAATATAAATTTCTTTATTTAACTTATAGATAATTCTCAAACCAAACTTATACCTATTAAATATAATTATTTTTGATCAAATATACATTTCTCATAAAAATGTGATTCAAGATTCATATATGAAACAAAAAATGATATCTTGTTATTATTTATTGATAATTTAAACATCATGAAACCTATTATATAACACCTTTCTTTATTACTAACCCTAAAATATGATTTTAAGGTCATGATACTTCATTGATGCTTTGGTTAAAATCATATAATTACTATATTGAACATTTTTTTCAACAAAAAATCAATTCTTCCTGTTCTTCAAATCATTAAAAAAAGTAGTTAAATTTAAATTATATGATTTATGGTTTCTTTAATAGTGTCATATTTCCCTAGACCCATATTTCATAAATTTTATTCCCTCAATTAGAGAAATTCTTTGGGCATACTAAATGTATCATAATTTAATTCACAAGTAGCCCCTAAGAAATAAAAATAAAAATAAAGACATTGAACAAAGATGCAATAATTCAAAGTACCACTAGTAACCATTCAAAAAAATTACAATTACTCCATAAATTAAAATACATTTTAGGGTCAGGGATGATAAAAAAAGAGAGATAAATAAATACCATAGAGTACTAAAGTCACAGATGATGGGGGCTAAGGGAAAATAACATGTGTTAACAATGACAACCTCTTGGTTAGAGATAATGATGACACAAGAGAGGGCGTATTGTGTATTTTTTTAAATTTTAAATTTTAAATCATCCTTCTTGAAATGAAGTGATTTATTCCCTCTCTCTTAATATCATGTAATTTAGAAAAAAAATGATAGAGTATGTCATGGTGATGTATAGTGGTTTGATGTATAGAAATCCTTTGGTCCACTCTACCAATGCTCTCTCTGTGAGCTTGATGATTTTCACTTAGTATGTCCATTTTTCCCGAGACTTTGAAAAATGAGTGAAGGAATCTGAATCTTTACCACAAAGATTTTATAGGGCCTTTAGGGTCTTTTACATGTAATTTCAATTTAGTATGAGAATCTGAAACTCAAATAAAAATAAAATTGGTGTAGAATGTTGAAAAACCTTCAACACATAGTTGCAGTAGGAACTAAAAAATGGGTTTATATTCAATTAAGTAAAATAGAAAATAATTTATCAATTTTGTGAAGTATTCCATAATAAAATAATAATATAAATATAATATTCATAATCATAAAAAATTATGATTCTTTAGACAAAAAAAGTAACATAAATTGAGTTTCACAAGCCTTATTCTATACACTGTGAGAAAATAAAGATATACATAAAATAATTTTCTTTATTCTTAAAATGTTTAACTCTATAATGGATGCTAACATAATTTTTTATTTTTGAAATAGAAATAGTTTTCACACACCACCCACGAAATAGTAAGAGAAATATTAATATATATAGAATAAAAATATCCAGTATTTTCAAAAACTCCCCATCCTTTGAAAATTCAAAATAAACCAAGTAAATATCTTTCAAAAATATCTTCAAGAAAATCACAACACTATTTTATTTTTTCAGAATAAACTCATTAAAATAAATTTAAATTCATATGATATTCTAGAACCATTATTAAATGGTACTCCTTCAATAAAAATTTAAATAACCTTTTAAATATTCCTTTTAATTTAATTTAAATACTTCCTATAATCTTAAAACCACATCCATATATAAATTTAAATATTTTAATTTCAATATCCTAGTGTCCTTTAACTTATTTGGAAAATTATGTTAAAATAATTTATTCATTTTTATCTCTAAATTATAAAAAAATATTTATAAATACCTTGATCAAAATCATTATATTTTATAAGAAATTATCCAACTAATAAACCACTAAGAAAAACCAATAAAAAGACACAACAACTTAAAATACCAAAAATATAGAAAACAAATACTGTATGTTTTTAAATATTTGAAATATGAAGAATAATGTTATTACATTATTTCAACACTATTAAATATTTAATTTAGAAACAAATTTAAAACATCCATTAAACCTTATTCAAACCTATTGAAAAATTCCTATAAAATCATCTTCATAAAATATATATTTCAATAATTTTAAAAAAATACAATGGAAAATATTTTGAAATACTTTAATATTTTCTTTATATTTTCCAACAAATTCTATTGTAAAAATATTCAGATCATATACCTCTATAGATTTTTCCTCAAACCCCTTTAAATATCTTCAATAAACTTTTAAATAATTTTTGAATAATTTAAACATTGAAAAACAAAATATAATATATAAAATAAAATTGTAGTTGATAGAAATACCCAAATCATGATAAAATAGAGTAGCGTAACTTGTTAAATCTACATGCTCTGCTTTCTATATAATTAACCGTTCATAATTATTCATTTATAATAAACAGATTCCACATGGAATTCTTGTTTGAATACTATAGTTCCCTATCCTTCTGTTCATCACAATATTCCTTTTTGAGATCATATATGCATGACATGAGTTCTTGTTTGTTCATTGCAGTAATAGAATGTGTGATCTCTAGTTAGCATGGAATATAATTACCTCAATATTATAATAATGGAATATATAGATCTCTTGTTTTCATGTTCATTATTTCAAGTGTATGAAGAAAAATCATTCTTCATCATTATATAAAGTTGATCTACAGAATACCAAAATAGCATGTTCTGAGTTCCTCTTCATCTTCCTGAATCAAGCTGCCTCATGTGTACCATCACGTGTTGAGTCTCAGATCAAAATATAATCTCATCAATATTTTGATCCAAATAGATTATTATTGATGTACATGTATACTAACTTTATCATATCAAGACATCTCCTCTATTCATCTTGCAGGCTAGTGTATCATGAACAAAAGACAATGAAGATGAATAGTTCATGTTAAGGTTGATGTTGTAGTTATGTTCTAGCTAACCATGATACACAGTATGATCCACATAAAATATTATATTCTAGGAACCAATATGAGGTTCAACTTCAATACCGAGGTGTGGTTAATCTTGAGAAACATAAGGATACATTCATTCTAATGTGGGGATGAAACCTAACACAAGAAATATCAATATTGGGTTCACCCAATACCAATGTGAGGCTCATTTCACCCAAGTGGTGATCATCAATGTGGGGATAAAATAAAAATAAAAATCAAGAAGGGGATAATTGAACAAATTTTGGTTTTTGGAACATAACTTTCAACTCAATCATGGGGTTCATCAACATGGGGATGAATCCTCACATTAGGTTAACAAACCTCTGAAAATATATATAGATTATAATTAAAAAACTCTCTAATTTTTTGAGGATTTTAACAATAGATTTAGCATCCAGTACATAAGACTTGTGTTTAGAAAATTTAAATATATTTCTAATGGATAAATAAAAACTTCAATCCAAATTCCATATCTCAAGATATTGTCAAAATTTAGATGTGATAAAAATTTGACAAACCGAAGAATGACAGAAACATCACAAAACATTGGATAATTTATAAGGCACCAAAACAACCATTTCTTACTTTGATGAAAATTAATAAAATCAAGATAAATGTATTTTATATCCATTTCAATATGTTTTTAATGATTTAAATATTTTTATCTCACATAATCATTGAAAAAATATCCATAAAAATTTATAGACTGTAAAATCGTAAAAACTTTTGTTGAAAATTCAATGATTTTTAGAGCACCCAAGATATTATTTAAGAATTTAATACAGATAAATTAAATTTATATAAATCTCTTGTCCATATGGCATGATTATTTTTTAAAAAATAAGAGAATTTTATCATCATTTATCCTCAAATACAAAGGTGTACTTAAATTGAAAAACTACAATGTCACCAAAACATTATAAAAACTCCCGAAAATTTTCCCACCATGAAATTACTGATTTAGTATTTAGAATTAATAGATAAAATAAAGATAATATTATTATATTTATAATGAAAGAAATGGTGTTATAATTCAATCACATTAGCTTTATATATTAATTAATCACACAAACATAGTAAATCATAAATCAATAAAACCAAATTATTAATAAAAATAAAATGGGTTGGAGTAATTATTAAAACCAAGATGATAATGGAAAGGACAAGGATCCACTAAACATGTATGGTGGTGTCTGATGGTGGATGATAGTAGATGTGGTTGGATAATGGTAGTAGGAAGTAAGACTGTTATTTTGAGTTACTCAGAGAGAGAAAACCAAAATCCCGACATACGAAATAATTAAACCAAAATTAGGGATCTCTTTATTTTAATGTTAGTTTTAATGGGTTTTAAGGTTAGTTATTTGATAACTTATATTAAGATAAAATTTTCAACATCATTTATTTTATAACTGACCTTGAAAAAAATTCATTTTCTACATTTTTTATATAAAAATCATGTGAAAGGTATGTTGTTAAAAATTCATTTTCACTAGTGTCCAGAGTCCCCACTACCATTTTTTTCAATTCATAAATCAAGGGTGAAAAGGAAGGTTACATGAGACACATGATTGATTATTTTATTTTTATATCACAATGATATCATTAATGTATAATGAGTTGTGGATAAAAAATTAGGACATGGATGGATTCACATGTTGCTTTATCTCTGGGTATTATATGAGGAGAAAGTGATGTGAGAAATGAATTATATGACTATTACAGTGAAGAAGTGAAAATTAATAGTTGTATCAATATCTTTAAGTTAATCCCATTATAATATCCTTATCACCCAAATACTCCAGTTTCATTTAGGATTATAAAACAACCAATATCGATAAAGCAATTTATTACCTTTTGGGTATAGTTCTCCAAGTAGATAATATCTTTAAGAAAGATTAATAATTAATTACTATAGTGAAAAAGTTGAAATAAAATGTGAAATGGACAATGAAAAGTCTGATGCCAAAGTAATCTTAGCAATATATTTCAAATAAAATGGAAAAATATTCATATAAGAGGGTATTTTCGTTTCATGTCCCAATATATATATATATGAATTATAAATTATAATGAAGTAAATTATCAGAAAGAAGAGGTTTTGACTTAGTTCATATTCATCATTTTATGTGATGTTTATACTTTTACTTCTTAGTTATCAAATAATAAATGTGTGCTACACATTTGTGTCCAAATAAAATAACCAAGGATTTATATAAATATTACAACAAATAATGTAAATTCTTTAAGTTGTTGAGAAAAGTGATTCTAAACTCAACAGTGAGAAGTAAACAACTTCTAATTTCCAAGTCTAATGATTCTAGTTGAAATCTTATCGAGTTTTACAAAAAACTTTATCTCATATTTTCATTTTACATAAGAAGTAATTATCCCATTTTATAATGATTTTTTGACTACCTCGTAATCAACTAATAGTTTGGAAATAATTCAATAATTAGTAATGTATAGTGAATAAAAAAATTTAAAAGTTAAATAACAAGTTATGGTAAGTTGATTCTTTGTCTGGAAAAAATGATAGTAGTGGTCAAGGATATACCCAGTATGCTCTTTATACTATTTGGAGCTAACAAATATTGGTATTATCAACATAATTACTTATCATACTTTGAATGAGAAACCTTTATAAATAAATGTAATCTGTAACATTTTCAGAATTTTTTTTTCTTGAGATAATGAATTGTTCCAAGGATAAGATATAGGTAAATTATGATACTTCATGAGATTATTTAATGAGTTTTAAGGAATGTAAAAATGAAGTAATGATATTGCATAGTCAGAAGATTTGATTTTTTTCATGCCTGCGATCTAAAGAATATATTTACTAATAATTCATCAATAATTATAAATATAGATTAGATTTATTCCAAAACTCACATTTCCTCATACATATAAAAGTTATGATGTTAGTAAAATGAGGATCTATGATGAGTCTTAAATGAAAAAATTTATCACTAAAATGTAGTGTGGAGTATTTTCTAAATGAACATTTCCTTATACACAAAAAATTAATGATGTTAGTAAATGTTTTGGTCAATGACATTTCTTTGATGTCTTGAAAATTATTCCATAATCATTTCAAGATATGTTTCACAAATAGTGGAGTTAAACCTTATCCATATACTTATTTTTATGGAAAATGGATATCATATGAGTTATAATTTTAAATAAATATATTATTTTATACTCTATGTGTTTAGATTCAATGAGTTTGTTGAGGATAACTCAATGAACTAACTTACATCAAGAATAAAAAAATTTGCATATAAGTTAATTATCTTAATGGTTTCTAAGGATATTAATAGAAATCCTTGAGATAGAATTGTTATAGTCAATTGGTAAACTATATTTCTATAAAAGGGAGCACATCTCTACTTGAGATAGTAGGAGAAGGATTGAAATGGGTTAATTTAAGGTTAAAGACACACAATTAGATGGCATAGGGACATGTTTGATAAGATATTGTGGAAAAGGAATATTATACGGACATATACTATATAAAAAAAACAAAACTAAGAGTGATGGTTTTATATAAACTATGGTGGGTGATCTACTATTCAATACGAATAATGTATCCTATAAGAAATTAGTAAATAGAAATATATAATAGCCCAAACTTTATATACATAGATATATCACCTACATATATTTATATTCATTATATAATATAATAAATCTATGCCAGAATCATATATGTTTAGTGTCTTTGGAATCATGGAAACATATACAACTAATTCATAAAACATCAACATCATCTCCCACTTATTTCTTCATAACTATGACCCCTCATTACATATCAACCTTTATACTTTTCTCCATATCATGGGGAAAAGAAACATATGAAAAGGTGAGATCAAATGTTCAGTATGGGTAAACATTGTAGATATTAATCATAACATAATCATAATACATAAAAACATAAAAACTTGATAATTATATCCTGTATATCAAGGATCATGATATTGTGTCATGTAATAAATCATATAAGTTTATAAAGAGTCAAAGAACACATTCCATTAGAGAATAACATAAGACATAGAATTTTGGAATGCACAAAAGCATATAAAATAATTTAAATATTAGTAAATTCTCATTTAAATGACCATCATAGTATAAAAATTCTTTTACTGAATCAGGTTCACTCCTCGTTATAGCCCTATGTCACTGAACATGTTTACTTTATGTTCCAACCCTTTATTACTAAATCAAGTTCACTACTTGTTCTTGTCCTATATATATCACGAGATATAAATCATTACCCAATGAATTGGTGGAAGATATAGGTACCACTCTTAACATAATGAAAAAATACATATGTTTTCTACAATAACATAATTCATTCAACATATAATTACCTATAAAAATAAATGAGTTTCATAAACATTTTATCATAACATAACTTATAAAAATAAAATAGAACTCTTAAACACCATTCGATCAAAAACATAAACTATTAATATAAAAAATAATAATGGTATCCTTGTATTATGTCACCATTAATGCATAAATAACATCAAATAATGTTTACTTAGATGGAAAATTATTTTTGAATATCACTTGAAATAATTATTTATGAAAATAACCTTTCCATACTAAAAATATATTTTTTAAAATACAAACAATTATAAAAGAAAAAATTTTAATTGAAAAGAAGCTTGTATGATTAGAAAGGAATATTCAAGTCATCAAGGCATCAAAAAAGTATAAAAATATGTTCATTCCATATAATTTAGAAAAACATTCTTTTCATGTTTTTTTTGGAAAATTCAGAAAGAAGCTTATTTGGAAAATGACAAAAAGATTCATTTTCAAACTGTTTAGTAAAAATTAACTCATGTGTAAAAATTTCTTTTGAAAATTATATAATAATAATAATAATATTTTTTAAAACATATTTAGTAAATATTAACATGAAAGAGAAATATTCCCCCACAAATACTTACATATAATCATTCTCGAATAATAATGTGATGGTGAAATTAACCCTTACATTAGGTATGAATTCTTTAATACATATAAGAAAATATTGTTAATGGTTTAAATAATTATATTAATTTATATAAGAACCATATTTATATTTATTATATAATATATTATCTTCTTATATAACTTTATCACATGTTAGTTAATAATATTTCGTTATTATGCTTTTTTTAGGTGTTAACTGCTTTATTTTTCTATGCATGTTGTATCATATATATGTTGGTTCTTATGCATAGGATATAGTTAAACCATATAAAAAATTATATTAAGTTAATAAATATCATATTTATTCATTATATTCATTTATATAATCACTCTTGAATGGTGATCGTTGAAAACAAATCACATCACATCATGTAGATGATAGGCCGTATGTACGCACGAGCGACTGTATAATTAATCTAATGGTTAAATGAAAAGGAAGTGGATGGTATATTAATTTTTTTTCATAATAAATATGATGTTATAATTATCAAATATTTATATATGTATTATTTTCACCATTATACATATCCAAGTAAAGTGGTGATGAAAACAAAGAATACTCCATAATGTGGAGAAGGTAAGTCGTATGTACACACTCGCGATGATTTCTCTTTTCATAGGATGAATAAAAAGAGGGAATATGGTTGTCCAATAATAATAATAAAATATAAAAATATATATTATACTAGATTTATTAATTTATAATGTAAACAACACATTAAGAGTAAGTGGAATAAGAAATAAACTTGAAAGAGTTGGTAAATTTGATTACCTCTTCTTCAGTGAAATTCCTATAGATATCCTCTTAGGAACACTAAGGTTGGTGTTTTGAGAATACCAAAACCAATAAAATTTGTATATAAAACTTTAGAAGAAAAATTGGTAGGGTATGGTTGATATTTAAGTCTCTATGTGATGTGAGGAAGTGTGGGAGGACGTGTCCTTTTATAATTGAGGTGAGAGACACTTTTGGAATATCTCAAAAGAATAAATTATAATAAATTATTTTTTTTAAAAAAATGAACCAAATGGACATGGATTCTATGCTCTGATAATATAATATTTTAATGTTTACAAAAAATATATTTTAGAAATTTTTTGATATTTTATTTAAACCCTATCATTTAGTTTAAACCATAGTTAACCTATTTTAATTTTAATTATGGAAACAACTTATTTAATATTAAAAGGTTTTAATTTTTTACTTATGTGATGTAAATTGAACCATAAATGATCAATTTGTGTCATTTTAGACCATATTATAATTATTTTATATTCTTAAAAATATTTTATTAATTTTAAAAAGTTTTAAAAAATATTTTTTGGATAAAATATCCTTAGTGTCAATTTTGACACTATTAATTACATGGACTTTTAAAAACATCAAGATAAAAAGTTTACATAATTTTTTTATTACATCCTTATGAGATCAATTTCACATATAAAATTATTTTATAACATTAATTTTCTCAAATTATATTTATTTTAATATATTTAATAACATTTATTTGATATTTTCTTTAATAAGATAATTTACACATCATCGTTGTCTATGAATTTAAGGTAATTATTTATTCACAAAAAATTATAAATAAATTTTCATGATGTATATAAATATTTTATATTTCAAAATTAAATTTTTTATTGAATATATACCCCAGTTAATCCAATATTAAAAATATTAAACTTATGAAAATAAAAGTGTGTCATTTTGTCACTTTCTTTGATTTTAATAATATTTAAGCAATTTTAATATACAAGTGTCCAATAAATAATTCAATTTAAAAAATTAGGTGTTAGGGGTTGAATTAAAATTATCCAAGAATGTTTGGAAATTTCTTAAGGATATTTTATAGTCTTTATCATTTTTAACCTAAATTACCCAATTTACCTTTTACCGTGGCAACAAAATTTACCAAAGTTACTATTCATATTAGAAAATATAAAAGGGAACTATGTAATAAATAAGTAATTTATGAATAAAAATTTTTAATAGATTTTTAAAAATTCAAAATAAATACTTTTTAGAGTTTAATTTAAAATAAAACCGATAAAAATCTAGGGAAAATAGTTTTTCGAAAAATTACTTTTTTATAAATAAAATAGTTTTATAATAAATTAATGCATAAAATACATTTCATAAAATAATTGAATTATTTTAAAACAAAATTAACTAATTAAAAATTAAAACATATCCAAAACATTATTTTACCATGTAAATACTTGAAAGGAAAATAAAGTTTTAATGAAAATTAGTATTTTCGCTATTCTGTGAAAAAAATGTTTTCAAAAAATTATATAAAATAATTGTAACATAATTATTTCATGAAGAATTCAAAAATTAAATTGATTTTTGCAAATCCATTTTCTTAAAAATCTAGAAATTAATATTCACTTATAAAAAGAAGAAAAAATAATTTTTGAAGAATAAAGTGACTTTACTAAAAAAATTATGCGATCATTTTATAAGATCTTACCAATACATTCATATTTAGTTATATGATTATAATTATTTCATAACATAGTTACTCATATTTATTCCCACTAATTTAACAGCTTGGTTATAATAGAAATATAATATTTCACTGTTCGTGTAATATAAGAAATAAAATTATTTAAAGGGAAATATTTAATACAAATATCTGGGTGTTACCTTATACCCCCTTAAAATGAACTTCACCCTTGAAATTAATCACTCTGATACGAATAGATGTGGGTACCTTTGCCTCATCACATTCTTAGGTTCCCACTTAACTTCCTCAAATTGATGGTTTCACCATAAAATTTAACCAAACAAGTGGTCTCATTTCATCGAACATTTTCTCTACGATCAAGAATCTCTCTCAGTTGTTCTTCATAAGAAATATTTTTCTTCAGTGGTATAACTTTTGGTTTTAGTATATGTGATGGATCATATATGTACTTTCTCAGTAGATATACATGGAACACATTATAAACTTTATAGATATTTAGTTGAAGCGCTAATCTATAAGCTAGCTTCCCAACACGATCAAGAATTTCAAAAGGACTAATATATCTAGGGATTAGATTGCCATTATTTTAGAATCTCATCAATCTATTCTAGGGATATATTCATATAAATATATTATCACCCACTTCAAACTCTAGGTCTTTTCATATATTTTCAACATAAACTTTTTTTGACTCTAAGATGATCTTATGTGTTGTAGAATAGATCTAAACTTTTCTACCATTTCCTCAACAAGACCAGTCCCAATTGCTCTCTTTTACCAACTTTATTCCATAATTTTGGAGTTATTCACTTATTAATATTGAGGTCTTCATAATAATCCATCTAAATACTCAAGTAAAAGATATTTTTTTAAGAAAAATCTACAAAAGATAGGTGGTGATCCCAAACACTGTTGAAATCCATAGAGAAAACTCTCAACCTATCTTCTAGAGTTGGATTTGTCCACTCAGACTAATAATCTATCTGAGGATGATAAGCTATGTTGAAACTTAACTATGTTTCCAGAGACTATTAAATACTTCTCCGAAACATTGAGGTAAACCTTAGATCCTGATAAGATATAATGGAAATTGGTACCCCATGAAATCTTACCACTTCATTAATAAATATTTTGGAAATATGATCAAGATAGAAATATTATTTGATAGAAATGTAGTGTGATGACATCATAATGAGATCAACTATAAACCATGTAGAATCATGGCATTTAGATTGTTTGGGAAGTCCAAAAACAAAATATATGGTGTTGTTTTCCCAATTCTGTTATGCTATGGGTAATGGTTGTAACATCCCCTTAAACTTCTATCTCTCAGCCTTAAATTGTTGACAAACTAAGCACCAAGAAACACACTCTGCAATATCTCTCTTTATATTATTCCACCAAAAATACTATCTCTGGTATCTATACATCTTGGTGCTTTTAGGATGAATAGTAAATGATTAATAATGAGACACATCCAACATCTCTTTTTTTAAAATCTATTATGTGAGGTATATAAACACGGTTCATGAACTATATTAATAAATCACAACCATAGTTGAACACAAGAACATTTCTCACCTTCTTTTTTATCTATACATCTTCTTTTTTTGCCTCCTTAATCTTCACTTGTATAGATGGTTGAACATTAATTTTAAAAAGATAAGATTTCTCTATTTCCCTTATGATTTCCACTCCATCCTTTTAAAATCTGTAAATATTGGATCTTTTGTAATCCTCATCATAGATAGGCTAGCATGGTCCTTTCTACTAAAATAATCTTCCACCTTGTTCGCTTTCCTTGGGTGGTAATGTATTAAGGATTCATAATCATTAATAAACTCCAACCATCTTCTTTGGTTCATATTAATCTCATTTTGGGTGAAAATATACATTAAAATTTTATGATTAGTATAAATTTCACACCATTATTCATATAGATAATGCCTCTATATTTTTAATTAAAATATTAACGAAGCATACTCCAAATCATGAGTTTGGTAGTTTTCCCACAGATCCTTAATTATCATGAGGCATAATCTATCACTATATCATTTTTCATTAGAATACATCATATCCACTTATTTTATATGTCACTCTAGATCACAAAACTTTCCCCACTACAGGGTAGTGTGAGAAAAGGCGCATCGACTAATATTCTTTTCAGCTCCTTGAAATTCTCGTCACATTCCTCTACCCATATGAACTTAACTCCTTTTCAGTCAACTTGTTGGGTGGATTAGATAATCATGATAAATATTTCACAAAACATTGAAAATAGCCATACAACCAAAGAAAATTTTAGTTCTCAGTTACCATTGTTGTTCTAGGATAATGTTCAATAACTTTCATCTTTTCTAGATCCACATATATACCCTCTCTTGAGATTATGTGACCAAAAAATGACACTTTTTGAAGACAAAATTCAAACTTGGTAAATTTTTCAAAATGATTATCCTTTCTTAGGGTCTTAAGTATAATCCTTAAGTGATCTGTATGTTCTTCCTTGATTTTTGAATATGCAAGAATATCATCTATAATGAATACCACAAACTTATCAAAATAGTCTCTAAAGACTCTATTCATTAAATACCTAAAGATTTTTGGGAAATTAGTTAGAACCAAAGGCATCACTATAAATTCATAGTGTCTATACCTTATATAGAATTCCATCTTGGGTATATCCTCCTTTTTGAGCCAAAATTAAATATTGGACTACTCATGTATTAATAATGTTTTAATGATCACAAATCCTATCCAGTCTATAAACCTTGTTAACTCTATGTAATATATCTCACGTCAAATGTACAGTTGTTTAGTAGAAGCTATCCAAATCTCTTAAGTGATATATAATCAGTTTGGTCACTATACACTATCTTTTGATTTAATTTATATTTATTGTTTTGACAAATGATTAAGTCTAACCCATTCTATGAATATATCTGCTTAAGTATGAATACCGATAATTGGATAACTCTGAGAATTTGTGAGTCTACCACAAGTTGTGTTTTTTTTGGAAAAGTCATGAGACACTGTGACCACCAGACACCATGACCATGAGACACTGTGACCACCAGACACTGTGAATGAGACACCGTGAACTAGACACTGTGAACGAGACACCGTGACCATGAGACACCATGACCATCAGACACTGTAACTATGAGACACCGTGATCTAGACACCATGAACTAGACACCGTGAACGAGATACCATGACCATGAGACACCGTGACCAGACACCGTGACCAATCCAGACACTGTTTTAAGGAGACACAGTTTCCATGACATACTGTGACACGGTTTCTTAATCTATTTTTTCATTTTTCATTTTATTCTATAACAGTCATATTTTATGTTTTTTAAATTCCCTGACATATTTAATGTTTCTTTGTAGACATGTCACCAGACAATACGAGGTACGAGGTGTAGAATACATGCAACCTGTTGGCTCAAACACATGTACTTATAGATAAAAGAGTAGTGCAGCCCAGAAATAATAAGAATACATAAAAAATACAAGCGAGTGTATGCACGAAAATGAAGAAAACACTTAGATAATTTTTTAATATAGAATTGTCACGTGCAACTCAATGCTGCTGAAGAACACATGAAGCATACTTTAATCCCAGTATTGAGAACATCTTCACACTATCAAACATCACGAAGAACAGAAGCTAAATCTATCTGACTTGTGACAATCTATTTTCATACAAGAACTTGATTTCTGCATATACTTCATCTTAGAATTACAGAGCTATAAATACTAACACTCAGAGAACTTATAAATTTATCTCAATATTTCTGCTCGGTTGTGTATCATTTTATTAACTTTCGAGCATTGTGTGTATCTGTATAGCAACACACTCTTTCTTATATGTTAAACTAAAGGATACAAGATTTCCTTTCTTGAAAATCTTTTTACACTTATATATACCCACAGATAAGTGTGAAATAGGTCCCTTTGTGGCCTGGCGTTTTGTACCCATGAAGAACTGTGGAAGAGGTCAAGTGACTAGGACAGTCCTGTGTACTGTTGTTAACCCCGATCCAGGGTGTGGATCATGTTTATTTATATAAACTTCTTGGTGGAAATTTATATCTAAGTGAAAAGTATTAGGTATTGTCTTGAGACTAAACCACTTGTTTTATATCCACTGTGCTGTTTAATTTAGTCTTCTCTATTTTACTACTTTACTGTATAATTCAAAAATCACTAAATTCACTTTGATAGTTAATCTTGGAAAGAAGTTATAATTGTTTTCCTGATTAGAATAACTTAAAAAGTAATATTAATAACCAATATTAGGATTACTGAGAATTAATCAATCTTATAATAATTTATTTAAATAGTCAAACTTTCATAACAGTATAACCTTGATTAACTGGGTTGTATTTAACTTTATTAGGAAAATTGTTTAAGAGTACTTTTTGAACATGAATTTTTATAGATACTCAATTCATGCCCTCTTGGGTAATTTACTCCGACTAATATTCACTATTATAAAACTGGGTTTATCCAGTTCTAGCTAAATTCTCTATTAATAACACCCTTTGTTAGTGCGAAAAAGTGCTGTTAAAGGGGGCTGTTTATCAGCTCTCGTAAAGAAGCACAGATAAAGTGTATGTTTCAAAAAAAAATCTATTTCATTAAAAATAATATATTAATATATAAATATATTTATATTGATATAAATATAATATATATTTTCTAAATATGTATTTGATATGGATGAATAGGAATTTACACATAATATATAAGATATTTAGTAAAAATAGATTATAAAATAATTTATAAAATATATCTAATTAATAATTTTCAAATTATTATAATGTAATATTAATTTAATAACAATTTAAAGATAAAAAAAAATAAGAAAACATAATAAAATATGTATAATAAGTTAAAAATGTAACTCGAACTTCAAACTACCATAACTTTTGATTTGGGTGTCTATTTGTGCTCTAATATATATCAACTAAAACCTTGAAATGATATCTACATCCTAGTGACCTGGGTGACCCTGATCTATATTTTCAAGGATAAAAAATTCCATGAAGTCTTCCAAAACAAAGTTTTTATTCGAGTTACCCCAATTTTTTAACATTATATGGATTTTTATGCTCGTTTAAGGGGGTATTATTGCCTTTTTTTAGGGGTGATTGAATTTATTCCTCGAGATTAAATTCATATTGATATTATGCTTTAGATATTTTATAATTTTTCATATTTTAGTGTTATTTATAATCAAATATATAAAAATATATATATATATATTTTATATATTCACAAATAAAAATATAATTTTACAAATAAATATTTTTTAATATTTACATATAAAAAATATTTATCGATATATAAACCTTATCTAAATAAAAACAAATATCCATTTTATTTAAAATATAAATGTATGAATATTTATATACCTATAAAATTAATGTATATATAATGTTTATATTTATATATATATATTTGTGTGTGTATTGACAAACAAATATATATTATAATATATATATATATATATATATTAATATATAATATTTTTTAATAAATATAAACATGTATAATTATATTTGTAGATGCACACACACACACACATAAATGATACATGTATGTTTTTATGTATCTATAAACACACACACACACAAACATATTTCATACATGTAATTCAATATATATATATATATATATAAACAAATATATATAAATATATATATATATATATATGTATAATAAATGTTACATAATATATATAAATATAAAGATATATCCTAAAATATAAAAAAATACTAGGGAAGAAAAGGTTCCGATGTAGAAGATGGAGTTCTCACGTTCAAAACTAGATGGAAGCAGGGGCCCATGTGAGATGGTGTGATTATCTAAAGCGCTAATAGGGGGAGTTATGAAAAAAAGGTGGCCTGTGAACAAAAAAAATTATCCCATTTATGAGTGGGGCATTTATCAACTCTTTTTTTAGCACTGTTAAAGGGCGCTTTTAATAATACTAAAAAAGCACCAATAATGGTAGCCTTTAACTATGATAAAAAACACTAATAAAGGACCTCTTTATTATTTCTAGAAAAATGATGATAAAGGATCCCTTTATCAATGTTTTTATCTCTATTAAAGGGGGACTTTATGAGCACTTTTTAGAAGCACTGTGAAATCCATCCCCTTAACATCACATATATTATCAGCTCTCCTATAACACTGATAAAGCCCTTTTACGAGCACTGTTAAGGGCTATATTTGTAGTATTGATTGATGATATCCAAATTTAAGATAAATATTGGAAAAGTATTAAGATCCATATAGTTGATCAAATAAGTCATCAATGCGGGGGAGATGATAATTTTTCTTAATAGTGATCTTGTTACGTTCTAAATAATTAATGAATAGTCTTATTGATCCATATTTTTTCTTAACAAACAAAATAGGTGTACCCTAAGGTGATGAACTAGGGATTTTGAATCCATTGTCAATATTATATTGTATTTTCTTTTTCAATTACTATAACTCAATTGGGTCTATTCTATAAGGAGTCTTTGACATTGGTATAACATGAGGAACGAGTTCTATTGGAAACTCAACTTCATAATTTGGTGGAAGACATAGAAATTCTTCTGGAAATACATTATGAAACTCCAGTACAATAGGTGTATCCTTATGGTGAGTTTCTCCCCACCCATCTGAGATGGATAACCTTCATTTATTAGAATTAAGACCCTCAAGATGAAATTAATTTCTATTAGAAGTTCATATTCACCCTTGGATTGATAGATGATCATAGATTCATTATAAATAATAAATGTGAATTACCTTCCTTAGATATCAATATGATATCCATATAGAGAAATCCAATCCATGTAAATAATCACATGGAATTAAACTATAGCGAGAATCATGATATTTTCATGAATCAATTTACCCCAAACATAAAACATATAAGAATTATAAACTCATGATGATACCACTATGTTATTATGAGTTTTCACAGCTAACTCACCATCTAGTTATTGAGTTGATATGAAGATACCCTTAGAAAATTATGTATAAAAAAGAGTTTTTGGATCTTGAATCAAATAAAACTTTAGTTTCTTTAGAGTGGATGGTAATTATACCTTTCACCACTTTAGTATCATACTCCACATCAATAACATTGATCACATGTGATTTTACTTTTTTATTTGGACTTAAGAGGTTTCTGATGTAAATCATCGTCGATAGACATCAGATTTAGACCTTCGTTATCAGAATGCCCATTTTCCTTGCACTAGAGGATTTGATGTTCAGTAGGTGCATTATGTATATCATTTTTTCAATTCACATTATTAGTTAACTTCTTCCTATCAATTAGGTAATAAATTTATCAATGGCCTTCCCTTCCACACTTAAAATATTTACTAGTCCCAGTAAGATAGTTTCATCTATGTTTATTTCCACACTTTGATCATAAAGGAATGCTCATATTCCATAGTTTTTTATATTTTCCTTTAAATTCCATTTTTATCTTCTTATCAAACCCATAAGATTGATTAGTGACTCCAATATCCATATCAACCTTGAGAGCACATCAAACTATTTATTAAGGTCTATTGAAGTACCTTATGGATAAGGCCTTTGAAGAATTGGTTTTAAGAAACCTATGAATCTATCAACCGTAATTTCAGGTTGGATAATAATTCTAGAATAATGACATGAAAGTTTTGAAAAAATTTCCTCATAGGTTCGAATATATTCATCATCATTGTACTTAACCCCAAATAACAAATTCGTTATATTCATATGAATAATACACAAAGAGTAATTACTAGAAAAAATGTTCTTCAACTCATACCATTCAATAGAGCCAATTTCATCTCATTTCCATGAATTCTTAATAATATTGTACCATTTATCAACTGGACCTTTTAAATGATAACCTTTCAAAATGAATTTATCTTGTTCTGAACATTAGAGAATCAAAAACATCTTTTCAGTGGTACCAATCCATTGCATATAAACTAGTGGAATAGAAGATCCACTTAAAAAATGTGGACACTGCCTCATGAATGATTCAAAATAATGTAGTTCCTTAATTTTATAATTCAGAATTCCATCATGATTCATAACTTGAGAAAGTTATGTGAGCATAAATATAAGATTTTTAATTCTATTTTTCATAATATTAAGTTTCTCAGGAGGATAATAATTGAATTATCCATCACATTCAGTATTAACATGCTTCCTTCAGGTTCCAACCATTAAATAAAACCAAAAAAAATAGTGTGATCAAAACTAAACATAATCAAGTGGAATTCCTTATTGAATTTTAATTTATAACACCTAAGGTTTAATCCTAGGTTATTCATGATTGTTACTAAAACTTAATGATTGTATCCTATACTTAGAATTATCCTTAGGGTTCTTACTAAGGTTTTATAATCCAAGTTTCTAAAGTTTAACTAAACCTTTCCTACGATACCAATTATAATGGCCCATAATTTACATATAAATATATTTCATCTAAATAGATAAATTTTCATCACATATCATAAAAAACCAAACAATAATCATCTAGTTTTAGTGTATTTGGAAACAGGGAATCATAAACAACTAATTGATAAACTATATACATCATCTCCCTCTTATTCCTTCATAACTAGTACCCCTTTTGACATATCAAACTTAATACCTTTCTTCAAATACTAGGGAAAAGAAACATATGAAGAGGGTGATCTAAAACACTCAGTAAGGGTAAAAAATGGAGATATCAATCATAACATAAACATAATAATTAATAATATAAAGAAAACTTTTGAAAACTATATCATGATTATCAAAGATCATGATATTTTTTCATGTAATAAATCACAGATGGTTCTGAAGAATTAGAGAACATATTACATAAGAGTATAACATAAGACATGAAATTATGAATTTACATAAGAATAGAAAATAGTTTCCATATTAGCCAAATATAATTTCCAAGACTATAATATAGTAAAAATCCATTTACTAAATTGGGTTTACTCCCCATTCCATCCCCATGTTACTAAACTAAGTTTACTTTTCCTTCCAACCCTATATTAATGAACCGAGTTAATTCCTAATTCCATTATGTTCTTTATCATGAGATTTAAATCTTTACAAAATCCATTAGAGGGAGATATAGGTCCCACCCATAACATAATTAAAACCATACATATTTTTTTTCATAAGAAAAGAAATTCATTCTTCATATTATAACCCATAAAAATAAATGGATTTTATAAACATATCATCATAATATAACTTATAAAATGGAAACAAAATTCATAAAAATAACTCTATCATAAACATAAACTATCAAAAGAAATAATAACAATTGTATCCTTGTATTATATCCATAGTAAATCATAAATAACATCAAATAATGTTGACTTAGATGGAAAATGGTTTTGAAAGACCACTTGAAATAATTCTTGATGAAAATATCCTTTCTATTTGGAAAATATATTTTTTAAAATCCCCACAATTATGAAAGAAAACATTTATTTTAAAATAAACTACAATGATTATAAATTAATATTCTAGTAATAAAAGAATCATGAAATAAAAAAAATATTTTCATTACATATAAGTTAAAAAAACATTCTTTTCATATTTTTGTTAGAAAATGCACAACGTACCTTTTTTGAAAAAAAAAATATTCCTTTCAAATAGCTTAGTAAAAATTCACACATCAATAAAAATGAATTTGAAAAATTTCAAAATAATAGTAAATATAATTTTGATATTTTTTAAACATAGACATTTAAGAGAAATATTCCCCTATATATACTTACATATAAACAATCCCAAATAATAAAAACATTATGAAATTTACCCTTACCTTAAGTCAGATTTACTTATTACATATATGAAACTCCTATATAATGGTTTAAATAATGTTATTAATTTATACTATAAACATATTAATATTTATTATATTATATATGATCCTATTATATCATCGAATCACCCATTTGGTAATATTATTTTCTTATTTCCCTTCTTTCAAGTGTTAACTGTTTGATTTTTCTCTGCATGTTTTTTCATATAAGTCTCAGTTCTTATGTATAGAATATAGTTCCATCTTATTCATAATTATATTAAGGTAATAGATATCATATTTATTAATTATATGAATTTATTCATTATATTAATTATGTGAAATATAATCAGATATATGATATTGGAGTTTTTAATTTATAATGGAAACAACATATGAATAGGAAGTATAAGAATAAATAAACTTGGAAGATTTGGTAAATACTATTAACTATTCTTTGAGGAATCTCCTTTTAATCTCCTCTTAGGGACTCTAGGTTTTGTATTTTGAGAAGACTAAAACCTATATAATGTATATAGGGAATTTGAGAAGGAAAATTATTAGGGTATGATCAATCTTGAAGGCTCGATGTGATGTGAAGAAGTGACAGAGGATGTGTCCTTTTATAATCTAGGTGAAAGGAACTTTCAAAATTTCTCAAAAGATTAAATTATAATAAATTAATTTTCTATCCACATTCCAAAAAATGGTCATGGATTAAAATATAATAAAAGATAAGGTTGTAATATTATCAACCAATATATTTTATACATGTTTTGGTATAATTTTAAACATTTTCATCTTGATTAACCCTCACTTAACATTTTTTAATTTTAACTATGGTAACTTATTTAGCATTAAAAGGTTTTATTTTTTACTTATGTGATGTAAATTGGACCATAAATGAAACATTTATGACATTTTAGACCATATTATAATTATTATGTATTCTTAAATATGATTTTTAATAATGTAATAAAATATTATTTTGATAAAATATCATTAGTGACAATTTTGAGACTATTCATTACCTGGACTATTAAAAATATCCAGATAAAACTTTAACTTTGAAATAATATTTTATTATTTCACTAAGAGTTCAAGGTAATTTGTAATTTTTTTCAAATTAATTACTTTAATTATATTTATATTGATATTTTTAATAACAGTTTTCTATATGTAAATTAATAAAATAATTACTGCATCATCGTTGTGTAAGTAATTAAGGTAATCATTTATTCACAAAAAATTATGACTAAATTATCATATTGTATATAAATCTTTTATATTTTAAAATACTATTTATGATCAAATATATATCTTGGTTAACCCTATATTAAAATTATTATACTTATTAAAATAAGAGTGTGACATTTTGTCACTTTCTTTGATTTTAATAATATCTATGTCATTTCAATAGAAAAGTGTCCATTAAATTATTAAATTTCTAAACTTATTTTTTGAGGGTAAATTTAAATTTATAAAAAAATAGTTTTTGAAGTTAAAAATTCATTTTATATTCCTTATCATTTTATTTTTAACCTAAATTACCCAATTTACCCTTTAGTGTGCTTTAAAAATTTACCAAGGTTACTATTCATATGGGAAAAGAATAAAAACGACCTATTTAATAAATTTTGAACTTATGAATCCAAATTTTGAATCCATGTTTTTAAATTCAATATATAGATGTTTCAAATTTTAATTTAAGATATAACTAGTAAAACACCATTAAAAACAGTATTTAAGAAAAATAACATTCTTAAACATAAAATAGTTCTATATTAAATTCATTTATAATATCATTTTAAAAAACTTAATTCGATTATTTAAAAAAAATAAAATAATTAAAATTGAAAAATAATCCAAAACATAATTTTACCATGTAAATACTTCAAATGAAAATATATTTTTCAATAATAATTAGTTTTTTCACTATTCCTTATAAAAAATGTTTTCAAAAAATTATATAAAATAATTTTAATATGGTTTTCTCATAATGAATATAAAAATGAAATTAATTTATACAAATAAATTTTCTATAACTTATATTAATTAATGTTACTTCATAAAAAAAATAAAAACTCATTTTTTAAGAAAACATAATTTTGAAGAATAAAGTGAATGTACTAAAAAATAATTGTGTTATTATTTTTTAAGAACTGACCAAGTAATTCATATTGAGTGATACCTTTATTTTTATTTCAAAAACTAGTTATTCACATTTATTCAATTCAATTTAACGGTTAGGTTATAATGGACATAATATTTCGCAGTTTTTGAAACAAAAGGTATAAAATTATTTAAATATAAATATTTAATAAAAATATCCAGGATTTAAAATATCATCTATAATTGAAACGTTCATATGAATTTAAGAAAATGGATTCTGCATTTAAAAATAAATTCAGCAACTTGTTAGTTTCCCTAATTCATGTAAAGTAATTGGCGGTTCTTTATGAGAAACTATCCATGGGTGATACCTGTGTGGTACTAATAAGGCTCAATTATTTATACAAAATTATCATGATTAAATCCATTTGAATAAAAATTGTCATAGAAACTTTATATGATCATTATATTGTACATTAGATGGAATGAACACCTTTCTTGGAAGGTGTCTATCCAACACTTCAATAATGGTTTTATGACAATAATGAATGAAAATAAAAAATTTAAGAGGTATAGTTCCATTTATTAATAAATTAAAGTATTATGATAATATAATATTTGTTTATGAAATAATTCCATGTGTCTACAAGTGTTTAAGTGGAGTGATATAGTTTCTAAGTAAAATATGTTGATAAAATATGAAAAACTATTATTAGTCTTATGGTTAGTAAAGACTGGGTTGAAACAAACTATCCAAATATTGACATAAAGTAAACACAAGTTCTAGGGAACATGATTTACTATAGTAGATCTATGGGTTAATTTACCAAGTAAAAGTACATATAATTAAAATTTATTTGAAAAATTCTATATTGAATTATTTTTAAATGTCACATGGAATAAATATCTCTAATAAGACACGTATGAGACATAAGATGAGATTAAAATGATGAGTTGAATTCCATAAAAATATATGATATATATATCACATATACAATGTTATATACCAGATATTAGAAAATTATAATTTATCGTAGAAAAATATTAGTTGAATCATGTATTACTGAATGGGAAGTAGTCAAAACTATCCCCTTGTACTTGAAAAAGTGAAAGGGATATGTACCTGGTATGTGGATAGAAAGAGTAACTAGTAATAAGTAGACACAAACTAGTATTCTTATAAAATAATATGATCTAATATTGTATTTTGGATATGGTAATGAGAAATAGAATATCATTTAAACCAATGATATACATATCTAAAAATACCAAGTGTTTTGTGGATTCTAATACCAATAAAGAAGCAGTATAAAAATATGTAACGATTTATTCCAGTTCTTCAAATTGTGCATAAGATACTATCTATGATGTCAACATTATGATAGTGGATAAAATGGAATATACTTTGGGATATAATCTAATGAGGAATCATAATCAAGGAGGTGAAGTTGCATATTGCAAAGTATAAATTTAAAGAAACATGGTAGGCCCAAAGAATAAATCCACAACTTAGTAAAAGCATGATTTTATCATGTGAGAGTTGACAAGGATAGTTTTCATGTTATCTCAAGTGAATATGGGAGTGTTGTGAAAGTGTGTGCTTTAGACCTAACATGAAAATTATTCTATGATTACTACACCATGTATAAAAATAGTTATTCATGATTAATACTTACCATAATTACATCGACACTTCTTTAACCACTATTTATTTTGTAATAAATTTATATTATTTTTCATATAAAAAGGTTACACTACTATAAAACTGGATTTATCCATCTCTTGGGTTTTAATAGTGCTAGCTAAAAATGCTTTTAATGGCCCCGTTTTCAGTTCTAAAAAAAGATATTTTAAAGGGTTTATTTTAAATATCTAAAAAAAGAACTGTCAATGGGGGAACTTTATCATTGATTTTTTACAAGTTTTGATAAATGAGGTATTTTTATTATTGTTTACAAAAAAGCGTTGATAGGGGTGGGGGTTATTAGTGCTTTTTTAGAAGTTCTCATAAATACCCTCCTTTATCTGTGTTTTTTTACAAGCGATGATTAAATTATACTTCAAAAAAATATTCAATTAGAAATAATCTATTAATATATAAATATATTTATATTGATATAAATATAATATTTTTTTGAAATATGTTTTAGATAAGGTAAATGGGCATTTACACTTAATATATAAGATATTTAGGGAAAATGGATTATAAAATAACTAAAAAATATTTTTAATTAATAATTTGCATATTATTATCGATTAATAGTCATTTAATATCAAATTTAAGACAAAATAAATCAAAATAATAATAAAAGATCTAAAATAAGTTGAAAGCATAACACAAACTTCAAATGACCATAACTTTTGATCTCGGTGACCATTTGGGCTCTACAACATATCAAATCAAAGTTTACGATGATATATATATGGTAGTGATAGAAAGAAACCTTATACCTCTTTTTAGGCCAAAAAAGGACCATAAGGCCTCCAAAACTGAGTTTTTAGCTGGGGTACCCACATTTTTTTAACTTTTGAAGGATTTTAAGCCTCGTTTATGGGGGTATTTTTCCTTTTTGCAGTGGGGATTGAATTCATTACTAGGGATTACATTCATATTGATATTATAGATTTTAAATTTAATCATTTTTCATAATTTACTTTAATTTATATTAAAATATATAAATATATATAAATAAATTTTATATATTCATGAATAAAAATTGAATTTTATAAAAAAAATTAAAAAAATTTACAAATAAAAAATATATATTAATATATATAAATATATATATATATAAATGTATGGATAAAAAATGTGATGAAATATATATAAATATAATGATATATCATGAAATATAAAACAAAATAGTATAACGGAGTGGTAAAGTTGCTGGTGTATAATGTGTAGGTCTAGGGTTTGAAACTCATTGGAGGTAGGGGTGTGGGTGGGGTAGGTTGGGATTATCTAAAGTGCTTATAAATGTTTGGGGGAAGAATTTATAAAGGGTTGGGGGTGGGAACCACTGAAAATGGGGTGGGTGGGCCATGGAAAAAAATATACCGTTTATCAATGCTTTTTTAGCACTGATAAAGGGGGGCCTTTAACAATGATTTTTTATCATTGATAAAAGTTTAATTATTTTAACCGTGCTTTGATTATCAGAGTTTTTTTAGAAATTTTAAAGGTCTTTTCTAATGCTGTTAAAGGCCGATTTTTAAGTAGAGTTATTGAAGTTCCTAGCTATAATGAGAACCTAAAGATACTATGACATTAATCCTAAAAATATTTCCTATAATCTATATAAATTATAATGAGTGGACATAGATGATGTCTGACTATTAGGTGTTGGGGGTTCATAATTATTGATACTTATTATCTTTAATTTCTTACATGGTGTTATCAAGTGGAGGAGATCATGAGGACTTGCCATCCAATAGGAACACCGAAAGTTTTTGGTTTCATTGGTTGTTACTATCTACAAACACATGTATTGGCCTCTCAAATTGAGATCATTATTAGTGTGTATAATTTTATTACATACTTTTATTCAATTAAAAAACATTTCATTTGTGTCATGGTGATGTAGCTTGTATTGGGTGAGTCATTGGTGGTATGACATTGATTAAATGATCAAGATAAAATTTATCACTTCTGAAAGGAAGAGATTTCTCGATCCCAGTTAACCAAGATAGTAGAACCATTAATAAATATAAATACATAGTGATTAAAGGTAATTATATATAGTAATGTCATGCATAAATAAAGTAATAAAGGATGATGGCCTGAAGTGTGCATTATGATTTATGAGATATTTCAATACAAATAGATTATATGACACAAAGAGTATTCATATGAGGTTATTATTGCTATGACTAAACTCTATCTCCTTTGGGGCCTTGATGGGTTGTTAGAAACGGGTCTTGGTATATGATTATAAATTATTTATATCATGATAGGATCCTAGAGGTTCACACACAAAGCATATTCAGAAGATTTTCCAATTCTAGTGAATTGAAGTTCTGGACATAGTGCACCCCATAATTGTGTCCCGGTAATTTCCATGTATTAAATATTACATAGGAAATAGATAAGTTCAATATTATTCAAGTTAAAAATAGTAACCATCGAAATTAAATACTTATTATATTCAAAATCCATTCAGTGAATATAAATTTTTTTTAGAATAATATTAAATATTTAATTTTCAAGGTTTGTTTAATATTTATGGGATAGGTGAGTTGATTTGATGAATCATATTTTATCTTGTAATATAGTTTAGGTGTTATTAGTATGTGATAAAATATCCATGAAATTTTCAATATGTTTTAAGTTCCATTCATGTCATTTAGGGGTATTTTTAAAAGGTTAAATTTCATAAGGACCTAAATGAAATTTATAGAATTTATAACTCAAGTAAATTGGAATTTTTAAGACCCAAAATGGGGGAGAGATGTATTTTTTTTAATTCTCAATTTGACAATATCTCTAGAGTATTATAGATAGAAAGTGAATGTAAGATCCTAGATTTCTCATTCTAGGTTAAAGGGTCATTATTTTATCACCTGCAATCAGGATGACATCAAGGAGCCTCGGATTCTCAAAACTAAAACCTAGATTTCACCGGATAATGATTGATCAAGCATACATAATGTGTTTGGATGATCTAGAGGATTCCTAGTTTGGTTCCTTCAAGCAATGATTGAAAACTATGATAGAAACTTTTTTTCTTTTGAAATCAGATGAGGTAATATTTCTATTTCAATTTTCCCATTTATATTCCTTATGTTTAATTAAATTAAACATGATACATGGATGAATCCAGTATAGGGTATAAAAAATTTAATTTTTTGATATAAATCTAGACCTAAAATTATTAAATTATAAATTCTAATTCTTCTACAAGACCTAGAGTTCTTTCATGATTCATCTATGGGAAATGGAAAACATAATATGGGTCATTTCATCACTATGTATGAGTCAATGGAAAATATTTAGGAGTCATATTGTGACTAAATTCAATTAATTTAGAAATGAAATGAGTCAAATTAGATTTATTAGTTTTCATCACTAAACCATGTACAATTGGGTCGCTGATTCAAGTTAGAATTACTCTTGTATGTATGAATCTACATAATAGTCATCTGCTAAGGGAAATTGTGGAAATGGTATAAAAATTATGAGTACCACATAATAGTATTCCATATATGAGTGAATTTATCTGAACACCAATGATCTATGTAAGAGACAAACACATATGAGTGACTACATGTACTAGAGAGAGAATTAAGAGCGGGCAATGTAAGTTTTATGTCATTTTTATGTAATAACATATGAAATTTTAGAAGTATAATATTTCCAAATATAAACATTATGTAGAAAAAACATACCATATGATGATGAATCTATGATTTAAATATAAAGAAATCATAATTTTGTGTCTGTAAATGTTGTAAAAACCCTAAATCCAACACCTTATATTTGGTGGTTATTTTATTAAAACGTTACCTAGATCACAAAACAGAGGACACAATGGTTTAATTTACATATAAAAAAGATAAATAAATTATGTTTACATTACATTGAAACTAAACATACATCATCAAAAAACATTAAAACATTATAATTATTATTAAAATACATTTTTTATATATAGCACTCTTCTTGGTTTCATGGGGAAATGAAAATCATAGAATTGTGTGAGCTCATATGCTCTGTATAAGAATAGGATAAAAATAAGTTTTTGTGGTGAGAATAAATAAACTAAAATGTGTCACGAATAATGTGAATGAGAGTATAGATAAACCCATGGAAAATATAATAATGAGTAGATTCCAGGATATAAATAACTAATCATGTATTACTAAAACATTATAGCATGACCACATAAATTGAGTTATTCCATAATAATGAAATTGAGAAAATAAATAAATCCATATCCAAAATTAAAATGAATAAATTATTGGATAATAATATTTGAACATATATTTATGGAAATTCATAATTATGGAAATCCTAAACATACCACCAAGACCTTGTTCCATGAAATCTTACATAAAGGGTAAGGACTCTCCTATTACCCAATATTAGTTGTCTCATGAGACCTACCAATGCACTGATGGGATATATAATTCTAGGCCCTACCCATCACAAAAAAATTCAATTCATTACACGACCTATCAAAATATTACATAACAATGTTAAAGGAATGAATTTCATAAATAATTAGCATGATTTCTCAAATGATACATAACTTATAAGATTGTCCTTATAGAAGATAGAATTATATGGTAAGAAATTATTTTACCCAATATAAGAATCAATAAATAGATATTAATTTTTAAATATTGGAGACCAGTGAAATGAAAAATAAATCATTTATAATGGTTCATAATGTGAATTAAATTATACAAAGAAAATCCCCTGAGAGTGTCCAACCAAGTGCATAGTAAGGGTCCACTCCTTGTGGACTAGAATGATGGCTGGGATATACCTAAAAAACTATTATTGGGATATTTACCACTAGATTAATATGATCCAATACCACATCCACTTTTAGTATCCATAACAGGATTATATTGACAGAAAAACAACACACATAATACATCATAAAAAATTTATGATGGTTGTAAGGTTACTGGGTAGTTCGAGCATTATAACAGATTAGAATAAGGCTATAATGAGAAGGAATAAATAAACTACATTTAAATAATATCTAATGGAGGATAATAACATGGAATAACTACCATAGATGTATGAAAAAATGAAATTAAAAAATAAAATATAATAAAGGTAATGAACTTTCAAAACAAAGAGAAGGATTGGGGACCCTTACCTTGTAAGGATGCTTCTTAAATAAATATAGGGGCTTATTTAAACCTTAGAAATAGATTAGAGAGACTATTGAAAGGGGAATTGAGAGTAAAATCATGATTAAAGTCTTTAGTGTGTAATATGAGGAGGAAAAGGGGGAATTTATACTTGATGAGGAGTGTTTTATGGGTTAAAAAATAGAATATTTTGTTATATAATCCAACCACTTGGGGGTTTAATAAATTCCAACAAATATTATGGATTATTAATGAATGGGAGAAATTTTGTGGACATCCAAGGCATGCCCAAACCTAAATATACCTCCCAAATATCCTAATTAATGTACATAAAAAATAAATTTTATTTCAAAAATATAATTTTTTGGTTGAATAAGTAAATAATAAATTTATATTTATAATTTTTTTAGTTTTTTTACACTTATATAATGTGATTTTATTAAATAAGATATTTCATAAATTTTTAGTCATGCTGACATAATAATGATGCCATAAAATTATAGTGCTTTATTGTACATGATCTTTGAAATAATTGGGGGATGGTAGAGGTGTTAGATTCCTTATAATGTTGTTTATGTTTAACTTAGAAAATAATAAATTTTTCGAAGTAATATGATCATGAATTTAGGATAATCCTTTAAAGTAGTCATCTAGAAGAGAGAGAAGAGCGGTTCGTGATCTTCCACCTTGAATCCTATAAAAAGTAACTTTAATCTATTTTGAAACAATATAATTAATACATGAAATGAACTACCCTCCACCTAATTATAATGAAATTAATAAACTCTAATTTCCAATCTTCATATAAAACCAATATTACTAATCTCGAGTGATCTACCGTATCTTAAGAGAATAAACTTTATAAATTTTAAATCATCCATCTTATGAATATCCATGGTGCCAAAATTTTATATTATATAATTTTAGGTAACTTATCACTCTTGGATAAGTCTAGGTTTATTTAGGTTGAGTTTTCTTACACTATTAACCCAATTCATTGCCAATGAGAATGTACCTGAGTGGTAGAGGCTCTTTCTTGGCATTCAAAATATCTAGGATCAAATATGGATAGGGGTGAATTTCCAGGGTATTATAGAAGTACTGTAATAGGTACTATGTTGTACTATAATAGCTGAAACAATTCATCTAATTTGGGCCTAAAGGCCATCGGTTTGGTCCTACGGGTCTCAAGGCCTTCGGCCCACTTCAGGTGTAGAGACCTGTATCTTGACGTACATAGACTTTACATTACTTTTGCGGAATACTACATAATAAAAACACACACACACAAGGATCGTAATAGTTTAGTGTCTTTGGAAACTCGGAACGTAATCTTCTAATCGTGGTGAAAGATCTTCAATATCTCCCATAAAGATCTTCCCCTTTTTTTTACCTAAAACCTTTCTTTATATCCTGGGGAAAAGAAAACATAAAATGGTGAGCTCAAATGCTCAGTAAGGGTATACAAAAGAAAAATCAATCACATCATATTCATAAGAATATATCTTTTGGAAATCTTAACCTACAAAAGAGAGCATAATTTCATAACATGGGATAAATCATAGTAGTGAAATGAAATCACAATAATCATAACTTAAAACATGAACCTTTGTGGAATTCACACATAATCATAGAGAATCATTTCTTGTCAGTCAAGACTCATTGCCAAGACTATCTTAGTGGACAAAGTCCCTTTCTGAATCGAGTTCACTCCTCGTTTCAGTCCTGTATCACTGAACCGAAATAACCTTCCGTTCCAGCCATGTCTATCTCATGAGATATAAAATCTTTACCCAATGCATTGGAGGGAGATATAGGTCCCACCCATCTTATAATGAATCCTTTCTTATGTGTGCCACATAATCATAAATCATACATCATCGCATAACACATGTAACAAAAATGGGATTCTTGAAACAACATGACATCATAAAACCATTCATATAAGATAAAGGAATTCATAAACATAATTCCATCACAACATAGTCAAATCAATGTAAAAATATGGATAGAAACATAACCCTTGATTATCTTATATGGAAAATAATTTTGATAAAACACTTGAATTGAATTCTTGAGGAAAATATCCTTTCTTCTTCAAAATCAATTTCTTTTCACAAAACATCATGCAATTTTAAAAGAAAGGGATTTTATTGAAAATAGTCATGAAATATTTTGGAGGAAGCTTCATGAAAATAAGGCTTTATAAAACAGTAGAAATCCGTTCGTGCCGTATAAGTAAAAAAAAACATTCTTTGTACTTTTGTCGAAAAAGTCAAAATGTACCTCGTACGAAAAATGACAAAAGATTCCTTTCATATCTTTTACTAAAAACTCACCAAAGGGTAAAATTGGATTTAAAAAATTGTAGGTGGATGGAAATACCATTACATACTGAGGAAACATAGATGTGGATGATAAAATACACCCCAGTAAATACCAAAGTATAAACAATCTCGGATAAAAATGAGATTGTGATATTTCCCTTACCTTAGGTCCGACTTGCTTTGTAAGTATCCGAACCTCCTGTATAATGATTTAAATCATGTTATTGACTTATTACAGAATCATATTTATTGTTATTATATCATATATGGTCCACTTATGACTTTATATTACCCGTTCTTTTGTAAATTAATGTTAAAGAAGCGTTTTGGGTAAAATCGTCTCATTTGTCGTTCGTGTTTTTAACTTGTAATTTTTCATATGATTACTTAGATCATGATTACTTAATTACAGAATATAAAACATGATTTATATATATATATATTCAGAATATACATATATAATAAATCAGTAAATGGAAAGAAATACACCGTTCATGGAGACGGTAGTCCGTACGTACGCATGAACGCTGTTTTCGTTTCCTTATTGAATTGAATGGAATTAAGTAGATGACATACATATAAATATAAATAATTCTAGTATCATTATTATGTCATACATTTCATTAGAACTTATTATATATACTTTATAATCATTCATGAATGGTTAATCATTGAGAATGAATCTCATCGCGTCGTGGAGACGGTAGTCCGTACGTACGCACGAGCGATGATATCGTTCCCATGGTCGTGGAATTGTGTTGAAGTGTATGTATAATATTTCAGTATCAATATCACTTTATAATAATCATATATAGTTACTCATTAAACCATTATACCCATCCAATTAATGTGGTGGCGGAAAATAGATTACACCACGGCATGGAGACAGTATTCCGTACGTACGCACGCGCGGTGATTTCCTTTTTTTCCGTAGGATGGATAGATGGTGAAATAGGGTTGTTTCATACTTATAATAACATATCAGTATATGAGTGATACTGATGTTATTACTTCATAATGAAACAACTTAAGAAGAAGAAGTGGAAGAAGAAATAAAGATGAAAGAATTGGTAACGGTAATTACCTCTTCTTTGAAGCGCCTCTTTGAGACCTCCTCTTAGGGCACTAAAATTGGTCTTTGAGGAAGACCAGAACCTCTAGGATTATTCTAGGGAAGTGGAGAAGGAATTTTGGTAGAGGTTGGCCGAGCTTGAGTGCTCAAATTGGTGTGAGGAGAAGGGGGAGGATGTACCCTTTTATAAGGGAGGAGAGGGGCACCTTAGGAATTCTTAAAAATATTAATTTATAATAAATCTAACCCCACTTAAAAACCTCCAAAAATGACTCATATTCGAAGATTAGATGAGATAGGGTTGTAATCTCATCAACCAATCAAATTTAGACATGTTTGGATCTTATTGTAAACCTTATCATTTTGATTTATCCTTATTTAATCTATTTAAGTTTATTTGTGGTAATAAAATTCTAAATTTTAAATTATAACAAATAATTACTTATTTGTTGTGAATTTTCCATAATTGTTTACTTTATAACATTATAGACCATATAAATATAAATTTATAATTTTTAAATATTTTTGTGATTTTTAAACAATTTTATAATATGTTATTTTTGTAAAATAACAATAGTGTCAATTTTGACACTATTCATTTATTTGAATTTAAATAAAATATATACAGAAGATATGTTCTAACTAAAAGCTTTAATATATTAATAAAAGGTCATATGTATCTATAAAATTACTGTATCACATTAAATAGTTCATATAATATTTATTTTATTATTTTTAAAACCATTTATTTGGTTTATCTCTTAATAAAATAATTACTACATCATTTTTTGTATAATTATTTAATATACTTATTTGTTGTATAAAAATTTAAAATAAAATTCTATGATGAAGATAAATATATTAACTTTCACAATAATACTTTTACTCGAATTTATCATCTTAAAATCACAATATTTAAATTGTTATATTATTAAATTATGAAGGTGACAACTTTGGCATCATTTAAAATAAAATAATATAAGTGTCATAATCGCTTTTATAAGGCTCAAAATGGTCAAATATTCGACCATTGGATGCTTATGGTTTACATTTACATGGAAAATAAGTTTTGGTTAGGTATTTGTGCATTTTATGGTCACTAGTAGTTAAAAAAACAATATTCTTTATTTTTCACTAGATAAACAATTTCTGCATCACTATTGTGTCATAATTAATGATAATTATTTAATCCCTAAAAATTATAAATAAATTTATATGATGTAGATAATTTCATTAGCTTTCTGGAGACTATTCATGTTCGAAGTTTCATGATGTTTATCACTAAATTAAAATTAATATACTTATAAGATTTAAGAGAGTGACATGTTGTCACTTTCTTTGGTTTTAATAATAATTAAGTTATTTTCATGGAAAAATGTCCATTAAATGATTCTAATCCGACCCTTAGGTGATATGGGTCGACTTTTAGTCATCAAATAGGATTTTGACATTTGTTAGGGTAATTTTAAAATATTATATTTACCCTTAATTACCTGATTTACCTTTAACTATGGTAAATAAAATTTACCGTAGTTACTATTCATAATTCCCAAAAATAAAAAGTAGCTTATTAACATAATTTGGACCCACTGATTCCAAATATGGAATCCATTTTTTAAAATTCAATACACAGAAGTTTCAGAAATTAAATTAAAATTAATCCCATTGTCGAATAAAAACGGGTTTTTGTTTAAAACATTGCAAAAGATTGAATTGATTTAACCTACGAATTCAAGGTAAAATCAATGCTAATGACATAAATTATATTAAATGGTAAAAATATATTCTATTTATAATTTAAAACCATTCAATATTATAATTTAACCACATAAGATATTATGATGAAAAAAGTTGTTTTTAATTAAAATATAGCGTGTTTTTACTATTCATTAAAATGTGAAAGTTACCAGAATAATATGAAAAATTTATCCAAAGTAAATTTTTATTTCTCGATTCCAAAGAAGAATTTTATTTTGTCAAATTGAACTTATAAACATGTCAAAAACCAGATTTAAAGTGGGTGCACCATCAAAAGGCGGCAAAACTGCATTTTTTGAAAAATACTTATTTTACCCGAAAAATTTATTTTGTTCTTATACCATGTTCTAGAAATGTGTAAGATGAATAATAATGTTATAAAATTCAGAATTTAGTTAATACTATTCATAACGGCTAGTTCATGACAATATTATAATAATATAACATTGTTTATTAAAACCGGTATTGCGTACAACACACGCTATCGAGGAAGGTCGTGATTGCGTGTAATGCAAGCCAAGTCAGGGTTGTGTGTTGTGAAAGAATCCTTTGTTGTTTCATATAACAGAATCCAACCATATTTCATTTATACATTTAATATATATATATATATATACTCAATGTTGCGTAGAATAACTATTATCAAAATTGTTTGCAACACGGTCCAAGAATAGGGTTGCGTATACTGCAAGCTAATACGGTGTTGCGTATAGCGCAAGGTAATCTTGGTGTAGAATACAACATAAGACATTAATGAAATTAAAATAATATTTTTCATAAAATCTCGGGGTGTTACATTCTACCCCTCTTAAAATGAATTTCGCCCTCGAAATTCGTCAGGGTTATAAATGGTTTACTATTTGAAAGTTTCTTTGATAGAAACCCACATCGTAAAAAGGAATACCAAAACTTATCTTTAAAAACAAAAGTATGAAACGTAACGGTTACCCAAATAAACTAATCACTGGGTTTCCACATAGGTGAAAATATGGATATGGAAGAGAAATCTAACCATCATGTTCTGATGGAGAGTGGTAGAGAACATGGCTATGGAAAAGCCAGTAATCACAAATCCATAAATTTGTGACGATCTAAGGTACCATCTGATTCATCAGGTATAAGAGAACTAGGACAACATTTTTGGTTTTCAAGATCATTTCCCTAAAGTTAAAGAATTTGAATTAGAATAAATACTTACTTTATTTTGGTATAATCTCACTGTTGTTCGTGCCTTTAACAATTTCCACTTCATCTCTTAAATAAATGAAGTTGAATTTGTTATTCGTGAAGTGTTAGCAGATCATGTGATAGAATGACGGGTCATTCCATCTGTCTCAAAAGGTTAGCAAAATTTATATACATAAGTCGATCTATAGTGGGATTAATCATATATGGTTCCTAAAATGAGCTTATACTTCATATATCATACTGCTTAATATAATAACACTAGTTTCTACTAAACAGGGACTTCCTGTAGGTCAGTGGTAGGCGATAAAGGCCAGTCGCACTTCGGTTGTGGGTTCGATTCCTATAGCCTTGTCCGACGCGATGGGCTGTCGCCCGTCCTGCAGGTTGTCCTTTTTCTAAAACTATATTACTATAACATCCCATCAATAATATCGAAAAAAGAACTTCTATCCTTAAACAATACTAACTTATGTTCAACATAATCCATTGTAATCTTTAGGCTTATCCATAATACTGCAGTCCACACTCATAATATAGTGACAACGATTACCAGAGATTTAATACTGTCGTTGATCCCCACATATCATAATATATGTCTTGTTGGTCACATTCCAAACATTCAAAGTCCTTAATCGTGTATTCTCTTGAATACCTTAGTGAAAACATGAGTGCAGTTAAAAGTTAACACTTTCCACATACCAAAATCCTCAAAATTCTATATACTCAAACCGTGATATCACTTAGTCCTTATATCAATCATGAGCTCATGAATACTGTTAAACATCTCGTTTTCTCGTTTTCGCATATCATCTTATTTCCAAAAATATCTGAATAACCTTTCATGGATACTGGTAACATTAATCAGACAACAGTGTAACAATCCTTACATGTCTCTTTATTCTAAAGTACCATGAGATTACTTATACAACATTACACATGATAAACATGTAATCATTCCACTACATTCTTAAACCATTGACTGTGCTTCAACAATTCTTTCATCTCACATATCATTTGTAGTCTCTTCATCATCATCCACATAAATACTTCCCATACGACCATACTGATTATCTTCATGAGACTTTCCCTTAGGGCATTGGTTTGCATAATGCCCGCACATTCCACATTTAAAACATTTAACCATTGTTGATGTCGTAACAATACCATTATCATCATCCATGATGTTAACTAAACCTTTTCCTTTGCATTTACTTGCTTTGTGTCCTTCTTTTCCACACCCAAAGCATCTTCCAGTTCCTTTGAAACATTCTCCTTGATGCCTCTTCCCACATGATTTACATAGGTGAAATTGAACTTTCTTTCCTCTATGATCATCATGAAACTCCATCTTTCTCTTATTAGCCGAGTCAGGAAACTTACCAAATTTTACTTTATTAATCATATTATGAGATTGCTGATTCGGCATAATAATGATTTTTGGACTTCCAAATCCCATTTCATTTGGTTTCTCATAAAAAATATCATTCCATTGTCCAGCATATGCTCCATTATCATGAATCACCTTGTTTCCATCCATTTTCTAAAACCCAAAAAGAATAGTGTGAGAGGCAAAAATCATGCTAGGGAAAACAACATTATAAAGGGGGAGTACCTTCAATATCTAACATCTTAGGTTTAATTCTATGATCGTTAGCGTAGTTCTAGTACTATAACCTATACGTATACTTAACCTTAGGGACATCCCTAGACATACCTTAGAAATATCTCTAGGGATCTCACTAAAGTTCTCGCATCCTAGTTTCCAAAGGTTGACTAAACCTTTCCTCTGATACCAACTGTAGAGACCCGTATCTTGACGTACATAGACTTTACATTACTTTTGCAGAATACTACATAATAAAAACACACACACACAAGGATCGTAATAGTTTAGTGTCTTTGGAAACTCGGAACGTAATCTTCTAATCGTGGTGAAAGATCTTCAATATCTCCCATAAAGATCTTCCCCTTTTTTTTACCTAAAACCTTTCTTTATATCCTGGGGAAAAGAAAACATAAAAGGGTGAGCTCAAATGCTCAGTAAGGGTATACAAAAGAAAAATCAATCACATCATATTCATAAGAATATATCTTTTGGAAATCTTAACCTGCAAAAGAGAGCATAATTTCATAACATGGGATAAATCATAGTAGTGAAATGAAATCACAATAATCATAACTTAAAACATGAACCTTTGTGTCATTCACACATAATCATAGAGAATCATTTCTTGTTAGTCAAGACTCATTGCCAAGACTATCTTAGTGGACAAAGTCCCTTTCTGAATCGAGTTCACTCCTCGTTTCAGTCCTGTATCACTGAACCGAAATAACCTTCCGTTCCAGCCATGTCTATCTCATGAGATATAAAATCTTTACCCAATGCGTTGGAGGGAGATATAGGTCCCACCCATCTTATAATGAATCCTTTCTTATGTGTGCCACATAATCATAAATCATACATCATCGCATAACACATGTAACAAAAATGGGATTCTTGAAACAACATGACATCATAAAACCATTCATATAAGATAAAGGAATTCATAAACATAATTCCATCACAACATAGTCAAATCAATGTAAAAATATGGATAGAAACAGAACCCTTTATTATCTTATATGGAAAATAATTTTGATAAAACACTTGAATTGAATTCTTGAGGAAAATATCCTTTCTTCTTCAAAATCAATTTCTTTTCACAAAACATCATGCAATTTTAAAAGAAAGGGATTTTATTGAAAATAGTCATGAAATATTTTGGAGGAAGCTTCATGAAAATAAGGCTTTATAAAACAGTAGAAATCCGTTCATGCCGTATAAGTAAAAAAAACATTCTTTGTACTTTTGTCGAAAAAGTCAAAATGTACCTCGTACGAAAAACGACAAAAGATTCCTTTCATATCTTTTACTAAAAACTCACCAAAGGGTAAAATTGGATTTAAAAAATTGTAGGTGGATGGAAATACCATTACATACTGAGGAAACATAGATGTGGATGATAAAATACACCCCAGTAAATACCAAAGTATAAACAATCTCGGATAAAAATGAGATTGTGATATTTCCCTTACCTTAGGTCCGACTTGCTTTGTAAGTGTCCGAACCTCCTGTATAATGATTTAAATCATGTTATTGACTTATTACAGAATCATATTTATTGTTATTATATCATATATGGTCCACTTATGACTTTATATTACCCGTTCTTTTGTAAATTAATGTTAAAGAAGCGTTTTGGGTAAAATCGTCTCATTTGTCGTGCGTGTTTTTAACTTGTAATTTTTCATATGATTACTTAGATCATGATTACTTAATTACAGAATATAAAACATGATTTATATATATATATTCAGAATATACATATATAATAAATCAGTAAATGGAAAGAAATACACCATTCATGGAGACGGTAGTCCGTACGTACGCATGAACGCTGTTTTCGTTTCCTTATTGAATTGAATGGAATTAAGTAGATGACATACATATAAATATAAATAATTCCAGTATCATTATTATGTCATATATTTCATTAGAACTTATTATATATACTTTATAATCATTCATGAATGGTTAATCATTGAGAATGAATCTCATCGCGTCGTGGAGACGGTAGTCCGTACGTACGCACGAGCGATGATATCGTTCCCATGGTCGTGGAATTGTGTTGAAGTGTATGTATAATATTTCAGTATCAATATCACTTTATAATAATCATATATAGTTACTCATTAAACCATTATACCCATCCAATTAATGTGGTGGCGGAAAATAGATTACACCACGGCATGGAGACGGTATTCCGTACGTACGCACGCGCGGTGATTTCCTTTTTTTCCGTAGGATGGATAGATGGTGAAATAGGGTTGTTTCATACTTATAATAACATATCAGTATATGAGTGATACTGATGTTATTACTTCATAATGAAACAACCTATGAAGAAGAAGTGGAAGAAGAAATAAAGATGAAAGAATTGGTAACGGTAATTACCTCTTCTTTGAAGCGCCTCTTTGAGACCTCCTCTTAGGGCACTAAAATTGGTCTTTGAGGAAGACCAGAACCTCTAGGATTATTCTAGGGAAGTGGAGAAGGGATTTTGGTAGAGGTTGGCCGAGATTGAGTGCTCAAATTGGTGTGAGGAGAAGGGGGAGGATGTACCCTTTTATAAGGGAGGAGAGGGGCACCTTAGGAATTCTTAAAAATATTAATTTATAATAAATCTAACCCCACTTAAAAACCTCCAAAAATGAATCATATTCGAAGATTAGATGATATAGGGTTGTAATCTCATCAACCAATCAAATTTAGACATGTTTGGATCTTATTTTAAACATTATCATTTTGATTTATCCTTATTTAATCTATTTAAGTTTATTTGTGGTAATAAAATTCTAAATTTTAAATTATAACAAATAATTACTTATTTGTTGTGAATTTTCCATAATTGTTTACTTTATAACATTATAGACCATATAAATATAAATTTATAATTTTTAAATATTTTTGTGATTTTTAAACAATTTTATAATATGTTATTTTTGTAAAATAACAATAGTGTCAATTTTGACACTATTCATTTATTTGAATTTAAATAAAATATATACAGAAGATATGTTCTAACTAAAAGCTTTAATATATTAATAAAAGGTCATATGTATCTATAAAATTACTGTATCACATTAAATAGTTCATATAATATTTATTTTATTATTTTTAAAACCATTTATTTGGTTTATCTCTTAATAAAATAATTACTACATCATTTTTTGTATAATTATTTAATATACTTATTTGTTGTATAAAAATTTAAAATAAAATTCTATGATGAAGATAAATATATTACCTTTCACAATAATACTTTTACTCGAATTTATCATCTTAAAATCACAATATTTAAATTGTTATATTATTAAATTATGAAGGTGACAACTTTGGCATCATTTAAAATAAAATAATATAAGTGTCATAATCGCTTTTATAAGGCTCCAAATGGTCAAATATTCGACCATTGGATGCTTATGGTTTACATTTACATGGAAAATAAGTTTTGGTTAGGTATTTGTGCATTTTATGGTCACTAGTAGTTTAAAAAAACAATATTCTTTATTTTTCACTAGATAAACAATTTCTGCATCACTATTGTGTCATAATTAATGATAATTATTTAATCCCTAAAAATTATAAATAAATTTATATGATGTAGATAATTTCATTAGCTTTATGGAGACTATTCATGTTCGAAGTTTCATGATGTTTATCACTAAATTAAAATTAATATACTTATAAGATTTAAGAGAGTGACATGTTGTCACTTTCTTTGGTTTTAATAATAATTAAGTTATTTTCATGGAAAATGTCCATTAAATGATTCTAATCCAACCCTTAGGTGATATGGGTCGACTTTTAGTCATCAAATAGGATTTTGACATTTGTTAGGGTAATTTTAAAATATTATATTTACCCTTAATTACCTGATTTACCTTTAACTATGGTAAATAAAATTTACCGTAGTTACTATTCATAATTCCCAAAAATAAAAAGTAGCTTATTAACATAATTTGGACCCACTGATTCCAAATATGGAATCCATTTTTTAAAATTCAATACACAGAAGTTTCAGAAATTAAATTAAAATTAATCCCATTGTCGAATAAAAACGGGTTTTTGTTTAAAACATTGCAAAAGATTGAATTGATTTAACCTACGAATTCAAGGTAAAATCAATGCTAATGACATACATTATACTAAATGGTAAAAATATATTCTATTTATAATTTAAAACCATTCAATATTATAATTTAACCACATAAGATATTATGATGAAAAAAGTTGTTTTTAATTAAAATATAGCGTGTTTTTACTATTCATTAAAATGTGAAAGTTACCAGAATAATATGAAAAATTTATCCAAAGTAAATTTTTATTTCTCGATTCCAAAGAAGAATTTTATTTTGTCAAATTGAACTTATAAACATGTCAAAACCAGATTTAAAGTGGGTGCACCATCAAAAGGCGGCAAAACTGCATTTTTTGAAAAATACTTATTTTACCCGAAAAATTTATTTTGTTCTTATACCATGTTCTAGAAATGTGTAAGATGAATAATAATGTTATAAAATTAAGAATTTAGTTAATACTATTCATAACGGCTTGTTCATGACAATATTATAATAATATAACATTGTTTATTAAAACCGGTATTGCGTACAACACACGCTATCGAGGAAGGTCGTGATTGCGTGTAATGCAAGCCAAGTCAGGGTTGTGTGTTGTGAAAGAATCCTTTGTTGTTTTGTATAACAGAATCCAACCATATTTCATTTATACATTTAATATATATATATATATACTCAATGTTGCGTAGAATAACTATTATCAAAATTGTGTGTAACACGGTCCAAGAATAGGGTTGCGTATACTGCAAGCTAATACGGTGTTGCGTATAGCGCAAGGTAATCTTGGTGTAGAATACAACATAAGACATTAATGAAATTAAAATAATATTTTTCATAAAATCTCGGGGTGTTACATCAGGCCTTTAGGAAACATGGACCTCATGCTATCTCATGCCTTTAGGCCATGGAATTTTAGGACATAAGGAATTTTAAGTACACTAGAAAGAAAACATAGGTGCATACACCAGAAGAGAATTTAGAGAACATAGTATCCACCAAAGCAGAGATAACTAGATTGAAAAATTGAGAGGGTATGAAAATTGCCATCGATACCAGGCACCACATATCTCTTTAAAGGTAAATTATAGCTGATCAGTAATATGAGGTGGGGATCCAGGCCTTCAATGATGAAAATGATGATGGGTAGTTATAATATAATTCGGATGGGGCTTCAGATCATCTATTAAGCCTTGTATCTATTGGGCCTTGGGGTTATGTACTAGGCCTTATGACATAGACCCTATGGGTCGTGTAAGGGTTCCCTATTATCCCAATTAAAATAGGAATTATCCAAAATAAATAAAAAAACAAAAAGGCCTTCGGGCTTTTTAGGTAGGTTAATCGAATTCCTTAAATGACTAACCCAAACTTGTCATGAATTTTCTTAAAAATCATTAAAATCGATGCTCTTAAATTTTATAATATTCTTTATTAATAAAAGTACATATCATTAAATATATTACTCAAATTAAGAATCTATATGTGTCAATATAAGTTGTCCAATTAGGTTATTAGTATGTTCTTATTAATCTAGTTCCTAAGGATTCTACTAAATTTTCCCCTGATACCAACTATAAAAACACTGACTCAATCACCCTAGATCTGGAGGATGTTTTCTTATAATTTTTCATAGATCACCAAATATAGGACCCAAAATTTTAATAGACATAGAAAACCATACTCATAAATGAGTTTTATATTACATTGAAACTAAAAATACATCATTTGAAAACATGAAAAAAATTATTATTATCATTTCAACTCATTTTTCTTATGTAGTACTCCTATTGGATTCTAGGGGAAAAGAAAACAATATAAAGGGCTGATCATAGACACTTTGTAAGTGAATAGATTACATCAAAATTTGTCATGGCATGAATAAATTAACTGAAATGTGCCACAACTAATGAAACTGAGAGCATAGATAAACCCATGACCAATGTAACAATGAATATATTCCAAGATATCAATAACTTATCATGTATTTCTAAAATTTTATATCATGAATAAATATATTGAGTTATTCCATAATAATGAAATTTAGGGAAAAAATAAATCTATGGCCAACATGACAATGAAAAATTACTAGATAATATTAGTTGAATATATAGAGATGGAAATACATAATTATAACATCTTAAACATACTGTAACGGTCTTTTTACAAGATATCTTACATAAAGGGTTAGGATGCTCCCATTACCCTATATTGGTTATCTCATGAGACCAACCAGTGCAATGAGAGGCTACATAATTCTGGCCCCCAATCGTTATATAAAATTCTAATTTATTCCATCACATATCAAAATATTACATGGAATAACGTTCAAGGAATTAATGACATACATACTTAGCAATATTTCTCAAATGATCCAGAACATACAATATTTTCCATATAGAAGAAAGAATTATATGGAAAAAATATATTCACCAATAAAAAAATCAATAAATATATATAAATTTGAAGAGGTAGGAGGCCAATGCAATAAAAAATAAATTCTTTATATTGGCTCATGAAGTGCATGTGAATTATCCAAAAAAATCCCTTGAGAGTGTCAAACCAATTGCGTATCACAAGCCTACTCGGGATATAACTGACCAACTATTTTCAGAGTTTTAATCCCTAAATTCAGATAAACTAAATCTACATCCATTTGTAGTATCCATATAGTGATTTTATTATTAGGAAAACCACACACACATTACTTCACCAAAATTTCAGGATGGTTTCATGGTTACATGGTAGATTGAGCATTATAATGACTTAGATGAAGGATATAGTGAGGGAAAATAAATAAACTCTTATTTATGACATATCTAATGTAAGATTATACCATGGAATATCAAGCATAAAAATATTCAAAAATTAAATTTAAAAAGACAATATAACAAAGGTAATGAACATGAAAAGGAAATTGGAGGATTAGGGATAAATACCTTAGAACAATGATTATTAAATCTGGAGACTACATTCCTTGAGAGGGGAATTGAGAGATAAATCATGCTTAAATAATTTTGTGTGGAAATTGAAGAGGGAAAGGATGTATTTATACTTGAAGAGGGGTGGTTTTAAGGGTGAAAGTATAGGCAATTTAATTATATAAGCCAACTAATTGTGGTTTTAATCAATTATAACCAATTTTATGACTTATTAATGAGTGGGAGAAAGTGGGTGGATGTCCAAGTCATGCTCAAACCGAAACACACCTCCCAAATAACCTAATTATTGCACAAAAAATTTTATGCTATTTTGAAAATCTAATTTTTGGTTCCAAAAAGTTATGTATAAATTTATATTTGAAAATATAAATTTTGAAATTTATTTTATACTTATTTAATTTGATTTTGATGGAATAATTTTTCTTCATAAGTTTTTACTCATGATGACATAATAATTATCTCATAAAATTAAAGTGTTTTGTAAAGTGACAATTTTTAATTATTTTCTCCAAAAATAAACTTTGTTATATACATCCCAAAAAATAACGCTAAGATAATTTTGAAATCCTGAGTCAAAAAAATAATTTTATTTTAAAAAAATAATTCACTAAATTTTATAATTTTAACTTTTGATTAATTATTTTCATTTATTTCAATTTATCATTCTCATAAAAAATAATCATTCAGACCGTTATAAAAATTACTTCAGACTTTGTTAAAATAAATTATCATTTAAAAAGTGTTTTTTATGATTATTTTATGAAAATAACATTTATGTAAATCTTTCACATTTATTATAAAACATATTCTTATCGAAATATATTTTTATTCTCTAATAAAATAATTTTAGTTATATCATTAAAATAATCCTCTCAATCACTTAATTGTGTCTACAAAACCAATACTAATAATATATAACTATCTTATTAACTAATGGTCATAATTTTGATCAACCATATTGGCTGAAAATTAAAATGAAAAATGACATGTTTCATTATATGGACCACATATTATAATTAGGAATATGGGGTTTCTATTTCAGTTAAGGTTTGAGAATTTTAAATGGTATAGATAATATTTAATAAATTTAATTAAATTAATAATAATAATTCTAATAATAATAATAATATTATTATTTTAAAATTAATTTTTCTAAAAATTGTGTATATAAACCCCATTTTAGAGGTTTCAATTGAAATTGACCCTATCCCAACTATTCTTTAGAGAGAATGATATCTACTGAAGGTTCTTCTTCCGAAATTGAGGAATCACCAAGTGATAGGTATGGTTCTTTAGACATTTGAAATCATTTATTTAAATATTTATCACCTTTTAATAACTCTTCATGATCTACAACTTGAATTTACCCAGTCAAGATTCAATTATTACTGATATGGGGAAGGGTTGAATTAGGGTTATCATTTTATTTTATGTTTCATTACTTATGAAACAACACTCGCCTCTTGTTAAATATTTTTTCCCTCCTAAACAGAATTAAAAAAAATCCATAAAAACAAAATAACTTACATGGTTCACTACTCAACAACAATATCTAGGTCCTTGGCATGGTTTGGAAATAACCCAATACCACACAATCCAATAGAAAACAATACATTTGTATTTAATACAATGACTAGGATATGATATTACACTTGTATAAAACTTTAAAAGAATAAAATAGTGCATGTTATTTTTCTAGAACAAAATGATACAATTCAATGTTTTGCTTCTTCTTTATCAACTTTAAAAAATTTATCTTTCCAAACAATTCTTATCTTTTCTACCTAGAAGTTGGTGGAAACTTCCTTGAGTCCCCAGTGAACCATCCTGCCTCCTCCAAAAACTACCTGTATCCTCCACAAACTGATTTGCACCGCATGGTGTTATTACTTCATGGATAACCTTCTATTTTGGAAACAAAATCTACTTTGTGGATAGAAAATCATCCGCATAATAATGATGCTCTACAGACCACCCTTGATCTGTGAATGGATTTTTCTATGCAATCCTCTTTCCATTCCATGGAATACTTCTTCTTTCATGGAATGCCTTCGCTTCAGCAGACATTATCCTATTATACAAACCATTTCTTCTTCCACAGATGATCTCATCTTCCACAGACTGTGTCTTCTTCCACTAATAACTTCATCCTTTGCTGAATCTTTCTTTGTAAGCTCTTCACCTTCACAGAATTCTTCCTTATTAGATCTTCCAAACTTTTCCAAATTCTTCCTCTGAGAAAAGATTTTATCTTATGAAAATCACTCTTAATTAATGTAGGGATTGAGGTCCGTTATATTTCCAAATATATCGAAAATCTCACTAATTAAATTTTAAGAAAACATTGATGCGGGACAGCCTTTATTGCGTACTATGATCGTACCATAAACTATTTCTCTTATGCGGTCCATATACTATTTTTCTTCCTTTATCATAGTGGATGATTCCATCCACAAATGGATCACCACCTCCATTTTGAAAATGAAAAATCCTTCACAAACAATTGTCCTTCTACGTACCGAAAGCCTCTTGCAAACCGTTTTCCCTACATGGTATGTGTACCGTGATTTGCTGTCCACATAACACTACTATGCCGAATCCTTACTTTTTTTATTTTCCTTCACCGATTTTCATACCTTATATGTGGTCCAAAAAATGTATTTCACGGTCTTGGAATTTTATTTTGTGAACTCCTTTGTTAAGAATCCTTCTTTTTCCATAAAATTAATTCTCGATTGTGAGGAATTTTTTTTTTCAATAATTGAGAAATGACATGACATTAAAACCCTACTTTATGTAACACCAACCATACTTATTTTTAGTCATATAATTTTATCACAAACCTTATCAATCATGATATAAATTCTTTAATCAATCACCTTTAGCATCATCATTTTTTTTGAGGAAACCATCGATAATTTCTTATCTTCCAACACCATCTTTATTTCCAATAATTCCAGAAAATAAATGGCAACACATTTACTCCCCCTTTAATTTATAAAGGTTTCATCATAAATTCTCTAAAAAACATATGATATTTTTGAAATTCAAATCATCAAATCAGACTTATATTTTCAAGGAATTTTAAAAATTGAATTGATTTATACTTTTTGAGAAAAAGAGACAACACTATTGAAAACAAGCTTTTCATACTTCCAAAAACTTCTCCAGCCAACTTGGTCCCAACACATCTAAACATTGAATCATGTAATAGAATCTAATTTTATTATTATATAAATAAAAATTAATCTAATGTTATTGGATTTTTTAAAATCCAATAAATGATTTTGACTAAACCTAGATAGAATCCTGACACTTCAAAATTTATATCGAAGATTTGATGGCCTAGCCTTGAAATAAAAAATAATGGATTCCTATGTGAAACCATATTTATAATCAATTTAAGTGATTTTATTTTTAACAAATAGTATTTTTATTTCTTATTATTTCAAAAAATAAGTTTTTATGCCTATGTGGATAATTTCAACATTTAAATTATTTTTCTTAATATTATCATAAAATACTTTTAGTTTTTAATTGATGTTGACATAACAAACCCAATGAGTGTGATTTTGAAATAATTTGATAAAAAATTTGAATTTTATGTTAGAGAGAAGTAAGCTAGGATTCCCTATAATATCTGGATTTAGAACCCCATATTGTTGATTCATGTGACAAAATTTATTTTTATATGATCCTGAGGTACTTGATAGATAATTATGATGAAAGTGTTGTATTTTTTTTCAATGTATTATAGAAAATTCAATGAGTAATTTGAAGAAAAATGAAGTTATATATGGGTGTTTTGGAAGTTATAATATCCAAAGTATATATCCATAAGATATAATAAATATGGAATAATCATAACACTATAGATGCTATATATACTATTATAAGATGAAACTGAGGAATATTAGATCAATATTCATAGAAGTTAAAAGGATCACGCCACATTGTGTAAGGAAGTAGAGTATAGTGAATCTTATTGACATACGAGGATAAATGTGTTAAGTTAATATAATAAATGACACATATAAAATAAAATTATCAATTACAAGAAACTTCATTCTATTCTTGAAAAGTGAAAAATGATGATGAATAATTTTTAACTATATTTAGGTTGAATAATTTTCTCTACTTTGGAGATCTAGAAGATAATAAATCAAATGACTGATTGAAATGATATTTAGTTCAAAATTTTTATCCACTAGTACATTTAATGCACCGACTAAAACACTTGGAAAATGAATTTGAGGTTATATGTTTTTGTGGCCCATTTTAGATGCTATTTATAACTAACTGAACTGAATAACCACTCAAATTGGTACTCGACCTGACCCATAACATACTTGAAGGGCATTCCCAATCCCCATGGACTAGAAACTAGAACACAAGCATCAAACAACAAACTAAGGGAAATTTTTTTCCCAACTTTAAGTAATGAATTGACAGATATATAGATAAAAGAGACAATAATGAAAGAAGTATATATTCCATAACTGAAAGAATAGTAGAATCTAATGAACTCAAAGCAGCTACAAAACTCTAGGAGAAAGTCTAACCACAAAGGAAAAATAAAATTGGAAAAACAACGACTCTATGTGATAGCAAGAGAAAACCTACACCATCTCACAATTCAGCAACCCAAACCCAGCGAATAGAAAACCCCAATTCCTCCCTTCAGAACCTTTCCTTTACCTACATCGAATGGCATAAAATAGTCTACGCATCATCAAATAATTGTGCAGGGTGTGAGATTACAGGGTTTGTAGGACCCTACCTAGAAGTTCCTTAATAATTCTTTAAATAATAATACAAGTATTCTCATTTAAAATAAAACATGTCATGATAAGTTGAAAATTGGGTTTATCAAAAGCATGGTAAAATTTTTTCTTTTTCCAAAAATTCCAATAAAAGGTAGGTATATCAATTTGTAGAATAATTTTTCATTTATAATTTATAAAAATACAAAAAATCATATCATATTTAGAATAATATTAATCCATGCGTAAGTAAATCATTCCAAGTAACTCAACAGGTAAATCTAGCATACTACTCATACTATAATAAATGACTAGTGCACAATAAGTCCCTTGATCATAGGCCTAAGGAGAAAATAACCACCCCATGATTGAACATACCAAAAATTTTAAAACATATCCCTAGAAAAATAGGCTTCGGGAGATGAGAAAATCCCCATGATAAAATCCCTCAATGGTAGCATGGATAATGGCCCAAAGATAAACCTTCCACCCATGAACCCAAGGCTTCCCATGTGATTCAATTCTTAAATCATTTTTATTCTTTGAAAATAATCTCTTTTCCATTTAATAGAAACTAGGGAAAACAACCTTTATCAAAAATCCATTCACACACACAAAAAAATCATCCCACTTTATTTATAAATCAATTTATAAAAATAAGAGGAGAAATAAATTTCATCAACATAGGATAGAGATATAACCACCTACCTCAAAACTCAGGGTTGCACACACCCATAAATGATCTACCTATAAGACAAAACCAAAACGAAAATAGTGGCCCTAGAATAAATCTACACATCTTAGAAATAATCCAATTTACCAAAAATTGTTGGTAGAGAAGAAGAAATAACACATACCCCAGGAACTAATATCCTCTAAACCACATCCAATAAAGTAAATGACCCCTAGAACAAGATTTCACCATGAATCTAGAATAAAGTAAGAAAAAACATCACCATAGGTCAACAAATCAAATAACACTACATCATGGTGTTACCGTGATCAAAAAATCAAAGTAAAAGAATTTCCTACTCACCCAGAGAGATGAGAACCAACTATTACGATGATCCAACACCAAACAGATCAATCTAGACAGAATAGAGACTAAAAAATCATCATAGAATCCTTCAAGGTTGATATCCAAAGGAGTTTTGGGAGAATAAAATAAAATTTCAGCTGAGAAAAACCCTAGAATACAACATCCCATTATTTACATGACGTGTAACTTATTTATGCATCATGTAATCTATGATGATTAAGTGAACCAAAATACCTTTCACCTTTTTAATTTAAACCGATATTCTAGCATTACACATCGTGTAAACATTATATGACATGTAATCCTTTCATGTTGTGAAAACATTTCCTGAATTGTGTCTAGAAACCAAGTGAACATCATGTAACCACTTACACAATGTGTAATCGCCCAATATAAAATAGAAAACTTTAGATTCTTACAAAAAACTCAAAACATCTCGGGCATTCTCTGAACTTAAGAAGAACCCCACAAATAAATTAACACATTTATACATAGACTCCATTAATTCAAAGAGATATCTGTTCACAAAATTTAATTCAGTTTTTATAAGAAAAATTTCTCCATCCTCATGAGTCCTAATTCGTACACAACTAAGGAGGACAATCAGGTAAAGATAAGGGAATTACCTGAAAGTGGGTAATAGGATGTTACAAACTCCAAACTTTAGACTTTATGTCCCCAAGAAGTCATGCATTAGAATGATATCTGGTAAAGTGTTAAGGACACCAATCAGTCATCAATGTTTCATGCTCCCAAGTCTCAGGAGAATCTAATCCATGCCTCCATAACAATCTTACTAATAGAAGAGAATTACAGTGAAAGACTTTCACCTGGGATTTATTGATCTCTACTGGCTACTCCACAATTGAAACATCTCACTCTAACTTAATATTTTTAAAACATATAATGTGAGAGGGATCTGTATGATACTTTAAGATCTATGATATTTGGGAAAAAATCATGAATTCCTGTCAACTAAGATGGAATTGAAATCAATAAGTTACCAACTTAAGATGCTCAATGACCTGAAATAGTCCAACATATCTCAAAGACAACATTCCCTATTTTCCAAGATGACAGTGACCTAACCAAGGGGAAACTTTCAAGAAAACATGGTCACCTATAGAAAACTCTAAAGTATGATGCCTTTGATTCATATAATATTTCCTTAGGCACTAAATAGTAACCAGATGATGACATATATCCCTAATCCTCATGGACATCTCTTGAACCAAAATCTGTCCCACCAAAGTTGTTTTTCCCACATTTACTCAACAAAGAGGTGACTACATGGGAATCAATACAAATCCTCAAAGTTATCCATTCATATTGATTACTAATGAATGTTATTATAGGTAAAGTCAACCTATCCTAGATGAATATCCCAATGTCTATAAAAAACAAGACACATGCATAAATAATATCCTCTAAAATCTGAATAACATGCTTCATCTCACCATATGTTTTTGGATGATAAGCCATACTTAAACTAACCTGAGTTCACATAACCTCTTGGAGACTTCTTTAAAACCTTGATGTAAACAAATGATCTATTTTAGAAAAAATAGATGAAGTAACCCCATGTAACCACATAACTTTTTTCATATACAGGTTCCATAGATATTCAACTTTTACCATGTTTTTTATCGAAATAAAATGATTTGAAATTTTCAACCAATCAATAACCACCCAGATAGCAGTCCCCCATCATGATGTTCGTGGTAATCTGAAAATAATGTACTTGGATACCTCATCCCATTTCCAAACTCGAACTGAAATATGTTGAAGCAAACCAGAAGGTTTTAGATGCTCTTCCTTTATCTGGTGGAAGATATAATAGTGGGACACATAATCAGAAATGTTACACATTATTCCCAAACACCAAAATCACCACCTCACATCATAATACATCTTTATAGTTCCTAGATGAATGACTCACGAAGAACCATGAAATTAAAACAAAATTGATCTCCTCAATAATGATAGGATAATAAAACAATCCCCAAAATGTCATATACCATCTAAAGAAATATAAAAATATGAAATGGTCTCCTCGCCATATACACTTTCTAAAATTTATTTAAACTCAAAATCCTACTACTGATTTTTCAGAATAGACTCAAGGAGAGATGATGATAACTAAACACTATTTAACAATACACGGAACATCCTCTTAAGCATCCATATACAGTGGATCAAAAATTCCTATAATGGTCTACTCTTCATTAGATTACTGAATGCCTTGCGATGGCAATTTCTTACTAAGAATGTCTGCAATGACATTCCCCTTCCTTAGGATACATACGATATTGAAGTCAAATGTCTGAATGTATTCCACCCACCACCTTTGTCTAAGATTCATGTATTTTTAATAAGATATAAATCAAACTATCATGGTCAAAAAAGATAGTGGAACTTTCACAAAAAATAAAATGTCACCTAGACATAAGCGCATGCATAACTATAGTAATATCTAAATCATGAGTGGGGTAATTATTTTTATGTAGTTTAAGTAGACGTGAACCATAATCCACCACCCCATCATCCTTCATGAGTACATAACCCAAACCAGCACATAAAGCATCATAGAAAACCACATACCCCTTACTAGGACAAAGTAAGATCAGAATAGGATCCAATGGAAGAAGTCATTTTAGCTTGTAAAAATATGACTTACATTTTTCATCCCATGTGAATTTCACCCCTTTACTTTTAAGAGAATTAAAATGTGAGGCCAATTCTAAGAAATCCTTAACAAACCATTGATAACATTTGGAAATACCAAGGAATCATTTAATATCAAATACATTTCATGGATCTTCCCATGAAAAAATAGACTTTACCCTTTTAGGGTAAGCTAAAAATACATGCTCAAAAATCACGTGACCCAAGAATTTTAGTTCTTGAATCTATAAGTTTAATTTTGAAATATTTCCATACAAATAGTGACTTCTCAGAATTTCTGAAACAAAGCTCAGATGGTGCTCATTCTCGTGATCAGATCATGAATTAACCAAAATTTCATCTATAAACACTACCCAAAAAAGTGTCAAGATGCTAATAGAATATCTAACTCATCACATACATAAAAATAAAGGAGAATTAGTTTGATCAAACAAAATTTTAATATATTCTTAATGGACACACCTACTTATAAAATTTTCATTTGGTATATCAGACTCTCGAAATATGAGATGATAATAACTTGACCACATATCAATCTTCAAAAACAACTTTTCCCCTTTTAACTATTCAAAAAAATCATTCATATAAGAAAATGGATAATTTTTCTTAACTATTTCCCGGTTCAACTTCCAATATTATATGCACAACATGAGTGAACCATCTGCCTTCTTGGGAAAGAGCAATGTGGATACCCAAGGAAAAACACTTGAGTGAACAAAAACCTTTTTAACCAGGACCACCAGCAGAATATTGAACTCATTCAGATCAACTTGTTCCATACGGTGGGAAGATCAACAATAGAAGAAGCATCATCGAGATCAACTAAAATAGTAGACCACCAACTCATGAGCTCAGGGTGGGAAGGTCCCATGTGACCAGACTTCATATCTCACTCTCCCTGAAACACCAATGATCTCCCATCATCCATATAAAATGAGATGCACCAATGATAAAAATCAACCTCAGCTTGATGAGAAACAAGCCATTACATCCCAAAAATGATGTCAAATAGATCTATATCAAGAATAATAAAATCATAGAATTGATATGTATCAGATATCAATAGCACAGAAGATGGACATCAAAACCCCTTCTCTTTCATCATCCCATATTTTTTCACTGACTCCATAATAAAGGAGATGAGTTCTATTAGAAGGCTAAGAATATCAACAAAACAACCAGATATAAACGAGTGAGAATCACCAGTATCAAATAAATAAATTTCAATTGAGGATGAAATAAATATCGTAACTCTCGATATCGTGGACCCACATCTACCTCTGTTGGAAACTCATATACTATGTCAAGGTGCTTCACTCATGAGGCCTGACGCTCGAGATTTGTAGTATTTCAAGCATATGACTATGCCATAATATCCTTTTGGGATAATGATCCCTGTCCATATCGAGGTATAGACATAGCATGATAGAAATTCTACAGATGACCACAATGACCATAATTATTTCACAACATTTATGGTGCATGAAAAAAACACTGTATGTGTCCAACCATTCCACACTGATAGAAAGTAATAGGAACACCACTAGCCGCAACTAGAGGTGTTGAGGAGTATTTCTATTGAGAACCACCTCTACTACTACAGTGATGATCCTTACACTTAAACTTTTTCCGTAACATACCACTTAAGCTACCAACAGGTTTAAGTGAAGTGGTAGAATATCTATCCTTGCATACCATATTCATCTCAACCATCACAGATCTCTTTAATGTATCCTCATAGGTATAAAGCTTCAGTATAAATACTTGCGATCTGATATCCTATCACAAACCCTATAGGTACTTCTAAGATTTTTTCTAGTCATTCATTATAACTTCTAGTGCAAAAGGAACCTACTCATAAAATTTATTTGTGTATGTTGACACTGCATGCTCTCCCTACTTCAAAGAGAAGAAATCCATAGATTTTTCTATCATCAGTGACTATAGAAAAAAGTTATAGAAGAATAGAGTATTGAAACCCTTCCAGTCCAATACCATATACATATCTTCATATACCATGGAGTACCACCAATGCTTTCTATGACCCTCAAGACTGAACACAACACACATCACCTTGACATTCTCTAGTGAAACTATGAACTCGAACATATGATCAATCTTTCCAACCCATTCCTCCAACACTTGGGGTTCATTTATACTTTTAATGGATGGTGGATTATCACATTAAAATATCTTTGATCAACCCCTATTTCCTACAGCTCCTAGATGTACCTCAATAACTACATTTTGAACCTGCAACACATTCTGATAGACAACAAAAACAACCTTCATGATAACCTCAATAAAGTTATGATCCATCAGATAATTCCATAGAGGAGAACCACTTTCACCCTCCTAAGGAACTCATTGAAAAATTCTTAGAATTATATTATTGCACACTAAAACCAAATATATTATTAGAAAACAGAAAAAATAACAGTTCAAACTAGAAAAATCATAATTAAAAACTGACATTAACACTAAAAACTCAAAATAGGTGACACACATCCCAACATCCCATGGAAACTTGAATTGTATAATAGAAATAGTTGTGTAGGAACACAAATAAATCTACCTCTAAAGTCCCATAAATCCAATCTCTAGTCTAAGAGATGTCACAAGTCAAGGAATATTGAAGACAAACCACCTCCCTTTGATACCAAACTGTAATGAACCAATCCAAATACCCTCTAAAACCGGTGCCTGAAATGACCCATCACATACCCAAAGGGTGTTCCTGATCTCCACAGGCCAGTGACTTTCACCTGGGCATCAAACAAAAAATAGAGGGAATGATTTCCTCCACCCTAAATCAATGACGTGGAACATATATAGACAAAATAGACAAAAATAGATGATGTATATATGTCGTAACTGAAACCAATAGAAAAAATCAAAGAAAACAAAGAATCTACAAAGCTCCAAGAGAAATTACAACCACAAAGGACAACCAAAACATGAAAAAACCCTTCCATATGATAGCATGATCATACCCACACCATCTCACAATATAGATACCCAAACCCAACAGATAGAAAACCTTTCCACCTCACTGCCACACCTTTCCATTCCCTATATAAAAATACATACAATGGTCTAAGAACCACCAAAAAAGTTCATATGGTGTGAAATAATAAGATCAGTAAGATCCTACCTAGGTGTTCCATAAAAACTTTTGTACAATAATTAAAATATATTCATTTAAAATAAAACATGGAATGATAAATAGTAATTAAATTTCAAAAAAATCATAATTAATATTTCCATTTTTCCAACAATTCAAAAACAAAGGTAGGTATATAAATTTCATGTATAATTTTCCATTTATCATTTATAAAAATCCAAAACATTCATATCATATGCAAAATAATATAAATCCAAGCACAAGTAAATCATGGTAAGTAACTCAACCAATCGGGCTATTAGACTAATCCTACCACAAAAAAAGGACTAGTGTACACCAATTTCCTATAACACAGGCCTAAAGAGTAGAGAAACACCTCTTGAGTGAACCTCCCTACTATGTCAATACATGTCCCTAGAATAACATGCATAGGGAGGAGATAAAATAACCTTGGTAAAATCCTACAACAGTAATATGGATGATGTCCTTAAGTTGAACCTTCCACCCACATACCCAAGGGTTCCCATGTGCTGCATTTCATAAAACATTTTTATGATTTGAAAATACCCCTTTTTCTTTTACAAAAAGCTAGGGAAATACCACATTTTATCACAAATGCATTTACACATACAAAAAATCAAGGTAATTTGTTTATAAATCAATTTTTAAAAATAATAGGAGAAATACAGTTCATCCATATAGTCTATCGATTGAACCACCTACCAAAAAACTTGGGGTTGCACATTCCCAAAAGGATCCACAAACAATATAATAAAATAATGAAAACATAAGCCATAGAATCAATATAAACATGTTATAATTGATCCAATTTAACAAAAAGGGTCTGTAGAGAAGAGGAAAAGACATGTACATCAAGAACACACACTCTCCAAACCAATGGAAATAAATTAAATGAACCCATAAAAAAGGCTATGCCAAGAATATATAAGAAATAAAGAAGAAACATCACCAAAGATTAATGAATTTGATAACAAAATGACACAATGTTACTATGATAAATGAAACAAATAATCATAAAGTTATATTCAGTTAGAGTAATAATAACAAACTATTACAGTGATCTAATACCGAATGGATCCATAAGAATCAAATAGAGACTCCAAAAATCACTTGAGAATCCTTCTAGGTCAAGAAACAAAGGATCGATGGGAGAATGAAGTATAATTTTAGCTGGTAATAACCCTAAAAGATGACCTTAAGATAGTTACATGACATGTTACTCATTTACACATCATGTAATCTAAAAAATTAAGTACGCTAAAAAAACCCATATCATTTTTAATTAAAAATTATCTTCTAGAATTACAGGATGTGTAACCATTATAAATAGTGTAATCCTTTCACGATGTAAAAAATTTTGTGACTTGTGTCTGGAGACCAAGTTCACATTGTGAAACCCCTTTACACATCATTAAATCTCTCATTGTATAACAGAAACTATAGATCATTACACAAAACCCAAAACACATCAGGCATTGTCGGAACTTGGGAAGAACCCTACAATAAAGTTAACAAATCTATACCTAGACTAATTTAACTAAAACAAATATATATTAATAAACATCAATTAATTTACTTTAACAAATTCTCATTATCACTGAGAGTCCCAAGACACACCCAATTAAAGAGGAAAAATAAGTAAATAGAAGGTAATTACCTAAATGTGGGTGGCCGGATGTTACAATAATTGTATCGTTATTCAAGACAAATTTATCAGAAGAAAATAATTCCATTTTTATGGGATAATGACATAGATAAAGATATGTGATGAATTCAGCTACCAAAAGTTGACACATTATAGACTGAATATTGTCTTCATCAAATATATTTTTATCAATAAATACTAGAGATTAAATACTAGAAGAGTAAACCATTAACTATATATTACACATAGAGTAATTTATATCACAAAAATATAAGAAAGTGATTCATGAAATTAATTATATATGACCAGCTATTGAAAGACTGAGTGAAAAGGATGTCAAGAAGGAACCAATGTTTAGATACTTGTCCCTGTTAAGTTCATATGATTATAACCATTATCAGGTTTTTCTCATGTAGAGTAACCTCTAAATTTATAAAAACTAAAATTTGGTATTCATAAGAACAATATAAAAAAAATTTATATGATTTTTTCTCCAGATACAAGAAGAATACCAAAATATATGATCCTTGAAGTGAAAGTGTAATTCACGAAAAGTTATCAATATGTGAAGCTACCCAAAAAAGTGTTGACATGAAACTTCTAAGAGTAATAAGGATAAAATAGAAAAGAAATTACCATACACTATGTATAAGATATTAATATATAAATAAAAATGATAATAATAAAATTTTCACCAAACATAGAGTATATTGAAGTTATATTTTTAAAACTATAAAAGAAATGAGCTTCGTTGATCAGAAGGATGTGTTGTGATCAAAAGTTAACTATAAGTGAAACATAATTCACATAATCAAGTTATTTTGGAAGATAATTATGAATGTATTAGAAGTATGTGTGATCAAAAGAAGTGGATTACAAATATGAAGGTGGTTGATGTGAAAAAATTGCATAATTTTAGAAGTGTCCTGAACTTAAATTGGACACACAAACCATGTGAGTGTAGATGAGGTTGATAGTATAGTTAAATTATAGCCTCCTAGGATGGATGCCATTGAGATGAGAGGGGGTGAATCAATGGTTTTATTTTATGAATTATTTCCTTTTAATTCATGCTTTTAACTTGTTAATATTCTCTATACACTCAATTATTTCTCATAACCTCACCTCATATGCGAAAATAATAGGAGAGAACACAACAAAAAATATTTACAATGTTTAGTAGTAAGACATAATCTTTTCCATGTTTTTTAGACACCACAAAATGAATTTTCACTCTAATAGTATCATCAATTAGAATTTAATAAGAAAAATGTTCTTATATACCCCAATAGTCGATCTTTAAATTGATCTTGGTTATACACCCTAACAGCCAACTCTTCAGCCTTGTTTGGTTAGACACACCAACCGCTTTCTCTTCTCTTTGATTGGTTATAAACCCTAGTAAAACTTATTATCAATATTGATCCATATATTGTAATATCTCTAGCAGATCCTGGTGTCTTCTTCACTAACTAATAATGATCTTCCTACACAAGCATACAAGATCTGATATACTCGTGTTAAAATTTTAGTCTGTATGTCAGGTCTTCTTTAGAAAAAGAACATCTAGTTTACTCACTCTTCCAAATATTTTCACTATTTTAATATTCAAAAATCACTGAATACACAAGAATAAAATTATTCAACTAAAAATATCTTCCATCTTTAGTGTCTTATCTCTTCTTGATATAGTGGTGTATTTGTTTCCACAATATTCATTAATTTTAACAACTTAGGTTCTTCATCAAATCATTAATGTTTCATTGAATTATCAATTGCTTGATTCATAACTAGATATCACTTATACAATATATATTTACCATATAGTTTATGGAATTATACTCTATCACATCACATGATCATCACATAAAATGTATGTATCGTTGTGTACTGTTGCTTCACTTACATTTAGATTTGCGTATTAATGCTTTTAAAAACAAGAACAATGTTTTTAATTATTTTTCATATAATAGATTGAATATGAAAATATCTTAATGAAATTAAATAAAACATTAATTAATATATTAATTCATCCTCATAGATCATAATTCATATAACACATAGTTACGTCATTCATTTCACTATAAAAGAATAAATATTCTCACAATTTTATCCTTTTTGGATAGTACTTGATTTATGGGACTCAAATGGAGTGAATAAGAACTTATGTTATAGATAGTCAGTTATCCATAATTAAGGGCACATTAATTCAAGATTTTAATTGGAATTTATAGGAAACTATGTATGTGGTTAACACATAATAATAATGAGAAACATGTTTCAAAAATTATCCACAAATTTATGAAAAATAATGTCATCTCACTTGAAAAACAACATGGAAATAGGCTGTTACCACATAAATGAATTTTCATGGTATAATTTTCATATAACATGTTCACTCTCATGACATGTTCATTAGTTAAGATAACATACTATCCTCTCACTTACATACCACATGCATCACTTATAGAATAAAAATTATAAAACCTTATACACACTCACATAATATTCATCACATGGTATTTTTTTATATATCACAAACTATAACCTCAACATGTACTTTATGAATCCTATACCAAATTCTCTATATAGAGTTACACATTTTCATATTGGGGCATCACATAGGATCTATTCCATATAGTCTTTTATTTTTCCTAGAAAACTATTTTTTCATGTCATTTGACAAACCCATTTTGAAAACTCTAGTTCATGGTATAAAAAATTCAGTACTTATCTGATTTATATTGTTTTATTAAGATTTTTCTATTCTTGCATATCAGTTTAGATTGTATGTGATTACATGTAATGAAAACCCTTTGATATAGAAGAAACATCATACATCAAGAGGTAAAATATGATGAGTGAAATGATAAAATAACTCAGATAATATAGGTAATATGACATATGTTTTATATATAACATTTTAACATGTGAATAGTGTATCATGAAAATCATCCATTTCACTATGAAATTTTTACTAGCTGGCCTCTTTTTAATATGTGAAACCATTATCAACACACTTCTTCCAGGTAACCTAGGTCAGCTCCCAAACACACTCACACCTACTAGGCTTTAGAGGAAATGACTACCAACATAGTACAACATCCCTACTGCATGCATTCTCGCTCATGCACGTTCAAACACTAGTTTTGTGTTGACCCAACATCACCTATAGTTATTCCTCATTTGGTTTATACATTAAGAAAGTTTGTTGTCCCAATAGTGGTTTGGCTGGGTTGGATGGTCCTAGATAGGGACTTGGAATTTTTTTTAAAAAGACTTATAAAAAGAGTGTGAAAAACTATATAAATCCATTTAATATATACCATATAATAACATTAAATCCATTAGTTATTTACAATCGAATCTCATAAAATTATTTATCTTTAAAACTTAATTCATTCCCTTAATAAAAAATGTATCTATTCGTCCAATAAAAATGATGACTGCATCATTTTCATTCTTCACAAAATATTAATCCTAGATGAAAAAAGAATAAAATATTCAATTTTATAATTTACAAGATCACTTTAACACTTGAAATATAGAAAAAATTGTGCTACTACAAAATTCATTTATACATTAAGTCTAACTTTCTAGTCATCTAAATATATATTTTCACTCTGTCTTGAACTTCTCTACTTGAATTATTCAATCTTGTAGCCACAAAGATCCTTTTCCATAGACCATGGAAATACCTTAATCAACCTATAGACTTCCATGGATGATTTATCAATAATGACATCCAATTCCTACTCATGAATACATAACATCACTCCATGAATCATATTCTATTCATTTATTTCTTCCTTATATACTAACCCTATAATACACTAAAAAAATACAACATTCAATCATTAACCATTCACGTAGGCTCTTTAATCTCCCCCATTGTATTTATTTTCAATATTTTTTCAATTTATAAATTAAAATTTCTCCCCCTTATTGAAAATAAATGAAAGGAAAAATAGGGATATTTTTATCACATCAATCTATTTCACATGCCATCATAACACCATATTATCTTCCAATCATTTAATGACTCAACTATATCCACTTGTGAGAGAATGATGACATCAATTTATTTACCTTATAAAATAGTTTTTATTTATAATACCTTAAGTCTACATGGTAAAACACTTTTTATATCACCCTCTTCTTGGGTTTCTTGGTTGTTCGACCCTGATTATCTTCTTTAGTGAAGCCTAGAGGTACTCTATGCTCATTAATGCTATTCTAGACAATGTCCAATGATGACTATTTGATTTAATTGATCCATCAATGGAATTAGATACCTATGTGTTCACTAGATCGACATCTGTGGCCTTATCTATTAAATACTTTTGCAAGCTAGATCACCCACTTTTGGATTGGGATGAGTGGTGCGAGAGTCTGTGGTGTAAAAATACCCCTTAAAAAATCAATTTCCTTATGTAGAGCATCTAGAATAATTCCCTTCCCACTAACAAAAATTTCTAGAATTGAAGAATTCATAAAGTACCCTTGTTCTATTGTTGTAGTTCTCATTGCATGGAATCAGTTCAATGAATATTTTTTGAAATTTGGTGGGATAAATGGTTATGGACCAGTATCGAAAGTTTTACTGGTGTAGGATCACATCATTCTTTGAGTGAAAACTTTTTTTGTCTATGGTTTCAATGTGTCTCGGATAATATTTATGAGATGGAGGTGAGAGTCTATATTTTACCCATGATGGTGCTATTTTTGTTATTAATGATTCTTTGGGTATTAAATTTTATATACCCCTTGTTGTTTTGGTCTCATCCTAGCCTTGAAGTTTGGGTCTAGGTTATTTCTCCTTTAATAAAAAAATTATCATTTTTTTGTTAATACTATGTTGATCAATTATGTGTATAAAATATGCATCAAGTGATACGAAACTCAGATAAAATAATCATTATATTTTTGTGGTTGGTCAAGAGATATCTATCAAAAGATACATTATATCTTGTATATATCTCAACAAACACTTAAAAAAGTCGATTGAAAAAATAAATATCTCCCCCTTAATTTCTCAATATCAACCCCTCTTGTTAATAATTATTATTTCACTCACCATAGCGATATGAGAGTAATTTTCATACATCATCTTTGAATTTGACAAATCTCTTCAAAAGATCCACATTCATTGTGTAGTAAATATTTAACATATTTAATTCATAAATACTCCACCTCAAGGGATACATCCATATCCTTAAAATTCCTATATGTTAGTATAAAATCATATAGATAATGGAATAAGGAGAGACCTCTTAAATTCTTTATAAGTAGCACTGATTCTGAGATTTTTCACTCATTATAGAATTTTCTTACCTTCCAACATCATCATTTACTTTCCTATTAGTAATATTAACAGTCTGCTTATTTATATTCTTATCATGAACTACTTATTTAGGTGAATATCCCATTTTTAACTTTATCTATTATAATACAATAATCTTTATATTCTTTCATTTAATTCTTGAAAGTCCTTAACTATCCAGGTATTTATATCAATCATTTATTGGTCTTATGTCCAACCATCTTGCATCATACAAACAAACACATAATATAAAAAAAAATTCATTGGTTGTATACTTTGAATTTTTTTAATTTGGGATAGTTATATCTTTTTATTCCTTCTTATATGAATTATTAGGTGTAGTTTTTGAAATAATTATCTTCTATTTTCTCATTGATACATACTTATCTTCTTTTTTCTTTTGGCTTCTGGTTTTAGTCAACATGTTTTCTCCTTCATTCAAATTTTATACTCATTTCTTGTGGACTTATATCATTTTCATGCATTTTCAGGTTATGTTAATATTATAATTACTTAATTCTAAACTTTCAAAATAATAATAAAAAAATATAAACCTTATTCTCTCATTTTATAATGTAGTCTGTCTATATTCCATTGGTTTTGTACAGTAATATTTTTGAGTGGAAACCAAACCCTTTTGAATACATCTTAGGAACCACTTTAAATATATCTTCTCACATAGACATTGGTGATATGGTGCATTTATTTTTTATTTTATACCATCCGTATTTTCTTATAATTTGGTTAGAAACCCATACCATAAAGTGAGTATTTTATAGGTTATATAATTTCTTCCTTTTGGAGGATGTTTCCATTTGAAAAGATGAAGATATCATGCTCTTCATAGATTCAAGATTTTTAATGAAAACTTGTGTGAAAAAAATATATTTTTTATAGTAAAATGGGTAGTTATAGGTTGTTGTGATTCCAAATTAATCAATATGACCTCCAACTTAAAAAAATTCATGTACTAGTGTTACCAATCCTACTCTATCTTGTTTTTTTAAATTCACTTTTATTGATTCCTATAAACAACTTCCAAGTTCTTTAATTATATTTACATTGAAATATAATTGAGAATCTTTAAAATTCATAGAGTTTTTGTTTTATTTTTCAAGTGCTTGAACACCATCCATTAATAATGTTTTGGAGACCACTTTCTCAAAAACATACATTTAAAAATCTTCTTTAACAAGGGGACCTATTCTATTGAAGACTGACATTGATTTGACTTTTACATGAATTATTCCTATAAAATAAATACACTTTCTAAAATACAAAATTAGTTAATCATCTAATTAATAAATTTAGTCTTCTAGTTATTATTTAACAAAAAGAATCCCCTTGAAAATACCAGCTATAAAATTTAGAACTTCTTTGAGAACTTTATTCAGATAATATTTAAATTCAGAATAAAAATATCTCATTGATACATCATCATTTTAGCTTAAACATGATTCATTAGAACAATAATAATCATAAGAATAATTACTACTTTTACCAATATGATTACCTTTATTTAGTGGTGTTTCCAAATTAAATTTTTTATTCTTCTTCAACTTCCTCACCTCTATTTTGTTCATATTTTTCTAAGTCTTAGTAGAACTCTATAGATTTATATCATAAATAGTATCTTAAATTTCTTCATTTTATTTATGTAAAAAACTTCATGAAATATTCACTTTATTAAAGATATTGAAATCAATAGGGAAAATATTGTATATTTAGAGTGAACCTTCACTCGGATACCAATTGTAGAGGCCAAGTATAGATTCAACTGAATGGGGGGGGGGGGAATTAGTTGTATTTTTTAAATTTTATTTACTTTTAATTCAACCACTTGAAATTTTTGAGGTTCATTATCTATGTAATAATGTATCACAACCTAACCTCAAATGAAAAAAATAATAAGATAGATCACAACACATGATATTTACAAGGTTTAATACTAAGACCAAATCATTTCCATTTTGGTTAGATTCTCCAATATGGATTTACTATATAATATTATCATCAATTACAATGATTTAAGCATATAATAATTATACAATCTAGTTGTAGATCATCTATTTGATCCTAGTTTTATACATAATGAACCAAATCTAGTTGTAGATCATCTATTTTATCCTAGTTTCCATCTTTATAATCTTCCCCCTCCTTGATATATTGGTGTATTAGTTTCCTTGGTATTATTAAATTTCAACAAATCATATTCTTCATGAAATCATGAGTATTGAATGGACTTCTAAACTATGTTCTCAGTGAAACAAAATTCACATATACACTGCATATGTTTCATATAGCATGTGAAAATATACTCATGAACATCACATAATCATCGCATATAATATATGTATCACCATGTATTGTTTCTTTACATACTTTGTGCTTCAAGTAATTAATGATTCAAAAAAAAATTACTGTTGTTATTCCTTTTAATATAATTGATAGTATATGGAACTATCTTTAAAAAGTTACAAAAAACTATAATTCTCATATAAATCCATCTACATATAACTTAAATTCACATATTAGATACATGAATTATTCCTAACACTATACAAGAATAGATATTCTCAAAATTTTATCCTTCATGAAAAGCGGCACTTGCTTTGCAGGACTAAACTAGAGAAAATAAGAACTTCCACTCTCAATAATCACTTCTCTAGAATCAATCAAACATTAATATGAGAGTTAAATAATAATTTATAGGCAACTATTAATGTTGTTAATACATGAAAATACCAAGAAATATGGTTAACAAATCATCAACATGCGATGTGGAAAATAATGTTGCCTTAATTGAAAAACAACATGGATGAATTATGTTACCATGTATATAAATTTTCATGGAATATTTATTACATATAAAATCCACTTATATATAATCTTATTCATTTAGGAGCATACACTGTCTTCTTACTTGAATACCACATGCACTACGTACTGCATGAAAATTTTTAAACATTATGGATGTTCACATACTAAACTTCACATGGTATTTTCTCATGTATAGAAAATTGAAACCTCAATGTGTAATACATGCATCATATAAAATATTCTCATATAGAGTTGAACCCTTACATATAGTGTCTTATTATAATATCTCTTACACAAGGTCTTTTATTTTTCTCACAAACTATCTTTCAAAGTTATTTTGTAAACTCATCTTTAGAAACTATAGTTCATGGTATGTGAAATTATATGCTTAGTTGACTCACAATGCTTCATCATTAATCTTAAATATTAGTTTATAATTGATTCATTTTTATGTCATGTAGAGCCTCAAATATAGAAGGAACATCAGAAATAGAGTGTTTGAAGATGATGAGTGAAATGAACAGATAACTCAGATAATATGGGTGGAAAAAACATATTTTTTATACATAGCATCGTAACACATGAACAATGTTTCATGAAAAGAATCAACATTTAATTGAACTTCATAGTGGTTGGAATCCACTTAATAATTGAATCCATTCCAAAAATGATTCAACCAATGCACTATGGTCAACTCTCTAGAACACTCGTACTCACTGGGCTTCATAGGTGGTGCCTCATTACACAAGTCCACTAGCTCCCCAACATGAACTCTCACCCATGAGTGTGCACCAATGTGCTATGAACAATACATTCATCACACTAGAGCTCTAAAGTAGGGCCTACACTTATTGGAATGAAAATTTTTAAGGCTCTGGGAATATAGTTTTATCTGATGGAAAAGTTGTAGTGAAACAATATATGATCTAATAACTATGACCGGAATTTGAAAAAGAAGAGTTTTTTAGTTTTCCGAAGATGAAAATATTACTACAATTAATGATAGGATTTTAGAATATAAAATTTAGAAAATTGGAAGAGGAATCATGAAATTTATACAAAAAGAGAATCATTTTAAGATATATAGGTATTTAGATGTGATATTAGACGTATTTATCAAAAAATAGAAATACAAGATACTACCAAATGGAGTTTGAAAATTATTAGAAGAACTGATATCATATCAGAGTTTTTCCAAGGTTTTATGAGTATATTATAATGAATGAGAAATTTAGTGTTTACATCTACAAAATAATGATGTTTTAATATGATATTACTGAATGATCTGGTGATTCATTTCAAATACTTGAATACTGAGATAATTTAAGTTCTGTGTAGAAGTAAATTCAGGGTGTGTAAGTGAAATTCATGTTATGATTTTATGTGAATCATTTTTATGTGGTGTTTTTCTATTTTGGTGATATGTGATTGTCAATACATGAATGCATAGATTTTTTTGAAATACATGATACAAATTAAGAGACTAAAGTAAGATATTCATGGATGAAAATTTATATGAAATACTAAATAATGTTTAATTGATGTTAAGGAATTCACTATCAATATGAGTTATGAACAAATTATATTCATATGGGAAAATATTTAATTCTATGTAAGGAATTGTTAGAGTTAGTGTTCTAAAACCAGCTATTTTTACTTTGGATTATATGTATAGTAAAAAAAGTGAATATTAGTTAATCATATTATTATATACTATTAATTTTTCTTCATTAAATTAATGTAATAATGTACTAGAGTATATATCACATGGAAAATGACCTATCAATTCTCCTCTACAATGAGAACTTTGAAAAGAAAATACATTATTCTTAAACTTATTTCTATGGTTAGATAAAATTTTATAATCGAGAATATAATATATTGAATATCAGGTGTGAGTAATTTAAGTAAAATTGAACTTTTTCTCGGGAATATCATGAATTATAATCTCCAAGATGAGATATTATGAGAAAAAAACTGCTAGTATGATTTTTTTATGTTTATGTTTCATGATGTATTCAAATATATGAGTCCTTTTATTGGTCCTTGTAATTTAATATTATGATTAATGCATTTCATAACTCATGGAAGTAGATTTATTAACTAAAACCATAATTCCACATGTTCCTTTGAAGTTGGGTATGTTGGTGGCATCATGAATGACATGTTATTAATGAATAATTAAAGTAAGTATTTGTCCCTTCCATACATATAGAAGTTGATATCTCATCACTTTAATTGAAATAGAATTATCAAATTAAATTCCATGATCATAGTTTAATGACATGATTATTTCAGATAGCTAAATAAATATGTATCAAGAATATAGTTTTATGAAATTGGTTTGAAACAATATTAATTAGATATTATGAAAAAGGGATTATATTGCATAGTAAGTAACCATATTTGGTTCTCTATATTACGACATTTACTTATTTCACTTTTGTTCCTTGAAATATTTCTATATATTAATCATGGACTTTAGGAAAACCCACCTAATTCTAACAAGAATGAAGCCTAGAGGGTCACACACTAGGTGTTTTGATTGATCAAAATTAAATTCTATCTGATTTTAACTGTTGAAATAAATATTATTCCAAAGACCAAGGATTATTATAATTACAAAATTAATAATAACATAAATTAAAAAAATATTCATTTTCAAATTAATTTTTAAATTTCACAGATATATAATATTTATTTATTGAATATTTAATAAATATTTATTCATCACACTGTGAATAAAATATTTATTTTATGAATAAATATGTAAATACATTTTTATTTAGTTATTTGATAAATTTCAAGGAGGATGAGTGGATTAATATTGAGTCTTGAGATAAATATTAATTTAAATGCTGATAAAATAATATTTATCATTATTCTAGTTAGCGCACACCATGGAGTAAAAATAAAATTATTATTTTAATACCTGTCATGGGATCACACATGGGTTTATCATTTTACTAAGGGAACTTGTATAATTAATTAAATTACGAACCCCAACTCTAGGTCTGTAAATAGACCGCTAATACATTCTAAGAGATGTTAGTCAAGAATCATTGTGTCCAATGGATTTCTCTCTAGAATCCCCCTATTCCATATCATATCCTCTCAAGAATGAGAAGATAAATTGATTTCTTAAAGACCAAAGAAATGTTAAGTGATCAAGATGAAAAACAGAAGATGATCAGTCAACTATACTAGAACTTGTTGATTATTTGTGTGATTTATATTTCATAAGAGCATGTGTGGATCACTTATAGAGGTATTCAACACTTGTATCCTACAAAAACAATGAAGTATTACCAAAAAGAGTTTCAGATGATCAATATATACTATATATAATGATATTAATAATGAGGTAATATTTATTTCAATTGAAATTTAATGAATTATAAATTTAACATGAAAATATATCCTCCCAGTTCTCGTGACCTTTCTTATCAATATTTTATTGGAACAAATTCATTGATCATGATGATTGTGCCTTATATAATATACGAATTATCCATCAAATATGACATTTTTTGAGTGAGGATCAACCCTGATAAGCTATTTTGATGCATCTAGAACAATTATATGTAATGAGTGGGGTAAATTTCAAATTTATAATTATTTTCTTGATTTCTTATTATTACACATATAGTAGTTTAAGATCATTTGAAATTTTTATTAATTCCTGATCCATCATTGAATTATATTCTTCCATTTATTTGTTTCTCACTCATACTTCAAAGATTGGTTAATAATTAATGATGATCACATCCAAAGACTCCATCTAAAGATATCATTTGAGGTTTCCAAGAATTCTAGATAGACAATAAAAAACTACATGTCATGCACTCTTTTGTTACACACCATGTATCCGTTTTTCATTTCACAAGGATTTTTATATAGTTTCTTGGTCATCATGTAATTATTACACACCACATACAATAAATTCACCATGTGTAGACTATCTAGGGTGGAACATGACATTTATAGAGTACACAATGTGTTTTTTATACTAAAAACCATGTATTACATGTTCTTTCAGGGTAGAAAACATAGGGTTAAACAATGTCGAGTAATTAATGCACCACATGTATTTAATAAAAAAAGCGTACAAAATAGTAGAAATATAACTTTAAGTACATATCGTCTATCTTTAATTCACACCATGTACCTCATAAATGTTTTTAATAAGTATAAATTGAGTCTCTAGGAAGGCACTGGGGATATCCATTAAAGAGAAGTACACTTTGTGTGATTGGATTTTACACACTATGTACTTTACTTGTTTTCATGGAAATATTAAATTTAATAATTTAATATGTTAAACCTCATCGAATTGAGTTTTTTGGGGTTATTAAGTTGATAGTGCACCATGGTTTTTAAGTTTTATTATAAATTTAATTAATAATTAATTAATTTTAATATCTGAAACAATGAATCACGTATGGTTTTTTCATACTAGAGACTCAACAGATTAAATTATAAATTCTTTATAACTTTTAGGTGTTCTATAAAGTATTAAATTGGAAGTGCATGATGTTAAATTATAGAACATTTCATGTACATAATATTTCACATGATTATTCTATTTACAATTAAAACCATACTAAATAGTTCATATAAGTAATCACCAAATTTATTCCATGTGAAAATTTGTGCACTATTTTATTGAGTTTTCTTTAAAATAAAATTATTTAGTTTCTTTAAAATCATAATAGATAATAATTTTAGGATGACTGGATGAAATAAGATAAAATGAAAAATTTTATTAACAATATAATTAATTGGATTAATTCTCATGATTTTTATCTTATTAAAGAGTGAACAGAAATGAATGTCTTCTAGTTGTTCTAAATGTGTAATCATTGCATGGGTATGGTTGATCATGAGCTTAAACAGACCTATATATGTGTTTGTTTTATTTAATTTTATTTTACTTCATGGGTTTTCAATTAATTATTATGAAATTAAATATGATGACATGTGAGTCATCCCAACCACTTTTATTATGTAGTATTTCCATGTCCAATATTTTTTATGTAATTCCTATTAACCAATCCTTTCATCCCCACACCCGTGTGTGCGTTATAAAAAATATGTAATCAAATGAGTATTTGGAGGTTCATGGAGTCACTTCAAGGTGTAGTTGAGGTAGAGTCCAATCAAGATGGAACTAAGATAAAACCAACATGGGAGATACCTAGGTGTATAGGTGGGATACTACAACTTGTGCCAATACTGGAACAAGGAGTTTATCCCAAGATTTGTAGGATGATTTATTGTCTTCATAGTAAATCTATTATTAGATATTCTAATGATCATGTCTTTGTTTATTTATTTATTTATTTTTTATTATGTATAATTTACTTTATGGATACAAGACTATGATCACATAAATAAATGGACTAATATGAAAAGATCAAATTTAGATAAATGGATAATGTGTAAAGGTTTTCTCAAAAAATGGTTAATCACTTAAGTAAAATCTAATCAATATTAACAAGATATGTTAAGGATAAATCAAGAAATAATTTATTCATAATTAATAAAATCCATCAACATAATATTAATTTATAATATCCCTTACATTACTTGATTAGGATTCAAAATCATAGAACTAAGTGTCTGATCAACCCACATTGGGACACTTACTTTTATCTTTGATTTTTTACATTAGTTTTGGGTTGAATTAACCAAATTAGAATAAGAGAATAATCCCATGATATACATGATATAACTTAGAGGAAAGTGTTATGGAAATATAAGGGTTTATGGTTTAGGGAGTCCACTCAATGGATCAAAGAGTTGCAAGCCCATAATTGGTAAAGACTCACCTACCTAAATACTTTTGAGTAATTGATTGATCCCACTCTTGGGATATGATATGGGGAATATAGATCTTTTTTGCTTGAATTTACAGGAAACTAGACATTCTAATTCCAATGATGAAGGCTATTGGGGCTTGATAAAATAGTGGGAGACTTAATAAAATAAATTTTTTATTTTTTATCACATTAACTATAATCAAGTTAAGTACTAATAATCTTCTCTTTTATAATTATGGAATACAAGATGTTTTTTTAACCACATTATCCTTATGATCAATTTTAGAGAAAGACAATATTTTTACTTGTAGTAACTTATATGAATGGTTAAAATGCCTTTTGTTGTTGCATCATGAAAGAACATATTACATGCCAGAATCCTCAATGTATGACTCACATGAAATAAAGGTTAGTGATGAAGGGTTCACTATCTATAATAAAAATTTTAGTGATTCTGTCGATGATATGTGCTTAATTATTTCTTCCATGTCTAATGAAATCATAAAGTTAAATGAAAACATGGATTATTAAAGCTTTCTAGAACATCTCTGCTGTCAGTATCATGAGAGGGCTATAAAAGAATGTTTTGAGATATACAGGGAACTCCTTTAGAGTAAACACAGATAAGGTTCACCAATTGGGCCTCACATAAGCAAACTCATTGGCTACACTAAGCATTTAGAGGTCCTAGGGTTTTATCTAACCGAAAAATATACACTAATATCATTCTTTCATCTTTACCTCATATTTTTTCTTTATTTGTTATTAATTTAAATATAAAAAAATATAGAATTCTCTTTCCGATATTCGCACATTACATCCCCAAGTGTATAAAGAGATAATGTGTGAAAATTCTTCTATCCTTATAGTGAATAAAAGAAAAGTATAGTTGAAGAGTTTGAAATATAAATCTTCTTCACAAGGCCCTTCCAATAAGTGAAGGATCAAGGGATAATCAATGGAATATGACGATATATATTTTGTAAAGAACGGATTCAAGAAGAAAAATTACTCCCAAGAAAATAAACACAAGGATGATTAAGGCGAGTTTGTTATCGAGTGAAATGTATCAATTTCTTAATATTAGAAAGTAGAAACAACATGTGATTCTCACATATTTATTCAAATATAGTGACAAGGTATATTTATTAAGATTGTCTAAGATGAGGTATATCTATGAGCAGAAAAAAAAGTAAGACTCGTTGTTATGGATATTCGGTACTACCACCTCACATTTCCAATGATAATGATCTTGAATTTAAAATATTGTTATTTATGTGTCATGAGTTACGGAAAATACTATATCTATATCAAGACTTGATACTGATGGATTTTTTTTCAATTTTGTAATAAATTATTCTTCATTTATATAGAAATCATATGTTATAGAAAGGAATATTTAAATAATAGTCTTGACATGTTGAATTATGTGAACCAAGTAATTAAAATTGATAATGAAACTAGTTCACATGAATTATAGCACACCCAAATATGGAATCACTAGCTAGTTCATGTAAATGAAAAACATTTTCCCATATTGCACCAAAATTCATGTATATATATATATTCATTTTAACTAAAACCACTTTGTATATGTTATGCATGTTATAATGAAAAATTGACAAATCTCCATTTATTAGAAAAGGTGAATGGTCCACTGAGCTTCTAGAGTTGGTTCATACTATTGTGTGTAGACTATTTCAAGTTGAATCCAATGTTGGTTACTCTTAATTCACAACTTTTACTGATTATTTTAGTAGATACAGATATGTCAAATTAAGGAGGTAAAATTAATTTTAATTTGATAGATTCAATAAATATAAGAATTAATTTGATAGCCAATTTAGTAAGAAGATTTAAAAACTTCAATTAGAACATGTAATATAATATCTTAACTAAGACTTCGTTAATTATTTATATAAGTTCGGGATACTATCCCAACTCACTCCTCCTTATACACCATAATGTAATCGTGTAAGTAAAAGGAGGAACCACACCATATTTTTAATGGTGAGATGAATGATGAGTCTTGTGAGTCTTCAATTATCCTTTTGATTACACACATTATAGTACATACTAAGATGAGTTCCAACTAAAGAGTTTGATGGTATTCTATTCAAATTTTGGAGTGGAAAGAAACATGTGTTGTCGTACTTACATGTGTGGGAGTGTGAAGCATTTTTTAATACCTCTTCAAGAAACAAAATTACACCCCATGGAAAAAACTATATCTTTATTAGGCACCTCATAGAAACATTGTGATATTACCTATATCACCCCTCAGAAAAAAGGTAATGGTGAAAAGACATGCCATATTCCTTTAGAGGGATCACATATCTAAAAGTGATAGTGGGAGTGAGACAGACTTTGATGAATCCCAACCTCAAGGTATACAATAGTTGGAACATGAGTTGATTCTTCAAAGACCCAAGGAAAAAGAAGATTAAAAGATACAAGTAATTCATAGGAGTACCAGATAATTTATAAAACCCAGAAGATATGATTTCTCAGTCATTGATTATACTGACTCACTGTTAGTTCATAATAATGATCCTATAAACTAAAAGGAAGCAGTAAGTGGGACATATGCCTCTAAGTGTAAAGAAGTAATGAATTTTGAAATGTATTAAAAGTATCAAAACAATGTATGGATTTTTGAAGACCCACTAGTGGATTTAAATTCCATTAATTTTAAATGGGTATTCAAGAAGAAACTGGGCAAGTGTGGACAATTCAGTACATATAAGGCATGACTGGTTTCCAAAGGGTTCAAACAACATCAAGGAATATACTATAAGGAAACTATTTCACCAATTTCAGTACTGAAATCCATTCTAACTCCACTTTATATGAAATCTTACCAAGACTATGATATTTTTAAAATGGATGTCACAACCATATTACGTAATGGGAACCTTTAGAAAGATGTCTATATAAATCAATATAAAGGGTTTGTGACTTCAAATAATGCCACTAAGGTATGAAAATTTCAAATATCCATTTATATATTAAATCAAGCATCCATTAAATGAAAAATTTGATTTTATAAATCCCTAATGGAATTTGGTTTTATAAATAATGAATGCAAGCCTTGTGACTATAAGTGGTTTAGGGGGAGTGCAATCATTTTCTTAATAGTTTTTGTTAATGGAATAATAATTATTGGAAATGAAATACTGATATTACAATATATTAAATACTGGTTTAATATACACTTCTCCATGATTTTATTTGGAAAAGTGGTATATATTATTGGGATTAAAATCCATCAGGATAGATCTAAGAGTTTACTTGTTCTAATTCAAAGTATATATATTGAAAACATACTAAAGTGACTATATATGGATCAATAAAAGATAGTATTTTTACCAATGTCACATGGAATTCAACTTTCCAAGAAAATATATCCTTACTGACATGAGGAAAGAAAAAGGGTGGAAAAGATTCAATACGAATAAATGATTAGGCCAGTCATGTTTTCTATGATATGTGCTAGGCCAGATGTTTCCTACACATTAAGTATTATAGGAAGATATCAAGATGACCTAGGTGGCTACCACTGGATGGTAGTAAAAACCATCCTTAAGTATTTGAGATGAACTAAAGATGTATTATTTGTCTATGGGGGGGATGATGAACTAGTCATAAGAGGATATGCATGTTATAGATTCCAAATAGATCAAGATGATATGAAATCACAATCAAGATACATATTAACCCTTAATCGTGGGGTTTTGATATGGAAGAGATCAATAAAATCCACGGTCACTAATTTTATAGTAAATTCTATGAAAATTATTTCTCCATAGATAGTTAGAGAAGTAGTTTGGACACATATCTTCACCCAAGAACTTGGTGTGGTACCTATTAGTAATGACCTTATCACACTCTATTGTGATAATATATAAGTTGTTTATATTTCCAAGGAGACAAGGTCATATCATTACCTGAAACACATAATTTTTATGTATGATAATTTGATGGATTTTTCTCAAAGAGGTGAAGTTATAGTGATCATAGCCTCTATGGAAGAAACTTTTGTGGACAACTTGGATAAAACCTTAACTCAATAGAGACATTATATTTATGTGAGGTATAGTGGACCCAAATTCATTATTAGTTGGCTCTAGTAGAAGTGGAAGTGTGTTGGATTTTGTGCTCTAGAACAAAATATTAATACTTTGGATTACATGAATATTCCCAAAAGTGAATGTTAATTAAAAATATTATTACATATTGTTCATTGTTTTACATGATTTTTATATAATAATGTTTTAGAGTATTCATCGCATTGAAAAGGATCATTAGTTCACCACTATGATGAGAACCTTTAAATTACATGAAATTATTATTAAAACTAGTTTTGTGGTTAGATAAAATTATTTTATGGGGAATATAGTATGTTTATAGTCAGGTACAAGAAATCAAAAGTAGATGAGACTTTTTTTAATAAAGTTCACACATGATAATTTATAAGATGCGAGATTATGAGAATAAACCATACATTAAGAATTCTTCATGTTTTTATATCATCAAAAATTACAATCTATAAGTGTGTATAATGGTCCTTGGTTTATTATATTATTATTAATGGATGTCATGACTCGCACACATATATTGACTAACCAAAACAATAAAGCCATATATTCGTGGGAAGTTGGTTACATTGGGTCTGTCATGAATAATAAGTCGTTAAGTTTACGAAGGATTTGTCTCAATATCTATAGAATTTGATATCTCAACCCTTTCATTGAAATAAAAATACATATTAAATTCCATGTCTATGATGTAATGATGAGTTTTTTCCAACTAGTAAAAAAATTTGTATCAAGCATATATGTTTATGACAAGGGTTTGAAACCTATTAGATGAGATATTATGACAAAGGGATTATACTACATAGTGATCACTCATATATGGTTATAAATATTATGACACAATATTATTTATCTTGGGTCCCTTAGCCCATTTATTGAAAATAATCTTAATATTTTGGAAAGATAGCCTAATTCCAATTAGAAATAATCCTAGAGGGTCACACACTAACTGTTTACATTGATATAAATAAAATCCTATTTGAATTTAATTTTTTGAATAAATATTATTTTCTAGGCCAATGAATAATATTATTCAAAATTAATGATCCCATAAAATAAATAAATATTTTTTCAGAAGGTAATCATTGAATTACATGGATAGATAATATTTATTTCTTTATTTTATATTTAATAAATATTTATTCGTAAGATTTTGAATAGAATAATTATCTTATGAATAAATATTTAATTAGATATTTATTCTGGTATTAGATAAATATAATGGTTGGTGAGAGGACTAAGATTGAGTTCAGTGATAAATAATAATTTACATGCCAGTTAAATAATATTTATCATTTTTCCAATTAGTGAATTTCTTGGAATAAAAAAATATTACTATTTTAATACATGGAATGGGATCTGACATGAGTTTAACATTTTTTTAAGTTCACTTGTGCAATTAATTAAATTATAAAATCTTTCTCTATGTCTATAAATAAACTCTTAATACATTCTAAGAGATCTTACTCATGAATCATTATGCACAATTTATTTCTCTCTAGAATAATCTTCTTCCTTCACACATAATCTCAGGAATGATATGATCATGAGAATTTTCTTAATACAGAATAAATATAAAGTGATCAATAGAAATAACATAAGATGATCAATTAACTATGCTAGCACCTTGTGATTCATTAGTGTCGTTCAGAGGTCATGGGAACATGTGTGGATCACCACTAGAGAAAATCTAAATTTTGATTCTAAAGACATAATGGCGGATTACTAAAAAGTTGTTGAGATGATCAACAAAAAAAATAATAAAGATCTCAAGAAATAGGTAATATTTCTTCTGATTGGATTAAATTAATTATAAATTTAATTTGAAAACATCTCCTCTTGGTTTCGATAAAATTTTTTTGTTAATATTTGATTGGAAAAATTTCATTGGTCATGACGATCATGTCTTGTATAATATTTGAATTACCCATTGAATACACCATTTTATTATTGGTTTAGCTTTGATGACCACTATTGCTACATCTAAAACCATCATGAAGTAAACTTCAGCTAATTGATGAAATTTTACATTTATTCAAATTGAATGATATTTATGATGATGTTCATATATACGATCAATGTTCCAATATTGATAAACACAGAGTTTGTTTTTTTAATCTGATTTTTGAGAAAATTTTTGAAAAGTGATTTGACCCCAAATTTTGGGGATATTTGAGTTGAATATGATATTATAGAATATTTATTCAAGGTATGCAAAAATTATCCTTGAAATTGGGGGATTTTATATCATCAAACTTATCATGAAGTTCAAGCATAGAAAAATTTGTAATATCATTCAAATACATATAATGATGATGGGGAGAAATATTTTAGATAGGAAGTTTCTATATAGACCTTTTAAGGAATATTTAGTTTATTCATTGTTTTTTAGAATACTAAAACATCAAGTTCCAAATAAAGTAGATAAGACCAATAAATGTGGTTCTAAAGAATAAAGTGATTGATATGAAATTATGTTTAACGTAATTAGAAAAATGATGCCGTGAAAGTAATTTTGGATAAGAAGAAGTTTTAGTTTATGTAACACCCCAAGATTTTATGAGATAGATTATTTTCAATTTCATTAACATCTTGTGTTATATTCTACGCCAAGATTATCATGCGCTATACACAAAACCATATTATATTTTGGAATATGCAACAATATAATTTGTTTGGGTTGCACAAAATTTTATGTTCTTTTAATAGAATTCATTTCACACAAGACTGAATAAAATTGAACAACTAAATATTATAACCTAGTCAATATAATAGAGGGTATGAATAGTATTAACTTCCATCTAAAAAATAATTTATATGAAAATAAGTGAGTCTATAAAATAATAAAATCAATCTTTCTATATTTAATCTAATGTTTGACATTTATCTTATATGTTTTCTATAGATGATACAAGAGCAAGTTGAATTTTTCAGATAAAAGTTTTTTTTCCAAAAATGTAGTATTGACACCTTTTGATGGAACACAAATTTTAAATATAGTTTTCGAGATTTTTATATATTATATTTAACAAAAAAAACTTTTTCTTTGGAAATAGGATATAAAAATTTTCCTTGGATGAATTGTTTATATTTATATGATAAGTTTTAAATTTTTATGAATAGTAAAATTATACTAAATTTTAATTGAAAACAAATTTTTTCCTAAAAATAATTTATATAATTAAATTTTATAATTGAATTGTTTTAAATTATAAATAGAATTTATTTTTATTATTCAATATAATGTATTTCATTATCATTAATTCTATATTGAATTCAGATGTAAAAATATTTCAATCTTTTGCAATGTTTTAACTTTTAAAAACTCGTTCTCTATTTCTGACAACATGAATAATATTAAATTAATTAATAAAAATTTGTGTTTTGAATTTTGAAAATAGATTACATATTTAGAATCTATAGGCCCAAATTATGTAAATATTTTTTTGGGAAATATGAATAGAAACGTTTTTAATTTTTATTAATACAATGAAAGGGTAAAACAGGTAATTAAGGGCAAGAATAAAATTATTAAATTACCATAACACTTTTATTAATATAATTGGATTATTTTTTTGACATAAATTATCTTTGGGTCGAAATGGTATCCTTTAGAAGCCACTTGGATGAGATTAATACATTTAATTTATTTCAATTAAAGAAAAGTTAAATATGCCTCATTATAATTTTTATAATTGAACCATTTTTTTAAGGTTATACAGAAGATAAATTCAATTATAAATACTAATTTTAAATCTAAAACGTTTTTATTTATCATGGTAATTTGTTTTTAATTTTCAAGAAATATATAATTACCTTAAAGACTTATACTTTGATGGTGTACGAATTAAATAAATTAGGAGAAATAAATAAAATAATTATTATTAAAAAGATAATAACCATAAAAAGACCCAAAAACTTTCCCAATTTTTATTAATAGAGTATATCACGACCATAATCATCTGAGGGTTGAGTTATTGACCATTTGGGTCCATATAAAAGAGATTGTGACACATATATTATTTTATTTAAAGTGATGCTAAAGTTGTCACATTCATAATTTAATAAGTATAACATTTTTAATATTGAATTTTCCAGAAGATAAATTCAAATACAAGTATTCATATGAAATATAGTATATTTATCTTCATCATAGTTTTTTTAAAATTTTTACCGAAAAATATTTATGTTAAATAATTACCAAAAATCTAATGTAGTAATTATTTTATTAATGGAAATATCAAATTAATGTTATTAAAAATATTAAAATAAATATTATTTTAGCTAATTAGTATGTAAAATTATTTTTATATTCAAACTAGATCTAATAGTTACATAATGAAATAATTTTTTCATTGATAAAATCTTATCTATATATTTTTATAAATCCATGAATTGTATGGTTTTAAAATTGACACTATTGTTGTTTTGTAAAAATAATGTTTTATTAAATAATTTAAAAATAATAAAACATTTTTAAAAAATATATAATAATTATTATATGGTATAAAATTCTCTAAGTTACTTATTTATAGTATAATTGACATCTAGTAGATAAATATTTCACCCTTTTAATATTGAAACATATGTTATCTTAATTAAAATTAAATAGAATAGCTAAGTGTTAATTAAAATGATAATGTTTAAATTGAGATAAAAACATGTATAAAAATTATTGGTTGATAATATCACAACTAGATACCATCTAATATTCTAATTGGGGGGAATTTTTGCCATTTTTGAGTGGGGTTTTATTTTATTATAAATTAATATTTTTGAGGTTTTCAAATGTGTCCCTCACCTCAATTATAAAAGGGAACCTTCTCTCTCACTTATTCAAATAAACATGAGACTTCAATCTCGGGGTTACCCAACCATTTTCACTTATAAACTTACAAAGTTATATTATAGAGGTTCTGGTCTACTTTAATGACCAACTCTAGTGCTCTAAGAAGAGATTTTGAGGAAGCACGTCGAAGAATAGGTAATCTCCTCTACTGATTCTTTAAAACATCTTTCTTCTTATACTTACTCTTCATGAGTTGTTTCATTATAAAGTAATAACTACAGTATCAATTATATACTGAGATGTTATTATAATTATGAAACAACCATATTCCACCACTTATCCATCCTACTAAAAAATGAAATCATCATGTGTGCATACGTACGACTTACCGTTTCCACACTGTGGTGTAATTTGTTTTTCAACACAACTTGACTCGGCTGGTTATAATGATATAAATAATAACTATATATGATTATTATAAAAATTTATTTATTCTGGAACAATATATATACCATCCACTTCGATACCATTTCCTAATTAAAGGAATGATATCATCGCTTGTGTGTACGCATGAACTACCATCTCCACGATGTGATGCAATTAGTTCTACCTGATATCCATTAAATAATGACTATATAATTGTACAGAATAGATAAATATGATATATATTAGGTAAATATAATTTTTAATGACATAATTATGACCAAAGTAGGATAACCTAAACTTATTTGACAAAACATACATGAGAAAAAGAAGTAGTTAATACCCAAATAACGAGTAATAATGAAATATTATTAACAAACAGATGATAATATGATCATATATGATATCATAGAAATAAATATGATTCTATAATAATTCAGTGAAATTATTTAAATCATTATATAAGAGGTATTGTTACATTCAAATGATAGCATATCAAATGTAAGGGATAATTTCTTAATGTCATTATTATCTGAGATTGATTATACATAAGTATTTATTTCGGTATATTTATCAATATTGTCAATGTTTCCTAAGTATGTAATATTATTTCTATTCTTATATAATTTTTTAAGTTAATTTTAACCTTTGGGTAAGTTTGAAATGGTATGAAAGGAATATTTTTCTGTTATTCGATACGAGACACTTTTTGAATTTTCCAGAAAAAGTATGAGGATAATGTTTTTTTAACTTATACACAATGAAAAGATTTTTACATATTCATAACGCCTTATTTCCATGAATCTCCCTATATAATATTTCAAGTTTTTTTTGAAATGAATTATTTTATTTTAAAATTACATGGAATTTTTAGAAAATAAAACACTTTTGAAGAAGAAAGAATATTTTTCTCAAGACTTAATTTCAAGTGTTTTAGAAAAATTATTTTCCATCTAAGACTAAGGAAATGTTTCAAGTATATTATCCCTATCATTATTATGGTTGATTATGTTTATTTATGGAATGTTATTTATGAAATCCATTTGATTTATGTGGATTATGTTTTAAAGGAATGATGTTTAAGAAACTCATTTTATTCCTTAGGTTATGCTATGATGAATTATTTTGTTTTTGTGGCACACGTAAGAATGATTTAATTATGAGATGGGTGGGACCTATATCTCCCTCCAATTAATTGGGTAAAGATTTATTCTCCTAAGATTGACATTACTGGAAGGACAAGTAAATCCAGTTTTGTAATACGATGCTGGAACAAGGAGTGAACTTGGATCAGTAATAAACATTATCTGTTATAATGGTATTGGTAATGACCTTTGTATAATATGGAAATTATATTCTATGCTTATGTGTTTTCCACAATTCCATGTTTTATTCTAATAATATTTTATCATGGTTAATTTTTCTTTATGATTTATGCATTATGTACTACCATGATTTATTTTATGACTCTAGATTTTGATATTAAAAATAAATCTTCATGTTTTTACATTCTTATGTTTATGTTTTTTTAATGTTCTTCATGTATACCCTTACTGAGAATTTGATCTCACCCTTTTTATGTTTTATTTCTCCAAGGATATAAAGAAATGTTTTAGGTTTGAAAACTAATGGGGAAGATCTTTATGGTAGATGTTTAAGATCTTTAACCATACTAGAAGAACATGTACCATGTTTCCAAAGACACTAAAATTATAGGGTCTCTGAGAATCTATTTGTGTAATATATTAAGTATTCTTCAAAAGAAATGTAATGTCCATGTACATCAATCTTGGGTCATTATAGTTGGTATCTGAGCGAGGGTATAGTTAACCTTTGGAAACTTGGATGTGATAACTTTACTGATATCCCTAGAGATTTTTATAAGGTTACATATAGTGATGTCCCTAAGGGTAAGTCTCACTATAGTCTAAAATGACAAAATTACGGTAACGATCATGAATAACCTTGGACTAACCCTAAGATGATAGATATCAAAACTACTCCCCCTTGATTATGTTGTTTTACGATAATGATATTTTCCTCTCAAAGTACTATTTTTGGGTATTAGAGAATGGATGAAACCCAAAGGAAACATGTTAATGATCAATTAAATGAGAAATTAAAAAATATTACTCCTGAACAACCAAATTTTATGGGAGCTGGAATGAAAAATCTTATCGCTATAATTACATAGGATATAAATCATTTAGGACATCCAAATGAACAGAGAAGAGAGAAACATTCTGTGAATTCATTCATGAAGAAACACCCACCTTCTTTTAGTGGGTCTTTTGATCCTCTTATTATTGAAGAATGGATCAGTACCATTGAGAAGATATTTTCCATTATTTATTGTTTAGAAGATGAAAAATAAATTTGGGTTATTTATCATTTATAAAGAGAAATAGACAAATGGTGGACTCTAATCAATAATACATGGCCGCAAGATGAACATAAATCCATGGAATGGGATGAGTATAAGAACTTATTTTTCAATAAGTACTTTCCTCGTATTCTTCGAAAAAAGATGAAAAAGGAGTTCCTTGAGCTTAAGAAAAAGGATGATGAATCCTTTGGTATATACAAGGAAAATTTTTCAAGACTTACACGGTATGATTATAGCCTTATCATCCAACCTGAAAGTAAAGTTAATCAATTCTTAAATGGATTAAATCCAAGTCTTCAAAGGGTGTTAGTTATAAGAGAATTTATTAAATATGAAGATACCGTGTGTTGGGATATCAAGATAGAAATAGATGTTGAAGTTACATATCAATCTCATGGTTTTGATAAGGAAAAAAAGATTGAGTTTAAAGGAAAATCTCAAAACAATGGTGAAAATAGTATGAGTGTTTCCTAATTCTCAAACTGTGGAAGGAATATTGGTTTATATCATCTTAAGGGGACTAGTAAATGTTTTATGTGTGGAAAATAAGGTCGTAGGGTAGTTGAGTGTTTATATAATGAGAAATATTTAGCTAATGATGTGAATAGAGAAAAGGCTACTGAGAATACACCACCCACACTTTAATACTACAGGTGAAAGGAAATGGGGAATTATACTAAACAATGACCTAATCCAATGGTTATTAATGATGATCAATGTCAAAAAAAACTCTTAAGACCAAAGACAAAGCAAAATCGCAGGCGATCACTATTGGAGATGTCGAGTATGAAAATGAATTGATGGAATGATTGAGTGTTTATTTAATGGTATTCCATAATAATGTTATAGAATATTTATTATAGTATTATGGAATATTGTAATATATATTTATTGGTCTATTTTGGGTTTTCCTTAATAAATGGTACTAGTAACCATGAATAGTGATTGAAATATCTTTTTTTGGGAAAACACATGATATGTGCATAATGATTGTATAATGAGATAATGAGATGTTTAATAGTATTAATAACCCAAGTAAAGATCTAAGGAAAATTTGATATCATGGTTTGAGTATATATATTTTTTATATTTTTTGGTATGTTGAAAGAGTTAATTTTTTATAGAATTCATGTTTTTACTAAGGATCAATGGTAATTCAAGTTATTACCATGTTTCAAGATGATACATGATTAAGGTATTCACATGTTTGGAATGTGACAACCAAGAACTTCCCTATGATATTTGGTAGATAAATTCTCAGTTGATTTAGTTCAACTCTTTCTAAAGTTGTATATTTTCAGTTTTTGGAAGGATTGCAAGGTTATCCATATATGGATAGTATATGTTTTAGTCCGATTGAATTTTTGTAGATTAATGTATTATCTTAATATAGGTGGACTTATGCATATTTTATAACATGTTCTAACCTTTTTGTTGAGATATATGTAATGACCTATAATTCTATTTACAGATTTCATGATTTGCTAACACTTCAAGAATGAAAAATTCAAATTTATTTCTTTGAATAAGAGATGTAGAATTAATTATTAAAGGAATGACCAATGGTGATATTGTGTGTAAATAAAGTAATTATTTCTTCTCAGGTTCTTCAACTTTAGGGAAAGGATCTTGAAAAAAAAATGTTATCTTAGTACCTTCTTATCTGATGAATCATATGGTCCCTTAAATCATCATAGATTTATGGATTTATGGTAGTTAACTTTATCCAAAACTTTTTCTCTATCACCCTCAATCAGAACATTATGGTTATATTTTTCTTACATATCCACGTTTTCACATCCCACCTATGTTCTTCTATATGGAAACCCAATTAGGAGTTACTTTGGGTAGCTATTATGTTTCAAATTTTTATCTTTAGAATGAAGTTTTAGTATTCCTTTTTATGACAACGGTTTCTATGAAAGAAATATTCATGTAGTAAACCTTTTATAACCTGATGAATTTCGAGGGAAAAATTCATTTTAAGGGTGGGGGGGGGGTTAGAATGCAACACCCTGAGATTTTATGAGATAGATTCTTTTTAATTTATTTGATGTCTTATGTTGTATGCTATACTAAGATTATCTTGTGATATACACAACATCGTATTAGCTTTTGGTATATGCACACTATTCTTTACATGTGTTACAAAACATTTCAAGTTATTTTGATAGAATTCATTTAACTCAATACCAAGTATAAGTGAACAACTAAATATTATAACCTTGTCATTATAATGGTATGTATGAATAGTATTAGCTTAAAACTATATAAATGAAAATAAGTGAGTCTATAAAATAATAAAACCACTCTTTATGGATTCAATCCAATGTTTTAAATTCATTTTATATTTTTTCTAGAGATGATAGAAGAACAAATTTAATTTTTTGGATAAAAGAAGTATTTTTTTAAAAATTCTGTATTACTTCCATTTGATGGAACACCCATTTTAAAACTAGTTGTTAACACTTTTACATATTATATTTAACAAACTAACTCATTCATTTGAATTAATATATAAAAAATTACTTTTGACGAATTTTTGTAATTTATATGATAAGTTTTAAATTTTGATGAATAGTAAAAATATACTAAATTTTAATTGAAAACAAAAGTTTTCATAAAAATAATTTATGTAATTAAATTATATTATTGAATGGTTTTAAAGTATAAATAGAATATATGTTTATCATTAAATATAATTTATTTTATTATCAATAGTTTTATATTGAATTAAAATGTTGAAACATTTTAATATTTTGTAATTTATTAACTTTTAAAAACTCATTCTCTTTTTCCGACATACAAGAATAATTTTAAATTAATTACTAAAAATTTTGTGTTTTTAATTTTAAAAAATGGATTGCATATTTGGAAATAGTATTCCCAAATTATTTAAATATATTTATTTGGTTTTTGGGAATTATGAATAATCACTTTGGTAATTTTTATTAATACAATAAAAGGGTAAAATATTTAATTAAGGGTAAGAAAAATATTATAAAATTACCCTAAAACTTTTATTAATATCAATTTATAAGTTTTTTTCGACTTAAATCATCATTTGGTATAAATGGTGTCCTTTTTAAGCCACTTGGATGAGATTAGGACATTTATTTTATTTTATTTTAAGAAAAGTTAAATATATCTCACTCAAATTTTAATATCTAAACAATTTATTATATAAGGTTATACAGAAGATAAATTCTATTATAAATGATTATTTTAAATATAAAATATTATTATTTATCATGGTAATTTATTTTTAATTTTTAGGATCTTAATGGTTTATACTTTGATGGTGTACAAATTAATTAATTGATGAGAAATCAATAAGGCAGTTATTATTAAAGTGAAAATAACCATAAAAAGACCCGGACAACTTTCCCAATTATTTTTTTTCAAGTATATCTCGACCATAATCATCCAATGGTTCAGTTATTGACCATTTGGATCTACATTGAAGATATTGTGACACTTATATTATTTTATTTAAAGTGATGGTAAAGTTGTCACATTCATAATATAATAAGAATAACATTTTAAGTGTTGTATTTTACAGAAGATATATTTTCCTAAAGTATTATTATTAAATATAGTATATTTATCTTCATCATAGTATTTTTTTTTAATTTTTAGTGAAAATAAGTATATTAAATAATTATAGAAAACTGATGTAGTAATAATTTTATTAATTGAAATATCAAATTAATGTTATTAAAAATATTAAAATAAATATAATTTTAGCTAATTAATATGTGAAAAGATTTTTATAGATTACCTAGACCTCATAGGTATATTATAAAATAACTTTTTCTTTGATAACATTTTATCTTGATATTTTTAAAAATCCATGAATTGAATAGTTTTAAAATTGACACTATTGTTGTTTTGTAAAAACCATGTTTTATTAAATTATTTAAAAATAATAAAACATTTTTAAAAAATATATAATAAATATGATATCGCCTAAACTGATCTATGGTATGTATTTATAGTCTAATTGAAATCAAATAAATAAATATTTTACCCTTTTAATATTGAAATAATTGTTATCTTAATTAAAATTAAATAGAATAACTAAGTGTTAATTAATATAAAATTTTTTAAATTGACCTAAAAAATTGGCTAAAAATTATTTTTTGAAGATATTACAACCCTATATTATCTCATATTATAAATTTGGTCATTTTTAGGTTTTTTATTGGGGTTTATGTTTATTATAAATTAATATTTTTGAGGTTTCCCAAAGTGCCCCTCACCTCACTTATAAAAGGGCACTTCCTCCTTCACTTATTCACATAAATTTTATCATTCAAGATCTGAAGTACCTTGAAATTTTCCTTTCTAAAATTTCTTATTAAAATTATAGAGTTTCTGGTCTTCTTCAAAGGCCAACTCTAGTGATCTAAGAGAAGATTTAGAGGAAGCACGTTGAAGAAGAGGTAATATCGTCTACTGATTCTTTCAAACTTATTTCTTCTTCTACTTCTTATTAATGAGTTTTTTCATTATAAATTAATAACTCCAGTATCACTTATATATTATTATTTTATTATAATTATTAAACAACCATATTCCACCTTCTATCCAGGGTAAAAAAAAGAAATCACCTTGCGTGCATGCGTATGACTTCCAGTCTCCACGCCATGGTCTAACTTGTTTTTCAACACCACTTGGCTTGTATGGGTATAATAATGGGAATAATAACTATATTATTATTATCATAACAAGTTATTTATCCTAGAAAAATATATATACCTTTCACTTCAATACCATTTCATAATTAAAGGAATGATATTATCACTCATGCGTAGGTATGACCTACTGTCCCCACGATATGATAAGATTAGTTATACATGATATCCATTAAATAATTATTATATAAATTTAAATAATAAATAAATGTGATATATATTATTTTAATATAATTTTTTAATGATATAACTATGACTTAATAAAGAGAACGTGAACTTATTCGATAAAACATGCATGAGAAAATGAAGCAGTTAATACCCGAATAACGAGTAATAATGAAATATTATTACCAAACGGATGCTAATATGATAAAAAATGATATCATAAAAATTAATATGATTTTGGAATAATTCAATGACATTATTTAAATCATTATAATAGAGTTTTAGATATATTCAATGGATAGAGGACCTAAGGTAAGGAATAATTTTTGAATCTCATTATTATCTGAGATTGTTTATATGTAAGTATTTACTAGGGTATATTTATCAACCATATACATGTTTCATAAGTATGTAATTTTATTTATATTCTTCTATAAAATTTTAAAGTTAATTTCACGCTTTTTTGAATTTTTATCAAACAGTATGAAATGAATCTATTGTCATTATTCGATACGAGGTACTTTTTGAATTTTCTAGAAAAAGTATGAGGATAATGTTTTTTAAATTATATGGTATGAAACGATTTTTAAATGTTCATAATGCATCATTTCCATGAAGATTAAATTAAACAATTTCATGTTTATTTTTAAATAAATTATTATCTTTTAAAATTGCATGACATTTTGTGAAAAGAAAACATTTTTGAATTAGAAAGGTTATTTTCCCTAACAATTAATTTCAATTTTTTTATCAAAATTATTTTCCATATAATATTAAGAATATGTTTCAAGTTTACAATTACTATTATTATTATGGTTTATTATGTTTCTTTATGGAATGCTATTTATAAAATCCATTTTTCATGGATTATGTTATGAAGGAATGATGTTTAAGAAACCCATTTTATTCCTTGGGTTATTCAATGATAAATGATTTTATTTTTCTTGAACATGTAATAATGATTTCATTATGAGATGGGTAGGACCTATATCTCCCTCTAATGAATTAGGCAAATATTTTTATCTCATGAGATAGACATGACTAGAATAGAAAGTAAATTTGGTTCAATAATACAGAGATGGAATGAGGAGTGAACTCAGTTTACTAATGGACTTTGTCTGCTATGATGGTCTTAGAAATGATTTATAGATAATATGGAAATAATTTTATATCCTTATGTGTTTTCCACAATTCCATGTTTTATACCAATACTATTTTATCATGTTAAATGTTCCTTTATAATTTATGCCTTACGTACTGCCATGATTTATTTTATAACTAAAGATTTTGATATTAAAAATATATGTTCATGTATTTACACTCTTATATTTATGTTTTATTTGATGTTATCCATGTTTAACATTACTGAGCATTTGATCTCACCTTTTTTTTCTTTCCACCAGGATATAAAGAAAGGTTTTATGTAGGAAAACTAATGGGGAAGATCTTTATGGGAGATGTTGAAGATATTTCACCAAGCTAGTAGAATGTGTTCAGAGTTTTCAAAGACACTAAACTAATATAGTCTTTCGGAATCTATTTGTAAAATTTATTAAGTATTCTGCTAAATAAATGTAATTTTCATGTGTGTCACGCTTTTGTCTTTAGATTTTAATTCCTTTTTGAGATTATAGAGACATTGTCAACTAATTAGAGTTAGTATAATCTAATGTATGTAGAACTATTATGAGGGATTCATACTTTGGATTAAGTATAAAAACTCCCTACACCACATGTACATGATGAAAATATTATTTTTGGAGAATCCATGACTCAATATGTGCAGACTTTAAAAGGAGTAGTTTATTATATTAAGGTTGAACCTTGTAAAAATATATGCATTATGGTATTTAACTCTTGTATCTATATTTTATATTATAGAATTTTGTGTGATTGAATTATAAATATCAATACATCCTAACTAGTGATAGATGTTTGATCATCATAAAGGAAGTAATAATTTAGATTGATCATAATTAGTAAAAATTAGTCACCCCTAATTCACCCCCTTCTCAAGGTGGATTCATAATCCTTTGAGTATCTTAATTGGTATTAGACTATATATTACCTCTAAATGGATCTATATTTCTTTATTTTGGTTATTTTTCACATAAATATATAAAGTTTATGTTTTTGGGAGTTGAATAAATATTTTTCTCTAGAAGATAACTAAGTTAAGAATGATCTAATGTTAATTTAAGATACTTTATGTTTTTAAAACACTAAACTATTATCCAAAGATCTAAAAAATAGGAAGAAGAAAGAGGATCCGAAGTTAATAAAGTTATTTTCTCAAGATTAGAAGAAGGATGATACACTAATCCAAAAACTATAAGTGTTTTGAAGTCATATTGAAAAACCCTATAGATTCAATCCTCTATAAGAAGGATATTTTTAATCAAAATAGTATGAATCCATTGATATTATGAAGGGGTTTTTTATCTAAAATTAGAAATCATGCAATGGAAGTTCTCATTGAGGTTTTGATGAATATATTTTCATTTATTAAGGGAACATATGAAAAAAATCACATATTGAGAATAAAACTGATGCAATGGAGGATGAATTTGTTAATAAATCAATTGAGTTTAATAATTTCACTAAAATAATTGAATTTAAAGAATAATTGGTATTAATTTCTTAAGAAAAGTTGATACACACAAAATAAGAATTGAAAATGGATTTTTTTTTAAATTTTGTTATAAAAAATTTATTAAATCAATATTCCATGCACTAAAATATATTATATAATTCAATAACTCTTAACTTTAAATGAAAGCCACTATAATAAAAGACCTTGATAAATCTCTAAAAAATTAATGAAAGAAACATGAATAAATGATTCAAAAGTGTAAAGAATAATTTTTTGATAGATTAAGATGCTTTGAAGATTATAAAAACACCTTAAATATAAACTATATCATGTTTGAAATAATTTAAATAAAATTGGAAGTCACACATGTTAAATCATGATGTGATTATAAAAAGGCAACTTCCAATTTTTAATTTTTCATGAAATTTATTACTCAATATAGAAGTAGGGATAATATATGATCATTATAATTTCCATCTTATAATAAGCTAAAGAAAAAAATAAACCCATGATCCATAAATTTAGTATAAAATTATTTTGATTCTTTTAATACTATAGGAAACAACTATTATTTTAGAAAAAAATAGATGATGAAAATAGATGATCAAATCAAAACATTGGTAAAGGTAGAATAAATTAAAAACTGTATAAGTTCCCCAAAAGGTTTTCAAATGTAAATAAAGAACTTCTGAGAAATTCTAAAACCATCCACTAGTCTAAGTTACACTCAACAGAATAAAATTATATTTTTTGGCTACGAAGGGTGTTGTGGAAATTTTGGGCACTGATCGATCAATTTTTAGCATAATTTATCAACTAATAGAAAATGGAAAAAGCCTATATGAATTTTGAGTCAAGATAAATTTAATAAGAACTCATCCAGTTCAACCAAAGTTTTTAAAAGAAAAAAAACTACTGAAATCAAACCTATTTTAATATATTAAAAAATTATGTGGAAGTTTTTAAATAATTTTTCATAGTGATGGTGAGTTTTAGGTTACAATTACCATGAAAAACTCATGTATAACTAATGAAATATGACCACAATAGCTGAAGAGAAAAATATGGAAGATATATAGTTTGTATACCTTATAAATTAAAGATAATAAAGTTAAAAAGAAGGATAATACAAAGATAAAAGTAACAAAAGTTTTCTTACCAAAAAAGATTGTGTATTTTTTAGAAATAAAGGCCACTTCTTGGAATGATTCCATAAAACCATGAATATTAAAGTTAAAGAAAAAAAATTTAATGCTAAGACGTGAATCAGTATTAGAAATACATAAGTATATTTGATTACTTTAATATATATCTGATGAAGATGTTGAAGTTCCCTATAATTGTAACACCCCAAGCTTCCACGGTACGTTTCCCTTCGAATAATGCAATAGCGTGTGTTGTACGCAACCTCGAGCTCTAACACACACCACAACTAATTAAACTAGCCGTTGTGAATAGTAATACCTACTTTTTGAAATTTTATAAATTTTATTTATCAAAATAGACTTCATCTTTGGATTCGTAATATCGAAATTAGCCTATGTTGAATTTTTGTTATTTTTCTGAGAACTTCTAATTTTTTATGAATTGTGAAAAATACTTAAAAACAACTTTTTAAATCAAAATAATTTATAGTGAAAAATTATACTATTTAGTGGTTTTAAAGTATAATTAGAATATATTTTTACCATTTTATCCAATAGTGGTCATTAGAATTAATTTAACTTTGAAATCGGACATAAACAATTGCCAATCTTTTGATATAAATTGTTTCTTAGAAACACGCCATTTTTTGTAACAGCGGGAATTAATTATAAAATTAATTAATGAAACTTTTATGTTTGGAATTTTGTAAAATAGACATCATTTTTGAATTCAGAATATCAATTATATATTAGGGTGAAATTTTGGCTTTGTTCTGAAAAACTTCAATTTTTGATGAATAGTGAAACCACTAAGTGGTAGTTAAATAACTGATTTCTCATTTAAATGAAATATTACCACTTCTGTGATTTGATTTTCAAAAATCCGACATACATGGTTGTCATTAAGAAGTAAAATGTGGTTCAATGAGATTAAAATAAATTTTTGGTGACTAGTAACTTTTAAGTTCTTAATCACGATTAGAGGTAATTAGTGTAGTTTAAGGTACAAATAATGTTTTAATAATATGAGATGAGCATGAAACTTGTCCTACTCCTATTGGATGAGTCATGGACGACCAAGACAACCCATGGGTCAACTTGGGGACCCCATGGAGCCACTTTAGTTGGAAAATGACATTAATATATATTTATTTAATGTTAAAATTAAATTGACACAAACATGAGTTGTTTTACTAAAACAGTTTTAAGTGGGGTTACACAAGTCCAAATTTTGATTATAAATATTAATTAGAAAGCTAAAAAGATTTCCTACATCATAGTAGTTTTTTTTATAATTTTTAGACATTAAATAAATTAAATTATTTATGACATCATTATGATGCGGCGATGACCTCATTATTTAACGATTTAAATAAAATGAGAAGATAATGCAAATTCCAAGGCTTAAACTTGTCCAAAGCCTATTGGATGAAGATATTTAGAACCCTTATCACCTTATCCACGAATTATATAAGTGTGGGACCTTTAGAATCCGAAAAGAATTGTATAATAATGTAACATTTCAATCTTTCCAAAAGAGCCCCTCCTCTCCTCTTATAAAAGGCCCCCACCTCTACCACCTTATTCACACTTTCAAGCCATTTGGTTCGGCCAACCTCTGCCCAAATACTCTCCCAACTTCTCTCCCTTCATCCTAGAAGCTTTACTTTAGTCAGAAAGCCATCCTAAGGAGTCCTTTTGATCAAATCAAAAGAAGAACCCGAAGAAGAGGTAACATTTTCATCACCCTCTTTCAAGTTTCTTTCTTCTTCCACTCCCTCTTTGTTTATTATTTCAATTATAAAATTATAACTCCAGTATCTTCTATATACTGTGATGTTATTATAAATATGGAAAAACCATATTCAGTATTCTACCCATCATTTGAATGACATGTCACCATACGTGCGTACGTACGGCTTACCGTCTCCACGTCGTGGTGTAATTGTTATTCAATATATTATTATTTAGATGGGTATAATAATGATATGTAATTCATGTAAATAATAAATATAACATGATAATGATTCTGTATATAAGATATACTATCCAATTATATATTATTTTAATATCAAAATAATGATATTTTCGCTCGTGCGTACGTACGGACTACCGTCTCCACGAACGCGATGAGACTCATTCTCCGTCGTATCCATTCAAGTATAATTTTCATTTGATGATTTAAAAATAATGTTTAAGGACATGATATCATTCTGGATATGAATAAGATATAACCTATCCATGAAAAACACGACTTACGTTACAAAACATATAAAAGAAAACGAGTAAGTTAACACCCGAAACAACGATAAATCTAAGATATTGTTAACAAAGCAATGTTAAAAGATCATATATGATATCATATGAATGTATATGATTCTTTTATAATTTAATAACAATTATTTCACCATTATACAGGAGGTTAACCTACCCCAACCGAGGAAAAGTACAAGGTAAGGTTTTACTTCACAACCTCTTCATTATCCAAGGTTGTTTATACATAATTATCTACTGGGACCTCGTTATCATCCACATCCATGTTTCTTAAAAATGTATTTCAAAACATTTTTATTATTTACAAGAATATGGGTTAAAGTCATTTATACCCTTTTTGACTTTTTATAAGAGGAATCTTTCCGTCGTTTTCAAAACAAGGTCCTTTTTAACCTTTTCGACAGAATTGAGGTAAGAATGTTTTTTTAACTTATACGGCGGGTGCGGTTATTTTCCGCCGTTATAAAATCTTCAAATCTTTCCTTACAAGTTTATAATAATATTTTCAAGAAAATGTTTTGTTTTATATGGCTCTTAAATTATTTCAAAAATATAAAGAGATATTTCTCTAAAAAGTGTTTTGATTTCATCTATGTCAACATCCTTTGATGGATTTTAAGCTTATTTGAAGTTGATTTATTATAATACAAAACTTCTATATTGTATTGAAGGTTTTGTGATATGTTTGACTGTGGATGTGCTATTTTATACCATTCATAGTTTATGGTGAAATTATTGACATTTCGTATGCTAGTTTTAATACGAATGTTTATGTTATGTTTAAACCTTTTCATATGGGAATGCATTGGACTTAATATGCGGCGGGTGGAGCCCGCTATAGCTCCTCGATGCATCGGTAGGTATCATGAGACAAACTAGTGTCTTGGCACAAGGCCTTGACAAAATCTTATTTGTAGTCTTGGCACGAGGCCTTGGCAATGTGGTTATGATAGTCTGGCATTATGCATTCCAACATTATGAAAGTGGTTAGTGATTTTTCATGTGATTATTCGATTTGTAGAATATCCATGTGAATGAGTAAATGACATTATTTCATTTTACTTTTGCCATATTATGTTGATGTTCAAGTTTAAAAGGCTTTTGTTTTAGTTATACATTGCCTTAAATGTTTATTCTTATTTATGAAAGTTTCCGCTATATTGTTATCCTTACTGGGAATTTGAGCTCACCCCTTTTATATGTTTTATTTTTCCCAGGATGTGAAGAAGTAAATTATGAATGACCTGCAGGGATATTATGAGGGGATAATAGTGTGGACTGTGGAGACATTATGTTATTGTAGTAGTTTTTCATTTTATGATGTAATGTAAAACTTATGAATATATCTGGTGTTTCCAAGGCTACTAAACCAATCGATCTTTCGAGATTTGATCATTCTTGTGATCATGCCAATGTTATGAAGTAATGCACCGACTCTGGGTAGCTGGGGTCGGGGCGTTACAGTTGGTATCAGAGGAAGTTTAGTACAAACCTTGGAATCTAGATTTAGATAAAATCTGATTAGAGCACATAGACATAAGATGAACTTTGAGGATTAGTATAGAAGAACTTCCTAGAATTTTGGTATTGTAGAGATTTTGTGAGTTTTCCGAGCAATACATCCCTGTCTGGATACGAGCAGGTAGAGGCGGCTCTGGCAGAGATGTTCCTAGGGGTAAAACCTGAAAACACCGCTTTGAGCTAGACTCGAACGGGAACTGGTGCACAACAACGGGCCTTGCTGCACTCTTGGTTACGACACTCCCGGGGGATATTCTTAGGATAACTCTCATTTTCTTTACAAATCATTATGAAGGGTTTATGAGTATATACTTCCTCAAAGAAAACATTTTTATGATTATGGATTATATCCATAAATAGTTCAATTTATGTTAAGTGTTTTATAAGTATGGGATTATGTATTTTGATTCATAAACTGATCTAGTTTATGCCATTGTTTAGAAATGGCGCCTAGTGGAAGAAATGGAAACCGTATCAATGCACGCACTCCATGTAGGGATTTCCCTCCTGCTCAAGATAATTATAGTGGGGCTGGTGATGCAACTGGTGCCGATCAGCTAATCACCATACTGGGACAACTTACTCAGGTTATGAATAATAACCTTACCCGTATGGAGCACCCTGATCCACAGCGTGGAGGATCAATGTTAGATCGATTCATGAGGCAACAACCACCAACGTTCAACGGGAGTACAAATCCCTTAGTTGCCGAGCAATGGATAAATTCCCAAGAGAAAATATTTCAGGCTTTGGGGATCAGTGAAAGGGAAAAAGTTATCATGGCAGTTTACCGCCTCACTGGAGATGCCGATCAATGGTGGTCACTAATTCAAAACACAAAGGAAGATGATGAATTAACAAACATGGAATGGCAGGAGTTCAAAGAGCTGTTCTTAGAAAAATACTTTCCTCGAGACCATCGAGCGGATATGGAAAGGCAATTTCTGAGTCTGAGGCAGAAGGAGGATGAGAATGTCGCAAAGTATGAGGCTAACTTTACAAGGTTACCAGGTATGCTGCAGATTACATACGTAACCCAAGAAGTAAGACTGATCGTTTCTTTGATGGGTTGAAACCATTTCTCCGTTGAGCTTTAGTATCACAAACCTTCTCTTCATATGAAGGTATTGTCTCGTGTGCTATCAAGACGGAAAAGGAATTCTCTAAGTCTTATGACTTTAAAGCAAAGCAAGAGAAGAAGAGACCTGGTGATCAATCTGGGAATGGAAATAAAGGGAAGAAGGGAAAGGTTGAATATCCATCTTGTGGTAAATGCGGGAAGAAACATCCTGGTACTTGCTTGAAGGGAATGAGAGTCTGTTACAAGTGTGGTGAAAAAGGCCACCAAGATCATGATTGCAAGGGGAAGAAGGAAGCTACCAACGTTCGGTGCTACAATTGCAGGGAGATGGGGCATTATGCAAATGAATGTCCTAAGCGTCAGGAGAACTTACCTAAGAAAAGGCAAAGGGATCAAGGCCGGGCTTATGCTATCACTACTGCTGAGGTAGAAGCTCCGAAAGACGTGGTGGCAGGTAATTTAATGGTTTCCTCAAGTTTAGAAAATGCGTTATTTGATTCTGGATCATCGCATTGTTTCATATCTTCCCAGTTTGCTAAGAAAATTAGATATTTCCAATTTGATTTAACAAGGGAGTTGTCGGTCAAAACTCCTAAGGGAAGTATTGTTGCAACAAAGTTTTGTCGATTAGTTCCCATTAGAGCACCTAAATGTTCTTTACCTGCTGATCTCATCGTCATACCCATGATTGAAATTGATATAATCCTCGGTATGGATTGGCTTTCGGACCATGATGCAAAAATTTATTGTAATAGGAAAGAGGTTACGATTCTTGATGATGATGATAAGGAACACCTTATCTTTAGTGCCGAATCGTTTCCACGTAATTCTTATCTAGATCCACCCCCAGTAGCTCAACTAAATTCAATTATTGGGGAGGAAGAGAAGGAAATTACTGAGGGTGGGGAAAGGAAGATTCAAATAGAGGATGAACCTATTGTGAGAGAATATGTTGATGTGTTTCCGGAAGATTTACCTGGACATCCTCCAGAACGAGAAGTTGAGTTTTCCATTGATTTAATTCCTAGATCAAGGCCCATATCGAAGACCCCTTATAGAATGGCCACTGTGAAATTAGTTGAACTAAATAAACAACTAGAGGAATTGAGTAATAAGGGATTTATTCGCCCCAGTGTTTCTCCTTGGGGAGCCCCTGTTCTTTTTGTTAAGAAGAAAGATGGATCTATGAGGTTGTGCATTGACTATAGGGAGATCAATGCTATAACAATAAAGAACAAGTATCCCCTACCTCGCATTTATGATTTGTTTGACCAACTGCATGGAGCTCAATACTTTTCAAAGATTGACCTTCGGTCTGGAGACAATATGTTGTTGTAGTAGTTTTTCACTTTATGATGTAATGTAAAACTTTATAAATATATCTAGTGTTTCCAAGGATACTAAACCAATCTGTCTTTCGAGATTTGATCTTTCTTGTGATCATGCCAATGTTATGTAATAATGCACCAACACTGGGTAACTGGAGTCGGGGCGTTACACGCACATGATGTAATTCTGGTATGATTCCCCAATCCACCAATTTATGCCGAGACCGTAAATAATCTTTTGTCTTCTCATTGACATTTAGAAGAATTGAAAGCAACATTTCATATATATTCTTTTCAATATGCATTACGTTTAAGAAATGACGTAACAAATTGGTTGACCAATAAGGAAAATAAAAAAAGGTCCTCCTCTTCCTCCAATTGTAACAGGTTTCATTGGAAACATTCTTTCTCTTTCCAGATTTCATTTGACCCTTCTTGAACGAAAAACTGAAATCTTTCAATTCATTAAGCACGTCAGTTCCAGACATACCATGAGGTGGATCATCGGTCTTTATGGTATTATAAAATCTTCGACGATTCATTCTATATGGATGATCCTTTGGTAAGAATCGTCGATTCCCCATAAAACTGAAACTACAACGATGTTTCAGTCTTCTGGATCGTGTATTCTTCATACAAACTGGACATGACAGTTTTCACTTCGTGCTCCATCCAGACATCATTGCATAAGCCGGAAAATCATTGATCGTCCACATAAGCGCAACACGCATCTGAAATATGTCTTTCGAACATGCATCGTATGTGCGCACACCCACATCCCAAAGAAGTTTCAACTCTTTTATTAAAGGTTTCATGTATACATGAATATCAATGCTGGGATCAGAAGGACCATATATGAGTATACTCATGAAAGTGAAAGGTTTTTTCATACACAACCATGGGGGAAGATTATAAATGTGTATAAAAACTGGCCATGTGCTGTGCGAAGTAAGAATCTGCCCAAATGGATTAAAACCGTCGCATGAAATACCTAGACTCACATTACACACGTCAGATACAAAATCAGGATGTTGATCATCAAATCTCTACCATGAAAATCCATCTGCAGGATGAACCAACTCATCATTAGTCTTCTTTCTCTCGGTATCATGCCATCTCATTTTTATTGATATGTCATCAGACATAAAAATATTCCGGAGTCTGGGGATTAATGGAAAGTTCCACATTACGTTTTGTGGAACGTGAGATGGTGTTCCATTAGATTTTGACTTCCAGTGGGATGTGCCACATTTTATACAATCATTTTGTTCAGCGGTTTCCTCCCAGAATAAACTGAAATCTTTCGGGCAAGCATGAATTCTGTTTCTTGAAAATCTAATTTCCTCAACTAAATTCCATGCCATATAGTGGTTTGAGGGAATATCTGCATCATCTGGAAGTAAATCCTTCAAGAGGGTAATAATGTAATCGATTGCTATATTATAAATCCCATACATAGTTTTCCCATGAAACAATCGGATTAAAAATTACAGCTTTTTCATTTTATCGCATCGTCGATATACTAGTGTCGTGGAAGCATCATTCAATTTTATCACCCTATCAATATCATCATTTTCACTAAATGCATCATCTGTCCTCATATCGAAGTCTTGTTGAGTCAAAATACTTTCTTCTTCATGATGACGAATAAATGGAAACCGATCATCTAACAAATTCTCCATTCCAGTCCTTTCATTTCAATCATCAGCAATTTGAGATTTCATTTTATCCCAATTGTGATACCACACAAAGTAGTTTTCTTGAAAACCATTTTTGGTTATGTGGTAGCTAACTTCTTCACGGCTCAACCAAGGTCTACCAACACAATTGGAACATGAGAAGTGTATGTGACAACTATCTGAAGCATTGTGAAATTCAAAATCTATAAAGCTCTCCAAATTGTTTTGAAAATCGCTTGAGATCCGATCGGTTTCATACATCCAACTTCTGTCCATTCTGTAAAAAGAATTTATATAAGTCATTTTTTCATAAACAATTCAATATGATTGAACTTTAGTAGAAAATATATTTCAAAATACATTTTAAATAATAAAATCCCTTTGATCATTTTTAACAAATATTTGGAGTATTCTCAAGGCACCCCCATTTGGAATAGTCACATTAAATGCCCAATTTCCATGCCAAACCATTGAAAACAATTAACATGAGACAATCATCGACCACAAATAACTTAACTGGAAATTAAAAAACAGAAACCAAATGTGATATAGAATTTTATGTTAAGTTATGGGAAATGAGATTAAATAGAGACAACAACATCATAAATGGTTCCAACATCATAAATTTTGATTAAAACCACCCATAATAGGAATGAGAATTCCTCATACACCTAATCCCTAATAAAACAAAGAAAATATCTAATTAAAATATTGAATTTAGGGTTTCCACCCCACTTGGATAGCCCTACCCCCACCCCACCCACCCCACCTGGACAATCCTACCCCCACCCCACTTGGACAACCCAACACCCCACCCCACGTGGACAACCCTGCCCCCACCCCACTTGGAAAACCCAGCCCCCCCCCCCACCATACCTGGACACCCATACCCCCCACAACCCACTTGGATAACCCCCCCCCCCCCCCCGCACCCCACCTGGACAGCCCTACCGTCACCCCACTTGGACAACCCTGCCTGGACACCCTCCCCCACCCAACCTCCACACCCTCCCCCACCCCAAAAAGCCCTACCCCCACCCCGTTTGGACAACCCAGTCCCTACCCCACCCTACCTAGACAGCCCCCTCCCCCACCCTACTTAGAAAGCCCCTCCCCCACCCCAAACAGCCCTACCCCTACCCCATTTGGACAACCCAACCCCCTCCCCCACCCTACCTAGACAGCCCCCTCCCCCACCCTACCTAGACAGCCCCTCCCCCACCCCAAACAGCCCTACCCCCACCCCATTTAGACAACCCAGCCCCCTCCCCCACGCTACCTAGACAGCCCCTCCCCCACCCTACCTAGACAACCCCTCCTCCACCCCAAACAGCCCTACCCACACCCCATTTGGGCAACCCAGCCCCCTCCCCCACCCTACCTAGACAACCCCCTCCCCCACCCTACATAGACAGCCCCTCCCCCACCCCAAACAGCCCTACCCCCACCCCATTTGGACAAACCAGCCCCCTCCCCACCCCACCTAGACAGCCTCTCCCCCACCCCACTTGGATATCACTCGACATCCTCCCCCACCCCATCTGCACACCCTCCCCCACCTCAAATTGAAACATAACTTCATCCAAATCAAAATCCAATTTTGAAATAAAATAAATTCCACCAAAAGTACCATATCACCCCACTAAACAAACCCTTTACCATGTTTGAAGTTTAGAACAAAAAAACATTAAACAAATCAAGGGTTCCATAGACAGCAACCCTAATTTAGCCTAAATCAAAACATCAAACACCAAAAAAATAGAGAAATAAAGCTAAAACTAAGGAAACAATTACTAATTAGAAGTGTGAAATAATATATTGTTTGATTGAAGATCGATATTGGGTGGAAAGAGTGCCGCCGCTGAGAAGAATTCAAGAGCTGGGTTCTGTATGCAATTTGCAATCGGGCAGGGTGGGGGTTTAGTTGGTGTGTATTTGGGGGAAATCTTTCCCAATGGTTTTTAAAAACCGTTGGGAAAACTGATTTTTTCCCCATCTTCCCCAACAGTTTGATGAAACCATTGGGAAAAAAAATTTTCTTCCAATCTTTCCCAGTGGTTTCATCAAATTGTTGGGAAAAATCACCTATACCAATGGGTCAATAGAACCATTGGTATACAACTGTTGGGAAAACCACGATTTCTAGTAGTGACCTAACTCTTCACCCAAACGGTCTTTCTAATGTAGAAGATTAAAAATTCATTACATAAGAGACTCACCAGGTGGAATCTGTGGGCTATAGAGGAGGCTATCAGGATGGTCGTCAGATGAGGAGGGCACACCGATGTAGGTCACATGGATAAGGGGATCATTCAAGGAAGAGGTGAAGAAGGAGGTAGAGGAGGAGGAGGAGGAGGAGGAGGAGGTAACAACAATGGTAGAGGAGGAGAATTAGAATTGAGGAGAAGGGGTCGCAGTGGATGAGGATGAGAAGGCAGTAGTGACAGAGGAGGAGAAGGATGGTCATGGTAGAGGAGGAGGAAAAGGTGGCAGCGAAGGAGGAGTAGGAGGAGGAGGGGTCACGACAGAGGAGTGGTTGACAACGCAGGGTTCAGCTTCCGCAAAGGCTTGAACTTGTGCAAGGGAGGCGGGGCTTATTAGGGTTATTTTCTAAAAACCACTGGAACCTTTATTAGCTAGAGTTAAAAGCACTGATAAAGGTATGTTTTGTTAGAACTAAAATAAACGTGCAGATAAAACATACCTTTATTATCACAGATAAAGATATGCCTTTATCAGCACTAAAAAAGTGATGATAAAGGACCTATTTATCTGCGCTAAAATTTTAGCACTGATAAAGTCATATCTTTATCAGTGCTCAAAAAGAATTGATAAAACACATATTTATCCGTGGTAAAATTATAGCACTTATAAATACTTATTTTATGGGTCCCTTTTCAGGGATGATAAATATATTCATTTATCAGCTCCAAAAAAGCACAGACAATGGTATAATTTTAATAATTTATTTATATTCTAATATATTTATGTAAAATTATATATAGAGTAAATATATATTTATTTATTAATAATTATAACTATAAGTAGTATATATTTAAAAATATTATTATATTAATGTTAATATATTTTTATAAATAAAATTATAGTTACAAAAGTATTTGAAAAGTATTTATTTATATCATTAAAAATATATTAAAATATAGTTATTATTTAAATATATTTAATGTAATTTTATAAGTACATTTTTAGAACATATATTTCATATGGGTAACATTATGAATTAATCAATATACCACATCATGTAATGTACAAATGAATATTCATGCATATGATAGATAACATATACGCATATATTCCTTGACCAAATTCATTGCAAAATACACATATATTCTATAATTTTAATTATATATATATTAAAATGTATTATATATTTATAAATAAAATAAATAAAATAAATATATTAAATATAAGAAATATAATAAATACAATGAATTGTTCTAATAGATATAATAAATGTATGATAAATATCATAAATCTATTACATATTTTTATTATTTGATGTAATTTATTATAATCATATAATTATTTAATTATATATATACATTTATTTAATCATAATCTCAGAAATAATTTTTTCAATTAAAAAATTAGATATATATTTTTGAATTATTAAAAAAAATATATTAATTATAAACATTTGTTTTTTATTTATTTTATTCAAATAAAAATTATTTTTGAATATAAATATAATAATTATATATAAATTAATAATAAAAACCTTTATCAGCACTAATAATAGTGCTGATAAATGTACCCTTTAGCAGTGCTAAAAGACACTGATAAAGGGTACACCTTTATTAGCGCTTTTTGATTAGCGATGATAAAGGAAAACTCTTCCCTTGCTCTGTTTTGTGGTAGTGAGATAAATTAAGAAATATAAGAAGGGTATTCATGCATGAAATATTGTTTGAAATAATAAATAATGTTTGAGTGATGCTGAGGAGAATTTCTTCTAGATTAGTTATGCCGAATTATATGCATATGAAACATTATTAATTTCTATAGAATGCAGTAAACCTAAAATATATTGAGTAATTTCACATTTATGTGAATATAAAGATAATTATCATGATGTTGTGCTCTATGATCAATGTTCAAATATTCATGAAGATTTATTTTTGTGATTCAATATGAGTTTTGAGGAAATTTCAAAAAGTGATTTGATGCTAGATTTTGTGGAGATTTTGGTTGACTCAAAGATTTTAGAATATTTATTCAATTATTTCAAAATTGGGCCTTAAATTTCCAATATTTCATATCATCATAATTATCAGGAATATTTTTCCTATTAAAAGGACTATGTTTATTCAGATAAATATTATAATGATTAGACTAAATATTTGAGGGTAAACTTTTTCAACCTATGATTATAAAAATATTTAATTATGATTAGGTTATTGATAAGATCAGAACATAATGTTGTAGAGAAAATTATTTGCGAAAAAATACATATTTCTGGTTAAGAAAGTATGATCTATGAAATTAAGTTTTTTTGTAACCCAAACAAGGAAGTTGTGAAAGTACTCCAGTAGAAGAAGATGTTATAGTCAAATCCCTTTTCAAGATTATGAAGACATTGAAAAATTCTTGGAGTAAGTATAATATAAATATAGGAGACATAGTCTATAAGATAAACATTGTGGTTTGAGGATTAAAACATCCCACACAATAGGTAATTGATGAATATATTATTAGTGGACATTTCATGATTCAATGGGAGATAACATAAAAAGGAGAAGGTTCTCTTATTAAGTCTGAACCCTATAAAAATCTATATATGCTATTATTTACATATAATATTTTTATTTAATATTGAAGATAGTGTTGATGGTAAATTATAATGATCTATACATCCTAACAGATGACTGATGCTCAATCAAATTAAAGTAATTTTTTATTTAAGTTGAACTTAATTAGTAAAATTTGGTCACCCTTAATTCAACCCGATATTAGGGTGACTAAATGATCCTATAAGACCCCCAAATATATTCAACGAGATGATTCAACGGTGTAAATTTAGAATAATTTGGAAGTATCTCTCTTTAGAAACTACAGTGGGTGACATCAGACAATGAGGCTCATGGAGACAATTAGTGAAGAAACCCAAACCATATAATATTTCATTAGATGAAAATGGTTGCACATGTATCCCATCCTGGGGGAATGATCATGTCAGAAAATGGAATTATCAGGTATTGGACTGAAATAACCAGACAATGCAGGATCTACCACATTATCTCTAACTGGGGACGATGTGGAAAACGACATAGAGCCACTATGACCATCCAATAAAATTAATTGAACAATATCCCATACAAAATCATTAGTCATATGTGAACTGGTTCATCACATGATTTTGATCATCTGATTTATTTAATTACTTTATATGCAACATGGACACATTGGACACATTAGGAATGAATTGGATGGAGATGATTTGAAGGATACAAGTTTCCTGATCAAGTGATCACACATCTCGTGATTTTCCACTTGGGTGACAAAGATCAAAGTGATTAGAGGTAAGGTTATTGTGTGGGGGGTAGTATATGACAGTATTGGTTAGCTAAAAACTTTATAAGATCATGTGGATACATGTTATGGGTTATTTAGTAAAATAATGTTCCTTTAGACCCCTCTCTATGACTCAAACCAATTAATATATAGATTGGTTGATTTCTTAAATATCTAAAATCTCAATGTTTCTAAAAATTATTTAATGAGTATCTAAATCTTGAGGTGGAAATTACTTAGTTCCAACTTCAAAGAGGAAACTCAAGAAATGATGTTGGATTTATTGTACCTATAATTCATGAGTGTTAATTTAGGGTGGATTTGAAATCTACCATGTGTCTTTAGACACTATCAAGATGTCAGGGATGTTTACATATGATATGAATCGAGTTTTGGGAGTCTTACTAGGATCAAAGTTGGAATTATACAATAGTTATGATACCAAATCATGAGATATATAATCATCAAATGGAAAGGGGTTTAATTAGTTTGATTCTAGAATTTTATAGTTGGAAGAATACCATTTTATGAGATGGAAATCAAGACATGGTGAAGGGGTTTCATAAGTTCTATGTGGTCCAAAAGTCACACTATATCCAAGGGGGTGAAGGATGGGAAGAAGTCTGTAAATGTTCAAAATTATTTTAATTAATCATGTGTTAGAGTCACCCTATGATGCATATGGATCACCCATTGATTCATAAATTTGACCATGCGATGTATAAAGGTTACCCTATGACACTTAAGGGCTACCATAGTTGGGTCAAAAAAATGGTAAGGTATGATACTTAAGGGTACCCAAAATTTCATTTAGGATACATAAAGGTTACTCTAATGAATAAGTGTCAACATTTAATTGTTGTATTAGGATGAGGATTATACGTAAGTGTTGATCAATAAATTAGTAATAAACTGAGTAATAGTTTAAAGGGAAAATAACAATGTGAACCATGGGATCACACCTTGATGGCCTGGAGGGGGAATCATGACTTGATCATGGGGGTCAAACCGTTATTTACTATGTTAAATTTTTTAATAAATATTTTTTTTAAATTAAATAAAAGTGGTATTTATCCATTTCATCCAACAAAATGTTGGTTAATCCCTAAATCTCCTCTCTCTATGTCTCTCTTTTTCTTTCTTCCCTCTTGATATATCTTTATTGATGATTATATATTATTAATTTCATTAATATAGGGGAGTATTTATATATAAGGATAGTTTTCCTTAGGTTTCTAATACCGGTTTTTCGAACCATTTCCTTATTTTTAATAAATTGTACCCTAAATCAATGGGTTTTCTAGATTATCTGATTTCTTATAATTGAAGCTAGATTGGATTGAGTTTCCTATTGAGTGAGGTCCTGCTAATTCTAGGAAGGAGGTTCCAAGTTATTTCATATGTTATACATGTGATGTAATTTTTGTGATAAATGGATGAGGGATAGGTCATGTGAGAGACTGAGAAAGAAACCATATTTAGTAAACAATATTCATAAGAGGTACATAAAGGTAGTCTTGTGTGGGAAATGTCGGGTTTGTTCAAGATGGGTTTGGATTTCTTATTCAATGGTTTCCATGTTTTATGGGAATGATGATGCATGTTATGGTTAAATTTTATTATGATACCATTATTAATATGGTTCCTTATAAATTTTATGGGTTTAACTCTGGTTACTATGGGTGATATTGATCATTGGTAATGGGGCTATGAGGTTCATTGTTATGATGCTGATGATGTTTACCATTTCCAAAGGTGAAAATATAGGTTCACTGAGTTATTTACATAGGATTATGGTGATTTCCATTTATCATGGGGTTGTGTCCACTAGGGTCATATATTTTAATATCCTATGTTTGTATAGTTGCGAACATTCTAATGGGAATTTGAATATTCAGACTATTGGAAGTTTTAAATTTTAATTGTATATCATAACAATATTTTAAATGTGGGAGCCACTAAAATACATTTAATTGGACATGGAATAAAGTCCAATGGGAATGAAAAAGGCTTGAAAGAGCAATGAATCTGGGTTGGGGTGGGTGGGCTACTGGTAACTATCAACTAATAGCCATCAGTTGGCTACAATCCAACCACTGTATAGCTACTATATAGAAACCTACATATCTCATGTGAACAATATAAATTTTATAGGATTTAATGGGGATAATTTCACCCCCTTGTATTTTAATAGGGATTATCCCCTGTTCTCCCCCTTAGTTTCTCTTCCTCATCGAGCGGTTTCTCCCCCCTTCTGATCCTCCTTTAACCCTTTTAAAAGGGTGTTTTGTGTGGATATTTTTGGTAATTCATGGTATGTGTTTGAATATGGTTACCTAATTTGATATCCTATCCATTTCATTTTAATTTAATTATTATCTAGTCTAGTTATTTTATGATGATATTTTTTAAATGTGGTAAAGTCATTTGATTCTTATAGACATTTCGCTCATCCTTAGGAGAGGATGTCCTATATCAATGTCCTATTACCATCTATTATTGATTAAATTATGGTACTTCACACCAATAATTTTTTAATATGGGTTTTCATTAAAATTAAATTAATTTAATGATTTAAATGGTAGTGTATATTGTGGATTCGGGTTGATGTAGGTTCAGGGGTGTGTTAGGGAAGGTCGGAACCCTACTGCTGCAATATTCAATTATTATTGAATTTATATGAGTTAATATGGAATATAATTATTTTAATTTTAGTGAAAAATTAATTTAAATTTTTTTAATTAATTTTTTGGGGTGTCTTGGATAGAGGTAAGAGCTCGAGACCTGGTTACAGACTTACTTAAGAATAGATGACCTCAGACAGTGCCTACTGGGATGTAAAATTAAATAAATTTGACTTTGATTTAAGGTTGGTGGTTCCAATGATCCTATATCTAAGTGAAATGGGATCCTTCATATAATTAAAAATAACTTGGTTAAAAACTATTCAATGGGTGGATTTTGGAGTTACTATAGCATTTATTGTATCAGTGTAACTCTTCAACTGATTTGAGCCTATGGACCACATAATTTTTCCTTCAAGCCACATAGCCTTTGGGCTACAGTATCACTTCAGACCATAGGGTCTCCAAGACACCATAGGGTATTAGGTGATTCACATTTACCATTAAATCAGTGTAAGACATCATATAGATAGTGCATCTTGGCTTTATGCAGAATTGTTAGGTGGGGAGCTTGAAAGAGTGATAAGTGTGTTGGAACCTATCAAATGTCCATCTAAAAGATTAAGATAGAGGGGTTAAATTTCAATTCCTTGTAATGGTTAGAAAATTGTGATGGTTATTGGTAGTTTGGGTGACACGTCATGTTAATTTTATTGACTAGATAGGTGATGTGATGCATCTTTCCTAGAAGCATGGCATGGATACATGTAAGAATAGATGGGTGGGTAGATTGAAAGAGTGATGAGTGCATTAAAAACAATCATCTATATATCTACCTAGACATGGGATAAATAGAGGTTCTATATAATGTATTAATATTGGGGTAGTAAAATTTAAAATATGATGGTAAGGGGGCGTCACATTGAGAAGACTAGGGAGCATGAGGTGAAGTATGGCTGCTCAGCTTGGGCCTTCGGGTCACAAGGCCTATAGTCCATCAAATTGTAATGTTCCTTCAAGATAATAGGACTTATATTCATATAAGGGTTACTTCTAATACCTTTTTGAAAAGTGGATACTCTTTCCTTAATAAAAAGGGATCATTTCCCCTACATATTAAAAAAAAGGTATCTGGTCATGAAATTTTCCCGGTGGATTTATGCTTCTATTGTGGTGCATGGGGATATTTGGAATCCCAACTATGGATGATAATCCCATATTTAATAATTATATTTATAAAATATAATTAAGTGGTTAAATTTATAGTTATATTTTTAACATATATGAATTATCATAGACCTATCAAAGTTCCAATGGCTATGTCGGACCTTGATCACTAGGTTACTTGACTTGGTCAGTGATGACTAAAGTTATGAATTTTTTTCCTAATTCTATATGGAATCTTGACCCCTTGAGGGGTGTGACCAGAGTGATTAATACTTAGTAGATCACATTTAGGATACCCTTGAGACCTCTTGGAATAGGAGTAGTGATGTAGAATTGTTTGGCCCCTATGGGTTTTACATAAACCTATTGAAGCCTTAGACTCTTAGGATCAATTAATTGAACATGGTTGAGTGTCCTGAACCCTTGGGATATTATAACCTATCTGGGTAGACCTTGGGTGGATTATTGTTATGGCGGGGTGATTATATTAACATATCTTGACCCTAGACTTTGAGTTTTACCATGATCCATCTCTCTATACCACAGTGAATTCATTGATACCTTAAGGATTTTGAGGTCGAACCATGTATGAGATTATTGAGGGATGTTATTCTCTCTTGTGATGAGTGTTTATCCATGACTAAAGACTGAGATAATGGAAACCAAGTGTGTTTCCTCTACTTTTATATTGACTTAGGGTGCTTGAGGGGTTCTATGAGAGATACGTGAACCTAAATAGGAATGTAGTAGCTAGTAGAGGTGTATGCGTGTGTCACCTTGGGATTGAAGTTTTTCTGTGAGAGATGGATGTTTTCATGGTAGTGGTGGGCCAAGTGTGTAGTCGACCCTTATTTTTTTTATTTCATATATTGTATGGTACATGCATGAGTGGTTGTTATGGAATGATATGTATAGAAAACACCTTGCGGTAGTGTTATGTTTTAAATAGAAAACAACTTCTAGGCTGTGTTTATATTGTTTGATATGGAAACAACTTATGTGGAAGTTTGGAAAATGCCTCTAGTTTTAAGGTTTATGATCCTAAAGAAAAAAAACCCTAATATAGAGGTCCCTGATAGTACTAGTGGGGTTGTTATGGATTTTTAGTTGGTATTATTAGTTCTAGGATGGAGAGGGAGTTCCTTACACATGCTATCTGATGATAGATTGTTTGTTCTTTGGTGCATGTGATCTAGTCTTCCACAATATTAGGGATCTTCTATTGGGTACCATTGTATAATGAGATAGATAATTCCCTAGGTTATTATTTGAGGATGGAGTATTCAATCGGTCATTATACTTTATACTGGGGTAGATCAAGCCCTTGGGTCATTACCTATATACCAGGGTGAAAGACACATTAGTGGTTATTATGGATAACATGGTCATCATGACATTCCCAGAGACACTTGAGCACTATCCAATGTTGGTATAGTCAATCAGGATTGCAAACCTAAGGATCAATGATGGTTTATTTATTTATTTTACAACAATTATTAATTTAACATTAGAATATCACTAGTATATATCATTACATTTTCATTATCTATAGTATGCATTTATAATTACCTATTGAGTTTTTACTTACACCCTACTTGGGCCACCATTTCACATGGTTACCCAAGTAGATTCTCACTTGGTTACACGTACAAGATATGCAGAGTCTTGGAGATATAAGTTTAAGAGAGATAGATCATATGCTTGTACTGCATATTTATATGAGGTAAGTCTTGGAGTTGGGAATATGAAAACATTTATATTTTATTTCGTATATGCATGATCAGACTAGTGGGTGATCGGTCATGTATGCTTCTATGAATGCATCCCATTAAGTTATCACATTTTTCGATTTTTATTATCTTTCATACTCTCATGTGATGGAAGTAATCAATATTTTTTTATTTCCACTTTTACTGATACTCTGATATATGGGGTATAGAATCATTATAGTATCACCCAAGACCCCCACTTCTACTTGATTGCCTTTGGCATATGAGGAGGGGAACCTGAGGTCATGTAGAACCACTGGTCTGTTTAGTATTTACAGTGAGATGGTCTGGGTCATTACAAATTCGTATCAAATAGTTTTTTCTTACTATTTGGGATATGGTAGATGGGTGATTTAGGAATGTTTTAGAGCTTATGATGGATATTAAACTAGTGTGTCATCAAACAAATTTATGGTAATAAGTTCATATTACTAAGGTCTCAGGACTATTTTTCATGATATGGGATATTATGGTTATACGATTTTACCTCATGTGATGTGCCTGATGTTTAAGGTTTATGATTTATTTTGGATTTTGATTCTGGACAGTAGATGCAAGAGGTGTCTCATGCATAATGATTTGTAATGTAGGGTTCAAATTATATGTATAGGCCTGCTAGTATGATTATTATCACTGATAATAGGGTTTATGTTTTTTAAAGTGTCAAAAATAACTCATATGATGTTTTCCTATATACGTTCTTGGTGTCATTCTACTCAGCTGAGCTGACATGTTTATATATATATATATAGGCTTTTACTATATAGTATCAGTTATTTAAAGTGTCAGTAATAACCTATATTGATTTTTTCATATATCGTGGAATTAAATTATATCTAACTAAACCTCATGATTATTATCCTATGACATGGATCTTTTAAGATGAATGGTTATATAAATATACCTTGATTGATGAGAATTTAATCCTTGATGGGGTGACTAAAGTCTATAGAGGCTTTATGAAGACCTATTTGAGAATGTGATTGTTAGAGGGGTAGTCTAATATTAGGATGATCAATGAGACTCCACATCCATGGGGATGCTACTGTTTGGGATGTGATGCTAGTGTGTGTTTGTAGGGGACAATAGAGAGGATTCCTGGAATATGAGTTTCCCTATTATAGACCCTTTTGAGTTTTGGAACTGCGAGGTGTTTCTGTGAGTTTTGAACTTTGTGAATTTTGGTTTATGGGATATTTGGGAGGACCATGCAACCTTAGGATGTGACTCAATGTTTTGGTGAGTTGTTTCTTAGTTATTATTTGGAGTAACCCCAAGGATGGGTTATTCCAAACATATTAGTGCCTTCAAGGTAGAATGTGTGGTTAGGTTCTTACATAGGGATTAATGAATAATATGTGCTATCAAGGTAATATTTTTGGCATGGTAATGACTTAGATATTCTTGAGATTAAATATTTTAGGAGCTAAAACCTTTGGTGGAAATGTCAGTTTTGAAGGGTGGGACTATTTGGGTGATTGAACTTATTGTTTATAGATTCATTTTTTATGAAGTGAGAGTATAAGATAATAATTTTTTTAGAATGGTCCCAAAAGATAGTTTATTTTGTATTTAATCATGGCACATGTTAAGTGCCTAATTTGGAAGAGGGGTTCCTAGGGAACTCTGGTTAGATGAAACTAAAATTCAATAAAGCATGGTTAGTCTTGTTTTTTAATGTGTGAATCATGAGATTATGAGATGGGTATCGGAAATTAAGTGGTATGGGAGCATATAACCATTGCATTAAAGGGAGATCAAGGTGATGTGGGTCATTTCCTTGCAAAAAAAGTATATGCGGGTCATTATACATGGGGCATGCTGATTTCTGTATTGAATTAGTGATGCTCATGGGTGGGATAAGAATTAATGGGGCTTTGAAAGTTTCTTATGAGCCTAGTATCCTAATTATTTGATGATAATGGATTAGAAGGAGTGGTACATGTTTAATTATGAACAAAACTTGTGATAATTTCTCTAAAGGAGTAATATAAGTAAATATATGTAGTTGGGAGTTCCCTAATAGATGATTGAGTGTACTTACTATCGTTATAGATTGAATATTGATTAGTTTTGTGCATGGAATTATGGTGAGCCAAGAGCAAGTAATAAATTATGTTTCATGATGATGCTTAGGGATGAATTGTATTGGCCACATCTAACTATCAAGTTTGATGATTAATGGAGTGTGAGCTATGGAGATAATATATTGGTTCATTGGAGTGAAGATGAAGAAATTACCATAGTGGAGAGAATGATATCAATCAAGTTGGTGTTACCCTTATGATAAAAGGGTATGTTTTGTGTAGGAATAGTTGGTGGATGGTTTTTAAAGCACTAAAAGTATGATGTGTGGTGAATCTAAAAAGATATGGTTTCCTTGGGGACAAGAAAATGAAAATTCAAAGGGAATGTGGGATTGAGAATAGACATTGAAATTAGTCTTGGGGTGTTTTGAGAGGTCCTAAATGTGATCGGGTCCATGTTATGTTAGTTCTCATTATGTGTAAGATCATAATGGAATGTGTTTGATGGTTTAGGATTCAACCATGGAATTTAAACAATATTTAGGTATAGAAATCGATGGGAATATTCTTGTAATCATGGAATGCATTTAGGGGTAAGTGCATCTTGACCAAGTAATTTGGAAGCTCATCAGTGGTTGAGGATGAGAGACCTTGAGATAGTTTTTTCCAGAGGTGGTTAGATCTATGTTTTTTCATGTAATCAAATGTGGTGAGTAAGAAATCACAACATGTGTATCATTTTGGATCTGACAGGTATGTTTTAGGAATTGTAAAAATAATTTTGAGGATAAGTTTGTGTTTTTATATTATTCCTGAATGATGAAGGTGTGTATGTTTCATCAATTATTTTTTCTTAAATCAATTATTAGTACCAAAATCCCACTGGTGTTCTTATGTGTTTTTGGGTACAATGAGTTCAGAACCACACTAAGTTGGTTAGTGGGCTGATGGAATTATTTTTTATTTAGGAATTTCCCATCTGAGGGGGGGGGGGGGTTAATACTTAGTATATATGATGGTAAAACTTTTATAGGTAATTTTATTTTTACCATTATAAGGTCATATTTTCAATTAGACGTCGAAAAAAGATTCAAAAAGTGGTAAATTCATAAATATTTCCAATTGGACATGGAATAAAATCTATTGGGAATCAGGATGGATCAGAAGAAAATAAGAACTGGGAAAGGGTGGCTTTGTACATGGTATCCAATAGCCCGTATCCACTGGATAGCTGGTAGTACAGTACTAGAAAACTAGTAGAATTTTAAGTGGGAAAGTTAAATTTTAAACCTTGAAATTTAATTGGGGTAGCCCCTATTCTCCCCCTTTATTTATATTAACTTAAAAGAGGATTATCTCCCCCATTTCATTCAATTTATCTCCATTCAAGAGGGTGTTTTCAGTGGCCTGTATTTATTATATTAGGTTTATTCTAATAAAAGAATCATGGTGACCACCCATATTAGTGGGAAAAAATAGTTCGACAAGAACTGAGCCATATATATATTTTTATTTTGAGAAGGAGATACCTTAGTTAAATGATATCATTCTAGTTTCACCATTATGTTTCTGATGATTGAATTGGGTAATGCCTCTTAGTATGATCGATTTCAGGGGGTTTCAATGTTTTACAATAATTCGTATCAGTTTCATCATTCTTATCTCACACCCACTTACGATGGATCAGTTTCTAATGAGGTTTGGTTGAGTGGATGGGAGTTCAGGCTCATCACACCCTTTTGGGGAAAACTATTGCCTATTCCAAGAATATCTTATATAATTAAGATGTTTTTTGGGAAAAAAATCCCTCAAGGAAGAATTGAGGCATTTTTAGGAGATTGTGTTAGTTGAAAAAGCTGGTTTGATTGTTGAAAATGAGGTTTTCCATGGTGATTTGTCATGTTCCAGAGATATTTTTGACAACCTATATTGACAAAGAACCATGGAAAAGGAATGGCAGATCTAGAGGTGGTGCAAAAAGAATAGATATATGGTGGAACCATTTTCCATTGTATGCCAAAATTTTGGTCCTCAAAATCGGAAAATGGAGAAACAGGTTTTTGGAAAAGGAAGTTGCCTGCAATATTGAAGCTGGTTTGGAAACTTGTGCACAAGGCATGTTTCAGGATCAAAACACAAAAAAATGGAAAAGGCATGATGCACATGAAAGATTTTGAAATGTGTACGAAAGATGGGTGGGCATGCAAGAAACTTGCGCGCCCAATGCGACGTCAAATAGGGTTTTGCATGCTCAAAGGGGATTTTATGTGACACGTTGAATCTTCTACGTAGGGGTCAATAATGCCTATAAATAAGATGTGAACCCCTCACTCGAGAGAGCTCTACACTGAGAGAAAATCTGAGCACCAGATTGTGTACCAATTTTTCGCAAAGGGAGTTGCGTGAAAGATTTTTATTTGTGCGCAAGGTAAGAAAGTTGTGCGAATGATTTGAGTTTCACGTAAGATTGAAGTTTTGTGTAAGGGGTGTTTCATGACAAAACTAAAATATTTCACGCAAGTCATTAAAGTTACGCACAAGAGGTAGTAAGGGTTGTGTAAAAGATTTGGAGTTTCCTAGTAGCACTATAGTAAAGTGGTATTCATCACTGATTGAAAGTGTGACATCAATAGAGCATCTACATACAGAAAAGGATGCATTAATTTATGAGAGTGAAGGGAACATAAAGTCTATAAACTATGAGTGGATCTTCTGAAGAAGCAGTGAGCACACTTCAGTTCATGGAGCAGTGTCATTTCATATTGTGATTGGTTGTAAACCAGAAGGGACCGTGAGTCTGCTTAGAACATTGTAAACAATAGTGCGCTTATAGTGGATTTGGTACATTCGAACATCGTCTGTGTATGCACATTGGAAATATCCCAGTGAGGGAAACCAATTAAAAATCTTTGTGTCTTGTGCGTGATTTAATTTTTGTTTTTACTTTTCTATAGGAAATAGAGAGAAGAGAGTTTTGATTAACCACAAAACGAGATCAATTGGGGTAGTTGTTTTAATATGTCATACCCTAATTCACCCCCTATTAGGGTATCTAACCTAGTGGACTGAACAATATTTTTGTGAAATGTTTATTAATTCAATTATATTACATGGATCAACCCAAATTAACGATCAATTATAAGCATTCATTTTTTTAGAATCATATATATGACTATGTGGTTCTTCATTGATAGGGATATCTATGTGTATACAAGGTTCTCCATCAATGGTACCCTTTTATATGTATATTAAAGATTATTATATTGTTGGTCACTAAGATACTGGTTTTAATCCACACAGGGAGGCACTATAGAATTTACTGTCATCTAGGGAGGATTTTTTTGATGGTGGGACCAAACCCATAAGATGGACTTCCTAAGTATCATTGTGAAAGGAATCAAAACCCACATAGTTTGGTGCCACATAACAGAACACATCACCTTTTACGATACTGTGATAATGAAAAAACTATGCAGTTTAACATTATGCAGAAAGGTTGCCGTGATGAAAGGTTCCTCATCAAAGTCTGGTTTGGTAATTACACTGAGGTGGCCCTGAATGGATGTGGTCTCCTAGGTGGGGGTATAAGCTTACTGGGTATAGGTCCCAATAAGGATGGTGATGAAAGGGAACCGAATGGAATGTGTCCCTTTATGTTGGATATGAACCTAATAGGATTGTAGCCTAGCAAAAAATATGGTGAATTTTGGTGTTAGGTTTGGACCTCAAGGAGACTTCCTAAATATCCATGTTAGTTGGAAGTCAAATACCATGTAGTTTGGAATGGGTTGGGGATTATACTAAATTGGAGTCCTATAAAAGTTTTTGGATCATGCATATGTCATGATTTCCTCTAACCTCTAAGCCCATGTGATCCATGCTTGGGGTGAGAAACAAGATGAAGCAGTAGATCTGAATATCACACAATCCACATAGTGGATGGATGCCAAAGACTAAAGGTAAATAGAAAAGGATTTGAATGTGACCATTTCTTCTTTATTTTGGTAGCTGGGAGAGTCAAAATGGATCTTGGATATGACATAAGGAGGAAAATAAGAGCAAGATTGCTGCCTACTGTAATAAATACTAGGATCTTACTCTAAGAGGTATTCCATGTTACTGGTTCCTAGAGAAAATAGGAGGATACATCATTAGCCCTCAAAGGTAAAGGCGGGTTGATCATCCCTCTCACCTCTTGTAACGGGGAGTTCCACTTGATCACCTCTAAGGTCGAGACCCTCAATACCATGGGAATGAAGACTTGAAGACATTCCAAGGGCCGCCTTGTCAAGTAGGTTCCCTATAGAACCACGCTTTTCATGTGTAAGTAGTCTCAAGAGGACACGATGATGCGTACAATGATCTAATCATATATCTCAGGTGTCTTTGGAAGATGCCTTGGCCTGATTCCATTGGTCTGGTTCGCAGAGGGGAAAATGTGGGGCCTGATGGTATGATGGGGAGAAGAAATGGGAGCTTGAGAGTAAGACACCCTAGGATACCCCATTTCACATACCACATTCTTATGATTGAAGGGTTCCCTCTTCATAGCATGTTTCTACACAGGTGAGGTTTCCATCCATGTATCATTATGCTACAAATACCTAGGTTCCAACTGTATTGCATTTTTCTATGAGGCGTAGCCCCCCCCCCCCCCGCCCTCGTGTAGTGTTTTTATTCATGGGGTCAAGTTCCCACATTGTAGTGTTTTCATATGTGAGGAAGGGATCACTCAGTATAAATTTTTACTATGTGGGGTAGTGGAATAAAAAAGATATATCCTTTTACAATTTTCTAAATAGTGTCCACAAAGGAGTTTTGGGTTTTTGGATGGTTGGGTGAATTTATTTTATTCCTTAATGTTATGCAGTGGGTTTACCTACTAGTAATTAATCGCTCTCAAACCTTTCTAGAAATTCTTTTCCTTGTTTTTTCTCTTGTGTCTATTTCATTAGTTCCCCTTGGGGGTATTTTATAGAATAATTTATTAATCATATACGATGATTGTAACACCCCAAGATTTCATAGTTAGTTATTTATTCAATGTAATTCAATAACTTGCACTGCACAAAACACAGAGTTCAAGCGCACCCCAACTTACCAAACTAGCTGCTCAAAAGTAGTTATGAATAGTATTAAAAGAATTTTAAAATTTATATAATCCTTATAATTTTAGAATCCATATTATGAGTTTCTTAGAGGTAATATAAGAACAAATTAATTGTTTCATATAAAAGAAGTATTTTTTTAATGCAATTTTACCTCCTTTTAACAGAAAACCCTTTTAAAATCCAATATATGAAACTTCTATATATTAAATTTGACAAAATAAAATTTTTCTTTAGAATCAGGAAAAAAAAATAGCTTTGATAAATATTTGGTGTTTTTGTGATAACTTTCATATTTGGGTGAATAGTGAAAAATACCAAATTTTAACTGAAAACAACTTTTTTAATCAAAATAATTTATAGTATTAAAATATACATTTGAATGGTTTGGAAGTATAATTAGATTATATTTTTACCATTTAATCCAATGTTGTTCTTTGGATGTAATTTTACTTTGAAATTGAACATAAAATAGTGTCAATATTTTGGTTGTTATTATTTCTTAAAATATGCTTTTTTGGTTTTGACAACGGGAATTAATTTTAAATTAATAAATGAAATTTCTATGTTTTGAATTTTGTGAAATAGAATTTATTTTCAAATTTGGAGTATCAAAATTACCTTAGGGTGAATTTTTGGTATTGTTCTGAAAACATTCAATTTTTGATGAATAGTGAAAAACACTGAGTTATTGTTTAAAACCGACTATTCATTTAAATAATAATTTATTTTATTTAAATTTATTTTAGGTAAAAATAGATACATAATAAATATATATGTCTAATTTAATTCATTGGAGTCATTTTTTAATAATATTAGATATATAAAATTTTATTGAACTTTTCACCGTCTTTTACCCACCTCCTAGGAGAATTTGTAAATTCGCATAAAAGTTAATTTTACCACTTCTATGAGTTGAATTTAGAAAATCCAAGAGACACGGTTGATATTATTAAGTAAAATTTTCTTCAATGAGATGAAAATAATTTTAGTGAATAAAAATCTTTGAATTTTATTTACCATAGTTAAAAGTAAATAGCGTAATTAAAGGTTAAAATGATGTTATTATTACCCTAACACATGTACTAATTCTATTGGATAAGTTTAATACGACCAAAACAGTCTTAGGAATAAAATATGATCCTTTAGGTCCACTTGGATTAGATTAGGACATTTATTATTATTTAATTCAAAGATGAGTTAAAAGTGTTTAATTCAAAGATTAATAACTAAACCATTTTTCATAAAGCGTTACACATAAGGTAAATTCAACTATAAATATTCATTAAAAAGATAAAATGATTAACTATATAATGGTATTTTATTTATATTTTTTATAAATTAAATAATTTAATTTATTTATGACACAATGATGATTCAGTAATTACATTATTAATGAAATATTAAAATAATTGATATTATAAATACCCAAATAAATGTATTTTGAGACTTTTTATGAATTCCTATAATTTTATAGGTTAATTGAAATGTTAGGGTTGATTAAATGAATTTTTTTTGAATTAATAATACCATTATGAATTTAGAAAAAACAAAATACCAAATAGTGTCAAAATTGACAAAAACTTTTTTAAAACAAATATTATATTATTAATTGGTATTCTATTCCTAAAAATATTAGGTTCAAGAAAAGGGATTAAATAATATTATATATGTAATTAATGAACCACATGGGATTCCCTTGTAAGTTTATAGTATGTTTATTAACCATATAATATAAACATACAAAGAGACCTGGTAAATGTCATACTATTTATCTAAGAGTTAAATATAAAAGATATGGTTAATATAGTGACCCAGACCTGTATAAAACCTATTGGTTGAGTGTTTTCAACCCATGCCAACCTTATACTTTAAATAATTAATTTTGGAGCCATTATAAACAGAAAATTATTTTATTATAAAATAATATTTTAAGTTTTTCCTAAGGTGCCCCTCACCCCTCATATAAAAGGGAACTTCCCCTTCTCTCATATTCACACCATAAAAGCCATTTGTATCAGCCAAAAACTACCCAAATACACTCTCAACTATACTCCCTTCATCCTAAAGTCCTTAATTTAGTCCGAAATCCAACCCAAGAAGCCCATTTGATCAAATCAAAAGGAAGAACCCGAAGAAGAGGTAAATATTTCATCATCTCTTTCAAGTTCCTTTCCTCTTCCACTTCCTATTTATTTGTTGTTTCCATTGTAAACTAATAACTCAAGTATCTTCTATATACTGTGATGTTATTATAAATATGGTACAACCATATTCATTATGCTATCCATCCTTTGAATGACATGTCACCATACGTGCGTACGTACGGCTAACCGTCTCCATGTCGTGGTGTAATTGTTATTCAACAAATTATTATTTGGATGGGTATAATAATGATGTTTAATTGATATAAATAATAAATATAACATGATAATGATTCTGTATATATGCTATTTCATCCAATTATATATTATTTTAATTTCAAAATAATGATATTGTCGCTCGTACGTACGTAAGGATTACCGTCTCCATGAACGCGATGAGATTCATTCCCCATCGTAATCCACTCAAGACTAATTTTCACTAGATGATTAAAAATAATTTTTAAAGACTTGATATCATTCTTGATATGAATAATATACATCCTATCCATAACAAACATTACTTACGTAACAAATCATATAAAAAAAACAAATCAGTTAACACCCGAAACAACAATAATACTAAAATATGATAAACAATGCAATATCAAAAGATCATATATGATATCATATTAATTTATATGATTCTTTTATAATTTAATAACAATTATTTCACCATTATAAAATAGTTTAACCTACCCTCTGCAAAGGAAAATTACAATGTAAGGGTTAATTTCACAATCTCTTTATTATCTAAGGTTGTTTTTATGTAAGTATCTACTGGGACCACTTTATCAACCACATCCATGTTCCTTAAAAATTTATTTCAAAAAATTCTTAATATTTTATAGAATATGGGTTAAAGTCATTTATACCCTTGTTTGACTTTTATAAGATGTTTATAAAGTAATAATTCTGTTGTTTTCCAAACAAGGTACTTTATGCCCTTTTTTACAAAATCATGATAAGAAATGTTTTTTTAACTTATACGGCGGGTGCGGCTATTTTCTGCCATTATAACAATGTTGAATCTTCCCTTACAAGATTATAAGAATATTTTCAAATATAAATGTTTTATTTTATAATTACCTTACCTTTAAATGATTTCAAAATATAAAGATATATTTCTCTAAAAAGGTTTTGATTTTATCTATGTCAACATCCTTTGATTGATTTTAAGTTTGTTTGAAGTTGATTTATTATGATACAAAACATTCATATTGTATTGAAGGTATTGTGATATGTTTGAATTTGGATGTGTTATTTCATACCATTCATGGTTTATGGATAAAGTATTGACATTTTGTATGCCAGTTTTAATATGAATGTTTATGTTATGTTTAAACCTTTTCATATAGGGAATGCATTGGACTTAGTAAGTGACGGGTGGAGCCCGCTATAGCTCCTTGATGCATCAGTATGTTTCATGAGACAAACTAGTGTCTTGGAATAAGGCCTTGACAATATATTATTTGTTGTCTTGGCACAAGGCCTTGAATATGTGGTTATGAAAGTTTGGAATTATACATTACTGTTTCTTCTGGAAATGGGGATGACCTTGTTTGTTTAAGGTTCAAACCTTCCAATCAGTTTCTAATGGGTTTATTCATAGAACCGGAAACATACAATGATTCTATATCCATTTGGACAAACTTTCCAAAGGTAGGTTCTCATTAGTTGTGGACTGATGCGGCTTAAGAATTTTCATTGGTCTAGGGGATGGGAGGTCAGACTCATCACACCTTTTTGGGGGGAATTATTGTCTACTCCGGGACTCTCTTATAGATTTATGTTATGTTCATGAGTCCTTATTAATTTACCAAGAATGAAAATGAGTTTTCCATTAGACTTTTCAATCAATGATTGATATGTATGGGATTTAGAGAATATCTTATATGTATTTGAGGTTCTTCATCGATGGAGATTCATATGTATGTATTATAGATCCTTAGTCAATGGTATCCTTCATTACATTATCTAGAAATCTCTTGGTCATTATGATAACCATACTAGTTTTAAAGCCACTCAATGGGGAACTTGAAGTTTATTTTCATTCAGAAAGACATGGATTATTTAATAGTTGGGGTCGTAACCGTAGATGGGCTACATACATATCCTAGTTAAATATGGAATCAGAACCCACGTAGTTCGATAGGATGGATATAGTTTGATGTCATATGGGACAGAAAATAATTAATGAAAGATGGGCTTGAACCTTAAAAAGGCTTCCTACGTACTCTACTTTTAAGGAAGAGATCAAAGTTCACATAGTTCGAGCGAAGAAGTATGATGTTTATGCATGATTAATGGCCCAAAGAGAGATGTCGTAATTACTTTTACACTCTAATCCCACGCGAGTCATAATCGGTGTGAGAAAAAAGAGTTGTTAGTAAATATGACGATTGTGACATGAAAGATGTAGTCATAAGAAATGATGTGGGGCTTATGTATGTATGACGGCCCGAGTAAATGAAGATCATGACTTAGTTTAGGAAATAAGCCCAAGTGCAAGGTCCATAAAGGTATTTGTGCTTTATGGAGATTTGGAATTTTAACTTGGGGCTTACTCCTGAAAAGGAATCCCAAATTAAGAGGGACTTCTGATTGGGTTTTATTCCTGAGAAGGAATCCCAAATCAAAAGAAAACAAGGTTGGGGCTTACTCTTGAGAAGGAGGCCCATATTAAAAAAAATTATGACTGGGGCTTACTCCTTAGGAGGATTCCCATATTAAGAGGACTTGTAATTTGGGGCTTACTCCTAAGAATGAGGCCCAAAGTTAAAGGGACTTATGATTGGGGCTTACTCTTAGGAAGGATGCCCATATCAAAGATTCTTTCATCTTAAGGGATGGGGTTGAATGAAGGGAACCTCTAACCATAGTGATATAAAGTTATATAAATCACAAGGTTTTGTGAGATATTCCACAGAACTCCTTTTAGATAAGGAAGCCAACAAAGAAACCATTACATAAGTGGCTTTGAAGAGGGGTTTGAAGGCTAGATCTTGAAAAGGAAAGGTGGATTTGAAGAAAAGAGGTGAATAGGCAGGAGGGGAACCCAAAAGAAGGTAGGCATGCAAGTCCTCGTTGTGCAAGAATACTTGCGCGACATGAGTTCACTTGGGAAACAGAGAACCTATAGGGTAATACTTTGGAGAAACATGGCTCAAGCCCTTAGTATTATCCCTAAATGATCCCAGAAGGTCGGTGCGTAAGTTTCCATGAGAGGATAAGGTGGCGTGCAAGTGTCTTCATTTCCATTAAGGGCGGCAAACTTAGGCGCGCAAGTATTGATGAGTTCTAATACTTAGGCCTTATTCCTCCTATTTAGAGCATCCATTATAGGTAAAAAAATTACCTTAGAAGTGTTCGTAAGACTTCAAAGAGAGACTTTGGTAACCAGAGGTTGAATCTGAGTTTTGGATTTTTTCCGTCCTTCAAATGGGGGGCCCACATGGGGTATTTATAGGCCACTTGAGGTTCGGGAAAAATTTCACTTAGCGCGCGCAAGTCAATTTCATGCCTAATGTCAGGCAGGAATGTGTCTTGCGTGCCCAAGGATGGTGTGCAGGTATACTTGCGCTCCATAATGCCTTTGCAATATTTTATGAACCTTCCTTCTTCTTTTCTTGAGGTACTCTCCTTAGTCAATATTTGGACTCTGTGATTGAATGAAGCATAAAAAAAGTCCCCCCCTCAGAGTTGGATCTAAAAAAGGAGAAAAGGATTTGACTCTGAGGAAAAGGAGAAACCAAGATCCAGCGGCGCGCAGGTATGAGGCTCACAGGTGTTGGCGTGCAAGGGTATGACCTCACCTATAAATATTAGCACCACTCTCGCAAAAAGAACCCGACTTCGAAAGCTTTAAGCTCTCATCGTGCAAGTGAGATTTCGTCACGCAGGTGCTGCTGTCCATAGTTTATTATTTCTTATAAATTGTGTCGGACTTCTGTAGATGTATTTTGACCTATGCGACAATACTTGTGCGCCCATACTTGTGCAATCACAATTGTGCGAACACACTTACGTGCCTTAATGCCATAGCAATTTTTTTGGATTTCTTCACAAATTTTATAAAAAACCAACTTACTTTAAAGTTAATTATTCAATCATTGTGCAGATTCGATGGCTCCAAGAATAATTGGATCAGCTGATGAACGGGCTAGCTAGCGGATTGATGACATGATGAACATCATTGGCCATGAATATTATGATATCTATGACAACACTATACCAGATTTGGTCAAGTACTTGAAGAAGTATCATGTCAATTTCCCACAGAGCATTTATCTGCCTTTATATGGACATGGTCATCAGTAAGGAGTCAGCGTTTCAGAGCCAAAGAACTATCTCCCACATTCTTGGTTTCAAACTTAAACCCAAATTTTCTTCAGCAAATGTCTCAGTTTCAGGATCATTTGTCAATGCTGGAACAGTGGAGAAGGCATTCATAATGCATCATAGCCCATTTGCTCTAGATTTTAATCCTCACAGGCTTGAGCTACAGCTGCATTTCTATCCCTCTATTTTGGTTATTCTCTGCATTAAGAGCACCAATACTGGTGTGAACTTTCAAAATTTTCCTCCATGCCATTTCTTTGTAGATATGAAAATGGAAAACCCATGGGCTGATATGTTTTTCACTGCCCGTTGGTGGAAAGAAAACTATCATGACATTAGAACAATATCTGAAAAGAGTACTCTCTCCAAATGGATCTTTACTTCCAATGCCCCATTCTAAAATCCATGTATCCATTTTCCAAGTCTCTTGGACACAAACAGAGTCACTGTTTGATCAGCAGAAAATTTTCTCAAACCACACTCAAGAACATTCTTTTACAATTGTTTCAAGAAGAGCTGGTATCACTGCGTCTCTTATTGTATCAAGTTGAATGAATGAATTCTAGTTGGCTGCTGATGAATCTCGGGATGTTGTGAAGCGAATGAAGAATTATGTTGAAAGCCACTTGTAATTCATGAAAAAGAGAAGAGACTCCAATATGTGGATGTTCTTCTAATCTTGTGCATCAATGAAGAACACTTTCATCTTCAATCATTTGTACCTATATTCTTTTGCTACCTACATTAATTAATTTTACCCAAGCCAATGGTCCTAGTAAGCATAGTTTGATTTTTTCTCAGGTGATACAAAAAACCGCACAAACTTTGCATATTTTAACTACTCAATATTACCTAAATCATACAAAATGTATGTTTAGTGAGTTGGGACTTGACTTTTTTTCAGAGTTACTATGTCTTTTGTTGGAAGTTTAATTTCATGCACGTCAGAAATAATAGGGATAATGTTTAAGGCCAAATATCTTTGACCGAATGGATTAAAAATCGACTCAATTCCTTGAAAATTTGTTTGGAAACATATTACCACATTCAGGTATGGAGGGGAAAATTGTAAACTGTGACTTAAGAAATTTTGAATCTGAGGAATGAGATGGGAAAAGGGCTAAAAGGCATTAGAGAAAGTATTTCCTAAGAATTAAGTTACTGCTAGTTGATAAACCCGTTAGGGGGTTGAATTATGTAGGGCCACTTAAGGGCATTTGCTACATAGTCAAATAATAGCATCTTTTGGATGACAGGTCTGTTATGTAGACTACTTATTCAAGGCCACTTAGGGGCACGTGCTGCATAGTCAGGCAAAATAACTCTCATAAATTTTACTTTTCTATTGCTAAAATCCTGTGAATGTTTATGGAGATTCAAATTTTCCAAAGCATAAAGTCTGTTGTATGGAGAGAGGTACTTGAATATGGAGAGGATGTTTCTAATCATGATTGACAAGAATTGGATGAATGTCACTCCTGCGAAGGTTTGACCCAAACTTAGGGAAGGGAAATATAAACCATAGACTTAAATAATTTTATATCATGAAAAAGAGTATGGGAAAAATATGTTAAGGATGTCTATTTTTGCAGATCCCTACATATTGTCATTAAGAAAAATAAGGACAAAAAAAGTTTTCCTCCAAAGAATGAAATTACCACTATTTGACAAACCCATTAGTTGGTTTGAATTATGCAGGGCCACTTAAGGGCATTGGCTGCTTAGTCAAATAATAGCATCTTTTGGCTGACAGGTCCATTTTATGGACTACTTATGCAAGGCTTCCTAGGGGAACATGCTTCCTAGTTAGGAAAAATAATTCTTGGGTATTAGACATTTTGTGATCAAAAGTTAAGAAAAGGGTTATAGAGATCTGAAAGTATTTAGCGTTAGGAGTATGAAACATGAAAATGGGTATTTCTCAATGCATGAAGGAGATACATAGACCAATGATGACCAAAATCACGTTGTGGCTGGGTCCTGAATCAAGGTGTTGGACTTCACTATGTATCCCATAAGGATGGGAGTCAAGCCATACATAGTTCTTGAAATACAGTTTAATGTCATGTGGGATGAGAATGTTGGAGATCTTAGTTTAGGGTCATAGAGTTCGAAACATAATGAGGTAGACACCTTGTGTGTTTGTTATAAACCTGATGTGAATAAATACCAGGGTTTTCATACAACATTTAGGTGTTCACACGAGGACTTTTCAGTCAACAGACTAAAAGTGGAATTTGGGTTTAGGCCCAAAGACTTGGGGCGGGATTTGAGGGATGCTCGAATGTTCCTACGTATCCCATAAGGATAGAAATCAATCCATATGTAGTTCTTGAAATACCCTCTATATAGATTTGGTTCATACAAGTGAAAGGTGAAAGGGGACTTTAGTGTAATGATGGTTGGATCCGAGATTAAAGGTTCAGGCATTGCCATGTATTCACATATTCTTTGATGTATGGAATGATTGGAGATCAATGTTAATGATGATTCCGTCTCAGAAGAGGGAGAATGGGGGACTGTATAGTTTAATGTCATATAGAAAGGACGATGGTGCTACACAATTCAATGTCATGTAGCAGGGAAAAATGGGACGTACATAGTTTAACGTCATGTGGGATGAAGGTGAACCAACATAAAGAGATTGGTTCTGGCTTGCTTCACAGATCAACATCGTAAGAGACGGAGGTGAATTGACATGAAGAGATTAGTTTTGGGATTGAACCTCAGGAGGTTGCCTACATACCCAGCCTAGAAGGCAAGGATCGATGTCCGCATTGTTCAATTGATGAATGAATTGATGATCGAGTTGTACTTGAGGACAAACCGAATATGGTGTTGGGACTTACGCGTGGTTAGCGGCCCAAAGAGGGTGTCATGGTGGGATCTTAATCTAAGCTCATGTGATTCATGCTCAGTGTGAGAAACACGAGGTAGCAAAAACCCTAATGATGCACATTTTAATGTCATGTAGGACATATAAAGGACTGTTTCACAATTTAAATTACATGTGTCACAGACATGGGGTGCTTGGTATTTTAATGCCTTGAAACTTGGACAAACAGTTTAACGTCATGTTGGACACATTAAGGGAATTTTTCACAGTTTAAACGTCATGTAGGATGAACATGTATTATTTAACGTCATGTTGGATGACAAAGGGGACACAGTTTAATGTCATGTTGGATGAACAAAGGGCTATGTAGTTTAATGTCCTGTAGCAATGAAAAAAGGGACCATGCTGTTTAAAGTCTTTCAATAAGGACTAAAATAGTTTAAGGTCATATGCATGGACCAGTGCTGCACAGTTTAGCATAATGTAGCTAAGAAAAAAGGGACCATATAGTTTAAAGTCTTGCAGTAAGGACTAAAATAGTTTAAGGACATATGCATCGTCCATGGCTGCACAGTTTAGCGTCATGTAGCTAGGAAAAAGGGACCATGCAGTTCAAAGTCTTGCAGTAAGAACTAAAATAGTTTATGGTCATATTCATGGACCAATGCTGCACAGTTTAGCATCATGTAGCTAGGACAATGGATTCATTTGTGTTACAAAAAAATACTTCTTCAAGAATATTTCATTGGTTGGAGTTGTAATGAGTTCTCTATCTATTGATATTAAAGAATAAGCTCCATTGGAGTAGACCTTATGTATTGAATAAGGTCCTTACCACTTTGGATCAAGATTTGGAGGTTTCTTTCCTGGTATCATTGGAGTTATGAGGACCAATACCAATTCTCCTTGAACTAATTAACGAAGACAAACATTTTTATTGAAAGCTCGTGCTATTGGATTCTGATATACTTCCATGTAGTGCAGGGTAAACAATATTTTTTCATATAATCATTCCAATACATCCAATCGCTTTTGAGATTGTTTATCTATAGATGAATGATCTCAAATGGATACTCTGAGCGAAGGTAATTGAACCTCAATGGGCAAGACTTCTTCTGTTCCATATACTAATGAATATGGAGTTGACCGCGTAGCAGTGCGGGTGGTGGTCTGATAAGCCCATAAAGCATGAAAAAGTTTATCAGGCCATGATTTCTTATCTTTATCGACCATATTTTGTAGTATGTTTGAATGAGTCTTATTGAAGGCCTCTATTTTTCCATTGGTTGCTGCATGATACCAAGATGAATGGTAGGATTTGATGTTGTATTCTTGATACAACTTCCTTACATCAGATGAATAGAAGTTGGTGCCATTGTCTGTCAATATGGTATGAGGGACACCAAATCTGGTAATGATTTTAGACTTGATGAATCTAACAATGATTTTCGAAGTAACCTCTTTGATAGGCATTTCCTCTGACCATTTGGAAAAGAAGTCAGTGGCAGTAAGAGTATACTTAAATTGATTGGATGTAGCCAAAGGGTAAGGTCCTACTACATCCATTCCCCATGTGGAAAATGGACATGAGTATTTAGCTGTATGAAGCAACTCTAGGGGTTGATGAATGAATTTGGCACATACTTAGCAAGAATTACACTTCTTAGTAAAATCAACACAATCTTGCATCATTGAAGGCCAAAAGTATCCAAGTCTTCAGATTTGACCAGAAAGCCTATGTCCAGACTGGTGGGCACCACAAACTCCTTCATTTACTTCTTTCATGATAGCCATTGTCTCTTCACAATCAATACATCTGAAGATAATTCCATCAAAACCTCACTTGTAGAGAATATTTGGTGATCTGGGCTATCATAAAGAGTAAAATTTACCACACGTCACTGGACTTGTTCTTTCCCAACTCTATCAGGTGTGAGTGTTCCATTTTGAAAGTATTACCTGATAGGTGTCATCCATCCTGTAGTATGGACATATGGTTCATAAATGGGACTGATTTCATTGATTTCCTCTATTCTGATTTGAACAAAAGGTGAAACTACATGACGGTGGGCAATAATAATGATTGTTTCGTCCCGGTTTGGATCTTCCAGGGATGTGGCTACATTAGCTAGTGTGTCAGCTTGAGCATTTTGTGATCACGAGACATAAGAAAATGTCGGTTCCGAAGGAAATTATTCCATTAACTCTCTGTCATAATCATACAAAAGGATTAATTCTTCTTCTTCTGATGGCATAGTCCCCATTGACTTGTTTGATTACCAAGTCTGAATCACCTTTAACCATTAAGTGATTCACATGTTCCTAAAGTGCCAATTCCAAGCCTATGATGAGATCTTGATATTCTGCTTCCATATTTGTACCGCCTCCCAATAATAAGAAGGAATAGGGTAGCATTGCCTTTTCTGGGAAAATAAGCACAATTCCTAACCCAACTTTGTTGAATTTAGGATCTTCCAATTTCTTCCATGTTGGACTTCTGGAGGCACCATCAAAGTACATTTCCCATGTTTGAGGATTATCTTGAATAGAGAAGACTTACTCATTAGTAAGTTTAGTATCTAAAGATGTATCTTCTACAGATGGGTGTTCAACAAGTAAATCGGCTATATCTTGGCCCTTTATTGCCTTTTAAGACACATATTGGATATCAAATTGCTGCAAAATAACTGTGCACCTTTCCATACGTCCTGTAAGCATTGGATGACTAAGGATAAATTTGAGTGAGTTATTGCGAGATACCAATTAAACCTCATGATGTTATAGGTAGTTTCTTAATTTCTGAATTGCAAAGATTAATTCTAGGCAACACTTTTGAATACTTGAATATCGAGTTTCTGCCTCAAGCATAGACTGACTAAGATAGTAAAGGATGTTTTCATTCCCAACAACATTCTTTTGGGCAAGGAAGGCAACCAATGATCACTCTAAAGTTGTCACATAGAGGATAAGTGGTCTTACTTCAACATGTGGAATTAATACCAGTGGACTCAAGAGATATTTCTTGAGGATATAAAATGCTTCTAGGAAATCTTCAGTCCATTGGTAGGTGACTCCCTTCTTCAATAAATTGGTAAAGGGTAAACACTTGCCTACCAAATTGGCAATGAAATGCCGAATATAGGCCTAGTGTTCTTGAAGTCCTCTTAATTATCTCTAAATTTGAGGAGGTGAAATACCAAGGATTGATTTTATCTTCTCAAGATCAACTTCAATACCACGATGGAATGCAACAAAGACGAGAAATTTTCCTGAGGTTACCCCGAAAGAACATTTCAAGGGGTTCATCTTCAAATTGTGTTGTCGAAGTTTTTGAAATATGATTTCCATATTGGCCAAGTGATCATAACATTGTCTAGATTTAACCACCAAATCATCCAAATAACATTCATAAAATTTCCCTAAAAATGGTTTGAAGATACGGTGCCTGGCACGTTGATACATTACACCTGCATTCTTCAGGCCAAAGGGCATTACCCGATAGAAAAAAACACCATGAGGGGCTCTGAAAGCTGTAGACTCCTCATCCTTTGGATCCATTTGTATTTGATTGTACCCAGAATGACCATCCATGAAGGAAAGAACTTCATATCCAGATTTTGCATCAATTAAGAGTTATGTGATCGGATGTGGAAAATCATCCTTGGGACAATGCTGATTAAGATCTCTGAAATCAATGAAAACTCTAATTTGTCCATTCTTCTTTTTCACAAGGACAATATTAGCTATCCATTTGGTATATTGAACTTCTCTGATGAAGTTATCTTTGATAAGCTTATCCTCTTCAGCTTCAATTTTGGAGGCATAAGTTGGGTGTGTTCTTCTTACTGCTTGCTTGAATCCTCGATGTTCTTCTGGAAAACCAAAATGATGAGTGCAACATTAGGATCAAGACCTAGAATCTCTATATAATTCCAAGCAAATACATCTCTATTTTCTTTAGAACATAAGTATACATTTCTTTCTCTTCAAGAGTCATGGCCGCACTAATTAAAGTGGGGGCGTGGATCTTCTTTTGTACACAGATTTATTTCTCTGAGTTCATCCACAGTAGTAGAGATACCCTCTTCAAATGCTGAAGGAGCATCCCTGAGATCTTCCTCCCCTTCTTCAATATGTGTTACTTCTTCTGTTTCTACTTTCATAGTAAATGATGAAGTATAATTTTCATGACCAGGTGAGAAGTTAAAATTTTAACATCTTGAAGAAGAGGCTACCATTTCTGACCCTATTGATGATGAAGGGTCTTCCTTGGGTAATAGAGAGGAGATTATGGATTGAGAATCAACATCATTATTTTCCTTTGGATTGCTATAACTTCTTCTGGCCTAGTTTATGAAGTATAGAATTACTGGATTTCAGCGGATGAAATGAAGACATATCCATTTAAGATTTCATCATTTCTTGGTGAATCAACAATTTCTCCCATGCTGTCTGGCTTGGTTTCCATAATTGAAATTATGGAAATTTCCATAAGAGTATTTAGATTTGGGTATATCCTGTTAATTTGACTGATAGGAAACACATAATATGTACTCACATGTATGAATGAGTTTACTAGAATATTTTCCAAACCATGTGGAGCATTAATTTTGGTAACCTCCTTTGTCGTGGAGTTCTCCTTTCCCTCCATGAGATAGAATTCTGCCTCAATGTATTGTGATTCACATGTTTTGAATGGGGCTTTATCACCGTACAATGTCCCAACTTGATCATTGAAACAATATTTGATACACTGATGGTATGACGAATGTACGACCGCATGTTGATGTAACCGAGGTCTTCCAAGAAAAATGTTGAAGGCTGTGTCATGAAAAACAACCATGAAATCTATATTGGATACAAGGTCTCCAAACTGAGTTCTAAGTGTAATCTCACCCAGTGGTTCTTGTTCATTTTTTATCATATCCTTACAGCATCAAAGTATAAAGAGATAAATCAGATTCGGTGAGGCCCAATCAACAAAGTGTACGAATAGGAATGAGATTGACTCCTGAGCCATTATCAATGAAAGCTCATCGGATATCTACATCATTGACCTTTCCAGATAAATACAAAGGTCTGATATGTCCATGTACAACATCATCTTCATCTTTATCTGTAAAAGATATCACTTCATGGCATTCTGCTGGATCATTCTCTATATGGAAGACTTCAGTCGTAGTAATTTCAGTTTCAAATTCATGAGGACTTGATAAAGCCTCAATAATTGCCTCCCGAAGATCCTGTGATACATTCAAGGCATCCAGAATTGATAACTTGGTTGGTACTTGGGCCAAATGTTTCAAGACATCATTCTTTTGATCCAAGGTCTACGTTTCCCTACAGAAACATGTGGTTTCGCAGGTTCCTTAGAAGTTGATGCTTTAGAAGTAGATGCATCCTATATTGGGGTAGGAGTTGGAAATACTCCTGGCTTTTGTAGATTAGACCGAATAGGTCTATTTATTTGCTTAGAGGAAGAAGGTTTAACCTCTAACCGGTCTTCAAAAATAACTGTGCCCGAACCAAATCTTCCATGTGTGTAAGAGCTTTCATATTCCTGTTGATCTTGTTGAAGGGCCTTGCCACGAGTTTTGGCCACATATACAATACTAGCAGGGGTAAGATTGATATAGTTACTTCTGGAATATCCATGTCTTCTCCTGTATCCTAGACCACTGTCTCTTCCTCTAATTCATTTCTTTGATAAAAGGAACTCAGGCTCATCAAGATGGAAACTGTGGTTGGCATAAGGATCTATTAAATTAATCATGTTAACATAACCAAAGATCAATTCTTCATCTGATGAAGATTTTTCCTGATTAATCAATTTAGTCCACGCCATTTGGTGGGGTGGTGTCCGTACTTTTGAAGTAGATGGCATAAAATTTTCCAGAGTCAAAGATAATTTAGGCTTTGACACGAACTCGTATTCTTCTGACTATTATTATTTTTTGAATTATGACGCCTCTTTGAAGATTTTCCTTCTGATGAAGGGGGTTTTCTGTGGAATTCATAGGAGAAGACACAATTTGTTAATTCAATTGTGTTCGTAAAATTGCCTGAGTTAGGTTGATCGTTTTCCTGACCATCCAAACATTATATGTCTGTGCATTTTTACTTTTGACTTCATGCCACTCGCCTTCCTCCTCTGGATCAGTAGTAGTAACACATGCTACCTGGGATGAAGAACTTTTCAGTTTTACCTGTCTAGAGTCCACCATCATTTTCAAGAGGTTTTTAAAGACAAAACAATCCTGAATGGGATGCCCCAGCATCTGATGAAATGGTCAATAGTTGGGGGGGGGGGGGTCATCATCTTTTTCCTTGTTCGGCCTTTTAGGCCTTAGAAACTGAACCGGATTATTTTCCAGAGCCGAGATAAAGAATCCAGGAACTTGTTCATTCTAGAAAGAATAAACATTGTTCTGAAAATCTTCAAACTGTTTCTGCCTTTGATCTCTTTGATCATATTGACGAGGTGGCCACTGTTGTTGATGCTCAGGAGGTTGAGCCCTTCTATATGATGAAGGTTTTGAAGTGGAAGCAGGTATAGGTGTTTGTTTAAGCATAACTATAGTAGTATCTACTTTCCCTATTCTCCTTCCTAGAACTGATGGAATTACATGAGTTTTAGCCTTAGTGTTCGTAAGAGAATTTTCAATCTACTGAGCGATTAAAGTAACGTCTCGAAACCCTACTGTATATTTCATAGGGATCAATGGTGTTTGTAATTCATCATGAAAATTTTCCACACATATTGGAAACAATTATTCTTGATAGAGTGATAAAATTAATGAATATGTTAATCCCTTCCAGCGAGCAATGAAATCTGAAACTCTTCCATTTTCACCTTTCTTACAATTTTTAAGATAAAAAACTGTCATCTTTGGCAATGTTGAGCTGAATTGAAGAAGGAATTTTTGACGAAGATCTTCCCACACAGTAATTGACCAGGATTGAAAGCTTGTATACTAGAAAAAAGCAGGTCCTTGTAATGACTGTACAAAACTCCTGATCTTAACTGCTTCTTGTTGTTGAGGAGTTCCCATCATAGGATCACAACGAGAAACAAAATGTGTTAAGTGTTTTTCTGGATCTCCCAAACCATTAAAAATTGGGAATTTGGTACTTGCAAAATTTAATGGGGGAGGAATTTCATCCACCCATTTAGGGTAAGCTCTCTTATTCGGTTGAACTGGTGCACTTTTTCCTTCCATAGCTTCGAACCAAGATGTTAATGACTCAGTGATAGTCATTAATTTTTGAGAAACATCTGGTTGAGCTTGGAACTGTGTAGGTGCAAGAACTAGAGTTTGGATGGGTGTGGCGACAGGTACAATCACTGATGGTAGTATAGCCGGTTTCTACCACATACGACCCATAGTATTAGACCTATGAGGGTGAACTTGTAAAGGGGCGTATGCTTGATCCATCCTAGTAGCTGCAACGAATTCCCTTGATTGACTAACTCCAGCATGCTTAGGAGGAAGACTACATTGAATTAGTTCTGCATTTAATCTCCTTAATTCCTTCATTTATTCCTCTTACTATGCGAACCTTTCCTCTAATGAGAGTGATTGGCCTTCTCCAGATGTAGGGTGGAACGTAGCCTGACTTTTTTCCTTTCCCCTTATTGGATGCCTTTAGGAGAGGAGGAAGTTGGTTATTTTAGGAATACCTAAATTTTGGGTAAGACTTTGATTTCAGGTATGCACACCTTCTTCATTTGTTTCAGTGCGTACATCCTCTTGAACAAGAAATTCTTCATATGATTCCTCTGAGTGAGCCTCGTGTTATAGGGGATCAGTGACAATGGCATTGATGACATTAATCGATGCATAACATATTGAAACACTTCTATCAGTGCTTCTGTGATACTGTCTTCTTCTATTTCCTTCATGAGACATTGCCTTTTGTTTGGTTAATCCCTTAGGAACATCTTGATGAACCGTAATTTGGAGGGATTATCCTGATAATTCAGCTCTGCGTTCCTCCTGTGGCTTCTTCCCTAATCAAGAGAAGACTGACTATCTCTAAGGAAGAGATTGAGAATTTGAAAAAGTCCCTAGTTCGGTGGACTGTGGCTGTTCCTGCTGTTCCTTCTCAACTCCTCTAATCCTATCTATTGATCCCAAGGGTTGGATTAAAAGAGTCCCCAGTCTGGCAAGATGAGGTGGCTCTTGAGCTGCTACATCTGAGACTTTCTTAAAAGGTCTCCTGATTTTGCGGACTTTAGTCCAGAAATTGGCTGGATGGATCATTCGACATCCACTCAAATCACCTGGCTCAGATGACCGTTGGATTATTTCTGACACTTCTATCACTTGATGATATGCACGGTCTAAATGAGAATCATGTTCGAAAGTATCATTTGCTTGAAGCAAGAGTAATTCTACAACTTGTTCTTTATATGCCTGATTTTGGGAAGAACTAGTTGAGGCCTGTTCTTGAGAAAGCATCTGATTACACACAAAACCAGTTGGATATGGCCGACCATGGGCAATAACATTGCATGAGACCACTTTTGGAGGGCTTTGTTGACTAGAGATTACAGTGAAATGCAGTGCTCTATGAACACCCCATCCCCTGATATGAATACCAGATGGGGCATTTGTAATTAACTAGAACAACCTTTTTAACGCACCAAGGCATGAATGCTGAAGGGATCTCTGCTGCTTTTCAACCTTTGGATGTCGAGAAGCTAAGAGAGATGCCAAGTTAATTTGATGCTGAAACCCTTCTATTATCTTGACATGATTTTTATATTAATCATAAGATAATATTTTATCTTTTTAGTGACAAAGAGTTTTCCATATATTGAGACGAATATCGTGAATACAATCTTCTGTCAAACTTTATGGATTGTCATACTGAGAGTCAACCAAAGGCCAAAACATTTCTGGTACTTCACCTTTCTATAGTTTTTTTCTCATATTCAGAACTTCCTCCTTATTATTCGATGAATATTATTCTACCTGATTAGACCAAAGTTGGTGCTTCTTTGTTTCTTTATCAGATTCAACAAGATTATTAGAGAATTAATTTATCAAATTAGAAGATGAATGACCCAGGGGTGGTTCGGAGAATGACCTACATCCCGGGATATCTTCTGATTGAGAATGTATTTCACCTGCTAATAGTAAGGCATCAGACATGACTGGCTTTGCATTTTCAAGCGTCTCAAGATAAGAATGATTTCTCATTACTGTATTTTCCCTTGAAGAATTTTCCAGGCAATGCGAATTACTACTACGGAGAGGAATTTCATAGATAAATTCATCATCATGGGGAGGGCCACCATGGTGGGTTACATCAAAATATGAAACCTCTTGCTCCTTGGTCTTCTGGTCACGCAGAGGGTTACTGTGGCTCTCATATGAAGATGATACTTTGAGATCAATCAAAATGTCATGAAGCAAGCCTTAATGAGGAAATTTTTGGTGAAGACCTTTGGATTTTGTGTTACTTATGGAATCTGGAAATGAGAGGGTAGAATATTAAGCTTCAACAGACAATTTTCTGAGTGCCTCAAGAACTACAACATGAAGCAAGGTATTTTTGAAGATTGGCTCTTGATTTCTCGACTGTGCTAGATGGTTCTTTTTCTTAGATGCCTTCTTACTCACTTTGGAAACCACTTTTTGATGAAAGTGGTTATTATGGGAAGGTATATGTTTCTTCTCAGGAGAAATGGTCAGGTTAGGCTGATTGTCTCGATTCAAATTGGGTGTATGGGCCCGTCTGGATTGTCCGTATGATGTGGGGGAGTATGCCCCACAACCCTCCTATAATGGAACATAGGTGTGTATCTTCTCCAGAGTGATATTTTGATGAGTCACTCCACTGATAAGGATAACTCTATGATTCTTTCCCTGTGATACTGCTGAAGTTGTTATAATATTCTTACAGGCATCCAGAATATGGGTAGAGATTTTCTTCTGCTCTTTCACCATTGTCAGAAAGTGCTTGGTGACTTCGAATGCCAAAACAGGAATATAAATCCATTTCATTTCTAGAGTAGGTGTATTTTCCTGCTCATGTCATCCTTTTCCTGTCAAAGAATTCTGACAGTACTTATACATAGGGGCAGAGAGTTGAGTCTGCTCCAAATTTGTCGTCAGAGCTTTTCGACTAACTTCTCCGGGTGCTACCAAACGAGACTATTGGAAGACTTGATGAAAATTGGAATGTGTATGTGCCTACTGGATATTCCCCTTCAAGTATGGTTGAAAAATTTCCTTCAATACTGGAAGATGAGATTGCTGACAGAATTGGTGATTGTAAGTAGGTGTATGTTCCTGTTTACAGGTGGTCACCATATTTGGTTGGCAAGCTCCTTTGGATGCAGTCAAAAAAGCATGCTGACTAGATGATTAATTATAAACAGGTGTGTGTTCCTACCTATAGTACTCTGTCAAAATTTCCTGACGGGATTGGTGGGTTGCTTCTAGATGAGTCTGCTGGACACCAGGATTAGAACGGACATGTGTGTGTTCCCGCTCGTTGCTTGCCATCAAGTTAGGTTGATGGAATTTTCGGAGGGGGAAGAGGTAAGAACCTGCTCCCTATTGGACGAATTTTTCCTCTGGAGGTCCTTCTTATGTGCCCAGGTTTGAGGAACCTAAGCTGAACCCCTAAAGGCGATACCCTCAGCATGTTGAGGGTGCACTACCGCATGAGTATGGTGGCGATTATTGATGGGAGCCCTAAGGAAGGGCTCCTATATTCTTGAACTGAGGCCTTGAGTGACCTCTTCATTCACCTCCCCATAATACGGGAGGGACTGGTTATTTTGTTTCAGTGATAATGACTCAAAACGGTTGGAGACGGTGGTTAGCACCTTCTACTTCTTGATGACTGGTCACCACTGTCCGGACATCCAAGGTGAATTATTAACCTGGAGGGCTTGTCCTGCGGCCTCCAGAGTCAGGATGGTACCATGTTGATGGTATTCCCTCACCAATGCATTCGAGACCCAACGTTGAAGATGCTGAGTAGGTGATTTCATCCTAAGAGTGGACAAGGATCCAGCAGGAGTAGTGGCCAAATCATTCACAGGTGTGAACTTTAAAGAATCCATTCTGTGTTGCAGAGAAATCTTGAAAAAGAGTGCATGTTTGATATAACAAACATAATCAAGATAAGTCTTTACAGACTACATATTTTGGATGAGAATTTATGTTATTAACTGCTTTGTTGGCCCTCATATTGAGTAAAATAGGGGCCTAACAAATAAGTAAAACATCATTTTAACTTGGTTAAGGATTCATGTCAGGTTCACCATTTTTTGTTTCTTCTGGAAATGGGGATGAACTTGTTTGTTTAAAGTTAAAACTTTCCAATTGGTTTCTAACATGTTTATTTGTAAAACCGGAAACATCCAATGATTCTATATCCATTTGGACCTACTTTCCAAAGGTATGTGCTCATTAGTTGTGGACTGATGAGGCTTAAGAATTTTCATTGGTTGAGAGGATGGGAGCTCAGACTCATCACACATTTTTTGGGGGAATTATTGTCTACTCCAGGACTCTCTTATAGATTTAAGTTATGTTCACAAATCCTTATTAATTTACCAATCATGAAAATGAGTTTTTTCTTTAGACTTTCCAATCAATGATTAATATGTATGGGATTTAGATAATCTCTTATATGTATTTGAGGTTCTTCATCGATGGAGAATCATCTGTATGTATTAGAGATCCTTAGTCAATGGTATCCTTCAATACATTATAATGAAATATCTTGGTCATTATGATAACCATACTGGTTTTAAATCCACTCAGTGTGGCACTTGAAGTTAATTGTCATTCAGAAAGACATGGATTATTTCAGATTTGGGATCTTACCCGCAGATGGGCTACCTATGTATCCTTGTTAAAGAAGGAATCAGAACCCACGTAGTTCGATAGGAAGGATACAGTTTAACATCATATGGGATGGAAAATAATAAATTAAGGATGGGCTTGAACCTTAAAAAGGATTATTACGTACTCTACTTTTAAGGCATATATCAAAGTCCACATAGTTCTAGTGAAGAAGTATGAGGTTTATGCATGATTAATGGACCAAAGAGAGATGTAGTAATTACTTTTACACTCTAAGCCCACGTGAATCATGCTCAGTGTGAGAAACAAGAGGTGTCAGTTAATATGATGATTGTGCCATGAAATATGCAATCATAAGAAATGATGTGGGGATTACGTATGTATAATGGACCGAGTAAATGAAGATTAGGACTTAGTTTAGGAAATAAGCCTAGGAGAAGAGTCCATAAATGTATTTGTGATTTATAGAGATTTTGAATTTTAACTTGGGACTTACTCCTGAAAAGGAATCCCAAATTAATAGGGACTTATGATTGGGTTTTATTACTGAGAAGAAAGCCCAAATCAAAAGAAAATAAGGTTGGGGCTTACTCCTAAGAAGGAGGCCCAGATTAAAGAAAATTAAGACTGGGGCTTACTCCTAAGAAGGATGCCCATATTAAGAGGACTTGTATTTTGGAGATTACTCCTGAGAAAAAGGCCCAAAGTTAAAGGGACTTATGATTGGGTCTTACTCCTGAGAAGGATTCCCATATCAAATATTCTCTCATCTTAATGGATGGGGTTGAATGAAGGTAACCACTAACTGTAGTGAAATAAAGTTATATAAATCACAAGGTTTTGGGAGATACTCCACAGAACTCTTTTCAGATAAGGAAGACAACAAAGAAACCATGCCATAAGTGGCTCAGAAGAGGGTTTTTAAGGCAAGATCTTGAAGAGGAAAGGTGTATTTGATGAAAAGAGGTGAATAGACAGGAGGGCACCCAAAAAGAGGCAGGTGCGCAAGTCCTATTTGGGTGTGCAAGTCCTAGTCACGCAAGTATACTTGAGCGAAATGAGTTCACTTCGGCGACGTAGAACCTGTAGGGTAATATTTGGGATAAAGTTAGCTCAAGCCCTTAGTATTATCCCTAGATTCTCCCAAAATGTTGGGGCACAAGTTTTCATGAGAGGATAAGGCGGCGTGCAAGTTTCTTCATTTACATTAGGGCTAGACACATCGGTGGACAAGTATTGATGAGTTCTAATACTAAGGCCTTATTTTTCCTCTTTAGAGCTTCCAATATAGGTAAAGAATTACCTTAGAAGTGTTCAGAAGACTTCATAGAGAGACTTGGGTGACCAGAGCTTGAATCTGAGTTTTGGTTTTTTTTCCATCCTTCAAATGGGGGCCCACATGGGGTATTTATAGGCCGCCTGAGGTTTGGGTTAAATTTTACTTAGGGCGCACAAGTGACCTGCACGCCTAATGTCTGGCGCGCAAGTAGCTTGCGCGCCCAAGGCATGCACGCATGTATACATGCGCGCCTTAATGACTTTCCAATATTTGATGAATCTTCCTTCTTATTAGCTTGAGGTACTCTCCTTATTCAATCTTTGGACTCTTTGATGGAACAGAGCATCAAAAATTACATCATTATGAAAGTGGCTATTGATATTTCATGTCATTATTAGACTAGTAGAATATCCATGTGAGTAAGTAAATGGCATTATTTTGATTTATATTTGTCATATTATAATGAATTTTATGTTGAAAAGGATTTTTTTAGATCTATAAATTTCCTTAAATGTTTATGCTTATTTATGAAGGTTTCTGATATATTTTTATCCTTACAGAGCATCTGAGCTCACCGCTTTCTATGTTTTATTTTTCTCAGGATTCGAAGAAGGGTATTGTGATTGAGATGCGGGGTTAAACTAAGAAAATAATGGCATTCATAAAATATTATTTATGTTGTTTTGTATGTTATAAAGTGTAATCTAACATTCATGTGGGAATTGATTCCTTGTAATAATGCCAATGTATTAAAATAATGCATCGGCTCTGGGTAACTGGGGTCGAGGTGTTCCAATGATGGCTAGTTTTACACTTTGGTTCATGAGGCTTTGTCTACGGGTTCCAAATTAAGGATGCACTAGCCTACAAATGAATTTGTTTTCATGGGATAGAAAATACCATCCAGGACCACAAACAATTCTTCATTCATGGGTGATGGTAGTTTTTGGGTGGTGGGGATCACCGTCTGACCCCACAAAAGACATTATTTCATTTTTCCTTGCATAAGGTCACTAGTATATGCTGTGAATGATTTTGTTCATGGGATTCCAAGAGGAGAGGAGGCCTACTTAGAGAATTTGGCTATTTGGACCCTAAATTGCATTGAAACATTGCCTCCTTCAACATTTTATTCAACAAAATTCATGGATTTAGGTTCATTTTTTCCATTTACCAAATTCATGGAATCCTTTTATCCTTGTATGTGTAGTTTTTTAGGACCCAAGAAATAAACACATTGAAATGGGATCTGATAGGGATGAGGAGGAATTATCAATGAATAAATCGGTCATATTTTGAACCGGTTCACGACATGTTTGTAGACCCATGATATGGGCCACATCTAAATATAGGGGGAACTAACTAATTTTTCTTTTACCGAGTCATCTGTATGAACTGAGCTCTTTGTAATACACCTCATGTGTATGGATCTTTTGTAGTGTTCTCTTTTGCAGAATGAGTTTCCACAAACTCGAATCCATCACCCCTAAATGGTAATTCCTCTCTCCAAATAGAAATATGTTCATCCACATGGTTTCTTCTTGGACTGAGTGCTCCATGGACCAAGTGTCGATCACCATTCACCGCACGAACCAAATATCTCGTAATCTAAATTTATCATAGACTAATCTCCTCAAAGACTATGTGGCTCAAAAAAATATTCCTGGTGTGTGAAGTAGCATACAGGTTTTTTGACTTTTTTATGAACAGTTTAATGAATCTCAAATAAATTCCCTAATCTTATCATATAGATATAATGGATCTAGCTTCCATTTCAATGAATAATACTAAGATATGAACTCCCACAGATGATAATATAGAAGACAATCTTCTACATCACATCATCTCTCAATAGGGTATTTTGAAGAGCATCTTTTCACTAGATCATTTTCATTACCCACTATCTAACAAATTACTTCTATACATATTTGGACTTCAAGATGACACTCCCATCCCAGTAGTTTATCAGAATCATCCATATACTTGGATCAAGGAATCCTTGGATCAGGTTCAAGTGAAAAAAATTTCTACAAGGAATATTATTTATGAATTAGATTAAGAGAGGGAATCTATTATATATGGATTCATGTGGACTTAGATAAACCTACATAATGATTATATAACTTTTTATTATTCAATTCAAGATGACCTATCCATTATTAATCTCTCATGAGATAATCATAGCTGGGGATAGAGTTATAAATAATATTTATGGTCTATATAAAGCTTTTTTGATGAATGGGATTGGGAATTCTAGGTTCCCAAGAACTGTATGGGATTTTTAGAATGATTGGAGTTTTGTCATCCTATACTAGGAATCATAGATTTATTAGTTTTCAGTATAATCACCAACCGAGATCTTAAGCGAATTAATTAGTCATTGGTGTTTGATCACCAACACCTTTCATTTAATACAGAGAAATGTAAGGGTCAAGATTTGGGATAATTATAAATTTGAAGGCATTCCCATACATTGAAACATTAATGAATAATTTCTTTGTACAGTAAATTATTGGGAAGATATTGAACAAGTCACTCCATTAGCTAGAGATTTACTGATTGCGATAGAGAAAGTATTAGACCATAATCTTAATTCCCAATCACTCATTCCATCCAGAGACCGAATAAATCTATTTTTTCAGGATATTAGTCCAAGGATGAATGTTCAATGTAACACCCCATGATTTTCTAAATTATTCTTTTTTCCGAATTAATTTTAGTTTGTTGATATTCTTCATTTCACGCAACACTGAAAATATTTTATTTTATATTAAAGCACAATGTTTGGCCTGAGTTATACAAAACAACAAGTTTATCATGCACTACACACAACACAAATTTTTTATTTCTCTACATGGAACACTAAGGTTAGCTTGTGTTACATGCAATAATTAGTTTCCTTGATGGCTTGCATAACACGCATGACCGAGTTTTTCCAAATAATAATATATTATTAAAATATTATTATTTAATATAATAAGACATAACATAGAAATTAAATTAGCTATAATGAATAGTATTATCTAATTTTTGAAAATATATGGTTTACACAAATATAATATGAAATCATAGGTTACCAATTAATTAGAAATGAATAGAAAAATTGATTGAATATAAAGAAAAATATTTATATTTGTATAGGAATAAAGTTATTTTACCATATTAATTTAAATTAATTACCATTAGTGAGTGAGATTAATGTAATATATATTTTATATATTCAATAAAATATTATTAATATTTATCCAATATATTTTAGAGACACAAGATAAGAACAAACCCAGTTTTATACTTAAAAACCTATATTTTTATTAAGGCATTTTTACCGACTTATAATGGAGAACTCATTTAAAATAAATATTTTGGAAGTTTTATATATTTAATATGTCAAATATTAACTTCATATTTGAAAAAAACATAAAAATTATGCTAGGATAATTTTTTTGTATTTTTATGCATGTTTTCATTTTTTAAAATATTGAATTTTAATTCAAAACTGATATTTCATCTAATTTATTTATAAGGTTAAATTATATTTTAAATTAGTTTCAAAGTTTAGTTAGATAATATTTTTTTTAAATAAATCCAATTTAGGTCACTGGAACCAATTTTAAATTGAAATTGGATATAGACATTTAGAAAATGTTTGATCATTTTTACTTTAAGAACTCAAGTGTCATCCCGTCAGCGAGATTAATTTTTAAATGATTTCTACCAATTATATGGTTTGAATTTGGAAATATTTATTCAATATTTGGAATTAGAATAATTTATAATTTATAATAAGTTTAAACTAATTTTTAATGAAAATTATTAGTGAATGGAATTAAAATTAATTACATCAATTAATGTAAAATTAAGCTTAAATAAGGACTAAACCTTAAATTTAAGACTCACAACCACCTAGAAACTTTTCCAAGAACCATTTATGGCCATATTTTTACCCGATAAACCATTTTATCTAATTTATTCTTTTATTGGATCCAATTGACATGTAAAAAATGTGCATGTAATTCCTTTGTCAAAATTTTACAAGAGTGTCACTCCTCCTCCACTATAAAAAGACCGCCTCTCCTTCAACATCCTCACACCTCTTAAGACCCCTGGATCACCAAAAATATACTAAAATAATCCCCCAAAATCCCTCCCTTACTCTTAGAGTACTACCCTTTGAAATACATAAATCCAAGGAAGCCTTTTTTACATAAACCAAAAGGAGTTACCCGTTTAAGAGGTAATTTCTTCTCTCAAGATCCTTTATTTTATTTTTTATCAACCCCTCCAATATCTTTATTACATTATTTTATAAAAAAATTATATTAAATATAATATTATGTTTTTATTCTCAGGTTTATAACTAAAATTACAAAAAAATCAATCTAATTGGTAACAAACTTACTGTTTATGTGTATGGTGAACTACCGCCTCACAAAACGATGATTATTCGTTTTTCCTTGCCACCTATCATGGTGGAAATTATGATGGAAAAAAATATTTATATTTGTTATATATTATATTTATTATGTATATAATCTTTTGTAATCCTTTTACAACACTTATCTTTATACATTCCATTTTGTTTAAATATGATAATTGTTTTGAGAGAGTGTGGAATACCACCCCCTCAATGTGATGTGATTCACTCACACACTACCTGGAATGTTTTAAAGATGGGTTTAGTGAATATATATTATATATATTATGTAATAAGTCTAATTTAATAATTATATATATATACATATATATATACATAGTCATTTACCTTCTTTCTTTCAACACGACAATAAATTCAGAAACAATATTCACGCATATGTAGGACTTACCATCTCCATGGGAAATGTATTCCACTTCAAACGTCTATATTATATATTTAACAACCCCTAATGGTAAATGGTTAAATTACTAAATGATATGAATCATTTCAACAAGGTGTACCTTTCTTTTCAAAAGCTTACCAGGTTAGAAATTCACAATTAAGCGTTCTTTTCTTGGAGTAGTGATCAAGATCAGTGACCTTCTAGGAAGTTTCCTAGGGTGTGTTTGAGTAAGGACAAAAAACATGAGATATAATATGTACGGGCCTATGGGGCCATTCACCAGTCAAATGACCCATTTCTCAATGCGGGTGGGCCCTAGGGTGAGGCCCACATGTTTGTCGAGCAATAGGTGGTACTTGGCGGGACAGGACCTGATGACCATGTTAGGGCGGGGTGTATTTTCTATCAGTGGGGCCTCGTTATTACATTTGGTATCAGAGGAGGAACCCAACCTTAAGTGCAGTGCACTTTCAAAGCTGTGATGTAGGGTCCACAACAAGGACGTTGTGCTCTAAAGGGGCTGGGGGTGAATGTAACACCCTGGAATGATAAAATTTTAAATGAATAAATGATATGACTCAATTCAACAAGGTGAACATTTATTTTTGGGAGCCTACCAGGTAAGAACACCACAATTAAGCATAATTGACTTGGAGTAGTGATCATGATGAGTGGAATTCTTGGATGTTTTCCAGGGTGCTTGTGAGTGAGGAAAATCACACTAGAAAAAACATGTGTTGTCGTGTGGGGACAATAATTATTCAGATGACCCATTAAGGAACGTAGGTGGGCCCCAAGGTGGGGGCCATGTGTCTGCGGGGCAACTGGTGGTACCTGGTAGGTCAAGACCTAATAACCATGTTAGGGAGCGGTGTCTTTTCTATCAGTAGGGCCAAATTGTTAAATTTAATGTATTGAATTAAATTTTCATCTCATTTATTTTAATAAATTAATTGGGAAAATACCAAGACCATGTGTAGAGACAACTCAAGATTTTGAGGCCCGGTGTGACAAGAATGAATCTTTGAATAAAGTTCAGTTTTAAAATTAAAGGCACTCTATGGATAAATTTTAACTTTAAAAACTTATAAATGGGTTCCCATATCAAAAATATGTGGGAAACATTGCGTCTAGAACGAGGACATTACATTATATAGGGCCTAAACTCATCCAGTGCAGGTAGCAGGTAAAAGTTAATTTTTTTATGTGGAAATCATTATAATATTCAATAAGAATAATTTAATTTGGTGTTGCGAAGTGGTGGGACTTTGTTTTATTTTTATTAAACCTATAAGCAAGGGTCCATGGTTACAATTCACAACCCTATAATTCCCGGAGATCTCTTGAGAGAAGCCTGATGTTTTTCTTCTCAATGGAGAACAATGAAAAAGAAGTAGATTGGGGTCATTCTTCAATGGATCTTCAACAAGAACAAATATGTGGCAGTGAACGATCCAATCCCCGGTAGGGGTTTTATTTCTATGTGATTTCTCTTTCCCCATTCGTTCTTTCTAAATGAAGAATGAGGATCAACCCATTAATAGGTTGATCTGCGGGTCGATTTTTCATGAAGGATGAGAGTTATATGGTTGGGATTTGATGGGAATTAGATCTTTGTGACTATTATTTTCATTCCTCATGAATCTGCTAATAATAATGAACTAATTCCAATAAGAATGAAGGCTTGGATCATTCTTCATGTGTTATTATGCTTCTCTTTTTCCCCATTCTTCACGTTCTTCAAGATCTTGAGAGAGAGCAGTTGTTGCACCTTCAATTCGTAGCTCAATAACCTAGAAACTATAATATGATTCCCAAATGATTCTATGGATGTGACATGATAGGAACAACGTGAGACGATGCCACCGGCAGAGAAACTAGTCATGGAAGAGGCACTAGCCCGGTAGTGCAGCCTGGCTAGGCGGACGAACACTAACATGGTATTCATTTCCCATGACGATCCATTGTCCAACAGGACCACGACAGGGGGAAACCCGCTGCAAGGGTCCATAGGTGGCGGCAACAGAGATCACTGTATCAACGGATAGTGGAGGGAAGTAGCCTGCAGCGGTGTGGCCATGGGGGGTGACGAGAGCTGTGGAAAGGGCCCGCCACGATAGTGCGGACTGGCGATGCAGAAAGACAACATGTCATCTGGTTATCATGCAGTATCACGGACCACATGTGGGAGGAGAGGTCGGATCATCGTCCAACCACATTGGTAAGGCGGTACATTGTATCTGTCGCGTCTCGGTGGACCAAATTGGCTCGCATCCGGCGGGATAGGCTGGAGTGAGCGGGTCGGGACCGTAGTGGGCTAGCATAGAAGAACAAGCCTAGCTCAGTGGGTTGGGTTAGAAATGGTGGGTCAGGTTGGTGGACCTTAGGTCATGTCAGACCAGACCCGATGGATCGATTCGGTGGACATTAGGTCAGGTCCGACTAGACCCAGACCAAGCCTGCCCCTTTTCACAAAAAGATCCATAACTTCCAAACCATATGTCTATTTGATGAGCTATTTGTAGTGTTGGGACTCTCACAACGAGGCATTGATTTTAAGATACTATAATCAGGTTTTGTGGAAATCAAATTATTATCATTGTCTTGTGGATTAGGTGCTCCTGGATCAATATGCTTAGAGTAGAATCATGTGGGTGGCTGTGATGCGGAGACTATCCGACTTCAAGACTATTTGAATTGAAGACTATGTCAATTGACGACTATGTGACCCTAATAATATGTGACGATTCGATATTGAGTGTCTCACCAAGAATAAGTGTCTCATCGATACTTGGTGTTTTATAGACTACATCCGATAATAATGCCTTTTGGGTCATAGATTTATACATGTGTTTGCTGACAATACTTCATGTGTAATTTTCTTTTATGGTCTTTCCTTTTTTTCTTTTGGGGTGTCTTTCTAAGTACTATTTTACTCACCACTGCAAAAGATTTTCCCACACATTATGTGTCTTGAGAATAAAACTGAAGTTTCAACCGAGTCTCAGGTGTTCCTGGACCAAGTGGTTACTAGTGAGATCAGGCAGATGAGTTTTACTCCTATGGCTTCAGGCAACTTCTGTTCACTTACCCTTCAGGTAGGTTTTTCTACTGATGAGTTTCTATCAACTTGTGTAATTTCTTTTTTTCATATTTTCTTTTGTTAGGCTTGTATACTTTCTCCCTTTGTTTTTAGTTTTGTAATGTTACTATTAGTGGTTTTCTTTGTGGAATGCATGTTTCCTTAGTTTTTTACATTTCATCATACATTTCATGCATGCATAAAGGTACATAGGAAATTCCTCCTAGGTCTGTGATATGCCTCTCAGTGGTAGTAACCATCCAATGTCCTATTGGAGGTGGACTTGGGGAGTCACAAAATGGACCCCTCTAGGAAAAGTTGTGACTTAGTGGTATCAGAGTGGTTTAATTCTACATTGGGACCAGGATTCTGTGATATTGGTTTGGGGAAACAGTGTTAAGTGTTTTGAGTTTGTATTTTAGGACATGGACTCCAGCGTTAGTGTGGTGGTTGATGTATTCATACACCAAGATTCTGGACACATACTTTCTTAATAAATACATGAAAACAATAGTTGTAGAGAAATAAATGGTACTTGCATCATATAGGATTTTTGAGTGTGTCTTCATGTATTTTTGAGTCACCTAACTAGGTATGTTCTATTGAGGGTGGTTCATCTTGATCTGTTTTAGGATTCCTCCCTATATAAATCCATCCAGGATTCAATTGTGTAACTAATAGGATGGTTTCCTATAACTGACACATTGTTATAGGTACCAATTCCATAGATATCCTCACCGGGTGGTTTACCAGCGGTACCACCACCTATCGATCAACAGTTGATACCAATACTACTGGTAGAAGATGAAACCAGGCTCAGTACATTACATGAGTTCCATAGGTAGAGAACTCCTAGGTTTAGGGGTGATATTGACACCCAGGTAGCTGAGGATTGGCTGTAGGTAGTCATTTGTTTCTTCCACCTTGTGAGGACACCGATCGAATAGATGACATTCATATTTGTGAGCCTTCATTAAGGATTTTTGGTACGATGGTGGATCTTGGTGATCCAGTCAAATGATGAGATGAAACTCTCATGGAAAGACCTTGAGAGACTCTTAAAAGAGGAGATCCTACCAGCCATGTTATGATCAGTACATATATATAAGCTTCTGCACCTGCATTAGGGAAGCCAGATGGTGGCAGAGTACTCGTTGAGATTCGCAGACATATCTCATTACTCCACAAACATGGTGAAAGACATGTTCTTCAGGGATCAGACCTTCAAGTAGAGGATATGCTGGGAGATCAGGGTGTTTATTATATCCCTTATTAGACCAAATTAGACTAGGGTACTAGAATGAGATCTCCTTGTAGATATATTTATGGAGGAGCAGGCACTAGCGGTGGGAGATACCAGCAAACACCAGATAACTGAATATTTGACAGTGGGTAGTCGAAAATAGATATAGGGAAACAAGAGTGTAAATCAATCTATAGTATGACCCCAGTAAATAGGGTCATAATTATGAGGATACTAGGGTTGAGGGAGTCAGATGAAGGATAGGATATACAACACATTCCACGATTAGGGACACTTGGCTCAGGACTGAGTGACTCACCACACAGATGATAAGAAGATGGTCAAGGGACAACTTAAGCAAAGGAAGAGGTTTAAGAAGGGTAGTCCGTAGGGTGGGGGATGAGGTAGGGGAGTGGGAAGAGTTTTAGGCATTGATCTGAGGTTCAAGGTACCACCACCACCACCCCCAGGTGGTCCACCACAGGCTCTAAGAGCTGGTGGATAGAGTGGGCCTAGATTTAGGCAATAAAGGATTATGATCTTGATACTCCCAAGATGATTGGAGGTATGATATGAGACTTATCCTCTTTAGATGTAGTTATTATAGTCATAGGTTCCAGTCACTCTTTCCTTGACATCGAACTTGTTCAGAGCTCATAGATTCTGATGGAACCGTTGGATCAACCCTTATGTTTACAGACTCCAACAAGAGGGGATTTGACGATAAAAAACTGGTGCTGGTAGTGTGATCTTTCTCTTGGTGCTGAGATATTCAGTTGGGATATTCTAGTAGCAGTGTGGGGGCCTTATGATTTCATTCTGGGTATGGACTGGTTATCTATAGTCAATGCTCAGATTGACTGTTTTAGGCATAGAGTGTGGTGTGTCCGTGGATATGGGGATAGGTTTTCCTTCACCCATGAAAAGGAAACACATGAAACATAGGATAGACTATCTAAAAGGGGGGTGTAGTCGATTACTCACCAGTTGGATAGTTTTACCCTCAGTATGATGGATGAGAAAATTCCTCAATTCCCTATAGTGGTGGACGAGTACAAGGACATATTCCCTGAGGTTGTTCCCAGATTACCTCTTTATAGGGAGGTTTAATTATTTATTGACTTATACCTTAGGATGAGACCGATATCCACACCATCATATCGAATGGCTCCCATGGAGCTTCGCGAGTTGAGGGTATAACAAGAGGAGATACGGAAGAAGAGCTTTATGACGCCTAGTGTATCACCCAGGGTGGCCCCAATATTGTTTTCCAAGAAGGTAGATGAGATATTGAGCTGTGTACAGACTAAAAACACCTGAATCAAGTTACCATGAAGAAAAAATATCCACTATTAATAATTGACAAACTCTTTGATCAGCTGAAGGGAGCGAGGTAGTTCTAGAAGATAGACCTTATGTCTGGCTATCATCAACTTTGTGTATGGGATGAGGATATACCGAATACAAACTTAAGATGTTAGTATGGCCACTACGAGTACTTGTTGATGTCGTTCAGCATGACCAATGCCACAACACTATTCATGGGACTCATGAATAGGATCTTATAGTCTTACCTTGACTGGTTCATCATGGTATTCATTGATGACATCCTGGTGTACTCAACGTCTAAGTGGGAGAACACAACACACCTGAGGATAGTCAGAGATACACTCTGAGAGGATCATATTTATGGTAATCTATCAATGTTTTAGTTATGGATTTCATAGGTCCACTTTCTAAGACATGTAATTTTGGAGGCTGAAGTTGCGGTGGATCCGGTGAAGATATAGACGGTGCTTTCTTGGGAGCCACCCAAAAGTGTGACCAAGGTAAGAAGTTTCATTGGTTTAGCTGGATACTATCAGATGTTCGTGCACAAATTTTCCATGGTAGAAGCACCCTTATTGGCTTTGATGTGAAAGGGACAACCCTTTACGTAGACTGAGAAGTGCTATCATAGTTTCCCAGAGCTGAGGTGGAGGTTGACAAGAACCCCCCATCTTGAGACTACCATAAGATGGATTTGGGTAAGTATTGTTCTGTGATTAATCGGGGACTAGAGTAGGTTGTTTCTTAATGTAGGGGAAAGTGATGCTTTCATACGGTTTGCGATAGTTGAAGAATCATGAACAAAACTACACGACCCACGATCTTGAGTTAACAGTAGTGGTTTTTTCATTGTAAATTTGGTTGCATTACTTGATGGCTAAGCAGTTTACCATCTAATCTGACAAAAAAAGTATCATGTATATCTTCCCCTAGAAGAACCTAAAATTGATATAGATGTGGTGGCTAGATTTCTTCCAGGATTATGACTTCATGATTTTATATACTCTTATGAACAAGAACATGGTGTCATATACGTTTAGTAGCTGATCTAGCTTGAAGTTGATGAGTGCGGAATCGGATCAGTTATCGATGATGAGTATATCCTTCATGTATAGTGATGGAAAAGCTTACCTCCAGTATATGGTTTTCACTCCTCCACTCTTACAGTGAGTTAGGGAGGCACATCTTGGGGATGTCGAGTGTGAGACCCGACGTGCTCATTTATCCATAGTGAAATCCCCTGATAGACATTTGATAGTTGGGGAGCATGTATTCCTTTTGAGAGGGTGCACCATTGTACCAACAGAGTTTCAAGAGGAGGTTTTTAGGTAGTTTCACACGTCCCCTTTTGAGGTAAATCTTGGTGTGAAAAAGATGTACCAAGAACTCTAACATTAGTTCTGGTGGCCAAGGATAAAGAATATAGTGGCATAGTTCTTTTCTCGGTGCCTCACTTGTCTGTAAGTGAAGGCAGAGCATCAGGTTCTTGAAGTCCTAGCTCATCCACTTGAGGTGAAAGAGTGGAAGCGGGGTATAATATTGATGTAATTTTTTATAGGTTTACCACATACGTTCAGAGTACACAATACCATCACAGTGATCATTTAATGACTCAAAAAGTTGACTCAAATCCTACCCATATGGGAGAAGGGTTTAGTAGAGGGATTGAGATGACTCTACATTCAAGAGATAGTTCGACTTCATGGGATTCCTTTAATGACCCTTTTAGACTGTGATGCTAGATTCATATCCCAACTATGGAGGGGATTATAGGAGGCGTTTGAGACTTTGTTATGCTTGATCACGATGTTTAATCCCCATATGGATGGCCATATGGAGAGGACCATCTAGGTTTTAGAGAACATGCTACGTGCTTTCATCACGGACTTTGCTCACAGTTTGGAGGACCACCTACCTCTGATGGAGTTTTCATACGACAATAAATATCATTCCACCGTTGGTATGGAACCATTTGAGGCCTTCTATGGGAGACCTTGTAGGTTACCTTTATGCTGGATAGACCTAGGGGAGTCAGCACTCATGAGTCCAGAGTTGGTATGAGCTACCACCAAGAAGGTACAAATCATCGAAGATCATATTAGGATTATATAGATCATGCATAAATCTTATGCGGAAATGATACAAAGTCCCTTGGAGTTCAAGGAGGATGACCATGTGTTCCTTATGTTCTCACATCACTTAGGATTTTTGAGGTTTGGCCAGGGTGGACAATTATCTCTGAGATTCATTAGCCCTTTTTAGATTCTGAACAGAGTTGGCAAGGTGGTGTACCACTTAGCTGTACCCCTGCAAATGCATCGGGGGCATGATTTCTTTCACGTTAGCATATGAAGAGGTATGTGCATGATCGATCCCATGTCATCAATTGGGGTGAGCTGTAAATTGATGATGGGTGATGTTTGTGAATTTCCTAGTGGAGAGAGATGATTGACATGAGCAGATCCTTTGTGGGAATTACATTCTTCTGGTTCATGTTAGGTGGAAGCACATGAATTTACAGGAGAGAACATGAGATCATGAGGCTCAATTTTTTTCCCAGTACCCTCACATTTTGGTTGAGTAGCCCATTTTAGGCTTTCAGGGAAATAAATCCCTAAGGTGGGGAGAATGTAATGACTCACATTTTACTCAAAATTTATTTCAATAAATTAATTGGAAAAATACTATGACTAAGATCTAAGACAGCTCGAGATTTTGAGGCCCGGTGTGAATTGAATGAATATTTGAATAAAGTTTAGTTTTTAAATTAAAAAATTTTAGTGGATAACTTTGAAATTTAATAACTTCTAGAAGGGTGAAAGTATAAAAAATATGAGGGTGTAGTTTCATCCAAAATAGTGTGTTTACAATACGTGGGCCCAACCTCGGCCGGTGTAGGTCAAGGGTGAAATTAAATTTTCGGACCTAAATGTCATTAAAATATTAGATAAAAGTATTTTAATTTGGAATTTCTTAATGCTGAAACTTTGTTTCCTTTTTGTTAAAACTAGAACAAGGGGTCCAGGGTTACAATTCACAACCCTGAAATTCCTTGAGAGCTTTTGAGAGAAGCCTGAAGTTTTTCCTCTCAACGAAGAATGATGATGAAGATGCAGATCAGGATATATCTTCAAATAATTGTCAATGACAATAAATCCATGATATAGAATGATCCAATCCTAGTTAGGTGTTTTATTTTTATGTGATTTCTCATTGCCCTTTATTTCTTCCTAAACGACGAACACATATCAACCCCCTAACAGGTTGATCTGCAGGTCAATTTTCCATGAGGTATGGGAGTTATATTGTGGGTATTAAATGGGAATTAGATCTTTGTGATTATTATTTTAATTCCTCATAATCCTTATAACAATAATAAACTAAGGCCGACATTAAAAAATTATTGGATCATTTTTTGGGTGTTAATATGAATCTCCTTGTTCCCCCATTCTTCATGTTCTTCATGATCCTGAGAGCAAGCAGTTGTTTCACCTTCGATTTGTAGACCAACAACCTAAAACCAAGAATTATACACACAAATGATATTAAAAAGGTGCGATGACAGGAATGATGTGAGAAGAGGCCACCGATGGACCGACAAATTGCGGAAGTGGCATCAACCCATCAATGCGGCTAGGCCAGGGGGGTGTCTGTCGGTATGGTAGTTAGTGGTGGTGATGACACATGCTCTAAAGGGAATATGGAAGCAGGAAAACCCATAGTAGGGGGCAATGAGTGGTAGAAATGGAGGTTGCTGGATTGACGGACGGTGGAGACAGAATCTTGCGGTGGCATGGTTGTGAGTGGTGATGGGATCCGCAGTCAGGGTAGGTTGTGGCAGTGTGGACCGGTGATGCAGCATGGTGCCACATCATCTAGATGGCACTCGATCCTATGGACTACGTGTGGGAGGAACGGTCGGCTCATCGGCCAGCCACATTGGTGATACGGGAAGCTCCATCCTCCATGTCTAGGTGGACCAAACTGGCCCACATTGGGCAGGTCGATGCCATAGGATCAGTTTGGACCCGAAGGTTCAGGTCAGTGGACCACGGGTCGGGTCGGGTTGGTGGACCTGATGTCAGGTCAGACCTGACCTAGACCCAACCTTCCCTTTTCCCAAAAAGACTCATATCTTCAAAACTATATGTTCTTTTTATGAGCAGTTTTTATAATTGGGACCCTCACAATAAGGTGGTATTTTTGAGATACTCTAAGTATGTTTTTTTGTGGAAGTTGAATTACTACCATTAGCTTGAAGAGTAGGTTCTCCTAGATCAAGCATGCTAAGAGTGGAATCATATGGCTGGATGTGATGAAGAGACTATGTGACTTGAAGACTATGTGTCTTGAAGACTTTGTGACTTGAAGACTATATGACATTGAGGTTACCTGACTATTCAATACTGGGTGTCTCATTGTGTCTAAGTGTCTCATCGAGACTGAGTGTCTCATCAGGATTAAGTTTCTCATCGATACATGGGGTTTTGTTGACTACGTCTGATAATCTTGGTTTTAGTGTCATATATTTCTACATGCGTGACCTGAAAATACTTCATGTGTACTTTTATTTTGTGGTATTTCCATTGTGGGTTTCAGGTTTCCAATTGAGTACTTTTTTACTCACCCCTTCATGTACTTTTCCCGCACGTGTCGTGTCTTGTGCAGATGACCGACATTTTGATAGAGATCTAAGTGGTCTAGGACTAGGTGGTTCCCAGTGATATCAAAAAAATGATGCATACTCCTAAGACTTCAGGAAGCTTCCCTTTACCTACCCTTTAGTTAGGGTTTTAGGACGATGAGTTTCCAGCAACTTGTGCACTTTCTTGTTTACACCTTTTCTTTTGTTGGGCTTGTATGCTGGCCCCCTTTGTTTCAGTTTTGTACTGTTACTCTCAGTGGTTGTATTTGTAGCATGCATGGTTTACATAGTGTTTTAAATTTCATAATATGTGGGCTTGAATATTTGTATGTGAGTATAAGTACATAGGCAATTCCTCCCATTTTCGTGATATTCCTTCTTGGTACTAGTCACCAGCCCCTAGCCTAATAGAGGTGGGCTTGGGGAGTCACAACACGGACCCCTCTATGATGGGTTTTGACAATATAGATTATTATAATACAAATATATTGAATATAAATGATATTTATATCATGATTTATATTTTTGAAATAATGATATAATTATAAAGACAAAAAATATAACAAATTAAGACACATGTTAAGAACAAAGTGAATATTACCTGAAGTAAAACCTTAACATTTTATGGTTAACAAGCGAGTAATATAAGGTTGTAATCAAAACATATATGTTATTAGATATAAGAATATGGTTCTATAAAATATGTATAATAAATTTATATTTATTATATATGTGGTTTAAATGATTATGATGAGAGTCAAGACACAAGGTAAGAGAATTTCATCTCACTTTTTAGTTTTTTGAGATACATGATTTATTCACCACCCATTCCTTTGGTGTGGTGTGCATAATACTCATGGATGTATTATATGATTATTATACTTATATTTATGGGTTTTGAAATATCCATTCTATGATCATTATATAATTGTATGTACGTTTCAAAAGTTACCAAATTAGTAAAGTAATTTGGCCTCAATTTTACTTCTCTTTGAGATGAATTCCATGTTATGCAGTTGTATTTTTTCATGAGGTTTGTATACTACCTTTGGTATTTTTTATCATGAATCTCCTTATATTAATTATATTTTAGGATTCATTTAATTTTATTTTGATACATGTGGAGTATGGTTCAAAGTTACCAAGTTGTACGAGTTTATTGAAACAATGCCATTTCTTTTTGAGATTATTTATGTTTATACTTACTTTGATGAAATATTAAGATCCATATCTCAAGAAAAATCATGAATTTTATTCTCCTCCAGTTATTCATGATAAATTCATTTATTGGTTCCATTTTTCCACTCTTTGGTATATAATAAATTTAAGAAAGGTTTCTTTTTAAGAAATTCCAACTTTACCCTCTCTTCGGTCAAAAATATATGTTCCTTCAAAACCATATTTTCTAAAAAGTGTTTCAAAAAATATTATAATATTTTGATAAAATATTTAAAATATATTTTTACCCTTTTTTTATTTTACCAACGTTTTCAAGGTAATTTTATTTTATCTTTCTGAATAAATAATTTTTCTTGCATTTTTACCGTGAAAAAGGATGTTATTTTTACCCTATACAAAATGTACATATTTACCCATCATCATTTCTATGAAGCTTCCTTTACATGTTTGAAAGTTTATTTTTTAATAATTTTTTTTAAATTAATTTTCAAAGAAACTATTTTCAAAAAAATATTGATGATTTTTTAATATGTTTTCAAAGTATTTTTAAAGTAAATTGTTTTACAAAAAGTTTTTCAGATTATTTTATATCTTTCAAGGAAAATGGTTTTTAAAATGTTATCAAGATTATTTTATAATTTTTTAGGGAAATTGTTTTTCAAAATATATTTAAGCTTCTTTTATTAGTTTTGAAAGGAAATGGTTTTCAAAAACTTTTCAAGAAAATTTTAAAATATTTCGTAGAAAATGTTTTTCAAAATGTTTTTAATTTATATTTATAAATTTTCATGTTTATTTTCAAGAAACTTTTTCTCAAAAGGTTTTATGTTTTTCAAAAGTGTTTTCTAAAGAGGAATGGTAATTTGCCTCCAAAAAAAATTTTCAAATATATTTTGAGATTATTTTACATCTATGATGAAATCAGTTGATTTTAAACATTCCTTTATGGGAAACGATCTAAAGGTTCCATTCATATTATTTATCTGAATGGTTTAACTTTTGATGTCATGATGTTTATGAAAAATATTTCTCTTTCATGGTATGTTTGTATATGAAATATATTTTTTCATGGTTTTTGATTTGATGAAATGATTATGAAACTCATCTATTTCCCATATCTTATGATAAGATTACCTGTTTAGGAAACCCATTTCGTTTCATGGGTTATTATATGCTTGTTTATGATTTTTTGGAACTTGTATGTATGATTTCATTATAATATGGGTGGGAAATATATATTACTCCAATGAATTGTGTATTGATTTATATCTCATGATATAGACTAAGATTGTATTGGGAGTGATCATTGACTAATAAGAAGACCATGGGAGTAAACCGTGACTACTATAATGGTATAAAGAGTGAACTCATGCTACTAAGATGAAAATGGGAGTGAACCATGACAACCAAGATGGCCTTGGCAGTGATGCCTTGGATACTATGGAAATTATATTATATGCTTATGTGTTTTCCATAATTACATGCTTTAATCCTGTGTTATAATTTCATATCTTATTTTCTTTATATCCTTATGATTCATGTCTTATGAAATACCACAATTTAAACTATGATACATGTTTATGATCTTTGATATGCATGGTTTGATATTCTATTTTCATGAACATGTTCTCAGAACCTGATGCTCATGATTATGCTTTCATATCTCCCTTTTTTACCCTTACTAATAATCTGAGATCACCCCTTTTTAGGTTTCCTTCCCCCGGGTTAGGAAGATATGTATTATTTTTTATGTTTCAAATAAGGATTATATTCAAGAACAACCTAGTGGGAGATTATGTAGCTCATTCATATACCAGTGTTTATTCTTCCATGTTTCCAAAGGCCCTATACTAGTATGGTCATTGGGGGTTTGTTAGTATAATGTTTTAAGTATTGTATAAAAGTTATGTAATATTAATGTGTGAAAATAGAGGGTCTACATAGTTGAAATAAAAAAAAAGGTTTAGTTAACCTTTGGAAATTAGGATGAGGAAACTTTAGTGAGACAACAAGTTATATTTCTAAGGATATCTCTAGGTTTGTTTATAAGGATAAGTATAAGGATGAATCAATGTTTATAAAAATTTAATTAAATTTTGGTAAAGGATAGAGTGATTGGTTTGCTAGAAATACATACCTTTCTGGATAATACAAGTGGATGTGGCTCTTACACGGATATACTTAGGGGCAAAAACTTCAAAAATATGTTCTAATCCTAACTTGAGGTAATATAGTAAACGAAAATGGGCCTTTCTGCACATATAGTTTGACACTCCTGTGGGATATGATTTTGAAATCCAAAAACTTTTTAAAAATCATCATTAAAGATTTATATAAATTATGACTATGAATAAACTTGGATAAAACTAGTGTATCTTAGATTAAAGAAGTAGGATACATAATCTAGCCATCATATAGGTAATTTTTCATGATTATATTGTATCACATTATGATAAATGTTTCTCACACTATTCTTTCTTATTTAGTTAATTGAGAGAATTAGAAGGAACATGAAAAACAATGAATTTTTCATATGTGGAAATTATGGGTATAATGAAAATCAATTTCCCAAGTGGAAATGTAAAAACGAGAATTAGGAAGGTGTTATGGGTATTGGTTATACTTATTAAGATAAAGGGTCCTAGAAAAACATGTGAAAGGTATGTGATGTTATTTCTGTATTATTTACATTAAAAAAATAATCATGATTATATTGAGGTTGATTAACCTTAATAAATGATTATTTTTTCATATTATAGGAAGGATATATTAAGGAATAAGTTGATGAAGTCTGCGTAGTGTTTTAAGAATAAGGTTGGATGAATGAAGTATTTATGTTTTGGAATGCAATGATTATGTTATATGAATCGTGAAATATATAAGTATTTTCAATATAATTTTTCATTAAGGATTGATAAGTACATGTTTAATGGTTATGAAGACATAGAAATGTGATATCATGGAAAGATGATAATTTGATTAAGGGAAGGTAACCCTTAATTAGTGTCTAATGTTGAGATAATTATGTTTGGGGAAAGATATGTTAGATATGAATAAGTAAATTGGGCGGTATACATTATTGTGGAACTGATTTTTGAAAACGAGGTCTATTTCATCTAGGATGAAGTTTAAAACCTATTATATTTAAAGAATTTATCCAGTAATCATTGGAATAGGGAAGCATGCATGTTTTCCAAAAGGATTTATGGTAATTTGGGTTTTTACCATGTTTTAATAGGATTTATGATGAGGGTCTTCAAATGTTTGGAATATGAAAACCAATTTGTACATTGTGATATATGGGGGATCAATTTTAAGCTGATTTCAAGACTTTATTTTTAAAGATTTTAATTTTCATCTTTTGGAAAGGTTTTAAGATTAACCATATATGGAAATTTTAAGTTATTATTCAGATAAAGTTAATAAGATTAATGTGTTATCTATACATATTAGGATTTGTGAATATTGGATAGCCTATTCTAATTAATTTTTATTAATGATAACTAATGAAAAATGTGATAGAACATTTGGATGTCATGATCTATTAGTGCTTCAAGAAGGAAAAATTCAGCTTCCTTTTTAGATAAAGAGGTGAAGTCGATCAATTCACAACAAAGGGTGACGTTATTTGGAAATAATGAATGTATATCTTTTCATGAAAAGTTCTCAACTTCTGGGAAAAGGATCTTCAAGACAAAAATTAATTCCTAGTACCTTCATTTTCAGTGAATCAAATGGCCCCTTAGATAATCGTAGAATTATGGATTTGTGATTGTCAACTTGCTCCAGAACTTTTTCTCTATCACTCTTCATCCGAACATGATAGTTAAATTTATCATAAATATCCATGTTTTCACTTCCCACCTATCTTATAATATGTGAAAACCTATTTATATGTTACTTCGGGTAACTTTTATAGTTCTAACATTCCCTTTTTGAGGGAAGTTTTAGTATTCATTTTTACGATGTGGTTTTCAATGAATGAAACTTTCAAGTATTAAAGATTTGATAAACTAGAAGTAACTTGAGGGAGAAATTTATTTTAAGTGGGGTGGAATATTACACCCTGATTTTTTTTGAATTATTATTATTTTAATTAATTTAACCTTTTTGATATTTTTCATTTCCCAGAACACTGATAATAGTTTATTTTATATTAAATAACTATGTTTGGCTTGCATTGTACAAATCACCAAGGTAATCATGTACTACACAAAACATAAATTTTATATTGATCTACATGGAACACCGAGCTTTTCTTGCATTACACGCAAAAATGAGCTTCATTGATGGATTATGTGACACACATGATTGAATCTTACCAAACAATAATATATTATTAAAATATTATTATTTAATATAACAAGATATAACCTAGCCATTAAATTTGAGGTTATCAATAATATTAAATAATTTCTGAAAATATATGGATTAAAAAAATATAATATGGATTCTTAGGTTACCAATTAATTTGAAATGAATATGAAAACCAATTTAATATAAAGAAAAATATTAATATTTTGATGGGAACACACGTATTATTCCCCATTAAAATAAATTAATTACCATTAGTGAGTGATATGAATGTAATATATATGTTATATATTCAATAAAATATTGTTGATATTTATCCAAAAGATTTTAAATACAAAAGATAAAAACAAACCCAATTTTATGCTTAAAAAACTATTTTTTTATTATGGAATTTCTACAATATTTTAATAGAGAAAGGATTTTAAATACAAATTTTGGAAGTATTATAGATTTAATATTTAAAAATTAACTTCATATTTGAAATAAAAACATAAATATTTGGTTAGGATAAATTTTTGGTATTTTTTTGTATGGTTTCTTTTTTTAAAAAAATACTGAATTTTAATTCAAATCTGATTTTTCATCTAATTTATTTATGAGGATAAATTATATTTTAAATTAGTTTAGTTTAATTAGACGATATATTTTTATCAATTAATCCAATTTATTTCATTGGAACCAATTTCAAATTTAAATTTAATATAAAAACATAGAAAATGTATGATCATTTTAATTTTAATAACCCACAGTGTCGTCTTGTCAGCAGGAATAATTTTTAATTAATTTATACCCCTTGTATTATTGAATTTTGGAAAAATGGATTCCATATTTGGAATATAAATAATTTATAATTTCATATAAGGTCAACTTGGTTTTTTTTCCAAACTTATTAGTGAATGTAATTAAAATTAATTACATTGATGGTAAAAGTAAGCTTAATTAAAGATTAAACCTTAAATTTAAGACCCAAAACGACCTAGAAACTTGTCCCAAGTCCATTTTCAGGCCATATTTAGAACATTTAATCCATTTTATTGTATTTATTACATTATTTTATTTTCCTGAAATTTGAAAAACATGTATGTAATTCCTTTTTCAGGATATTACAAGAGTGCAACTCCTCCTCCACTATAAAAAGGCATCCTCTCATTCAACTTCCTCACACCTCTCTGGCCCCTTGTTTAGTCCTAAATATGCTTATATAAGCTCCAAAAATACATTAATTCCTCCCATACTCAACAAATTTTCATAAATAAATCCATGTAATCATTTTTTCGCAAACCAAAAGGAGTTACCCGATTAAGAGGTAACATCTTCTCTCAAAATCATTTATTTTATTTTTTTATCCACCCCCTACACTCTTTAAATTCCATTATTGTATAAAAAACATGTATCTTAAACATATGAGGATTCTTTTATGCTAATATTTTGACCTACACATTCACACAAATCCATTTAATGGGTAACTAACATATTATTTATGTTTATGATGAACTACTGGCACACAAAATGATGATTTTTCATTTTTCCTTACCACCTATCATTGTGGAAATTATAATGGAAACTCTATTTATATATGTTACATATTGTATTTATTATTTATTTACTATTATTTAATAATTTGAAAATACATAAATTTATACTTTACATTTGGTGTAAATTTGATAATTGTGTTTGAGAAAGTGTGGATTACCGCCCCTCAAAGTGATGTGATTCGTTCACAGACTACATGGAATTTATTAAGGATGGGTTTAGTGAATATATATGATATAATAAATACACATTAATGATGATATATATACATAAATATACCCATATTTCATTTACCTTCTTTCTTTCAATACGACAATAAAAATGGATACAACATTCTTGCATACATAAAACTTATCATCTCTAAGAATGATGTATTCTATTTAATAAAACTATATTCTATAGATTATTATAATAAATGTATACTAAATATGAATTATATTTATATATTTATGTACATTATGTAAATAATTTTATAAGTATAAGTACCACATATATAAAAAATTAAGAAACATGTGAAGAACAAAGAAAATATTAACCGAAGTGAAACATTAACATAAGATGCTTAACAAGAGGGTAATATATGGTCATAATAAAACCATATATGGTATCATATATCAGAATATGGCTCTATAAAATATTTATAATAAAGTTATATTTATTATACACGTGGTTTCAATGAGTATAATGAGATTGAATACACATGGTAATGGGATTTCATCTCACTTTTTATTTCTCTAAGATACATGCTTTATTCATCACTCATTCCTTTGGTGAGGTGTGTATTATCCCAATGTATGTTTGATATTATTTTTATACTTAAAATTTCGGTTATTTACATAACCATTTTATGATATTTCTATCTTTGTATTTTTGTGTCAAAAGTTACCCAATCGGTAATGTAATTTTGTCTCAATTTTCCTTCTTTGAGACACATGCCATGTTTTGCACCTATATTTTTCCATGAGGTGTATACACTACCTTTGAAGTGTTATAAAATAAATCTAATTATTTTCATGATATTTCAGTCTTCATTTAATTTCATTTTCTTAAATTGGTAGTATGTTTCAAAGTTACTGATTGGTGAGAGTTTATTGAAACAATCTCATTGCTTTTTGAGGTTATTTATGTTTATGCTTCCTTTGATGAAATATTATGATAAATCTCTCAAGAAAATTCATAAACTTTCTTATCCTCTGGTTATTCATGATATATTCATGTATTGGTACCATTTTTTTTTATTTTCTATATAACATAGTTTAGAATGTTTTCTTTTTTAAGAAATACAGACTTTACCCTCTCTTCGGTAGAAAATCTATGTTCCTTTAAAACCATGTTTTCTTAAAAGGGTTTCTAAGAATATTATCCTATTATCCTATAATCTTTAAAAGAAAATTTTAAACCTTTTTTGTCTTTTACCAATGTTTTCAATGGAATGTTCTTGTCACTTTCAAAACAAGGCATTTTTCAAACATATTTACCATGTAAAAGGAATGTGCTTTTTTACCTCGTAATAAATGTTCAGATTTACCCATCATATTTTTTTGAAGATTAATCTCCACATTTAGAAGGATAATTTTTAGATAAATGTTTTTAAAATTAATTTTAAAATAAATTATTTTTGAAACTTTTTCAATATTTCTTTATATGTTTTCAATTATTTTTTTAAGTAATGTGTTTATAAAAAGTTTTTAAAGATTATTTTATAAGTTTTCAAGGAAAATGGTTTTCATAATCTTTTAAAGCTTCTTTTATATGTTTTCAAGGAAAATGTTTTTTAAAAAAATTTCAGGATTATTTTATAAGTTTTCAAGAAAAATGGTTTTCAAAATGTTTTCAAGATTTTTTATAAGATTTTAGGAAAAATGGTTTCCAAAACATATTCAGGATTATTTTATATGTCTTCTTGAAAAATGGTTTTCAAAATGATTTCAATATTTATTCATAATATTTCAATTGTATTTTCTAGAAAATGGTTCTCAAAAAGGTTTTATGTTTTTAAAAATTATTTCTCAAAGAAAAAAGGATATTTTTCATTAAGAAATATTTGTGAAATATTTTATAAATTATTTCCCATCTAATATGACATCTGTTGATATCATTAATTTTTTATTTGAAATTATATAAGGTTATATTCATATTATTTATGTAAATGATTTATTTTTTTATTTCATGATGTTTATGAAACCCATTTCTCTTTCATGGGATGTATGTATATGAAAACTTCTTTTTTCATGGGTTATGATTTGATGAAATGATTATGAAATGTATCTATTTCCTACAATTATGATAAGATAACATGTTTATGATATCCATTTCTTTTCATGGGTTATGATATTATTGTTTATGATTTTTTGGCACATGTATGTATGATTTCATTATAAGATTGGTGGGACCTATATCTTCCTTCAATGCATTGGGTAAATATTTATATATCATGAGATAAACTAAGATGATCTTGAGAGTGAACCTTGGTTACTAAGATGACCATGGGAGTGAACCATGACTACCAAGATGGTATGAGGAGTTAACTCATGCTACTAAGATGGCCATGAGAGTGAACCATGACTTCCAAGATGCTTTGAGGACTGAACCCGTACTATTAAGACGGTCTTGGAAGTGATGCCTTACCTACTATGGAAATAATATTATATGCTTATGTGTCTACCAAAATTCCATGTTTTATTCCTATGTAATGATTTCATGGACTATATTCTTTATTTTCTTATGATTCAGGTCTTATGTACTGCCAAAATTTATTCCATGATACATGTTTTTGATCTTTGATATGTAAGGTATGATATTATATTTTCATGATCATGTTCCCATACCCTTATGCTCATGATTATACTGTTTTATCTCCCTTATTTACCCTTAATGAGTGTCTGAGTTCACCCATTTTTATGTTACCCTCATCAGGTTATGAAGATATGTATTATTTTTTTTGTGTCTAAGAAATGTTCTAGTAAATAAGAACCTATTGTGGGATGATGAAGCTTATTTATGTACCATTGTTTTTGTTTCCATGTTTCTAATGGATCTAGATGCGTATGATCTTTGTGAAAATCTAGGGTCTCTATATTCAATGTACTAGGAATCACCTAAATCAATATTCAAGAGGTATTTAGGGTTTATATTGGAACACTCTCAAGGAAATACATCATATGGTATGGGGTTTCTAGATACACCTAGACGTATCTCCTGAACATGGGTTAGTGGGGTTTTTTTCCATGTTCCTAAGTGGTTAGATCTTCCCAACTCATGATGCCTATATTGGTGTTAGGGTTTTCACCCTAATTATGGTGGCCATATTGGTGTAGGGAAAACCTATAAAACTATATATGACCACTATATCTTTTATTTATTATTTTTTGGTCCATATGTAAGATGGTAGATCTTCACATAGTCTTTGTGGGACATTTCATTTTTTAGGTTTATAGGTAGAGGAACACTTTAGATGGTATGAATATCAGTATACTAAAAAACTCCTCATTTGACCTTTTTTCATACACTACTTGATATTTATGTTGTTTTCCCAACATCCGTACGAATCGATGGCACGATTGAGCTATTAAATTATTCTTTTTTTCAAATTTCTTTCACGCCTTATCTAACACCCTATGTAGTGGTAATGGATAATGGAAGCCATTATTTGGAAGAAAGTTTCTACATCAACTTTTTAAGAGAGGGTATTCTGACTACTTGATATTATTGGGTGACCATATTTTAACTTTATGTTCCTTATAGGATTGAATGTCAATTTTAATGCATTAAAGTGACCACATATATACCCCTTACCCAATTTTAAAAGGAATCGTACCTAGTAATTATTCATCAATTATGCTTAATGATGATACATAAGGATTTTTGAAATAAAACCCCTTTACCTTTGTGAGAGCTCCGACTAACTTATCATGGGTGTATGGCCAAATTTGGGTGGAGTACTATCCCAATGGGGTTCTATGGAATCCAACATTATGGGTGCATAAACTATTGGACACCCTTGGTTATTTTCCTATCATGACATCTTAACCTGTTTCTATAAGAGTAAAATGTTAATACCAATATTTTAAGAATTCTAAAGGAGATTCATCATCAAGCTATCCTTTTGTAGGGAGTGGTGCGAGACCCATACTTTTTACTAACATAGTTGGAAACCCTACTGAGGGTATTCCCAATGGAATAGTATTGAGCATTGCATCGATTGATTCCAATAATATCTTTTTAGTTAATGATATTGAACATTAAGAATATATGTAGGACTTTACTACCTAGGTGTCACAATTTAGTATGACATTTTTTGTTATATATGTAGTCCTAGATTATATACCAAAAGTATCTAGTGGGAAAGGTCTAGATCCCAGTGCAATAATCGAACATCGGGCTATGCTAAAATGGTATTGGTACCAAATTTACTCCATATTTGTGGAGAATTATTTTGTGGAGATTATTTATAAAATGGAAAACCACTATCAAATCTTACTTGGATTGGGTGCAGGTAGGTTTGATTACCAGCACCTACATTCCCTCATTCACCAGGTTATCATTTCTCAAGAAGTGTTGGGTTCTCATAAATGTGATCTTATCCAAATTAATTCTTACAATCATCACATGGAAGCCCAAAAGTATAATACAACTAAATTACATTGTTTTGTTGCTCAAGAAGCATGAGTGTATGATTAGATAGTAGAATAAACTATGGAGATGTGAGAATATGAGGCTCGCCTAGCTAGTTTAAAAGAGTAGCTATCATCCATAAATGTGGTAATCAAAGACATAAAACATGGAGTTCATGAGATATAGGATTTTATTATAAAAGTTTTCCATTATATAAATTTACATATGGTCAAAGGACCAATCTGAAGTGGTCTCATGATGGTTCGGGTTAAGGAGTAGTCGATCTACTGAATAAAGCGAACCAAGTTTTACTATATCTATTTCAATTGTTTTTCCTTATTGGTAATGTTAAAAAGAGAATCCAAGATTTTGATTCTCCTCTTTTGTTCCCATTCAATGAATAAATTAAAACTTGTTTTTCCCCCAATTCATATCCTTTATTTTATCCTAAAATTCCAATCAGTTATATTTTTTCATGTTTTGAAAGATAATATATCAGATGATTTTAATGGTCTTATCCCTAGATAACAATCTAAATAATAATTGAGGATAAATAAATCTATCTCATTTGTATGAATGATCATGTAATGCTATAATTTTATATTTAGCTAAGGTACTTGACGAACATGGTTTTAACTTTATCTAGGGTCACATGTAAACCCCTATAAAGATTGTGTCTTTTTGTACCACAATAATTTTTTCATAATCCCACTATGGTGTGGGATTATCGAGTATTACCTGAATTTTTCTTAGGATTCCCTATATGTGTTTTTGAGCTAACATGTTTTGTGCTTGTTTCTTTTGATTGCTATATTTTTTACCTAAACCATGAAAAGAATTTATTTGTCAATTTGGGAATTAACTTTTAGAGTGGGTTCTCTTCGATTGTTTTATATCTAGTGAGTATTTGATTTATTTTTTGGGTTGTTTAAAGTTTTAAAACTTGGACTAATGAAACTGGTGTTTTAGTTTGAAGATCTTTCACCAATAATTATGAGTTGATGCACCCAATAGGGCTTACTGGATTGGAATTTTCTAATACTTTACTAACATGTATAGATATTATTTGACCTTGATTTTATGATTTTTGAATCTGATACATGATATGGGAAAAATATGTGAAGAGAAATCATAAATAATGTTTCTAGGATTATGTTTTCTAGACGTATGGAAATAGGAAAATCTTATCCTAAAGATGAATTTTCCCTTGATTTACAAGTCTTTTTGTGGGAAATTTATAATGATCCGACTGAGGAATATTATTTATAGTCAATGAAATGTTTCCTCAAGACAATATCCCTCCATTTATTTTGTCTAGGTAAGTTTTTAAAATCTGGATTTATCAAAACCATGTAGGATGGATTGTCAATAGAATGATGTTTTAAAATGATGAAAGCATCTGTATCAGTAATTACCCTGAATGGGAAACCACTACAACATGAATTTGAATTGTGTAATTAAGGGTTAGAGAATTTTTTAGTTTAATTTATAATAATTAATAAATGAAACATATGGTTTAAAATCTTATAGCAAGCACATTCGAGATATACAATTTAAGGTCACTTGGCTTTGATCGAGAGATAAACAATTTGCAATTTTCACTGTAATCTATCCAAGAAAATTCCATAATCTTTAGGAATGAAGGGGAAAGGTTGTAACTTGAAATATAGGGGTTTTAAAATATGAGGAGTGATGTTGGAAAAAAATGTTTTTATTGGAACATCGAGATATAATAGTTCTCTCATGGGGATGAATTTTACTTTGGTTGACAAACCTTTATTATGGGAGACTTATGTAGATCTAACCAAGGTATATTGTGTATACTCAAAAAATAATTTCCTAAGTACAATAACCCTATATTTTTATGGTTATAGATGATTATAGAGATTTAGACTTCCCTGAATATAGAGTTTTTTCTATAAAAGGAACGTTTTTTAATATAAAAGGAGAATTTCCTATCGAAATTTCTCGAGAATAGGTAAAAATGTTTTTTGCATATAGGTGTAACCCATATGTAGGAAGAAGGTATTTTTCTTCTTTACATATGGTACCAATAGGTCTGGTCTAGGTTTCATTATGTATCACATAAAAATGAGAATCAAGCCATACATAGTTATATGAAGGTTCCCAATACATTGATTGAACTCTTGCATGAGGGAGGAGCATTTTTTGTTGAATACATGATCAAGATCTAGGTGAGATGCATATTATTCCATCCTATGCAGATCTTTCTCATGTATAGAAGAGAAAATAATTTCTTCTTGTGGATTAACTAGGATATAGGATCTAGGTGTCAATATGTATCTCATCAAAATAAGAATTAGGCCATAAATAGTTCTTGTGCAGGTTTGACCCATATACAGAAAAAGGGGGAACCTTTTAATGTAATGGATGGACCCAAAATTAAATATTCATGTATAACTATGTATCTTGTGATAATAAGAGTTAAGACAGATATAGTTCTTGGAAATCATGTAGTTTAGTGTCATGTGATGAGGGAATCGACCATGCAGTTTAACATCTGGTGGTAGGGGATTATATGGGTTCTTTCAGCTTTAGGTAATATGGGTAAGACCATATGTTATGGAAACGATGAGTAGTGAAAGGATCATTAGTCCAGGATGTTCTTACATGCCTCAGACATGAGGGGGAAAGAAAATGATATAAACCATGATTTCATAGGTTCTCAAATTCAGAGAAATGATATGAGGAAATAATTCCATTAGGTATTATGGAGATAAAAGAGACATTTTCTAGGGATAAATCTTTCTTTGGTTGATAGGACTTTTTGTGGGTCACATATGTAGATCCAAATAGTTAATATTATTCATATTTAAACAAAGGTTTCCTCGGGACACTGTCCCTCCATCTTTAATGGACAGATAAAGATCGTGGTGATCTAAAATTTTCTAAGACACAGACTACGATAAATAGAATGAATGTGTCGAAGTATATAAGAATCATTCAAACCATGATTGACCATGTATAATAATGTTCCCTATATAGTTCTATCTCATATGTAAGGGGGAACATTTTTGTATCCTTAATGGATCCTGGAATGGAGAACCCAAATTTAATATCTCCTACATAGATTTTTTTTATGTAGGATATGGGGTGATTTTTTTTCTTTACCCCATGTATGGGACTAGGACATGGGTTCTAGGTATCCCTAAATATCTTGTAAAAGTGAGAAACAAGCCACATGTATTTCTTGAATAATTGTGTGATTTAATGTCATGAAATATGGATGTCATTCATGCAATTTAACATCATGTGGTAAGGTCATAGGTTCCCTGATGTGAAGAGGGAATATTGTGGTAGGAACCAATATTAAAGATATGGGTATCACTATGTATCCAACGATGGTAAGAATCAATCCATATGTAGTTATAAATCTTATGTCAACCATATATTTTAATTTCCTGTGGTAAGGAAATGTGGTGTACCTTTTAAAGTCTTAAAACTAAGACCATATTAACGTTGATTTGAATTTATATGCCTTGATCATGTTGGGTATCCTTTACCAAAACTCTTAATCCCACATGAGCTATGATCAGTGTGAGATACAAGGGGTGGGAAAGGGTTATTATTTCATAAGAAGGATATGTTTATTTTTATTTTTCAGTGGTTGGACCATGATACAAGATACATGCATCGCTACATATCTATTTTGGGTAAGAATCAAGCCTTAGGTAGTTCTATAACTGGATCCCTCTGCTGTTCTTACTCGTACACAGTGAGGGGGTAATTTTCCATGTTTGTGTTGAATATTGTGGCTAGACCTGAGATTTGGGTATTTTTATGTCACTATATATCCAGATATATTAGGAATTAATCCACACATAGATCTAAATTGGAACTATCCATGTATGTCTGATCCACACATGGAGAGGATCATTTTTATAATCGATTATAGTTAGACCTCATATTGGAGATTCAAGCATCACTATATATCCCATGTGGACATAAATCAAGCCACATATAGATTTGAACACACTTACCCACACAGTTCAGACTCATGTGTAGAGAGATAAAATTTTACTAAAAATAGACCAGTAAATGGAAGGAATTACTTTGGAGTCCCCTGCATCAATATTTTTCATATTTAGGGGAGGGGGAAGATCCCATATTTCATGTTTGGGCCTAGTACATAGGGTTAGAGTGTCACTTTGTATTCTATTATAATGAGAATCAATCCACACATAGTTCTTGGGGAACCATGAAGTTTAATGTCATGTATTGTGGACATTAAATCATGAAGTTTAACATATTAAGGTAAGAACGTTAAACCATGAAATTTAATGTCTTCTGGTAAGGAAGTTCATCCATGAAGTTTAACATCTTGCGATAAGTAATTTTAGCTATGCAGTTTAATGTCTTGTGGTAAGGACTTTAGCTGTGCAGTTCAACGTATTGTAGTAAGGATGTTCTGTCATATAGTTTAATGTCATGTTGTAAAGAATTCAGTTATGAAGTTTAACGCATTGTGTTAAGGACGTTCATATGTTTAGTTTATCATCTTTTGGTAAGGATTTGTTTCACCTGATGTAGAAATAAATTAGTATTGTGGTTGGGCCAAAGATTAGATGTTCGGTTATCACTATGTATCTTGTGATGGCTGGAATCAATCCACATAGAGTTATTAGATGAAGAGACTCCATATGTGTATTTGACTCTCACATGGGGATAAGGGAATTTCTTCTTTCTTCTACACATGTCTAGATCATGTGCAGTGAATCATCGATGAGAAGATGATTTCTCTATAGTTTAACATCACACAATACGGAAATATTTGCACAATTTAACGTCATATATTTAAGACAATGATGCTATGTAGTTTAGCATCTTATGTAAAGGACATTAGTGTCATGAATTTTATCATATTGTGATATGGACATTGTCCCACTCTTCTTGAGGTCACATGACAAGGACCAACCACATATTTTAATATAATGTTACTTGGATTTTCTGCCTTCTATTATATGAGTTTTTTATTAGGAAACCTTGCATTGGTAGTAGTCATGGTAAGTTTTCCATCCATCAAGATCAAATAATTATCTCCATTGGGGTAAAATTTGTGTATGGAATAATGACCTTCCCAATTTGGCTCCAACTTTAGACTCTTCATTTCTAGTATCATTAGATTCATGAGGACCCACACCATCTCTCCCTCGAGGAAAGATCAGAGGTGAAAATTTTTGTTAAAGGCATGTGTGATCCGGTTTATATGAACCTAAAAAGGATTAAAGGTGTGAAATATCTTCCCATATATTCACTTAAATTCATCCAACCATTTCCTGGACTAGTCATCAGTGGATAAGTAATCACATATTGTAATGTGGAGTGAGGGAAATTCAAATTTGATGGGCAAGACCACCTCTATCCCATATACTAATGAGTATAGGGTTTCTTGTGTGAGGGTGTGGTTCGTAGTCTGGAAATCCCACAAGGCATGTAGAAGATTGTTCATCCATGAATTTTTATCCTTATTTACCATCTTGTGGAGTATATTTGATAGGGTCTTGTTGATGGCCTATATTTGTTCGTTAGCTGTAGCATGGTAGCAGGATAAATATTTTGAGTTGATGTTATACTCCTGAAATAGATTCTCCAATATAGCATAATAGAAATTGGTGTTGTTTTCCAGGAATATTGTATGAGGGACACCAAATTGAGTGATGATGTTGGATTTTACATTGATTAAATTGTTTTTTTCCCCAACCTCTTTGAGGGGTATAACTTTGGAACACTTGGAGAAGAAGTTGGTTTTAATAAGAATATACGTGAACTACTTTGCTGTAGTTAGTGGATATGGTCCCATGATATCTATTCCCCATAAAAACATGGCCAAGAGTATTTGGTTGTGTGTAGAAACTCCCAGATTTGGCGAATGAAGTTGGAAAGATGCTAAAAGGAATGGAAATTTTTTGTAAATTTTTTCCAATCCTGTTTCATAGTGGGCCAGTAGTATCCAAGCCTCTGGATTTTATGGGAAAGCTTAAACCCTGATAGGTGGGCACCGCAGGCTCCAGTGTACCTTTATTTCATGATAATAGTGATATATTATCCATCAATTCACCTGAGAAGGACCCCATCAAGGCTCCGTATATAGATTACCTTTTGAGGATTTGTGTCATCATATAGAACAATGTTAATTTATCACCTCTAGATTTTTAATTTATTATATTTTTTAGTGGGAGCTATCCATTTTAAAGGAATTCCATAATGGGTATAATCTAGTTATTGGTAGGGCCATACAATTTTAATTTGGGAATTACCTCATGAATATCTTCCATGTAGGATTGAAAAAAAGGTGAGACCCTATGATAGTGTGCAATTCTGATGAATGTATCATCCTAGTTGAATATGATAGAGTTGTGGATTCCTTTTTTATTGCATCATATTATTCATTTTGTGACTGTGGGACATGATTCAATGTTGGCTCCAAAGTTAATTCCTCTATTGTTCCTCATATTTTGGTTAGTATAGGGATTATATCTTTATTTTTGATGAAATAATTATTTGTAACCAACTCGATGATAAATTATGAATCTCATTTTATCTTAAATTGATTTAATTTTACTTGAAGTGAAAAATATACACCTATAATGAGAGATTAATATTCTACTTAATTGTTTGTGCATCCTTCTAATAGTAGGAAGAAGTAATGTTAGATTTCCTTTCTAAGAGAAATGATCACAACTCCAAACCCAAAATTTTAAGATTGGGGTCTTGTATCCTCTTCCCTAATGGAATTATCAATGAACTGGAAAAATGAATATTATATATATGTGGGACCTCTTGAAAAAATAATACCACTTTATCAGTTAATTCAGTATCCAATAAAGCCATTACTTATGAGGGGTTCTGTAACGACCCAAACTTCTATCAATGAAAATTCATCTTGTTCCAATTAAATGTCTTTTTATGCAAAATGGTTATATAAAATATTCAATTCCTTGGTTTTATGTTTTTTTGATTTTAAAATTATGCTATGAATTATGAATGTTTCTAATATAGTCGTTGAATAGTGATAACATGATTAGTATAAATATAGAGCATTAAAAAATCCAATTTACTCAGAAAAAGGAAGCAATGGCCTCATCCAGTAGAATTTCTCTATACAAAGCCCATTTCTTGGATCTTGGAAAGGAGGTCACGTTATTAGGATTCAATTTGGACCAATCCCAAGTTGAGCTTCAACACATTAATCTTTAAAAAAACCTCATACAGGAGAAGTGGAAGTTGATAGAGATTACCACTCGAGCGATGTTATCCGAGCCACCGAAGAGTCTGTCACCATCTCACACCTTACCCTTAGATATTATGTGGGTGATATAAGAGGTTATGTAACAAGACCTTAGCACTATGAATATGTGAATTAAGTTATTATATAATACCTAATATACAATCATTTTATTATTGTTACTTTGTAAATAATTTTTAAAGCGCTAATAATATTTTTAGTTAATATTCAACAAAGAAATAGATTTTGATTAATTATTGGATTTTTGAATAAATATTATTTTAATAAATTATTATTATTATTATTATATTAATTTTTATAAAATATAAATGATCTTATAATTTTATAAATGCAATTGTAATTTTTATTAAGGTTTGAAAGTTGTTTTTATCAAAACAAATGAATTTTTTATAAATATCAGTTTTTAATTTAAAAGTAAAAAATCACATATTTAGAAAATTATGTAGATAAAATTAATATTATTTTTGGAATCAGGATGTATAAAGTATTCAATGGTTAATTTTTCATAATTTTCTGGGACAGTCAAACATTTGGGTAAAAATTAAATACCGTTTAAATATATAATGTGTTTTATGACATCATAATTACCCAATAGTGATGTAATAAAATAATAAAAATGATATGTTCGGCCAATATATGTTTTATATTTAAGATAATGTGATTTTATATTTTTTTTTACTAATTTTATTATTCTTTAGTGGACCCTCCATGACTTATAAACATTTTATCTTTTTAAATTGTTTTCCTTGAGAGTGTGACTCACCTCCACATAAGAAACCCTATAATTTTAAGAAGTTTGGCCATTGTCCTTACAAAATATTTATTTTCCACTCCCCTTTGGCAAAAACCATGGGAAAAAACCATGGTCTGGTTTTTAGTTTTGATTAGTTTAATGTGAGGTGTCCCAAACCTAAATAATAAATAATTCCTTCTTGTTTCCTATATAAAACCACCCAAGCTCCCACTTCCTCATCACTATAAGCCCTTGGAGTTCGTCCAACATCTTCCCTACTCTCTATATAATCCCTCCAAGGCACCCGAAGCTCCCAATAATACTCTCTCAAGACCCTCTAAAAACTTTTGGGATTACACTTCCAAGTAAGAGATTTCGTCATTTTTCATTTTTGTCCAATTTTCTTTAAGTTGTTATGCCCTTTTTTCAATTAAAAATGTTGGGTTATGATTTATCAACTCCACCATACTAGCATATTTATTTTTATATGATGGGAGACCCCTTTCAATCTAATCGGGGCCTCCCATGTACACCTGTTACCATGCTGAAATTCCGTAAGGAATCACTCTCCCCTCATTTACATTCAAGAAATTGTTTTGTATTATGAATCCAAATTCAAGTACCTAAGCTTGAAAATTTATATATATGACCCCATTACTGTCCATTCCATGTTCATATGATGAGACACCCATTTTTATTTCATCAATCATTTTTATGATGTCTTATGTCACACAGTTATGCTACAGAAATTGCACGCAATTTTCCAATCCAAAATCATTGTGTAGTGAATACCATTCCCATTTCCCTATCAAAGGTATTCAAATTTATTCAAATTTACATATTGATGGAAGTGTTTCATGTATTAATTATTTATTCCATAATCATGTAATAAATTATGATTTTTTATGAATCCATGTTGTATGATCTTGTGGCACACTTATGCATGAAGTGAAATGTTTAAGATGGGTGTGCCCTGATAGCACTCCAATGCATTGTGAAAAGTGTTGTATCATGCTAAATCTTGTTAAATTAGTGTTTAATCATGATAATTCAAGTTCAACAAGGTTTTAATCCTTCTTCATGTGCAATTAGGGTTTACTAATTCTCCATGTGCAATGAGCCTGGGCTCCTGCTAGTATCACGCTAAATGTTGTTTCCACATCTCAATGTTATAATTATCATGCTTTATCAGGCCTTTATGTTAATGTTTCTCTTGTGATCCATTGATATGACTATTTTCTAACATGTAATGTATTCCTCATGTTATTCCATATTTATTCCCTTTCTGGGCTTTATATCTCATCATTTTCTTATACATGTCCTCAGGTTATCCAATGTAAAACTAAGTACGAGGGAATGTAGTGGTCATATAAAAGATATTTTCAATAAAGATGTTGTATTTCATGTTTTAAGTTGTTATGTAATGATCCTAAGACATAAAGACACTATAAATATCAAACTTTTATGTTTCATCAAGTGAAGTTTATGTAATAAATCATGTTTAAGTGTGTAATAAAGAGCAGGGTTGTCATAATTGGTATGAGAGGATAGGTTTAGTTATTTTTTGGATTAGGATTAGAAAAACCTAGTGAAGCCTTAGATATAAGACTATGTATAATAAAAAAATTCCTAAATTTTGGTGATTATTGAATAAGTGGTTTATCAATAAAATACATATATGTCTGGATACGAGTAGGTAGAGGCAGCTCTGGCATAGATGTACCTAGGAATGAAAACTCCAACCAGGAGTTTCAGGCTTGACCTAGGGTATCCCGGTACACGAAAATGGGCCTTACTACCCTCTTGGATATGAAAATCCTAGGGTATATTCTTTGGTAAATTCAAAAGCATAGTATGAATCATTATTAGGGGAATTAAGAAATTTCCCTAAGAATATATGTTAGAAATTAGATCGTGGATAACATAGATTGAAGCCTATAGATTCATATGTAAAGGAAATAAAAGTAATTTATAAGTCATCCATTTATTTCTTTGGATTACCATTTATGTGTTACCCATAAATATCCTTTTATTCCAGCCAATGGACGGTAATAAGAGGACTCAGTCTAACAACCGATGTGAAGATCAATGCGATGACTGTTCTAATGTGATGACCAATAAAATGGGAGTGAGAATCACGAACTTTGTCACAATACCCTCTCAATTAACTAATTATTTTAATAGAAACATGGGTCAATAGGAACTTTCATCCCCTCCTAAGAAAGAACATGTCGCTATTGAGAGCTTAATGAGACAAAGGCCACATAATTTTAACGGATCATCTAATCCCTCAATCACCGAACAATGGATGAAATCCATTGAAATGATCTTCTCCATCCTTCAATGTTCCGAACAAGAGAAAGTTATTATGGATGATTATCATATAGAGGGTGAAGCCGATCAATGGTGGAAATTGATCAAAAATACTAAGCCTGAGGAAGAGATTGAGGCGTTGGAATGGAAGGATATCCAGAAAATGTTTTTGATAAATATTTTCTACGCACCCTTTGACTTAAGATGTAAAAGGACTTCCTTACCCTCATGAAAAAAGACGACGAATCTGCCAGAGCATACGAGGCAAACTTTACAAGGCTTGAACGATACGCCTTTGACTTAGTCATTACCACTGAATGCAAGGTTGACCACTTACTTGGTTGGATAAAACCTATCCTACAGAAATACCTAGCGATATGTGACTTCGAGAGCTATGAGGAAATTGTCTGATTTTCTATCAAAGCTGAAATAGAGATCAGAAAATCTCAGGGGTATCATGGGGATAAGAAGCATAAGGTGGACTTCAATTCTGGTAGTCTGATGGATAAATCCAATGGTGCTAAGAAAATCCATCACCCCACTTGTCGATGGTGTGGAAAGAATCACCTCAAAAATTTCCTAAAGGAGACGAGTAAATTCTTTAGGTGTGGAAGAGAAGGGCACCAGGATATTAACTATCGGCAAGAAAAACCTGCGGCTGAGATAGAGGAGAGGAATGCTCTGTTTAACTCTCAACACATTGTTCATTGCTTCAACTACAAAGAACCATGGAACCATTCAAATTAGTACCATAATCCAAGGGTTTTCGGAGGCAACCAACAACCTCTAAGGCAGTAAGGGAGAGATTTTGACATCACTACCACCGAAGTAAACCCCGACAACGAAGTGGTTAAAGGTATAATATTTATTCATTAAAGAATAGTGAATGTACTTTGTGATTATGGTTCTACGCATTGTTTTATATCTCTAAAGTTCATTAGAACAATCCCAACACCATGATAAATCATGGAAGTAAAGATGTCGGTGAGTACGAAAATGGGTCAATCATTGCACCCCATGAATATAACTACTCCCCTATCATAATCTATGGATTTAACTTCCTAACTAACGTCGTCATACTATTTATGGTGTAATTTGATGAAATTCTTGGCATGGATTTTATTTCCTTATATAGATCCAACATAAATTTTCATGAGAGGGAAATCACTCACCATATGGAGAATCAACCCCTGATTCTATACATGTGCAAGGAGGATGATGAATCTTCTTTAGCACCATCATCTCAAGCATGGATATTACTGCCCTATGTGCATGCATATTTGGCTCATATGATTTAGACTAAGGAGGAAACCATCCTTTAAGACATGCCTATTGTGAAGGAATTCACTGATGGGTTTCTTGAGGAATTTATTGGTCTTCCACATAGAAGAGATGTTGAATTTTCAATTGAACTTGTACCTGGGTAACTGACAATATCCAAGACTCCGTATAGAATGGCTGTTCTAGAGCTTGAGGAGCTAAATAAATAATAACCGAAGACTCTGGATAAAGGTTTTATATGCCCAAGTTCATCACCATGGGGTGCACCAGTCCTCTTTTTCAAGAAGAAAGATGGGTTAATGCAGCTTGGCATTGATTATCGCGAGCATAACAAAATCACGATAAAGAACAAGTATCCTCTACCCAAAAATGATGACTTGTTCAATCAGCTGCATGGAGTAAAATACTTCTCCAGGGTAGATTTGTGGTCAGGATATTATCAAGTAAGGGTGAAGAGGAAATATATCCCCAAGACTGATTTTCCTACAAGATACGGGCACTATGAATTCATAGTAATGCCTTTTGGACTCACCAATTCTCTAAAAATATCCATGGACTTGATGAATAGAGTCTTTCGAGATTACCATTAATTTTTTTTAGTATTTATAGATGATATTCTAATATACACTGAAACCATGGAGGAGCATGAGGAGAATCTAAGAATTGTACTGGAGACCTTTCATAAGGAGAATCTCTATGAAACGTATAGGAAGTGTGAGTTTTTGTTTAAGGAAGTCTCATTATTGGGTCATATCATCACGAGCAATGGGATATCATTTGATCCCTCTAAGACAGTGGCAATTGAAGGGTGTCTGAGGCCAACATAAGTTGCAAATATCTGTAGCTTCTTGGGCTTAGCTGGATATAATCATTGATTTGTGAGAAATTTATCATGATTGTAAAACTCACTTACCAAGATAACTTGGAAGGGAGTAAAGTTTTCCTAGAGTGATTAATGCAAAGAGAGCCTCACAGAGTTGAAAAGGAGGCTTATCACTATGCTCGTGCTCACATTACCCATGACTGGAGAACTATTTATGGTATTTAGTGATGCGTAGAAGAAGGGCCAGGGTTGTGTGTTGATGTAGAATGATAAAGTTATATCCTATGCCTCATGGATATTGAAAATCTATGGGCAAACCTATCCCATACATGATCTGGAGTTGGCAGTTATGATCTTTGCATTGAAAACTTAGAGGCATTATATTTATGGGGAGATGTGTGAGAAATATACTGATCACATGAGCCTTAAAAATACATTCACACAAAAAGAACTTAATATGTTCCAACTAAGATGGATAGAACACATCAAGGATTATGACTGCTCAATCCACTACCATCCTGGTAAGGAAAACAAGGTGGCAGATGCTCTAAATAAAAAGGATCATGTATCTTTATCAATGATGATAATTTAAATGGATCCAATCTTATTATATTTTTGAAGGATAGACATGAGAATCATTAAGGGAGGAACATCATCAATACTTTCTCAAATGATTGCTCAAACATCCCACATGGAGAAAATAATGGATGCTCAAAGAAAGGATGTGGAAATTCTGAAAAAGGTGGAAGTTATCAGATATGGGAAATCCTCAGATTTCCTGGTTGAAAAGGATAGAGTTGTGAGATTCATGTCACAATTATGTGTACCATACAATCTAGAGATAAAGAAGGAGATTCTAAATGACGAACATAGATCAACCTTATCTATTCACCCAAGGAGCACAAAGATGTATTGAGATCTCTGAGAAAACTTTTGGTGGGAAAATATTAAAAGGGAGATTGATGAATATACATCAAAGTGCCTAGTATGTCATCAAGTGAATGCTGAGAGGAAAAAGTTTATGGGGGTGATGCAACCACAAACCCTAACAGCATGGAAGTGAGACTACATTACCATGGACCTTGTCACAAGTCTTCCAAGTACATCCATATGAAATAGTGCTATATGGGTCATTTTGGATCGTCTTATGAAGATAACTCAATTTATCACGATTCAAGAGGACTTCTCATTGGATCAACTTGCAAGGATTTACATAAAATAAGTGGTAATGCTGCATGGAGTACCACTGTCTATTGTATGTTATCAGGATCATAGATTCACCTCGAAGTTCTAGAAAAGTATCCAATATGATCTAAGAACTGAAATGAACTTCAGTACGGCCTATCATCCTCAAACCGATGACCAATCTAAGAGAACTATTCAGACAATAGAAGATTTGTTAACATCATGTTCTATGGACAAAAAAATGAGGATGGGACCAACATCTTCCACTTGCTGCATCCTCCTACAATAACAGTTTCCTCTCAAGAATCTGAATGGAACCATATGAATCCCTTTATGGGAAAAGGTGAAGAACACCGACGTGTTGGGATGAAGTCGTTGAGCTTAAGATTCTAGAACCTGAAATGGTCAACGAAATGGTGGATAAGGTGAAAACCATTCAGCAACATATTTAGGCAGCCCAAAGTTGACAGAATACTTATGCATATAACTGTCGGTGAGACCTTTAGTTCAATGTTGGAGAAATGGTATTTCAACTAATATCTCCATGGAATAAGGTCATGAGGTTTGGAAGGATTGGGTAGTTAAGTCCTAGGTATATCGTCCCCTTTGAGATTATTGATCATGTCGGGGTTGTAGCTTATCGACTAGCACTTCCACCTACCATGGCCATAGTACATAATGTATTTCATGTATCCCTCTTGAGGAAGTACATACCAGAACCTTCACATGTACTCTCTTCAGAGTTGGTACAGTTAGAGGATGATCTTTCTTATGAGGAGCAACCAGTGAAGATCTTAGATTATAGAGAAAAATTTCTACGAAATAAGACAATTCCCCTCATCAAGGTGTAACTGAGGAACCAAATGTTTAAACAAGAAACTTAGGAATTAGAGGAAGTGATTAAGTAAGTTTCCCACATCTGTTTTAGTGTGGTAAAAGAAAATTTTGAGGGCGAAATTTCTTAAGGGGGGAAGATTGTAGTGACCCAAAACTCTATCAATGAAAATTCCTCTTTATCTAATTAAATGTCTTATTATGAAAAATGGTTATATAAAATATGTAATTTCTTGGTTTTATGTTTTTGGATTTTAAAATATCATTTGGAATTTTGACCGTTGCTACTATAGCTATTGAACAGTGATCACATGATTATTATAAATATAGTGCTTTAACAAATCCAACTTACTCAGACAAAATAAGCGATGGCCTCATCCAATATAATATCTCCATACGAAGCCCATTTGTCAGAGCTCAAAAAGGAGGTGGCATCATTGGGCTTCACTTTTGACGAAGCCCAAGCTGAGATTCAACACATTAAACTTTAATGGAACCAGTTATGAGAGAAGTGGAAGTTGATAGAGATTACCACTCGAGTGATGTTTTTAAGCCACCCCAATAGTCTATCACCATCACACACCTTACCCTTCGATCATAGGTGGGTGATATAAGGGGTTATGTAACAATACCTTAGCACTATGAATATATGCATTATGTATTTATATAATAATGAATATACAGTCAATTTATTATTGTTACTTTGTAAATATTTTTTAAAGCGCAAATAGTATTTTTAGTTAATATTCAACTAAGAAATATATTTTGATTTATTAATGGGTTTTTGAATTAAATAATATTTTAATAAAATATTATTAGTATAATTAAATTTATTTTTATTAAATATAAATGATCGTATAATTTTATTAATGCAACTATAATTTTTATTAATGTTTGAAAGCTGTTTTTGTCGAAACCAGTGAATTTTTTATAAATGTCTGTTTTTTATTTTAAAAGTGATATTTCACATATTTATAAAATTATTTAGATAAAATGAATATTTTTTTGGAATCAGGATGTCAAAATTATCCAAAATTGAGTTTTTCATAATTTTTTGAGACATTAAATTTATTTGTTAAAAATTAAATACCGTTTAAAAATATTATGTGTTTTATGACATCATAATGACCCAATAGTGATTTAATAAAATACTATAAATGATATTTTAAGAAAATATTTGTTTTATTCTTAAAATAATGTGATTTTATATTTTTTGATTAATTTTATGATGCCTTAGTGGACCCTCCATGACTTATAAAACATTTTATCTTTTTAAATTGTTTTCCTTGAGAGTGTGACTAAACTCCGCATAAGAAACCCTATTATTTTAAGAATTTAGGCAATTGTAATTATAAAATATTGTTTTCAAATCCACTTTGGAAAAACTCATGGGCAGAAACCATGGTTTTGTTTACGATTTTGATTAGTTTAATGTGAGGTGTCCCAAACCTAAATAATAAATAATTACTTCTCCTTTCTTATATAAACAAACCAAAGCTCCCACACCATCTTCACTCAAAGCCCTTAGATTTCATCCAAACTATGACCTCCTCTATCTATAATCCTACCAAGTAACCTCAATCTCCCAATAAGCCTCTATCAAGACCATCCCAAGCCTTTGAGATCACACTTCCAAGTAAGGGATTTCTTCCATTCTCATTTTTGTCCAATTTTCATTAAGTTGTTATGCCCTTTTTTTCAATTAAAAATGTTGGGATATGATTTATAACCTCCCCATACTACCCTCTTTATGTTTGGATAATGAGGTAAACCTTTATCTCTCATCAGTGCCTCCCATGTACACCTGTTACAATGCTTAAATCCCGTAAGGAATCTCTCTCCTCTCATTTACATTCAAGAAATTATTTTATATTATGAATCCAAAATTCCAATACCTATTTGGAAATGTATATATATTACCCACATACTGTCTATTTCATGTTTATATGACGAGACACCCATTCCTCTCTCATCATCCATTTTTATGAAGTCTTATGTCACACAGTTATGCTGCCGAAATTGCACCACAGTTTTCCAAGCCAAAATAATTGTGTAGTGAATACCACACCTATTTCTCTATCAAGGGTATTCAACTTTTTTCACATTTACTAATTTATGGAATATTTTCCTGTATGAATTTCACATTCCTTAATCGTGGAATAAATTATGATATTTTATGAATATGTGTTGTATGATCTTGTGGCACACTTATGCATGAAATGAAATGTTTACGAAGGGTGCACCCTGATAGAGCTCCAATGCATTGGGTAAAGTATCGTATCATGATAAGTTATGTGAAATGAGTGTTGACACATGATAATTCAAGTGAAATGAGGTTTTACTCATGCTTCATTTTCAATGATGGTTTACTCACGCTCCATGTGCAGTGAGCCTTGGCTCATGCTAATATCATGTTAAATGTTGTTGCCACATCTCCATGTTATGATTTTCATTCTTTATCATGCCTTTATGTTGATGTTTCTCTTGTGGTACATTTATATGCTTATTTCATAACATGTATTGTATTCCTCATGTTATTCCATGTTTATAACCTTACTGGGCTTTATAGCTCAAAATTTTCTTATGCTTGTCGTCTGGTTATCACATGAAATGCTAAGTATGAGGGAATGTAGTGGTCATGTAAAGGAATTTTTCAATAAAGATGTTGTATTTCATGTTTTATGTTGTTATTTAATGATCCTAAGCCCCAAATACAAGATAAATCTCTATTTTCTATGTTTTATCAAGTGAAGTTTATGTAATAAATCATGTTTAAGTGTGTAATAAAGTGCAGGGTTGTCATAGGTTATCTTTGAGGGAATATATTAATGCATAGAATTTCACAAATTTATAAGGCATGAAATGAATTTTAAACTGGTGAAAGATGACTATCCATAGTGATATACACCATGCCAACATCAAATGACTGAGAATATATTTTAGTGGGTTTCTAAGAGAGGCCAAACAGACCTCGTGATGCTGCAAACATTGCCTCGATTTCTGAACTACAAATATTAGAACCAAAAAACTCTTCCTAATATTTGAATAATGGGTCTCAACATCGAGTATGGTAAGGATGATGTAAAAAAAGATGTTTTTTCTATCTGTATCATTATTTTTCATGAGGAATTCACCCAATTATCACTCTAAAGATGTAATATAAAAAATAAGTTGTCTTCCTTCGATGATAGGCATTAGAACTGGCAGGCTTATGAGGTGTTTATTGAGGATGTTGAATGATTTATGATAATCATCATTCCAATGATATATAATCCCCCATTTGCATCAACTTGGTGAAGGGATCAAATTCTCCTACAAGGTTAGATATAAACTGGATAATATAGCCCAAATATCCTTGAAGTCATCTTAACTCCTTAAGGTTTATAGGAGGTGAAATACTAAGGATGGTCTTTTTTTTCTACGGGTCAAAATTGATTTATTGATGGTGTATGATGAAGCTAAGAAATTTCCCTAATGTAACATCTAATTTACATTTTATGTTATTCATTTTCAGAAAGTGCTGTCACAATTTGTTGACGATGGTTTCTAGATCATCCATGTGGTCAGAGTACCATCAAGATTTATCCATGAGATCAAAAAAATAAAATTCGACAATCATTCCTAGGAAGGGTTTGAATATGCAATGCATGGAATATTTTTGCATAGTTCCAACATTCTTCAGGCCAAAGGGCATTACCCGATAGAAAAGTACCCCTATAGGGCCCTCAAGGTGGTATTTTCTTCATCTTCCCATGCCATTAATATTTCATTATATCCCAAATAACAATACATGAAAGAGAGGTATTTATATTTAGATGTCACATCAATAAGAATTTATGTGATTGGGACTGATAAATCATCTTTCAGGTAGTGCCGATTGAGATCCAAAAAATCAATGAATACTCTGATTTTCACGTTCTTATTTTTGATACTAAATATTTTTTATATTTAACCATTCAAATTATGTTGGATATGAGGATATTTTCAACTTTAAAAACAATTTTTGTAGTGTGTTTCAAATATGTCTTTCCGACTGCCTATTTATAGCCCTGATGGTCCTCTGTATGTGTCAGATAGCGAGTTACCACCTTGGGGTTGAGGTCCTACATTTCTATTTAGTTCCAGGAAAATACATCCTGATGTTGGTTCAAAAAGGAGGTATATACCTATTTTTTATTTATAAGACATTGTCACGGTGATCAGAGTGGGTCTTGGGTCTTCTATTATACCAATATTTTATGTCTAAGTTCATCAATGGTGGTAGAGACTCCCTCCTCAAATGCAAGTTGGGTTTCCCTGAGGTTATCCTCCCCTTATTTTTCTTTCTATCCATATTCTTCCTCTTGTTACATATGGGGATCAAGTACTGGGTTATGCTATAAAGAGTTAGGTGAGGATCCAATATCTTTTAATTTAGAAGATGAAGAAACTTCCTCTAACCCACCTGTCAATGTGGGATTTCCTTAAAGATCTATATGGGATGGAGTGAGGGATGGAGAAAAAGTGTCTTTTTCCTCTCTGGGTAATGAAACAACATATTATGACTCAAATAATGAGTTAGGGACTCCTTAACGTTTTGATGATGGAGTGAGGTAATTCTCATCTGAGCTTACACCAATATCTGTGGAGTCAGAAAAAATTTCAAAACTACTAGACTCAGGGAGTGGGATTGATATCATGAATATCATGGATTATGAACCTAAATTTGGAATCATATTCTCGACCAAACTAATGGATAACACATACGCCTTCCTGATTTTTTAATGGGGTTGGCCTTGATCATTTTTCGACTGTTAGGGGTGGTGACCCATGAAACAACATCCACCATGGGTAATTTCCCTTCCCTATGATAGAATCAGCCATTGATATAATGCGACTCATAGGAATCTAATGGGGTTTTATCACCATGAAATGTCCTGATTTGTCCATTAATGTTGTATTTGATGCATTTATGGTACAATGGGGGGATTTTCATGTGTTTATGAAACTAGGTCCTTCCTAGCATGACATTGAAGGGCATATCCTATAAAACAACCAAAAATTCCATGTTGGATGAGAGGTCTCCAAATTGAGACTTTAGCTTGATTTGTGCCAATAGATTTTACCTAATTTTTTCATAGATATTTATTTTTAGAGTGAAATGTGCAAGTATTTATTTTATTTATACCAACCAATGAAGTTTCCATAATAGAATGACATTAACTCCAAATACATTTCAATGATAAATTTTCAGACATCAACACCATTTATCATACTGTACATGTACAAGGGTCTGATGTGTCCCTGTATAATAGTGTCTTCATCTTGATATTTGAAGTAGATAATCATGTGAAATTATAAAGGACCAGTTGTAGTCTGATAGACATCAGTAGTAGAAACCATAGCTTCAAATACCTAGGGTCTTTTAAAAGCTTCTACGAGTGCTTCTGTGAGGTCTTTTGATATGATCAAGGAATCTAGGATTGACAACATGGTTGGTACCAAGTATAGTTATTTCAATATATCATAGTTATGGTCTAAAGTACAATGATTTTAGTGTGGGGATACTCCTTCACAAGAAATTTAGGAAAAATAGTACTTTATGTAGATAGTGTTTCCCTTGAAACAGTAGTTGACGGTGTTTATATCCTTGGTGGGTAAGGCTGAACAGGCCTGCCCGCCCGTTGAGGGTGATCTGACACCTGTACCCCCTCTAATTGATATTCCAATGTGATTAGTTCAGGGTGAATTTTGGAACATGTAGGGGTATTTTCGTGATATTTTTTCACTTTTTTTAGTTATATTTCTAATTTTTTTCACAACATTGACAATCTAAGTAGGGATGTGGCTAGAATTGGAATTCCTACCATGACCACGCCTTCCCCAGTATCTTCATCTCTCGTGACCTCTTCCTTCTATTCCCCAATAATGTGTGGGGAAATCAGGTTCATATTCATACTCATAATTTGATAATGTATACATTAAATTAATGAATTAATGTAACTAAAGATTAATTCCTCACATAATGAGGATTTTGTCTGGCAGAATGTTTCTGGCAATACCATTTGGATAGGTGTTGCCTGTTGTTTCAAATTTCAATTTATAAATTATAAGGGGGTCAAAGACAATGTTTTCCTTGATTCAAGTTCATCGCCCTTAATTTTTTTCATGCCTTTTTGGCTAGAATTTTTTTGAAATGATAGATTTTGCATTTTAGTGGTTCTGATGGCTTCAATTGTGTTGTAGTAGAAGCGGTTGATGGAACAATTGGTTGTTTCATATTTTCTTGGTGAATAAAATGAGTTTGGATTATTTTATTTTGAGTCATACAAACTTAAAACTTCTATGAAATTCAAATAAAATCTTCTTTCTAGGCATCTCCATTCTCGATGGTAGTAGCAGAAACATACACTACTTGTGCAGGTGGCTTTCCAACTTTACTTGCCTAGAGTCCACTATTTTATGTAGAGTTTCTTTAAAGATGAATAATTCCTAAATGGTATGCCCCAATATACTACTTAAGGGAAAATATATAGGATTATCATTGAGACCTACATGGTTGGGCCTTTTTTACTATATCACACAGAGTAAATCATTAGCGATAATGGTTATAAAGTAGTCACAGATTTGATCATATCAAAATGAGTAAATTTTTTTCTTCAATACCCCAATTTTTTTTGGGTACCCTTGGCTCTTCATAGAGAGGTGGGGGTTTTTTTTGATTCAAAGGGGGTGTGACATGATATGTTGTAGGTTTTGGAGTTGTATTTGGCACGGATGTTGGATTAAGTGTGACGAATGTCGCCTCCACCTTTCCTACTCATTTTCTTGGGAATGATGGAGTCATTTGAGACTTGATGTTATTATATTTTTTTAAACATCAATTCTTTTTGTAAATGGTGTTGAAATAATGAAACCCACATGTATATTTCACTGGGATGAGTGGTGTTTGTAGTTCATCATGTAGGTTCTCTATGCAACGAGAGAGAAGATATTCTTAGGGAAGTGGTAGGGTTAGGGAATAGGTCATCCATTTTTATCTAGTAATGAAATGTGAGACTCTCTAATTCTCTAAATTTTTTAAATTTTATAGGTTAAGGATAGACATATTTTTATCATCAAGATGAAATGAAAGAGGAACTGTCAATAGAGGTCTTTCCATATGAAGATTGACTGAGCTGAAAACTAGTGTACTATATGAAGGCATCCTCTACAAGGTTCAAATGAAGAATTTGTGTTTCACTACTTCTTTTTGTGTGAGGTTCCCCATAATGGGATCACAATGGGACATAAAGTGTGTCATATTTTTTTACGGGTTTCTTGATCCATTGAATATTGGAAATGTAGGACTCCATAAATTTGGTGGGCATAGGGTGTCAGCCACACATTCAGGGTAAGGTTTCTATTCTGGCTATACTAGGGTATGTTGTTCTTCCATAACTTCCAACCGATATTCCAATGACTTTATAGTGTAAATAATAATTTTATGAATGTTCAATTGAACATAAACTTTTACAGGTGCAGGAATATAAAGAAATTTTCGTGCCAGTTCTAAAATTATTTATGGTTGATATCTGATTAGGGATATTTTTGAGGGTTTTTCTAAATCATATATCGTTTTTTCATTACTGGAAGAAAATATTAATATCATTCCATAATTGGGTTTGGTTAATTTATGTTCCAAACACTAATTTTGGAAGATTTCCTAGCCCTACTTCGATCATTGGGATAAACCCTTGATGTTGTGGTACACTTATTAAAGTGCTCGTCGAGGCTCTTCCTATTGAGCATATTCGATAAGAAAAATATGTCATAGATATTTGGTGTTGAGTCTTATCAACTATTTCATTTCTTAATCTTACAAAGAGAATATTTCTTTGAGAATGAGGAGCTCATCCTCCTCGAGAAGTGGGCCTTTTGTAACCTTCATTTTCTCATTTTATTTTTTGGATGTTCGCTGAGGAGGTAGTAATAGATTTGTCAAGGGAGTACCCAAAGTTTAGATTATTATTTGGTTCCAGGTTTGAAAACCTCATTAATTTAACTCCATGTAAACTATACTACGAATGTAACCATAATATCTATACTTTTATGCATTGGGATCATCTTCAGTTCCATTTGCATGATTTATTCCCATAACATTCACCATCGAAAGATGCATTATGGGTGTCCTACTGGCTGTAAAATGACATGAGGGTTGTTTTTTCCCTTTTATGGACCTTTCCATTCATTTTTGAGATTCTCTTAAAGATTTTTGGTAAATATTGACCCAGATTGAATCTCCATAAAACCTTGTCATATGCTTTCCTTATAGAGGAAATAGATCACAATACGGGATGAACTAGTAGATCTTATTTTTTTTTACATTATCCCTAAATGTGGAAATGCATATTTTCATTGATGGGGATGTTGAGGTAAAAATTACACCATTCCTATAAGTTTGGGTTATTCCTTTTTTGTGTGCCTTGGGATGCATTTATCATCCTTGGTGGGGGATTTTGTGTTAAAAATGCCCCCAGACCTGTGGGATGGGGATAATGTCGTACCCGAACAACAGCTATTACTATTGATTCTCTATTTATCTCATTCATCCTTATATGAGTGTAAGATGGGTGAAATAAGGGATCTTCATGCGAACTACTTTCTATCAAATACATTAACTATTCCTGATGATTGGAATCCCTTATGTGAGAAGCTTGATTAATGTTCTTGGTTTATTGGTTAATGAGTTGTTCGATGACTTGATGTCATTGTGCTTGGCACTTTTTAGACTTATTCAAAGTCAATTTCTATAGAGTGTTCCAAATTTTCTAAGAAGGGGTCTTTCTTAATAGCCTCCTTTGAGGAATGAAATTACAGGATGTCATTTCTAGTGGGTTCTGCTGAATGAGGCATATGGTGAAATGAAAAGATCCATGTTACCCATCCTAGGATATGAACACCATGTAGGGTGTTGATAATAAGACAACATAACTCATGCAATAAAATAATTCATTCCATTTTGAAATATTCATATTGCTTCTCTAATCATGGTTTCCACACATATAGAGGTACTTTTAAGTCAATTTGATGATGAAGCTCCCCAAATAATTTGACATGGTATGCATACCCATTGTAAGGCATGAAATTTTCATTTAGGTGGTAGAGATATTTCCATGGATTTAGATGGATGTTGTGTATGTAATCTTCTGAAAATACCTCTAGAATATGTAAATTATATGTGGATGAGGTCTAAAACATGATAGGTATATCATCCTTGGATAATTTCCATCTCATGAGCAATATATCCATTTGTTCTTCTTCCAAAAATTCCTCCACTTGATCAGCCAAACATGAGTTCTTCTCAGTTTTTTTAGTAATAAGTGGGGATAGTGTAGGTCTTGTTGTCATGGAAATGGTACCAAAGTGGTTTAGAGGATGACTATTTCCACTTGCCATCTTCTGGTAGAGAATGGATATCACTTGTCATTGATAGGATATCAAGCATGACTGGCCCCATCTTTCCATGTGATTTATAATGTGATGGATTTATCGTATTTGATCTGGTAAAGGGAGGACTTTCTTGTTAATCGATCTTCTATCCAAGAGAAGGGCTATCGTGGCCCTAATCAAGAGATTATATCTCTAGATCGATCAAATGATGCCCATAAAGAAATTATTCACAGTGATCACTCTAGGGAGGACCTCCAGAGCTATTGGTAGTCATGTTGTATGGAGGACCTTCATAAATACTACTTGAACTGATGTAATTTTTTAATGTATTTAAATGATCCTGGGACCGAAAGGATATACGCTTGATGGCCTCTAGAACTCTAGAATTTAACAGATATGGATCATAAGCTTATTATGGGATTCTGAATTGCCTTGTGTGGGATTTATTTTTTGATTCTCTCCCAGGGTCAGCTAGAACCAAGTGTTGTGAATTGTGATCCCCATGAATGGGTGTGTATTTATATGACTCTTGCATTAATATCAAACCATGTTGATGAGTTTCTTGATTTTTAGCCAGGACATATGTCTGCCTTGGAGAAGGATCTGAAATGGGCTGGTAATCCTCAATAGGAATGGGTATTTGTGTCCGACTCCATTGTCCAATTATCATATAATTTTTCCAATGACCCTCCTCAATGAGAGAAGTGATGCTTTCTAGTTCTTAAGAGACCATCCTATCATGTGAAGGAGTCACCCTAATTTTTTAGTTAGGTTCATGGGCCCAAATCCTATCTATTTCGACTGATGTGATCATATATTGGGATGTTTGTAGGAAACGGTTAGGATTTGATGTATGTCCTTCCAACATTACTAGGATGTATTGGGAAATATCCTTGGAAAGAACATGAATATACAAACATTTTAGTTTTAGGGTAGGAATGTGAGTTTTCCCTTGATTTTTAGTTGAGATACATTAACTAAGTCCTCCAATCGTTTCCATATTTACATGGAGGGATTGTTATACTGGAGCAGGTATTTAAATCTTCTTATAATTTGTTTCCATATTTTAGTGGAGGGCTTGATAAGATGGAGTAATGATTTTTATCTACTTGTAGATTTCAATTATATTTTACTCGTGTTCTTAATATGAATCAACATGAATTATCATTTGTTGATAGTTTTCCATCGTATTTGACAATAAATCATTATATGTATCATCAGATATTTTCATTTGCTCATTGTTTTCCACCATATTTGACTGGTGGGATTAATATGAACGAGTAATAATTTTCATCTACTCACAATTTTCCACTTTATTTGAATGGAGAGATTCATTAGTAGGAATAAGGATGACGACCATTTCTATATTATTGGATCATCGCCCTCTGAAAGCTGCCCTAGGGACCCGAGTTTATATGACTTCGGCTGGGGCCTACGAGGTGGTATCCTCTTCAGGGTAAGGATGTGGGGCTGTACAAAATTAGTGATGATGATTATTAGCATGAACCTTGGGTGGTACCCATGGGTTTTCGGGATAGAGTTTCTTGTGTCCACATCATCAGGCTCCCAAAGTAATGGGAGGATATTTTTATCACATTCTGGGGGTAGGCTCCTAAAATAGTTTCAGATAACTATTGAATCTATCTCATACTAGACGATTGATCATTGCTGGGTAGATGGATGGTGGGACTTCATAAACTTCAGGGCCCACCAAGCCACCTCCAAGGTTGGGAGAGTACCATTTTGATGGTAATGCCAAACCAATTCTTTTGAAACCTAGTTTTGAAGATGTTGACTGGGCAATGGCACCCTATATTTGGCCAAGACCCTGACTTGTGTAGTGGTATATTATCAGGTCAGCAAGAACTAGTGAAACTCCATTGTGTTAAAGATAATTTTGATGAGAAGTTTCAGAAATATATGTGAAGAACAGACACAATAATACCTCATCAAAGTAACATCTCAATAAATGAACTCATGTTTCATCAATCATTTTGTTTATACCTATTTCATTTTGATATTTAAAAGGTTCAAATACGGGGGTAACACCTCCAAATTTATTTAGGAATGACATTGGGTTCAATATTTTTGTTTCCAATGAAAGATTCTTATAGAATACCCATATGAAAGGAACAAAATGTTCTGATGATAAACAAGAATTTTATCCCTTTTTATCTAGTGAATGAGATGAATTAGTTAAATGATTTTACATTGGGTTCACAAATTTGTTTCCAATGAAAGAATAATGGAGGACCTCTTTATATGACTAATTGTGGGGGGTTTGAATATTGCACAACCATTCATATAGAGTTCACCATTCTTATCTCACATTCATTTCCAATGGGTTAGTTTCCAATAGGGTTTGTTCATGGAACTGAAAATACCCAACGGTTCTCCTATCTGTGATGAATCATGGACCTACTTTCCAAAAGTGGGAGCTTTTTGGTTAACTTGTCAATGATACCTAAGAACTCATATTCTTCAATAGGATGGGAATTTGGGCTCATCACACTCTTTGGGGTGGGGGGACTATTTCCTATTTCAAGACTCTCTTATAGATTTAAGATATGTTCATCAATCCTTTATTCCTTTCCATGTATGACATGGATCACCCTGAATAAATGATCAATTATGAGAATAAATGGGTTTAGAATCATATATATATATATATATATGTATATATAAATGAGGTTATTCATTGAATGGGATATCTATCAGTATATGAGGTTCTCCATCAACGGTACACTTTTACATGTACAATATATATTCTTATATTGTCAATCATTAAGATGATGGTTTTAAGCCACGCATGAAGGCTATATGTAATTTACTACCATCCAAGGAGATAGAAGTTGTTTTGATGTTGGGATTGAACCCATATGATGGGATACCAACATATCATTGAGAATTGAATTAGAATGCACATAGTTCATTGCCACTTAATAAGAAGCATCACCTTTTAATGCCATGTGAAGAGGACCAAACCTTGTATTTAAACATCATGTGGTAAGGACACCTAGGTAGAAGGTGACTAGTCAAATTTCGGTGTGGGACTTATACCGAGGTGGCTAGAAAGGGATGTGGTGTCCTAGGAGGGGGAATGATATTACTGGTGACATGAACCAATCGGGATGGCGATGAAAGAAAAAATTAAAGGAATATGTCCCTCTGTATTGGATATAACCCTACTGGTAATGTTTCCCAAAGAACATTAGGGTGGATTTAGGTTTTGGGTATGTACCTCAATGATGCTTCCTATGTATCTCAGTTAGTTGGGAATCAAATACAATGTGGTTTAGAATAGGTTTGGGATTATGCTGAATAGGATTCCGATATGTGGTTTGGGATCATGTGGATTTTGTGATCACAACTAACATCTAAGACCAGGTGAGACATTCTCGGTTTTAGAAACAAGAAGAAGTAGTATATCTGAAGATCACACCATCTACTTTGTCCACTAATGGAAGGATTTTGGTGCCCAAAGGGAAAGAGAAATGGATATGGATGTTCCCATATCATCTTTTATCCTGGTAACCAAGATAGTCATACTGACTCTTGGCTATGCACCAGATGGGCTAGGAAACGAAAGTGTGTCGAATCATAAAATAAAGACTATGGGAATAATCTAAGAGGGATTCTCTAGAACTAGTTCTGGGTGAAGATATGAGGATATGATATTAACCCTCAAAGGGAAAGGCATGTGTGATCCTCCCTCTCCCCACCTATAAGGGGAGGTACAGGTGATCAACTGTAAGGTAGATACCCATATTACCATGGGAATGTAGACATGAATACATTCTACATGTCCCACTCATCAAAATAGGTTACCAATAAGACTCTTCTTATGTATACTCGATTGGGAACCCTGATGTCTCCAATGATCATATTAGACATATCAGGTGGATTTAGTAGAGGCCCTATCCAGATGTTGTTGAACTGGTTTGCAGAGGGGCCAAACTAAGGTATAATGGTATGAAAGAGGGAAGTTATAGAAGTTAGAGAGTATGACACCTTAGGATGGCCCATTCTATATAGCTCATTATTATTTATTTTGGGGTTACCTCTATGTATCATGTTGCTAAATGGGTGAGTGTGTTGTTCACATAGGATTTTACTACACGGACCTAGACTCTGTTCGCATAGTGTTTTGCTACATGAGGCTAGGTTCCACCTGCATAAAATTTTTCTAGGTAAAATAAATCTTATATTGTGTAGTGTTTTATACAAGATAGGGATCCCCCATGTATCTTATTATTACACAGGGTGGTGGACCGAAAAGGGTCCATCAGATTGTGCTTCATAGAATGGTGTCTACAAAGTTGTTTAGGGTTTATAGATGGTTGGGTGAATTTATTTTCTTCCTTAATGTTATATGGTGGGTTTACCATCTAGGAAAAGATGGTATCACACATTTATCCTAATTATTATTCATGTTTCATCTCTTTTCTCTCTTTATTTGGTTCCTGTCATGGGTATTTTATAGAAGAACAGAGGACTAGATACTAGGATGACCGATCATCCACGGTAGTCCATGGATCTTTTTTTACAGGTTCCTAATTAAGGATTACTCATACCACAAATGATTTCATTTGTGGATTATGGAAAATACAATCCAAGATTGAAAATTCTTCATCTATCATGGGGGATGGTTGTTTGAGGGGGGGATCACCATCTGGCCCAAAAAACAATCTGATTTCCATTTCAATTATTGATAGTCACTGACATGTCTCATGAATGATTTTTGGGATTCCATGCAGAGTGATAGTCTGCATAGAAAATTTTTCTATGCAGGCCTCAACTTCATTCATAGTTTTTCTTCCTTCATATTTAATTTCAAAAAAATTTATAGCTTCAGGTTCATTTTTACCCTTTACTGAATTTTTAGAATCCTTGTCTCCTTGTATTAAGGGTTTTCAAGACCCAATAGAGGTACATATTTGACTTCAGTGACCTCCATAGATATAATCCTCCATTTATTAAAAATTTATCATTCATAGATATATGTAAAATATGATTATTTTATCAAAAGGTGGTGAAACCATCTAATTCTCATTGTGCTTTCACTCAATCCACATATATGGAATCCTATAATGATGTCTTCCTACAACATCTCGTTGATTTAAAAAAGGTATGCAGCAATAGGTATATTTTTATATGGGTTTTAGTTGAAGTAAAACTAATTTAATGATTTAAATAGTTATTTATATTTGGTATCTAGATTGGTGTAGGTTCAGGGGTGTGTTAGGTGTAGTCATCACCCTGATTCTCAAAGATTCATTGAGTGTTTGACATTGGTGATTTAATAGGAATTATTCTTATTTTATTCTAAGTTGTTAATGTTGTGAAAAAAATTGAAACATGTAAAGTATAAATAGTGGAGAGATATGAGCCAAAAGAAATGAAGATTTTTTATTAATTCTTCTAATGTATTCCATATATCTGTCTATACATCTTTATCAGGGTATTTCACTACCCTTTTACAAGTAGTGCAAGACGTAGTGGTGGGGGTTGGTAGGGGGTGGGTAGCCAACCCCATTGAAAATTGCAGTCACATTCAATGGATTCCTAACACCCCCATTGAGATTTACACTACTACCAATTTCATATGATTTATGATGTTGCCTCGTTAGAAGCATTTTCTAGAAAAACCCTATGGGATAAAAATTGAAATAAGGAAAAGAGTAAAACCATGTAGATTACCACTAAATGTTATATTACAAATATATTAAACGTTTTTCAATATATGTGTCCCTATATCATGTCAAATTATTCTGATGATAAAAATTAGTAGTTCATTTGAAAATAAGTCTACAATGTTTTCATTGGACCAAACATATTGCATGTTGATATCACCATTCTTCATCAACTCCTTTATAAAGAAGAAAATTTTAGTGGTGTGTGTTTTGTATCATTTTTTATGAATCCTTCCTTTAATTGATCTATGAATGAAACAATATCTTCAAATAATATTCTCTGTCTACAATCCATAGGCAATACAATTGTTACTTGAATGTGTTGAGTCATAGAGCACATCCAAACACATTCTCGACATGCTTTATGTAATGTTTTCACTTTTACATGATTTGGAGATGTTTAAAAAAGTGTATGACTTGGTGATATATAAGGTATAGAAGTACCTCCAACTATGAACACATAAATAGTTTATGATCATGCATTATGTGGATCTGATAATTAACTTGTAACTTCAAAAATGACCATCTTCTTTTCTAATTTGTTAGAATAGAATAAATCCAATTCAATAGTTCTATAAAGATAAATAAAAATATGTTTAATTCTATTCCACTTTCTTAATGTATTTGATGACTAATTATTACAAATAAACTATTAGATTATTATATATTAGGATGATTAAAATTTTAAAGAAGCATAAGTGATATGATGGCATTGTGGTACTGTACTTATAGACCAACCAACTCTTCATTGTATTCACAAGGTCAAAATTCATCTTTTTTAATATTTAAAGTCCAAATAACCATTGGTGTAGTAAAAGGATTTGTGTTATTCATATTAAAGTGTTTTAAGACCATTTTTAGTATAATTTGACTAATGAAAAAATATACCACTTGACATATGCTCAATTTTTAATCCAAGAAAATACTTGGTTGCTTTTAGGTCCTTTATTGAAAATTCATCCTTTAACTTTCTCATTGATTCATAAATATCTTCAAAATTTATGAATATATTTAAATAACCAACAAAAAATAGAAAAAACTACATATTAAGATATTTTTTTCTTAATAAAACACATTTATATATGTGGTTATTATGATGACCCCCACCCTCTAAATATACCATAATGGGGGGATAAAGATAATAACCCCCAATTCCTACCACTAGTAGGCCCCGAGTTGGTGATTAGAACTGAGGGTATACAAATATCATGTATGGGAGTCATTACCCTCTATAATATAAATTATATTGATAGATAATATAAGGAATCCCCAAATAACTCTATGACATAATATAAAAAAGAAACCAAAATATTCTCACATGTTTGTATAAATAAAACTAATAGAAATAAAATTCTCTAAAGTAAATACCCAAAAGAAAATCTAAAGGAGTGATATAGAATCTCTTCGAGGCATGAGCTAGTAATTTCTAGAACAATCCTTATAATTATCTTGGAAACCTGAAAACATTTTTTATATACATAGGGTGAGCATATAGGTCTACTTAGTTTGAAAACCAAATTCTCTCATGCACTTGGGAAATAAGCATCCTAATGATCCAAGGAGAAAATAACATAATCAATATCACCATAACAACTCAACTATCGACCCTAACCTCACCAAGGCATAATCACTAAATAACACAAACCAATTATAATAAAATAATTAGAACAACCTCAATTAAGGGTACTGTGCACTTATTTGTCATAGATTTTCCACTCTCACACCCCAACATCATACATCCTTGTAGTATCATTTCTTTCAAATAGCATATACCACCTCCACACAACATGATCACATCATATCATGCTTGAAAAAACATAGGGTACAACCCAAAAACATGGCCAGATTACATCTTGTCTAAAAACACATGGTCCATCACATCACAAGCATAAACAGAGTAGTAGGGTATCATGAACATGAAGAAAATCAACCTTCTTCCCACCTAATACCATGTATGAACCCCAACATAATATTCCCAACAACACAAACATATCACATCTCACCCAAAAACACCTGGGTAACCTCCCCACAACATGATCATCACATCTCATATAAAAAAATCATGGGCCACCAAATTATAGAATGGTCATCACATCTCTCCTGAAAAAACCTAGGCCACCATCTAGTTCACTAATAGAACTATAGAAATCATAACCTATGCATATCTACACACCTATAAGAGAGAGTGGGGAATAGGGGGTAACTATCCATATATTCTCATCATTGGGATATTGGAAAAAAAACCCCATGTGAATATACAGGGGTCAGAACATAATGTTTGATGCGGGTGGGGTGTGTATAGAAATCAGAAAAAATATACAAGTTTATATATATATCCACACACAATACCAACCTATAGGTTCAAATTCAAACAATAACCAACTCACAACATCCCAAATTCCACTACAACCACTAAATGTAGAACACCACACAAGCCGCAATCCACATTTCACATTTCCATCTAATACCATTATCCATCCCATTAGTTTCATTATTAAGAACCAATCACATTTAACCACACATCCCATCATTTATTTGTTCATTAACCATTTCCATCCCACTAACCAAATCAAACACCATCCCTTTTAATAATTATTAAATAATCATCCCATTACTTATTGGGCATCTAGAACAACACAAACATGTTTTACAAGTAGATAATAATTCCCTTTGTACCATCACCCCACCATTCCAAAATAATGTCAAAAAACCACCACAATGCCACCCTAAGATAATGAAAAAAAGCACCATCTGACCACCCCGTAATCATGAAAAAACAATCACCACCTCACCTACCCAAAAGCATGGCCAAACAACCACCATCTTTCCACACCAAAATATTATCCAAACAACAATCACCTCACTACTTCAAATAATGGCCTAACATCCATCCCCTCACTACCCCAAAAGCATGTCCAAATAGCCACCTTCTCTCCACCCAAAAGTACGTAAACATCCCCCCATCATCCCCACATCTCGTCACAAACCAAACACCACTGCCACACAATCATGGACATTAATAAAAAAACATCAAAGACCATTTTGTAGATTTAATAAGATGGATTTTATCATATTTCACTTTATTTTAGTGGTGTCATAACATAATCCATAAATCATGGGGAAAACATTTCATTAAAGAAATATAAGTGGTTATGAAAATCCCATTTTAGGGTGATATCACAATAATAACAACAGAAAAATCAGTAGCAACACATATCATCCTACATAAACAAATCTTCTAATGAACATTATTTTTAGTGGGCATCAAGAATATACAAATAAAAAATCACAATAATATCAAAGTTATAAAATCATGCGAATCATTCCTCTTTCCCTCATAAATTTAAATTATCCAAATATTTATTTTTGATTAAGCTATCACAATCATATCCCATAGACAATCAAGAGTATATCCCTCTCACATAATACACAAAAAAGAGAAAGTAAATATTCCCAACATCAATGGAGATTTTCCAACTCATTTCACTCCTTAGGGAGAATAATAAATTCCTAAAAACCAAAACCACAAATGAAAAACCATAAATAAACTTACACTTCACCCAAGGACCATAAAAACTTATCCCACATCACAACCCAAACAAAAACAACACCACCATAGAAAATACCTAGGAGAAGAATGGAATAAATACAATAAAAAATAAGGGGACATACCACCATTCTTAAACAAGAATCCATATGATCTAATGGATAAAATTGGGAGGAAGGAGTATAGAAGATACTCTTGAGGTTCCTAGGGTTTATCTAGAGTGAGAGGGTAAGAATCCCTATTTGAATGAAAATATTCATATGATAAAAAGACTGTGAATCCTAGATCCCACCACTTTCACATCGTGAAACTTTAAATGGTGTACAATTCAGGGTTTTTCCAAAAAAAACCCATATTCATTGAAAACAACATTGCTTCATATTTATTTAATTACATTTTATAAATTTAATTTTCTCATTGTGAATTAGTTTCACAGACCCCCCTTAGATAATTTAAAATCTATGAACCAACTGTCTTCACAAGCTATGAACTGCCATTTCATGACGTGTAAACATTACATGAGTTGAATTTTATCCTACATAACTCCTACAGCCCCAGAATCCACTGAAAATCCTCAAACCTCCCCCAAAATCCTCCAACCAAAAAAAGGAAAAGTAATGGTCTAGGAAGGCACAAATAATTACATCATATTCCTCTCAAGTAATTATCACGATTAAGAATCCAAAACCAAGCCCAAAAGGAAAAAGGGGTTTGAAAGACCACCTCATGAGAGACCTCTCAAGGATATCATCACACCTAAAGTTCTACCACCAGCCAAACCCACCAAAAAAACATAAAAAATCATCTCACACAACCTAATCACTACACACCAACATCACCAAAACCATCCAAAAACACCCCCTCGAACACACAATTCAGGATATTCCATCCTCCATGTCAATATACTATCTTATTTGGATGAAATTAACTCACCCACATGGGTTTAATCACATCTTAGTATAATGCATCTCAATTAGGAATCAGATTCACCTTTTCATATATCATAACTTTATCACACATCACACATTACAATATCAAACAAAGAATCACATCTCATAATATAATAAGATTCAAACATCACATCATCTTGGAAAATCAGAAAAAAAGGAAAAAAACACAGTATAACTCTGGGTACTGGGTGCACACCTACATCTCCCACTCCAATGTACTCTCCTCTAGGCCAACATGCCTCCAAAACACATGAACCAATGAAATGGTATGTCAATGTAGCAAATTATTTTGGTGATTCGGGATATATAATAGACACTCCAAAAATGTAATTTCAAACTCGATATCCAAATCTACCCCATAAATGACATGGATTTATTTTTTGAAGATATTTAAAAGTTTGAGAGACATGGAGTACATTGTGGATCCTCTCTATCCACAATGGAAATTCTAACTGATATACCACCTTGCAAACTTACCCCAACACCTCAAAGAGCCCAAAATTACTGGGTGAAATATTAATCCCTATTTCAAACCCATGATACCCCCATCAATGGTAAACCTTCAATAATTCATGATCCTTGACCTTGAACTCCAATGACTTCCTCCTGTGATTGACATAATACTTCCACCAGTCATGTGCTGCTTTTATTCTCTGTTGAACCAACTGAACCTTTTCTAATGTTATCTAAACCACATCAGGACCAAGAACCATTTCCTCCCCAACCTTTGACAAACACTATGGAGAATGAAACAATATCCCATAAAAATCCTCAAATGGGGTCATGTCGATGGATGACTGATAGATGATATTATAAGAAAACATAAATAAGGGAAGGTGTCTTTCATAAAATCTTCCAAAGTCTTAGATGCATTCTTATAACATTTCCTCCAATGATTGTATGGAACACTCCATATACCATCTGTGTGGCAAGAAGTGTTGAGGTGTAACTAAATTCCAAAAAATTAAACAATCCTCTCCAAAATCATGAGGTAAAACATGTATCTCGATTTGAGACAATGGACCTCAAGACTCTATGAAACTACACCACATCATCCACATACCTCTTAGCCAAATAATCCACTTATCCTAACACCTTGATCTCTATGAATTGGTTTGATTTCATCAACCGATCCATGATCACATAAATAGCATCACAACCTCTCTAAGGTCGGGGTAATCCCATGAAAAAATCCATTGAGATATCATCCTATTACAACTCATGAATATACAAAGTCTGAAACAAAACACTAGGAACATGATGTTAGACCTTTACTGGTTGGAAAACCAAGGAATTACCTACAATATCTACCACTATCCATTTCACACCAGGACACCAAAACTGCATCCTCAAGTTACAATGAATCTTTGAAACTCTGGGTTTACCAACAAAGGTGAACTATGAGACTCACAAAGGACTCAACCATGCAGCACTATAAAAAAACCTACCATGAAACAATACCTGGTTCTGACCATATTTTGACCATCCCTATGTAGAATCAAAATCTATAATATGACCAGACATCACTTCTACCTATGAGTCTCCCCACTAAGACACCTAAACCTATTAAACCCTAGAAGGATGCACCATCATCTGAATCAAACAAACTCTACCATCATCTACCATTTTATATATGTGAAATTCAACCAACTCCCCAATTTCTCTTTAAGCATCCCTAGACTCTTGAACCACATCCTTCCTCAAATTCCTTCTCAAATCATCGGCCACTACATTCTGTTTTTATAAGATATAGGAGATATAAAAATCATAATCTTGAAGAAAGTCTATCCATATTCACTATTGAAAATTTAATTTATGCTGATAAATGATATACCAAAAAATCGTGTGATATTTTAAAACCATAAAGTGATCCATATTAGGTAATGCTGCAACAAAATTAGAGAAAACACAACTAATGTTATCTCTAGATAATGTGTTTCATTGTTACACTTGTTAGGACATAACTACCTAGACCCATAAGAGATTACCACCCCATTATACATCAACAAACATCACAATCCCAAACAAGAATCATAAAAAACAACTCAAACCTTACAAAACGTTAGAAAACCAAAGTAAAATATCACTAACAAACTTCCCATTAAGGTAAACATATGTTTCAAAAAACTGATTAGTTTTCACAATATCCAAGTCCTTCCTAGTCAGTTTTTTAATGGAACTACAACTCAAGAAAAATTATGCACAAAACATTGATAATAGCTTGAAATACCAAGGAAACTATGAAATTATTCCATATTCTTAGGTGATTTCCAAGAAAGAAATAACTTGAATTTTTATAGGTTAATTTCCATAGCCCATTGAGAAACCACTTTTCCATGGAAATGCAACTCTCATATCAAAAGTCACACTTGGAAAACATCCCATAAAGTTGCTGGTGTTGGAGGACCTGTAAAAAAACTATGATATGCTCACCATGCTTATCCCCAAACCTCGAGTACACCAAGATATAATCAACGAACATGAAGATGAACTGGTCCATGAACTCATGCAATGCAAATTTCCTAAGCCCTATGAACATGGTTGTTACATTTGTAAAACCGAACAACATAACTATGTAATCAAAGTTCCCATACCTATATATAAAGGTAGTATTTTTTATATCTACCCCTTCACCCTCAACTGGTGATATTCATACAATAGAAAAATATTATAAAACCAACTCGACCCTCTTAGCTAGTTGAACAGATCATTTATACTCAAAAGAGAGTAATTGTTCTTAACCATCACCCGATTCAACCTCTGGAAGTCTATAAAAAACCTAGAATATGATCCAAATTCTTGGAGAACAACACCAGTGCACCCTGTAGTGTCATATTAGACCAAAAAATACCTTCTATGTTAGATCATCTATCTAAATCCTCAACTCTCATAAATCAGAAGTCTCTATAAAATAAGGATCCATCAAAATCTAACAAGCACTAGGCTGAAATCCATTCCTGAACTGAACATCCCATTGAGGGGGTAGCATCACAACCTCGTTGTGGAAAACATATAGAAACTCCATAAAAACCATGGGGACCTCCATTATCCCAGTATTCACTAATCATACCAATATTTTTGGCAAAAAATAAATAAGGGTTTCCCAATTCCTACTTCCCACTTGATAAACCCATTAACAAAAAAACCACACACTGACTATCAACATTTGAGAACATGACTATCTATAAAAGCAATTGATAAGGGAACATATTTAATACAACCATTTTATGTTAAGGATAACATCGTTTGGATGAATATTTATTAAGAAAATAATCCCATGATACTGATGTGTCCATATCCCAAATCTACACCCCAACACACATCAAATGAAATGCTCCGGCCTCCGACTAGCATAGTTAATACAAGGGTCATGAAAAAAATCTATAATTATTGTCCTAGATCATGGACTAGAGTGGTTGAAGTGAAGGAATATGAATATATTGGATAAACCAATAAAAAAAGGGTACTAAAAAAATCCTATCATAACTTTTATGATACCTCTCCCCTCTAGAACTATTGCCTCCACTACATAAAACTAACCACACATATCTCGTCTACCACTATACTAATGGAAACCTCCATGATCATGATCTTTTGGAGGTCCCTAGACATGAGGAACATCCTTAATTCACCCTCCACCTACTCCATCTCTTCCATCTCCCCTTGGAGGTGCACAAACTTGCTACCCATGCTGCTAAAATGGTCTCACTAGAAACTAATAATAAGGCTAGGGATGAACCTATCCACCTCCACCAGAATAAACATGGTGAACCACCGAACACTAGTTCTGGAGATGGCCATGAACCCCACAACCAAAATAAAATAGCCTAATATCTCTAGGAAAATCATGGAAACCACTGTCCCTGGAAGTCCAGAAGGGAAACTACTAAGGCTGAATCCCTACTGGTCGAAATCTTAAGGGTTTAGTGCCTAAGACCTACCATTGGAAACTATAATTCTTTAGGAACCCTACTAGTACCCCTCTCATATAAAACCTCATTGAAATTTAATCTTCTCAATCACCTCCACCTTCTTTTAAACCTCCAGATAAATCAACTACATAGAGTAACTATAAATTGGATTGAAGGACATAACTCCTCATCAAGACATCTCACATGAGACTTCTCATTTAGAAAAGGCCCTGGGGTAAAATGAATAAGTTCCATGAACTTTATTCCCAACTCCAACACTATCATACGCCCCTAATAAAGATAACTAATCTCATTTCTCTTTACTACCTTAATAGTATATGAAATTAACTCTACCAAAAAATCCTTCTGAAAGTTAACCCATGAAACATCATCCTCCTTACACTCTCCCAGATACAAAATCCACCACTGAAACATATCTCTACACATCTGAATGAATTCCAAAGGGACCCATTACCCCGCTAAGGCTTGAATAAAATTGAAAGTAATCTCAAGATCCTATATCTAGATCTTTGTCTCTACATATAAAATAGTTCCATCATACATCCCTAAATCCTACCAATGAAAAGCATACAACTCCTTCAGTTAAGCCTCATCCTCATTTGTCAGATAATCCTTATGGTGATCAACTTGATTATCCTTCCGAACCCTAATTTCCAAATCCACACATGGATGATTTATAGGATACATAACTGAAATTTAAACAAAAACATTCTAGGCATGATAATATTTGATTTTATTTAGATATGCTTAAATTAACTTTATTCATTTTAATATTAAAAAAAACCCAATTCAAAAAATAACACAAGTAATCATCATGCATGTAAATATCCTAGGTAACTTATCTATAAATAGGACCACCTCACTTGGTCACTCAATGATCTCTTAGTCCTTGCACCAGATCATGTGGGGCCCTAAAATCCCATGTCCTAGCTATTCTCATAGGCCTATGTCATAAACCAAGGACAACTAACATTGTTTCAATACGGACCCATTTAATCATCACTCTACTTAACTCCATACTCTATCCTCTCTCTCAACCTTCACCTCTAATACCAATCTATCATGACCCCTCTATCCAAAGATACCATAATGAGGGGAGAGAGATAATAAACCCTATGTCCCGCATTCTGTAGGACACAAGTTTCCAACTAGAACCTAAGGTATAAAAATATAATGTATGGGATAAATTACCCTCTATAATATAAATAGTATTTGGAGATAAGATAAATAATCATAAAAAAATACATAACATATTATAAAAATAAACCAAATCTACCACACATGCTTTTATAAATTAAACTGATACAGATAAAACTATTCCAAGAAATTACCCAAAACAAAATATAAATTAGTGAAACAGTATCTATTCAATTTTTGAGATATTAAAGTCTAGAATAGACCATGTAATCCTCCTAGAAACTTGAAAATAGTCATTATATGAACAGGATGAGCATACAAGTATACTCACTAGGAAAATCAAAGTCCCTCGTGTACATGTGAAATAATAATACTAATGAACCTCTGAGAAAACTACATATCCAACAACACATAAATAGGTCAAATATTTATCCCAACCTCAGTAAGTCACACTCATCAAATAATTCAAGACAAGTATAATAACATAATAAGAAGAATATTGATAAAGGGTACCCTACACCACTTTCCATCTGATTTACCGCTTTGAAACCCCAATGTTGTGCATCTTTGTGCTTCTATATCTTCTAAATAACATATACCACCACCAAACAACAAAATTACATCCCATCATGATTGAAAATATCTAGACCGCCTCCCAAAAATATAATCACATTATATCTCACCCAAAAACACATAGGCAATCACATCACATCCATAACTAGAGTTATCATGAACATAAATGACATTAACCTCCTACAATACTCTTAACATGCATGAACCCCGCCATAATCTATCCAATAACATGAACATATCACATCTTGCTCGAAAAAACCTTCCCCACCACCTTACAACACAGTCATCACATCTCACCTGAAAACAGTTGGGCCACTACCTCACAACACAACAATCACATCTCACCCGAAAACACATGTCTAATCACCTAGTGTACTAACATAACTTTTTAAATTTCAACTTCGGCATATCTACTCACCTAGAAGAGAGAGAGAGATGAAGAGTGGGTATCCATCCATCCATCATCATCACCAAGATGTTGAGACGAACACCCCATGTGAATATATAGGCATAAAAAAAAGTGATTTCCATGGGTGGTGTGCATATAGAAATCACAAGAAATGTAAAATTATATACATATATCAAAACATAAGTCCAACCTATGGGTTCAAAACCAAACAATAACTAACTCACAAAATCCCCACTTTCTCTGCCACCTCTAAATATATAACACCACACAAGCCACAATAAAAATTTCAAAATTCTAACCAATTCTTTTATCTAGTGAATTCGTTTCATTATTAAGCATTAATTACATCTAACCACACATACCATCATTTATTTGTTCAGTGATGATTTATATCCCATTAAAAAAACCAAACCCAATCCATTTCAATCATTATTTAAAAATAATTCTATTACAACATGGGCATCTAAAACAAAACAACCACCTCTCACAAGTAGATCATCATCACCAGTATACAATCACCTTTCCTCCATAAAGAACATCCAAACAATAACCACCTCAGTGCCCAAAATCATGTTCAAAAAACCACCACCTTGCCACCCCAAAATCATAACAAAAAATATACCATCTCTCCACCCCAAAAGCAAGGAAAAAATCCACCACCTTACCACCCAAAAAGAATGGACAAAGAGCCACCAACTTGCTATCCAAAAACCACAACCACACAACCACCACCTCACCACCCAAAATCATGTACAAACAACCACCACCTCACTACACCAAAAGAATGGTCAAATAACCACCATATCACCACCCCAAAAGCATGTACACATATCACCCATCAACCCCCAATCACATCACAATCCAAAAATTTCCACCACAAAGGCACATACAGACATTAAAAAACATCAAACACAATTTTATATATTTAAATATTCATATTTTATTACATTTTACATTATTTTATGGGTGTCATTAAACTATCCATAAATAATGCATAAAAATTTCATTATCCAAATAGAATTGGGTAGCCAATTTCCATTTTAGGGTGATATCACAACAATCAGAAGAGGCACAGTAATCACTACACATATCATCCAATGAAAAAAACCCCCAACAACCATAATTTTTATAAGATCATCAATACCATATTAATACAACATCACAATAATATCAATGGTTTAAAATCATGTGAATCATTCCACTTCCCCCTTTAATTTAAATTATTGAATTATTTATCAATGATTGAGATAGAACATCCATATCATATATATAATCAAGAGTAAACCCCTCCCACATGATACAAAATATATATTAGAAAAGGATTACCAACCTCAAATGATCTTTTCCAACTTTCTGCACATCATGGGGAAAAGAAAAAATTCCTAAGAACTACAACTGCACCTGAGAAACCATTGTTTTCATTGAAAAAATACATCCAAGAAGTGACCATACATTGAATGACTTGATCCAATAGTGTATCTCATTTTAAAGGCTTCTATTTGACTGGTCATAGAGCCTGAACGGAGTTACAGATTAGATGGTATTTCCATTTGAATTTAGGATACCAAAATAGTTCATGTAGGTATAGTTCTTGAAGAACTCATTTGTGAAGGTGTATTCATGAAGGTCTATTTGTGGTGGTCCATTCAGAGAGTTTTATTTTCAGAGGTCTGGTTCACAAATATCCCTTCACGAAATCATAATTCCTTGATGGTAATCTTTTACACAACAACATTTGGAGTTAAGAGGCACTTCCAACACACAATTCTCATCAATATTTGTGAGGACCTCCATTCTGTTTGAAGCCCACACTCTATAAATACCCCCTCATTCCTTTATTAAGAGGAGGATAAACTATTTATATGTTCCATCATTCTCTCTAATCAAGAATCTATTGGGCTTAATAAGACACTCTTCTGTGAAGTCCCTAAGCATCGTGAAGCCTCCTCTATTGTGTTCTTGGAATCATCCACCCAAGGTGGAGATACCTTTCATGAAGGCCTACACCCTTCATTAAGAAAGAAGTCATTTGAAGGAGCTTGCAGATTTTTGAATCATTAATCCTTCGTGAAGCACTCCATATAGAAATTAAGACCTCCTTAGCTAGGCATTGATCCCAACAAATACATATCCTTCACAAAACCCTAATCTCCATGAAGCCAAATCCTACATGAGACGTTGATCTCTATAAATCCCTATCCTTCATGAGACCCTAAAATTCTTGAAGCCCCAACATTTGTGTGAGAATAAGCTTTGTAAATCCTTATCCTTCGTGAGACATTGATATCTATGAATCCAAATAGTTCACTAGATCCTAATCTCTGCAAATCCCTTTATTTAATGAGATCCATATACTTCATGAATCTCCTACATCCATTATCATTGGTCTATACCCTAGGGTCTGCACCCCTGCACCCCCACTCGGGATATCTAAAGACATCAACATTTATAAACAAAATTACCCTTGTGATTTAATTGAATGCAATACTATATATTATGGGTATAGAAAACACATGCAGTTCTTTGGTTTTATTATATCCTATCAGATTTAAAATACCATTAATCATTATTACCATTTATAATATAACCAATTTACATTCATAATATTATTAGTATAAATATAGGGTTTTAGTAAATCCAACTAACACATACAAAGGATGTGATGACCTCAACTAGCAGGATCGTACCATCTGAATCCCATTATTCAGAGCTTCTTAGGTAGATAACATCTCTAGGATTTTATCTTGACCAAGCCTATGATCAGATCTAATAACTTAATAATGAGAAAAAGCGTTTATGGGAGAAGTTTAAGCTCATCAAGATCACAACCCAAACCATGTATGCCAAACCACCCCATGAGAATATCACCATCATGAACGTTACCCTTCAGACCATTAGAGGTGTATTAAATAGATATGTTTCAATATAATAATGATATGCATATTTATAATGTATTTTTAATATAATAATGTTTATATTTTATCTTCATCACTAATTTATAAATAATTTTTATTTTTATACAGTAAAACAAAATATTTGTTTTTAATTAGTTTTCAATTTCAATTAATGAATTTATTGTGATGCATTAATGGATTTTTAAAATAAATAATATTTTAATAAAATATTATTATGAAATAATTTTTATTAAATATACATGATCATAAAATTTTTATGAAGTCAAATGTACTTTTAGTAAGGGTTTGAAAACTGTTTCTGCCAAAAATTTGTCAATAAATATCAATTATCATTTTAATAAGGAAAATGCACGATTTTAGAAAATTATTTTGATAAGATGAAAATTATTTGTTTAATCATAATATAAAAATTATCCAATGGTGAATTATTCATAATTTTCTAATAGAGATGAATTTTCAAATAAAACTTAAACACTTTATAAATATATGATGTGTATTATGGAAACATATTGGCCCAAAAGTGATGTAATAAATACTATAAAGAGTATACATGAAAAAATATTTGTTTTATCTTTAAAATAATTTTATTTTAATTTTATTTTATTAATTTTATAAATCCTATTTTAATCCTACAAAAACATATAATATATTTTAAGGTTTTAAATAAAATCTTTAAAAGTATGACTCACTTTCACATTAGTAAGGTTATTATTTGAATTATTCGAGTTCATGGAATTAAAAAAATAAAAACTACCCCACATTGGTAGAAACCATGGAAATAACTCTTGGTTGGTTTTGTTGTTGTTTTCTTTTCATTTTATTATATACAGTCCACAACCTATGTTTTGAGAAATAATAAAGAAATCCCTGCTCATTTCCAATATAAACCCACCCAAGATCCCATTTCTATTCACTAAAAAACCTATTTTCACGTCTCTAATCTTCCATACACACTCTACATTCCTCCCAAGGTTCCCCAAGATCTCAAAAAGCTCCTCCCAATCATTTGGGGTCACACTCTCAACGTAAGGAATCCGTTCCCTCTCTTATTTTTTCAAGCTTTTTCATTATCTTTTGCCTTTTATTTTCTACTTCAAATGTTGGGATATGTTTTTACATTTCTATATTCTTTTACATTTTATGTAAAAGTTATGATAGAATCCTTCAGCTCTCATCAAACCATTTTATGAATCTTTAAGTGACACTATTATACTTCCCAAATTTCACAATGATTTTCCATGCCAAAATAATTGTGTAGCGAATACCATACCCATTTATTATCAAGGATTCTCAAATTTATACACTTATACTTATTTGATTTAATAATTACATGAATATGTTACACAATCCCTGATATTTAAATAAAATTTAATGATAAATGATTCCATGTTTTATGATATATATGGCATACTTAAGCATGAGAATGAAATGAAAGTGACAGGTTCACATGAAATTATATAGTGCTCCAATGCATTGGGTAATGTTTGAGTATAATGGGACATCATGAAATGGATTAGGGAGGGAACTTAATCCACCATATGACATTTTATATAATGATTTCTTGGAAGTTATCCTAGACTTATGTTTATGATGCAGTTTTTTATGTTTTTGCAACATTTCCCATGTTACCTTTATGATTATCATGCTATATTACGTCTTGTTGTTCATGTTTATGATTATCACTCCTTTTATGACCGATTGATGTTCCTATTGTCTAAGTTTTATTACTTTCTTCATGTTATTAAATGTTTAATCCATTTCTATTATTTATAGCTCACCCTTGTTTTATGTATGTCCCTAGGTTATCCCATGCAGTTTTAAGTATGATGGAATATTATGAACATGTTAAGGAAGTTTTCGATAATGACGATGTATTACCCATTTCAGGTTATTATGTAATGTACCTAATTATCAAATAAATTGGACTTATTAATATTGTGTGTTTTATTATGATTAATATTATATAATAAATCATGAATTAATATGTAATAAAGTTAAGGGTTCTCATAGTTGGTATCAAAGGAAATTTTAGTTATTTTGGGATTAGGATTAAAAAACTCCAATGAAATTCTTAGGGATAAAACAAAGTATAAAAAAATCCCTAAAATTTTGGTAAGGTATATATTAAGTGGTTTATCAATAAAATGCATCCCTATCTAGATACTATAAGTGGATGTGGATCTAACATAGATGTACATAGGGTTAAAATCTAAAAACACAGTGCTGAGCTAGAATTGATTAGGAACTAGCCCATGATAATGGGCCTTGATGCACACTTGGTTTGAAAATCCAAAGGGATATTATTTTGTAAATTCATAAGCTTATTATGAACCATTATTAAGGGATAAAATAATTCCCATAAGAGTATATGTTAGGAAATAGATCATAGATAACATAGATTAAATCATAGAAATTCATAAGTTAGGGAAATAAATGTAATTTATTAGTTTTCACTTTATTGTCATTAGATTTACATTTATGTGTTTAATAGTTTAAAAATAATTATCCCTAATATTACCTTTATTCTATATAATTTTCATAAATATGAGGAATCAGGTAAAAAAACAATGACAAAGGAAATGTGATGACTACCCCAACAAGATACCCAACCTGATAGGAGCAGGAATAAAAAACTTTGTGATGATACTCTCTCAGCTGACTAAGGTTTTTCATAAAAAACTATATCCATAGGATCACTCAAATCCCCCAAATAAATAAAAATATTAATTTTAGAGATTTATGTGAAAAAATCCTCTGATGTTCAATGAAAAATCTGATCCCTTAATCATTAAATGATGGATCAAATCCATTGAGAAGATATTATTCATCCTTTAATGTTCTAAGAAAGAGAAGGTTCTACTAGTTGTTTATTGTATGGAGGTTGAAGCTGATCGGTGTTGGATATTGATCAATAAAATTAAGCCTAATAAAGATATCAATGTTGTGGTATGCAAGTAATTCAAAAAAAAAATTTCACAAAAATATTTTTCTTTACACTCTCAATCTTAAAATTAAAAGGGATTTCCATAAACTCAAGAAAAATGATAAGGAATATATCAAGGTGTATGGGGAATACTTCACTAGACTTGTGTGATATGCCTCCAAAGTTTTCATTACCCCTGAATTCAAAGTTTCTCACTTATTTGGTGGGATAAAAACTAGTAAAAAACCTTTTTGATCTGATACATTGATAGATATGAGTAAATTGTATTATGTTCCCTCAATGTAGAGATGGAGATCAGTGAATATCAAGGGTCTCATAGGGACAATAAGTGAAAAGTGGAATTTAAATCTATTTTTTTGATATAGAAATATAACAATACAAAGAAATATCAAAATCCCACTTTTCAAAGCGTGGAAAGAAACACAACATAAATTTCCTAATGGGGATGAGAAAAATTATTTATGTGTGGGAAGGAAGAAAAACTATCAAGAGATTGTTGATGGGAGAAACCCAATAATACAATTGGGGAAAGGAATTATCCATTCAACCCTCAACACATTGTTTTTTTCTTCAACTACAAGGAATTGTGAAACTCCGAAATCCAATGCACTAAGCCAAGGGTTAGAGAAAACCAGAAAACTATTAGGTAGAAAGGCAGATATTTTTCTATCACAACCAATGAGTTAGTTCATGATAAAAAAGTGGTGATATGTATGCTAGTTATTAATTCAAGAATAGAGAATGTATACATTGATTCCGGTTCTATTAATTCCTTCATATCATGATTTTTAGTATAATTATTCAAACACTAACACAATGAATGGCAGTAGAGCTATCATTGAAAATGAAAAATACAGAAATTATTGCATCCCAGATATATAACTCATCCCCTATCAGAATTTGTGGGATTAATTACCTAAAAAACCTTGAGATTCTCCCTTTTATTGAATTTTATGAAATTTTGGGTCTGTATTGGCTTTACCTATATAGATCTCATATAAATTTTCATTAGAAGGAAATAAATCTCTGTATCTCGAATCATCCCATGATTTTATAAAAGTAAAAGGAGGAGGATGGATATTATTTATCACCGACATCTCAAGCATGGATATTATTTCTATATGGTAAAGTGTGTATTGATCAAATTATTTAGTCTGTAAAATATCATCCTCAATGATAGGTCCATTGTGTTTCGAAAAGAACTGTCTAGTATTCCTCCTAGCTAGAAGTTTAAATTTTCAATCGAGCTTATACCTAGAGAAATTCCATTATCCAAGACATTGTATGGAATGGATATTGTAGAACTTGAGTATCTGATTAAATAAATGTAGGATAATCTAGATAAAGGGTTCATATGCCTAAGTGCTTCACCCTGGGGTGCACCAGTCCTATTCATTAACAAGAAAGAAGGTCCAATGCATCTTATCATTGATTATCGTGAGTTAAACATGTTCCCAATAAAAAAATATATCTTATTCCATGGATTGATGACTTTTTCTATCAACTATGTGGAGAATAAAACTTTTCCAAGGTGGAGCTTTATATGGGATATTATCAAGTAAGGGTGAAGAATGAGTATACACCCAAGACTACTTTTCATATGATGTACATGCACTATGAGTTCATAGTAATGCCATTTGGATTCACTAATTCTTCAAAAATATTCAGGGAAATGATGAATAGATTATTTATAGATTGCCTTGATAGATTTTTGGTATTATTTATAGATGATATTCTAATATAATCTAAAATAAAGGAGGAGCATAAATATAATCTAAGCACTATGATAAAGACATTTTGAAAAGAGAATCGTTATGTAAAGTATAGAAAATTTGAGTTCTAGTTGAAGTAACTCTCGTTATTTGGGTGTATTATCATAATAAATGGGATATATTTGGATCCTTCAAAAATATAACAATTTTACTATTGGATGATTCCAACATCTGTGATAGATATCTGTAGTTTCCTTGGATTTGTCTAGGTATTATCGTTGTTTTGTGAGAAATTTATCAAGATTTTCAAACCCTATAACCAAGCTAACTAAAATTGGATTCATGTTTTATTGAAATGATGAATGTGAATAGAGATTCAATGAATTAAAAAAATATTATTATCAATTAACCAATTCTCACACTACCCACAAGTGGTGAACTTTTTGTGGTATTTAGTGGTGCTTCAAAGAAAGGATTTGTATTTTTGTTAATGAATAATGACAAAGTGATAGCCTATGCTTCAAGGTAATTGAATTTTCATGAGTAGAACTACCCAAAACATAATCTAGAGTTGTCTGCGATGATATTTACCATTGAAAAAATACCAGTACTATCTCTTTTGGGAGAAGTGTGATAAATATAGAGATCATAAAATACTTTAGTATATATTCTCATAGAATGAGCTAAATATGCACCAATGAAGATGGTTAGAGCTGATCAAAGACTATAACAGATCAATCCACTACCATTCATAGAAAGGGAATAAAGTGGTATATTCATTATGTTGAATATATCCATCAATTTTATCATTGGTGAGAATTGAGAAGGATCCAATATTTCTAGACTTGAAAAGGATGGACATGGGAATCATAAAGGAAGGAGCATCATAAATCCTTTCACAAATGATTTCTCAATCATCCCATCTAGAGAGGATAAATGATTCCCAAAGAGATAATGTGGGGATTCATAATAAAGTGGAAGCAATAAAAAAATAGATATCATCAATGTTCAATGTTAATGAAGAATGGGTTGTGATATTTGGTTAAGGACTTTGTGTAATATCAAATACTGTGTTAAATAAGGAGTTATTCGTTATTGAACATAAGTTGACCTTATCCATACATCCAAGGTTCATAAATATATATCAAGATATTTGATTGCACTAATGGTGAGACAATATGATGAAGGAGATCACATAATATATATTAAGATGTATTTTATGTCAGCAAGTGAAGTGAAGAATGAAAAAATCTAGAGGGATGATGCAACCATTACCCATATTTTCATGTAAGTGGAAAACATTCACCAAGTAATTTGTCACTAGTACTCCAAATACATGAAGAGGAGATAATTTTATATGGGTTGGTGTGGATTGTCTTACAAATAATTCTCAGTTCATTTCTATTGGAGAGGTCTTATCACTCGATCAACTCACAAGGATATACATTAGATAATTGGTGAAGTTTTATGGAACACCACTATCAATTGAATCTGATCAAGAACCAAGATTTACCTCAATGTTTTGGAAGATTCTCTATCATGATCTAAATGTTGAGCTGAATTTAAACATGGATTATCAGACTTAAACTAATGTCAAATTTTAGTGGACTATCAAAATACATGAGGACATGTTGAGAGAATACTCAATTAACTTCAAAGGAGTATGGGATCAAAACATTCCTCTAGTAATGTTTTAATAAAATAATAGTTTTTACTCTAGAATCCAAATGGATCTATATTAATCCCTTTATGGGAAGAGTTGCATAACACCTGAATACTGGGATGAAGTTGGGGAATGAAAACTGCTAGGTCTTAAAATTACCAAGGAAATGGTGGAAAAGTTAAGACCATTCATCATCACATCAAGGATCAAAGTAAAAAAAAGATCTATGATGAGAGTCTCCAATGAGACCTAGAGTTTAAGGTTGGATACAAAGTATTCCCCCAAATATCTCCATAGAATAAATTCATGATATTTTGGAAGAAGGGTAATCTTAGTCCAAGATACATTGGTCCCTTTAAGATCATTTATCACATCAGAGTGGGGGACTATTGACTAGAACTCCCACAATACCTATCTTAAGTACATGATGTGTTCCACATATCACTATTGAGTAAGTATATAAAAGACCCCTCACATTTATTCAACCTGAATGTGGAACCATTTTAGAATTATATTTACTATGAGGATAAGACAATGAAAATATTATACTATAGAGACAGAATATTATAAAATATGACAATACACCTGGTCGAAGTGCTCTACAGAAACCACATGTTTAAAGATGTAATGTTCGAACAAGATGAGGTGATGAAACAAAGCTACCCTCATATGTTTTAGTATGTGAAATTAAAATTTCAAGGGTGAAATTTCTGAAGGAGGGATGATTTTAACAATGTGAACATTTATAAATAAAACACCCTTGTGATTTAATTAAATGAATTACTATATGGTATGTTTATATAAATCACATTCACTCATTTTGTTTCATTATATCCTATTGGATTTAAAATAACATTATGTATCACTACCATTGATAATATATCCATTGAAAAGTGATCGTATGATTAGTATAAATATAGGGATTTAACACATCCAATTGGCATAGAAAAAGGAAGTGATGGACTCAACTAGTAGGAGCATACCCTATAGATCCCATTTGTCAGATCTTATGAGGGAGATAGAATCAACATGATTTTCCCTTGATCAATCCCAAGATGATTTCCAACAACATAAGAATGAGTGAAACTATTTATAAGAGAAGTTCAAGCTTATCGAGATCATGACCCAAACCATGTACATCGAACCGCCCCATGAGAATCTCACCATTGCACGCTTTACCATTAGGGTGTTTGCTGGTGTATTAAATGGATATGTATCAATACCATAATAATATGAATATTTATATTTTATTTTCAATGTAATAATGTTTATATTTCCTTTTTATCATTACTTTGTAAATGATTTTTATTTTTATGCAATAAAACACAAATTTTATTTTTAATTAGTATTTAATTTCAATTTAGACATTTACTCAAGTGTTTTAATAGATTTTTTAAATAATATTTAAAAAAAATATTTTTTAATTATTTTTTATTAAATACAAATGGTCATATAATTTTTAAGAAGTCAAAAGTAATTTTTGTGATGGTTTTAAAACTGTTACAGTAAATAACACAACATTTCTCAATAAATGTTGATTCATATTTTAAAAGTTAACATGAACATATTTAGAAAATTATTTTTATAAAATTAATATTAATTTTTAATTCATAATTCCAAAATTATAAAATGGTGAATTTTTCATAATTTTATGAGACAATAAAATTTTCGGGTTAGAATTAAATATCATATAAATATATGATATGTATTATGACATCACAATGAAAAAAAAGGGACGTAATAAATACTATAAAGGGTATACAAGATCAAATTTATATTTTCCCTTTAAAATAATTTTATTTTAAATTTATTTTTTAAAATTTACAAATCTTTTACAGATCCTCCAAACACCTATAATATATTTTATGGTTTTAAAACCATTTCTTTAAGAGAATGACTCACTTCCAAATTAGTAAGGTTATTATTTTAAAAATTTCAGCTCTTTTACTCTTAAAATAATTATAAACACCTCTTTTTTTAAGAAACCATGAGAAAAAACTATGAGATTTTTTTTCTTATTTTATTATATAGAATCCAAAACCTATGTTTGGGAAATGATAAAAAATTCACCACTCCTTTAAAATATAAACTCATCAAGGATCCCATTTATATTCACTTCAAAACCTTAGACAACGTCATTAATCTTCCATTACCACTATAGAATACTCCCAAGGCACCCAATTTCTCTCCAAAAGCTCCTACCAAGCATTTGGAGACACACTCTCAAGCTAAGGGATCCTTTCATTATCTTCATTATTTAAGCTTATTAATTATCTTATGACTTATATTTCCAATTACTAATATTTGGATATGTTTTTAAATCTCTCTATTACTATAAATTTGATCTATAAATTATTATATAACTCTTTATTTCTCATCAACACATTTTATGAATATTTAAGTGATTTCGTTATGTTGTCAAAATTTAATTGTTATTTTCCATGCTAAAACAAATGTGCAGTGAATACCATACCCATTTCCTGTCAAGTGTGTTAAACTTTTTACGATTATACTTATTTTATTTGGGGAATTACATTTATCTATTCCAAAATTATTTATTTCGGAACAATATTTTATTAAAAATGATTCCTTGTTTTAGGATTTATGTTGCATACTTAAGAATGAGAATGAAATAAAAGTGATGGGTGTGCCTAGAATTATATAGCACTCTAATTAATTGGGTAATGTTCTAGTCTCATGAGACATAATGAAAGTTATTAGTGATAGAAACTGATCTATCAAGGGACTTTGACCATAATTATGTCTTGATAGTTATCCTTGACCTATGTTTATGATGTAGTGTTTTAAATTGTTGGAAAATTTCCCATGCTACCTTTATGATTATCAGCCTATGCCATGCCTCATTGTTCATTTTTATGATTCTCAATCATTTTATGCCCCATTGATATGACTATTGTATAAAATGTATTAATTTTTTCATGTTATTCCATTTTTTCTCCCTTACTGGACTTTATAGCTCACCCCTTTCTTATGTATGTCCCTAGGTTATCCCATGCAGTTTTATGTACGGAGTAATATTATGCTCATATTAAGGAATTTTTCAATAATAATGACGTATTACATGTTTTATATTGTTATGTAATGTACCTAATTCCCAAAGAAACTAGAGTTATCAATATTTCAGGTTTTATTATGTGTAATTTTATGTAATAAATCATGAATTAATATGTAATAAAGAGCAGGGTTATCATAGGATCATTTTCTGGTTGTTTTCCCAAGCCTTCGGCCTGGTCCCTTCAATATTGTCACTGACCCTCAGGAAAATGGAGGGGCGCACCATGAAATTTTCGAACTAGGTCAGTGATATTTTGGGATTCACCCTTATACATCCCCAAAATCAACCACACATATTACCATGATTTGAGAACCTCCTCTACACCCCCTGAAATACCTTGTGTAGACTTACTCCTCTTAGTACCTTTCCTAGGTCACAAGTTGAAAATATAATCTTGGATTTCCTAAGTAAATTGAGTTGAAATATTCCATAAGAAACTGTTGAAACCCCATCACATGAATCCCATGATAGGTTGAACAAGAAAGGGTTTCTCTTGTATAAGTCCCACACTAGCCATTTCTAGGCATATTCTCCCCATAGACCTCACTACACAACTTTAAACTACAGAAACACCAAATCATTCATGAATAGGGTGCCTTATGCATCATGAATAATATATATCATCCCATTATCATTAGAAGACTTTCAGTAGTCCTCACTACATGACATTAAATTGTAGTATACCATATTATTCATTAATAGGATACATTAGGTGTCAAACATAATATCCCTCATTCCATGATCATGAAAAGACATTCAGTAGTCCTCACTACAATACATTAAATTGTTTCATACCATATTATTCATGAATAGAATACCTTAGGTGTCATGCATAATATGGCTCATGCCATGATCATGAAAAGACATTCAGTAGTCATCACTGCATGACTTTAAACTACAGAATACCCTGTCATTCAAGAATATGATGCCTTATGGGGTATTAGATGCTATCATCTTGGTTTCCCCCCTCTGGGTAGTTAGATCCAACCACCCTTGTTTTGCCTCTCTGGGGAATTAGATCAAACATCATGGATCTAACTCCATGGGGTGTTAGATCTAATCACCTAGGGTTTTACTCCATGGGGTGTTCCCATCTATCGCTAAACCATTCAGGTGTGACATCTTCCCTCCTAGGGACACACCTACATGATCTACCTCTCTGATGTGTCTTGATCAATCTCATCTAGTTTACACAAGATTTCAAACTTGTGCCCTGATGCATATCAACCAGATGTCACTACTACAAAACCCATATTTAACAATGCTAGTATTTATCATTGTTACAAAAAAAACTCTAATAAATGGGATATTTTTTAGTGCTAATAAAAATGCTAATAAATTTAACCTTTTATCAGCAATTTACTTTTAGCACTAATAAAGGGTATCCTTTATCAGTAGTCTATTTTTAGCATTGATAAAGGTTATCCGTTATCATAACTTTATTTTTAGTGGTGATAAAGGGTATCATTTATTAGTGTATTATTTTTAGTGTTGATAAATATTCCTTTTATCGTCATTTTTAGCACTGATAAATATTCCATTCATCAAAGTTTTTTAGCTCTCATAAATGTTAGAATAGTTAAAATAAAATAATTAAATAAATTAAAAATAAAAAAAAGATATTATTAAACATAATATTAAAAAATAATAATTAAATAATTATTGATAAAAAGGAATAAATTGATTATACATTACTAAATATTAAATTTTTTACTAATTATATAATTATGATAGTTAATATTATTAAATTGTATGTATTAAATAAATAGATATATATTAATGTATATAAATATTATTTATATATTTAAAAATATTTATTCTCTTTACATTAAATAATCATATATTTATTGAATAATGGTTTATAATTAAAAATTAATATGAATTAAAAATATTGACTAATTGCATAGTACTCGACATATAATTGAATGTCATTTGATTTTTCAATTTAACATAGATCAAATTTTTGTTACATTGATTTCACATATGCATAATTAATGCAATTTTATATACAATGCACACACATACAACTTATCAATTTTTTCAGTATTGTTAATGTGTACTTATTCTTAATTTATTCAATTTCACTCATTTTTAACATATATGAATGTACCTAAAATTAGATATTCATTAATAATATTAAAAAAATATTTTAAAAAATATTTATAGATAAATATATTTATAAATGTAAATTTACTATATTTATACAAATATATATTTATAATTAAAAATAAATAAATATTTTTTTCAAAGTATTTATATAATTATAAATAAATAATTATATATATTTAATTAATTATTAAACTTATAATAAATTTACTTAAATAATGAATATATTTACTTTATTTATATATATGTATTAAATATATATAATGATATAAATATTATTTTGTGAAAATAATTCTATAATTATAAATAAATAATTATAAAACTATAATAAATATATTTAAAATAGATTATATTTACTATATTTATATTTATATATTTGTTAGGTATATATAAATATTTATAGTTTTTTATTTATAATTATAACAATTAATCCTTTATCAATGCTTAAGTAATTAGCGCTGATAAAAGCGTCTTTATTAGTTCTTTTCTCATGCTAATAAATATGAGGCTTTATAAGCTTTGAATAAAGCGTTGATAAAATGAACATTTATTAGTGCTATAATTTTAACACTGATAAATATTTATTTTATAACCGCTTTTTTAACAATGATAAATACCTACCTTTATCAGCACTGAAATAGAACTGATAAAGAGTCCTTTTATCAGTGCTTATGTAATAAGCACTGATAAAAGGTAAGAGATGATAAAATGGATCTTTATCAGTGCTTATTTGTAAGCATTGATAAAAGTGTCTCGATCTAATTAAAAAAACCTAACCATTTATGAACCCGTCTCAATATCAGAGGCTTTCTTCAGAAGCCACCCGCTACTGGTTCTCCTCCTCGGTGAATCAAAGGTCAAATCACCCTAGTCGACTACCTCCATTTTCTCGTTAATCTCATCCAACATCCGATGTTTGACTATAGTTATGGTTTCTAAAGAGGGTCTATGATTTTCTTCAACCTAGAAAGGTAGGCCATTCGATTTTTATTGTGTATTTTTGGTTTAGTTTTTTATTTCTTTTTCTACAATTTGTTTAGGATATGTTGTTTATGATCCGTTGTTTACAGTTTGTTTGTGATCCATTTTTATGGAATGATTTTCCCCCTTGTTTGTATTAATTACTAATGTATGATCATTTGTTTATATCTAACTCTTTATTTATTGTTGTTTTGCTTCTATGTTTTATATCTTCTTACTAAATAATTTTTTCATATATTTTTATAAATGTGTAGAAATTTTCATTTATATTATAGTTTATTAACTAATTATTTCAGGAAAATTGGTGGTTCCTTAATGATTATATACATGCAAACACTTTTGATGGACACCTCAGTAGAAATACAGCTTTAGATACTATTTTTCCGGAAACAATTTAGTGTTGTGATGTATGTTACTCTATTGGTTATATGTATCATAGAATCTAGTTCCTGTTAAAATTCACTATGGTCCATAGTTCTCTTATGCATCATGTTCAAAGGGTTCATCCCTAGTTAAGCACATGAGGTTTTATCGCATCAATCCTTCACATTTTGAATCATTTTGGTTCCTTTAGTTCATGTTATGTTTGAATATTAGTTTTCTATCTATTTGATATTTCTTAGAGAGTATAAGTGATTCTTATGCTGGTGTGACATGTATGTGTGTCTATATAGATATTTCATCATTTATTTCCATATTTTTTTCTCAAACAAGTATGGAAATATGAGGTTATGATGATTTTGGGTCTTCATGTCCATTGACCACAAGGGTCATGCTATATTTTTGTTCTACCCCTAGTACTAATTGTTTATATTGGGGGGAGGGGGCACCTCCCATTTATGGTTTTTTACACCAATAGTTTAAAACATCCTTTACTGACTTTGAGGTGTGTTAGAGGTCATATGATGATTTTAACTAGTGTTTTTGGGTAATTTAGTCTAGGGTCATTACACTATCCATCATTTGGTATACACCTAAAAAGTTTAGAGATAACATCATTTATTATCTACCTTTATTTCCCCTTATTATCAATGTATATGATATTATTTTCTCCAATTTATTTAATTCTTTCCAAATGCACAAAAATGCTACAAAAATAATGATAGTTCTCTCCCTTTTGTCATTAGCATTATTCTTCAATCCATGAAACCATTGTTCTTGTTGATTTAATGAGAGTTTATCATTCTATTTAATAATATTTGAGTTTCTTATACTCCTTAATTTCATATATTATATTTTTATTTGTTTAGGTGATTTAGGAAAGATTTTTTGTGGATTAATTATTTTCTTAAATTCAATTACCTATTTTCTTCAACATACTGAAATTATTTGAAACAATCAAATATTGAGTTTCCCTTATTATAATTTTCTATAAATTTAACTTTTGATAATGAATATCTTAGGTGTATTTATTTATATATTGTATAAAATTAATATTTTATGAAATTAATTGTATGGATATGAACTAAAAATGGATGTGTGATAATTGTTTGACAAACGAATATGAATATGGAGTTAAAGAGTTCATCAAGTTTGCAAGAGAGAATGAAAACGACCCTTCTAAAATATTGTATCCTTGTTTATGTTAATTTTATTCCAGAAAAATTATTTCATAAGAGTTGGAAGAACATTTGATTTGTCACATAATATATTAAATCCATAAATTTGGAACGAATCATTGGGAAAACTGAATGTGGAAATCTATTGGGATGATACTACGGTTTATGAATCATTTGATACAAATACCTCTATAAAAGATGATAGGGATAACATTGAATAAATGAAAATGTCCATTGAAGATGACCTACCTAATTTTACAAAGTTATTTGAGGAGTTTAATTATTGTTCCAAGAAACCATTTTATAATGGTTATTCTAAATACAGAACATTGTCTCTTGTATTGATGTTATATAAATTGAAAGCTGGAAGTAGATGGAGTGACACAAGCATTACAGAACCACATGGTCTTTTGAAAGATTTTATACTAGAATAAAATGAACTACCATTCAGACATATGATTCTAAATGAATGTTATGTGAAATGGGTGTGATTTATAAAAAATAAATGTGTGTCCAAATTATTGCATATTGTTTCACAAGGACCATGAATCACTCATAAAACTCTCTAAGTGTGGACACATCTATACATGAAAAATAAATCAAGTCATTCAAAGTATGTATGGTACTTTTCAATAATTCCATTTTTTAGAAGACTATGGATGTCAGGAAATAGTGACACAACTAACATGGAATGCAGATACAATAATTAAAGATGGGAACCTATGTTATCCTATAGATTCTCCTCAGTGGAAGAAAATTGATTATGAGTTTTTGAATTTGGAGATGAGCTGAGAAACATTCATCTTGATTTATCTATAGATAGAATAAATCATTTGGTTCTATAGAGTAGTACTAATAGTTCATGTCCCATCATGGTGGTAAATTATAACTTTTTACCATGGTTATACATGAATCATGAATACATTATGTTGTCTCTGATTATATCTGGACCATAGAAGCCTAGTAATGATATTGATGTATATTTGGATCTATTGATCGAAGATCTAAAATTTATATGGTATACAGGTGTTACAATTTATGATGCTCATAGAAGTGATTAATTAACATTGAGGTCCGTGTTGTATAGAATGATAAATAATTTCCCCACTTAGGGAAATTTATCAGGCTATAGAATTAATGGAATATTGGGGTGTCCCATTTGTTTGAAATGCATATAATCAGTTTAGTTGAAACATTCCATGAAGACTTTGTTTCTAGGACATCATAAATTTTTACCATGATGACATAAATACAAATTATAGATGGAAACATTATATGGGAATATCAAAGAAGGTACAACAGCATATCCAAAAATAGGTGATAAATTATACAAAAATTTAATATATATTGACACTATTTTTGGTTAACCATTTTTGAAAAAACTTAAAAAACCAGGTTGAAAGAAGATATCAATTTTCTTTAAAATGTCATATTGTAATTTTTTGTATGTCTTACATTTTATTGATGTCATTCATGTAGAAAAAATGTATTTGATAGTGATATTGGAACATTATTAAATGTTCCTAACAAAACAAATTCATCAAAGATAGGTAGGAATTTATTAAAATGGGGATAAGGGAAGAGTTTGCACTAGTGAAGGGTAAAAGGCCAAATTTTCTTCCTCCACCAGCTTACACTCTATCCATATAGAAAAAATTATAAATTTTTCCTTTCCCTTACTTGTGTAAAATCTCCACAAGGGTATTCATTAAATATAAATAATTTCGTTTCAATGACTAATTTGAAGTTAAAAGGACTAAAATCAAATGAATGTCTTCTTTTGATGTAAGATTTAATGACTGTTTATTTCTATTTCATTCTGCCTCAAAATGTATAACCTACATTAACCAGACTCTTCTTCTTTTTCAAATCCATTTTCAGTACAGTTGTAGACCCAGTGAAGTTTACCATCATGAATAAGGTTATTGTAGTTATATTATGTGAATTAGAGATTTTATTCCCAACATAATTCTTTGATATAATGGTCCACCTGATGGTTCACATGGTTAGAGAGGTTCAACTTTGTGGTCTTGTCTATTACATATGGATGTAACCCATTGAACAATATTTGAATATTTTGAAAGGGTATGTCAAGAATTGAAGTTGTCTAGAATTTTTTATTACCGAATGATATATTTTTGATGAAGCTATTGAATTTTATACCGATTACCTATCATATGTTGAAAGCATTAGTCCCCAAAAGGCTCATCACAGTGAACAAATTATGGGTGAAGTGATTTTCATAAGAGATGTTGTTATAATTAACTTGATAGAGTGGGAGTAAGCACATATTTACATATTATATAATAGTGAAGATTTGTATCCATCCATTGAATCCCACAAAAAAATTCTTAGAGATTTGAATCCATCAAGGGATGATGTATGGATATCAAATACATACAATCAAAAGTTTATAGGATGGTTCAAATATCAAAATTATAAGAATTTATATGAAAATATGAATTCAATTGTTGAACTACTTCATTGGATAACTAGAGTACTAAATGAAAATTTTATATCTTACACTAGTTTTGTAATACATCGTTATACATTCTATATAAAAGTACATGATGACTTTAGAATGATGCAAAATAGTGGTGTCACGCTTCTAGCTGAAGTAATTCACATATATAATTCCAAGGATAAATATCAAATTTTTTCAAATATGTTATTTTTTCATTATTGAAAATCTATACAAGAAGGATTATACAATATTTCAAGTGTCGGTTTTCCATTTCAAATGGGTTGAAAACATCAATGGAGTGAAAGTTGATGAAATGCACTTTGTGAAGGTGAATTTCAGTGTGTAAGTGGAAAAGAATGATCCATTCATAATGGAATCACAATTAGTGAATGTATTTTATGTACGTGATCCAACAAACAAGAATTGGTCTATTGTCCCGCTAGAGACTAAAACAAATGTTTATTTATATGAAAATTAAATCAAGGATAACCCTTTCATTGAGACATCACAATGAGTTCACATCAGTCCCAATGTAGACAATGTATTGTACATTAGAGGGGACCAACAGGAGGGGATTTTGATTCTTGATAGAGGAACCAAATACTTTAAACCATTAAAAAATAAATGGGGTTCAATGAGAAGGTAAAAGTGTTTTTTAATAAATTATTTTTTACTTATAATGTTTTATGTTATCTACTTCATTTACATAATCTAAATTAAATGTTCAACTAATTATGTAGAAAATGACTTTTGCACATAATGGAGGAAAAATATATAATGAATGAAACCATTAAAAATATTTAATGGTAATTTTGTGATATACATTCTCTATTTTTCCAAAAAATTATATAATGAAATGTTGATTTAATTTTCATTATTTCTTGTATAGTTTGTATATTTTAGAATATTTATACTCATGTTCCATTCGTTTGTAGGAAGAGCAATGAATCTGTCTTAGCTCAACCATAGATGCAATCTTGATGTTTGTATAGTAAAACCATTGTCCATAGAATTAATGTATTATTTCATATCTATGTTCAATTTATTTCTTTTTAGTATTAATCACATAATAATTGTTTTATTATATAGGTGGGTTCTTTTTTTCAAGTTGGGGTGTTATATCCATAATTCATGATTCTTATCCCTTACAACATTTTACCCCTGTAATGGTTCATTTATAAAATTATTTCAAGTTACTTCTAATACCTTTCTAGGAAGAGAAACGATACTACCTCAGATCAATCATAGAGGTAATCTTGATTTTCACATAGTAAAATAATTGTCCATATAATTAATTTATTTTTTCATATCTATGATTAATTTATTTGTTTTTCGTATTACTCAGATAATAATTGTTTTCTTATATCGGTGTATTATTTTGTTCGAGTTGGGGTTCTCTTCTACAGTATCATGCATCTTCTCCCTTAAAACCCTTTCACCCCTGTAGTGGTTCATTTATCACTTTCCTTGAAGTTACCTACATTTAATTTGAAGGAAGAGAAACGATGCTACATCTGCTCAATTATAGAGGTAGTCTTGTTTTTTTATAGTAAAATCATTGTCCATAGAATTAATGTATTATTTCATATTTATGACTAATTTATTTCTCTTTATTATTAATCACATAATATTTTTTGTATTTATAGATGGATAATTTTGTTCGAGTAGGGGTTCTATGTCCATATTTCATGCTTCTTATCCCTTAAAACCTTTTCACCCCTACCGTGGTGCATTTTTCACTTTCTTTCACAATAGCTCCACTACCTTTGTAGGAAGAGAAACGACGCTGCCTCTGCTCAGTTACAGAAGAAATCTTAATTTTTTTACAATAAAATCATGGTACATATAATTAATGTATTGTTTCATATTTATGCCTAATTTATTTCTTTATAGTATTACTCACATAATAATATTTTTCTTATATAGGTGGATTCTTTTGTTCTTGTTGGGGTACACTATCCATCTTTAATCCCTTTATACACCGAAACATTCACATACTTCTCCCTCAAAACCTTTCACCCCTATAGGGTTGACATTTATCACTTTCCTTCATGTTCCTTCAATTTATCAACCATAGAGGTAATCTTGTAATTTTTATAGTAAAATCATTGTCCATATAATTAATGTATTATTTTATATTTATGTTAAGTTTATTTCTTTTTAGTATTATTGATAATAATTTTTTTCTTATATAGGTGGTTTCTTTTTTTTTGTGTGTTGATGTTAGGTGTTTGAAACTTCTCATGAAGTATTGGTAGTTCAATAAATAAAATCAATGAAAATCATAGTAACATTGGAAGTTATGATTATTTTGAAACTATGGGACTTGTAGGAATTATCCACACATCAATCCGACACACGATGTGATTGATATGACTCCAAGTACTTCTTTTAATTTTAAATTTATATTAATTTTAGTAAAAAATATAACTGAATCTATGTGTCCATTATTAGTTTAAAATCAGTATTTGACATTAAAAATTTCACCCACTAAAAACCGAGTAAACACACTTGGATTTTCTTGCTAATTTAGGGTATCAGTTCATAAATAATTTGTGGAATGTAAGAATTAGTCTCACATGAAACCAATACATGATGTGATTTATATGAGTCATAGTGGGTGTTTCATGTTTAAAATGAAATTTTAGTAAAAAATAAAAGCGACGTACTCAAAATATGAGAAAACACATTCACATTGTTTTTATACTTTTGGAAACAATCCATAAGTGTTTTGGGACATGTATGAATTATCCGAACCTCAATCCAATTCATGTTGTGACTGGTATGACTCTATGTGCGTCTTTATTTTATATGAACATCAATTTTAGTAAAAAAACTAACCTACTCAAAACCAACCAAACACATTAAAATTGTTTTCAAACTTTAGTAAAACAATCCATATGTGATTTGAGACGTGCATGAATCATATAAACTTCAATACGATGCACGGTGTGACTGATATGACTCCATGTTCATGTTTTTATTTAAAATTGACATCAATTATAGAAAAAAGGCCAAGTAACCTACTCAAAACTGAAAAAAAAGCATTCAAATTTTCTAAATACTTTATTAAAATGATCAAAAAGTTATTTTTGAGGTGTATGATTCATCCAAACCTCAATATGATACATAGTGTGATTGGTGTGAGTCAAAGTTCATGTTTCAATTTTAAAATGACATTTTAGTAAAAAAGAAAAGTGATGTACTTAAAACTATGTAAACACATTCATATTTTTTTGATACATTAGGAAAATGGTCCATAATTAATTCAGGATGTGTAGGAATAAACTGAACCACAGTCCGAGGCACAATGTGACCATTATGACTTAAAGTGCATCTTTTTATTTGAAATTGTCATCAATTTTAGTAAAATGGAAAACTATCCTACTCAAAAAAACAAGAAAAAACATTCTGATTGTTTTGATACTTCGTTAAAATGATTCCTAAGTAATTTTTGACTTGTAGGAATTAGCCTCACCTAAATTTGATACATGATATTCCCGGAAAGACTTAAATTATCCGTTATCAGTTTAAAATTGATATTTTAGTTCAAAAAGTGTCACTCACTGAAAGATAATCAAACATTCTAAAGTTTTATTAATATTTTAGTAAAATGATTCATAAGTCATTTGTGATGTGCAGGAATCCATTTGAAATCAAACTGATATATTATGTGATTAGAATGAGTCAAAAATTTGTGTTTCCAATTTAAAATGGAATTTTAGTAAAAAAGAAAACTTTCGTACTCAAACCCAATAAAAAATATTTATTGTAACGCCCTGACCCTAGTTACCGAGATTCGGTGCGTTATTACGTAACATTGTCATGATCACAAAAGATCAAGTCTCAAAAGGCCGATTAGTTTAATAGCCTTGAAACACTAGATACATTCATAAGTTTTACATTACATCATAAAGTAATAAAAAACTAAAACAACATCTTGTCTTTTTATCCCCTCATATTATCCCTTCAGGCCATTCATAAAATACTTCTTCACATCCTGTAAAAATTAAAACATTGAAAGGGGTGAGCTCAGATGCTCAGTAAGGATAACAATATAGCGGAAGCTTTCATAAATACACATAAACATTTAAGGCAATGTATATCTAAACAAAAGCCTTTAAAACATGAACTTCGGCATAATATGGAAAAAATAAAATTAAATAATGTCATTTACTTATTCACATGGATATTCTACTAGTCGAATAATCACATGCAATATCAATAACCACTTTCATAATGATGGAATGCATAATGCCAGACTATCATAACCATGTAGCCAAGGCCTAATTCCAAGACTACAAATAAGATTTTGTCAAGGCCTCTTGCCAAGACCATAGTTTGTCTCATGGGACCTACCGATGCATCGAGGAGCTAAAGAGGGATCCACCCTTCACTTATTAAGTCCAGTGCAATCCTCATATGAACAGGTTTAAACATATCATAAACCATAACATAATTGTATCACATAAAACATGCATAAAGTAAACATAACATTTCCACATTTCAATAACAATATATCAATTCAACACATTGATATAATAAAAACACTATCAAAACCATTTTCAACACCAAAATAAAAGAAAATTAAATCATGGTATTTATTTTTCATTTTAAAAAAGTTATGACTTGTAGAGGAAGCCGAAACATAAATAATGGTCACGGCGGTAGAGAAGTTGTTGTCGCCACATACGTACGACAAAAAAAACATTCCCTTTTGTCATTTAGTAAAATGCTTCGTATAAAAAAGATTCCTTTTGAATAAATGTAAACGTCAAAGGGGTTTATACACCGTATAAAAGAATGTTGTGTATAAAACAAAATATGCCTCAATGAAAGGAGATTGAGATGAAGTCCCTTACAAAGATCAATTTTTAAATAAAATAGATCTATTATGTGTATTCACTATAAGTAAATATTAAGAAAGTAAAAATACAATATAGGACATAATAATATCATGACATAATTTAAAAGTAGGAGATTAACCCAAAGAACGGAAATTGGGTTAAGAAGTTCCCTTACCTTGTGTCATTCTTGACTCGACTATTCTTTAACCTCCTGAATAATAAGCTAGAGTTAATTTATAATTGCTTAAGGACCTTTTTCAAGTTTATTATTCCTTTTATATCACTTATTACCATGTTATTAACCTTATGTAATTATTTATCTTAATAACGGTCGTTTTGTCGATCTTTGGTACTTGAGTCAAAAATAAACTTCTCAATTACAAGTTGTTCATGTGGTAAAATATCTATTATATCGAGAATTATATTCATGATGTAGATATCATATATATCATATATATCCAGTAGATACATTCATTCATAATATTACATAACATTTAGAGGTAAGAAATGAAATGCACCGTTCATGGGGATGGTAAGCCGTACGTACGCATGAATGCTACTTTCATTTATATTTTGTATTTAATGGAATGAAATCATAATGATATAAAGGTTTATTATAATTATAGTATAATATCATATATAATATCATTTAGTCCATCTTTTATACATCCCACATATGACATTAACGATTCAAATCACTTTGAGGGGGCGGTAGTCCGCACTTCCTAAAATGAAATTATCGCGTTTACCCATAATGGAAATCATAAAGGTATGCCATAGAATAAGGAAAACATAAACATAATATATATATCATATATGAAAGTAGTTTCATCAAAATAACCACCATTAGAGGTGTTAAAATAATATTGAACAATCATCGTTTCGTGAGACAATATTTCGCAACCCACAGAAACACTATGTTCATTAACCATTAGATGAAGGTGTGTGTAAGTGTAAATAAAATAATTATCATAAAAAAATCCTAGTATATTTTAGATACTGGTGTTGTTACAAAATAAAGTAATAAAACTATTTTAAGGGGTTGGAGAAGAAAAATAAAATAAAAGAACATAAGAGAAGACATTACCTTAAAATCGGGTAACACTTTTTGATTTGAGCCAAAGTCTTCCTTGGGAAGACTTCTGCCCAATGTGGGGCTTCTAGGAGTAATAGAGGGAAGTTGATAGAGTATTTTGGAAGATTTTGTCAGATCTAAATGGCTTGGAAGGTGTGAATAAGGTGGTAGTGGTGGGGGCCTTTTATAAGAGGAGAGGAGGGGCACTCTTGGAAATTCATGAAATGTTACATTATTATGAAGTGCATTTCGGATTTTAAAGGTCCCAAAAAGATATATTTCGAGGATAAGGTTATAAGGGTTCTAAATATACTCATCCAATAAGGTTTTGACAAGTTTATGTCTTAGAGTTTACATTATCTTTTAATTTTATTTAATTGTTAATTAATGAGGTAATCACTGCATCATCATTGTGTCATAAAACATTTAATTTATTTATTGTATAAAAATTATATAAAAAATATCATGATGTAGGAAATCGTTTTAGCTTTCTAATGAATATTTATAGTCTAAAAGTTAACTTATATAACCCCATGTAATAATTGTTTTAGTAAAACAACACATGTTTGTGACAATTTTATTTTTACTTTAGATAAAACGTTATTAATGTCATTTTCTTACCGAAGTGGCTCCATGGGGACCCCAAGTTGACCCATGGATTGTATTGGTCGTCCATGACTCATCCAATAAGGGTATTACAAGTGTCATGATATTTTCATATTTTTATAATATCATTTTTACCTTAAATTTCACTAATTACCTTTAATCGCGATTAATTAAACTTAAATGTTACTATTCACCAAAAATTATTTTAATCCCATTGTACAAAATTTTACTTCCTAATGATAACCATGTATGTAGGATTTATTAAAATCAAATCACAGAAGCGGTAATGTTTCATTTACACGAAAAAAAAGTTTTTAAACTACCACTTAATGGTTTTACTATTCATCAAAAATTGAAGTTTTTCAGAAAAATATCAAAAATTAACCCTAAGCTATAATTGATTTTCTGAATTCAAAAATGGTGTCTATTTTAAAAAATTCCAAACATATAAGTTGAACTAATTAATTTTATTATTAATTCCCGTTGACAAAACAAATAGCATGTTTTTAAGAAACAATATCAATCAAAATATTGACAATTGCTTATGTCCAATTTCAAAGTGAAGTTAATTCTAATGACCCCCATTGGATAAAATGGTAAAATTATATTCTAATTATAATTTAAAACCACTCAATATAATAATTTATCACTATTAATTATTTTTATTAAAAATGTTGTTTTTAATTAAAATTTAGTAATTTTCACTATTCATCAAAATATAAAAGTTAGCCGAAAAGTTCCCAAATTTTACCCTAGGCTAAATTCGATATTCAAAATCCAAAAATGAAGTCCATTTTGAAAGATAAAATTTATAAAATTTCAAAAATTAGGTATTACTATTCATAATGGCTACTTTGAATTGTTGTGGTGTGTGTTAGAACTCGATGTTGCCTACAACACATGCTACTATATTATTCAAAGAGAACCGTACCATGGAAGCTTGGGGTGTTAGATTCTCCCCTCCTTCAAATACTTTTGTCCTCGAAATTTTATATAATATCACCGTATAAAAAGACTCGGGTGATTCTTCATCATAAGTCTCTCGTGTTCCCACGTTGCCTCCTCCATCTTATGGTTTCTCTATAGAACTTTTAACAGATGAGTCATTCGGTTTCTCAGCCCTTGTTCTCTTGTATCAAGAATCCTGACGGGCTCTTCACAATAAGATAGATCGGGTTCCAGTTCTAATTCCTCATAGGTGACTACATGCGTTGGGTCAGGCATGTATTTTCTTAACAGTGATACGTGGAATACATCGTGAACTTTAGAGAGACTTAGCGGCATTGCCAAATGGTAAGCTACAGCCCCAATTCATTCTAGAATTTTGAAGGGTCCTATGTACCTGGGAATCAATTTACCCTTCTTACCGAAATGTATAACTCCCTTCCATGTAGATACCTTCACGAAAACAGGATCTCCTACATGAAATTCCAACTCCTTCCTTCAATTGTCAGCATAGCTCTTCTGCCTACTTTGAGCTGCTTTGATGTGGTTTTAGATTACCTTCACCTTTTCAATCGTTTCCTCCACCAGTTCTGGGCCTACAAGTTTTCTTTCACCAACGTCATCCCAACAGGTTGGTGTGCGACATCTCTTTCCGTATAACGCTTCATATGGTGCCATCCGAATACTTGAATGGAAGCTATTGTTATAGGAAAATTCTACCAGAGGTAAATATTGATCCCACATACCTTGAAAGTAAAGTGAGCATGATCTCAACATGTCTTCTAAGGTTTGAATAGTTCATTCTGATTGTCCATCTTTTTTAGGGTGGTAAGCAGTGCACAAACTATGTTCAGTATCCAAGGCCTTCTGGAGACTTTTCCAGAATCTTGATGTAAAACGGGGATCACAATCCGAGACAATAGACAGGGGTAATCCATGATGTCTCACAACTTCATTAATATATAGTCTTTCTAGAAGTTCTAGTGGTAGATCTTCTCTTATAGCAAGAAAATTTGATGACTTCGTGAGATGATCAACAATGACCCATATTGCGTCATTCCTTCTAGGAGTCTTTGGTAGTCCTATGACAAATTCCATCGTAATATTATCCCATTTCCACTCAGGTATGGGAAGAGGTTGCAATACTCCACAAGGCAGATGCTTTCCATCTTTCACCTGTTGAAAAACCATACATCTTGACACAAAATCAGAAATCTCCCTCTTCATGTTGTCCCACCAAAAATGTCCCTTTAAATCTCTATACATTTTGGTGCTCCCAGAGTGTATAGAGAAATTGGAACTATGAGACTCATCCATCAATTCCATCTTTAAATAAGGTATATCGGGAACACAAAGTCTCCTCCCAAATTTCAAAATTCCATCTTCATACACAAATTCACTCAATTACCCATCATTCACAGCTTTAATCTTCTTTTTCAACTCTTCATCATCAGCCTGAGAACACTTTATCCTTTCGAGTAAAGATGGTTTGGAAACCATTTGAATTTTTTTTGATGTTTCACCCTCCATGGTTATTCCCATATCCATATTTACTAGATCCATGAAAATATGATCCCTTTCCACTCTCATCATGTTCAAAACTCCCTGATCTTTTCTATTAAAGCTTCTGCAACCTTATTTTCCTTCACCGAGTGGTAGTGTATTGTGAAATCATAATCCTTGAGTAGTTGAAGCCATCACATTTGCCTCATGTTGAGTTCTTTTTGTGAGAAAATATATTTCAAGCTCTTGTGATTGGTATATATCTCACATTTTTCACCATAGAGATAATGTCTCCATATCTTCAAGGCAAAGATTACAACAGATAACTCGAGATCATGAGTAGGATAGTTCTGCTCATGAATTTTTAGCTGTCGTGATGTATAGGAAATAAACCTATCAATCTGCATAAGGACACAACCAAGTCCTTTCATTGATGCATCACTATAAATATCGAACCCATCATTCCCTGATGGTAGAGTCAATATAGGAGTATTGACTAATCTTTTCTTCATTTCGTCAAAACATTATTCACACTCTTTTGTACAGACAAATTTAACCCCTTTACGTGTGAGCTTCGTTAATGGGTTAGCCAATCGGGCAAAATTCTGGACAAAACGTCGAGAATAACCTGCCAAACCAATAAAGATGTATACCTCAGTTATACTCTTCGGTTTTGGCTATTCTTGGATTGCCTTGGTCTTAGTAGGATCAATGGAAATTCCATCCTTAGAGACAATATGGCCAAGAAAAGAAATCTCCTGAAGCTAGAATTCACACTTGCTAAACTTCCCATATAATTCATGCCTTCTAAGAGTCTTCAAGATAACGTGCAAGTGATTTTCATGATCTTCGTAGCTTTTGGAGTATACCAAGATATCCTCAATAAATACCACCAAAAAATCATCAAGATATTCTTTGAAAACACTATTCATTAGATCCATGAATACATAGGGTGAATTAGTCCATCCAAAAGGCATTACTGTAAACTCGTAATGCTCATACCTTTTTTGAAATGTTGTCTTTGGAATGTCTTCCTTCTTCACACACAACTGATGGTATCCAGATCGAAGGTCAATCTTTGAAAAGTATTGAGCTCCATGCATTTGGTCAAATAAATCATCAATACGAGGTAGGGGATACTTGTTCTTTATTGTTATAGCATTGATCTCCCTGTAGTCAACGCACAACCTCATAGATCCATCTTTCTTCTTAACAAAAAGGATAGGGGCTCCCCATGGATAAACACTAGGGAGAATAAATCCCTTATTGCTCAATTCTTCTAGTTGTTTCTTTACTTCAACTAATTCCATGGTGGCCATTCTATAAGGGGTCTTCGATATAGGCCTTGATCCAGGAATTAAATCAATGGAAAACTCAACTTCTCGTTCTAGAGGATGTCCAGGTAAATCTTCCGGAAACACATCTACATATTCTTTCACAGTAGGTACATCCTCTATTTGAACATTCCTTTCCCCGCCCTTAGTCATTTCATTCTCTTCTGCCCCAATAATTGAATTTTGTTGAGCTACTGGGGGTGGATCTAAATAAGAATTAGGTGGTGAAGATTCTGCTCTAAAAATAAGGTGTTCCTTATCATCATCATCAAAAATCGTAACCTCCTTCTTCTTACAATAAATCTTTGCATAATAGTCTGAAATCCAATCCATACCGAAGATTATATCAAACTCAATCATAGGTATGATGTAGAGACCCAAAGCTTGACGTACATGGACATTACATTACTTTTGTGGAATACTTAATACATAACAAAAAATACACACAAGTATCATAATAGTTTAGTGTCTTTGGAAACTCAGAATATAAACAACTAATCGTGTTGAAAGATATTGAACATATCCCATAACGATCTTCCCCTTTTTGTTTCCTTACCTAAAACCTTTCTTTATTTCTTGGGGAAAATAAAACATAAAAAGGGTGAGCTCAAATGATCAGTAAGGGAAAACATAGAGAACATAAAACAATCCATAAACATTTGAAAGCAAAAACTTGAACATGAAATCTAAACATTAAAACCTTGAGCAAAGACATAAATCTTGGAAGTACGTAAGGCATTTATCATAAAGGAACATCAATCATGATAAAATAACATGGGAATAAAACATGTAATTGTGGCAACCATTCAGCACATGTCATGATTTCCATAGTAGCCAAGGCATTGCTGCCAAGACCATCTTAGTGGACAAAGTCCCTTTCTGAATCGAGTTCACTCCTCGTTTCAGTCCTGTAACACTGAACCGAATTAACTTACCGTTCCAGCCATGTCTATCTCATGAGATATAAAATCTTTACTCAATGCATTGGAGGGAGATATAGGTCCCACCCATCTCATAATGAAATCATTCTTACTTGTGCAACAAAATAAACTTAAAACATTTATCATAACCCAAATAATAAAATGGGTTTCATAAACATCATCCCATCATTTCATAATCCATATAAAACAAATGAACATTTCATCATAAGAAAAGTGAACCATGTAAATCATATAGACATTAAACATGAAACATACACATATAAAATAATGTCATCTTAGATGGAAAATGGTTTTGATAAAACATTTGAAATGAATTCTTGAGGAAAATATCCTTTCTTCATCAAAATAATTTTATTTTCAAAAAATTACATGAACTTTTAAAATAAAAGTATTTTGTTGAAAATAGTATTAAAATCATGTCGAGTAAGCTTTATGAAAATGAGGCGTTATGAAACCGTAAAAATCCATTCACGATGTATAAGTTAAAAATAGCATTCTCCTCGTACTTTTGTCGGAAAAGTCAAAAAAGTACCTCGTAACGTAAACAAAAGAAAGATTCCTTACATACCATGTAGTAAAAGTCAAAAATTGGTAAAAAGGGCTTTAAACATACATGAAAACACTTTTATAAAATATGGACATGGATGATATAAATAACCCCAGTAAATACTTACGAATAAGCAATCTCGGATAAAAATGAGATTTGCAAAATTATCCCTTAACTTAGGTCCAATATGCTTCGTACGTATCAGAACCTCCTGTATAATGATTTAAATAATGTTATTGACTTATTAAAGAATCATATTAATTTTTATGATATCATATAGGGTTCACTTATGACTTTATATTACCCGTTCTTTTGTAAATTCCATGTTAAAGAGTGTTTTGGGTAAAATCGTTTCATTTGTCGTCCGTGTTTTGACTTGTAATTATTCATATGATTACTTAGATCATGATTACTTACATCCAGAATGTAAAACATGATTTATATATAATATATATTCATAATACACATATATATAATAGATCGATAAATGGAAATAAATACACCGTTCATGGAGACGGTAGGCCGTACGTACGCATGAACGCTGTTTTCGTTTCCTTATTGAGTTGAATGGAATTAAGTAGATGACATACATATATAAATAAATCCATTATCATTATAATGTCATATATTTCATTATTATTTCTTATATATACTTTATAATCATTCTTAAATGGTTAACATGGAGAATGAATCTCATCGCGTCGTGGAGACGGTAGTCCGTACGTACGCATGAGCGATGATATCGTTTCCATAATTATTGAATTGAATTGGAGTGGATGATACAATATATCAGAATCATTATGATGTTATAATAACTATGTATAGTTATTCTTTACACTAGTATACCCATCCATGTAAGGTGTTGGTGGAAAAACAGATTACACCACGGCGTGGAGACGGTATTCCGTACGTACGCACACGCGGTGATTTTGTTTTCCATAGGATGGATAGAAGGTGAAATGGGGTTGTTTCATATTTATAATAACAAATCAGTATATTAGTGATACTGATGTTATTACTTTATAATGAAAAGACTAAAGAAGAAGAAGTTGAAGAAGAAAGAAGTTTGAAATAATCGAGAGAAAAAAGTACCTCTTCTTCGATACACCTCTTTGAAACCTCCTCGTAGGGCACTAAGATTGGTCTTTAAAGTAGCCCAGAACCTCTAGGATCTTTCTAGGGAAGTGTAGAAGATAATATGGCAGGGTTTGGCCGAGCTTGAAGGCTCAAATTGGTGTGAGGAGGAGAGGAAGGAGGTGCCCTTTATAAGGGAGGAGAGGGGCACCTTTGGAATTCTTAAAAAATATTAATTTATAATAATTCTAACCCCACTTAAAAACCTCCCAAAATGACCCATATTCGAATATTAGATGAGATAGGGTTGTAATCTCATCAACCAATCAAATTTAGACATGTTTGGAGCTTATTTTAAACCTTATCATTTTGATTTATCCTTATTTAATCTATTTAAGTTTATTTGTGGTAATAAAATTCTAAATTTTAAATTATAACAAATAATTACTTATTTGATGTTAATTTTCCATAATTGTTTACTTTATAACATTATAGACCATATAAATTTAAATTTAAAATTTTTAAATATTTTTGTAATTTTTAAACAATTTTATAATATGTTATTTTTATAAAATAACAACAGTGTCAATTTTGACACTATTCATTTATTTGAATTTAAATAAAATATATACAAAAAATATGTTCGAACTAAAAGCTTTAATAGATTCATAAAAGGTCATTGGTTTCTATAAAATTAGTGGATCACATTAAATAGTCCATATAATATTTATTTAATTATTTTTTATAACCATTTATTTGGTTTATCTCTTAATAAAATAATTACTACAACATTTTTGTATAAATATTTCATATACTGATTTGTTGCATAAAAATTTAAAATAAAATCCTATGATGAAGATAAATCTATTAACCTTAACAATTATACTTTTACTCGAATTTATCATCTTAAAATCACAATATTTAAATTGTTATATTTATTAAATTATGAAGGTGACAACTTTGGCATCATTTAAAATAAAGTAATATAAGTGTCATAATTGTTTGTATAAGACTCCAAATGGTCAAATATTTCTACCATTGGATTATTATAGTTTAAATTGACATGACCAATAAGTTTTGGTCAGGGTTTTGTGCCGTTTATGGTCACTATTAGTTTAATAAAAACTATATTCTTGATTTTTCACTAGATAAATAATTTCTGCATCACTATTGTGTCACAATTAATGATAATTATTTAATCCCAAAAAATTCTAAATAAATTCTCATGATGTATATAATTGTTTTAGCTTTCTGTAGACTATTAATTTTCAAAGTTTCATGAAGTTTATCACTAAATTAAAATTATTATACTTATAGTATTTAAGAGAGAGACATGTTGTCAGTTTCTTTGGTTTTAATAATAATTAAATTATTTTCATAGAACAAAGTCCATTAAATGAATCTAATCAGACCCTTAGGTGATATGGGTCGACTTTTAGTCATCCAATAGGATTTTTCCAAGTGTTTGGGTAATTTTATAATCTTATATTTAACCTTAATTACCCGATTTACCTTTAACTATAGTAAATAAAATTTACCGTAGTTACTATTCACAATGCCCAAAAATAAAAAGGAGCTTATTAACATAATTTGGACCCACTGATTCCAAATATGGAATCCATTGTTTCAAATTCAATACACAAAAGTTTCAGAAATTAAATTAAAATTAATCCCGTTGTCGAAAGAAAACGGGTTTTTCTTTAAAACATTGCAAAAGATTGAATTGATTTAACCTACGAATTCAAGGTAAAATCAATGCTAATGACATAAATTATATTAAATGGTAAAAATATATTATATTTATACTTTAAAACCAATCAATATTATAATTTTACCATAAGAATTATTACGATGAAAAAAGTTGTTTTTCATTAAAATATAGCGTGTTTTTACAATTCATCAAAATATGAAAGTTACCAGAATAATATGAAAAAATTATCCAAAGTAAATTTTTATTTATTGATTCCAAAGAAGAATTTTATATTGTCAAATTGAACTTATAAACATGTCAAAAACTATATTTAAAGTGGGTGCGCCATCAAAAGGCGGCAAAACTGCATTTTTTTAAAAATACTTATTTTACCCGAAAAATTTACTTTTTTCTTATACCATTTTCTAGAAAATGTGTAAGATGAATAATAATGTTATAAAATTAAAAATTTAGTTGATACTATTCATAATGGCTAGTTAATAATAATATTATAATAATATATCGTTGTTTAGTAAAACCTGGTATTGCGTACAACACACGCTATCGAGGAAGGTCGTGATTGCGTGTTAAGCAAGCCAAGTCAGGGTTCCGTGTTGTGAAAGAATCCTTCGTTGTTTCATATAACAGAATCCAACCATATTTGATTTATACATTGAATATATATATATATACTCAATGTTGCGTAGAATAACTATTATCAAAATTGTGTGTAACACGATCCAAGAATAGTGTTGTGTATACTGCAAGCTAATACGGTGTTGCGTATAGCTCAAGGTAATCTTGATGTAGCATATAACACAAGACATTAATGAAATTAAAAGAATATTTTTCATAAAATCTCGGGGTGTTACATATGACAATGAGATCAGCGGATAAAGAACATTTATGTGCTCTAATGGGGACTAATTCACAAAACTTTGTTGCAATGATACTTCCCTTATGAGTTTTGACTGAAAATTCTCTTGTTAAATCAAATAGGAAATATCTAATTTTTTTATAAAACTAGGAAGATATGAAACAATTCGATGATCCAGAATCAAATAATTCATTTTCTAAACTTGAGGAAACAATTAAATTACCTGCCACCACGTCTTTCAGAGCTTCAACCTCAGTAGTAGTGATAGCATAAGATTGGCCTTGGTCCCTTATCCTTTTTTGAGGTAAGTTTCCCTGACATTTAGGACATTCATTTTCATAATGCCCCATTTCCCTACAACTATAGCATTCCTCATTGACAAAAAATTTCTTTCCCTTGCAATCATGAGCTTGGTGGCATTTTTCACCACACTTGTAACAAACTCCCATTCCCTTCAAGCAAATACCGGGGTGTTTATTCCCACATTTACTGCATGACTGATATTAAACTTTTCCCTTCTTCCCCTTATCTGTCTCTTGTTCCACCATTTTATTCTTCTCTTGTTTTACTTTATTGTCATAAGATTTAGAGAATTCCTTTTCTGTCTTGATAGAGCATGAGACTATATCTTCACACGTTGAGAAAGATTGTGATAATAAAGCTCGACGGAGAAATGGTTTTAACCCATCAAAGAAATGATAAATCTTAATTCTTGGGTTATGTATATAATCTGCAACACGCCTCACTTATCTTGTAAAGTTAGCCTCATACTTTGCGACATTCTAATCCTCCTTCTGCCTCAGACTAAGAAATTTCCTTTCCATATCTGCTCGATGGTCATGTGGAAAGTATTTTTCTAAGAAAATTTCCTTAAACTCCCTCCATTCCATATAGAATAATTCTTCATATTCCTTTGTGTTTTTAATCAGTGACCACCATTGATCGGCATCTCCAGTGAGGCGGTAAACTGCCATGAAAACCTTCTCCCTTTCGCTACTCCCCAAGGCATAGAATATTTCCTCTAAGGAGTTTATCCATTGCTTAGTTTGTAATGGATTTGTACCCCCATTAAATATTAGCAGTTGTTGCCTCATGAAGCGGTCTAACATTGATCCTCCATGTTGTGGATCAGGGCGCTCCATACGAGTAAGGTTACTATTCATAACCTGAGTGAGTTTTCCCCATATGGTGATAAGTTGATCAACACCCGTTGTATCTCCATCTCCACTATAATTATCTTGAATAGGAGGGAAATCCCTACATGGATTTCGTGCATTGATATGGTTTCCATTCCTCCCACTAGCCGCCATTTCTAAACAATGGTATAAAGTAGATTAGTTTATGAATAAAAATACATAATTACATACTTGTAAAACACTTAACATAAATTGAACTATAATCATAAAAATGTTTTCTTTGATGAAGTATATACTCATAGACCCTTTATAATGGTTTTTAAAGAAAATGAGAATTATCCTAAGCATATCCTCTGGGAGTGTCGTAAACAAGAGTGCAGCAAGGCCCGTTGTCGTGCACCAGTTCCCATTCGAGTTTAGCTAAAGAAGGTGTTTTCAGGTTTTACCCCTAGGTACATCTGTGCTAGAGCCGCCTCTACTTGCTCGTATCCAGACTGGGATTAATTTCTCGGAAAACTCACAAAATCTCTATAATACCAAAATTCTAGGAAGTTCTTCTATACTAATCCTCAAATTTTATCATAGGTCTATGTGCTCTAATCAGAGTTTATCTAAATCTAGCTTCCAAGGTTAGTACTAAACTGCCTTTGATACCAACTATAATGCCCCGACCCTAGTTACCCAGAGTCGGTGCATTATTACGTAACATTGGCATGATCACAAAAGATCATGTCTCGAAAGACCGATTAGTTTAGTAGCCTTGAAACACTAGATACATTCATCAGTTTTACATTACATCATAAAGTAATACAAAACTAAAAAAAATCTTGTCTTCATATCCCCTCATATTATCCCTTAAGGTCATTCATAAAATACTTCTTCACATCCTGTAAAAATTAAAACATTAAAAGGGGTGAGCTCAGATGCTCAATAAGGATAACAATATAGCGGAAGCTTTCATAAATAAACATAAACATTTAAGGCAATGTATAACTAAACAAAAGCCTTTTAAACATGAACTTTATCATAATATGGCAAAAATAAAATGAAATAATTCCATTTACATATTCACATTGATATTCTACTAGTCGAATAATCACATGAAATATCAATAACCACTTTCATAATGATGGAATGCATAATGCCAGACTATCATAACCACGTATCCAAGGCCTCATGCCAAGACTACAAATAATATTTTTTCAAGGCCTCATGCCAAGACACTAATTTGTCTCATGAGACCTACCGATGCATCGAGGAGCTATAGCGGGCTCCACCCGTCACTTATTAAGTCCAATGCATTCCACATATGAACAGGTTTAAACATATCATAAACCATAACATAATTGTATCACATAAAACATGCATAAATGAAAGATAACATTTCCACATTTCAATTACAGTATATCAATTAAACACATTTATATAATAAAAACATTGTCAAAACCATTTTCAATACCAAAATAAAATAAAATTAAAACATGGTATTTATTTTTCATTTAAAAAAAGTTATCGCTTGTAGAGGAAGATGAAACTCAAATAATGGTCATGGAGACGAAGAAGTCGTTTTCGCCTCATACGTATGACAAAAAAATATTCCCTTTTTTCATTTAGTAAAATTCTTCGTATAAAAAAAATTCTTTTTGAATAAACGTAAACATCAAAGGGGTTTATGCACCGTATAAAAGAAAGTTGTGTATAAAACAAAATATGCCTCAATGAAAGGAGATTGAGACAAAGTCCCTTAAAAAGATAATTTTTTAAATAAAATAGATTTATTATGTGTATTCACTATAAGTACACATAAATAAAGTAAAAATACAAGATATGATATAATAATATTATGAAATAATTTAAATGTAGGAGATTAACCCAAAGAACGGAAATTGGGTTAAGAAGTTCCCTTACCTCGTGTCCTTCTTGACTCGACTGTTCTTTAACCTCCTGAATAATAATATAGAGTTAATTTATAATTGATTAAGAACCTTTTTAAAGTTTATTTTTCCTTTTATATCACTTATTACCATTTTATGAGCATTATGTAATTATTTATGTTAATAACGGTTGTTTTGTCGATCTTTGGTACTTGAGTCAAAAATAAACATCTTAATTACAAGTTGTTCATGTGGTAAAATATCTATTATATCCAGAATTATATTCATGATGTAGATATCATATATATAATATATATCTAGTATATACATTCATTCATAATGTTAGGTAACATTTAGAGCTAAGAAATGAAATGCACCGTTCATGGAGACGGTAAGTCGTACGTACGCATGAATGATACTTTCATTTCTATTTTATATTTAATGGAATTAAATCATAATGATATAAATGTGTATTATAATTCCAGTATAATATCATATATAATATCATTTACTCCATCCTTTATATGTCCCACATATGGCATTAATGATTCAAATCACTTTGAGGGGGCGGTAGTCCGCACTTCCTAAAATGAAATTATCGCGTTTACCCATAATGGAAATTATAAAGGTATGCCATAAATGAGAAATACAGAAGCATAATGAAAAAATAAACATAATATATATATATCATATATGAAAATTTTGTGATCAAAATGGCCACCATTAGAGGTGTTAAAAGAATATTGAACAATCATTGTTTCGTGAGGCAGTATTTCGCCACCCACAGAAACAATATATTCTTTAAACATTAGACGAAGGTGTTTGTAAGTGTAAATAAAATCCTTATAATAACAACATCCTATTATATTTTAGATACTTTTTTTGTTACAAAATAATGTAATAAAAAGATTTTAAGGGTTGGAGAAGAAAAATAAATCAAAAGAATATAAGAGAAGACATTACCTTAAAATCGGGTAACACTTTTTGATTTGAGCCAAAGGATTCTTTGGGAAGCATTATGCCCAAATTGAGGCTTCTATGAGTAATATATGGAATTTTAGAGAGTATTTGGGCAGAGGTTGGCAGAGCCAAATGAATTTTAAGGTGTGAATAAGGTGATAGTGGTGGGGGCCTTTTATAAGAGGAGAGGAGGGGCACTCTTGGAAATTCATGAAATGTTACATTATTATGAAGTGTTTTTCGGATTTTAAAGGTCCCAAAAAGATATATCTAGAGGATAAGGTGATACGGGTTATAAATATACTCATCCAATAGGTTTTTGACAAGTTTAAGTCTTAGATTTTACATTATATGTTCATTTTATTTAAATCGTTAATTAATGAGGTAATCACTGCATCATCATTGTGTCATAAAAAATTTAATTTATTTAATATATAAAAATTATATAAAAAATATCATGATGTATGAAATCTTTTTAGCTTTCCAATTAATATTTATAGTCGAACGGTTAACTTATATAACCCCATTTAATAATTGTTTTAGTAAAACAACACATGTTTGTGACAATTTTATTTTTACTTTAAATAAAAAGTTATTAATGTCATTTTCTTACCGAAGTGGATCCATGGGGTCCCCAAGTTGACCCATGGATTTTTTGGATCGGCCATGACTCATCAAATAAGGGTAGTACATGTGTCAAGCTATGTTTATATTTTTATAATATCATTTTTACCTTAAATTTCACTAATTACCTTTAATCAGGATTAATTAAACTTAAATGTTTCTATTCACCAAATTTTTTTTAATCCCATTGTACAACATTTTACTTAAAAATGATAACCATGTACTTAGGATTTTTTAAAATCAAATCACAGAAGCGGTAATGTTTCATTTAAACGAAAAATTAGTTTTTAAACTACCACTTAGTGGTTTCACTATTCATCAAAAATTGAAGTTTTTCAGAAAAATACCAAAAATTCACCCTAAGCTATAACTGATATTCTGAATTCAAAAATTGTTTCTATTTTACAAAATTCCAAACATATAAGTTGAATTAATTAATTTTATAATTAATTCATGTTGTCAAAACAATTAGCGTGTTTTTAAGAAACAATATCAATCAAAAGATTGACAACTGTTTACGTCCAATTTCAAAGTTAAGTTACTTCTAATGACCACCATTGGATAAAATGGTAAAATTATATTATAATTATACTTTAAAACCACTCAATATAATAATTTATCACTATAAATTATTTTGATTAAAAATGTTTTTTTAATTAAAATTTAGTAATTTTCACTATTCATCAAAATATAAAAGTTAGCTGAAAAGTTCCCAAATTTTACCCTAGGCTAAATTCGATATTCCGAATACAAAAATGAAGTCCATTTTGAAATATAAAATTTATAAAATTTTAAAAACTAGATATTACTATTCATAATGTCTACTTTGAATGGTTGTGGTGTGTGTTAGAACTCGATGTTGCGTACAACACACGCTATTGTATTATTCAAAGAGAAGCGTACCATGGAAGCTTGTGGTGTTACATTTATATTGATTTGATAATTTAGTAAAATATTCCACATGTCATTTTAGGAGTCTTGGAATCATTATCACCTCAATTCGATGTACGATGTGACCGATATGACTCCAAGTGCATCTTTTTATTTAAAATTGACATCAATTTTAGTAAAATTAAAACTATTTGTTTATTTATATATTTATATTATTGCATAAAAAATAATTTCTTTCTTATATAGGCATGTTATTTTTCTCAATCAGGGGTGTTTTGTTTGGCAATATCAAGATTCAGGTCTTGATTAAAAGATAAAGCAACATTGATGTTTTTGAATGTTTGTAATAATTTGTATTGATGTAATTATATGAACCAATATGTGAAATATATCTAATAGATTTTTTTATTTTGTTTGTGTTGAAAATTTCATTTCATTTAAAACCTATATTGGGACTTGTTTTTTTAATATATAGTGTGGTTTTGGTGCTATGGTGTGTTGTTACAACACATTGTAGTATAGACCTTTATCTACACTTTTAAAAGCGATTTTAAAGACCACATTTATCGGTGCTTTTAAAGTGCTCAAAAATTTATACTTTATCAGTGCTCATATGAAGTGTAGATAAAGGTATATTTTCTCAGGGCTCATAAAAGTGCTAATAAAGGGACCTTTATCGGCACTTTTATCAGCACTGATAAATGGTTCCTTTAGCAGCGCTAAATTAAAGCACTAATAAAGGTTAAATTTATATGAGAACTTTTTTAGCACCAATAAAGGAACCTTTTATTAGAACTGATAAAATACCAGGTATTTTAACCACCATCATGTATTTAACACTTTTCTTGTGCTAATAAAGTCCATTTGTAGGGATATTAATGGATGGTTTTTTAGTAGTGTGTTTTGATCCATCTCCACTGGGTATAGAACTTTTGAGATAACCCCAAATACATACTCTATGCTAAATATATGATGATTGAGGTGAAAGATTTGAAAGATATGTGTCCATGGAATTAGTTACCTCATGAAAAAACATGGGATGACCGAGTTAGAAATCATTGGAAGACTTACACCCTTGGTGTCAAATACCTCATGATTGACGAAATATGCCCTAGGTTTCATGCATAAGACGGATGATGTCAGATTCCATCCAAAAGTGGAATACATTCTTGGTTTACAATGCACAAAAAATCCATTGATGCCTACAGATTCCTAACAATACCAACTACTCTAATGAATGGTTTCTACCATTTTAGTAAAAAAAATAGGGCAATTAACCGGTGTCAATAAAGAGATGACACCGATAAAAAATTTCGTAAACATGACTTAAATATATGAGGGAGGCCTCAATTTGTAAATGATATCCAAGGAGGAATCTATGGATGAAGGAACTCACATCCCATCATCCTATTTCAATAAAGATGGAAACACCATCAGTAGTGGTGGAATATGCCTCACACCTTTGGAAATCTGGGATTTGGGGTAAGAAACATGTGTTTATATGATGATACATTCCCCTACCATGAAAGCATCTGAAATAATCATAAATCAATCTAAACCACACCCAAGGATCATTAAAATGTTTCCCAAATCATACCACAAATGAAAAAAACATCACTGTAGCCTATAATAGGAGAAGAACTGAGAAAAAACAATAAAAAATAAATGGTCTTACCATAGATCACCAATGAGAATCCAAAACAACCAAAAAAACAAAGAGGTGGGAAGATGGAAAGAATATAATTTTGAGGAACATTGGGATCTTCAAAAATGAGAGGGTAAGAATTTAACGATGAATGAAAATAATTGGCTGAGAAAAGGGATTTAAATCCTCGATCCCACCATTTTCACATCATGTAAACGTTAAATGGCATGCAATTTATTGGTTTTATGAAAATTTCCACTTTTTCTAAAAATCCAATTTCCTTTGATATATTTAATTACAGATTATGAATTTCATTTTCAAGATGTGGACTTGTTTTTTTGGATCCCCCAAATCTAATTAAAAATCCATGAACCATCCAACATCACAGGCCATGAACTTCCATTTCACATAATGTAAACATTACAAGATGTGAATTTTCTTCTGCAATACTGTTGTAACACAATACTCTGTCAAAAACTCCTAAAACCACACTCAAACAACTCTAACAATGAAACCTAAAAAACTATAGGATAATAATTCTTAAAACATAACAATTATTTACATACCCCTTTTTAAAAAAAATATTCTCTCAAACGATTATACTACATATGTAACAGCCCGAGATTTTATGAAAAATATATTTTTTTATTTCACTAATGTCTTGTGTTGTACGCTACACCAAAAGGAGCTTGCACAACACGCATCCTTGACTTGCCTTGCATTACACGCAATCGCAACCTTCCTCGATAGCGTGTGTGGTATGTAATACTGAGTTTCACGAAACAATGATATGCTATTAAAATATTATTAAAACTAGCCGTTATGAATAGTAATAACCACTTTTTAAAATTCTGTAAATCTTATTTTTCAAAATGAACTTCATTCTTGGATTCGGAGTATCGAATTTAGCCTAAGGTGAAATTTTGGTACTTTTCGGATAACTTTCACATTCTGATGAATAGTGAAAATTACTAAATTATAATTAAAAACAACTTTTTTAATCGAAATAATTAATAGTGATAAATTATTAATTTGAGTGGTTTTAAAGTATATTTAGAATATATTTTTACAATTTAATACAATGTTGGTCATTGGTTGTAATTTCACATTTAAACCAGACATAATCAAGTGTCAATCTTTTGATATATATTGTTTCCTAAAAACACGCTATTTATTTTAACAGCGGGATTTAATTATAAATTTAATTAATGCAATTTCTATGTTATGAATTTGGTAAAATAGACTTCATTTTTGAATTCGGAATATGAAATATAGATTAGGATGAAATTTTGGCATTGTTCTGAAAAACATCAATTTTTGATGAATAGTGAAACTACTAAGTGGTAGGTTAAAAACTGAATTTTGTATAAAACTTAATTTTACCGCTTCTGTGAATGGAATTTCGAAAATCCGAGAGACACGGTTAATATCAAGGACTAAAATGTGGTTCAATGAGATGAAAATAATTTTTTGGTGAATAGTAACTTTTTACGTTTTTTACCGCGGTTAATAGTAAATAGGGTAACTAAGGGTAAATATGATATTACTATTACCCTAACACATGTCCTAATTCTATTGGACAAGTGTAATTCGACCAAAAACAAACTTAGGAATAAAATATGACCATTTAGGCCCACTTGGATTAGATTAGGACATTTATTATTAATTTATTTAAAGAATGGTTAAAATAGTTAAAATCAAAGTTTAATAAGTAAAGCATTTTTAATATGGGGTTATACATAAGATAAATTCAATTGTAAATATTCATTAGAAAGCTAAAAAGATTTCCTACATGATGGTATTTTATTTGTAATTTTTAGACATCAAATAATTTAATTTATTTATGACATAACGATGATGCAGTAATTATCTTATTAAGGAAATATTGACATAATTGATGTTATAAACACCAAAATAAAAGTAATTTGAAAATTTTTATGAATTCCACTAAATTTCTAGGTTAATATGATATATTAATGTTGATTTAATCAACTTGGTTCGAACATTTAATTCTGTTATGACTTTCACAAAAATCATATATCAAATAGTGTCAAAATTAACACAAAATAGTTTTTAAATCAAATATTATATTATTAATTGTTATTTTATTCCTAAAAATCTAAGGTTCTGCCCAATGACTTAGATAAGGATATATATATTAATAATAAACAATTTGGGGTTCGTTTGGCATGTTATAGTAAGTGTATTAACCATATAGTGAAAGAAAACAAAAAGACACGGTAAATGTTAAATTATTTAACTTAGAGTTAAATCTAATTGATAAGGTTAAAATAATATCCTAAACTTGTCTAAATTCTATTGGTTGATAGGATTTCGACCCATAACCACTTTAGCTTCGAAATAAGACCCTTTGGAACCATTATAAACCGATTTTGACTTTAATATAAAATAATATTTTGAGATATTCCTAAGGTGCCCCTCTCCTCCCCTATAAAAGGACACCTCCTCCCCCTCCTCCTCACACCAATTTGAGCACTCAAGCTCGGCCAACCCCTGCCAAAATCTCTTCTCCACTTCCCTAGCAACATCCTAGAGGTTCTGGTCTTCCTCAAAGACCAATTCTAGTGCCCTAAGAGGAGGTCTCAAAGAGGCACTTCAAAGAAGAGGTAATTACCGTTACCAATTCTTTCATCTTTATTTCTTCTTCCACTTCTTCTTCTTAGGTTGTTTCATTATGAAGTAATAACATCAGTATCACTCATATACTGATATGTTATTATAAGTATGAAACAACTCTATGTCACCATCTATCCATCCTACGGGAAAAGAAATCACCGTGCGTGCGTACGTACGGAATACCGTCTCCACGTCGTGGTGTAATCTATTTTCCACCACCACCTTACATGGATGGGTATAATGGTGTAAAGAATAACTATACATAGTTATTACAACATCATATTGATTCTGATATATTGTATAATCCACTCCAATTCAATTCAGTATTTATGGAAATGATATCATCGCTCGTGCGTACGTACGGACTACCGTCTCCACGACGCGATGAGATTCATTCTCCATGTTAACCATTTAAGAATGATTATAAAGTATATATAAGAAATAATAATGAAATATATGAAATTATAAAGTTACTGGATTTATGTATATATATATATATATATGTATTTCATCAACTTACTTCCATTCAAGACAATAAGGAAAGGAAAACAGCGTCCATGCGTACGTACGGACTACCGTCTTCATGAACGGTGTTTTTCATTTTATTTATCTACCTATTATATATATATATATACTGAATATATATGATATATAAATCATATTTTATATTCTGGAAGTGAGTAAATCATGATATAAGTAATAATGATGTCAAGAGAAACAAGTCAAAACACCTACGATAAATGAAGCGATTTTACCCAAAATGCTTCTTTATCATGGAATTTACAAAAGAACGGGTAATATAATGTCATAAGTGAACCATATATGATATCATAACAATGAATATGATTCTGTAATAAGTCAATAACATGATTTAAATCATTATACAGGAGTTTCGGACACTTACAAAGCAAGTCGGACCTAAGGTAAGGGAAATATCACAATCTCATTTTTATCCGAGATTGTTTATTCGTAAGTATTTACTGGGGTGTATTTTATCATCCACATCCATGTTTCATCAATATGTAATATTATTTCCATCCACCTACAATTTTTTAAATCCATTTTTACCCTTCGGTGAGTTTTTAGTAAAAGAAATGAAAGGAATCTTTTGTCGTTTTTCGTACGAGGTACTTTTTGACTTTTCTGACAAAAGTACGAAGAATGTTTTTTTTAACTTAAATGGACCGAACGGATTTTTACGGTTTTATAAAGCCTTATTTTCATGAAGCTTCCTCCAAAAGATTTCATGACTATTTTCAATAAAATCTCTTTCTTTTAAAATTGCATGATGTTTTGTGAAAAGAAATTGATTTTGAAGAAGAAAGGATATTTTCCTCAAGAATTCATTTCAAGTGTTTTATCAAAATTATTTTCCATCTAAGATAATAAAGGGTTCTGTTTCTATCCATATTTTTACATTCATTTGAATATGTTGTGATGGAATTATGTTTATGAATTCCTTTATCTTATATGAATTGTTTTATAATGTCATGTTGTTTAAGAATCCCATTTTTATTACATGGGTTACGCTGTGATGTATGGTTTATGATTATGTGGCACACATAAGAAAGGATTCATTATAAGATGGGTGGGACCTATATCTCCCTCCAATGCATTGGGTAAAGATTTTATATCTCATGAGATAGAAATGGCTGAAATGGTAGGTTATACCGGTTCAGTGAAACAGGACTGAAACGAGGGTTACTCGATTCAGAAAGGGACTTTGTCCACTAAGATAGTCTTGGCATTGAGTCTTGACTAACAAGAAAATATTATCTATGATTATGTGTGTATGCCACAAAGTTTCATGTTTTAAGTTATGATTATTGGGATTACATTTCACTTCTATGATTTATCCCATGTTATGATATTATGAGCTTTTTGTAGGTTATGATTTCCAAAAGCTATGTTCTTATATATATGATGTGATTGATATTTATTTTGTTTACCCTTACTGAGCATTTGAGCTCACCCTTTTATGTTTTCTTTTCCCCAGGATATAAATAAAGGTTTTAGGTATAAAAAAAGGGATGACCTTTATGGGAGATATTGAAGAACTTTCACCACGATTAGAAGATTACGTTCCGAGTTTCCAAAGACACTAAACTATTACGATCCTTTAGTGTGTGTTTTTGTTATGTACTAAGTATTCCGCAAATGTAATGTAATGTCCATGTACGTCAAGATACGGGTCTCTACAGTTGGTATCAGAGGAAAGGTTTAGTCAACCTTTGGAAACTAGGATGCGAGAACTTTAGTGAGATCCCTAGAGATATTTCTGAGGTATGTCTAGGGATGTCCCTAAGGTTAAGTATACGTATAGGTTATAGTACTAGAATTACGCTAACGATCATAGAATTAAACCTAAGATGTTAGATATTGAAGGTACTCCCCCTTTATTATGTTGTTTTCCCTAGCATGATTTTTGCCTCTCACACTATTCTTTTTGGGTTTTAGAAAATGGCTGGAAACAAGATGATTCACAATAATGGAAGATATGATGGACAATGGAATGATATTCTTCATGAGCAACCCAATGAAATGGGATTTGGATGTCCAAACATCATTATTATGCCGAATCAGCAATCTCACAACATGATCAATAAAGTAAAATTTGGTAAGTTTCCTGACTCGACTAATAAGAGAAAGATGGAGTTCCATGATGATCATAGAGGAAAGAAAGTTCAATTTCCCCTATGTAAATCATGTGGGAAGAGGCATCAAGGAGAATGTTTCAAGGGAAATGGAAGATGCTTTGGGTGTGGAAAAGAAGGACACAAAGCAAGTAAGTGCAAAGGAAAAGGGTCGGTTAACACCATGGATGAGGATAATGGTAATGCTACGACATCAAAAATGGTTAAGTGTTTTAAATGTGGAATGTATGGGCATTATGCAAACAAATTCCCTAAGGGAAAGACTCATGAAGAGAATCAGTATGGTCATATGGGTAGTATTTATGTGGATGATGATGAAGAGACTACAAATGATATGTGAGATGAAATAATTTTTGAAGCTCGGTCAATGGTTTGAGAATGTAGTGGCATGATTACATGTTTATCATGTGTAATTTTGGAATAAAGAGACATCTATGGATTGTTACACTGTTTTCTTTCATTGTGTTTTGAAAAGTGTATGATTAATATTACCAGAATCCATGAAAGGTTATTCAGATATTTTTGGAATGTAGATGATATGCGCATAATGAAGAGATAAGGAGAAAATTAAATGTTTGATTGTATTCATGAGCTCATGATTGATATAAGGACTAAGTGATATCATGGTTTGAGTATATAGAATTTTGAGGATTTTGGTATGTGGAAAGTGTTAACTTTAAACTGCATTCATGTTTTCACTAAGTTATTCAAGCGAATACATGATTAAGGACTTTGAATGTTTAGAATGTGACCAACAAGACATATCTTATGGGGATCAACGATGGTATTAAATCTCTGGTAATCATTTTCACTATGTTATGAGAGTGGACTGCAGTATTATGGATAAGCCTAAAGATTAGAATGGATTATGTTGGACATAAGTTAGTATTGTTTAAGGATAGAAGTTTTTTTTCGATATTATTGATGGGATGTTATAGTAATATAGTTTTATAAAAAGGACAACCTGCAGGACGGGCGACAGCCCATCGCTTCGGACAAGGCTGTAGGAATCGAACCCACAACCGAAGTGCGATTGGCCTTTATCGCCTACCACTGACCTACAGGAAGTCCCTGTTTAGTAGAAACTAGTTTTATTATATTAAGCAGTATGATATATGAAGTATAAGTCCATTTTAGGAACCATATATGATTAATCTCACTATAGATCGATTTATGCATATAATTTTTGCTAACCTTTTGTTTGAGACAGATGGAATGACCCGTCATTCTATAACATGATCTGCTAACACTTCACGAATAACAAATTCAACTTTATTTATTTAAGAGATGAAGTGGAAATTGTTCAAGGCACTAACAACAGTGAGATTGTACCAAAATAAAGTAAGTATTTATTCTAATTCAAATTCTTTAACTTTAGGGAAATAATCTTGAAAACCAAAAATGTTGTCCTAGTTCTCTTATACCTGATGAATCAGATGGTACCTTAGATCGTCACAAATTTATGGATTTGTGATTACTGGCTTTTCCATAGCCATGTTCTCTACCAATCTCCATCAGAACATGATGGTTAGATTTCTCTTCCATATCCATATTTTCACCTATGTGGAAACCCAGTGATTAGTATATTTGGGTAATCGTTACATTTCATACTTTAGTTATTAAAGCCAAGTTTTGGTATTCCTTTTTACGATGTGGGTTTCTATTAAAGAAACTTTCGAATAGTAAACCATTTATAACCCCGACGAATTTCGAGGGCGAAATTCATTTTAAGGGGGGTAGAATGTAACAGCCCGAGATTTTATGAAAAATATTATTTTTTATTTCACTAATGTCTTGTGTTGTACGCTACACCAAAAGGAGCTTGCACAACACGTATCCTTGACTTGCCTTGCATTACACGCAATCACAACCTTCCTCGATAGCGTGTGTGGTACGTAATACTGAGTTTCACGAAACAATGATATGCTATTAAAATATTATTAAAACTAGCCGTTATGAATAGTAATAACCACTTTTTAAAATTCTGTAAATCTTATTTTTCAAAATGAACTTCATTCTTGGATTCGGAGTATCGAATTTAGCCTAAGGTGAAATTTTGGTACTTTTCGGATAACTTTCACATTCTGATGAATAGTGAAAATTACTAAATTATAATTAAAAACAACTTTTTTAATCGAAATAATTTATAGTGATAAATTATTAATTTGAGTGGTTTTAAAGTATATTTAGAATATATTTTTACAATTTAATACAATGTTGGTCATTGGTTGTAATTTCACATTTAAACCAGACATAATCAAGTGTCAATCTTTTGATATATATTGTTTCCTAAAAACACGCTATTTATTTTAACAGCGGGATTTAATTATAAATTTAATTAATGCAATTTCTATTTTATGAATTTGGTAAAATAGACTTCATTTTTGAATTCGGAATATGAAATATAGCTTAGGATGAAATTTTGGCATTGTTCTGAAAAACATCAATTTTTGATGAATAGTGAAACTACTAAGTGGTAGGTTAAAAACTGAATTTTGTATAAAACTTAATTTTACCGCTTCTGTGAATGGAATTTCGAAAATCCGAGAGACACGGTTAATATCAAGGACTAAAATTTGGTTTAATGAGATGAAAATAATTTTTTGGTGAATAGTAACTTTTTACGTTTTTTACCGCGGTTAATAGTAAATAGGGTAACTAAGGGTAAATATGATATTACTATTACCCTAACACATGTCCTAATTCTATTGGACAAGTGTAATTCGACCAAAAACAAACTTAGGAATAAAATATGACCATTTAGGCCCACTTGGATTAGATTAGGACATTTATTATTAATTTATTTAAAGAAAGGTCAAAATAGTTAAAATCAAAGTTTAATAAGTAAATCATTTTTAATATGGGGTTATACATTAGATAAATTCGATTGTAAATATTCATTAGAAAGCTAAAAATATTTCCTACCTGATGGTATTTTATTTGTAATTTTTAGACATCAAATAATTTAATTTATTTATGACATAACGATGATGCAGTAATTATCTTATTAAGGAAATATTGACATAATTGATGTTATAAACACCAAAATAAATGTAATTTGAAAATTTTTATGAATTCCACTAATTTTCTAGGTTAATATGATATATTAATGTTGATTTAATCAACTTGGTTCGAACATTTAATTCTGTTATGACTTTCACAAAAATCATATATAAAATAGTGTCAAAATTAACACAAAATAGTTTTTAAATCAAATATTATATTATTAATTGTTATTTTATTCCTAAAAATCTAAGGTTCTGCCAAATGACTTAGATAAGGATATATATATTAATAATAAACAATTTGGGGTTCTTTTGGCATGTTATATAAAGTGTATTAACCATATAGTGAAAGAAAACAAAAAGACACAGTAAATGTTAAATTATTTAACTTAGAGTTAAATCTAATTGATAAGGTTAAAATAATATCCTAAACTTGTCTAAATTCTATTCGTTGATAGGATTTCGACCCATCCCCACTTTAGCTTCGAAATAAGACCCTTTGGAACCATTATAAACCGATTTTGACTTTAATATAAAATAATATTTTGAGATATTCCTAAGGTGCCCCTCTCCTCCCCTATAAAAGGACACCTCCTCCCCCTCCTCCTCACACCAATTTGAGCACTCAAGCTCGGCCAACCCCTGCCAAAATCTCTTCTCCACTTCCCTATCAACATCCTAGAGGTTCTGGTCTTCCTCAAAGACCAATTCTAGTGCCCTAAGAGGAGGTCTCAAAGAGGCACTTCAAAGAAGAGGTAATTACCGTTACCAATTCTTTCATCTTTATTTCTTCTTCCACTTCTTCTTCTTAGGTTGTTTCATTATGAAGTAATAACATCAGTATCACTCATATACTGATATGTTATTATAAGTATGAAACAACCCTATTTCACCATCTATCCATCCTACGGGAAAAGAAATCACCGCGCGTGCGTACGTACGGAATACCGTCTCCACGCCGTGGTGTAATCTATTTTCCACCACCACCTTACATGGATGGGTATAATGGTGTAAAGAATAACTATACATAGTTATTACAACATCATATTGATTCTGATATATTGTATAATCCACTCCAATTCAATTCAGTATTTATGGAAATGATATCATCGCTCGTGCGTACGTACGGACTACCGTCTCCACGACGCGATGAGATTCATTCTCCATGTTAACCATTTAAGAATGATTATAAAGTATATATAAGAAATAATAATGAAATATATGACATTATAAAGTTACTGGATTTATGTATATATATATATATGTATTTCATCAACTTACTTCCATTCAAGACAATAAGGAAAGGAAAACAGCGTTCATGCGTACGTACGGACTACCGTCTCCATGAACGGTGTTTTTCATTTTATTTATCTACCTATTATATATATATATATACTGAATATATATGATATATAAATCATATTTTATATTCTGGAAGTGAGTAAATCATGATATAAGTAATAATGATGTCAAGAGCAACAAGTCAAAACACCTACGATAAATGAAGCGATTTTACCCAAAACGCTTCTTTATCATGGAATTTACAAAAGAACGGGTAATATAATGTCATAAGTGAACCATATATGATATCATAACAATGAATATGATTCTGTAATAAGTCAATAACATGATTTAAATCATTATACAGGAGTTTCGGACACTTACAAAGCAAGTCGGACCTAAGGTAAGGGAAATATCACAATCTCATTTTGATCCGAGATTGTTTATTCGTAAGTATTTACTGGGGTGTATTTTATCATCCACATCCATGTTTCATCAATATGTAATATTATTTCCATCCACCTACAATTGTTTAAATCCATTTTTACCTTTCGGTGAGTTTTTAGTAAAAGAAATGAAAGGAATCTTTTGTCGTTTTTCGTACGAGGTACTTTTTGACTTTTCAGACAAAAGTACGAAGAATGTTTTTTTTAACTTAAATGGCCCGAACGGATTTTTACGGTTTTATAAAGCCTTATTTTCATGAAGCTTCCTTCAAAAGATTTCATGACTATTTTCAATAAAATCTCTTTCTTTTAAAATTGCATGATGTTTTGTGAAAAGAAATTGATTTTGAAGAAGAAAGGATATTTTCCTCAAGAATTCATTTCAAGTGTTTTATCAAAATTATTTTCCATCTAAGCTAATAAAGGGTTCTGTTTCTATCCATATTTTTACATTCATTTGACTATGTTGTGATGGAATTATGTTTATGAATTCCTTTATCTTATATGAATTGTTTTATAATGTCATGTTGTTTAAGAATCCCATTTTTATTACATGGGTTACGCTGTGATGTATGGTTTATGATTATGTGGCACACATAAGAAAGGATTCATTATAAGATTGGTGGGACCTATATCTCCATCCAATGCATTGGGTAAAGATTTTATATCTCATGAGATAGACATGGCTGAAATGGTAGGTTATACCGGTTCAGTGAAACAGGACTGAAACGAGGGTTACTCGATTCAGAAAGGGACTTTGTCCACTAAGATAGTCTTGGCATTGAGTCTTGACTAACAAGAAATGATTATCTATGATTATGTGTGTATTCCACAAAGTTTCATGTTTTAAGTTATGATTATTGGGATTACATTTCACTTCTATGATTTATCCCATGTTATGATATTATGAGCTTTTTGCAGGTTAAGATTTCCAAAAGCTATGTTCTTATATATATGATGTGATTGATATTTCTTTTGTTTACCCTTACTGAGCATTTGAGCTCACCCTTTTATGTTTTCTTTTCCCCAGGATATAAATAAAGGTTTTAGGTAAAAAAAAAGGGATGACCTTTATGGGAGATATTGAAGAACTTTCACCACGATTAGAAGATTACGTTCCGAGTTTCCAAAGACACTAAACTATTACGATCCTTTAGTGTGTGTTTTTGTTATGTACTAAGTATTCCGCAAATGTAATGTAATGTCCATGTACGTCAAGATACGGGTCTCTACAACATATAACCATTTTTTATCCTTAAAAGGATTTATGAAATTTAATCTAATATAGGTCATTCAGTTTTGATTTCAATGTATCAGGTATTTTAAATCCTTTAAGTATTCTCATATATGTATATACTATTTTCAGGTGACCCATATAAATAATCTTTAAAACATCCATAAGATAAATATTATACTTTTAAGATACTACAAGGTTAATTAGATATTGAAGATTAATATCATTCATAATAGGAGACTATATATGATAATAATAAATTTGAAGTCTATGGGATAATACTTGTGCGATAATACATAATTTTCATCTTACCATATCATTTTCATCATTGTGTTTAAACATAAAAACTCATTTATATCCAACAAGCTTCACAACTTCTTGTTTGGGCAAGATATTTTCAAGATCCTTTTCATATTAAGTGAATTTAACTCAACATTCATTGCATCTTTTAATTTATTAATATATGTTTTTTTGGAATTCCATAATAGTCCTTGGTTTGGGATATTTAATTTTTATATCATGTTCCATAGAATATGAAAATAATTCATCAATATTATTCACGTCACTTTGATTCTATATATCACCCATTGTGGAATAATTAAGAGAGACTTCATTATTTCAAAAACCGTTAGGGTTTTCTATATCCTGTGAATTATATTTATGATTCTCATCTTATGTTTCTTTAAGAACACTTATATTACATGTTTCTTCTTGAACACACACCTTCAAAATGTGGTTTTCAATTATACTCATTTCATCTTTTTTTAATATTTGTATCCTTATATCCAATTGGTCTTCCTTGATTTAATCATGTTTTTAACATTTCCATAACATTATTATGTAATTGTGTTTTTGGGACATCAATTCTAGTTGTTTCATTTATATCTAGTATGTATGATTTAGTTATGGATATTGCATAAGTAAATATATCAAGATAGTAATTTTATAGTTCTTGAAAATATAAAATCATTTTCACTTTCATCCCGCACTACTGGGTGGGAGGATCAAGAAAATATAATGTTTTTACATTCCAATAAATCTCCTCCATTTTTTTCTCCCCCTAATGTTGGGAATATTTCTTTATTGAAGTGAAAATTTGGAAAACATGTTGCAAATACAACACTAGTTTTTTGGCTCAATATTTTTTTTTGGATAGCGATTCATATCCTATATATATATATATATATATTCCCAACCTCCTTTTAGGTCCCATTTTTTGTACATTTCGGGGGATAAATCGGTATATACACTACACAACCAAATATTCTTAAGTGGGAAATGGAAGGCTCTTGGAAAAATTCCAATTATAGTGCAGAGTTATTACGATATGTACTTGGTATTATATTAATTAGTGTCAAGGAATGCAATATTTTATGACCCCATATATAGCTTTATAATTTTGTTCTCATTATAAATGGTCTAGTAATAAGTTTGAGGAATTTTAGTAGTGATTATGCTAAACCATATTGTGTATACACATGAGAAACTGGATACTCAAAAGTAATCCCCATCGCTATAAAATATTTATTGAAAGATTGAGAGGTAAATTATCTAACATTATTAATATTTACATTCATAATGACATAATTAAGTAATTGTTCATTTAGTTTAATTATTTGAGAAATTAGTCTTGAAAACGCTATATTATGCCTTGAGAGTAAATATAAATGTGACCCTCTAGTAGATACATAAATTAAAACCATAAAATTTGTAAATGGATCACATGATGGATGAAGTTGTCTATAAATATTCCTGTGAATTTTTTCAAGAAAGGTTGGTATTTAGTCCTTAATTTTAGATGGAGATGGTCTAACAATTAGATTGAAATAGAACAATACCCGCAAAGACTTTTTTTAGTAGAGAGATATTCTAGATCATTATTGAATATCCTTGAGAACTTTTAATTATTTTTTGAATAATTAATAAACCTTGATTAACTATATTTTCATGCCAAAAATTAATGAGTTTTTCCCATTTTTTACTACCATATGTGTTTTTATTTCACTTATATATGTATAATGAAATATATTTTTTCTAGTACATGACTTACCAAATTTATTAATAGTAAAACACGTGACTTTTAATTTCTCTCAAATATGTTTTGGATATCATACCCATGTTGGTATATATAATTAAAACATAAAAAGTTTATTTTTGACTTAGGGGAAACAACATATCTCTTATAATGAACTTTTCCCATTAGGTAAAGAAAAATGTACTTTACAAGTCCCTTATATCAGATCTACAGGACCTGACATAGTATTCACAGTTAGTCTTGTTGGTTTAAGATCAGAAAAATATTTTTTTTATTTTAAACAATTGTGTGTGTTGTTCCAATATCTAATACATAAATATATGTCATTTTTATACAATCCATTTAAATTATTCAATAAAAATATAATGATATTACAATAAACAGTTTATGAAATTTAAATAGTACAAAATCAAAAATATATATCATACAGAAAAAAACCATATCACATATCATAACTACTACAATTTTTCTAAATTATTTCCTACCAACATCTCAACAAATTTAGAACTAAAATATCACACTTAAAGGTAAGTGAAATTCTCATTTTATGGATCATGATTATTAGTTAAACTCACATCCTTTTGTTTATCAGTATAGAATGTCTTATTAATGTGGGGTTCATTGTTATTTTCTTCAAGAGATGCTTTATAGACCTTATAAAGATGCTCCTGGGTTCAGAAAAACTAGGACCAATGTCCCTTAGGACCACACTTGTAGTAGGAATCTTCAAGACTCATCAGAGTTCTTGAGATGATATTTCATTGATTTTGACATTTATTTCAAGCATATACATGGTTACAACTACATACTTAGGTACACCTACTACCAATACCATTTCCACCATGATAATCATGTCTCTAACTTCCTCCATGATTATTTTAATGAAATATAAAATTTTCTTAAATAAATGATAATTCTAAACGAGTAGAGTGAGACTGCTGATTATATATCAGAATATCATTTCCCTTCTCTAATGCAAGCAATAATGATATGATGTCATAATACTTTGTATACGCTAAGAAGTGATATTTTCATTGTAGGGTGATGTGAGGTGCAGTGAATTTCATTCATATTTTCTCCAGAATAATGACATTTGTAATTCCAATAGCACAACACATTAAATGTGATAAAATTATATACATATAAAAATTATAATTTCAAACCATTCTATATTCTTGGAAGCATAACTAATTCAATTCATCACAGGTCATGGGAAACAACATCTTTTTGGTTATAATATCTCTCCTCCAAACTCTAAAAAATCTTACATGGATCTTTTTCTATGAGGTATTCACATTTCAATCCCTCATCAAGATGTATTTTGATGATAGACATCACATTTACTTTATTTTAGAGTATTTTTGAATTATTTCCTTTAATTATGTTCGTGAGATCTATAAATTTGAGATTCATTTCAACATCCCTTATCCATGACATGTAATTAGATTAGATAATATCAAGATTAGTGAATTCATGGTTTTTGAGATTTGACATGATAAAAACTAGAATATATGGAGAAAAACATTATTATTACACAAAATATGAATAAAAGGATAGTTTACATGTGTCTTAAAAAAAAGTAATCAAAAAAAATATGGTTAATATTATCATTTAATATATTTTTTATTCGACATTAATCGGTTAACAAATCTCCTACACAGGGGATTTAAATAAAGAATTAAATACATCACAATAATCATTTAAAACTTTCCCCTTTGTACTGATTTATTAATTAACCTCTCTAATCAAGTGGTGTAAAATAAATAAATTAAAACTATCTGGGAAGGTGGTGTAAATAAGGTTTATGATGAAAATAATAAATAATTAGAACCATATAATTAGGTCTGGAGAGTAATGTTTAAAATAAAAACATACCTTTCTCCCTTTTTGAGCATTCAAATGATAAAATGTTGTGAAAACAAAAATTTAAATGATTAAATATTAAACATAGTAAAAATATGATTAGAAAGAAAGGAAAATATTTTATTGAGGATTTCAATGTCTTCATTTTATTTATCATTCTATCTCTATTGAGGGATGCACTACCCTTTTATAGGCAGTGAAATTCATGGTAGGTTGGTATTGGTGGGGGTGGGAAGTCCACCACCTTTGAAAAATGAAGTATCATTCAATGACTGCCTAATGGTTAATTAATCTTAATTGATCAAACAAATGTTTTCGGGTGTAATGGACTATGGAAAGACCCTAGGGCCATCGTATAGATTTTATTAAGCATGAATGAGATAAGGAAAAAGCTTTTAGGATGTGGAATTAAATCAATTTAGCTTTAGTTAAAGGTAGGTGGACCTTGTACTTCCCCTATTGATTTTTTCTCTTGTTATACTACATGTTGATATTTAGTCCCTCTTGGCCCCTAATATCTATTATATTTAAAAAGCAATATGCGGCTCATATTGAATGCACCAGACGTGCCTCTGGGATTTCAAATCCTGCCAACCGTTGCTTCTCCTCCAGGCGCTCGGCCTCCGGTGCCTCTGGCCTCGGAACCGTCCGCCCCTGGCCTCCCTGACGTAGGATCGTTGGATAGGCGGCCGGTTTCTTTCCACGACACTCTCTGTGGATCGTCCCATGCCTCCCAGTCTCCTTGCTTCCTGGCTATAGGTTCGTTCTCCCCTTCGGTCTCCCGTTCCGGGGTGACTGTCTCGATGGAAGTTCCCTCAGGAGTCTATGAGGATGCATCTGCCCATCTTCGCTGGTGCCTGGTGGCGCGTTTCAGTGTGGCGAAGCCATCCTTGGCTGTCTTCAAGAATTTTGTTTTCTCATGGGGACTCTCTTCCCAGGCTCAGATCTCGCTGCTTCACTGAAACTCCTTCAGTCTGGTCTTATCTTCCGAGGCTGACTTTATACAGGCTTGGTGTTGTGCCCAACGGTCGTTTGGGCGTTGGCGTTTTAGCCTCGCCCCCTGGTCTATGGACGCGCACCGTGGAAAGGAGAGTGCTCGCGTGGCGGTGTGGCTAGGGATTTCGGGCCTACCCCTTCCCTTTCAGAACGAGGCCTTCCTAAGACCTATCGGTGATTCCCTGGGAGGCTTCTTGTGTGCCGACGCTCGTACCCTCTCCTGTGAAGACGTTCAATGCCCACGTATGTTTGTGGACATGTTTCTTTCGTCTGTAATTCCTGAGACCCTGGTCATTTTGGTGCCGGAGGCGTCTTGGAACCATGACATCATTTACCATGTCTTCCCCCGTTTCTGTACGGCTTGCTGTCTCCATGTTCATTCTAGGCATCAATGCCGGAACCATTCGAGGAGCAACTTCCGTTCAACCAAGGGTCCAATTACTGGAGACCCTGGTCCTTCAGTCTCAGTCTCGGAGTCTCCTGAGGCTTCTCCAGACATAGTCCCTCCCTCACAAATCAAGGACTTGATTCCTGGTCCTTCGCTATCTTAGGATCTGGGGCCAAGGGTCGCACTGAAGGGACATTCCCTCTGCTTAGAGCGTTTGTGGGATCCGTTGGTGGATTTTGTCTATCCTTCATGGAGTCTTTGTCCTCTTCCTCATGTGTTCCAGGAGGCAGGCCTTCTAGTTGGGGATAAGAGAGCCTCTACCAGCAACACTCCCTCCTTGTACCTATGTCTTCATACCACGGTTTAAGGTCATGGGGAATGTCTGAAGCAACCTGAGGCCCCTCATCTGGGGAGCAGTAGTCTGCCTGATCAGTGAAGGGATGAAGGGAAGTATGTGATGTCCCTCTCTTCCTCTTTGGCACAGGCCTCCTCGCCCTCTGTACAGAGCCCTGGTTCCCGCACTCGGTTTCAAGTAAGGCTTCAACGGGAGGGTGTTACTCTCATGATAACAAAGACCAAGAAGTTCGGGGCCAAAGTCGGATCCTCCCGTGATAGATGATGAACATGATAGTCTGGAATGCTCGGGGACTTGGAGCTATGCTAAAGACAGACTTCATAGCTTCAGAATCAAGGGGCAAAAAGCATGTCTCATGGCTATCTTGGAACCGAAACAACACCCGAGGAAAATTAACTCTTTCTGTCGTCATGCCAGGATGCATGGCCACATGCATGAAAACTCTATCAACAACCACATCTGGGTGTTCTAGAAGAAGGATGTCTCAGTGGATTTCATTGATGCAGGAGACCAATTCCTCACGGTGAAAATCAATAAGGGAGAAGACTTGTTCTTTGCAACCTTTGTGTATGGAAGCTGCGATCCTCAAGAAATATTGAGACTGTGGCATGACCTCAAAGTGTTCAGGATGATGAACATTCCATGGTTCGTGGAGGGTGACTTCAACATCATCAGTGACCCAGAGGAGAAGAAGGGGAGAGGAGACTTTCCGAGGCAGGCTAGTCTGGAGTTTTCTTCCTGTATGACAAAAAGTGGACTGCTCGACCTGGGTTTTCGAGGGGACTATTTTACGTGGTTCAACAACCAGGGTGGAAAAAAGAGGTGTTGGAGCAGGATCGATTGCTATCTAGCTAACTCTGACACCCTGGCTTCTTTTCCTCAAGCCGAAGTCACTCATCTTGCACGTGGTATTTCGGACCATTCCCCGCTGAAGATATCGATCATACCCAGTAAGCCTTCTCAAGATTCCTTCAGGTTCTACCCCTACTGGGCCAGATACGAGGGTTACCACGATGTATTACCTGATCAATAGAATTCTCCCACCCAAGTTTACTCGTGGGTAGCCATTCATAACAAGCTTAGAAGTGTTAAAAACGGGTTGAAGGTCTGGTGTAGAAGCATTTCCCTTAATTCTAGAAAGCTTGAGTCCCTTTCTCAGGAGGTGGAGCACTTTGAACGGAGTCTGGAGGAAACATGGAGCGAGGAAGCCGCCGTAGAATTTGAAACTAAGAAGGAAAGTTGGGCGGAGGAGATGTTGAAGCAAGAGAGACAGGCTCGGGATCGGTCCAGAGTGAAGTGGCTCCGAGAGGGCGACAAAAATACCACGTTCTTCCATGCATGCATTTCAGAACAGAAGTAGTGGGCAAAGCCAAATATCATACAGGAGGACGGCTCATATTTGAATGATAGGGAAGAGGTTGGGAAGTTGGCTCTTCAATACTTCAAGGATCTTCTTGCTGGTCAGAACCCCAGAATGCCTAGTGGGTATCCGACTGGCACATCGGGGCTGTGGGAGGCGATCCAGAACAGAGTTTCATAGGAGGATAATCGTTCATTGGAATCCATTTCTTCTGAGGATGAGATCTTTCAGGCCATGCAGAAGCTGGATCCGGAGAGTGGCCCTGGGCCAGACGGGTTCCCTGGATCTTTCTACAGGGGATCGTGGGAGGTGGTCAAAGGCGACGTTATAGAAGCTATTCAGGATTTCTTCAGGGGGGGGGGGGGGGGTCCTTACCTAGGGTGGCTTCAGCCACGACACTATACCTTCTTCCCAAGGATAAACATCCCAACTCCCTGTCCTATTATAGGCCGGTCAGTCTCTGTAATTTCCCATACAAAATCCTTGCTTGTCTCATCAACCTAAGACTGGCTGCGTGGTTGCCTTCATGGATTTCTCCTGAACAACATGGCTTTGTGCGAGGAAGATCAATTCAGGGGGCCATCGCCCTTGCACAAGAGATGGTGAGGGATATTAACTACAAGACTCATGGATCCAACCTCACCATCAAAGTTGACATGAATAAAGCCTATGATCGGATTGAATGGAGCTATCTCAACAGAGCCCTGGAGACAATGGGGTTCTCTGTAAAGGTGGTGGACAATGTCTTCAAATGCGTGAGCTCTTCTTGGCTGGTAATTTCCTTTATGGGTAAAACTCACGGTTTATTCAAGGCTACTAGAGGTCTAAGGTAGGGAGAACCTCTTTCCCCCAGCCTGTTCATTCTAGCCCAAGACGCTTTGAGTGCTTCAATCAACAGGAGCATACTCCAAGGGAACCTACTTCCTTTCCAGAGGAAATATATCCTCCCTACTATCTCCCACCTTATGTTTGCCGACGATACTATGATATTCCTTAATGGGGGAAGGAGATCCATCCAATGTCTGATGGATATTCTGAATGAATATTGCTTCTGGAGCGGTTAGGTTCTTAGTAAGGATAAGAGTGAGTTCTTCATCTCTAACCGTAGCTCGTCTCAGCGTCTGGACTCACTCAAAAACAGGCTCAACATGAATCTCGGGCGGTTCCCAATGGATTATCTAGGCACTCCCATCTCTTCTGGAAGATTGAGAATTCGTGACTTCAATGGAATCTTAAGCATGATTTCAGGACATGTTCTTAACTGGAAGAATCAGTTTCTTTCCTTCGGAGGAGGCATTGCTCTGATTAATAGTGTACTTTCAACCATTCCCATTCATGCCTTGGCTTCTTCCAATGTGCCGAAAGGAGTTATCAAAGCAGTGGACGCCGTACTTTGTAACTTCATCTGGGATGTTATGTCTTAAGGTAAACAACACTGGACAAAGTGGGAGAGGTTGGCAAGACCCATCCCCGAAGGTGGGATCAACTGTCACAGCCTCCATTACACTATATAAGGGGCCCATGCAAATATTGCATGGGAGATTCTGGAAGAGCAAAAACTTTGGGGTCGAGGCATGTCACCTTTGTTCAGAGGTAGTGAGGAGGTAAGTTGTGGACCAGCCTCCCCGCTGTGGGCCAAAGTCCAACCTCTGGTTCTCTCCTTGTCTTCTTGCTCTCGATGGATTGTTGGTACAGGGGACATCTCCTTATAGAATAAGAACTGTACAGGCTCTGTTCTGGCTTTCCCAGGATGTCCGACACCTTTGATCTCTTTCAAGGAAGCCCAATGCCATCCCCGCTTCATCAAGGCAGTATTGAATGCAGACCAACAGGTTGTCTTTGATTCGATCGTGTTGAATTCTGAGAAAGACAGGTGTGTATTCACTCCATCATCCTTGGGGGTTTTTAATAACAGATACTGCTAAAGGGGGAGGGTACACACGAGGCCCCTGGATCGGCGGAATGGTGTGGTCTGTTTTCACCAAATCCCGACCAAAATGAACTTCTTGACCTGGCAGATCAGGAATCTGGCCCTGGATTCGGATGACAATATCATAAAACTAAGGATCAGTTTGGCCTCAAGATGCCACTGTTGCAAGCAGAAAATGGAGGAAATCTTGGATCACCTGTTCTTCAAAAGTGAATGGGCGTTGGAGGTTTGGTCTTTTCTTGGCGGAGTCAGGTCTCCATGCTCTGAGGAGACATAGTATGAGTTTATGGAAAGATGGTTTGAAGGTGCGCTTGGTTCGGAGACGACTTATAGAGACCCGTATCCTGACGTACATGGACATTACATTACTTTTGCGGAATACTTGGTACATAACAAAAACACACACACAAGGATCGTAATATTTTAGTGTCTTTGGAAACTCGGAATATAATCTTCTAATCCTGGTGAAAGATCTTCAACATCTCCCATAAAGATCTTCCTTTTTTTTATACCTATAACCTTTCTTTATATCCTAGGGAAAAGAAAACATAAAAGGGTGAGCTAAAATGCTCAGTAAGGGAAAACAAAAGAAATATCGATCACATCATATACATAAGCACATAACTTTTGGAAATCTTAACCTGAAAAAGAGATCATAATTTCATAACATGGGATAAATCATGGCAGTCAAATGTAATCACAAGAATCATAACTTAAAACATGAAACTTTGTGGCATACACACATAATCATAGAGAATCATTTCTTGTTAGTCAAGACTCATTGCCAAGACTATCTTAGTGGACAAAGTCCCTTTCTGAATCGAGTAACCCTCGTTTCAGTCCTGTTTCACTGAACCGGTATAACCTACCATTTCAGCCATTTCTATCTCATGAGATATAAAATCTTTACCCAATGCATTTGAGGGAGATATAGGTCCCACCCATATCATAATTAATCCTTTCTTATGTGTGCCACATAATCATAAACCATACATCATAGCGTAACCCATGTAATAAAAATGGGATTCTTAAACAACATGACATCATAAAACAATTCATATAAGATAAAGGAATTCATAAAAATATAATTCCATCAAAAAATAATCAAATCAATGTAATAATAGGGATAAAAAAAGAACCCTTTATTATCTTAGATGGAAAATAATTTTGATAAAACACTTGAAATCCATTCTTGAGGAAAATATCCTTTCTTCTTCAAAAACACTTTTCTTTTCTTAACATGTCATACAATTATAAACTAAAAGAAGTTGATTAAAAATAAACTTGAAAACTTGTAAAGGAAATCTTCTTGGAAATAATGTTTTAAAAATCCATTCATGCCGTATAAGTTAAAAAAACATTGTTCGTACTTTTGTCGGAAAAGTCAAAAAGTACCTCGTACGAAAAACGATAAAAGATTCCTTTCATTTCTTTTACTAAAAACTCACCGAAGGGTAAAAATGGATTTAAACAATTGTAGGTGGATGGAAATAATATTACATATTTATGAAACATGGATGTGGATGATAAAATACACCCTAGTAAATACTTACGAATAAACAATCTCGGATAAAAATGAGATTGTGATATTTCCCTTACCTTAGGTCCGACTTGCTTTGTAAGGGTCCGAACCTCCTGTATAATGATTTAAATCATGTTATTGACTTATTCCAGAATCATATTCATTGTTATTATATCATATATGGTCCACTTATGACTTTATATTACCCGTTCTTTTGTAAATTCATGTTAAAGTAGCGTTTTGGGTAAAATCGTCTCATTTGTCGTTCGTGTTTTTAACTTGTAATTATTCATAGGATTACATAGATCATGATTACTTAATTCCAGAATATAAAACATGATATATATATATATATATATTCATAATATACATATATAATAAATCAGTAAATGGAAAGAAATACACCGTTCATGGAGACGGTAGTCCGTACGTACGCATGAACGCTGTTTTCGTTTCCTTATTGAATTGAATAGAATTAAGTAGATGAAATAAATATAAATAATTACAGTATAATTATTAGGTCATATATTTCATTAGTACATATTATATATACTTTATAATCATTCATTATTGATTAATCATTGAGAATGAATCTCATCACGTCGTGGAGACGGTAGTCCGTACGTACGCACGAGCGATGATATCGTTCCCATGGTCATGGAATTTTGTTGAAGTGTATGTATAATATTTCAGTATCAATATCAATTTATAATAATAATATATAGTTACTCATTACACCTTTATACCCATCCAATTAAGGTGGTGGTGGAAAATAGATTACACCACGGCGTGGAGACGGTATTCCGTACGTACGCACGCGCGATGATTTTCTTTTTCCGTAGGATGGATAGAAGGTTAATTAGAGTTCTTTCATATTTATAATAACATATCAGTATATAAGAAATACTGATGTTATTACTTTATCATGAAACAACTAATGAAGAAGAAGTTGAAGAAGAAAGAAATTGAAAAGATCGGTAATGGATATTACCTCTTCTTTGAAACGCCTCTTTGAATCCTCCACTTAGGGAACTAAGATTGGTCTTTGAAGATAACCAGGACCTCTAGGATTATTCTAGGGAAGTGGAGAAGGGATTTTGGCAGGGGTTGGCCGAGCTTGAGTGCTCAAATTGGTGTGAGGAGGAGGGGGGAGGAGGTGCCCTTTTATAAGGGAGGAGAGGGGCACTTTAGGGATATCTCAAAATATTATTTTATATTAAAGTCAAAATCGGTTTATAATGGCTCCAAAGGGTCTTATTTCGAAGCTAAAGTGTGGATGGGTCGAAATCCTATCATCCAATAGGATTTAGACAAGTTTAGGGCATTATTTTAACCTTATCAATTAGATTTAACTCTAAGTTAAATAATTTAACTTTTACCGTGTCTTTTTGTTTTCTTTCACTATATGGTTAATACACATACTATAACATGCCAAACGAACCCCAAATTGTATATTATTAATACATATATCCTTATCTAAGTCATTTGGCCGAACCTTAGATTTTTAGGAATAAAATAACAATTAATAATATAATATTTGATTTAAAAACTATTTTGTGTCAATTTTGACACTATTTGATATATGATTTTTGTGAAAGTCATAACAGAATTATATGTTCAAAAAAAGTTTATTAAATCAACACTAATATATCATAGTAACCTAAAAAATTAGTTTAAATCATAAAAAGTCTTAAATTACATTTATTTTGGTATTTATAATATCAATTATGTCAATATTTCATTAATAAGATAATTACTGCATCATCTTTGTGTCATTAATAAATTAAATTATTTGATGTCTAAAAATTACAAATAAAATACCCTCATGTAGGAAATATTTTTAGATTTCTAATGAATATTTACAATCTAATTTATCTTATGTATAACCCTATATTAAAAATGTTTTAGTAAATAAACATTGATTTTAACTCTTTTAACTTTTCTTTGAATTAAATAATAATAAATGTCCTAATCTAATCCAAGTGGGCCTAAATGATAATATTTTACACTTAAGGTTGTTTTTGGTCGAGATACACTTGTCCAATAGGATTAGTACATGTGTTAGGGTAATATTAATATCATTTTTACCCTTAATTACCCCATTTACTTTTAACAGTGGTAAATAAAAGTAAAAAGTTACTATTCACCAAAAATTATTTTCATCTCATTGAACCACATTTTACTTACTGACTTCAACCGTGTCTCTCGGATTTTTGAAATTCCATTCACAGAAGCGGTAAAATTAAGTTTTATGAAAAATTCAGTTTTTTAACTACCACTTAGTAGTTTCACTATTCATCAAAAATTGATGTTTTTCAGAACAATGCCAAAATTTCATCCTAAGCTATATTTCATATTCTGAATTCAAAAATGAAATCTATTTTACCAAATTCCTAACATAGAAGTTTCATTAATTAATTTTATAATTAAATCCCGCTGTTAAAACAAATAGCGTGTTTTTAAGAAACAATATCTATCAAAAGATTGACACTTGATTATGTCTGGTTTAAATTTGAAATTACATTCAATGACCAACATTGTATTAAATTGTAAAAATATATTCTAAATATACTTTAAAACCAATCAAATTAATAATTTATCACTATTAATTATTTCGATTAAAAAAGTTGTTTTTAATTATAATTTAGTTATTTTCACTATTCATCAGAATATGAAAGTTATCCGAAAAGTACCAAAATTTCACCTTAGGCTAAATTTGATACTCCGAATCCAAAAATGAAGTCCATTTTGAGAGCTAAAATTTCTAAAATTTAAAAAGTGGTTATTACTATTCATAACGGCTAGTTTTAGTAATATTTTAATAGCGTATCGTTGTTTCGTGAAACTCAGTATTGCGTACTACACACACTATCAAGGAAGGTTGCGATTGCGTGTAATGCAAGGCAAGTCAAGGATGCGTGTTGTGCAAGCTCATTTTGGTGTAGCGTACAACACAAGACAGTAATAAAATTAAAAATAATATTTTTCATAAAATCTCGAGCTGTTACATTCTACCCCCCTTAAAATGAATTTCACCCTCGAAATTCGTCGGGGTTATAAATGGTTTACTATTCAAAAGTTTCTTTAATAGAAACCCACATCGTAAAAAGGAATATCAAAACCAATCTTTAAAAACAAAAGTATGAAACGTAACGGTTACCCAAATAAACTAATCACTGGGTTTCCAGATAGGTGAAAATATGGATATGGAAGAGAAATCTAACCATCATGTTCTGATGGAGAGTGGTAGAGAACATGGATATGGAAAAGCCAGCAATCACAAAGCCATAAATTTGTGACGATCTATGGTACCATCTGATTCATCAGATATAAGATCACTAGGACAACATTTTTGGTTTTCAATATCGTTTCCCTAAAGTTAAAGAATTAGAATAAATACTTACTTTATTTTGGTACAATCTCACTGTTGTTCGTGCCTTTAACAATTTCCACTTCATTTCTTAAATAAATGAAGTTGAATTTATTCGTGAAGTGTTAGCAGATCATGTGATAGAATGACGGGTCATTCCATCTGTCTCAAACAAAAGGTTAGAAAAAATTATATACATAAGTCGATCTATAGTGAGATTAATCATATATGGTTCCTAAAATGGACTTTATACTTCATATATCATACTGCTTAATATAATAAAACTAGTTTCTAATAAACAGGGACTTCCTGTAGGCCAGTGGTAGGCGATAAAGGCCAGTCGCACTTCAGTTGTGGGTTCGATTTCCACAGCCTTGTCCAACGCGATGGGCTGTCGCCCGTCCTGCAGGTTGTCCTTTTTCTAAAACTATATTACTATAACATCTCATCAATAATATCGAGAAAACTTCTATCCTTAAACAATACTACCTTATGTCCAACATAATCCATTCCAATCTTTAGGCTTATCCATAATACTTCAGTCCACTCTCATAACATAGTGAAAACGATTACCAGAGATTTAACACCATCGTCGATCCCCATATATCATAAGATATGTTTTGTTGGTCACATTCCAAACATTCAAAGTCCTTAAACATGTATTCTCTTGAATACCTTAGTGAAAACATGAATGCAGTTAAAAGTTAACACTTTCCACATACCAAAATCCTCAAAATTCTATATACTCAAACAATGATATCACTTAGTCCTTATGTCAATCATGAGCTCATGGATACTGTTAAATATTTCGTTTTCTCGTTTTCCCTTCATTATGCGCATATCATCTTATTTCCAAAAATATCTCAATTACTTTGAATACCACATTAGACCAATACATAAATATTCCAATACTCCATGATACAATATTATTTTGGAATCCCATTACATAAACACTTAATCATTCCACCACATCGTTGTCATATTTAACATCACCAATAGTGATCGCATGTGACTTCCCTTTGTCCTTTGACTTCAGTGGTTTCTCATGTTGATCATCACTAACCCTTGGATTAGGGCATTTATTAGCATAATGCCCCATTTCCTTACACTTGAAGCATTGAAGTGTTGGTGGTGTGTTCTCTGCTGTGTTTGCTTTATTCACATCATTAGAAACCCTTTTTCCATTACTTCTACACTCAGCTGCTCGATGGCCTTCTTTTCCATACTTAAAACATTTTCTAGTCCCTTTAAGACAATCTCCACCATGCTTCTTTCCACACTTTGAGCATAAGGAAACATTCAATTTCTTTTCACCATTATTCTGAGATTTCTCTTTGAACTCCATCTTTCGTTTCTTGTCAAAACCATGAGATGGATATGTAACACCAACATCCATTTCTACCTTGATAGCACAACGCACAATTTCTTCATAGCTACTGAAGTCTCTTATAGCTAATGCCCTTAGAAGACTTGGTTTTAAGCCACTGAAAAATCGATCAACTTTACTTTCAGGTTGGATGATAATGCCAGATGCATACCTTGAAAGTCTTGTAAAATTCGCTTCGTATATACCAACAGATTCATCATCCTTTTGCTTTAGTTCAAGAAACTCCTTCTCCATCTTTGTTCGAAGAATACGAGGGAAGTACTTATTGAAAAATAAGTTCTTGAACTCGTCCCATTCCATGGACTCAATTTCATCTCTTTGCCTTGTATTCTTGATAAGATTCCACCATTGATCAGCTTCACCTTCCAAACGATATACTGCTAAGATGACTTTATCATGTTCAGAACATTGAAGAACTGAAAATATCTTTTCAGTGGTACTGATCCATTGTTCAGCAACAAGTGGATCAGAAGACCCACTGAAAGAAGGTGGACGTTGCCTCATGAAGGACTCAATAGAATATTGTTCCCTTCTCTGCTCATTTGGAAGTCCAGAATGATTCATAGCTTGTGTAAGTATATCAATAAGATTTTTCACTCCATCTCCCATAACATTTGTTTGTTCAGGAGGACAATCATTGCATTGTCTATTGCATTGATCAACATGGTTCCTTCGGGTTCCAGCCATCGTCTAAAACCCAAAAAGAATAGTTTGAGAGGCAAAAATCACGCTAGGGAAAACAACATTATAAAGGGGGAGTATCCTCAATATCTTACTTCTTAGGTTAAATTCTAAGATCATTAGCGCAATTCTATTACTATAACCTATACGTATACTTAACCTTAGGGACATCCCTAGACATACCGTAGAAATATCTCTAGGGATATCACTAACGTTTTCGCATCCTAGTTTCCAAAGGTTGACTAAACCTTTCCTTTGATACCAACTGTAGAGACCCGTATCCTGACGTACATGGACATTACATTACTTTTGCGGAATACTTGGTACATAACAAAAACACACACACAAGGATCGTAATAGTTTAGTGTCTTTGGAAACTCGCAATATAATCTTCTAATCCTGGTGAAAGATCTTCAACATCTCCCATAAAGATCTTCCTTTTTTTTATACCTATAACCTTTCTTTATATCTTGGGGAAAAGAAAACATAAAAGGGTGAGCTAAAATTCTCAGTAAGGGTAAACAAAATAAATATCGATCACATCATATACATAAGCACATAACTTTTGGAAATCTTAACCTGCAAAAGAGATCATAATTTCATAACATGGGATAAATCATGGCAGTGAAATGTAAACACAAGAATCATAACTTAAAACATGAAACTTTGTGGCATACACACATAATCATAGAGAATCATTTCTTGTTAGTCAAGACTCATTGCCAAGACTATCTTAGTGGACAAAGTCCCTTTCTGAATCAAGTAACCCTCGTTTCAGTCCTGTTTCACTGAACCGATATAACCTACCATTTCAGCCATGTCTATCTCATGAGATATAAAATCTTTACCCAATGCATTGGAGGGAGATATAGGTCCCACCCATCTCATAATGAATCCTTTCTTATGTGTGCCACATAATCATAAACCATACATCATAGCGTAACCCATGTAATAAAAATGGGATTCTTAAACAACATGACATCATAAAACAATTCATATAAGATAAAGGAATTCATTAAAATATAATTCCATCACAAAATAATCAAATCAATGTAATAATAGGGATAAAAACAGAACCCTTTATTATCTTATATGGAAAATAATTTTGATAAAACACTTGAAATCCATTCTTGAGGAAAATATCCTTTCTTCTTCAAAAACACTTTTATTTTCTTAACATGTCATACAATTATAAACTAAAAGAAGTTGATTAAAAATAAACTTGAAAACTTTTAAAGGAATATTCTTGGAAATAATGTTTTAAAAATCCATTCATGCCGTATAAGTTAAAAAAACATTGTTCGTACTTTTGTCGGAAAAGTCAAAAAGTACCTCGTACGAAAAACGACAAAAGATTCCTTTCATTTCTTTTACTAAAAACTCAACGAAGGGTAAAAATGGATTCAAAAAATTGTAGGTGGATGGAAATAATATTACATATTTATGAAACATGGATGTGGATGATAAAATACACCCCAGTAAATACTTACGAATAAACAATCTCGGATAAAAATGAGATTGTGATATTTCCCTTACCTTAGGTCCGACTTGCTTTGTAAGTGTCCGAACCTCCTGTATAATGATTTAAATCATGTTATTGACTTATTCCAGAATCATATTCATTGTTATTATATCATATATGGTCCACTTATGACTTTATATTACCCGTTCTTTTGTAAATTCATGTTAAAGTAGCGTTTTGGGTAAAATCGTCTCATTTGTCGTTCGTGTTTTTAACTTGTAATTATTCATAGGATTACTTAGATCATGATTACTTAATTCCAGAATATAAAACATGATATATATATATATATATATTCATAATATACATATATAATAAATCAGTAAATGGAAAGAAATACACCGCTCATGGAGACGGTAGTCCGTACGTACGCATGAACGCTGTTTTCGTTTCCTTATTTAATTGAATGGAATTAAGTAGATGACATAAATATAAATAATTCCAGTATAATTATTAGGTCATATATTTCATTAGTACTTATTATATATACTTTATAATCATTCATTATTGGTTAATCATTGAGAATGAATCTCATCGCGTCGTGGAGACGGTAGTCCGTACGTACGCACGAGCGATGATATCGTTCCCATGGTCGTGGAATTTTGTTGAAGTGTATGTATACTATTTCAGTATCAATATCAATTTATAATAATCATATATAGTTACTCATTACACCTTTATACCCATCCAATTAAGGTGGTGCTGGAAAATAGATTACACCACGGCGTGGAGACGGTATTCCGTACGTACGCGCGCGCGATTATTTTCTTTTTCCGTAGGATGGATAGAAGGTTAATTAGAGTTGTTTCATATTTATAATAACATATCAGTATATAAGAAATACTGATGTTATTACTTTATCATGAAACAACTAATGAGGAAGAAGTTGAAGAAGAAAGAAATTGAAAAGATCGGTAATGGATATTACCTCTTCTTTGAAACGCCTCTTTGAATCCTCCACTTAGGGAACTAAGATTGGTCTTTGAAGAAGACCAGGACCTCTAGGATTATTCTAGGGAAGTGGAGAAGGGATTTTGGCAGGGGTTGGCCGAGCTTGAGTGCTCAAATTGGTGTGAGGAGGAGGGGGGAGGAGGTGCCCTTTTATAAGGGAGGAGAGGGGCACTTTAGGGATATCTCAAAATATTATTTTATATTAAAGTCAAAATCGGTTTATAATGGTTCCAAAGGGTCTTATTTCGAAGCTAAAGTGGGGATGGGTCGAAATCATATCATCCAATAGGATTTAGACAAGTTTAGGGCATTATTTTATCCTTATCAATTAGATTTACCTCTAAGTTAAATAATTTAACTTTTACCGTGTCTTTTTGTTTTCTTTCACTATATGGTTAATAAACTTACTATAACATGCCAAACGAACCCCAAATTGTATATTATTAATACATATATCCGTATCTAAGTCATTTGGCCGAACCTTAGATTTTTAGGAATAAAATAACAATTAATAATATAATATTTGATTTAAAAACTGATTTGTGTCAATTTTGACACTATTTGATATATGATTTTTGTGAAAGTCATAACAGAATTATATGTTCAAAAAAAGTTTATTAAATCAACACTAATATATCATAGTAACCTAGAAAATTATTTGAAATCATAAAAATTCTTAAATTACATTTAATTTGGTATTTATAATATCAATTATGTCAATATTTCATTAATAAGATAATTACTGCATCATCTTTGTGTCATTAATAAATTAAATTATTTGATGTCTAAAAATTACAAATAAAATACCCTCATGTAGGAAATCTTTTTATATTTCTAATGAATATTTACAATCTAATTTATCTTATGTATAACCCTATATTAAAAATGTTTTAGAAAATAAACATTGATTTTAACTCTTTTAACTCTTCTTTGAATTGAATAATAATAAATGTCCTAATCTAATCCAAGTGGGCCTAAATGATAATATTTTACACTTAAGGTTGTTTTTGGTCGAGATAAACTTGTCCAATAGGATTAGGACATGTGTTAGGGTAATATTAATATCATTTTTACCCTTAATTACCCTATTTACTTTTAACCGTGGTAAATAAAAGTAAAAAGTTACTATTCACCAAAAATTATTTTCATCTCATTGAACCACATTTTACTTACTGACTTCAACCGTGTCTCTCGGATTTTTGAAATTCCATTCACAGAAGCGGTAAAATTAAGTTTTATGAAAAATTCAGTTTTTTAACTACCACTTAGTAGTTTCACTATTCATCAAAAATTGATGTTTTTCAGAACAATGCCAAAATTTCATCCTAAGCTATATTTCATATTCCGAATTCAAAAATGAAATCTATTTTACCAAATTCATAACATAGAAGTTGCATTAATTAATTTTATAATTAAATCCTACTGTTAAAACAAATAGCGTGTTTTTAAGAAACAATATCTATCAAAAGATTGACACTTGATTATGTCTGGTTTAAATGTGAAATTACATTCAATGACCAACATTGTATTAAATTGTAAAAATATATTCTAAATATACATTAAAACCACTCAAATTAATAATTTATCACTATTAATTATTTCTATTAAAAAAGTTGTTTTTAATTATAATTTAGTAATTTTCACTATTCATCAGAATATGAAAGTTATCCGAAAAGTACCAAAATTTCACCTTAGGCTAAATTCGATACTCCGAATCCAAAAATGAAGTCCATTTTGAGAGCTAAAATTTCTAAAATTTAAAAAGTGGTTATTACTATTCATAACGGCTAGTTTTAATAATATTTTAATAGCGTATCGTTGTTTCGTGAAACTCAGTATTACGTACTACACACGCTATCGAGGAAGGTTGCGATTGCGTGTAATGCAAGGCAAGTCAAGGATGCGTGTTGTGCAAGCTCATTTTGGTGTAGCGTACAACAAAAGACATTAATAAAATTAAAAAGAATGTTTTTCATAAAATCTCGGGCTGTTACACGACTCGCCTATCCCATGCTGTCTCCTTTAATGTGGGGTGCTGGTGCATCTGGCAAGCCAGAAACCAAGCCCGATACGAAGGAGTTAGACCTTCAACTAGAGCTATCCTTGCGCGCATCTGTTTCCAGCTTATTGACATGTCGTGGCTCTTTAAAGAGCGATAGTGGTCCTTCCCATTCCCATGCATGCAGAATAACAATATATATATCCTTCCCTTCCTTAAGAAGTAGGATCTGGGAAGTGGGTTCGATGGAACCCCCCCGTTGTAGGATACAAGCTCAATACTGACGGAGCTTGTGCAACAGGGGTGATATCTAGAGGGGGGTTGTTAGAGATAATAAGGGTGATGTGATCCTGGCTTTCTCTTCTTTTCTGGGCAGGGGAAATTCCATTCTAGCAGAGGCCCGGGCTCTTCTCACAGGACTTTCTTTTTGCATTGAGGAGGAGGTTGCCATTTCGGAAGTGGAGGTGGACTCACTTGTCCTCCTTAAATCCCATAAAGATAATCGCTCTACACCATGGTCCATAGAGTACGTGATCAGGATTTTTCGCCATATTCTTGGTCATAACATTACTCTTTCTCACATATATCGAGAGGGGAACAAGGTTGCAGATTTTTTGGCCTCCATGGCAGACCACAGTTACACAGACACGCATATCTTCCGGATTAACAGTTTGAAGGCGGAATGTGTTGATTTGATCAGAGGGGATTCCCTTGGTCTGCATTTCTTTAGACCCATGTAGTCTTCTTTGTGTACTTTCTTCTTCTCTTAATAAAAAATTTACTTTGGATAGATGGATATTTAGTCCCTCAACTAAGGTGATCGACCCCTATTTAATAAATAAATCACTAAAATTAAATTAAATGATTTAATTTATATGGAAATCATTAAACATATATGATGTATCATAGATCAAGAAAAGTGTGAAGGGCCTAGGTGGATCCTAAGCACTCATATTACTTTCCTCGACCACTGATGGTCGAGGCTATGACTATCATTGTGATGTCGCATGACACATATATTTTTTGAGGTGTGTTATTGGGGTTATTGTAACTTAGTAAGCCTCATTTAAGTGACTATTTAAGCCTTTTTAGAGGTTTAGGGACTTATATGAATTTATTCCCATGGTCCGTACATAACCCCAATGATACCTTAGTTCCCTTTGGGCTCTTTGAATTAAACATAGGGAAAGTGTCTCTCACCCTTAATATTTATTACTTATGTGGTTAGACCTTCGATGAATTATTTGTATTATGGGGTGTGAGGACTGACCTAGAATGAATGTAGACTATGTGGTTAATCATGTTCTATCTCTTTTTTCCATTGCCAATGTGACGTTCCCTAGAGGATTATGAGGTTTTACAATGTTGGGGACTTCCGTGGGGCATGATTCTATTTGGTGATGGTTGTTGACCCAAGACTCAACAGTGAGATTGAGTACACAAAGTGTGGGACCACTACATTTATATTGACCTAGGGTATCCAGGGGTGATCTGAGAGTTAATTTCCCTAATGTGTGTGTAGTGGAAAGTAGAGGTTACTACGAGTGTCACCTTGGGACTCAAGTCTCAGTTTGAGTTGTGGAGGTTATAGTGGTAATGGTGGATTAGGCATGTGTTCGACCCTTATTTTTTCTAATTTTATATATTGTATAGAACATTACTAAGAGGAAATTGTGTTAACATATGTATAAAAAATTTCTTGGGTTATTGTTATGTTTGAAATGTAAAATACCCTTGTGGTGGTGTTTATATTGTTTGATATGGAAAAACCCTATGGGGTAGTTTGGAAAACTCCCCTAGTATGGATGTTTGGATATTATAAAAAACTCCCCTAGTTGAGAGTTATGTGATACTAGTGTGAATTACATCAATTTGGAGTCAGTATTAGTGGTTTTGGTAAGTGGAGAGAGTTCCTAACACATTCCATCATTTCGATCATATGGGGTTTTAGGTGGGAGTGGTAGATTCTTCGACACCACTGGGCTCTACTGCCAGGAATCATTGTATATTGGGATGGAAAATTATCTGAGTTATTATTCTATGATGGAGCATTCCTGATGATGTTATACTATATCCCAATGTAGATCAGGCCCTTGGTTTTTTCCTTTATACTCAGGTGAAATTCCGTTAGGTCATTATTATGGTTGGTATAGTCATTATGACATTTTTAGAGACAATCCATCACTTTTTGAAGTAGGTATGATTGATTGGGGATGTAGGCATGATGATCAATGTTGGTTTATATTTATATTTATTTATTTATTTATTTATTTATTCTGACCATGCCACATGCACATTTCACTACATCACTAGTATGTATGAAACCACATTGGTTGTTCTTTACTTTTGTGTACTTATATTCTACCCATACCACCATTTCACTTTGGTACCCGAGTATAATCTCCCTTAGTTGCATGTAGAGGTTAGGCGGAGTCTTGGATTGTCAAGGTATAGTGGTATGTATGAGATTAGTGTACATTATATTTAGATGTGATAAGGATTGGATTTTGGTGTAGGGCCTCATTTGTATTTTATTTATTTTTTTCATTCCGTATATATGTGATTAACCCAATGGGGAATCAGTTTTATATTCTTGTATGAATGTACCCCATTACATTATCACTTATTTTTGTTTTTATTATCTTTAATAGTATAATTTGATGGATTCACTTGATATATTTTTTATTTACACTATTATTTATACTATAATATTGGGGTTATATTCTTTATATTGTACCACATTAGACCCCCACTGCTAGTCAGAAACCCTGAGTGTATGAGGAGGAACACATAGGGAAACCCAACAACACCGGTCTAGTTAACATTCAGGGTGATTTAAGCTGGTATGCTACATGTGCACACTATTTAGATCCCTTTAGGTGTTTTTGACTAATTTTTTTGGTAGTATCCACTATCTATTGAGTGGATTAGGGGTTATGGTGTTTACCATCATTATAGATGATAGATATTCCATATGTGGTTATGATATTATTTGGGTGATAAATATTATCCCAGTTGAAGAATGATTCTTTCTATATATGGTAGTAGGGTTGGGGGAAATTAGATAACCGTGGTAATGGAATGGTGTATCCATATCATGTGTTTCAATAAGATATTGAGATGATGTTTGATAAATTGGTTGAATGACCATAACACTAATGATATGGTTGTGGGCATTCCATTGTGCAATCATGGTTGACTTTGAATTTTTACATTGGTTATTATCATGTCACATCATGTAGAATAAAATTGGTTAGGAGGCCAAGGGAACATTTAGTATGATAGACTATGGATGCATCATTCAACTCTAGTACTATCTGAGGTAAGTAATGGATCATTCATTGCAGGTAAATCCTGAGTGCAGAAAGTTGAGTGTTATGATTTGGTTACTATATATTGATTATTTCATAAAATTGTATATGTATTGATAATATTTAGGGACACCATTGATGATGTTCTACAGAGTTCATAATCAAACTTTACACAGGACATTTAGGATTCATAAAAATTTTATTGTTCATTACATAGGTAAGTGTATGTGTTCCCCATAACAAGAATAGTAGAGATGGAAGTTCAAGTGATACATTACAGAACATTATGTTCTTTAGATTTTTTGGGTGGTTCCTTGGTACTAAATTGACTATTTTTAATTTCAACCTTAATACATGTACATATATGATTATCCTATGGGTGATCTATTTAATTTTCATAGGACTAACATGATATTGTATATGTTTACCTTTTTTATTGTACATATGATCTTACTTATCATTTAGTGTTATTACTATTTAACTTAAAAGGGTATAGTCTCTCTATTATTACTCCATATAACCTCACTAATACACGTTATACTCTAGAATATGGGTAGCCATTCTTGAGGTCTAGTGGTGCTTTAATTCAGTTTCTATAGAGTTATCTGGGCTGGGAATTTACACCAATAACAACACCTTGATAATAACATACTTCAGTGATGACATATCAAGACATAGATGATTTTTTTAATTTTAATTAAATAATTATAATTAAATTTTTTAATTAAAATCTAAGTGATTCATTGGAAGAAATAATTATTGATTAATGAAAATGAATGTTTATGAGGATGACAAATACTACTAATTAAATGCCATTTTGGAAAAGAAGTGGTTTTAAAATTGATGAACGATATTAAAAATTTTAAATGGATTATCAGTGAAAGTAGGATGACTCAGATATCGATGATAACTAGATATATTCAGTTATGATGTGTGAAATTTTTGAAATTCATGTTATATTACCTGTGTGATTTACCTAAGTAATTTTATAATTTAGAACTGTGTAGGAAACCATATATGATTTTGGTCTTTGGTATATACACTCATAATATTCTCATTGGATTGATCTGAATACAAATGGTTACATCCAATTTTAAACCCTTGTCCACCCACAAATATAGGATGGGTATAGGATTAGTACATAATTTAGATTCTAAAATAAACTACTGATATTCGTTCGAGATTATTTATGTGTTCACTCGAGTACTTACCCTCCACCCTTTAAAATTTTAGGTCCAATGTAAAAAATGATTCACATGATTACTATGATTTATTACCCATAAATCTAGGGTAGAATTATGATATATGTTAAATATTTTATATCCCATAGCTATGGGTATGTGTCAGACCAATTATCAGCTATATATTTAGTATGATATCTATATAGATATAGTTTTATAGAATCTCAAGATAGTGCATTGAGGGTGTATCATCAATATGGGTTGAAAGAGATTATATTTTCATATTTATAAATATGTTTTTAAATTATTTAATACCATCCCATTAAAAAATTTGATCTTATTTGTATCATTTTATGAATTTTGGTGAGTTTTGAGCTCAAATGTTAAAAGTGGTTAATTATGGACATTAAACATATTTATGTTTCCTCTGTATTTCGAGAATAACTCCTACATTTTTCATCCAATTTACCTGATTCTATTTTTTTAGGATGAAATGGTTTGTTGGATACAAATTATTATTCTGGACCAAGTTCCAATTCAAACCCCAACAGGCCAAACAAAATCGGTCAATGTGAAAAGTTATTCTGGCCGGTAGAATGGACCATGACTCATTCGAAGAATTATATATTGGAACACCTACCTCCAAATTAATTGGTTCTAGATAGGTTATAAATCTTACTTTAAGGGTCATAGGGTAGAAAAATATCATGAATAAATTCATTCATTAAGGTTTCCAATGCAATGGTCAAATAAGGGTTGGTGGAATAGTGTTTGGCGGCCAGGAAAGTTCACTTCCATTTTGGCAGCCTTAAATTCCTTGAAATGGCTCAAATGGATCTGATATTTTTAAGTTATATGAAAAAAATCCATTCCCAAAATTCTATAAGGAGGGACCACGGACTCATTTGGAAGAGAGAGGGAAGAACCACAACTATCATTCCGGAGGACAGATTCTGGAGGGGAAATTCTATTCTTTCTTTTCACTCATTTCTTATTCTTATTTTTGTAATGACTTCATCTTCATCATCATTATAAAATACCCTTAACATGGTGGGGTAAACTTATGAGGGGATTTGGGGAGGGAAGGTTTTATATTTTTCATGTTTTTAGTTCTTATATTTGATTGAATAAAATCTCTCTCTCTTCTGCGAAGTTGTTTTCAAATTCTAATAACAGAATTTATTATCTTATGCGATCGTATTCGATTTTATAATCTGTTATTATTTTTTCATTGATGAATGATCATTTTTATCCCTACAATAGGTTATGATCTATATTGTATAGAATAATATCATGTATTAGTGGTTAAGTACTCGACGATTGTCCGTACGTGTGAGAGTTCTAATGCATATTCAAGATTGTTTGGGATAAAAAAGACCCGATTGGGAATTGACTAAATCAATTGAGGGTATTCACTGCAACACTTTAAAAAAATGAAGAAGAGTAGAAAAAAATAATATCTTGTTATTCTTTACTCTCACCAACACCATTTACCAAAGAAGTGAGAGGAAGTTATTATGGAATCTCATTTTAATTGGCTTAGCAGAAGAGGATTGAATTAATCAGAAAAATGATAACATTTGAATTAGAAAACCGACCTCTACCTAATCACCCAATTTATATAGCTATTTAAATCACATTATTTTTCTATTTTATTTCAATAACTTACCTAATTTCTACCTTTAGTTTCTTTTCAAAATCAATCATTTCAAAACAACCACCTCTTTATTATCTAATATTAAAGTGACAAACTTGATTGTTGAGGTGTCCTCTCTAGAGAAAACCTAGGTTAACCACTATACTATATTTTATCATATTAAATATTTGTTTTTACCACACCCCATGATAGGTGTACATCAAAACTTGTCATCGCTTCCGGGGAGGTAGTGCCACAATCTAATAAAAAATATCCAACACTTTTAAAAATTAAAAAAACACCTAGAAAATATTTTTCCATAATGCTTTCAAATGATAATTTAATTAATTCATGGACCAATTATCCACAAGAGGAATAAGTACATGAGGCTGGTTATGATATAGTTCATATGCAAGAACTTCAAAAAGACATATAACAACTAGAGCGAAAAGCAGATCTAGAATTTGAATATGTCCATGAATTGATGGAAAAACCCAGAACCTATAAATGAACCTGAGGAGGACAAGAAGAAAGAATTACGTACTAAGCTACATGTGGGAGATCAAAAATATCTAGATGGATTCTATAATGTGTGTGAAGAACAAATTGATCCACATATTCCTTACAAAGTAGAAGATCCAAAACCATTGAAGGAAGATACCACCAAAGCGGTAGAATTTGAAGAAAAGATAGAGGAGTCTGACTAACTACCACTATCTTGTGAAATTAAACTACAAGATAAACCTCATAATGAAGAAGCAATTGAATTCAATACACATAAGGGATATAATATTTTTCTTAACTCTTTCCATTCTGATTATATAGAATCTAAATTGAGTATCACCTTCCCTTGCTTGAAACTTTCAGATTTGGGAACAAATTTATTTCCTTGGTGGATGAGGAAAAAAAGAAGATACACCTGAAGAAGAACATATGGAGCTCCCTGAACTAGATGAATGCTTATTAGAGGAATTTCAAGAGGATAGAAAAGTGGATTTACATGAAGAAAAAGATACATGAGATGATTACTTTTAAAGGGAAGAGCTTTATATTGATTCATCATGCTTTAATTTTATTCCAATTGAATTACTATCTGATTTTCCCTTTGACTATTCTTTTGATGTAGCATGCCTTGAGGAACCACTAGATAACAAAGAAGAAGTTGTGAAAGTGTAAAACAATAAAGAGGAGGACTCATTCTTTATCCTAACCCCACCATAAAATGTGCATATCATTTTCATTAGATTGGATTTGGTGTACTATATCTATGTAGTCCTCAATAAAAAAAGAAGAAGTTATAACTAGAAGGAAAATGTGTTAGTGGTTCATCTCAAAAAAACTCAACCCACCATCGGATTGGGGATAACCAACTGAAACTGCCCATCTGGAGGCAGTCAAAACCCAGGGCCTACTTTGGGTATCAAACCAAGATCTATCCTTCTATTCTCATTCTATTTTAATTTTCTTTACATTCAATAAATTTATTATGTTTTTATTATCTACCTTTGTTTGTTTGTTTTTATATGCGTAACACTTAGGAGCTTAACTCAACATTTCACTACCAATAAGTCAGGTTTTACGTCTCCTTATCTCTTTCTCGATTGTTGTGATTCAATTTAAACTGTAATTACAGGTTAAATCCAATTTAATGCATTGTGGACACTGCATCATTTAAGTGTGGGGGAGGGAACCTTTGTAGTTTATGAATTTCAATTGATTTTTTTTCTATTTTTCAAAAAAATGTGTGTTTTTCAAATTTTTATGTGTTTTTATAACTTTTGAGATAAAATGAATATCATTTCCATTTTTGAAACACATTTAAATGTGTGAAAAAATTTATCTCGTGAAACTGAGCTTAAATTAATGCTGAAATTGACTTTTTTTTCAAGTACAAATATTTGAAATTTCATGGAAAGTACTCTAATTTTTTAATCCCATGCCACAATTCACATTCTTTATCATTGAAATCAATTTCCTGTGAGGCTTTTGAACCTAATTTTCATATAATTTTCATTAAAATCACTTATTGAGAGAACCATACCATGCCTGATTTAACCAGAATTTGATTTATTTCTATCAAAACATGAGGGTTTGAGGTATATGTGTTTTAAATGAATGAGGAATTTCTTTGGTATTTAAAGCCCCCTTTTCAAAATAATCCTTTTTATAATTTCCCAACTTGTACATTTAATCCTTGTATCCCTTATATTCCATGAACAACCGGTTAGGTTAGCCACATTACAAGACAATTTTCCTTATCCAACCTTCTCTTGAAGTGAAATTGCATAATATAGTTGAACTTAAGTGTTGGGGAAATTATCTTTTACTATGCGGCCTCATTTGGTGAAACTTTGGGTGGAAAATAAAATGTTTAAGAGAAGAATATACTACAGATAAAATCATTTTGTTGGAAGCTATGCCTTTTCTGGGGCTTCATGTATAAAAAGTTGTGCCTTTCTGGAGCTTCCAAATAAAAAAAAGTTGTGCCTATTTGAGCTTTCAAGAAAAATAATATCTGAGATGATTGCAACTTTTGTTGCTGAAATGATGAATGATGTAAAATTTCACTTAATTTTCATGCTAATGGAGCTGATTTACTACTAGGTGGAGTTAGGAGGAGACCGTACTCAAGTAAAAATTAGAATAATGCAATTTTACTTCAAAAAGAGTCAATCCCTCCTTATTCAGCCTCAGACTTTTAAACATCAACATCCTACCAACCTAAAGCAACTGAACAAACCTACAAAGTCCTCATGATAAACATATGTCCTAGACATACATCAGGTGGAGATGTAAAAATTTATCAAGCCTATGGTGACCCTTTCATGAGTATTGGATAAGAAAGACATTTTTGAAAATTGATATTTGTGTGATGGGAAAACAATGCATTTTAGGTAAGTGTTTTGTGTGTGTGGGAGAATAAATTAAGAGGAAATATATTTAATGAACTGAATTGATAACTTTGAATAAGGGTTGTTGATGATGCATGATATCTTATGTTTCTTGGTGTTAAATTGTTAGATATCATGGATATGTGTTTTAAACCTACTTTGATATGGATGTTTACTTGTCCAGGAGTCCAAGTGATAAGTGTGTGGAATTGACAGAGCTTATATTTTCATGTTTATACATATATATTTAAATTATTTAATCCCTTAACATTAATCAATTTGATCTTATTTTCATCATTTTATGACTTTTGGTGAGTTTTGAGCTTAAATGTGAAAAGTTGTTAATTCTGGACATTAAACAGATTTATGTTGCCCTTTTATTTCGAGCATAAATCCTACATTTTTCATCCAACATACCTGATTCATTTTTTTAGGATGAAATGGTTCGTTGGATACAAATTATTATTTTGGACCAAGTTCCAATTCAAACTCCAACAGGCCAAACAAAATCGTTCAATGTGAAAAGTTATTCTGGCCGGTAGAATGGACCATAACTCATTCAAAAATCATATATTAGACCACCGACCTCCAAATATAGTGGTTCCAGCTGGGTTAGAAATATTACTAGAAGGGTCAGAGGATTGAAAAATATCAGGAATAAATTCATTCATTAAGGCCACCAATGAAATGGTCAAATAAGGGTTGGTAGAATAGTGTTTGGCAGCCAGGAAAATTCTCTTCCATTTTGGCGGCCATAACTTCCTTGACACAGCTCAAATGGCTCTGATATTTTTAGGGTAGATGACCAATGCCATTAAAAACATTCTATAATAAGGGAATGTGGCCTCATTTGGTAGAGAGAGGGCAGAGCCGAAGCAATCATTCTGGAGGATAGATTCTGATCTTCCTCATCATTCTAAAATACCCTTACCATGGTGGGGTAAACTTATGAGGTTATTGGGGGAGGTAAGGATTTATAATTGTAATTTATTTAGTTCTTACATTTTATTGATTAAAATCTCTCTCTTTCTTCTGCGAAGTTGTTTTCAAATTCTAATAACAGAATTTATTATCTTATGCGATCATATTCGATTTTATAATATGTTATTTTTTTTGCTTTGATGAATGATCATTTTTATCCCTCAAATAGGTTCTGATCTATATTTTATATAATAATATCATGGATTAGTGGTTAATTACTCGATGATCGTCAGTACGTGTGAGAGTTGTAATGCATTCTCAAGATTGTTTGGGATAAACAAGACCCGATTGGGAATTGCCTAAATCAATCAACGGTATTCGCTAAAACACTTTCACAAATGGAAGGAGAGTAGAACAAAATAATATCTTTTTATTCTTTACTATCACCAACACCATTTACCAAACAAGTGAGAGGAAGCGATTGTGGAATCACATTTTAATCAGCTTAGCAGAAGAGGATTGAATTAATCAGAACTATGATAATATTTCAATTAGAAAACCGACCTCTACCGGATCACCCAATTTATATAACTATTTAAATCACATGATTTTTCAATTTGATTTCAATATCTTACCTAATTGCTACCTTTAGTTTCTTTTCAAAATCAATCATTTCAAAACAACCACCTCTTCATTATCTAATATTAAAGTGAAAAACTTGATTGTTGATCACTCCTCTCTGAAGACAACCTAGGTTAACCAGTATACTATATTTTAACTTAGTAAAGAATTGATTTTTCCACACCCCATGACAGGTGTGCATCAGGGATTTTATGACAGAATATATAATTATATTATTGAATAATAGAGTGAACCAATATGTGAATTTTATCATAATAGTTACCCATATACTGGTAGATGATGGATGGATGGTAGTACAATGGTACTTGGATCTTGGGTATTAAAAATACTCATTTTATGAATTTTGGGTCTATATAATAGAAAAATTCTATTAGGATCTTGGTTATTAGTTACCAATTTCATATATTAGTTAAAAGGGGATTTCATTTATTTTGAAATCATGGAATGTGATAATAAGTGCACATCCACATTGGAAATATAGACCTTGATAGGTGAAAAAAGGAAATATGGAAATCATAGTAAATATTTTTGGATTAGTATTATACTAATTATCTTTATAAAACTTATCACTTTATTATATTATATGTACACTATTTTTTTCATGTGTTAGTCCATTGATTTTGATAACTATAATAAGTATTAATTTTCATCTTTCTATGTTCACATGTAGTTAACCTTGTTTTCATAATATTTAGTATGATTATATTAAAGGTTTTTGGGAGTAATATGAGTTTATTGGTGGGGGGATTGTTGTTGTTCTATATTTAATCTTAGTAATGATATATAGTTTTACATATGTATTTGTTAGAATGATACCTCCTATTATGTGATTAACTTCTGGGTGATTCTTGGTTTCCATTGTTTCTATTTTGTACCTCATATGGTTGCATGTTTTATATAATATAGTATCTGGAATGATTTAATTTTTTTCAGGTGGTAGGAAATTCTTAGAGTGAATGCCTCTTATATATGTGTAGATACCCAAATTTTGTTCCAAGTATTGACTAAGTGTAAGAAGGTTTTGAAATTTCACTTAATTGTATACTAGGACGTTAAAAATTGGTATCATAACCATACTAGGCTAGAGGTTGATGTTAAGTACACGGTGAGGACTAGTTCTGAAAACTTAAATTAATGTAACTAAAAGGAAATGATCTCATCTATTCACAATATATGAAATAATAATGGTTTTGTTGGATGAAATACTCTTTAATAGTAATCTTATTGATGATTTATTTCTAGAAACCTTTAGAAAAGTGAACTGTGTGTATATATAGAGAGGCATGTATCTTTTATCATCTTGGTTTTGTATTGTTTTGAAGCATTGGTTTTAATTAAGGATTTTTTCTTGGAAGGATAGTAGATTCCACATCATATATTGTGAGTTTGGTCCAGACAAAGTGTGAATATTCTTATATTAGATCAGTTTCTATACCACATGGAGATCGTGGGAGACACTCAAGGAGCCCGAGTCTATACATGAATTCTCAGCTATAGTGGTAAATGAGAATTTGAAAAACACCATAAACACCAAAGGCCCTGAGATATGAGTACAATGATACTGCACCACAAGTACCCAAGTTTGATTGTGTATAAGTGGAGATGTTAGTCAATTTTAGTGTAAATACTATGATAGTGTAGTTGAGGGTTATCTAGAGAAGTTTTATATTTCATTCCATCCATTATGTTCACTATTATAGTACCATGTGATCTAAGGGACCATTTTACATTGAAATGATACTATGTAATATAGGATTCTTATATGTAGATATTTATATGACACTAACTTTTCATTTTTGGTGATTTATAATCACTTATATCTATAGAATATATTAGTGATATTACAGAATGAGAGGCATTAGGATATTATGATGGTTATTCAGGGAGATACCACCATTAAAGAATTTTATTCTACATTTGTCCATCTGGTTCAATATTTGTTTTATATTACGAAGAATGAAAAAATGAGGGAAATACACTTTGAGTTATATTAATGAATAGATATTTGGAATTAGATTAGATTATTTAACCTATTAACTTACTCTAAATTTATAGAGAGTTTTGTATTAACTAAGAGACTAATTTAAAGTGTAGGAGAATTTTACGATAGTGATTAAAAGGATATAACTATTAAACATGGAAAAGAATCATCATAGGTTATAGAGAATGATAAATCTCCATTTGGACTATCATGACATGTAGAGGAAAATGGTAATATTTGATCATGTTGTTGAGCGCAGAAAATTAGTTGTTATGTTTCTACTAGAATTTCTGCAGTATAGCAGCAACCCTAGGTCATCTCTCGACGGAGCCTTAGATCCTTCATTTTAAAAGAGGATTTTGATTATGAAAATAAAAGGGTAATGTTATTTGGAAAACATTAGTTTCTATGATTAAAGATGACAAAATAAAAGATAAAAGCGATAAACAAAAGTAGGAATGAACATGATTAATTTGGTGTGATCAGCCCAGGGAAATCTCATGATGTTAATCCTTCATCACTTCAAGAGATAGGGTTATGATCTTTTAATACCTAGTTTGAAACACCTAGAACTATAATGTTACTGATTCTATACTTGGATAAGTGCTATGGTTATTTCGGAAACACACAATGATTTACCAGATACCACGGATGATTAGGTGATTTGTGTTTGACTTCATAATTGAAACTCACCAAGGCAACACATGAAGAACTCGATGCGTTGTCCAGGTTTATATGATATTTCTTTGTGATACAATGAAATAAATGTGCATGACCTTTATAGTTCTTATTTGAGTTCAATTGACCAATATTAACCACACAAACACTGTAATTCAACGAGGGAAGAAAAAAGAATGAACGGTGTGGGAAACATCACATGAAAGGGTACCCCCCAACATGATCATTTAAGTTTGAGTATAACATACCATTATATAACTCAATTAAATAATAATATATGATTAATAACAAAAACATACAACCTGTAATTAAAAATATCATTCAAAATAATAAAATTATGAAGCTCGGGATTACATCACGTTCCTCCCCAGGTGATCACAGGGGGTTTAGAAACCCGTGAGAGGGGAGGAAGAAGAAGATGTTGAAGTGGAACTTCCCATAGCCTCCAAAACTTATAGGAAGTATGGGGAGACACCTTTTGGAATAAAAAATGGCAGAACCTTTCCTCTTGGTCTAACTTTTAAATGAGGTGCCTGAGGTGTTCTTTAATAGGAAAATTGGAAAGTGGTTTTGAGAACACAGATTGTTTAAAACCACTTGGCTCATAGTTTTTGGCCACTAAAAAGTTAAATATACCTTTATAAGAAAACTATAAATTTTTATCCCCACATTGGGAAAATCTCCACCAAATGTTTGGAATCATTTGGACAAGTAGATCCAGAGATATTGATAAACTATAGAACACAGCTTTTGACTTGTGAAGATTTGATTCCCTGGACAGATCAGTTCGGATGAGAGTTTTAGAGGCCAAATGGGGCTTAGGTTCCTTCATATGAAATGTATCCCATTAAATTTTGGACCATACCTAGAGTGTTAAGCTCATTTGTACCCACAGTTTAGTAGAATCATTTGTTTTAGTCCACTGGTGTTCTTGGATCATGTGCAGATTGACCCATTTTTCATAGACTTCATCATGGGTCCTCCAAATCACCTCCACCTACAATATAATTATCAAAACAAGTAACATTTCCATTTTTAACAGTGTTAAAAAAATACATGAATCAAACATGGAGTGAAAATTGATATTATACATGTAATTTTCAATACAAAACCAGCTTAATACATTTATATAAGGGTGAAATAAAATAGTGAATAGTGGTATGATCACACCCCCATACCTAAACATTTCCACTCCTGGGAAAAGAATAATATCCTTATAATGTCCCATTACTAAATCAAAGGTTCGAAAACATTAATTATTCTTTTCAAATGGAATTCATCATGTCTCATTTATAGAATCAATTATCCATTCATCTTTCTTTTCTCACTTTTGAATTTGTTCAACTTCATTTGTTCACCCATGAAACATATCACAACCTACCTAACTTAGAAATTTTACCTCTTTAGTAAAGGAACATTTGAATGTGGAGTTATTCTCTTTTCCTAGAGTTCATGGGATCTTACCATATTCTTTCCAGGATTCTATGTTCTCTATGGGTAGAAATTGGTGTGCTACTCAAGAGGACTTCTAACAAGTTGTTATGAGGTTAAAGGGTTGGTAGGATTTAATGTTTAAAATTCTGAGGCTGAAGAAGAGTGTTTAAAATATTATGTATAAAACATGTAGAAATTTATAAGGTTTTCACAGTGAATTTACACACTCAACACCTCAAAAGGTTAATCACCTCAAACTCACTCTCCCCATTGTCCATCTCTATGGGTCACAACCAAGCGGTGAATAATAATGAGTAAACATCATCTTTTCTCCATTTTTTTCTTTTGTTCTGTGTTTTTTTCATATGTACATAACTATATTTTTTTAGTTTTTTATATAAAGAGGTAAACATGTATAATACAATGATACAATTTGGCTTATGAACCCATTGCCAAAGGAAAATGTAGTCTCCCTTCATATAAACCCATAACAATGATTCTCTTCCCAGAATTCCCATGAAAACACCCTCTATCCCACCCTTACTGAGAATAAAACAAGAATATACACATGATATGGTTTGGTAGGGATAAATTAGTTTATAATGTGGCTATGTAATAGGCATTTTTTGGTCACTAATGATTAATAAGGACAAAATGTAAAGGTGGAAAAAATAGAGGACAATTGTAAAAAGGTATTTTTAATGAACTATTTCCTCCATCATGAATGTACCATACTTGACTCTTATGGATTAAAATAGAATCAAGGAAAGTTATAGTTTCTCTACATGACCAAGACTCTCAAGAAAGTTATTAAAAGGAATAATATTCAATAAAGGGATTAGAATGTCTATCAGGTAAGGGATTAAAACATTGTTTAGTGCTAATGAGGAACGAGATTCAAAAATAATTTAAAAAACAAAGAATTATTTGAAAATAAAAATTATAGAAAAAGATTCCATATCAACATTCATATGAATTATTTTCCAAAAATAATGGAATTTTCCACACAATTTACTCAAGTATGAAAAATGATTTTGGATATTATTTTTAAGATCAATTTTTATTTAAAAATAGAAAATAAGTGAAAAATAAAAAAAAAGAACATATTTTTTTTTATTTTTTTTGTTTTTATAATCATAACTATGACATGTCACCCTCCCCTACACCTAAAAGTCACATTTTCCTCAAAGAAAGTATTTTAAATAAATATACAAGTAAATAAAGGTAGGGATAAGGGAAGACCTACTGTGTGGTGTCATATGTGGAATCTATTAGTTGTATTTCCTCCACAAGATGCTTTAGAAAAACCTCATAGAAGTGTTTGAGCCTCTTCCCATTAACAATTATTTTTTGTCCAATCTTCTCATGAAAAACCTATATAGAACCAAAAGGGTAAACATCAGTAACAATATAAGGACTGAGCCATCGAGAATTAAGCTTACCTCGGTGAAGCTTTTTCCTGGAATTATACATGATAACATTATCACCAATATGAAGCTTCCATTGATGAATCGTTCTACCATGGATAGCCTTTTTATTCTCTTTATTGATTCGGGAGTTATCATATGCATCACATAGTATTTCTTCCAACTATTGAATCTGTAGCTTCCTATGCTCAAATACATCTAAAATATTCATATTACACTGTTTAACAACCTAATATGCATGGTGTTCTACCTCCGATGGGAGGTGATAATCCTTTAAAAACAAAATCTTGTATGGTGACATTTTTATTGGGGTTCTAAAAGATGTATGGTACGCCCAATGTGCATCATCCAAGCACAAAATCCAATCTTTCTTGTTGGGCTGTACCGTTTTTTCCAAAATTCTATTAACTTCCAGATTTTAGATTTCTGCTTTTCCATTAGTTTGGGGGTGATATTCTGTAGAGACTTTATTAACAACCCCATACATACAAAGGAAATTTTCCATGTTGTGATTGTAAAAATGTGATCCCTGATCACTAATGATGAATCTCGATAAACCAAACCTATTGAAAATTTGGGACCTCACAAAGTCAACAACCACTTGAGAGTCATCAATCCTGGTGGCGTTTTCTTCCACCCATTTAGATACATAGTCTACAGAAATAAGATGTAAAAAAGCCAAATGAATTTGGAAAAGGCCCAATGAAGTCATTTCTTTGTGCATCAAATATTTCACAGAATAACATGGGCCGTTGGGGCATTTAATTCTTCTTGAAGATATTTCTTGTGAATTAACATATAGTACATGACTTGAAAAATATATGGGCATCCATATATAATGTTGGCCAATAAAGTCCTGAGTCAAGGACCTTTCAAGATGTACATTGAGAGCCAAAGTGACCCTCAGAAGCCAATGTGTAGCAGAAGGTCAAAACAGAGGTGAACTCATGTCCAGGGACACACCGATGAATAACATGGTCACTAAAAATTATCCATAGATATGGTTCATCACAAATGTACCATCGATAATCATGCTTAAATATCTGGGATTATAAAGTACTTAAATCAGTGGGGACCATATATGTTGCTAGAAAATTCACAATGTCTGCATACAAGGGGGTAATGTCTACAACATCACAAAGGTTCTCATGTGGGAATAATTCTCCAATGGGGAGGGTAAGTTAATATGATGGTCCAATGGTGGGGGAATCCTACTAAAATTTTCATCTAACACATTTTCCACTCCTCTCTTATTTCTAATCTCATGTTCAAACTCATGGAGGAGGATCATCCACCAAATGAGGTGGGGCTTAGCTTCATGTTTCTTTAGTAGAAAACGTAGGGCAGCATAATCAGAAAAGACAATGGTTTTTGAACTGATAAGATATGAAAGGAATATGTTTAAGGAAATAAAAATAAAAAGTAGTTCTTTTTAAATGGTTGTGTAGTTTTCCTGGGCAGGTTCAAGGGTACTTGAAGTATACGCAATGACATGAGGAGCCTTCTCAACCCTTTGTGATAAAACTGCCCCAACTGCAATGTTAGATGCATCACACATAAACTCAAATGGGAGATCCCACCTTGGTGGATGGATTATGGGAGGTGATATGTGACTCCTTTTTAGTGAATTGAAATCATCCTCAAAATTTTTATCAAACACAAACTCAGAATTATTTTGTAATAAGCAGGACAAGGGAAGAGCGATCTTACTGAAGTCTTTAATGAATCGGCGGTAAAAGAAAGCATGACCCAAGAAAGATCACACCTCATGAAAACATTTTGGATATGGAAGGGTTGAAATTAATTCAATTTTTTATTTATCTACTTGAATTACATCTTTTGAAAAAACATTCCAAAGAACTATCCCCTGTTCAACCATGAAATGGCATTTATCATAATTTAATACAAGGTCTTTTTCTATGAAATGATGTAGGATAAAACCTAGGCGAGCTAAACAATCATAAAAAAAAGTTCCATAACCATGAAATCATCCATAAAAACTTCCATGAAATTCTCTAGGTACTCTGAAAATATACTCAAAATACAATGTTGAAAAGTACCAGGAGCATTACAAAGACCAAAAGTCATCCTTCTGTATTCAATTGTGCCAAATAGAAAGGTAAATGTTTTCTTTTCTTGATCCTCGAGGGATATATGGATATGAAAATAACCGGAATATCCATCAAGGAAGCAATACTGGGATTTACCAGCCAATTTTTCTAATATTTGGTCAATAAAAGTTAGAGGAAAGTGGTCCTTAAGCGTGGTTTGATTCAGTCGACGGTAGTCAATACAGACTCACCAACTATTTTTCACATGTGTTGGAACCAATTCATTCCTTTCATTTGAAACAACTATTATTCGTGTTTTTTAGGCATAATTTGCACTAGGATAACCTATTTACTATCATATATAAGATAAATGATCCCAGTAGCAAGTAATTTACTGACTTCCAATTGTACCACTTCAAAGAAAGTGGGATTCAACTGGGGTTGATCATGCCTTACAGGCTTTGACTCATCATCCAAAAGTATATGGTGCATACAAATAGGTGGGATAATCCTGGGAATATTAGCCAATGTCCATCCTATTTCTTTTTTACACTCTCTCAAAAGGTAAAACTATTTTTATTCCTAGTGTTGAAAGATGTTATTGGAAATAATTATTGACAATTGGTAAATACCCTCAAGATATAAATATTTTAAATTAGATGGAAGTGTTTTTAATTCCAACACCAAGGGTTTTTGGACTGAGGTTGGGGATTTAGGGGGAGTGGGGTCTATTAAAATGTTTATCTGCTCATGTTTATTCTCTAAAGATAATGAATATATTGATATGAGATTTGCATAATCATCGACGTTCAAGGGTACCTCAAAATGAACACACTCATCAATTAAAGCCCAAGATTTACACTTTTCATAACCACACAACACTCAAAACACAAATCAAAACTCAAATCATCCAAGGGTGAAGAAGAGGAAACTGAATCAGAGTATGGGTTGAGGAGAGAATTGTGTGTGTTTGCATCATTTCAGAGCACTTCCATTGAATAGATAGGAATAGTGGAGTGCTCTTCAATAGGGTTTTTCATAGCCTCAAGGATGTTAAAACTTAACTTTTCTCCACTAAACTCTATCGAAAGCGTACCATTGTGAATGTTGATGATCATATTTGATGTTTTGAGGAATGGACTCCCAATTATGAGAGGGGCATGTCCTTGGGTTCAGGTATATTCTATCTCAAGAATGTAGTAATCGTAGGGGAATATGAGAATTTTCAGTCTTACAAGGATATCCTCAATCACTCATGTTGGATACGTTGTACTCCGGTTGGCATGAGGCACCACAATTCCTATTGATTGAAGCTCTCCAACATGTAGAGAAGTATACACAGAGGGAGGAATTACATTAATGGAAGCACCTAAATCTTGCATAGAAGTAGAAAAGAAGGTTCCCCCTATGGTACAAGGTATCATGAATGTTTTCATATCCATTGACTTAGTTGGAATTACTAGTTGAATCAATGCTGAGACATTCCTCTCTATGTTAACTCTCTCATTCCCCTTCATCCTTCATCTTTGGGTGAAAAGTTCTTTATGAAATTTGGCATAATGAGAAATATTCTTAACTGCATCCAACAATGGAATAATAACTTGAACCTTTTAAATGTATCCATTATTTTATTGTCAATATCATTATCAATGATTTTCTTAGATTTATAGAGTCTTTGAGGGAAAGGAGGAGGAATGGATTGCTCACGAGAATCCTTAATGATAATTTTATTACTCTTTTTTCTTGTTTTTCTTTTCTAGAAACCTTTGAGGGTTGGAGTAGAGAGTTTTGAATAGGGGGACATTCTAGTTGTGAATAATTAGTAGAATGAGAAACTTCTTTACCACTACAAAGTGTAATTGAACATACATTACCTTTTTCCTTCGGATTATCAATGTGTTGAGATGGTAATTGTGTATAACTTTGCATCTTAAGCTCACTGATGGTGTTTTACAATTTTCCTACTTGAGTTCTCAAGTCTTTAATAGATGATTATGTGGTCTGTTGGAACTGGAGGTTCTGAGTTGAATTTTTCTTCACCCGGTCTTCAAGGCTTAGTTCAGATTTGGGAGGATAAGGATGATTGTTTTGAAAATTTGAAGGATAAAAGGTTTCATACCTTGGCCTTGTTGATACCAATTCTACTTGGGTCTTGAGTTTTCTACTTATCAGTATTGGGGTTATGCTTGCCACCCAGTTTTTAGATGTGTCCTAAATTGTTCTTGCTTGAAGGGAGGTTCTTATTGGAATGGTCGCCCTGGGAACACGGCTACAGAAGACATAGGTGAATCTTGAAGTTGGGGGCACTCGTCAGAAAATTGAGTGTTGTCAGAACAAATTCCATAATGTAATGGAACATGAGGATATTGTATATTACCTTATTCTTGAGATAATTTCCTTAGAAGGGTATGCATCTCATCAATCTTGTTATCTAACTTTTGTTCTAGAGATGAATCACTTACATCATGAACTACTCGGGTTGGTGCAATAGTGTGTGTACCAAATGTTTTTGAATTTTGAGCCATGTTTACTATTAAGTCACAAGCGACAGAAGGATTTTTATTAACAAGGGAACCACTAGGTGCAACATCAATCATTCTACAATCCATATGGATATTTACCTCATAGAAATATTTAATTAGCAATTGTTCACTAATCTGGTGGTGGGGGAAACTTGATAAAAGTCTTTTTAATATCTCCTAATATTCATGAAGGTTCTCTCCTTGTGATTTCCTAATTCCATGGATTTATTTTCTAATTGATGCAGTTCAGGAGGTAGGGAGGAACTCCTCTATAAAGAGTCATTTAAGGTCATTCCAGCCCCCAATTATGGTTGGAAGATAGTATATCCAGTCTTTGGCTACACCATCAAGGGAGAAAGGGATGGCCCTAAACTTAATTAGGTCCTCAGATACATTTTGTGTAATATCTTGACCCCAGTTACCCAGAGTTGGTGTATTATTACATAATATTGGAATGATCACAAGGGATCAAATCCCGAAATACTGATTAGTTTAGTAGCCTTGGAAATAATAGATACATACATAAGTTTTACATTACATTATGAAATGAAAAAAATAAAATTGTGTCTCTTTTATACACACTCATATCCCATAGACTATCCCTACAGGTCAATCATAATATACTTCTTCTCATCCTGGGAAAAATAAAACATTGAAAGGGGTGAGCTCAGATGATCAGTAAGGATAACAATATAGAAGAAACTTTCATAAAAAAGAATAAACATTTAAGGAAATGTATAAGACTAAAACACAAGCCTTTTAAATATAAATTTTAGCATAATATGGAAAAGATAAATAAAATAATTTTATTTACTTATGCACATGGATATTATACTAGTCGAATAATCGCATGCATTATAAATAGCTAATTTCATAATGATGGAATGCATAATGCCAGACATCATAACCACATAGTCAAGGCCTCGTGCCAAGACTACAAATAATATTTTTTCAAGGTAATTTCTCAAGACAATAGTTTTTCTCATGAGACCTACTGATGCATCAGGGAGCAATAATAGGCTCCACCTATCACTTACTAAATCCAATTCGTTCCTCATATGAAAAATATGAAACATAACATAAAAATTCATATTAAAATTATAATATGAAATGTTAATACATTAACCATAAACCATGAATGGTATAAAAATAACACATCCACACTCAGACATATGAAAAAAATTTCAATACAATATGGGATATTTGTATCATAATAAATCAATTTCAAACAAGTATAAAATCCATTAAAGGATTTTGACATAGATTAAATCAAAACTATTTGAGATAAATATCTCTTTCTCTTTTCAAATCATTTAAAAGTCATTTAACTATAAACGAAAAAATTTATTTTGAAAATATTCTTATAATATTGAAAGGGAAGCTTGGAAGATGTTATAATGGTGAAAAATAGCCACACCTTCCGTATACGTTAAAAACATTCTTACCTTCATTTGTCAAAAAGTCATAAAGTACCTTGTTTGGAAAATCACAGAAAGATTCCATTAAAAACATTTATAAATAGTTAAACAAGTGTATAAATGACTTTAACCCATATTCTAGTAAATAGTCAAAATGTTTTGAAATACATTTTTAAGAAACACAGATGTGGATGATAAAGAAGTCCCAATAGATACTTACGTAAAAACAAACTCGGATAATAAAGAGATTGTGAAATTAACCCTTACCTTCTACTTTTCCTTAGTAGATGGTATGTTAACATCATGTATAATAGTTATAACATTGTTATTAAATTATAAAAGAACTATATGCTTAAATAAGATATAATATATGATCTAATAATATTCCTTCGTTAATAATATTTCAGTAGTATCATTGTAATGTTTGTTATGGATAGGATGTATTTGATTCATATCCAGAATGATATTATGTTTTGTTACATAAGTAATGTTTGTTATGGATATGATGTATTCTATTCATATCAAAAATGATATTATGTTCTTAAACATAATTTTTAACCATAAAATGAAAATTATTCTGGAATGGTTATGATGGGGAATGAATCTCATCATGTTCATGGAGACGGTAATCCGTACGTACATACGAGCGACAATATCATTCAATTAAAGGTGAAACCGTATATAATTGAGTGTTATATTATATTTAAAGAATCATTAACATGATATATTTGTTATTTACATCAATTATAAATCATTATTATATCCATCTAAATAATGAAGGGCTGAATTACAACTACACCACGATGTGGAGACGGTAAGCCGTACGAACGCACGTTTGGTGACATTTTCATTCATAGGATGGATTGAATAAGGAATATGGTTGTACCATATTTATAATAAAATCATAGTATGAATATGGTACTGGAGTTATTTTTTGGGTATGGGAATAACAAAAAAGGAGGAAGTGGAAGAAGAAAAGAACTTGAAAGAGGGGTGAAATAATTACCTCATCTTCAGGTGCCTCCTTTTGATTTGATCAGAATGGATCATTAGGTTGCCTTATGATCAATGGATTGCCTCTAGGATGATTTTAGGGTAGTTGGGAAGATATTTGGTAAGGTTTTGGCCGAGCCAAATGGCTTTGGAGGTGTGATTTTGAGATAAGGGGAAGGGCCCTTTTATAAGAGAGGTGAGAGTCACTTTAGGAAAATCTTGAAATATTATTTTATAATAAAATAATATTTGGTTTCTAATGACTCAAAAATGATTTATTTTGAGTATAAGGTGAGTAAGTGTAGATAAATGCTCAACCAATAGGTTTTAGATAGGGTTAGGTTACCATATTAACCTTATCTTTTAGATTTAACTCTTAATTAAATAGTTTGACATTTACCATGTCTACTTGTATTTTTATATTATATGGTTAATAAACATACTATAAAATAACAAGAAAATAAAAATTGGTTCATTATTGATATATATAACCTTATATAAGTCCTTTTTATGATCTTTATATTTTTAAGAATATTATATCAATTAATAATAAAGTATTAGTTTTAAAAACTCATTTTTGTCAATTTTGACACTATTTAGTATTTGATTTTTTTTAAGCCATAAAAACCTTATAACTTCTAATAATTTTTTTATTTAACCCTAACATATCATATTAACCTAAAAAATTAGTGGAATTCATTAAAAGTCTCAAATTACATTTATTTTAATATTTATAATATCAATTATTTTCATCTTTCATTAATAAGGTAATTACTGCATCATCATTGTGTCATAAATAAATTTAATGATTTAATGTCTAAAAATTATAAATAAAAAACCATAATGTAGGAAATAATTTTATATTTCTAATTAATATTTATAGTTAAATTTATTTTTGGTATAGTTCTATATTGAAAATATTTTAGTTAAACTTTCAATTTTACACTTTTAACTCTTTTTTAAATAAAATACTAATATATTTCCTAATATAGTCCAAGTATATAAAAGAAGACTATATTTTGTTAATAAGGTTTATTTTGGTAAAAATACACGTATCCAATATAATTAAGACATGTGTTTGGGTAATTATAATTTCATTTTAACTTCAATTACCCTATTTACTTTTAACCTTGATAAATAAAAGTCAAAAGTTACTATTCACCAAAAATTATTTTAATCTTATTGAACAACATTTTACTTACTGATTTCAAATGTGTCTCTTGTATTTTTGAAATTCACTTCACTGAAGCGATAAAATTATGTTTTATGTAAATTTGTAAATGCGCCTAGAAGGTGGGTAAAAGACTATAAAAAGTTCAATAAAATTTTATATATCTAAACATATTATAAAATGACTCCAATGAATTAAATTTAACTTATATAGGTATTATGTATCTATTTTGACATAAAATTAATTTTAAAAAATAATTATATAAATAAAACCCCGGTTTTAAACAATAATGTAGTGTTTTCACTATTCCTCAAATATTGTAAGTTCTCAGAAAAAATACCAAAAATTCACCCTAAGCTAATTTTGATATTCCAAATCCAAAAAAGAAGTCCATTTTGAAAAATAAAATTTACAAAATTTCAAAAAGTGGGTATTACAATTTATAAAAGCTAGTTTTATTAGTCATGGTTTGTTAGAACTCGAAGTTGTGTACAATGAAATCTATTGTATTATTCAAAGAGAATAATACCATGGAAGCATGGGTTGTTACATTATTACCCCTTTAAATAATTTATTCCTCGAAATTTCTAGAATATCACTGCATAAAAAGACTCAGGTGGTTCTTCTTCATAAGTTCCTTAGGTTCTTACGTCGCCTCTTCCATCTTATGGTTTCTGTATAGAACTTTTACCAGATGAGTCCTCTAGTTTCTCAACACTTGTTCTCTGGTATCAAGAATATTGATAGGCTATTCACAATAAGATAGATTAGGTTCCAGTTCAATTTCTTCATAGGTGATTACATGCATTGGGTATGGCATGTATTTTCTCAATAGTGATACGTGGAAGACATCATGAACTTTGGAGAGACTTGGTGGCACTTCAAAATGGTAAGCTATAACCCCAATTAATTCTAGAATTTCAAAAGGTCTGATGTACCTGGGACTTAATTTACCCTTCTTACTGAATCGTATAACTCCCTTCCATGGAGATACCTTCAAGGAAACATGATCTCCTACCTGAAATTCCAAATCATTCCTTTGGTTATCGACATAGCACTTTTTCCTACTTTTAGAATCTTTTATGCAGTTTTGGATAATCTTTACCTTTTCCACTGTTTACTCAATAAGTTCTGGGACTACGAGTTTTATTTCACCAACATCATCCCAAAACGTTGTTGTGTGACATCTCTTTCTATATAACGCTTCATATGGTGCCATCTGAATACTTGAATAGAAGCTATTGTTATAGAAAAATTCTACCGTAGGTAAATAATGATCCCAAATACCTTGAAAGTCAAGTGAAAAAGATCTCAACATATCATAGTCCATTCTAATTGTCCATCAGTTTGAGGGTGGTAGGTAGTGCTCAAACGAAGCTCATTATCTAGGGTTTTCTAAAGACTTATCCATAATCCTGATGTAAAACAAAGATCATGATCAGAAATAATTGATAGGGTACACCATGAATTCTTACAACTTAATTAATATATATATCTTTCTAAATGTTCAAGTGGGAAATCTTCTCTTATAACAAGAAAAGATACTGACTTTGTAAGACAATCAACAATGACCCATATTGCATAATTTCTTCTAGAAGTCTTTGGTAGCCTCCTGAAAATGTCTGTTGTAATATCATCCCATTTCCACTCTGGTATGGGAATAGGTTGCATGAATCCTCTAGGATGTTGTCTTCCAGCTTTCACATATTGAAAAACTATACATCTTGACACATAATCAGTAATCTCCCTCTTCATGTTGTCCCGCCATTTTTTTTCAAATCTTTATACATCTTAGTACTAATAGGGTGTATAGAGAAATTGGATCTATGAGCATCATCCAACAATTACCTTTTTAGATTAGGTATGTCAGGAACACATAGTCTCTTCCCAAATTTCAAAATTCCATCTTCATACACGAAGTGGATCAATCTCCCATCATTCACAGTTTTAATTTTCTTTTGAAACTCATCATCATCAGTCTAAGAACTTTTTATCCTTTATATTAAAGATGGTTTGGAAAACATTTGAAAAAGTATTGATGTTTCTTCTTCCATGGTTATTCCCATGTCCATCTTTACTAGATCCATGTATATAGGACTCTTTTCAACTCTCATCTTGTTGAAAACTCCATGATCCTTTCTACTTAAATCATCTTCCACCTTATTTTCCTTCCTCAGGTGGTAGTGTACGATGCAATCATAATCCTTGAGTAGTTCGAGCCATCTCTTTTGCCTCATGTTGAGTTATTTTTGTGAGAAAATATACTTCAAGCTCTTTTGATAAGTATAAATATCACATTTTTCACTATAGAGATAGTGTCTCTATATCTTTAATTCAATGATTACAGCTGCTAACTCAAGATCATGTGCAGGATAGTTTTGTTCCTGAATTTTTAGCTACCGTGATTCATAGGCAATAACCCTATCATTCTTCATAAGGACACAACCATTTCCTTTCTTTAAAGCATAACTATAAATAACAAACCCATCATTCCCAATGTTAGAGTCAATATAGAAGAATTGACTAATCTTCTCTTCATTTATTCAAAATATTCTTCACACACTTTTGTAAAAACAAATTTAACCACTTTATGTGTGAGCTTGGTTAATGGGTTAGCCAATTGGGAAACATTTTGGACGAAATACCGATAATAACCTGCTAAACCAATAAAACTATATACCTCAGTTATACTCATTGGTGCTGGCCATTCTTGGATTTCTCTTGTCTTAGAAGGATCAACAGAGATTCCATCCTAGGACACAATATGGCCAATAAAATAAATCTCCTAAATTCATGATTCAAACTTTCTAAACATCCCATATAATTCATTTATTCTAAGAGTTTTCAGAATAATGAGAAAGTTGTTTTCATGATCTTCATAGATTTTAGAGTAAACCAAGATATCATAAATAAATACTACTAAAAATTCATCAAGATATTCCTTGAAAACTCTTTTCATTAGATCCATGAAGAAAGACGGTGTATTAGTCAGTCCAAAAGGCATTACTGTAAACTCATAATTCCCATACCTGGTAGGAAATGCTGCCTTGGGAATGTATTCCTCCTTCATGCACAATTGATTATATCCAGATAAAATGTCAATATTTGAAAACTATTGAGCTCCACAAAGTTAATCAAATGAATAATCAATGTGAGGTAGGAGAGACTTGTTATTTATTATTATAGCATTGATATTTCTATATTAAAGGTACAAACTCATAGATATATAGTCATTCGGGATGAGCCCATAAGGGGCCCCTTTGAGGCACTAGGGTTTCCCCGTCACCGCCATATAGTTTTCGGTTTTCTGCGGCTCTTCTTCCCAGTTCTCGGCAATATCGCGGCGTGATTCTCCTGATGTGGCGACAACGAGGTTCGTTTTCAGATTTTTTCCACGCTTTAGGTTTCAGCCTTTCGGTTTCAGGGATTCGTAGGTACTCTGGAGACATCGTGGATTGTATCCATCAGTGGGCTTCTACGGTGTCGAAGACTCGCATCTTCGGTGGGCTCAGCTTCCTTTATGGTGTGGTGGAATCTAAGGTCAAGAGGCATTTTGCTGCGGGCAGAGGATGAAGCCGCATCACATCTATGTTCTTCGGGTGGTTCTGCGGGCTCCTCGAGCGATGGTGGCAAGGGATTTTGGTTTGCTTTGGTTTGTTTTATTTGTGGCGGTCATCTACCGATATGTATCTATGTTTTTGGTGATGGTTCTTTGTTTTCATGCTAGGATTTTGGTTCTATCCTCGCTGCGGATTCTTGTTTGGCTTGTTATGGAGGTTTTGTCCTCTGATTGCTCCGGCTTCCAGATCTAACAGCCATTCCAGGGTGGTCGATTGTGTTGGTTCAGTAGAGGTTTTGGGCTTGTGTGAGTGGCAGGGTTTTCCAGGAAGCTTTGGGAGATGCAAAGATGGAGGGGGATGATAGTGGCGACCGTAGTAATCATAGAAGTGGATGGATTTCTTGTTGGAGATGGTTGACGCCGGTGAGCTCGGTAGTGTTCAAATGTGTGTCTGGAGGCAGGGAGGTACTCATTTCCAGGGAAGGATGATGATGTCTAATTTTTGAATCTTGTTTTATGGATTTTGGATTGTGGTAGAAGGTTGTGGAAGTGGTTTTTGGAACTTTGTTTAATTTTATATAGTGTGTGTTGATGGTCCAAGCTAGCCGAACTGGACCATATGGATTAGGCCCCAAGGAGTATTTTGAGCTGGAGATTCATCTGGAAGAGCTTTTCAGATTTGTATATTTGAGAGGGTATGACATCAACCATCGGATCAGGCCTGTGATTTGACACAGGACACTGGCTTGTCGATCAGCCTCACAATGGTGGAGTGATCCATCATGATTATATGCTGGGGAGGGGTAGTTTCATGTGTCAGTTTGGTTTTATATTCTAATATATTCAGGTCATGTTATGTCTTTAAGTTCATGGAGTCTATTGGTTTTTCCCCTTCCCCTTAAAAGGGGGTCCTATTAAAATAAAAAATGGAAGGCCTTTGGGCCGTTTTATGGTACAACCTCATAGATCTATATTTCATCTTAACAAAATGAACAGGGGATCCCCATGGAGAAACACTAGGGAAAATAAATCATTTATTACTTAAATCCTCTAGTTGTTTCTTTAGCTCTAGGAATTTCACAGTGGCCATTCTATAAGGGTTCTTTGACATGGGCCTTGAACTAGGAATTAAATCAATGGAGAACTCAATTTCTCATTCTAGAGTATGTCCATGTAAATCCTCTAGAAACACATCAACATATTCTTGTACAATAGGTACATCCTCTATTTGAACATTCTTTTCCTCACCCATATTTTTTTCATTCTCTTCCTCTCCAATAATTGAATTTAGTATAGCTACTAGGGTTGGATCTAGATAAGAATCAGATTGTGACGTTTGGGCTTTGAGGATACATTATTATTTATCATCATCATCATAAATTGTAACCTCCTTCTTCTTATAATAAATTTTCACATCATTGTATAAAATCTAATCCATACCAAGGATTATATCAAATTCAATCATGGTTATTATGATGATATTAGCAGATAAAGCATTTTTGTATGCCCTAATGGGAACTAATTGACAAAACTTTGTTGCAATGATACTTCACTTAAGAGTTTTGACTGAAAACTACATTGTTAATTCAAATTGAAAATATCTGATTTTCTTATAAAACTGGGAAGATATGAAACAATGTGATTATCCATAATCAAATAAAGAATTGGCTAAATTTTTGGAAACTATTAAATTACCTTCCACCATGTCATTCAGAGCATCAACGACATCATTAGTGATTGCATAAGTTTGTGCTTGCTCTCTTGTCCTATTCTAAGGTATGTTTCCTTGGTTCTTATAAAATTCATTTTCATAATGCCCCATTTCTCAAAAATTTTATTATTCAACATTTACAACATCTTTCTTTCCCTTGAAATCACGAGCTTGGTGGTTTTTTTTCACACTTGCAACCAACTCCCATTCCCTTCGAGTAAGTACTGGGGTGTTTTTTCCCACATTTATTCCAGGATGAATATTCAAAATTTCCCTTCTTCCACTTATTTCCATTTCTAGAGTGTTTAGAAGATCTCTTCTTCTCTTTCTTTTCATTAAAGTCGCAAGACATAGGTAATTCCTTTTCTATCTTGATAGCACATGAGACAATATATCCATACAATGAAAAGGATTTTGAGAATACTTCTCGATGGAGAAATGGTTTTAACCCATAAAATAATTGATCAATCTTACTCATTGGAGTACGTATATAATTTAAAATATTCCTTGATAACCTTGTAAAGTTAGCCTCATACTTTGCGACATTCTCATCCTCCTTTTTCCCCAGACTCAAAAATTGTTTTTCTATATCCACTCGATGGCCACGAGGAAAGTATTTTTCTAAGAAAAGATATTTAAAATCCCTCTATTCCATAATTGATACTTCTTTATCCTCCTTTGTGTTTTTAATCAATGGCCACCATTGATCTGCATCTCCTGTGATGTGATAAACTTCCATGGAAATTTTTTCCCTTTAGATACTCCCTAAAGCATGAATTATTTTATCTAAGGAACTTATCCATTGCTCAAATACAAATGTATTTGTAGTCCCATTGAATTTTGGTGGTTTTTTCCTCATGAATCGGTCTAACATTGATCTTCCATGTTTTGGATCAGGATGCTCTATATGGGTAAGGTTATTATTCATAACCTGAGTGAGTTGTCCGAGTATGGTTATAAGCTGTTCAAACCCATTTGCATCACTAGCTCCACTATAATTATTTTTAGTAGGAGGGAAATCCCTACATGGAGTACGTGCATTGATATGGTTTTCATTCCTTCCACTAGGCACCATTTCTAAACAATAACATTCACTATATTAGTTTATGAATCACAATACATTATTCCAAACTAGTAAAATACCTTACATAAATTGAACAATTTATGAATCTAATCCATAATTATAAAAAATGTTTTATTTGAGGAAGTATTTACTCATAAATTTTTCATAATGGGTTTTAAAGAAAATTTGAATTATCCTAAGCTTATCTCTCGGGAGTGTCGTAACGAAGAGTGCAGCAAGATCCGTTGTCGTGTACCAGGATACCCAGGGTCAAGCCCAAAACTCATTGTCAGAGTTTTCACTCCTAGGTAAATCTGTGCTAGAGCTGTCTCTTCCTGATCATATCCAAACATGGAATTATTTCTTGGAAAATACACAAAATCTCTAAATTACCAAAATTCTAGGGAGTTGTTATATACTAATCCTCAAAGTCTATCTTTAGGTAATGTGCTCTAATCAATGTTTTTCTAAATCTAGTTTCCAAGGTTTTTACTAAACATCCTCTAATACCAATTATAATTCCCCAAACCTAGTTACCCAGAGTCGGTTCATTATTAAATAATAATGTCATGATCAAAGGGTATCAAATCCCAAATGACCGATTAGTTTAGTTGCCTTGGAAGTAATAGATACATACATAAGTTTTACATTACATTATGAAATAAAAAACAACAAAATTTTGTATCCTTCAGACACACTCATATCTCGTATACTATCCTTGAAAGTCAATAATAATATACTTCTTCGCATATTGGGAAAAATAAAACATAGAAAGGGGTGAGCTCAGATGGTCAGTAAGGATGACAATATAGCGTAAACCTTCATAAATAAGCATAAACATTTAAGGCAATGTATAAGACTAAAAAAAGCCTTTTAAATATAAAATTCAGCATTATATAGAAAATATAAGTCAAAAATTTACATTTACTTATTCTCATGGATATTCCATTAGTTAAATAATCCCATGCAATATCAATATCCAATTTCATAATGATGGAATGAATAATGTCAGACATCATAACCCCATAGTCAAGGTCTCGTGCCAAGACTACAAATAAGAATTTTTCAAGGCCTTTTTCCAAGACACAACCTTGCTTCATGAGGCCTACCAATGCATCGAGGAGCTATAGGGGGCTCCACCCATCACTTACTAAGTCCAATGCATTCTTCATATGAAAAGGATGAAACATAACATAAACAATCATATTGAAACTAGCATACGAAATGATAATACATTAACCAAAAACCATGAATGGTATAAAAATAACACATATACAATCAAACATATCACAAAACCTTCAATACAATATGGAATATTTTTATCATAATAAATCAACTTCAAACAAGTATAAAATCTATTAAACGATGTTAACATAGAAAAAATACAAACTATTTGAGAGAAATATCTATTTCTATTTTTAATTCATTTAAAAGTAATTTAATTATAAAATAAAACATTTATTTTTAAAATATTCTTACAAGTTTGTGAGGGAATCCATAAAGATGATATAATGGTATAAAATTTCTGCACCCACCGTATTAGTTAAAAACATTCTTACTTTAATTTTTCGAAAAGGTCATAAAGTATCTTGTTTGGAAAATGACAGAAAGATTATTTTTAAAAATTTATAAAAAATGAAACAAGGATATAAATCAATGTAACTCATATTCTAGGAAATATTAAAAATGTTTTGAAATACATTTTTAAGAAAAATGGACGTGGATGATAAAGAAGTTCCAGTAGATACTTACATACAAATAACCTCGAATAATAAAGAGATTGTGAAATTAACCCTTACCTTGTACCTTTCCTTAGTAGATGGTATGTTAACCTCCTGTATAATAGTTAAAACATTATTATTAAATTATAAAAGAAGTATATAAATAAATATGATATCATATATGATCTTCTAATATTTCTTTGTTAATAATATTTTGGTAGTATCATTGTTTCGGGTGTTAACTGATTCATTTTCCTTTATATTTTTTGTTACATAAGTAATTTTTGTTACAGATAGGATGTATTTGATTAATATTCAGAATTATATTATGTTCTTAAACATTATTTTTAACCATAAAATGAAAATTATTCTTTAATGGTTATGATGGGGAATGAATCTCCTCGCGTTCGTAGAGACGGTAATCTCTACGTACGCATGAGCGATAATATCAGTCAATTGAAAGTGAAATTTTATATAATTGTACATTATATCATATATAAATAATCATTGAAATTTATTATTTATTATTTACATCAATTAAACATCATTATTATACCCATCAAAATAATGATGTGTTGAATAACAACTACACCATGACATGGAGATGGTAAGTCGTACGTACACACATATGGTGAATTTTTCATTCATAGGATAGATAGAATAATGAATATGGTTATAAAATATTTATAAAAACATCAAAGTATTAATAAGGTACTGTATAAATAATTTTGGTATTATAATAACAAATAAAGAGGAAGTGGAAGAAGAAAATAACTTGAAAGTGGTGGTGAAATAATTACCTCTTCTTCAGGTGCTTCTTTCAGATTTGATGAAAAGGGATCCTTAGGCTGGATTTTGATCAAATTAAGTCCTCTAGGATGAATCGAGGGTAGTTGGGAGGATATTTGGTCAGGTTTTGGCCAAGCCAAATGGCTTTGGAATTGTGATTTTGAGAGAAGGGGAAGTACCCTTTTATAAGAGAGGCGAGGGTCACTTTATGAAAAGTTTGAAATATTGTTCTATAATAAAATCATTTTCGTTTTATAATGGCTCAAAAAGGATTTATTTCAATAATAAGGTGGGTATGTGTATAAAACCACTAAAAAATAGGTTTTATACAGGTTTATATCACCATATCAACCTTATCTTTTAGATTTAACTCTTAGTTAAATAGTTCGACATTTAACATGTCTCCTTGTATTTTTATATTATATGGTTAATAAAATTACTATAAATTTCCAAGATAACCCCAAGTGGTTTATGATTTATATATATAACCTTATCTATATCATTTCTTCTAACCTTATATTTTTATGAATATTATATCAATTAATAATATAATATTTTTTTTAAAAACTCATTTATGTCAATTTTGACAATATTTAGTATTTAATTTTTTTGAACGCCATAAATATTGTATCACTTCTAATTAAAAATTATTTAATCAACCCTAACATATCATATTAATCAATAAAATTCATTTAATACATTAAAATATTCAAATTACATTTATTTTAATATTTATAATATCAAGTATTATAATCATTCATTAATAAGGTAATTACTGCATCATAACTGTGTCATAAATAAATTTAATTATTTAATGTCTAAAAATTATATATAAAATACAATGATGTATGAAATATTTTTATCTTTCTAATTAATATTTATTGTCAAATTTATCTATTATATAACTCTATATTAAAATGGTTTAGTTATTAAACTTTGAATTTTTCACTTTTAACTCTTCTTTAAATAAAATACTCATAAATGTCCTAATCTAGTCAGAGTGGATCACATAAGATTCTATTTTATTAATAAAGTTTATTTTGGTATAAATACACTTATCCAATAGAATTATGACATGTTTTAGGGTAATTATAATATCATATTTACGTTTAATTACCCTATTTACTTTCAACCATGGTAAATAAAAGTCAAAAGTTATTAATCACCATATATTATTTTCATCTTATTGAACCAAATTTTACTTAATGATTTCAGCCATGTCTCTATAATTTTTTAAATTAAATTCAAAAAAGTGGTAAAATTATGTTTTATCCAAATTTTAAAATGCACCTAGAAGGTGTGTAAAAGACGGTAAAAAGTTCAATAAAATATTTTATATCTAAACTTATTATAAAATTACTCCAATGAATTACATTGAAAAATATATGTTTTATGTACCTATTTTGACCAAAATTAAATTTAAATAAAATAAATAATTATTTAAATAAAAATTCAGATTTAAACAATAATGTAGTGTTTTTCACAATTCATCAAAAATTGAATGTTTTCAGAAAATACCAAATATTCACCCTAAGCTAATTTTGATATTCCGAATCTAAAAATGAAGTCCATTTTGAAAAATAATATTTATAAATTTTCAAAAAATGGGCATTATTATTCATAATGACTAGTTTTATTGGTCGTGGTGTGTTAGAACTCGAAGTTCCGTACAACTCAAGCAATTGTATTATTCAAAGAGAAGCATACTATGGAAGTTTGGGGTATTACATTTTGGGGTTTCATGGTGGATAAAAATATGTGAAAAATATTAAGGTGTTTATGATTTTCCTCTCTAGGAAGACAATGTAATTTTGTAAGTAGGTGGATGAGACCTGATCTCAGATCAAGGTTGGATTCTTCTTCAGGGTATTGGATGTATGCAGGTTGGTACTCCACATTAGGGGTGGTCAGTTCTTTTAAAGTTTGATTATTTGCAGCCATGTTTTCTGGTGTTTTATTTGGTTCAATTTTTTTTATGATAACATTAGGTTCCAAAAGGGGTTCCTTAGTTTTACTTTATTGGACTTCTATATATTCCTTAATTTGTGTGTGAAGTGTCTTTTCAATTTTATGGTAAAATTCAAGCAGTTTTTCTTTTTCTGATCGGGTCATGCAAATAAGTTGTGAAGTTTGATTTTTTTCTATTTTATTATTAATTAATTTGGATAAAATAAATTAAAAATGGTGAAATGATAATATAATTTTATACTCCATAATTATAGATATAGATTGAGTAGAAGAAGAGAGAGAGAGAGAGAGATAGGAAGAATACACAAAAACAACCAAAAATAGAAACAAAAAAACAAATTAAAAATAGTCAAATGGGAGTGGGGTATTGAAATGAGTACTAATTAAGAAGTAAAATAAATAAATAAAAAGAAATAATGAAGAAAAATGATCTTGGATCCCTGATAACGGTTCTAAAATTTGACCGCGTTGTCGAGAACGACAAATTCATGGTTAAGTTTTTACTAGAATTTCTGCAGTATAACAGCAACCCTAGGTCGTCTCTAGATGACGCTTAGATCATTAATTTTAATAGAGAGTTATTTTAAAAGAGAGTTTTAATTATGAAAATAAATGGTGAATTGGATTATGATAACATGGGTTTTATGATTAAATATGAAAAAATAAAAGATGAAATTGATGAAACAAAGTAGGAATGACCAAGATTAATTTAGTGTGATCAAACCAGGGAAATCTCAGGATGCTCATCCTTCATCTCTTCAAGAGATAGGGTTATGATATTTTTATCTCTAGTTTGTAACACCAAGAAATATAATGTTAATTAGTCTAGACTAGGATACCTTCTAGGGTTCAGTCGGAAACACACACTGATTCAATAGATATTATCAATGATTGGGTGATTCGTGTTCGACTTAATAACCGAAACTCACCAAGGGAACACATGAAGAACTTGATGTGCAGTCCAGGTTTGTATATTATTTCTTTGTGATAACATGACTTAAATGTTCATGACCTTTATAGTGATTATTTGAGTTAAATTGACCAATATGAACCACACAAACACCGCAATTGAATGAGGGAAGAAAAAAGGATGAGCGTTGTGTGAAACATAACATGAAAGGGTACCCCCAACATGATCATTTGAGTTTGACTATAACATACTAGTATATAAATAAATTAAATAATAATATATGATGATGATAAATAACATACAAACAATAATTAAAAATATAATTCAAAATAATACAAGTATGAAACTCAGGATTACATCACGTTCCTCCCCGAGTGATCACAAGGGGTTTAGAAACCCATGGGAGGGGAGTAAGAAAAATATGTTGAAGTGGAACATCCCATAGCCTCCAGAAATTATAGTAATGATGGGGAGACACCTGTGGGAATCCAAAATGGCAGAACCGTTCCTCCTTTTCGAACTCCTAAATGAGGTGCCCAAGGTGTTCTTTTATAGGAAAATTGGAAGGTGGTTTTGAGCACACAGATTGTGTAAAATCACATGGATCATAGTTTTTGGCCACTAGATAGTCGAATATCCCTTTTTAAAAAACTATAAATTCTATATAAACTCATCACAACTATCTCCAAATAACATTTTGAATCATTTTTACAAGTGGATCCAGAGATATTTATAAAATACATAACACCTATTATGACTTGTTCAGATTTGTTTCCCTGGACATATCAGTTCGAATGGGAATTTTAAAGGTTGAATGGCGCTTGGGTTATTTCATATGAAATGTATCCCATTATATTTTGGACCATACCAAGAAATGTTATCTCAATTGGACGCATGTTTTAGTAACGTCATGTGTTTTAGTCCACTGGTGTGCTAGAATCATGTGTAGATTGGCCCTATTTTCATGGACATCATCATGGGTCCTCTAAATCACCTCCACCTACAATATAATTATCAAAAAAATTAACATTTACCTTTTAAAAAGTGTTATCACAAAATAATTGAATCAAACATGGAGTGAAATTTGTTATTATAATTGTCATTTTCAATACAAAAGAAATTTAATACATTGGTATAAGCGTGAAATAAAATAGTGAATCGTGGTACGATCCAAAGTCTCATTCTTGATCGCACCCTACCATATCCCTAGCATCTGGAATAGGTATTTCTCACCCCAAAAGTAACATCACTAAATTTAGGATTATTATTCACGTGTTGTGGTTTAAGATATGATAATATTTACTTTCATATAACAGGTTCACTTTAATATAGGTGCGTGATAATGAATGACCCTAAAAGGGTGGATCAATAACTTTGGACTCAATATTAGATGGAGGGTGAAATTGGATGGTGGAGTTTTTTGGGTTTTGAATAATATATAGGGGAGGGGTTGGACCACATTAATATGATCCTTCACATTTTTCACTTTTCGGTCAGTGTCAGGGGGTAGGTAAACCTAGATGTTGATGATATAGATGGGATAGACAGGATGAAGGTCCAAAAGACTAGGGGAATTTATATGGATTTATTTAAATATTAATATCGAATTATAGTTCAACTAATTACATATTAAATATTATGTATGCATAGATATATAGTATGATATGATAAAAGTGAAAAAAATGAATATCATATGCCTTGTTCATGATTTATAATAAAAAATGGTTATATCATTCAATTTCTAAATTAATAGTAAGTTATTAATAATTAGATCATTCTTCAAAGTAATCTATAATTAATACATGTAGAATTAATTTATAATATATTTAAGTGAATTTTTTAAGGGTTACAATTTTTTTTAACTACTTGAAATTCACTAATGCATTATGTAATTCAAGATAAAATGCATGTAACTCAAGGAGAATCTGTGGGGGCTTATATAAACTGGACCAACCCATATTAATGGGTTGTTCAAGAAATTTTTGGTTATAATTTATCAATATTTATTCCTCCTACCTTGTTTTCTATGCGAGGTAATAACATATCTTTGAGACAAAGGAGGTTCCTACCCATATGATGGGTGATACAACTTCAATATGTGGATAAATCATAGAGGATGGAGTCCTTTGGCTACCTCTAAGGGATCTTTATCAAGAATATTTTTCAAGATAATGAAAAGGGAATATTTTTTGTAAGGTATAAAAGTTTTTCTTCATTATGAATTTATCCATGTTTCAATTTCAATGCATGGTATATCTTGGGTTTATGGTTTTTTAATTCATTACTAATAATTAATTTATGTGCTAAAAATCCCATTAAATCATTAAATGTTTACTTATAATAGTATCAACCACTTTACTATTGGAATGGAACCATCAAAATCTTTTTATGGGAGACCATATAAATCAATAATGTTCTAGAAATTGGTTAAATAGAAAATTATATTAGGCCCTAACTTGGATCAAAGTACAATTGAGTAAATCTAGTTGATTAGGGAGTATATTAATATTACCTATAGTTGATAAATACCATATTCTAATAATAGGATGATACCATTATTTTTCTATGTGGGTAACCATGTTTTATTAATGGTTCCTCCACATAAATTGAAATAGAGGTTCAAAAAGTGGAGTAAGTTATCTTTAAGGGTTGTGGGGTCATTCTAGATTCTAGAGAGAGTGTGTCAAAGAGGTGACCTATCAGTTATCTTTATGCCATCACATTTCCCACATGAAATATATTTTCCATGTCTCCAAGCTATGGATATATTATCATGAACAATCAAATATCATGGATTAGGGTGACATGTTCCTAGTGGTGGATGAAAACATTAGGTATAATCCTATAGTGATATTGGATTTTTGGGAGTAGGCGTTGTGTTTTTGTGAAATCTCTCTAGATTGGGTGTTACAGAGGCATGTGGTTCTAAAGAAAAGCAATTAATAATGATAGGAGTATACATGAGATCAATATACTCAAAAATTTACTTGAGGTTTGTATGTAAATAGTCTCCAGTATATGGTTGTTTTTTCTAAGGGTGAATAGTTTTATGTTGTCGATGATTTCACATAAAATATTTATCTTTAATGAGTACACTTCCACTAAGGTATGGGTTGATTTGAAAGGATTTTTTTTCAATAAATAATCATATTAGGTTAAAATGGTAATATTTCTCATCATTGAGATTTCATTAAGTTAAACAGGTCTTTTAATTGAATCCAAAGCATGAAATTTCTATTTTTCTAGTATTTGAGAATTTTCATAGATCTGGATAATATTTTTGGAATTAAATTTGAGTTATAAAAATACAAATTTTAATAATAATATTCTTTAAATGTTCAATTCTTTAAAAAGTGTCTATATAAACACTATTATAGAGTTTTTACAAACACAAATTCTATATTCCTTATTATCTAGAGAGATGTATGATTTATGGATGGTCTTCTTTATAGAATCTAGGAATCACCAAGTGAGATGTACGATACATTGGATATTTGAAAAAAATATTTAAATATTTTAAGCCTTTTAATCACTCTTAATTATTTACCTCTTAAACATTAAAAAATTGTATAAAACCTTTGTATTTTATTTTCTATATCCAGATGAATCTAATGGGTTTGTATTGTTCAAAATTGAATGATAAAATTATTACTAAACCTGGAGAGAAGTATGACACCTCAAAAATTATCTCTATGTTTTAATGCTAAAACCTTGAATTTACAAAGTAAGGTTCACACATGTTAAAACTAACATCATTATGGTTCTAATATATATAAAGATTTTAGAAATAAGATTTCTATTTCCTATGATAATTGTGAGATGAATTTTCACACATATTTTGAGAATTTCTAGATTTAAAATAATCTACTATGAATTATGATGAAAAAATTATACCTTTGTGAAGATATTTATGAAATGAACCCAATGAGATTAATTTTGTAAAGATTATATGAATACAGTGAGAGTTGTGTTAAAGATAAGTTTACTATTTTTTACTCTTATCTCTATATTTTTAACCCCTTATAGATTGATTCATGAGAAAAAATTGTCCTTATGTGATACTCTCAATGAGATGAAGCTACCTTGTAAATTAGGAATCACTTATCTATTTAAAAATAATCTATGGTGGTAGTGGATGGAAGTGAAGGTGGATTCCATGATGACAACACCATTATTTTCTAGTATTTTGTAAGATGACTATGAATACACCACATAACCCTATATTAGGGTCCATTTATATCCCTACATGGTGATAAGTTGGATGAACACAACCATATGGTCAAAATAATTGAAAATAATAGGTTCTTCTATGTCTGGTATACGGAGGGATGGCATGGACCAACTATGAACTTACTATTGATTTGATTAGATGGTATCATATCTTACATTCACATGTCAGCTATATGGTAACATGTTCCTTTAGTGACCAATGTCAACTGATCGATTTGATTAGAAAAAATATTGTATGGGAATATCATCAATGCATGGAATTAATTAATTAGAGCCATGATAAAGGATCCAATTCACTTGATAAAATGATTAGATTTTTTTTCAATGTATATGATGTGTCTTGTTGGTTATCAGATCTAGGTGATGGCATGTAGAAGGTTCCACATGGACCCTCATTATTTTCTAGAAATCACTTTGGTGTTTAGGGTTATTTTGATATGATGATTTAAGAACTAAAACATCTATTAGACTCCTATCAATGAGATCGACCAATTGAAATAAAAGTTTGATACATTTAAAAATATTTTGAAGCTAAATTATGATAAATATTATTTAACAAGGATTTAAATATTTATATAAATTCACCTCGGTACTAAATTTCAAGTGTAAAATCTTTCAGAAACCTTGAGAGTCAAAAAAACATTAGTGGAATTTAATAATGACTTATCAAGACTCTGATGGGTTTTTGGAATTTTAATAAAGTAATTGCATTTAAATTATTTCAGTAAAATTTATGTGGTGAATTGGAAGAATAACTTCTCAATCAAGAATAATTAAATTCATCTAGACTATAAAGATTATTGATGAATTCACATTGTGTAAATTATATGGGTTAAATATTGAAAAATAATATGATACAAATTTTGAAATGAATTATTAGGAAAGATTAGATGAATTAGGTATTAAGAGGAATATGAAAATCATGGTTATGATTTTGTAATTTTAGAAACACTTTTTGAGATTACCAACTTGTTGACCCTCACTTGGAGTGTAATTTAACACTATGTTTGCAGATGTCAATGATGTTAGGATTTGTTATCTAGACCCAGTAACAACTTATTGTATTATTGTAGATAAAAATAATAAAATATTATTTCATACCCTCCTCCACCAACTAATCTAGGATGGTTCTATGTATAATAAAAATTCTAAACTTAAATAAGAATATTACATCATGTTTAGTGATGTGCTTACTCCGATGCATACCTTATTACCCTATTATGGTTAAAGGGTCATAGTAAAAGATGATGCATAAGATTACTAAGGTGTTTACCAATAACTTGGGGTTAGAAACATATTAGATTTCAACTATATCATCTCCCTAAAATTTGGGTATGAGATAGATTAATTATCAACTATGAATTTAGTATGATATGGGTATAAAGATAGTTTTATAGTATCTCAAGAGAGTAAATCAGGGGTAGATCATCAGGAGAGTCTTTTGAGGGAATATGAAATGAAAACAAGGATTAATAGTTTGAACCTATTAGTGATTAGTTTCATGATAGTTACCACTCTCTAGATAGATTAGTTCTTTAAAGTATCATAATGTGTCTTAGATATTGGGTATTAATATTACACCTCTTTAAAAGATGAGGTTCTGATAGTAGTACAGAGGGAAGGGTAATCCAGTTATTGGTGAGAACCAACAAAGAATAGTTCATAGAGATATTTATTAATTCCTAAATTTATTAATGTGAAAATAATTTTACATCTACATTGAAAATGTCGACTCTGATAACTAACTAAAGTAAATTTTATAATCATAGTAATTTTTTTGATATAAGTACTACACTATTGATATTTAGTAAACTTATCACTTTATAATATCTTCTGTACACTTTTGTTCAATTATATTGTCACAAAATAGTATGTTTTTTGGGAATATCATACTAATTATTATTTCTCATCACTTCATGTGCGCCTACATACTTCCTTTTTTATATATAGGTTGGAAGAAGAAAATTGGGTGACGTTGGGTGAAATAATAGATTGTTTATCATAGGTTTGTTGTTATTTTGGTGATGGTTATGGTATTATTATCTATTTTTAGTATGTATTTATTGGGTTGTTACTTCATGTTGGGGTGATTTACTTATTGGGTTTTCATTGTATATATGACTAATATTTTAAAACTCATATGATTTATGTCTTATATTATGTAATATAAAATTTTATCAAATTTAAGTAGGATAATAGTTGTTCATAGAGGTAACACCTCACATATATGTGTGTATACGCCAACACTATTCATTGACCCATGACTTAGAAGAGGCGAGTTTCAAGCGTTCACTATCTTTTATGTGAATACATGACATATATTTATTTTTACTTGTAATATAAATATAATTTACCAATTTCATAGTATTTTTAATAATTACATTGATAATATTTATTTATAATACATGAAAAAATACATTTTTTAGGAAAAACACATTACATACAAAATTATAAATTCCAATATAATTTTAATTTTAGTGGATGAAAATCACATCAAATTTATCACCAACAATTTCATCACTATGAACACACAGAAAATGTTCTGTTTTTTCTTTAAAAATAATATGATACATGTTACATTACATTGAAATCCAAAACTCAAAAATTATTTATTTTTAATATCAATTACTTTAATAATTACTACACCCATATTAATGTTATACAAATCCCTATACATTTTTAATACAAATAATACTATTATTTTCATTAAAATTTTATTGTATAGTATAATCATCACTAAATTGTCCACTATTGAAGATAATAGTTGTGTGAGTGTGTGTTTGATAGAATAAAATAAGTTGTGGTTATAAAAAATTTATAATTTCTATTTTCAATATTTATTCTAGAATAAATAATGTTCACTTCATGTAAATGATATTTTTAAATAGTGATAAATTATTGATCACAAATAATTTGACTCATCATAAAAAGGGAAAAGGATGAGGATAAATATGAGAGAGGTGAAATAACATTTTTCACAATGTTATCATAAACAATATAGGATAAAATCAACAATATTTTCTAATAAAAAACACTAATAAGAAGAATATAAGTTATAATAAAATATAATATGAAGAACATAAAATCAACCAAAATATAATCAACATATAAATAGTCATCAAAATATAATAATTAATTCATCAAATTATTATCTATCAAATGTTTTTTTGGTAATACTCATGTAACTATCAAGAAAGTAATATCATCACTTCAGGGAAGTGGTAAGGGGATAAGTTTACAGAGAACATATTTTCATATCTTTTCATTGAAATTAAATTATTTTATCCCAATTTATTTCATAATTTTGGGGGATTTTTACATATGTAATTATTTAGAGTATATTAGACTTTATTGAAAAGAAAGCCTAAACTATGGATTTTATTTCTAAAATAGATATTTTTGTTTAAATGAAAAATCTAGAGATTCTTAAAAGGTGTTTTGAATGTTTGGTAATGTAAAGGAAGTTCATCCAAGCTGTAACTATGATTAATTTGGTTATCAAACCAGTTTTGGGAGATTAATTAAAAATGAAACTCATTGTTCATGATAAAAATTCACAAATACAAAGCTAATGTAAGATTAATTTATGAGGCCTATAGAAAAATAAGATTACATCCTTTGAGAAATATATTATGCATGAATAAGTCATTAAAATATGAGATTTTAATGAGAAAATTAGTTGAAACTGTGGATATGTAAGGAATTTTTCTAAGCCATAAAATAAATTATTTTGATGTCACTTGATAGGGAATTTTCTTTCTCTTATGAAATGAAATGAGTTGAGTTCTCTTTGTTATATAATATTCATTAAATAACCTCCATGGTATATTTAATATTTATCTAAAAAATTATTAAGATATGTAAGAAATAATCTATGATGCGTAATAAGAAATTTTGGGACACAAAAGATTAACTATAATAAAAGAGTTATGTGTAATATTTTTTTACATGTATTCATTAATCCTTGATTATAATGTAATATTAACCTACCAATAATCTTAATAAATTCAATAAATACAATAAAAACTAATGTTCTCTTAATCAAATCACATATGCACAAGCTCAATACATTAAGAAACTTGTGAAAATTACTTCTTAAATCTTGTTAATATTAATTAATATTATAATGATATTGTGATATTCATAAAGATTCTAACATATATACTTGTAGTGAATTGATCATGTTTTCTAGTTTACAAATTAGTTGTTAATTTTTATAGAATTTATGCAGTATATCTAAAACACTAGTTCATCGTTTGATGGAGACATTGAACAAATTTTTTTTAAAGGAGTTTAATTTTAAGAAATATAAATGAGTATTTAATTTATTTTTAGGGAGATGGGTTGGGTATCAATTATATATAATTCATGAAATATCACTAATGTTTTTAAATATTTGTATTTAAACAATTTATGAGAATATTATAACCCCACATAATTACCTTGATACTTATCCATTATGGATTAAAAATGGTTTTATCTATTAATCATAGTTTTCAAACAACATAAAATTTATTTTTAAGAAAGTTTTACTAGGATACATGACGCAAGCCTATCGCAGGGTGTGGAAAAAGAAAATTATTTATCTAGTGAATTACAGTGGATGACCAAGGTTTTCTCACTTCAGGAGCATCATAGTCAGCTCAATCTATAATTTCTAATTCACATAATCTATTTTTTTATTATTTATTGAAAAAAATATTTTTTAGTTTTTCAAAACGTGCAATTAAAATAATGCAATGAGAATAAAAATATAAATTTAGATGCAAATGGAATGAAATTAGGGAAAAACTTTCTTGGTCCTAGGGTTGGCTATATGGGTTCTATCAATATTTAATTGTTGTTTAAATTAAATTAGATAATTTATTTGATTACCCACTTTGAATAATTACTCTAGTTTGATTTATTGAGTGTGTGATTTTATCAGGGCTTCGACAGACCAAACCACACCTCCTCTAGTAGTTAAATAGTACAACACCTTAACTGAGAATGAAATTCTTAAGAGACCTAGATCCACCATATGTCGTTTTGTCCATTCCAGAAACCCCAACACTACTGTATTAAGGGTTTTCGTGAAGTAAGGGAGGAAAAAATAATGAATCAAATAAAAGGAATGAAATTGGAAATAATTCCATGATGGATGACCACAAATCTCATGTAATACTCTCATATCCACCGCAAACAGATTTAAAAAAACTTGAATTTTAGCACAATAACATAGAACGTCGTGAAACCACCCCAAGGTCCAAGCCATGAGTTTTTCCTTTTTCATTTCAAATTGAAAATATATAATCGTAGGGATGTGGAAGAGAGATAATTAGATTAGGTATGTAATAAGAAAAAAGGATTTAATAATGAAGGGAAATACTTTAATTAAAATATTAATTCGTGTTACAATGAAAAAAACTAAAATAAAAAGAAAAGAGAAATCCTAAAGAGGTAGTATAAACCTTATCCATATCATCCCTCACCAATTAATATCTCTTTAATATACCCCTAACCTATATTTTATAGTAAAATAAGATACTTTGGAGGGTTAAAAGGTCTATTAATGGGTTTTGAGACATAATGGGTCATTAATGGTTGAAATTTTGGTTCAAGAATTTTCCTTCAAAGGTTAGCCCCTATTAGACCCTTTTTTGACCGAATCATAAAATATATTCTTCTATAAACTTGTTACAAAAATTGTTTTCTCATTTTTCCTCTTATTTATGCTCCATCCTCCACTTTTGGAATAATTTATAGCCCAATTACGCTAAACATTTATTCTAGATGAATGATTCTTAAAGCTTCCTTCAATATTGAGCATTCAATGGCTGCATTAATGAGTGAATAAATACTAAAAAATTAATTTTGAAATGATTCATCATGTAATATTTTAAATTAAACTTTATTCACTAATATTTGATGTGTGTATTGTGATTTATGACTCATTTGTGGAGGTATGGTCCACTCTGTCCACTAGAAAGGTTTTCAAGTTAATTGATTTTTTCAGGCCTCTATTTTTTTGAATTATCTCTTGTTGTAGAAGAAATATTTGATTCCCCTATATCATGTAATCATAAAAAATAATCACTCCAATTATATCAATATTTTAAAATTTATTATCAAAATGCCAAAGTTCATAAAATTTGTTAAAATTATAGAAGTAAGCAATTTTCACATTTTATCCCAAAACCGACCATAAATCAAAAACCGATGCAAATAAAATCAAATTGGTAAATTGGTATGGTTTTAATAATTTATATACATATAAAAAATTATGAAAATATTATCTTTATCATTACCTCCTATGGTTCAATTTGAAATTCAAAGTGATTCATCAGCTACCACTGATGACCGAGTGATTTGTGTCCAACATCATAACATGAACTTCTCAAGGAAACACATAGAAAAATAAATTAGTTATATATATATATATGTATTATATTTATCATGATACCACAAATTATACTTTATATTTTAGGTTTTTTATTTTTTTTGAATTAATCAACTGATATTATCAACACAAATAACATGCTTAAAAAGGATGAAGAAAGGATTACATGAACAAAAATCCATGAATATGTTTATTTGAAAGAGTTTATATAACAATGAAACACAAATAGTATATAATCTAATAAATGATGAATAAAAACCACATACAACACTTGAATTTAAATTATCATTTAATGAAATTCAAATAAATCTTAATATTTAAAACAAGTTTCTCCTCGGGTGATCATAATGATCTTAAAAATATATGGAATGGTATGAGTCTATATCATGGCTAAATTAAAGCCCCAAGATCCTTAATTTTTCCCATGGTTTATCACCCATTGAAATTTAGAGATATGATGATTTATATTATCATTTTACACAAGAATATGAATAAATATTCAATGCTCTATGGGTATAGGTGAGCTTCCCAAGGATGAATTTTCCACCAAGATGAATAGTATAAAATAATAAATTATCCTAAAAATATTTATAGGAAAATTACATAAAGATTCAAGCATTAAATTCTTATATCTAATGGAGGTTTAGTCAGACTAATTTGAGTTTTTATCCAATAATATAGTCAAAATAAAAAAATAGTGGTCTAGTATACCTTTCCTGGATTTTCATCTCATTGAGGGACCCCTTTATGCCTCTTGTGGTTGGCAATAGCACTAAGTATAGTTAATTAAATTTTAACCTAATGAAATATATATCCTATAAATGAAGTCCAATTTGTATCTTTGTATATAATGTTATGATAATCATATGAACATTCTACCCAAATATGACACAATTTAATTTCAATTTTTGAATATGTTTCCCCAAATTAATTCAAATTATATATTAAGTGAGAATTATTTAATAATAGGATCATAAAACCTATAAATAATATAAATTTCAGCAATTAGGGAGGAATATATGATATATTTTTTTTATCACACCCCATACATAAAAAATTTCACTCATAGTTGAATTCATATATCTAAATAAAATCTCATTCCTAAATCAAAGGTGATAAAATATTCAAGATTATTTTAAAATTAAATCCATAATGGATCCTTTAAAAAATCAATTTTATATTCATTCTTCTTTTTTAAGATTTAAATTTATTCAAAATCATTCAGTTACCCATGAAACATGTCACAACCTACCTCACAAGGAATTTTATATCACCCATATCTCAAATGTGAAATTTATGAAAAGTTATACTTAGATCAAAATAAACAAATTCATAGTATATGATTTGTTAAATCCTAACTCTACACACAATAGGCAAAGAGTTTTTTTCCGATCATAATGATTTTCATGTAATTACATTGATTATTTGGGTTTTTCTGTTTGATGTGAAAAAAATTAAAGTCTCAAAAAGTATGGTTTTCTCCTAGAATATACTTCACAATTAATTATTAAAACATAATAAATATTTCTTACTCAAATTACCTAAAAAATAATCACCCAACTCAATTTTTGTTTTGAAAATATTTTTCCACAGTTCATATAAAATAACTTACAACGAAATATTTCTCATATAATTGTTTTTTAAATTTTATAATATAGTTTTTTATATAAGGGGATCTAAATAAAATATTTTTAACGAATAAATAATTGTGCCCTCTAGTTTTTAGGATTATGAGTCATATTGATGATTAAAATGAATAATTGAACCCCATTCTTTATATTTTTCTGGTATTTTTTTCATGAGGAGTTAAATGAATTACAAAAATATATACATAACCTATATACCTTCTCCCAAAGGTTAAACAACTCCAAAATTTCCATATAATTTAGATCATCTTTAGGATAACACATGAATTACCCTGATTCCCCCACACTCATAATGAACAATAATCATGACATGTATAAAAAATTAAATATAGGTGGGGAAATGGGATTGTAATTTGATAACATATATGGGATTTAATTTCTAATGTAGTATTAACATTGGATAATGCAATGGAAGGGCTCAAAAGTGGATAAAAACAGGGGATCGATATCAAATAAAAACATCAATCACATTAGAACATTTTCTCATTATAAAATGTTTTGATAAATGATGAATCCAAGTTTTAGATGAAAAATAAAATTTTAGTTCACTCAAGAATAGAGAGTAATAGGAATAATATAACAAACATGTTTTATATAATATCTTTTGTTGGTGATAATTAATATTTGTCTCTTCTAATGATCCATGGGTTATGAAAATATATTAAACTTATATGAATGTTTTGAAATTACAAACTCAAGAAAAAAAATATTAACATTCACATGAAACCATTTTCCACAAAAATTTAATTAATTTCTCTCACCATAAAATCATGTATCTAAAATGATATTGGATATTAAATTTATTCTTAATTTTAATATAAAATTTCAAAATAAATAAAAATAAAGAAAAATGATAACCCAATAATAATTTTTGTTTATTTATTATGTTTTTTCATTTTTGGTTTATTTTTGTGTTATATTTGTTTTTTTATTTTTTTAACAAGAATTCTTACTACCATATGTGTACCTTACCCATGCCTAAAAATTAAAAAATCCTAATTTTAATAAATTTTTAAAAATTAAAAATTAAATAACGGTAGGGAGAAGTGTCGACCTACTAAGTGGTGTTATAGGTGTAATCCATTGGTTAGAGTTCCTCAATGTGAATCTTTAAAAATCCTAATATAAAGGATTAAGTCATTTCCCATTGATGGTAAACATTCATACACTCTATATAGGAAAAACATGTATGGAACCAAAAGTATAATCATTAGTAATGGTATTAAAACCGAGCCATTGGGAAAAAAGCTTACATATGTAATCTTCTGCCAATAATTGTATATGAGGATCTTATCACCAATATGGAAATTCTACTGACGAAACATATTTACATGGATATACTTTTTCTTCTATTTAAATATCTATTATTTATTATATGAATCATATTTAATTTAATATAAATTGTGAATATTAAATTTTCTATAGCCACTTGTATATGAGTGATTCATATTTCATTTTTTAAATCACCAATATTCATGGTTATCTATCACCACAGGGAGGTAAAAATCCATTCCAAATATAATTTTATATAGTGAAATTATGACTGGGGTTTTAAATTATATTTGGTATACTCAAAGTTCATCATAAAATCATAAAATCTAATATTTCTTATTGGGTTGTACTATTTCTTCCAAGATTTATTAGCTTCCAGATTAAATATTTCATCCTTTTAATTAGTTTAGGGGTGATATAAATTGTATAATTTAAATGAAACCCCATACTTTGTGATAAATGGATTAATTTTGTGATTAAAAAAATGAGAAACTTGATCACTAATTTTATATCTTAGTGAAATAAACCTATTAAAAATATGAGATCTCACAAATTCAACAAAAAATAGAGAGTCATAAGTCCTCATTAATTTTTATTCCTCCCATTAAGATACATATTCAATAGTTATTAGGATATACATAGAACCTAAAAAAATTCATAAGGGCCTTATAAATTCATTTCTGCTTGAATAAAATATATCCCAAAACAACATGGGGTTTTTGGAGAATTTCATTCCTCATAGATATATTCTATTTAATGTGACATAATGTACAATAAATACAAAAATCAATGGGCATATCTATACAATGTTAGTCAATAAATTCGATAGTTGTGGATCTTTAGAGATGTATTTAGAGAGATAAAGTGTAATCCATAAGATACACTGTCTAAATATCTCAAAATATATGTGAAATCATAGTTAGGAACACACCCATGAGCAACCTCATTACTAAAAATCCACCACATGTATTAGTATTCCTAAATATACCAATGTGACTCGTGCTTAGACCTATGGGATTAAGAATTTATAAAATAAATAGGGATCCTAGATGATGCGAAAAAAATAAAAATATCCATATATCAATGGTTAAGGTTTACTACTACTCACAAAGGTGCTCATCATGGAAGAACCATCCAATGGGGATCGATAAATAAAAATATTCATTTAATTTCATATTACTATGATTTCCATTTTCTTAGGCATAATTTCTACTTGGATAACCCATTTACTATCAGATATGGGATAGAATATCCCAAGAGTAAGTAATTTTCTAACCTCTATTCTAAAAACATTGTGGAGGGTGGGATTTAACCTGTGTTTAAATTGCTTTATAGCATTATCCTCATGATTTAAAATTATGTGATTCAAATAAATATATGGGCTAATCCCATGAATTTAACCCAATAGATATCCCATCCATTTTTTAACACCCTCTCAAAATATTTTGAAGTTTCTATTCATTCTCTAGAGAGTAGATACTGGAAATGATAATGTAAATTTTGTCAATACCCTCAAGATATACAAATTTTGAATTATAAATAAGTGTTTTTAATTCAAATACTATTAGTTTATAGATTTATGGAATGGATATAAGGGTAGTAAAATAAATGACACTATCTATCTACTCATGTTTATTATCTATTAATAGATAATCATTGGAAATTATATTTTTGAAATTATTGATGCTCATGTGTACCTTGGAATGAATGTATTAAACGACTAAAATAAAAAAAATACCACTTTTAAAAATTCACAGAACACATAAAACATGAATTAATACCCAAAGAGTCAAAAAGTGGAGAAGAAGATGAGGAATTAATATGTGGGTTCGGGAAATAATGTTATGTGTGTGTCATTTGGGAGAAATTTTAACAAATTGACATTAATAAAGGATTCCACCTCAACAAAGTGTTTCATTGCATCAATAATGTTGAAACATACCTTTTATCCCCCTGAATATATGGGAAATGCTACATTATGAACATTGATTATCATCTTGAATATTTTAAGAAATGGGATTTTGGGTATGTGAGAAGAATTTCCTTGGTCTCAAGTATCTTCGATTTCAATAATGTAGAAGTTTTTATGGAATATGAAAATTTTTAATTATATGAGGACATCCTTGATCCCTCAAGTTTGGTGTGTTGTGATTCAGTTCACAATTTTCACTATTATGCTCATTTGTGAAAACTCTCTAACATATAAATAAGTATACATGGAGTGACACATCACATTAATTGAAGAACAAAAATCAATCATTTCATCATAAAATAAATTATCCATTATGGTGAAAGGTTCCATAAATGTTCCCATATCATTGTATTTGGTTGGAATTATAGGGTTTATAAAGTCCAAAACACTCATGTTAAGGTTGAATCTATCATTACCATTTACTCACTACCTATATGTACAAAGGTCATTAAATAATTTTTCATAGAAAATAATTTTTTTAATATCATCCTTGAGAGGAATGTTAACTTGTACATTTTTAAAAGCATCCATGATCTCTTAATCAAGTTCATTATTATTTTTTGGATTGAAAAAGTTTTTGGGAAAATAAAGAGTAATGGATAGTTGAGGTGAATCCTAAATGATATATTTTTTTACTATTTTTGTTCTATTTATCCTCTATTTAATATTTTTGTTATGGGGAAATATATTTTTTAAGAGGAGAAAATAATAGTTATCTAGAATCATTGGAATAACGGAGTTATTTTTCTCAAAAAGTGTTATGAAACATACATTACCTTTCTCTTTTGGATTTATAATAGGAAATGAAGTGATGTTTCAAAAACCATACATATCTATCTCACTTATGTTGTTTTCTAGTTATCATACTTAATTCCATAGGTCTTCAATTTATGATTTTGTGATACACTAGAATTGGAGGCTCTGGGATTCCATTTTCTTCACCATTTCATTAATTATTGGTTTATATTTGAGAGGATGAGTAGGGTTACTTTGGGAAGGTGATAGATGATAATGGTGTGTACCTTGGTCCTGGTGAAACTAGTCCTATATGGGTTAGATTTAGTTACCTTAATTTCAGTACTATAGTTATGATTTATACCTAGAGGTTGGATTTTTCTTGAACTTCTGTTACATAAATGGAGGTTCTTAGTGGAATGGATGCTTAATAAATACCTCTATAAAAGAATAAAATTAATCCTTAAGTTAGTGTAATTGATCATAGATAGGTGTGTTACTAGCACAATTTCTACAATGGAAAGGTACAGGTGTAGAGTGTGAATTAACTTTATCCTAATATAATTATCTTAAAATGGTATACATTTTATCACGTTTATTATCTACCTTTTATTCTAGGGAAGAAAGGGTAAAATCATGTATTCCTAGAGTGATATTTATCACTCATGTTATGATATTTATGCACTTTATTCCATTTTGGATATCAAGTCATGATTATCCATGGGATTTTTATCCACCAGGGCACCACCAACTAGAATATATATCACATGAAAATAAATGGGGGCATTCCACTATATAATTATTTAATTTTTAATCATTCACTAATTTTTTGGTTCTAGAAACTAGTGAAAAGAATTTTTAATCTCCTATAGTATTCATGAAGGTTCCCTCTTTATGATTCCTAATTCCAAAAATCTATTTTCTAATAGTTGTAGTTCTATAAGTAAGGATGGAATTATTTAGAGAGTTGAGTTTGAAGTCATTATATTCACAAATTGTGGGGAAATATATTATATCTTTCCTTTACCTATACCATCAAGGGAAAAGATAAATACCCAAATTTTATTAAGTCCTATGACACACAATGGGGTTTAATGGTAGATCACAAAATGTGAAACTCCATGAGGTGTTTATATTGGTATTCAAAAGCAAGAGCGTATAATTTTAAAATGATGATGATAAGGCCCAATCTTATCTCAACTTTAGTTTCTTCATTGGGTTATTTGATGAATACAATTTTGTACTCCAAATATGGGGTAGAAAGTAATTTTAAGTTCTAGTTATTTGAAACGTTGTTTTATGTATTTGATTTGCTTCACTATTATATTGGGTTGAGACCTCTAAAAGTAAAATAATTGGATTATTAGAAAAATATAAGGTTTGATGTTTTATTTTTTAATAATAAAAATGTTCAAGTATAATAATCAGAATTTAGATGAGTGTTGGAATCTCCATGAAAAAATTTGGATTTATTTATACTTTTATTGTTCAAAACACATGTTGAGGATGTCAAAAGTTATTATTTAAGATTATTTAATAAAAAATTGTAAATATGTTTTTTTAGCATCAATATTAATAGATATACATGTCATAGTGTTGGAAAAAAATGAGAGGCCAAGAGGGAGATGTTTAGAATCATGCTTGAAGTTATGTGTGTTGCACAAGAGTGCAAGTTGTCCAACACAGAAAAGTCCATGTCGTATGAGTGTACATATCCCAAGAGATACACTGTAGAACATATGTACATTAAATAATTGATATGTTAAAAAATGGAGATACATTGAAGTATTGATGATTGCATCATAAGGCTTCATGGCATGTTGTAAAAATAATTCCAACCTTGACTGGCCAACCAATCCAACTTAACCCAACTTTTGTGGGAGAAAGCTTGACGACACAGGGGAACTAGTAAGGCTATTAAACCATATAGTAACAATAGAAGTAAGAAAATGAGCATGGATATGGGTCAACATTCACATGGACATAGTTCTCATTTGTTAGGGAAACTTTTTGGATGAGTCAAAAAGCAGACTCTAATACTCGCATTTTTTAAATCGATGGAATAAGATAAATTATATGTTGTTAGAATTCTAAAGAAATGTATGATGTGGGACATGAGTATTTTATGTTGTGTAGTATCCAAAAAAACCTCGATATAGAGAATTTATGTGATTTTTTCTGTTCTACTATAATTTTTGGGGTCTCCACACCACAACACATTAGCCTACGATGTAGCCCATATTGAAAAAAGTCCATACAATAGATAGGTCTTATGATATGGATGGTCTAAATTTGGAATAAGAAGATATTTTAGGTTCTTCTATCCTATAAGAGGCTATGATATGATATTCTTGTTCATTACATTTCCATGTCAGTGTAACAAAAAGGTTAAAAATATCATTCCTGATCTTGTAGAGAGTTATTGAAGGAGTTATGAGTGAGAATTTCGTGGATCTAGTGAAATATTAGACCACATTGAAGTCTTTTTTCCACACATTTTAGGAAGGATGATTTTGCCATAGTATTCCATCACACACTATAGTGTTCAATCCCATTCAACATAATGTAGGACCACTTTGAAAAATTTAGAAGTGTTACATCGTAGTTTGTTATAAACCATGATGAAGCCATATACTTTCTATGTATACACTAGTGGTTACTTATCTTAATTTATAGATAGATTTATGGGTCATTAAGGGTTAATTTAAGAGGCCAATTATAGTGAAATAGGTGGAGATTTATTGTCATATTATTTTATATTTATTAATTAATATCATGTTGTCCAAACTAGAAGAGAAAGAGAGATACAAGAGGATTCCCTATGAACTTTTGTTATATATAGAAAATAGATTAAAATAAAGAAATGTATTCTTCCCTGATGATCTCAATTACTTGAAGTGAAGGATAATATGTTGTTCCAGATGGGGAACTAGAGTCTTGAATAATTTGAAACCATTTAAGTAATATCCAAATAAGAAGTTTTTTTGTTGTACCTAAAACAAAGTTTCATTATTCTATATATTCAGTAAATTGGATGTGCTACATCATCGTGTTTTCAAAAATTGTGAATGAAAATAAAAACAAAATTCAATAGATCATCTAATCAATGGTTTTAGATTCATTAAGAGTTTTTAATGATGGAACCCACAGGTCTATAAACTATGTGGGGATTTTTTCAAGATTAGTTAGAAAAGGAAGAGGTAAAAGTTTATTAATTCCACCAGAAGTGAGCTAAATAAGGAATGTTTAAAGGATTTAACCTTGGGAAATTATGAGTTATCCTTAATCCTAAAAGGTAGTAATACTAGGAATATAAGTGATACAGCCTAAACATGAATAAGCATTGATATTCATAATGGATTTTGGTTCATGACACAATGTTGATGCATGCTCCTCGGACATAGCATAGCTAGGGTGATCCGATTAAATACTTATTTCATATTTAATTTATTCATGTGCATAAAAAAGATCAAGTTACCTAAATAATATCTATAAATATAATAAAAAATTTACCCTTAATGATGAGAGGTTAAGTTTATATAGGTAAACTTTGACTTTTAAATAATTAAGTGTTTTAATTTTCATAAATAGTTCATACCCTGATTTACCCCCCCCCCCCCTCCCACACTAAGGTAATATCACTATAAGTCCCTTGTATAAGTCTAAAAATTGATATTTGATTTTTTTTCCTTTATTTTATTTGTTTCCTCTGATATTTTTCTTCTTATTTTTAAATTTGATGTTTCCAATTTTACACTATATTGTGGGATGACATGGAAAAATGCATAACTTCAAAGAAGAAGCCCAAATAAAGTAGAATCCATTTGTGTGGATCTATTTTTGTGAAAATTGGGATTCAATTATACAAGTCAATTAACTAACAAAATGTAGGTATATAGGATTTATATTATGCATCTCTTTACAATTATGTTGTATAAATGAATGAGGAACCTGATAATCCATGTGATATTGGAAATACTGAGGATGAGGGGATCCTAAAATAATCCAAAATTGGATGCTTTAATCTTATTAGATGATATATATCCACAATAAATAATATATAATGTGATGTTTAAGGATAAGAACATGTATCATGATATCTGGATTCAAGTGCTCAAAAATAAGGTAGAAACAAATGTGAGGCTTAAACAAAAGGCTTGATGAAATTTCAACTGATCTTAGGGAAAAATATTTCAAAAGGATAAAAGTTAAGGATGATATACATAAAGGTGAAACATGTCAAATAAGATTCAACATAACAGACTCTAAACTCGAATGATTTTCAAAATCTAAAGGCAATGAAGGATGAGTTAGTGGGTCAGATAAATGAAATGGTTATTGAAAATTGAAATCTAAAATTAGAAAATTTTCAATTCAATGACTTTATTACTCAAATGAAATCTAAAATTATGGAGTAGGAGAAAATTTTGGGTAATATTAACCAATAATTGTAATAGAATATGTCTAGTAGGAAGACTCTCAAGAAGAAATTTAGTGCTCATCTTGAATCAATGTGCAAAAGGATCCTATGGTTAGAAGAAGAATTAGATTCGTCCAAGAACTGGTTAGATACCAATAGAAATCCTAGTCTTAATAATGGTCTAAATTTGTTATTTTATAACCCTCTAGTAGGTAATTATGATGCAAATAATAAGTATTTAAGCTTATAATAGAAACAAGAAAATAATCTCGTGTCATAAAGACCATGCATCATGAATAAATTTGGTATTGGATATGAAGAAACTCTAGAAAGGAATGAAAAAAAAAGAACTATGAATACTTCCAATAAAAGGGAAATTATTAGAGGATATATAAATGGAAATAAAAAAGACTCAATAATAGGTGAAAGCAACTGGATAAGGACTCAAGGGAGACATGGTAACATGTGTTACTTTTGCAGGATACATGGGAACACCTTTAGTTATTTAGTTGAGGCATGGAGATATATTAAATTCTATGAATCTAGTGAAAATAATTATATTATGAGACACCATGAATATAAAAGGAGTTATGGGTATTATCACAATAATTATAAACTTTTTAACAAAGTCTATTGTAGATGTTATAGAGGAAATTTATCATTGGTTAAAATAAGATTTTGGGATGTATGCAAGAGGGAAAAGTTTACCTGAGAAATAGATTTAAATGATTATATGATGACTATTCCTTTATTGATAATAATGTAGATAAATTCCCAAAATATATCTCTAAAACTAGAACATCATATAGTGATAAGAAAATGTATTGGAAGCTATAAAATAGATCACTTAATGTTGAAATCAAGAAGTCCCATGAGACAAGGACATCCTAAAGAAAGGAAACCATTCTAAATCCTGATAATGATTCAAGGGATAGTCAAGGTAGAAAGATGGTTTGAAGATAGAAAAAACATTTTATTCTTAGAAAAGAACAGATTTCTAGTATATCCAAACATGAAAAAATAGATTATCTAAAATAGAATAAACCTGAAGATTATAAAAAGTGGTAAGATTCCACCAAATCAAATTCAAAACCTAATATGGATTCTAAGGTGAAATAAAAATTAAAAATGGGGATCCTTATAAACTCATCATAATCATAAAATTAATTAATATCAATTTACCCCTCACCCCTTATACATTGTTATCTCTAACTATTTGTGAAAAGGTGTAGAATTAAGAGGGAGATATAATCCATGGGATGATTGTGCTAGAAAAGCACATAGTCTATTATGATTGAAAAGAAAATGGTTGATTGTGGTTGAAAAACAAATGATTGTTTTATGTTATAAAAGCTTGAGTGGATGAAATTGAATGAAAATATGAAAAATATTCAATGGAATTCTAAAGATCAATTGATATTTATTTATATCAATTCGTTTCAAAACTAAATATTCCTGATTGTGGAATTTATTTTTGTTGAAATTATATATAAATATGTTTAGGATAGTGTGAAATTATTTTAGTATAAGGATATGTATTTAAATAATGACACAATTGATATGATTTTAGTCCTATTAAATAGGATTTATTGGGAAAGAGAAGAAACTTAAAAACTTAATTTTATGTTCTTTTATTTATTTTTCTAATTTTTTTTTGGAGTTTAGTATAATCTATCATGATTATATAGGATTAAAAAACATATGAAAGATTTTTCTTCCCAAACAAGTGGTTCCCCATTTTTTGAAAACCAAAAAGTGGTATAAAAAATTGGTGTCTCCAGATAGATACCTAGGGGGTTGTGCTGGACATTAAAGGGTATTTAACATTATCAAAAGTGTCAAATGAAGACCATACACATCTAAAAGGAATAAAGTTCAAATGATATCATTCATTCATATTGAAATAATTTTTATAAGTGGATAATTTTTATCAATTGGTATAAATTACTTCATTATATTGTATTTTTTTCACAACCTAGTAATTTTTTATGCACTAATAGTTCATTTTGAATTGATAGAGATCACTGGTTATATTTTGAGAATGGAAATACAAAGTTGTTATGTGTTTCTTGGAATTCATGAGTGACGTGTAAATACCTATTTATTTTTAATATAAATTATTTTTTCTGACATTAATCCTCATCATAGTATAGCTAGAGGGTTTATTTGACTTCTTGAGTTCCAATTAGAAAATTCACTTAGAGAATCTATTGTGAAAATATAAAAATAAAGGATATTGTCTTATGTAATGTGTGATTTCAAATGAATTGGTTGATTATCAAAATTTGGATTCCAAAAGAAATTAGTTTGAAATATGTGGGGATGAAATACCTAAAGGGGGAGTATAGATTTCTTGGATTCTTCCCATACACCAAGGAGAAGGATTTCAAAATTAAAGGGGGGACAATTTTTTATTTATAGAGAACTATATTGCATCAATGGATTGTTTCATATAAAGTAAAAATGTATAGAGGAATTGGAAGCACATGGAATAACTCCATTATATTATATTAACAATATGGTGGAGAATTGAACATAAATTTTGATCTCAAAGTGATATTGGTTGAAGTGAAGTGAAAATGAAGTTTGGTTCACTTGATATCACAGTGATATTATTAGAGGAATATTTCCAACTAAATTCAAATGGATAGATTGTTGGAAATACTTAACGATTGATGTTGGATTTGTTGAGAATAATATTGTTCAAGAATAATAGCCAAAATAAAGATGAGTTTTTTCATCTCAATGAATCAAGTTATATTTTTTTGTAATGAAATTATCGACAACACATGTTGAGAATGTATTAATTGTTTCTTGGAACATTGGTTGATCCCAAAGTGGTGGAAAATGTAAGTTGTTGTGTAGATACCCGAAGCGTGACGTACATAGATATTACATTACTTTTTTGGAATACTTAATACATAACAAAAATAGACACACACGGATCGTAATAGTTTAGTGTCTTTGGAAACTCGGAAAGTAATCTTCTAATCTTGGTGAAAGATCTTCAACATCTCCCATAAAGATCTTCCCCTTTTTTTCTTACCTAAAACCTTTATTTATATCCTGGGGAAAAGAAAACATAAAAAGGGTGAGCTCAAATGCTCATTAAGGGTATGAATGGATAAAATAAAACATACCATATACATTTGAACTTAAAAACATGAACATAATTTTTAAACATCAAAAGCTTGAGCAATGACATAAAACATGGAAGTACGTAAGGCATAGATCATAAAGAAACATTAAGAAAGATAAAATAGCATGGGAATAACACATGTAATTATGGCAACCATTAAGCACATGATATGATTTCCATATTAGCCAAGGCATTGCTTCCAAGACCATCTAAGTGGACAAAGTCCCTTTCTGAATCGAGTTCACTCCTCGTTCCAGTTCGGTATTACTGAACCGGTTTAACTTACCGTTGCAAGCATGTCTATCTCATGAGATATAAATATTTACCCAATGCATTGGAGGGAGATATAGGTCCCACCCATCTCATAATGAAATCATTCTTACTTGTGCCACAAAATAATCATACATCATTCATAATAACCCAACGAATAAAATGGGTTTCATAAACATCATCCCATCATCACATAATTTATATAAAAGAAATGGATATCAATTAATAATAAGAAAGTGAAACCATGTAAATCATAGAGACATGATACTTGAAACATACACATGTAAAATAATGTCATCTTAGATGAAAATGGTTTTGATAAAACACATGAAATGAATTCTTGAGAAAAATATCCTTTTTTCTTCAAAATCATTTTCTTTTAACTAAATGTCATGCAATTTTAAAAGAAAAGGATTTTGTTAAAAATAGTCATAAAATATTTTTTAAGAAGCTTAATGAAAATAAGGCTTTAAAAAACAGTAAAAATCCTTTCAGGACTATACATAAAAGAAACATTCTTCTCGTACTTTTGTCGAAAAAGTCAAAAAGTACCTTGTAGGATAAATAAAAGAAAGATTCCTTCCATACCATGGGGTAAAAGTCAAAATGGGTAAATATGAATTTAAACATACATGAATACACTTTTATAAAACATGGACATGGATGATAGAAATAACACCAGTAAATACTTGCGAATAATCAATCTCGGATAAAAATGAGATTTGCAAAATTATCCCTGACCTTAGGTCTGATATGCTTTGTACGTATCCGAACCTCATCTTATTTGAAGCGCCTCTTTGAGAACTCCTCTTAGGGCATAAAAATTGGTCTTTGAAGAAGACCAGGACCTCTAGGATGTTTCTAGGGAAGTGGAGAAGATAATTTGGTAGGGGTTGGCCGAGCATGAAGGCTCAAAGTGGTGGGAGGAAGAGAGGGAGGAGGTTCCCTTTTATAAGGAAGGAGAGGGGCACCTTTGGAATAACTAAAAATATTATTTTATTATAAAGTCAAATTAGGTTTTTAATAGCTCCAAATTGATATATTTATAAACTAAGGTGGGGATGTGTCGAAATCCTCTCATCCAATAGAATTTCGACAAATTTAGGTCATTATATTAACCTTATCTTTTAGTTGTAACTCTTAGTTAATTAGGTTGACATTTACCATGTCACTTTGTATTTTTATATTATATAGTTACTAAACTTACAATATACATCCAAGAGACCCCCATGTGGTCAATTAATGATACACCTATCATGATATAAGTATCTTGGCCGAACCTTAGATTTTTAGGAATATAATAACAATTAATAATATAATATTTGTTTTAAAAACTATTTTATGTCAATTTTGACACTATTTGGTAATTGATTTTTTTGAAAATCATAACAGAATAATTAGTTCAAAAAAAGTTAATTAAATCAACACTAACATGTCATATTAACATATAAAATTATTGGAATTCATAAAAAGTCTCAAATTAAATTTATTTGGGTATTTATAAAATCAATTATGTCAATACTTCATTAATAAGATAATTACTGTATCATCATTGTGAAATACATAAATTATATTATTTTAAGTCTAACAATTAAAAATAAAATACTATTATGTAGGAAATATTTTTATCTTTCTAATGAATATTTATAGTCAAATTTATATTATTTATAACCCTAAATTAAAAATGATTTAGTTATTAAACTTTGATTTTAACTATTTTAACCCTTCTTTAAATAAATTAATAATAAATGTCCTAATCTAATACAAGTGGGCCTAAATGGTCATATTTTATTCCTAAGGTTGTTTTGGGTCGAATTACACTTGTCCAATACAATTAGGACATGTTTTAGGGTAATAATAATATCATTTTTACCCTTAATTACCATATTTACTTTTAACCGTGGTAAAAAAAAGTAAAAAGTTACTATTCACCAAAAATTATTTTCATCTCATTGAACCACATTTTAGTCCTTGATATTAACCGTGTCTTGCGGATTTTCGAAATTCCACTCACAGAAGCGGTAAAATTAAGTTTTATGAAAAATTTAGTTTTTTTAACTACCACTTAGTGGTTTCACTATCCATCAAAAAATGAAATTTTCTAGAAAAATACCAATAATTAGGCCTAAGATATATTTGATATTATGAATTCATAAATGATGTCTATTTTACCAAATTCAAAACATATTAGTTACTATTTTAAATATTAATTCCCGTCGTCAAAACAAATAGCATGTTTTTAAGAGATAATAACTATCAAAAGATTCACACTTGTTTATGTCTGGTTTAAAGGTGAAATTACATCCAATGACCAAAATTGTATTAAATTATAAAAATATATTCTAAATATACTTTAAAACCACTCAAATTAATAATTTATCACTATTAATTATTTCGATTAAAAAAGTTGTTTTTAATTAAAATTTAGTAATTTTCACTATTCATCAGAATATGAAAGTTATCTGAAAGGTACCAAAATTTCACCCTAAGCTAATTTCGATATTCCAAATAAAAAAATGAAGTCCATTTTGAAAGGTAAAATTTATAAAATTTAAAAAAAGTGGGTATTACTATTCATAACGGATAGTTCATAATAATATTATAATAATATCTCGTTTAGTGAAACTCGGTATTGTGTACTACACACGCTATCGAGGAAGGTCGTGGTTGAGTGTAATGCAAGGAAAGTTAGGGATGTGTGTTGTGCAAGATCCATTTGGTGTAGCGTACAACACAAGACATTAATGAAATTAAGAAGAATATTTTTCATAAAATCTCGGGGTATTACATTCTACCCCCCTTGAAATGAATTTCGCCCTCGAAATTCGTTGGGGTTATAAATGGTTTACTACTCAAAAGTTTCTTTAATAGAAACCCACATCGTAAAAAGGAATACCAAAACTTGGATTAAAAAAACTAAAGTATGAAACGTAACGGTTACCCAAATTAACCCATCACTGGGTTTCCACGTAGGATAACATAGGTGAAAATATGGATTTGGAAGAAAAATCTAACCATCAAGTTCTGATGGAGAGTGGTAGAGAACATGGATATAAAAAAGCCAACAATCAGAAATCCATAAATTTGTGATGATCTAAGGTACCATCTGATTCATCGGATATAAGAGCATTAGGACAACATTTTTGGTTTTCAAGATCATTTCCCTAAATTGGATGAAATTGGAATTAGAAGAAATACTTTGGTGATTTTGGTACAGTCTCACCGTTGGTCATTCTTTGGAAAATTTCCACTTAATCTCTTAATGAAATGAAGTTGAATTTGTCATTCGTGAAGTGTTAGCAGATCATGTGATAGAATGATGGGTCATTCCATCTGTCTCAAGCAAAAGGTTAGAAAAGTTATCAAAAAATACATAAGTCCATCTATAGTGAGATTAATCATATATGGTTCCTAAAATGGACTTATACTTCATATATCATATTGCTTAATATAATAAAACTAGTTTCTACTAAACAAGGACTTCCTGTAGGCTAGTGGTAGGCGATAAAGGCCAGTCACACTTCGGTTGTGGGTTCGATTCCCACAGCCTTGTCCGACGTGATGGGTTGTCACTCATCCTGCAGGTTGTCCTTTTTCTAAAACTACATTATAAATAATATCGGAAACAAAATCTATCCTTAAACAATACTAACTTATGTCCAACATAATTCATTCCAATCTTTAGGCTTATCCAAAATACATATGTCCAATCTCATAGTATAAAGAAAAAAATTACTTGAAATTTAATCAACCAAGCATGTGAATACAATCATTTATCCCCCATATATCTTGTTGATCATATTCAAATCATGTGAATACCTTAATCATGTATTCTCTTGAAAAATTAATACCCATTGAACCTTAGTAAAAACATGAATTCTGTCAAAAGTTAACTCTTTCCACATTCCAAAATCACAAAAATTATATATACTCAAAGCATGATATGAACTTCTCCTTATATCAGTCATGAGCTCATGAATACTATCAAACATTTAATTTTCTCTTTATCCCTTCATTATGCGTATATCATCTACTTTCCAAAACAAATATGAATAACCTTCCATGGTTACTGGTACCATTCAACATATACTTTCAAATAATTTAGGAAAAACAATAGTGTAACAATCCTTAGATGATTCTTTATTCCATGGTACCATTAACTATACAACATAACTCTCGATAAACATACAATCATTCCACTACCTTCTAAAACAACTAACTGAGCTTCAACACTTCTTTTAGCTCACATATCATTTGTCGTGTCCTCATCATCATCCACATAAATACTACCCATATGACCATGATAATTCTCTTCATGAGATTTTCCCTTAGGGCATTGGTTTGCATAATTCTCGTACATTCCACATTTAAAACATCTAATCATTGTTGATGTCGTAGCAATACAATTATCCTTGTCCATGGTGTTAACTGAACCTTTTCCTTTGCACTTACTGGCTTTGTGTCCTTTTTTTCCACACCCAAAGAATCTTCTAGTTCCTTTGAAACATTCTCCCTTATGCCCCTTCCCACATGATTTACATGAGGGAAATTGAACTTTCTTTCCTCTATGATCATCATGAAACTCCATCTTTCTCTTATTATCTGAGTCGGAAAACTTACCAAAGTTTAGATTATTGATCATATTATGAGATTTCTGATTAGGCATAATAATGATGTTTGGACTTCCAAATACCGTTTCATTTGGTTTCTCAGGAATAATATCATTCGATTGTCTATCATATCCTCCATTATCATGAATCTTCCTGTTTCCAGCCATTTTCTAAAACCCAAAAAGAAACGTGTGAGAGGAAAAAATCATGCTAGGGAAAACAACATAGTAAAGGGAGAGTAACCTCAATATCTAACTTCTTAGCTTAAATTTGAAGATCATTACAGTAGTTCTAGGACTATATCCTATACGTATACTTATCCTTATGGACATCCCTAGACATACCATAGAAATATCTCTAGGGATCTCACTAATGTTTTCGCATCGTAGTTTCCAAAGGTTGACTAAAACATTCCTCTGAAACCAACTGTAGAGACCCGAAGCTTGACGTACATAAATATTACATTACTTTTTCGGAATACTTAATACATAACAAAAACAGACACATAAGGATCGTAATAGTTTAGTGTCTTTGGAAACTCGGAACGTAATCTTCTAATCTTGGTGAAAGATCTTCAACATCTCCCATAAAGATCTTCCCCTTTTTTTCTTACCTAAAACCTTTATTTATATCCTGGGGAAAAGAAAACATAAAAAGGGTGAGCTCAAATGCTCATTAAGGGTATGAATGGATAAAATAAAACATACCATATACATTTGAACTTAAAAACATGAACATAATTTTTAAACATCAAAAGCTTGAGCAATGACATAAAACATGGAAGTACGTAAGGCATAGATCATAAAGAAACATTAAGAATGATAAAATAGCATGGGAATAACACATGTAATTGTGGCAACCATTAAGCACATGATATGATTTCCATATTAGCCAAGGCATTTCTTCCAAGACCATCTAAGTGGACAAAGTCCCTTTCTGAATCGAGTTCACTCCTCGTTCCAGTTCGGTATTACTGAACCGGTTTAACTTACCGTTGCAAGCATGTCTATCTCATGAGATATAAATATTTACCCAATGCATTGGAGGGAGATATAGGTCTCACCCATCTCATAATGAAATCATTCTTACTTGTGCCACAAAATAATCATACATCATTCATAATAACCCAACGAATAAAATGGGTTTCATAAACATCATCCCATCATCACATAATTTATATAAAAGAAATGGATATCAATTAATAATAAGAAAGTGAAACCATGTAAATCATAGAGACATGATACTTGAAACATACACATGTAAAATAATGTCATCTTAGATGAAAATGGTTTTGATAAAACACATGAAATGAATTCTTGAGAAAAATATCCTTTTTTCTTCAAAATCATTTTCTTTTAACTAAATGTCATGCAATTTTAAAAGAAAAGGATTTCGTTGAAAATAATCATGAAATATTTTTTAGGAAGCTTCATGAAAATAAGGCTTTATAAAATCTTAAAAATCCTTTCATGCCATATACATTAAAAAAAATTCTTCTCGTTTTTCTGTCAAAAAAAGTCAAAAATTACCTTGTAGGGTAAATAAAAGAAATATTCCTTCCATACCATGGGGCAAAAGTCAAAATGGGTAAAAAGGACTTTAAACATACATGAATACAATTTTATAAAACATGGACATGGATAATAGCAATAACCTCAGTAAATACTTACGAATAAGAAATCTCGGATAAAAATGAGATTTTCCAAATTTTCCCTTACCTTAGGTCCGATATGCTTCGTATGTATCTGAACCTCCTCGTCTTTGAAGCGCCTCTTTGAGACCTCCTCTTAGGGCACTAAAATTGGTCTTTGAAGAATACCAAGACCTCTATGATGTTTCTAGGGATGTGGAGAAGAGAATTTGGTAGGGGTTGGCCGATCTTGAAGGCTCAAAGTGGTGTGAGGAAGAGAGGGAGGAGGTGCCCTTTTATAAGGGAGGAGAGGGGCACCTTTGGAATAACAAAAAATATTATTTTATTATAAAGTAAAATTAGGTTTTTAATAGCTCCAAAGTGATATGTTTAGAACCTAAGGTTGGGATGGGTCGAAATCCTCTCATCCAATATAATTTAGACAAGTTTAGGTCATTATATTAACCTTATCTTTTAGTTTTAACTCTTAGTTAATTAGATTTACATTTACCATGTCACTTTGTATTTTTATATTATATAGTTAATAGACTTACCATATACATCCAATAGACCCCCAAGTGGTCCATTAATGATACACCTATCATGATATAAGTATCTTTGCCGAACCTTAGATTTTTAGGAAAATAATAACAATTAATAATATAATGTTTGTTTTAAAAACTATTTTATGTCAATTTTGACACTATTTGTTAATTGATTTTTTTGAAACTCATAACAGAATGATTAGTTCAAAAAACGTTATTCAATCAACACTAACATGTAATATTAACATAGAAAATTATTGTAATTCATAAAAAGTCTCAAATTACATTTATTTGGGTATTTAGAAAATCAATTATGTCAATATTTCATTAATAAGAAAATTATTGTATCATCATTGTGTCATAAATAAATTAAATTATTTTAAGTCTAAAAATTACAAATAAAATACCATTATGCAGGAAATCTTCTTAGATTTCTAATGAATATTTATAGTCAAATTTATCTTATGTATAACCCTATATTAAAATTGATTTAGTTATTAAACATTGATTTTAACTATTTTAACCCTTCTTTAAATAAATTAATAATAAATGTCCTAATCTAATCCAAGTAGGCCTAAATGGTCATATTTTATTCCTAAGGCTGTTTTGGGTCGAATTACACTTGTCCAATAGAATTAGTACATGTTTTAGGGTAATAATAATATCATTTTTACCCTTAATTACCCTATTTACTTTTAACCGTGGTAAAAAAAAGAAAAAAAGTTACTAATCACCAAAAATTATTTTCATCTCATTTAACCACATTTTATTCCTTGATATTAACCGTGTCTCTCGGATTTTCGAAATTCCACTCACAGAAGCGGTAAAATTAAGTTTTATGAAAAATTCATTTTTTTAACTACCACTTAGTGGTTTCACTATTCATCAAAAAATGAAAGTTTCTAGTAAAATACCAAAAATTAGGCCTAAGATATATTTGATATTATGAATTAAAAATGATGTCTATTTTACAAAATTCAAAACATATCAGTTACTATTTTAAAAATTAATTCCCGTCGTCAAAACAAATAGCGTGTTTTTAAGAGATCATAACTATCAAAAGATTGACACTTGTTTATGTCTGGTTTAAATGTGAAATTACATCCAATGACCAACATTGTATTAAATTATAAAAATATTTTCTAAATATACTTTAAAACCACTCAAATTAATAATTTATCACTATTAATTATTTCAATTAAAAAAGTTGTTTTTAATTAAAATTTAGTAATTTTCACTATTCATCAGAATATGAAAGTTATCTGAAAAGTACCAAAATTTCACCCTAAGCTAATTTCGATATTCCAAATCCAAAAATGAAGTCAATTTTTAAAGATAAATTTTATAAAATTTAATAAAGTGGGTATTATTATTCATAACAGCTAGTTCATAATAATATTATAATAATATCTCGTTTAGTGAAACTCGGTATTGTGTACTACACACGATATCGAGGAAGGTCGTGATTGTGTGTAATGCAAGGAAAGTTAGGGATGCGTGTTGTGCAAGATCCTTTTGGTGTAGCGTACAACACAAGACATTAATGAAATTAAAAAGAATATTTTTTATAAAATCTCGGGGTGTTACATGTTGAAATTAAGATTTATAGATATACCTATTGAACTATTGAAAAAATATTGATTCTTAAAGAGGTAGATGTCTGGAATTATTCCAGAAGTGAATTGTTTTTCTTAAGATTACATGTTAGCCAACACAGGAAATTCCTCACCATAGTGGGAGTCATATCCATAGAGCTACACTGCAGAACATATGTACACCCCATAGTGGCTATGTTGGATAATGTATCTATGTTGAATTGTTGATGATTTCACTATAAGACTACATGTATGGTTGAAAAATAAATCCATCCTTGCTCGTCCAGCCAAGCCTACATGGTACTTCTTGTGTGGGAGAAAGCTCGACTATGCAGGGGAACCAACAAGGCCAGCCAACCATGGTGGTACTAGAAGAAGTAGGCAAGTGGGCATTCACATAGTTCAATGTGTACATATAGATAGTGGTCTATGGTGTATGGAAGAAACTGTGATTTATCCAAAAGTGAACCTCGATACTCACATCAATATAATCAATGGAAGAATTTAACTTATATACAATTAGAATTTAAAATAAAATTATGATGTGGGACTAAAGGATTTTAAGTTGTGCTACATCCAAGAATACTATTTCATAGAGAAATAATGAGAGGTTTTATGAACCTATATTATTTTTGGGGTGTCCACATCACAACACATGGGTTACACTACATCCCTTGTTGAAATAAATAACCCATATCATAGCCATGGATTGGGACATGGAGGGTTTGAATTTGAAAGAAACATACATTTTAGGTTCTACTATATGATAGGTGGCTACACCACACCAGTTTACTCTATGATACAACTATTTTAGTTCTAGAAGTGGGTTAAGAAGATCATTATATGTATTTGGATGAGTTTTTTATGGGGTTATGTGAAAGAGTGGTTTGGATCTAGTCAAATATGAGATCAGGTCACATTCACTACTATAAAACTAACTATTAACAATGATATGAATGCCATTTATATGCTCTATGAAAGTGTTGAATACATGATCAAGGTTAAAATATATGGAATTTTATCAGTGATAAAAAAAACTCTAATAAAGTGGTCCTTTATCGATGCTAAAAAGTGCACCGATAAATGGGACCTTTGTCGTCGCTTTTAAAAGCACCGAAAAAGTAATTGTTTATGAATTATTTAATTTAGAACTGGTAAAGGAACCATTTATCAACACTATTTGAGCAATGATAACATAGACCTTTAATATTTATTATGATTGTTGATAATGTATACCATTATCATCACTTTAAAAAGTGCTGAAAAAGGGTCGAACTGTAGTGTGATGTAATAATACACTGCATCACCACTACAATGTGTTGTAACAAAACACTGAAACACTGTAAACACACAAGATATTAACAAAAAAATTACCAATAAAGGATTTAAATGAGATTAAATTTACCACAAAAAAATAAAAATACACAATATAATAGACATTTCAAACATTGGTTCATACAATTACATAAATACAAATTATTACATACATTCAAAAACATTAATGTTCCTTTATATTTTTAATCCAAAACTGAATCATGCCACTATCCAACAAACCACCCATTATCGAGAAAAATAATGAACTTGTATTAGAAAAAAATTCTTATGTTTGAAATAATATAAATAAATAAATTAATAGAATGTGTAAATTTAAAAAAAAATTGATGTCAATTTTATATAAAAAGATACAATTAGATTTATACCAGTTACACCATGCATAATATTGAGGTGTGAATGATTACAAAATGTCTCATATTACTTTTAGATCATTTTACTAAATATCAAATCAATATTAAAGTTTTTTCTCAATTTTGAGTATGTCAGTTGTATTTTTTACTAAAATATCATTTTAAATTGGAAACCCACATTATTGATTCATTATGATCACATTATATATCTATTATATGTGAAATAGATTCTTACATGTCAAAAATAATAGACTAATATTTCTCTTTAATTATTAACAAAACCCGAGCACATTTGATCAGTTTTTAGTGAGTGACACTTTTTAAACTAAAATGTCAATTTTAAACTCATAATGAACACTTTGAGTCATTTTAGGAACATCATGTATTATATTGAGGTGTGGATGATTCCTACACATCAAAAGTTACTTATGGATCATTTTCATAATGTATCAATACAATTATAATATGTTTTCTTGGTTTTGAGTAAGATAATTTCCCATTTTACTAAAATTGATAACAATTTTAAATAAAAAGATGCAATTTCAGTTATTCTAGTCACACCATGCATTAGATTGATGTACGAATGATTCTTACGCATCCTAAATGATTTTTCAACCATTTTCCAAAAGTATCAAAAAAATATGAATGTGTTTGATTAGTTTTGAGTGCATCACTTTTCTTTTTAACTAAAATGTCCTTTTAGAGTTGAAACATGAACTTTGACTCATACCAATCACATTGTGTATTATATTGATGTGAGGATGATTAATACACATCAGAAATGAATTATGGATCATTTTCCTAAAGTATTTAAACAATTTGAATGGGTTTTCTTGGCATTTAGTAGGTTCGTTAGCTTTTTACTAAAATTGATGTCAATTTTAAATAATAACATGCACATGGAGTCATATTAGTCAGACTGTGTATTGGATTGAGGTGTGGTTGATTTATGAACATCTAAAATCAGTTTGGGATCATTTTCCTAAAGTATCAAAATAGCCTGAGTGTGTTTTTTCAGTTTTTGAGTAGGTCAACTTTTTTTATAAAATTGATATAAATTTCCAAAAAAGACACACTTAGATTTATACTGATCACAACTTCTATCTTATTGAGGTTCATATAATTAATACACATTAAAAATAACTTATAGATTGTTCTCTTAACGTATAAAAACAATAAGAATGAGTTTTTTAAATTATTATTACATCACTTGTCTTTTTTACTAAAACATCATTTTAAAGGTGAAGCACATACTCGAAATCATATGGATCACATCGTGTATCAGTTTTACATGTCACAAATTTTTACATGTCATAAATGATTTATGAATGAATTCCCAAAATTATAAATGAAATCTGAGTGTTTTTTCTTATTTTTCATTGGTTGAAACTTTTTAAAGTCAAATATCTTTTTTAAACTGATAACAGAAACATTTAGTCAGTTTTATTTTTTACTAAAACTAATTTCAATTTAAACTAGAAATAACTACTTAGAGTCATACAGTTTACATCCTGTGTCGGATTGATGTGTGATTTATTCCTACATGTCCCAAGGGCTCAAAACAATCCTACCTATCAATGTTACCTTGATTTTTATTGAATTAATCTATCTAAATACCAACACTACATGAGAATTTTTGAAAAAACCACATCAAATTGAAAAAAATAATCCACCTTTATAAGAAAACAATTTTTATGAGTAATACTAAATAGAAATAAATTAAAAATAAATATGAAATATACATTAATTATATAGAAAATGATTTTTAATGTTTAAATATCAATATATCACTTTTTATTGGGAAGTGGATGGAACTTGAAGGAAAGTGATAAATGTCAACACTATAGTTGCGAAAGTTTTTGAGGGAGAAGAATTATATGGATTTTTTGGTGAAAAAATGATAAAAGATGGATATAACACCCCAATTAAAATAAATATATCCACCAATATAAGAAATCAATTATTATTTTAGTTATACTAAAAATAAACAAATAAAACATAAATATAAAACAATATATAAACTTTATATACAATGATTTTATTTTGAAATCATCAAGATTACCTTTGTAATTGAGTAGAGGCAGCGATATTTATCTTTCTACAGAGGTAGTGTAGAGAACTTGAAATAAATTGATAAATGTAACACTATATGGGTGAAAAGGTTTTGGGTGAGAAGAAGTGTGAAAGTTGGAAAGATCACCCCAACTTGAATAAAAGAATGAAACTGTATAAGAAAACAACTATTATGTAAGTAATACCAAAAAAATAAATTAAAGATAAATATAAAAACATAAATTAATTCTATGGAAAATGATTTTACTATGTAAACATCAAGATTAACTCTTTAATTGAGGAGAGACAACAACATTTCCCTTCATATAAAGGCAATGGATAAAACTTGAAATAAAGTGATAAATACAACACTGAAGGGGTGAAAAGGTTTTGAGGGAGAATAAGTCTGTGAATTTTTTGGTGTATAAAGGCATGAAAGATTTATAGAGAACCCCAAATAGAACATAATAATACACTAATATATGAAAATAATCATTACATGGGTAATACTTAAAAGAAATAAATTAAAACTAAATATGAAACAATACATTAATTCTATTGACAATGATTTTATAGTGAAAAAATCAATACTACCTCTCTGATTTAGTAGAAAAAATGTTTTTTCTCTTCGTACAAAGGCATGTCCCATGGATAAAAATATTCTAAAATAAAATAACTATCTATTGAATAATTAAAATTAAATCAATGTTTCATAATAAAATTTTCCGGTAAAATAGATAAAGTATATCATAACATTAACTTTACATCTTTCCAAAGGGTTTATTTGGTTTAGATATAATCTAATAACAAAACTAAAGATTCTATATTCACATTATTATGTTTTAGAAGACTATTTGGATGCTAAGAAACCATGATAGAGTTAATGATATTGATGTATATTTGGATCCATTGATCAGTGGATCGAAAACATGGATCGGATGTGCATCACTCATAAAGTTTATAACAATACTAAGGATTCTCTGTGCACTTCAATATTGTTGGTTAACTACCACTTAACATAGAATCTAACCTAAACTTCATGCCTGGCGTCCTTGTGATTCTTTCATCTGACACATGCTCACCACCATCCCTATCATATCACCATTGAATATTCACTTTTCCATATCTTCCTTGAAATTTTATTTATTATTTAAACAGGTGGGAATATTTTTCCATTATAGAATTTTTTATACTTATTATAATTCTTCAAAAATATGTGTTTTCCACATAACCTTTACCCAATTAATTATATCATTATATACAATTTTATCTCTATGTTCAAGAATATAATTAGTTTATTTCTCTCTATGTGTGGGATGAGATCATCACGGGGACACTCGGTAAGAATTTCAGTTAAAATGCCATACTAAGAGATAGTTAACCAATAGTAGTGAAGTGCATATATAATACTTAGGTTTGTTAGTATATTTTTGATTGATTCACTTCCAATACTTGGTTTAGTTCCATTTATAAATGGAGGAAAATAGACATAAATATTCTTTCAACTATTCTAGACTATTTTGTCTTTAATAACAACAACATAAACAAAAACATAAGATTTTATAAAGGTCGTGTTCATGCTCTCTTGAAAACTTGTTGAACAATTTAACTCAATCTTCATATTATTTTGTCAATCAATTAGAATGAATACATTTTTGGTTCATATCCATCCTGTTGGGTTTATAAAAGATTAATTTTATACAACATAAAAATAAATGAACATAATATATTCATTATAAAAAGTGAAAGTTATATATAATTCTAATAAGGAAAACTCTAAATTTTATGGTTTCCAAGAATTTAATTATGTTGAAGAAAATAGGTAATTTAATTTATGAATAGAATTACTCCACATAAAATCTTTCTTAAATCCCCTAAACAAATTAAAATATAATATTGGAAATTAAGGAGTAATAAGAAAATCAGATATGATAAATAAGAATAATAAAATCTCATTAAATCAACTAGAAGATATAAACATGTATTAGAACAAGTTATATAGAAATCTAAGGAATTATTACATTTCAAATTAATGGTATATCAATATTTGAAAACATATCAAGACTCTTGTGATGCCATATCACCACACCGACCCATCCCAAGGAAATTCAATGTACCCCAACTAAATGTAAAATTCACATTTAATAATGGATTACATTAATAGGAATTAAACCAATCAAACAAATAGTTTTCTCATTCTTTAATATGAGAATAATGTTTGTAAATTGAAAAATATGGTGTATGAATTGAAACATAAACTAATAGATTGGTATTAATGGTAAGATGAATTAATAAAGAAAAATTAATTTAAAAAATAATGAATTGATCATAATTATTATATAATTTTTTTATGGACATATTGAAAGTTTTTATCAATGTTAATGACATAATATTTAGAGTTTCAAGATATGTGCAGTGATAATAATTTTCTACATAAAAAATTACCAATGTTTAAATGTTCATAGTTAACGAGTTGAAATTTTCCTTAGTTTATAACTGACTCATGAAATTCATGGAATATTTATTTCCAAATTCATTTATGTGAGAAAATAATTTTATATATTTAAAAAAGGAAGATGAAAACCCATGCTTACAACTAATGAAAATTGACTAAAATCTTCAAATTTTATGGGTGGAGTGTCAATATATATCATGGAGTGAGGGAGATTTATTATATTATAACCTTTTTTATAGTAAAATTGTTTGAATTTATTTTTTCTACATGTCATATAGCTAGGTATCAAAGTGATTCAATGGAAATCCACTTGTTATTAGTTAAAAAAATCCTTAAAAGGGGGAATATTATTGAAAATATACATTTCCAAGTAAGAAATTATAATTTATTATAGTGGTATATATGTCTCAAAAATTGGTATAACTAGAAAGGGGTAATCTCAAAAGAATGTTTTTTTGCAAATTATTGATAGAGGGGGAGTAGGATAACGATGAATGATTATAATGTAGCTTGAAAATAGTACATAACATCAAGGTAGAATATTTAATATATTATTATTAAAAGGAATTATAAATAATGTTAGATTAATATAAAGAGGGAGAAAATGAAATAGATTATTTTAAGTGTAGAGACATAGTAAGTTGGATAATGGAAAAAAGGTACAACACATTTCACAAGGGATATAGTTTCCAAAACAAACACAAGGCGACCATATATCAAACACCTGATCTGGCCCATGATAGTTTCCAAGGAAAATTCTCAATCCCTATTATGCTGGAAACAAGCACCACGGCATGAAAAACAACATAGTGGGAATTATTTGGCCCAAAAAATAAATAAAATTTAAATAAAATGTAAATAAAATTTCAATGATTCATCCATATATTGGGTTACCACACAAACCCTAATAAGTAGAAAGAAGAGGATATGGAGAGATATAATATAAAATTAATACCTCCTCCTACCTTCTACTCCCTCACACAAACAATCTCCAGTTTCAATTTCTAAAATTTCACATGTATGGAATACATTGATAAAATAAATAATGAAAAATATGTATGATAAATTTGGGTGACCAATTTGGGAAATGTAAAAAAAAAAACTAAATTATATGTGAGTCTATGTGTGACCATTAAGTCCAGAAACAATAAAAATCTCCATGGTCAATCAAGAGTTGAATAAAAATTGGAAAATGATAAAATAAGAAGTTTTACCTTGCTATTATAGAATCACTAAACAACAAATAATGACATAATTTAAGAAGAAATCAAAAACAAAACAAAAAATACACAATAAAATTGGGAAAGACTACCTCGCTAGGTTGAATAAAATTCAAGACCCTCTTTGAAGACCCTAACTACAACCAAATACTGGATGTCAGATGATATGTTTGGGCAATTGGAGGCAGTCGAGTCGTATGATTTGAGCTTTGATTCACCAGGGAGGAGTGCCAGCAGTAGGTTCCTTCCGTGGAAAGCATATGATATCACGATGGGATCAGAAATGGATAGGGTTTTTAATTAGATCAACACACATTTATTATCACTAATAAAAAAATCATTAAGAAATATTCATTTTATCAGTGCTTATTACTTAAACACTTATAAATGAACTATTTATCAGTGCTAAACATCTGAATGGATTGATGGAATTCTATTATTTATTCTTTTTTGATAATCCCCATTTTAAGGGTTGAAGTGTAACACTTACATGGACAGTAGGATTCGTTATATTACATGACCTGAAGGTATACATGAAATTATCCAGACTAAAACTACTTGAAACTTCCCCTCCCTGGTGTCTACATCATGATGTCAGCTCTCCACCTTTACATGGTTGTTCGGTTGGGTTCTTGTGCATGTAGAGGCTAATCCGAAGGAAAATTTCCATACACTCTCTTTCTACCAAATATGTTATCTCTGCTCTGGTGAATGTGCCTTTCTATGAATCCTCATCAAGATCCTGCTTCTTGTAGAGTTCTCCTAGTCCAATTAAGAACAATTTCATGTTTCCTGAAGGCCTTGAGGAGGCCTGAAGGCCTTGAGGTTTCTTGAAAGCCTTAGTGTCTCAAATAACTTGGGTATCCTAAAGGACTTAAAGTACTCGAGGACCAAACCAGTGGCCCACAAGCCGAAAATAATGAATAGTTTTGGCTACTACAGTACCGAAAAATGCCTGCTATAGTACATACCATAGTGCCTGCTATAGTACATTCTATAGTACTGTTATAGTATCCTAGAAATATGTCTCCACCCAGATTTGATCTCAGGTATCTTAGATGCACGTTTTGAGTTCTCACCAACCGGGATGAGGCTCTTGTGCTTCTCAGCAGTAATCTTATAGCACTGATAAAAGTTCATTTTATCAGCACTTTGTTTAGCACTGATAAAGCCTCATATTTATTAGCACAACAAATCACTGATAAAGATTCTTTTATCAATGCTTATTACTTAAGCGCTGTTAAATGATTTATAATTATAATTATAAATAAGGAATTTTAAATATTTATATATACTTAATAAATATATATAAATATAAATATTGTGAATATATTCCTTTTCAAATATATTTATTATAATTTTATGATTATTTTTTTTATAATTACGAAAATATTTTTAAAAAAATAATATTTATATCATTATATATATTTATATCATTATATATATATATATAATATATATATATATAAATATAAATATAGTAAATATATTCATTATTTAAGTAAATTTATTATAAATTTAATAATTATATAAATATATATAGTAATTTATTTATAATTATATAAATAATTTTAAAAAAATATTTATTTATTTATATTTATAAATATATATTTGTATAAATATAGTAAATGTACATTTATAAATACATTTTAAACATTAATAATGAATATCTGATTTTAGGTGCATACATATATGTTAAAAATTAGTGAAATTGAATAAATTAAGAAAAAGTACACTTTAAAAATATTGAAAAAATGGATAACTTTTATGTCTATGAATTGTATAGAAAAATTCCTTAACTACATATATGTGAAATCAATATAAAATAGATTTGATCTATGTTAAATTGAAAAATCATATGACATTAAATTATATGTTGAGTACTATACAATTAGTCAATAACTTTAATTCATATTAATTTTTAATTATAAACCATTATTCAATAAATAAATGACTATTTAATATAAAGTGCATAAATATTTTATAATATATAATTTATATGTATATACATTAATATATATATATATATATTTAATATATTCAATTTAATAAAATTAATTATCTTAATTATCTAATTAATAAAATGTTTAATATTTCAAAATGTATAATAAATTTAATCATACTTATCAATAATTATTTAATTAATAAAATTTATAATATTTTTTAAATACTCAATTTTTATTTTATTTAATTATTTCATTATATTTATTTAGACCTTTATCAATGCTAAAAAATTGCTGATGAAATAAATATTTATCAGTGCTAAAAATAAAGTAAGGATAAATGGTTAAAATTTTCAGAGGTTTCCTTAATAATGCTAAAAATTCCATTTATCAGTGTTTTTTCTAGTATTGATAAATACCAGTGCTGTTAAAAGGCATTTTTTTAGTATTGAGTGATGTTTTCTACATGACACATGAAGGATAGATGTCCCACAATATGCCATACCACACCATAGTGTTCAAGTGCACAATAAACAATGAAGGACAATGCCTCAAAAGTGGGAAGGTGTTACACTATAGTTTATTAGAACATTCTATAACCATATTTTTTCAATGTTTCTATGAGTTGTTACATCTCATTATTTATAAAGAAATTCTAGGATCCTTATGTTCGGTTTTAAGAGACCAATTATGGTGTAAAATGTGGACAATGGTTGGAACATGATTTCTAATTTATTGAGAAATATCATGAAGACCAAACTAGAAGATAAAGAGATATATACGAGGATACTCTTGGCACTTATAGAATATCTAGAAAACAATGAAAAATAGAGGAATTTATTATTTTCTGATGATCTTAATTCCTTGAAGATAAGTAGAAGGTCTTGTTCTAAATTAGGGGTTGGAATCTTGATTAATTGGAATCCATTAGAGACATATCCAAAAAATAATTTTTTTTATAGATGAAGTATAATAAAAATTTTCTAGTTATTATTAAAAGTTGAAGTGATGCACCAAGGGGTTTTCACTAATTGGATAATAGAATAAAAAGGTACTTTAGTAGAAAATCTAAACATTTGTCGTAGATTAATTTAAAGTTTCTTATGAAAGGACCAACACATCCATAAACTATCTTTGTATCCTTTTCAGAGAAGTAAGTAGAGGAAGAAGAAGAAGACGATTCCTTCCATTTATAGTAATCTGAAGAAAGAAGATTCAATAGATTGACCCTCAAGAAACATTTATTTATCACTAAATCTATAAGGAAGTGAGACTTGGAATAAAAGTGATCTAGGCTGAGCAAATATTTGTGGTGATATTCATAGTGGATTTTTGTAGATGACACAATGATGATTCAAGATCCTTGGATGTATCTTAGTTATGGTTAACCAAGTAAATGCTTGGGTTATATTTACTTTATGAATGTTAACCAAAACGGATAAAGTAACCTCAAGAATATCTTGTAAAGATCATAACAAAGTGACCATTAAGTTTGAGAGGTCAAGATCCTATATTAAAATTGATACTTTTAAATAACTAAGAATTTTAATTGTCATATAAATTTTAAATCATGATTCATCTCCCTATTAGGGTAGTCTCACTCTAAGTTCCTTGTATAAGCCTAATAGTGATCCTCAGTGTAACTTTATTTATCTACTCAAGAAGATCTAATACATGAGCGAAGACTATTTTCAATTTTTGGGTATATTTCAAGCTATATTTCATTTAATTATTGGATAGTGGAAACATTGTGTGATTTTTTAGTTCATGAAATATGAATAAAATAAAAACCCAATAAGAATATTAAGGGAAGAAAAAACTATATTATAGATATAGAGAGAAGAGATGTGGAGAGGGATAACATACAAAAACAAAGAAAACAAAAAAAAACAAAAAAAAACAAAAAAGTAGAGGGGTGAAAGGGGAAGGGAATAAGAAATATGGAAATAGGAAAGAGAATAGATAATAATAAAAGAAAAAAATATATTAATGCACCATTAAATAGGAGTTTATGACACCCACTTAGTCACTACTACAACTTATTTTTAGTTTTATTTATTTATTTATTCTTGGAGTTTGTTAGAGTTGGATGTTAAAAACCTCAATTTTTAGGGAAAAATATTTTAGTGAACAGGTAGCTCATGGTTAGAATAAATTGTATTATTAACCATGTGAGAGGGTTTTTTGGGGGATAATGGGGGTTTTCATAGCTCTATCATTATTTTAACAACTATTTAGTGGTTTCTAAAAACCATGCGACTATTTTTGGGAGACAGTGGCTCCCACATGGTTGGTTCAAGTTTTTCCTAACCATGTGGCTAAATTGTAAGGTTTCTCTAGGTCATTACATTTTTAACATTTTTTCATTTTCCCCTTATTAATTTTAATGTTTCTATAACTCATTTATATCCCCCTTCATAAATAGATTCTTCCCCACACCTTATAGATTCTTTCCCCTTCATTTTAGTGGATACCTTTTGGGTCCTTTGTGTTCTAGCTTGTGGAATGCTTGATTTTTTCCTGATTTATTCATACTTCCCACTTATCTCACAATGTTATTAATTTTCCATGGAAGGTGGAAACACTATCCTATTATTTGGTCAGACCTGGGGTTATAAATGGGGGTTTGGTCTTGAATATTTTTGGTTTGGGTGTGTTAAGACTTATGTCCTTTGATTCAAGTGATATTTTGTGATGTAAACATGCTTAGAGTCCCATTTTTTCTTGTAAGACTTTCAAATATATCAAGGAATATTTTTAGAGCTAGGAGTAGTGATAAAACTTGATTTTTAGGCATGATGATCCCAGAATTAATTTTATAAAAATATTAAATATATTTTATTTCACACATTAAAATATTTTCCGAAATAATACAATACCTCATAAACAGAGTGTGAAATCATAAATACATGACCTTTAATTTGTAATGATGTGTTTTCCCAAGGTGTGATCTAATGTTTTTCAGTTTTGGATTCTCGTTAGAGGAAACCATTGGCGGGTGTGTTTAATTAGAATAAATTATTTATTTATTTTAATTTAAATGGTGTAAACATAAAACTCTATAAATATGTGGTTCTGAAATTTATATTGGGTTAGTTTCATAAAACTTGGACGATTTTGAGATGAATTCACTATTATTCATTAGAAAATCAATATTGGAAAATGGATGACAAATGGATCAAGGTGAATCAGAGAATAGTTAACATAATAGATCTTCCCAATGAAGGCGTTCTTCAGTAATAATCAATCTAAATCGAGGTAAGACTTGTCATTTGTTATTTTTCCCTTATGATTAAAATAATAAGCATGATAAAAAAATTTATTATTTGGTATGTGTTTAAATAAATCTTTTACATAACCTAGAATATTGAATCTAAATTGTTCATTCAATTTATTATTCCCGTTATGCCATGTATCTCACCTTGATTATCCACAATCAAAATTTTTTGGCCAAGAAATCTTGGACAATGATTTTTAAACATTTATTTATTATTTTCCCTCAGATTTATTCATGTTATTCATCATTGTCCTATGCTGCAATGGTTCAAATATTCTGGGTGGGTTCGACCAAAATTGAACCCCTGAATTCATGAAATATTTACATATGATAAAAAAATTGATCATTTGAGGATGGATCATGATTATTTATAGGATAAAAGTGATTATTATAGTGTATTTGTGATCGAGTATTGATTGGTAGGTGACATGTGGCCTGAAGAAGACAATATGACCCCATCAAGTCATTTTGAATACCTATTTTCAGAAATCAAATCCCAAAAATTGATAATAATTGATGGATCTGGCTTGGATAGATCTAGATTTGAGAATTAAAATGTGAATAATGGAAGGAATAGTAGCAATGAAGTCGTGATGACACCACATGAAGGAAACTAGACATTCTATGAAAATTCTAACCACATGGCATGTACATGGATAAAGACACATTGTGTAGTCCCTTGCACACAACATATAGGGTTTTCAGATGAGTTAAATACCACACACCATGTGGGACCTACAAACACTGTGTGACTCAGTTTTAGAAATCTGATGTATACTATGGGAGTACAAGGACACAGATGCGGCTAGGCACACTTTGTGTACTAACACGTAGCCAGTGTATATGGGCATGACTAGGAGAGCCTGAGTAGGCCCCAGGTGTCCAGGAGACACTTTTTAGTACCATTAAAAAACATTTAGTACTACATGAATAGATATCCATGTACATAAGAGGACATAACTAGGAAAAGGAGTGGGGCAACCCACCTCCCCCCCTTACACGTTGTGTACTTCCTTTTTTTTTGGAAATTTCTACCTCTTGTATCTCCATGGTTTGGACTCCAATATTATCTTGCAAGTAGACTATAATGTGTGTTTTTCCCAGTAGAATGTGATGGTTTCCTTCACTGTGGATTTTAAAATATGATTTGAGATTTTATGAGTCTAAAGCTTCTTTAGGTGGTGCTCGGTGGTGTAAGTGATTGGGTAGGATCATCAAAAATTAGAACCCTTTTGATGTGTTAGGGCATGGGGCCTCTACCAATGGAGTGGAACCCTACTATTGTGTTAGAGCATAGGTCATCTCCCTATAGAGTAAATCTCTCTTCCATGTTAGGGTATGAGTACTCTATATATAGAGTGGAACCCTCTTACTGTATCTGGGCATGGTTTCTCTACCTAAAGATTGAAAACCTCCTATCATACTAGGGATTAGGTCCTCTATCCACTAATTTAAAACCTCCTATCATAAAATAGTTTGTTTCCTCTATCTATTGAGTGGACACCTTCTATTGTTCTAGGGCATGGGTCCTCTATCTACTGAGTGGAACACTCCTATCATTCTAAGGCATGGGTCCTCTATCTACTGAGTAGAACCCTTCTATCATACCATGTAAAGAGCACTATATTTATTTAGTGGAACCCTAATATCATACCTAGTCATGGGTCCTCTTTCTAGATATTATTCCACATTGACCTTGTGTCACAATGGCCAGGTGTGGCTCTAAATGATTACACTTTGGACAGACACAAGTGATATTATTAATTGTTGATGGGTATGTATATACTCACCCTTTTATGGGATTTTACCACCTGTTTCATGTCTTATGAAGATGATAAATAGGTTGAAGGGGATTATAGGGGAGCATAGGGAATACAAGGGTTCATTTGGCCATGTATAGATGTTTGGGATTGGAGATCTAGAGTTGGGCTCTCTCAACATCTACTTTTCAACTTATTGGTAGGTTGGGACTTATTTTATGGTTGGGAATGTGCATTTTTCCTCTAATTTTTGATTACTCATTTAAAAACTTTATATTACCAAGATGTTTTCACATTCATTGTTATTACTATAAATTTTACTATCTTTTATTTTTATTACTCTGCACTTCTGTAAGGATGTGGTTGGGTGTGTGCATACAGGAACTTAAGTGAAGGGCTTTTATTTTAGTTATTCCTTTTAGTACTGGTATACAACTGTTGACCTATGGAAAAAGGTTTGGGATAGCTGCAACTTTTCCTTCTGTCAGCTACGTGGGCCCATGTGGGTCAGTTCATGACCGATTGGTTTAGATGTGGTTCGACCACATGAAGATGTTTTGAGTTATATCCCCTTATAATGTTTGGATGGTAAATTAGGGAAATAGTGTCAAAGTGTCTCGAGAATAGCTTTTGGGCCAAGGAAACCAATGTTGGTGTGGCATTTGAGGTATTTAGTCACCAGGGATTTGACTATGTCCCTGTCAACATAACATACCAAGACAATGGTTATAGGGAAATTTGGTACATGTATCAAATAGGATTTAGTATTTTGACTTTCCTTCTTGAGTAATCTCCCTAGATATTTATATATTCTCATCTAATTATTGTATGTATTGATTAAATTTTCAGGATTCATTTTCAAGGACAACCATTGAGGTTACCTATTTAGGATTGTGATGATGGTACGATGAGTGGTGAGGACTCAGTTCAATGGACATAATGTGAGATCTTCCACCAGGTAGTTAGGTAGTAGAAACCCCACCTATTAAGTAGTATATTGTAATATTAGAGTAGTCTTAAGATGCAAAAAATCTTAATGCACTACATGAGTTCCAGCGTTAGAGGCTGCTGAGGTTCTATAGTGAGACAGATCCCTAGATAGTGGAGAATTGTCTGGATTTGGTGATCATATTTTCAAGTTTGTTCAGACCCCACCTTATCAAATGGTTGTTCAAGAATGAAATATTTTCCATGGAACAACTTGGTTATAATGGTGTTTACTTATGAAAATTCATGATGAGTCAACACTATCATGGTCTAAATTATTGCAGCTATTTTGTGAGGAGTAAAAACCATCATGAATGTGCTCAATCCAAATTTAAGAGCATCTGAAGATGAAACAGTGAGGGATGGAAGTTTATTAGTATTTCACGAGGTTCACTGACATTATGCATCACTCCCTCAAAAATATTCGAGATGATTAATTCCAGGCATGAAAGTATGAGTATGGTCTCCATAGATACATCCATTCTAGTGTGGTACCGCTACGCATTCCAAAATATACTGAAGTGTTAGATCAAGAACTTGTGGTGGAGAGCTTCCAATATAAGGGATACAATAAAGATAGAGCTATAAGTGGATGTCATCAGTATGACTCAAATATAATAGATAGAAAGCACCATTTGACATGCCCTCAACATTGGATATCTTATCATGACCAAACTCAAGAACATGGTTCTGAAGCTCCAAGACCATGGGAAGGAACAGGGTAGCCAAGTGAAAGGAGTTGTTATGAATGTGATGGGCATGGTCACATGGAATGTGATTTTTGGAACAAATATGTTGAGGGAATGAAGATATTGGATGTACTTCTATAGAAGAGGTAGTGTCATTATCAATAATCTCCTATGGATGGAATGAAAAACTCCTAGGGAGGTGGAGGTAGAAGAGTAGTAGGTGGTGATCCCGTAGGATGATCTTTTTTTGGTGGATGAAATTATTAGCTCCTTCCACCACCACCACCACCAATAGGCGGCCCATCGAAGGATCAGGGAAATAGTGGTTGTGGTCATGGGAAGCCACATTATATAAAGGAATATGATATGATAGATCATGATATTATTAGAGGTATGATCAATTTTTATTCTAATCACTCTTAAATACTAGTAGAAATATGTGTGATTCATTCCTTCGTCTACTTACTCCAAGTCTGAGATATGATGCTCCCAATTGATAATTCTTCCCAGAAGCTTTAGCATTAGGTTCTTATAGGGAAGGATTATTCAGTATCATTTATCTATTGTAAGTACTATGTATTGATTGGTGGAATGATTTTCTCATTGAATTTCTTGTTCATTACAATGAGATCTTGTGATGTGATATTGGGTATGGACTGGTTTTCTATATTTCATTCCCAGAATGACTATCACCACAAATGAGTCAGATGCCTTCAAATATATGGGACAAGGTTCTCCTTTATGGTCATGAGATATATCATGGTGCCACAATTCCGATTTGTGATAAGGAAGTAGTAAACCATCTCCCATTAGTTGGAGAGTTTAGACCTTGGTGCAGTAAGATCATTAGGTATTTAGATTTTTTATTAAATGAGGATTATATAAACATTTTTCTTTAGGGTATTTTAGATTTACCTCTAAGGTGGGTGATGGAGTTTTACATCGACTTTCACTACATGACCACTCCAATATTTTCTGTATCATATCAGATATCTCAAACTGAGTTGTGGGAAGTAAAGGTGTAGTTAGAGGTCCTTCGAGAGAAGGGCCTTATCAGATCCATTATATCCCTCTATTCATCTCTAATGTTGTTCGATAAATAGGTCAATGAGAGCTTGTGGATATTTGTTGATTATTTTCATGTGAACTAGGCCATGATAGAAAACTGTTACCAATTTACAAGGATTTAAAATATCTTTGATCAGTTGTGAAACATGATATAGTTCTCAAAGATCAATATCTAGTCCAGATACCACCAGTTGAGAGTCATGGGATAATATTATGAAGCCATAATTCTAATGTCACTACGGAAACTATGAGTTCCTGTTGAAATCATTAGGTGTGAAAGATTCCCCTGATGTGTTTATGGATATGATGAACCAGATCATCCATCCATACATGGATTGATTTATAATTTTCTTCATTGATGAAATACTCATCTACTCTACATTAGAGGAGGATCATGCATAGCACTTGGGGATGGCCCTAAACTTACTTTTGGAGAAATAGCTTTATAGTAAGCTCTCAAAGTTCCAGTTATGGATTCACAAGGTTCACTCTCTCGGGAATGTTATATCTGATCATGGACTTTCTATGGAATTGAATAATATTCATGAAATCCTTTCTTGGTATCCAACCAAGTTCATCTTAGAGGTGTAGAGTTTTTTATGATTGGTTGGATGCTACAAGAGGTTTTAGGAAGACTTATGAAAGACTACATCCACTTTGAATGATATAACTTGTAAAATGAAAGTTTTATACCTTGAATGAGTAGTGTCAGAGATCCTTTGAGGAGTTTAGGTTGAGGCTGATGAGTGCTCTTTTTTTAGACTACCATATGAGAGTGTGGATTACATAGTATATTGTGATTACTATAGAGATGGAATAATATGTGAGTTGATGTTATATGTAGGTAGTGATAACATATGGGTTGAGATAGTTGAGACCCCATGAACAGGACTATGTGAATCAGGACATAGAGCTGGTAGTTGTAGCCTTTGATCTGAGTATGTGGAGGAATTATGTTATAGTAGTTATCTATATTGTTTACTCAGACCATCAGAGTCTCAAGTATGTATTCATGATGAGAGGCTTGAACATGAGATAGAGGAACTAGTTTTATTTCTTATAGTACAATGACTTTGAGGTAGTCTATACTCCGTGGAGGGAAATCACTATGGCAGATTCCCTTGGAGGGAGGTCTAGTTCTCACATGGAGGAGGAGGTGTCTAAGTAGTTATCTTTCTTATAGTAGGCCCTGGTAGAGGATGAGGGTGTAGATTATCTCCAGTATATTGTGTTTAATCCCACTATTCTCTAGTGTTTTTGGAAGGCTCAGTTGGGAGACATCGACTGTGCGGTCCTACAAGAGCAAATATCCTCAAGAGATTCACCAGATTGATTTTCTAAAGATGTAATCATATCATCCTTTTCTAGGGATGAACAATGGTTCCAGTCATGATGCGAGATGAGGTAATGAGGAAGTTTCACACTTCCCCATTGGCAGTACATTCGAGTGTAGGGAATATGTACTGAGAATTTAGAAGCAGTTTTGGTGGGATAGAGTAAATAAGATCATGGCTGAGTTTATCTCTTGGTACCTTAGGTGTCATTAGGTGAAGTTTGAGCACTAGATTTTGGAAGGTTTGTCACAACCTCTTGATATCTCAGAGTGTAAATAAAATGGTATATCCATCATCTTCATGATAGGGATTCCATGTATAGTGAGAGTCTATAAAGCAATTTGTGCTATATTTGATCAACTAACCATGTTTTCATACACCCTTTCTATTAGAGAGCAGAGTCTAGTAGAAAATTTGGGACAGTTAAACATGCTAGAGATTGCACGCCTTCATGGGGTGCCCTCAATGATTGTCTCTAACCATAACGTACAGTTTATTTCATGATTATGGATAGGTGTAGAGGAAGAATTCTGGACCTAGATGAGAATGTGTACATATATTCTTCCCCAAATGGAAGGACATATCGAGCATACTATCCAGGTATTGGAGAATACTCTAAGGGATTTCAAGTTAAATTTTGGTGGGATTTGGGATGATCACTTACCATTGGTAGAGTTTTCTTATAGTAATAGCTATCACTCTGCTATCATCCTAACACCTTTCTAGGTACTATATTAGAAACCCAATAGGTCACCCTTATGCCGGATTAAGATGAAGGATACATCTCTTGTTAGGAAATAGATTGTTCAGGAGAGGAAGGATAAGATCCAAGTGATCCAAAAGTAGATGAGGGTAGCCTAAATATGATAGAAATATTATAAATATTGGCATCAAAGGCCCTAGAAATTTGTAAAGGGAGAGAAAATTTTCTTTAGAGCCTCTCCACAAAGATGAATTCTAAAATTATGCCAAGGATTTCATCTTACCCCAAGGTTTATTAGACCATTCATGATCTTGAAGAGGGCAAGTGAGGTTTCTTACCACATTGCCTTACCCCCACAATTGGAGAGAGTGCATGGCATATTCTTTATGTCATAGCTGGGGAGATACGTAAATGATCATACCCAAGTTATTGATTAGGGTGAGCTAAACATTGAGGATGTAGAAAATTCCCTGGATTACCTATTGGATATCGAGGATCAGTGGGAGAGGATTCTGTATGGATAGAACATTCTCTTGACTCATGTGTTGTGGTTTCAGGGGAGCATGTAGGAGAGCTATGGGGAGCTATAGATCATGATGAAGACTTAGTATCCCAACCTTTTTTATTAGATTTTGTTTTTATGGGAATAAATGTTTAAAGGAGAGAATAATATAGAGACAATACTTTTTCTTATAATATTTTAAATACATCTTGGAATATTTTCAGATCCCACTACTGAGATGGAATGCATTTTTTAGGCCCGATGAACTTGAAATTTATTTTATAAAAATATCAAATATAATTTATATCACATGTTTACATTTTTTAAGAAATAATGGAATACATCCAAATATGAGTCTATAATTGGAAATTTAAGAACAAGGTTAAATCTGAAACACTATTTTTACCTTAGGAATGACATAATGTTGGTTGGTGCAGGATGTCCAATAGAGGAAGCTATTGGTGAGTGTGTTTGAGTTAAAATAGATGATTAATTAATTTAATTTAATTAAAATTTCTAAACTTAAAACACTAAAAATATGTATTTATGAAATTTTAATAGGGTAAGTCACATATCCCTAGAAGGATTTTGAGAGTAATCTGTCGTTCATCATTAGTGAATCATGATTAGACGATGACAAAAAACTAGATCAAGGTGAATCAAGGTGCAACATACACAATGGATCTTCCCCATAATTAAAAAATGAATTCTTCACCAATGATCAATCTGAATTGAGGTATGAATATTCATTTATAGTTTTCTCCCTTATAATTAATACATTTAGCATGATAAAAATGTTATTATTTCATCTATGAATAAATAAATCGTTAGCATGATCCCATGTAGAAAATATAAATTGTTAATTCAATTTATTATTCTTGTTATGCCATGTTTCTAACTCTGGTTATATCAAATATATATTCTTGTACAAGAACACTAGACATGAGAATGTTTCACATTTATTTTTTTTACCTCACCATTTTTTGTGCTCTTCACTCTTGGCCTATGAGGCCACCATTAATCTTTTTTCAGGTGGGTTAGAGCATAATTGAACCCCTAGATACAGAAAAAATCCCATGTGATAAATATATTAATGATTTGAGGAGATATCAGGATTCGTTTCTGGATAAGGGTGACGATTCCTATAGATTTGGGATCTAGGATCTTTTTTCAGGTGATAGGAAGCATGCAAGAGATGCTACGACCTCATCCATGCGTTTTGATTACACATTTTTGTCCATTGGAGTAAGAAATTGAAGGATGGTGATAGATCAAGAATGAAAGACTCTATATTTTTGAATTACTATGTGAGTTAGGAAAGAAATAACAGTAGTGGATGAGTGAAGAAAACATATAAAGGAAACTGGATATTCTAGGAAAATCTCAACTACACAACTTTTACCTGAATGAACACACATTGTGTAGTCCCTTGTCTGTGGCATCAAGGGGTTTTTGGTGTTTTATATATCAAATGCCTTTTGGGAAACCCAAATTCTATTTTAATTGGTTCTAGTGACCTGGAATGTACCATTGGAGTACACATACATTGACATAACCATGAACAGACAATGTACTGGAACATGTCTAGTGTACACGACCACACTTAGGAGAGCATGGGAAAGCCCCAAGTGGCCAAGAAATGTCGTGAAATACCCTTAAACACTGTATAGGATTACATGGACAATGATTCATGTACAATCAAGGACATGAATAGGAAGAGGATTGGGGACACAAGACATGTGGACCCCCTTCCACACTGTGTACTTCCTTTTTGAAAAAACATCTACATCTCATACCTCCTTACTTTTAAATCATATTTAAGCTTGAAAGGTTCATATCAAAAGTATTTTTATATTTAGAACATGATAGTGTCCTTTAGAGTATATTTTTCGATATTATTTTGTACTTTATGTGTGAAACACTTCTTTAAGTGGTGATCGATGATGGTAATGATTCGGTAGGATCCTCACAGGGTGGAAACCTCATTCTGTGTCAGGTAATGGGTCCTCTACCTATATAGTGAAACCCTCCTATAATGTTAAAGATGATTCCTCTACCTATATAGTGTAACCCTTCTTCAATATTAGAGAATGGGTCCTCTACCAACAGAGTGGAACCATCTTATCATACCAGGGCATTGGTCCCCTGTCTATTGAGTAGATCCGTCCAATATTACTAAGGCATGGATCCTATATCAACTGAGTGGAACCATCATATCATAATAGGGAATGATTCCTATATCGACTGAGAGGATCCCCCCTCTAATACTAGGGAATTGGTTCTCTATCTACTAAGTGGAACCCTCCAATCGCACCAGGGCATGGATCCTCTATCCAGAGATTATGCCACATTGACTGTGCATCATAGTTTTCAGGTGAGGATCCACATGGTTACTCTTTAAACATATAGGTGAAATTATGGGAGCCATTGATGGAATTTGGAGCTATTTTCATACTCTTTCCCTAGGTAGGGATATGAGATAGAGATCCATTTTCTCTCTCACCTGGGTTTCTTTTCTGAGCACATATATTTGTTGTTGGTATCCATTTATCTATTTATATATCATGTATTCTATTTATCACACTTTATTTTATAGGGAGTAATAATATGTATGTATATACACAACTCTAAATGGGACATTACTTCATGTTTATTGTCTTATAAAGATGATAGACATGCCGGCAACGATTACATATGAGCATAGGGGATACCTGGGTGCATTGGATTGTGTACGGTGGTTGAGGATTGGATATTTGGAGCTGCACTTTCTTGGTATTTACTTTTCCAATTATTTTAAAGTTGGAATATATTTTCTATTAGGGCATGTATTTTTCCCTTTTATTTTGGTTTACTCAGTTTCACCTTTTTATATTTTGAAGAGGTTGTTAAAATCATGGTTATTACTCAATATGCTAATGTCTTCTCTTTTTATTCCACTAAAGTTTTTCATGGATATGGATGGATGAGTGTATAGAGTTACTTAAGAAAAGTCCTTACATTTTATTTATTCATTTTGGAACTGGTCACCAGCCTTAGGCTTATGGAAGTAGGCTTGGGGTAGTTGTGGCTCAGTATTATGCTATCCAGGTGGGTCCTGATGGGTTGGGTCATGAAAATGTGAATGAATTTTATTTTTAGAAGCTGTATATTTTTAAGGGTAAATTTATATTTATTTCCATTTATTTGAATTTATTTTTTATTAAATTTCGTTAAAATTTGGTTATTAATGATGATTTATCCATGCATGTTGTGATACTAGGAATGGGTTGGCAATTTGATGGTATAAAGTTGAATTTGAAAGGGATTTATAATTTATGAACTCCATGAAATTGTTAAAATGTATTAAATATGTGTTAGGATTTCAAATGGGTTTTTAACGGGTTTTAAAATAGGCTTTATGAGTTATTAAATTCTTGACTTGTTATATGCATGGAATGTACCTGAGATTCTAAAAGAAGAAAATTATGTTTGATAGCATAAATTAAATAAAAAACTTAACTCAAATAAGGATGAATCTCCATATTACTTTATGATATAAATACTTTTAAATAAATTTTATCTCTTTTCTATCTTTTAGTACATGGAACCTCAAAAGTATTGTGTTTGGTAGCGTATTCAACAAACAACACCAAGATTAAATGACCTATGATATATATAACTATTATAACCTAGACATTAAATTAGAAGGTATGGATATTATTTAATAATTTATTATATATATATATTACCAAATCCATATAAATTATTTATAAATGTTTAGTAAATTATTAATCAATTTCTAGTAAAGTGTTTTATTTTTCATAAATATGTTTTCTTCAAAATGGGTTTTTATTTCTTTTCATGAAAAAATATTATAATAAATTTTTGTAAATTTTAGAAACTTTATATCAAAAAATAAATTTCATTTTTTAAATTGGAATATCTAAGATATATTAGGGTGAATTTTTGGGTTTTTTTTGAAATGTTTCATTTTTTGAATAGTGAAAAATAATGAATTTTAATTGAAAAATACGTTTTAATTTAAATATTTTATAGTTTTAAATTATGTTTTTATTTGTGTTTTAAAGTTGTATTAGTTCAATTGTTTATCAATTAATCCAATTGAATTAATTATAATAATTATAATATTGATTTTTGATATAAAAACATTGTCATCTTAAACATTTTCTATTTAAAAACCTGCTTTCTCAACATGTCAATGGGGTTTATTTTAAATTAAATTATACCACTTATGTGAGTTAAATTTGGAAAAATAGATTCCATATCTAGAATCATAATAATAATAATTATCTAATTTTGTAAACTTAATCTTTTATCATCATGATTAGCGAAATAAGTTAAAATTAATTACCACCATTCATGTTAAAACAAGGTTTTGCGTTTTCCATGTGTTTGTATTAAAATTACGTTTACACACACATAAAATTTTTATTTAATAATTTTTATTTCATATTTAGAATAATAATTTTTGGATTATTTAATAAATCAAATTTTAATTTTATTCTTAAAGCGTAAATTTTCTAGGTAAATAAAAATGTACAAGTAAACATGGAAAAAACTAAAGGGGTGTAATTGAGTAAACATAAAGACTATAGGAAAAAATTATAAAAAATGTGCTTCTTTTTGTGTATTTTATAAGTTTCTCAACCAAATAAACCCTCCCATGAATTATTGATCTATTTTTAAGGTACATGATGAATGTTATACCCCCCAAATAGTGAATAATTTTGGTAATTTACAACAATTCTACTCATCATCAACTTTAAAAGTGAACTCACTCTTCCCCCTTATTCACACCTATAAAGCCATTTTTTCTTGACCAAAAACTTCTCAAATAATCATAAAATATCAATAAACTACTCATATAATCCATATTTTGGGCATAAATTCAACCCATGAAGGATTTTTTGAAAACCATAAGAGGATACCTGAAGAGGAGGTAATGTTCTTCCACAAGCATCTTTATTTTATTTCTTTATACACCTACATCAATTATTATTAAATCATGATGATATAATAACCCCAGTTTATTCCATATAATGGAATGTTTTTAATATGTTAATGACCTATATAAATATCCATTTCCATAAATTAGGTTATGAAATCATCATTCGTGTGCACAATAGACTACTTCCTTACGAACTACTGTCGTTAGTTTTTCCATTTCCACTCTCATGGTTGGCTACGATGATGGATATAAGGTGTATATATATATATGATATTTTTAAAAAACATTATACCTATAGATTAATTATATCATATATACCCTTTTAAATTTCTATTTTATATGGGATGAGATAATATCAATCGTGTGTACGATGGACTACCATCCTATAAAGCGATGTGATTCGTTTTTCAGTAACACGTTACATGGAAAGTAACATGGGTAAGAATAATGAATATATGTAATGTAAATTAAATAATTATAATATAAGTGGAATATTTATCAATATGAAAAATATAATATATCATTTCATCTCTTACATCTTCACTCACTGGAAAAGTGATAGCGTTGTTCATGTACATGTGGACTACAACATTCACAAAGCGATGTGACTATCTTTTCATTACCACAACACAATAATTATATATATATATAAGTATATATATTTAAATAATATTATATTTATGATATAATTATCATTATTTAAATATAAAATATTACTTAAATTTCTTCCATAATGATCATTGAAAAACGGAAACATTACTCATGTGTACTTATAACATACCATCTCCATGATCGTAACATTAATTTATTTTTAAGAAAAAAATTTCAGTATTGTTTTTAAAGGTATAATTTAATGTGTAAATATTATAATTATTTCATGATTAATATTCTGTAGATTATGTAACTATATATGTGCAAGAACCGGAACTTTCATAACAAATCACGAAAGAGAAAACAAGGCAATTAACACCAGAAACAATAAAAATAATGAAATAATATTAATTAGAAGGTGATAAGATGTTAAAAAAGGATAATATACTGTATTATAAATATAAAAATGGTTATTTATTAAGTTAATAACATGTTTAAAATCAATATATAGGAGGATAAATTGTGTTCAACCAAAAGGAAGCATGAGGTTAGGGGTTTTTCTCATCTCATTTTTATTTCTAGGAGATGTATTCTATATTCACCAATTAATTTAATTATGTGGTGTATATACTACCCATGAATTTATTTTATTTCTATTATACTTAAATTTATTGGGATTTTAATTTTCATTTTTTGATATCTCTATCATGGAGTTTACTATTGATAAGTTACAAAAGTGGTAAAGTATTTTTGTCTCAATCTTCCTTCTTTGAGACATAAGTTATGTTAAACAACTATCTTCTTTTAAGAGGTTTGTATTATTACAATTGAATTGTTATATAATTAATCTAATTGTTATCATTACAATATAATTTTTATTCAATGATATTATTTAATTTGTATTATGATTGAATGTTACCAAAGTTGTAAGAGTCTTATGTTGCAATCTCATCATTTATCAGGATTGTTAATTATTATGCTTCCAATGATGGGATATTTTGATCCATATCTCAAAAAACTCATTATTTTTATTCTAATATATTTATTTAATGGTAATATACGTTTTCCGTCATTGTACTCTCTTAAGGTACTCAAAATTTAAAAATAAATTTTTTATTAAAAACCTTCTTTTTGGTCAAAAACTCTTTTTCATCCTAAACCATGACTTCTAAAAATATTTTTAAATATTTTATTTTTTTCTAATTAGATATTATATTTTCCTAAATAAATGTTTCAAAATTAATTTTTTAATCTTCCTTTATATGTTATCAATTTTATTTTAAATTAAAAGGATTTAAAAAATGTTTTATTTTTTAAAATAGATTTTCAAAATGAAATGGGTGATTTTTTCAAAATGTTTTTAAGGATATTTTAATGATATTTAAATTAATCAATGTCAATAACTCTTTTTTTAATTATGATCTATTGAATATAGATTATAATGATACCATCCTTATTATTTCTCTAGATGGATTAATATTATTTCAAATAGATTGATATGGAACCCGTTTGTTTTCAATGAGTTAATCTTGTTTCAAATAGATAGACTTGAAACCCATTTTTTACATGGGTTAATCATGTTATAGAATAATAATGATTTTTTCTATGAGTTTTATGTTGAAGTTTCTATGTAATTTATTCCATTGTTGGTTCATAGATGTTATATTCAATGGGTGAACCCAGATAACGTCAGGTGATCCCATTATAGCTTATATGATGGGTACACCCAAATAACGCTTCAATGCATTGGGTAATGATTATGTTATCTAAATAATTATATTATAAGTCATATATATGATTATACTAATTGTAATGGTTTGGTAAGTGTTCTAAGAAGATGAAGTCCCAAGATACCAACACATTTTGTCTATGCTTACTAAAAGTTTATGATATTTCATTTGATCAAGATTGATATCACATAGATCATGATAATTGATTCTTATGAATATTTACATTTTAATGCTTTATTTCATTTTTTCATGTTTGATGATCCATGTATTCATGGGCATGAATATTCTTATATTATACTCATGCACTTTTATTATGTCATTATACTCTTATTCTCTTATTATGCTCATTGATGACATTCATTTGTTAATTATTATGTTTTACCTTATTATGAATTTGAGCTTACCCTTGTTATGTTTCCTTTTCCCAATGTTATAAAGAATAAGGTTAAAAAACTATGCTTATAAGGGATTTCATATGGATAATGATGATGACTTAATGTGAATTAAGAAAAGTTGTGTTAAGTGGGAGAAATGATCATTAAATGACATGAGTATTGTTTATGTAGGATTTTGTTCTAATTATCTAAAAATAAAAACCTAAAAAGTCCAAGAGAAATTAATTTATCAAAATTTTCTTTTTTATGTTGTAAGGAATGTATGGGAAAACATTTTTTCACAATTATCAGAATCAAATCCAGAAATGTAAAGTTTATGATTTCAGCATTGGATATGCGGGTTTAGATTTTGGTCTATTATAGTTGGTATCAAAGGAAAGGTCTAGATAAATTTAGATATCAAGATGTTTTCATGTGAGTACATCTTAAAAGTTATGGATATCATCATAGGTCTATAATATTGGGTTTAATGACAAGATCAAATCCTTAGACACATCATTTAAGGGTTTTAAGTAGTAATAATTTTGAGGTTATTAATGACGTTTTTGAAGGAATTTTATTGGGTTATGGCACTTATAACCCCTAGGATCAACAAGAAGTGTTATTTAGGTAGTAATTATTTATCATGTTTAAAAAAAGGATAACCTGTATACTGTGTTACAACCTATTGCATCTGGAAAGTCGGTGGGGCTTGAACCTATGACTAAAGGATGATAAGGGTTTCATGCCTACCACTTGCCTTCGTGATTTCCTGGATAGTATGAAATTTTTATAGGTAAATATTAAGTTTATTCTAGAAAATTATGGAGTTTTATTTTAGGAATAAAAGTTTATTTATCTTGGAAGAATATATGATCTAATCCTTCTATTCTTTGTGTTTCGAACTTAGTTTAGAAATGATTGACGAATTTTAAGGACAGTTATTTATGGGATTATTTGGTTTGAACTTTGGGTTTTACTATTGAAATTTGGAGATTAATGAATGAAGGATTATGTTTTGGAAATTATCTTACAATTTTCTAACAATTTTGATTCTGCCTAATGTTTAAAGACAAAATTAATATCTTGTTATGATTTTGGGGATTATATTGTCCTTTTAAATGTTTATTTTAGTGCTTTAGGCATGAAAAATCATCTTAAATGCTCGTGTTTTGAAGAAAAAGATGAGATTTTGGTGGAAATTGAAAAAATTAAGAAATTATAGTTATCAAGTAGGAATATTTCTATATTCCCTTACTATTCATAGCTCAAAGTCCTTCTATTTTTATTCATTTTTTGATAATCACACTTTTAAGGGGTGAAAGGGAACCCTTACATGGCCTATAGGCTTCATGACATTACATGACCCGAAGGTCATATAGGAATCATCTAGACTATAACTACTTGGGACTACCCCACCCCAATGTTTAAATCAGGATGAAAACTCTCAACCTTTGCACAAAAATTGGGATAGGCTTCCCGTTCATGTACAAGCTGGTCCCGATGGCAATTTTCATACCCTCTCATTCTTCCAAATCTGATAGCTATACTCTACTGAATATGCATACTTTGAATCCTCATATGGATCCTTATCCACATAGAGTCTTCTTTGTACATAATAAGCACCATTTCATCTGGTTCAAAGGCCTTAAGGTGTCTCTAAGGCCTTGAGATGGCCTAAATGCCTTGAGGTGTCCTAAAAGACTTAATGTGGCCCAAAATCTTTATTGTCATGAAGGCCTTGGGTGGCCCGAAGGCCTTGAGTGGACTAAATTCCTTAGGTGGCCTAAAGTTCTTGAAGTACTCAAGGACCAAACCGATGGCCTAAAAGGCCAAACATATGAATAGTTCTGGCTGCTATAGTACATACTCCAGTACCTGCTACAATACTACTACAGTACCCCATAAATATTTATCTACCCATATTCTATCTCGGATATCTTGGATTCACTTACTGAGTCCTCATCAATCGGGCTGAGGCTCTTCTTCCCTTATTCTCTTAGTTAACATGGTAATATAATTCCTCAACTCAAGGAAAATGATCTTGAAAAAAAATTATCATACTACCTTAAGGTTTGTTAAAACTGTGGAATTTTCAATCATCACATATTAATTTTTTGGATCCCCTTAACTTTCCATTGATCATTAACTTTCTTGCGATCAATGACTTCGGTTCCTCTCTATAATTATTTATTCTTTTACTCCATGTGCATTTCTTCAATTTCAATAAATGTTATCCTACATAAAAACCTAGTTTTGTGTTATTACAGATGAACCTCATAATTTCCATTCACTTTTAATATGAAAAACTTTTATTAGCACTTTTATGATATGGATTTTAAAAAAATTATTTTCCAATGTGCACTCTTTCATTACTAAGATAAATTTAAAATAGTGAGGACACAATTTATTAATGTGGGGGATGTAACAACCTGATATTTAAAAAAAATAAAATTATGTTCGATATCACAAATGATATACAACACTGGACTTAGATGAGAATGTTACTCCTTGAGACTTTATGATATACTTAATTTTAAATAAATTTCATCCCTTTGATATATTTCAGTATATGAAACCTTGATATTTTTATGTATGACATAATATTCAACATGAAAAACCATGCTTAAATGACATATTAAATATATAACTATTATAACCTAGTAATTATATTGGACGATATGAATAGAATCAAATTCATGTTTTTTATTGGATTAAACAGAAAAAAACAGAATAAGAACCCTGCTGCCCTCAAAGAGGAAGAAAATGATGAAGGCCAAGGGCATCCCCTTGGACAATGCTATTGCACTTAATAGGGAGCGAGTATAGATTATGGTAAACCACTAGATCCTCTTCCGGTCTACCCATGTGATCTAGCGCATCCACAGCAAAGTTCGTCTCCCTCTAGCTATGATGTATCATCTACCCTTGGTTGGTTTCCATAATGCATCTGCGAATATGGTAGGTCAACTCCTAGGGAATCAAATGTCACCCTTGAATAGACTTTACAAGAACTTCGTAATCTGATTCAATCTCAATCACCTAGAATCCCATCCTTTTACAAACCCACAAACCTGAATGTAGTGCCCAAAATTCCGAACCGAGCGAGTTTTTAGTACCATAAAAGGCACCGAATCCCAGTAAAATAGAGCCCCTGAAGTCCCTCAGAACCCCGCCGCCCCTCATGATTCCTTCTGAGCAGGAACCATCCACATTGAGTTTGAGACCAATGGTAGGAGGCTCCCATTTAACCCACTATCTGCATACCCTATTCTGAGTGTGAGGAGTGCTATTGATATTGTCGATCGTGATAGAAGTTTGACCCCCCTTCAGAATCAAAACCAACTCTACAATGATGGACCAGGACAACATCTGCAAGAATAATAACAAGCGACTGGAGGCGAGCCAAACATGGTTGCAGGCCTCCCATATATTCCAGCATATCAAGGATAGAATAATGATATGCACCTTGAACTCCATGGTTTTACTTTTAGATCCTTGAAACCAAGATGTTAAGAAACCCTATAAGGAGAAAAGGTCACCATCCATGCACGGGTGAGGAGAGAAGAATGACCAAAGATGCACAACCCAAGAACTCTGAAAAAATAAGTGCAGTATTGTCTCCACCTTCAGACTCTCACAGAAAAAGCATCGATATGCCATTGAAATTCCCTTTCCTTTGTATATTATCATCAGTTGGAATTGCCTTGTTTCTGATTTGACAAATAAGGAAATTCATACTAGTAGGAATCTCAGTGCACCAGGACACTGGAGGCCCCTCATCCAAAGAAGCCTCGTCCTTGAGAAGACCTCTATAATCCCGCAAGTTAAACTTGCCTGAAATCGACCTACTAAAACAACAATTATCGGTGGTATTGTTCATCAAAAAACTTTCAATGAACTCCATCCGAGTAGGGTTCAGTGTCATTTGGATGACACCATAGTGTTCTGTAGCTTTGTTGAAGGTAATGTTTGGAGAGGGGCAGCCTAGAAAGAACAAATTCTCGCCCGACCAATTTAAATCATGGAAGTTGATATCCCCTTTACTGATGATCCATCGCGTGTGATTTTCAAGATGCTCCAAGTGAGAAAAAATGCAGTGCTCTGGGTCTGAGGAATGAGAACTGCGGTCGCCCAGAGCTCGACCAAAATGAGCACTGAAGAATTTCTCCCACAGAGACTCCCCAACCAGAATCTCCCATGCTAACTGACCCTGCATGCCCAAGATGGCTTCCTTAATATCCCGGAGACCAACACCCCCTTCCGAGACTGTTTTTTCCAAGAAAGTCCACGAAGCCAAGTGGCACCGCCCCGTTTGATTAGAGTCCCACAGAAATGAATTGAGAAATATTTCCCACTTCTCCACAACACCTTTTGGTGGACTGATAATAGAGAAAATATGCATCGGAATAGAGGAAAGCACATTGTTTATCAAATTAACCCATCCCCCAAAAGACAGTAGCTTATTTTTCTAGTTGAAAATCCTACCTAGAATGCAATTCAGAATGTCATGGAAATGCTGATTATTGATGCGGCCACTTGAGATCGGGACGCCAAGGTAGAGGATCAGTAGTTGCCTTTGAAGACATACGACAATGCCTTGCACCTCTCTACAGTGCCTACCAGAGCATTTATTTGAAATAAACACATGACTCTTCGAGGAATTAATATTTTGTCCACTCAAGTGGCCATAAGTGTACAAGATCTCCATGAGGTTTTACAAGGACTTCTGCCTGCCATTCATCAAAATCAAAATATCATCAGCAAACATCAAATGAGGGATATACACCGTGGATTGCCGACAGCAATATTGTTTTGTTCTATCATTCTCCAAACTACAATTTAGATTGCGAGACAACTCATTTTGAGATAATATGAAAATACTTGGGGATAGAGGGTCACCCTGGCGGACACCCCACACTGACTTGAAATAACCAAAGCCTTTCCCCATCATAGAAATGGAGATCCAAGGAGAGGAGTATCACCTGAAACAGATATCGCAAAACCACTCTTGGAACCCTAAGTTTCTCATAACACGGATAATGAAGCTCCATTCAATAGTATCATAATCCTTCTTCATATCAACATGGAAAATGATGTTGGAACCCACCTAACGCCTATGCAGATCATTCACAAGCTCACTGGCGATACAACTGCTCCTTGAATATTCCGACCCTAATTGAAACTATGTTGTTCTCTCGAAACCAACCTGGGTATAAATCCACCATGTCTCCCAGCAATAACCATAGCCACATTCTTATAGGAAGCATTTAAGAGGCGAATAGGGTGGTAATGGGAGATGAGAGTTTTATTGCTAAACTTTGGAATGAGCACCACCCTCGAAGAGAAGATGCATCTATTCAATATGCCACCGCTAAAGAAATCCTGAATTGCTTCCACCACCTGAGAACCGACCACACCCAAAGCTGCCACATAAAAAGAAATAGGAAATTCATCCGGCCCAGGTGCACTTTCTTGAGGCATTCTCAAGACAGCCTCTCTAATCTCATTCTCCGTAGGAGGTCCGTTAAGAAGAGAATTATCAAAATCATTCACCAGCTTGGGGATGCAGCTCAAGAAGCCCTCGCCATCTGAATCGTCCCGATCAAAGGAAGAAGGGGGATCTCCTAATAAGAGACCCTCAAAGTGGTCCAACTCCATTCATCCTGCAACATCCCTATTAGAGGTGTAGGTCCCATTTCCAATGTTCAAATTAACCTTCATGCACTCTTTATCCTTCATGCATGCGTGAAAGAATGTGCTATTACGATCACCTTCTCTTAGCCATCTCACCCGAGAGCATTGTCTATAATCCCTCTCGATCTCTAGAAGTTTTTTGGAAAGGGAATTTCTCTTATCATAGAGAAAGATGAAAGCGTTGTCATCCCAGCTGATTTGAAGAACTTCTTCCCGCTGATCCACATCCATATGAATACGATCAACCTCAGAAACCACCATGGATCTTCTCACAAACCAGGTCTTATGATCCTGTTTGAGATGTGAGAGGCGATTCGCAAGGCCACTCCAGGATCTCACGTCATCCCTCTGACCCCACGACTCCTTCAATAACTGAAACAAGGAACCCTCTCAATGCCAGGTATTAGATTAAAAGAAGGCTTGATTAAACACATGATATCTCTTGACCTCCACTAGCAACGGGGCATGATCGAAAAGGGAGCAGGAAAAGTGAGAAAATACTGTTCTGGGCCAAAGTTCCTACCCCTGAAAATTCTCAAAACATCTGTCCAAACGGCTCCAAATGCGATTAGACCCTTTATAGTCATTGCACCATGTGTACCTTGGCCCAAAGAACCCTAAATCCAAAAGACAAGAAGAAAGCATGCAGGCCCAAAATTCATGCATACCACCCAGATTCGTAATTAAGCCGCCTCTTTTCTCTGAAGGGTCCGAGATGTAGTTGAAGTCACCACCAATGAACCATGGCAGAGAGCCAGAGTTGAAAGCCTCAAGGTGAATCCATAACTCCACCCTCCCAAGAGGGTCAGTAAATGCATAAACAAACGTAAAAATAAGATCAACTCCCTCACAAGAGATATTTGTGTCAATACACTGATGCATAATACTCACAACGTCGACGGTAACCTTTTTGTTCCAAAATTTCCAAATTTTAGACTTATTCTGACCTCCATGCAGAATTTTCAGAAAACCCATTTTCTTAGCAAGCCCTGGAAGCTTGATCAGATCCTGTTTCGGTTCGAGAATAACAACAAGGGAGAGGTGGTGTTTCCCGGATTCAGAAGAGATAGAGGCACGTTTGGCTTGAGCTCCCAAACCCCATGCCTTCCAGATCATAAGGGGCAGTATCAAAACAGACCCATCCGAGATCTATGGCACAAAGGGATAGAAAATGAAAGGGGTAAAAGAAAACATGTATCCTTTTATATGGAGCGCGTAACTGGTCCCGCAAAATCAACGACTTGAGAAGAAGGTTTTGGAGATCGAATGATCTTATTGAATTGAGAATCCAAGTCCTACAAGAGAGACCATATGTTAGAAAAGGAAAACCCCAAGGAGTTACTTATCCAAGCCTGAATTCATCGGAGAGTCCAGAAGAATGCGCCGTGGAGAAAGGCTGGCTGAACAGATCTCTTTTTCGACACCCTTGGGCAGGTATCCATGTGAAGGCAACCCCTCATCGGCCAGAGCCATGCTACACACAAAGGACCTTTGGATAAACTCTGGGCAAAGCTAGGTTGAGATACAGAAGGTCGCAAGATGGTGCGACAAGGGCTTGGATGGGGTCTGAAAGGAGAGAAGGACGCTGGAGTCGCGGGGAGACAAGAGATTTCCTGAGAAAAGGAACTCGTCTGAAGGAGCGTTCCCATAAGGCTTTGTACCAGGTGACAAGGCAATGAGGTCTGAAGATTCATGCACTGGATCCGACAAGCCAACAACAGTGTCAGAGGGTTCCATTGCCTTGGGAACCTTGGTCACATTACGACCTTCCAAATAATTTGAATTCAAAAACGTCCCTCCAATAAAAACCATGCCTGTCACAATCCCGGAAGACCATGGTGGGGCCCTCGCCTAGTCATTCGAAGTGCCGAAAGTGCTCGCCTCCGATGGCTTTCTCTGGTAGGAAGCGACAGAATTCCCATGCAAACCAAAAAAACACAAAACTTTAGGAGTCGCTAAAAGGAAATATAATTCCACCAATGGAAGCCATCACTTGCCCTCGGCAGGATGTGTGAAGGCCATTTAGTAAAGTGATATTACTTTTCAAAAATATTTTTTCTTCAAAAAAGATTTTTTATTTATTTTCATGAAATGAATATTATAATAAAATTTTGGAAGTGTTAGAAAATTTGTGTGAAAAAATAAACCTCAATTTTATAAAAATAATATCTAAATTATATTATGGTGAATTTTTTAAAATTTTCTGAAAAGTTTCATTTTTTGATGAATAGTGAAAATGCTACATTTTAATTGAACATTACCATTTATTTTAAATAATTTATAGGGTTAAATTATTTTTTTAATTGGTTTTAAATTTAAATTTGTTAAGTTTTATATCAATTAATCCAATTTAGGTCATTAGAATAATTTTCATATTGAATTTTTATGTAATAACATAGAATTGTTTTGAACATTTTCACATTAAAAACATGCTTTCTCATCATGTCAACGAGATTAATTTTAAATTAAATTATTCAACTTATGTTAGTTGAATTTGGGAAAATTGATTGAATTTTTTAATCATAATAATATATATTTTCTAATAAGGTCAAATTAATTTTTTAACATAATATTTAGTTAAAATAGTTAAAATTAATTACCGATATTAAGGTTAAAATAGGGTTTTGTGAATTACATATGTTTTTTTTTAAATTAATTTTACACACACATAAATTTTTTATTTAATAAGTTTGATTTCATATTTATAATCAGTAGGTTTAGATTATATAATAAAACCTTTTTTAACTATAGTCCTAAATGATAAATTACCAAGGTAAATAAAAATATAAAAGTTACCATGGTAAAAACTAAAAGGTTAAATAAATATAAAGACCAAGGGATAAAATTATAAAAATGTGTTTATTTTTTGTGATTTGGAGGTGTTTATATACCACAAAAACCCTAAAATTATTTATTAGTCTATTTGTGAGGAATTTCTGGTAAGGGATACCTCCTAATCGTGAATATTTTTGGCTATTTATAAGAATACAACAACTCCTAAACTGTAAAAGGGCGCTAACTCTCACCCCCTTTTCACACCTCTCATGCCATTTGACCAACCCCTAACAAAATCACTTCCAAAATTTCATAACCTCATCCTAAAATCCTATTTTTTTTATAAATACAACCTTTGAATGATTTAGTGCAAACCTAAGGGGGATACCCAAAGAAGAAGGAATGTTCTTCAACGAGCATCTGTATTTTATTTCTTTCTCATCATAATTCAATTATTTTTAAACAACAATGATATACTAAAATAATTAAAATCCATATACTAGAATTATTTTATGATAATTTCATAACCTAAAACCATATCCACTTCCATCAAATGGGTTACAAAATCATCATTCGTGTGTATGGTGGACTACTGCCTAGTGAATCGATGTCGTTCGTTTTTCCCTTACCGCTCCTCATGGTTGGGTGTGATGATGGATATAAAGTATATATATGATATTTTTAATCTAATTAATACTATAGAGTCATTATATAATATATAAGTCTTTTTCATTCCATTCCATAGGGGATATGATAATGTTTCTCATGTGTATGGCGGACTACCACCTTGCGAAGCAATGAGATTCGTTTTTCACTAAGACATTACATTGATTGTAACAATGATAGAGATAATGAATATATGTGATATATATGAAATAATTATTTTATTAGTTACATTATTATCATTATATAAATATAATATATCTTTTCATCTAATACCATTTTACTCACCGGAAAAGTGAACATCGTTTGTGTACGTGTGGACTACCACCTTCACGAAGCGTTGACTCTCATTTCTTCACTACACCACAAGAATGATATATATATAAGTATGTATAATTAAATTATATAGTATTTTTGATATAATTATTTTTATAGAAATATAAAATATTTCTTCTCTTCATTCCATAATGATCATTGAAAAATGGAAATGTTATTATATGTTTGTGCATCTTACCGTCTCCATGATCATAATGTAAGTTCATTTTTCATAACCATATTTCTTGATTGGTTTTAATGGAATAATTGATGTGAAAATATGATAATTATTTCATGATTATTATTATAGTAATTATGGAACTATATTATACGAAAATGATCTGGAACACTCATAATAAAGCACGAAATAGAAAATAAGGCAATTAACACCTAAAACAATGAAAATATTGGAATATGATTAACAAAAGTATTATAGGTTGTTATAAAATGATCATATATGAAAATATAAATACTAATATATTACTTAAATGAGTTAATAACAAGCTTAAAACCATCATATAGGAAGATAAATCATGTTCATCCAAATGGAATGGTGAGGTAAGGGTTTTCTCTAACCTCACTTTTATTTCTGTGAGCTGTATGACATATTTACAACTTATTTTCTTTTTAGGTGTATATAAATCACATGAATTTATTTTATAGTTATTATCCTCAAATTTATGACGGCATACATCTATATTTCAGGATCTCTCTTTCATAAGGTTTATAGTTTCAATGTTAACAAATCCACAAGGGGTTTTATATTAATTTTCCTTCTTTCAGATGTAAGTTATGTTATGCACCTATTTTATTTTATGAGGTTTATATTGTTCCCATTGAAATGTTATATCATTATTATCCTAATTTTTTTGATATTATATGTTTCATTCAATGATATTATTTCATGGTTATTGTGATTCAATGTTACCAAAGTGATAAGTATCTTAGGGTACAATCTCATCATTTATTAAGAAAATTTATAATTGTGCTTCCAGTGATGAGATTTTATGATAAATGTCTCAAGATACTATTTAATTTTAATTAACTATGGAAATTTATTGTGAATAAATTTTTTATTTCATTTTACCCTCTTTACGTACTCAAAATTTCAAAAGAATGTTTTTATGAAAAGTCATCTTTCTGGGCAAAAATTTTTTTTCTTCAAAAACCATGTTTTCTAAAAAAGATTTCAATAATGTTTCAAAACGTTTTTTTTTCAAAGATACTTGTACATTTTCCTCAAAAAATGTTTCAAATGAAATTTTAAAGATTCTTTTAGTAGTTTTAAATGTTATTTTCAATTAAATGGATTTTTAAAATATTTTATTTTTTAATAAGTGATTTTCAAAATGAAAAGTGTATATTATTCAAAAAAAATTAATGATATTTTAATGGTATTTATATCCATCAATCTCAATAACCCTTATTGTTACTTATTCTCCTTTAAGGATATTTTTTAATGATACCATACACATTATTTCTTTATATTTATTAATATTGTTTCAACTATATTGTTATGGAACCCATTTCATTTCTACGAGTTAATCATGTTTCAAAGAGATTGACATGAAACCCATTTATTTTCCATGGGTTAATCTAGTTGTAGAAGAATAATGATTATTTTGAGTTTTACTTTGAAATATCTATGTAAATTATTCATGTTATGGTTATTGGACATTATATATTATTGGTGTGTCAAGATAGTGCTAGATGAGCCATTTATAGCTTATATGATGGGTGCACCTAGATAGCGCTCCAATGAATTAGATAATAATTATTTTCTATAGATAATAGTGTTAAGATTTTTATGTATAGTTATTCAAATGGTATGGGGTTTTAAGGGCACTGTATGTGTTTTATGAAGATGATATCTCAACATAACAACACATTTTTTCTATTCTTACTAAGGGTTTATGATGTTTAATTTCTTCAATATTAATACCATATGGCTCATGATTATTGATTCTTATGACACATTCCTTTATTAAATACTTATGATTTGGTTTAATGGTTTATGATATAGGTATTGATGCACATTAATATTCATATATTATACTCATTCACTTTTATTATGTCATCATAACTTTATGCTCTTCTTGTGATCACTAATGTCATTATTTGTTAATACATATCTTTCCCCTTACTTGTCATTTGATATACCCTTATTATGTTTCCTTTTACCCATGTAATAAATAATGAGGTTGAGTTTATTATGTATATAAGGGATTTTATATTGATTATGATGATGAAATAATTTTAATTAATAAAAGGTATTTTAATTGTGAGAAATGAACATTTAACGACAAGGGTATTGTTTATTTAGGAGTTTTTCCAAATTATCTAAAAACATAAACCTAAGAGGACCTCAAAAATATAATTGATCAAATTTTTAATTTTTATTATGTAAGGTTTGGATGGAAAAAATTATATCACAATTATAAGAATCAATGCTGGAAATGTAATGTTTACGGTTTTAGCACCAGATTTGAGAGTGCAGGTTCTTGGATATTATATATAAGGTTTATGAATATGTATTTAAAGGGATTATCATATTATTACTTGAGGATATTTATGTGTTTTGGATTCTTTATCAATTTGGAGACCTTGGCAATGTGTGTGAATAACTGTGATAAAGAGAACCTTAGCATATATCTTAGACTAGTTAGGTATTTTTATCCAAAAGTGAGGAAGATAAAGGGAGAATCCAAAGCATGGAAATATGGACTAAGAGTGCCAATGGAAGTATTATTGGGCCTAAGGAATATCGGGAGAGATTTTAAAATTATGTAACATACTCATCCAGCTAGTGAGACCTTATCTTAGACTAAGTCACACTACACCCTATTGGTTAGAGACCATGGTTTCTACTTGATATGCCTAATTGGTGTATATAGTTTACTGTCATATATTCATAGTTTTTCATTTAATTATTTGATAATGCATGAGTTATGTGTCCAATTTTGTAGGAATAAAATCTTCATAGGTTTTCAAGTAAGAAAATGTAGAAACATTGAAAAGTTGGCCAAGTACTCATTGGGATTACAATGTTCAAATCATGTACCTAAGGATCACAACCTAAACCAATCCATGAAGCCAATCCATGAAAATTCCATGAATCCGGAAGAACATATTGATACACTACATGAGTAGACCGGACATTTCATGAATCTATTCAAATCCCCATGAAATAAATCGATACAAAAATTGGATAGAAACGAGGTACACGTTGTGAATGGCCTATTCATGTCATGTAACGAGTTAAACATCATTATCTGGGAGAAATGAATTCCACACTACATATCTGAAGGAAAATTACATGGATCAAGGGTAAACTTCATGACAAAAAATTCTTATATAAAGATTGGAGCGGCATAGCATTTAAAGAAATTCAAGACGTTCTTCTCTTCTCCCTTTCATCTCATTTGAGAATATTTCCTCCCTTTCCAATCTCAAACTATCAAACTCTTACTATATGTGAATTTTTATTAATCCAAGAGTTGTGGAGCCTATGTTATTCATCACATTCAATTCCCTCCATTACATTTAGTTTCAATTACCATTTCAATTTGTTATTTAAGTATTTTATTTATAATCATAAATCACTTAGTGTATGTTTTTTTCAGTGCCATTACTGAACCTTTTAATGATCCCAATACCATTAATCAATCCATCATGCATGTTGTATTTCATTTACTCAATTGCATCCTACCGCGCCATGAGTAGATAAATTTATTAGAGGTAAGGATCAAGCAATGTATTTGAATAACTAAATATACATTTTAATATAAAATTGGAAAAATTAATTGTGTAACTAGGATATGAACCACCGATCTATCTCATTTTTGCGAACGTCCCTGAACATGGGATGGTCAAACAAATGAACCTATACTAATTGGAGTAGTCTAAGATATGACCACTATCTTAGGATACTTTCTTCTTTAAAGAAGACAAACTTAATAAAACAATGTTTTTGTTATCTCCTAACCACTGAATAGATACTTTCAATGTAGAACTGGGATGCTAGGATCTAAGTAAATTAGTTATCCCAAATTCCTTCATAGATCAAGACATAAGATCTTACTATAATTAGAATTAAAAGGAAATCCTTAAATAAGATACACAACTTAGTCTGGATCCCTCATTTATCAATTTAAAGTCATCCCAAAATAGAACATAGACCAAACTCCCAAACAAAATACTTCTAGAAAGGACTCTTTTATATGTTTAGAAACTAGATCCTTATAAAATTTAATGGAAGTCTCCCTATGGATTCGACCCAGTACTCCCACTACACTATGTCTTAGTAGTTAGTGAATGTTTGTGACAAATTGTAAATTCAAATTTGACTCACCCTGGAGAAACTAACGACACTACCACATAGAGGTTATCAAATTTATGGTGACATTTCCAAGGAGGAAAAATCATTTTGTAAAAGTACTATGGTTTTATAAGACTTAGGATTACATTTACCTCACCCTTTTTCTATCATTAGTTCCAAACTCCCTTGCGTCTTCAGATTCATCTTCAGTGCATGTACGAAGGTCCCCTGACCCGATCAAGGAAAGTTGAAGCAGAAGAACCATTGGAATTGATTCCTGAGATTGAAAGACATCTACTTTCACTCCTCTGATCAAAAATGGCCGAACAACATCCCAATGTGGGACCCAACCCACCAGAACATCAAATCATACTAGGAGAACACCCGATGGACCCTGAAAAGACCATCATGAACTATGTATTTCCATCAATCCATGTTGTGATTCCAAGCATAGTTCACCCTCCAATTCAAGCCCATACCTTTGAAATCAAGTCTGGACTCATCCATATGATCCAGAACATGGGATAAATAAATGGTCTTTAAAGCAGAGACCCACATGAACATATCTCCAATTTCCTAGAGGTTTGTGATACCTTTCGCAACCAAGGACTTTCTACTAATGTGATAAGACACTGGGTCATTCCTTTTTCATTAATATATAGAGATAAATACTGGCCCAAAATTCAAGATCCTGAGTCAATCACAACTTGGGACGAGCTCCTAAAAAGGTTTCTCGATTAATAATTTCCACCGATCCAAACCTAGAAACTCTGGAATGAAATTAAGAACATTTCATAAGCAGATGGATAGTCTACATGGGAAGCATGGGATTGATTAAAAGAACTCAAGAAAAAATTTCCACATTAAAGAATTGACACTTGGATTAAAATTCAAACCTTTTATCAATGAATCCATCTAGCGGCATGAATAGTTGTTGATACTGCCATCAATGGATGTTTGATGTTCAAAACACCTAATGCAGGAAAAACTATTTTGGATGATGTACCCCACAATGCCAGTCTATAGAAAAGTTACCATGGAACACCATGATGTGGAATCCATCAAGTTGACGAGACCACACAGGTACTTTGCCCAGTAACACTGAGACATACCAATGAGAGGAAGCTAAGGTTGTAGTGTTGAGGAGTGTAAAAGTATTAGATTTATAACAATCAAATAGAAACAAGGCCATAAGAAGATTCCTAGAATAAACCCAAAAAAGTAAAAGAAATACCATTTGAGAAAGAGCAAGCCCTAGAAAAACAAAAGGAACCATTTATGTATCCCTACCTCTATACAAGCCACCTATCCCCTTTATAGAATGAGAAGGGCATGGAAGGAAATAATACCATTACAAAAAGTTCCTCGAAATGTTTAAACCATTTCACATCAATATTCCATTTGCTGAAGCAATTGACCAAATACCCTTATACACAATATTTCTCAAAGACTTTCTATCAAATAGGAGAAATAGAAAAGATATGGGAGTCATATCATTACATGAATAATTATCTACTATTGTACATTAGAAAATTTCACCAAATATGAGAGATCCTGGATTCTTTTCAATTCCATGCACAATAGGAGAGTGAAAATTTGTAAGAGCACTCTATGATCTCAAAACCAGCATTAACTAGATTCTGATGAGTGTTTTACAGAATCTCAGACTCCAAGAGCTCAAGGAAACAAGATTTTCATTGCATTTAGCTGATAATTTAGTTAAATACCCACGTTGTTTTCTTGAAGATGTTATGGTTAAAGTCAATAAATTCATTTTTCCAGTACACTTTATAGACTTAGACATGGAATAAGAAGGATATGTCCTAATCATTCTCAGAAGACCCTTCCTAGAAATAGTTAAGGCCTATATTGATGTTAATCAAGGATGTATCATCTTCAGATATGATGAATAACAAGTAGTGTTTAACAAGATAAAGGCTTCAAAACATTCAGATGATCTGGTAGACTAAAACTCCATCACTCTCACTCAATAATGAGAGGAGTACATGGATATTGATTAAGAGACTGATGATTGCAGTTCAGAACATGAAATAAGACTATGAAATTGAAGAATTTATCTTTATTGAACCACTTACTAGAGACATTTTCACACCATTTATCTCATACATCATTCATCCACACAAGTTGAAATTGAAACCTTTACCTAGTATGTTGAAGTACTCATGTTTAGGAGAGTAATTCTATTTACCCATCATTATCAATCTTGAAATATCTTAGTCTTAGAAAGAAAAATTGATTGATGTATTAAAAATACACAAGAAATAAATTTCTTGGGGGTGGTGGATATTAAGGTAATCAATACTTCAGAGTGCAGCTACTAGATTTTACTCGAAGAAGATACAAAACTAAAAAAGACAACCTCAGAGGTGGATTATGCCACCAATAAAAGAGGTTGTAAAGAAGGAATTGATGAATCTTATGGATGCCAGAATAATCATTCCTGTCTCATATAGTCAATGTGTGATCCCCCTCTAAATCGTTCCTAAAAAGGTAGGACTCGCTATAGAAAAGACAACTGATAATGAACTCATTTCAACACACACAATCACAGGATGAAGAGTTTGTGTGGATTATAGATGTTTGAATGTAGAAATAAGAAAAGATAATTTTCACTTAACTTTTGTGGATCAAATGATTTGGAGGCTAGCGAGACATGATTTTTACAATTTCCTAGATGGTTATTCATGATATAGTCAAATTGCAGTAGTTCCCACTAACGATCCCAAAACCACATTTACCTATCCCTTCGGTGCTTTTATGTATAGACGCATGTCATTCATTATATTCAATGCACCATACACATTCCAAATATTCATGACACACATCTTTAATGATATGTATGAATAATTTCCCGAAATATTCATCGATTATTTCTCTATCTATGGAAGTTCATTTGATATCTTTCTAAGAAATCTATAATTTGTTATCAAATGTTGTGAGGAGAAATTCATAGTGCTAAATTCAGAAAAATGTCACTTCATGGTGGTGGGAGGAATTGTGCAAGGATAAAAAATATTTGAAGAAGGCATTGAGGTTGATCCTGAAAAGATCAAGTCCATCAAGAATTTTCTAGAACCATCAATAGTAAATGGGATCAAAAGTTTCCTTAGGCATGATGGATTCTACAAAAGCTTCATAAAAGATTTATCCAAAGTTTCACATTCATTGACGCACTTTTTATCAATGGAAATTAATTTTTAATTCAATGAAGACTATCAAAAAGCTTTTTAAAAACTAAAAAATAATCTGATTGTGTCTCTAGTTATCATTACACCAATGTGGGAAAAGGAGTTTTGATTTATGTGTGATTCCAGTGACCTTACTATAGAAGCTATGCTCAGACAACATAATGAAAACATCTTCTTCCCAATCTATTCTGACAGAAACACATTAAATAAATCCACTACTACAAATAGTGGTTTTAAAAGTGCTCTAAACTTCCTTAAACAATGCTAGAAAAGAGTTGTTAATATCAGTGGTGATAAAGGCAGGGTCCCCTTTAATAGTTCTAAAAAAGCACTCATAAAGGGTCCCTTTATCTGCGCTAAAAAAAGCACCGATAAAGGTCCCACTTTATCGGTGCTTTATTAGCACAGATAAAAGGACACCTTTATCAGCACTATTTTGAGAACTGATAAAGGACCAATTTATCAGCACTATTTTGAGCACTGTTAAAGGATAACTTTATCATCACTATTTTGAGTGCTGATAAAGTCCCAATTTATCATCACATAATTAGCGCTGATAAAGGCCAAGTTTCTTGAGCAAACCTAGAACCTATATAGAATCTTCAAACTTGCACACCAGCACACAAACAACACCTACACACATAGCACAAAACAGTATCTACACACAAAACAACTTCAAAAAACAACAACTACACACAAACAAAGCATAAAAGAATTGAACAATGCACAAAAGAGTTTCTCAAAAAATGTTATATACATTTACTTGAAATCATGAATACAAAAAAATATTATATAAACTTGACACAATTTTTTATATGGTTACAATTACAAGTATCCAACAAAAAATTAAAAAAAATTAATGTTTCATTCTTTTTTCCATCTGTGATGCACTCTCAAAAATTGTCATCCATGGTATTAGTTTCCAAACAAAGCATATGAACTCAATAAAAAAATTCAACCTATATAAGAAAAATAATATTATGTCAGTAGTACAATAATGAAATAAATTAAGCACTAATATGAAAGAATACATTAATAAAATGAAATTTTTTAATAAAAAGGCACATTTGTGTAGGTAGGGGGTCATAAGACTAGATGATACTTGATACCTGACCTTGATATGGGTAGGTAAGTGGCATTGAGAACAAATGTTGTGTGAAATGGCATGGTAAGGGATTTTAAGGGTGGTGAGATGATATCATAGAGATGGGTCCGATGAAAGAATCATGGGGATGCCAGATTAGAAGTTCAAATCAGATACTATGATAAGCTGTAGTTAACCAACAGTAGTGAAGAATACATAGATTTGTAATTAAATTTGTGAGTGTTGGACAACCAATATTCTTCCAACACACTGTATAAGTAGAAATAGCTGCATAAATGATCAAAATACATAATATAAATTTTCCATGGAAAAATAATTTAGTTCTAGTGCTTTTGGAAACATGGAAACATAAATAACTAGTTCATAAGAGTCTCCCATTAAGTTATGGTTTAATAGAATGAAAAATCATTTCTAAAACCATTCTTCATAACCTATAGATATAAAACATAATAAAGGATGATTATATATTCACAAAAAGTGTAAAAGAGGGAGATATCAATGATCATATAAGGATAACATAAGTAGTATGAATTCACCTACATGTTATTTGTGTACGATATTACATCAGGTATACAACCCATTCGTTTTTAAACCCATTTATATCATCTTGTGAATATTAGTTTTTGAGGCTTTCATGGTAGTACTGAAAAAATATAAATACACAAATGATTAATAAATATTTTAAATGAACTCGTAATTATTTTCAAAAATACGTCTTCAGGGATGCTAGGTTGTTGATTAAATATGATCTCTTTTGTAAATTTAAAAACATACTAACCACAATATTTTCTATTTGTTTGTTTTGGACACTACAGGACCATTGCGAAAAATAAGTAATTTGTTTTGATATGTGTTTGGGTAGTTCAATATTATTATATATACTAGGATACTTTTCCAATTGTAGATCTTATAGTCGTTCTTGTCCTTAGGCCCTAGATTCATTCCATAAAGTAGATGATATTGATTCACCAACCTGTCATAACAGAATTCTCATTAATAGATAATATAAATTTTATTACTAGATGTTTAGTTCTAAAATGTTGGATCTAGTGTATTACAAATTGAAAAATTCCATCATGCATGGATGCGTTGGTGCATATCCATGCATTGAACCTAGAAAATAAATATTTGGAGTATCCAAATTCACTACAATCAGCATCCAATGCTGCCTAAAACCAAAAAAAGGAATAAGTAATGAAAGAAATGAAAATATAGTTGATATGATTAAATTGAAGAGTTTTAAACCTACATCGTTTTTATTAAAAAGACTATGTCATCTTTAATTTTATATTCAAACGATTTGAGAAGGGATGAAATTATTTCAGCCTCTTTAGTAGAATCTATTTCTTCTTTTGATGAGGTGATGTGAGGACTAACGAGTCCAATTTTTTGTTCATGGGGAAATACCATCAATTGTTTTTCATATATATGTCTACGAAAAATATGAAATGTATTTAGTTATAATTATCAAAGTATATCAGCTTGTGTAAAATCAAATCATGAAAGCATACCTCATGTATACATTTACAACTGAGGTGCCTAGCCATTCATACTAGAGGATTTCATTTAAATTTTCACCACTAATGAGATCTAATTTTTCATATACATACATATTTATTTCAAAATGAACCATGTGAGCATTTCCTTCTATCAGTTTTTTATCCACATGAGCAAGCAATGATATTAAATGTAGATATAGAATGGGATGGGTGAAGGTACCTCTAGTAGATCATTTAAATTTGTCAGTTGATCCTTGAGATAGTTTTGAGATGATCTTTTGTTTCACCCCTTCTTTCTTTCGTTTTGTAATTAAAATCATCAGTTAAGACCATTTTTCATTACAAGTTAAAGTTTCATCTTGAAAAATAAATTGGAAATGGGTACCTCCTCGTCGAAATATTTTTTTAAAGGAATTCATGGCCATGCGAAGAATGATACAATAGCTTGTTCGACTGTATGAATTTCTTCATTGTCATTTGGAATATGTATCTCGGCACTCAGCTCATTAGCTGCGTCAATCGACACTCTGACATGATCTGTTGGAAGTCGTCTGTTGTGTAGCATGTTTTCGGCATATTGAACATTTAATCCATCATTACAAGGCGATAGGTGGGATTAGATAGATATAAATCAAAATCACTTTCAACCTACAAAATATTAGTAAATAAAAGGTTTCAGTGTCTATGTGATTAATATTTTACAGAAACCATTATTATAACATTGATTACCATAGCTAAGTTAGGTTTTTAAAAGAAATAGATCGCCTCAAATCTGGTGGGGGTGGGGCGGGATCTTCACGCCCAGGTTGTTGTTGAGTTGTTTTTTCTCTTTGACACCCCCCATGAAACTTTCTATCATATATCTGTGGTATTGTAATTCTTCTTGAAACATAGCTATTGTTTGTCTAATCTTTTTCATTTCCTTATTTTGATCCTCCGCTTCTTTCTCTTTCTAAAAATATGTTTACGGTGTCACCCCAAAACCCGAACCTCTGACACAACCATACTATTCTATCTGCTTCAAGTCCAATGAAAGCATGTCTTCATCTAGTGCAGGTGTTTTTGATTCATGTGACTATTTTAGATAAAAAATATAGGAAATTAACTTTTCATTGTTATGTAATAGTGATTTAAAGAAAATCAAATTTATATTTTGTCATACTTAAACATGTTTCACATACTTTTTGTGTGTTTTCATATAAGGCCCCAGCCTTAAACCTTACTTAATATTGAATTAAATGAATAATTCACATTGAGGATCTTTTCAGGTTTAGAGTTTTAGAGAATTAGGACATAACTATTATATCTCAAAAGATTAAAAAGTAGAAACTTTTACTAAGTTTCCATAAAATAAAAACTCTTAAAAACAAAACATGTCAAGTTCCATGTTTTTAGGTTGCATGACTTTCCCTTGATACCATCCTTGACCCTATTCCACGTTAAGTCCTATGAAAAACATTTCAAAAACTTGGGATGAGAATAAAAAGCTCAGTAAGGGATACACAAAGAATGAAAACTATTAGTTTTTAAAAACAACAAGTAAACCATGTATACATTATCAAAGTAATACTTTTCACCTTTTTGAAGTAGTAAAAACTCTTCATTGGATAAAAGTTCATTACTTACCCTTCTGTAACCAAAATATTACCATAAAACCCATATAAAGATCAAATAACATATAAGGGTAACTTGGGACATAAAATTACTTAAGTGGAATAACCATAAGGTTGACTTCCACACATATCACTTAATGGAATAGCCATTCGGCCAACTTCCATACATACTTAATGGAATAGCCATACGGCCGACTTCCATACCCAATGCATTGGAGGATATAACGTAACCACCCGTCCTGGTATTCACCGCACCACCCGTCATATGCTTTATCACGTAACCACCCGTAAAGTGTCCAAGTACCATCATTACACATAAAATATTGAAGATATAAACATTTCAATAACAACATTTCATTTGCAATCACAATAAGTAATTCCCAGATATTGAATTAATCAATCCATTTTCAAAAACCATTTAAAAGATATTTTTGAATCAAAGTGTCCCATACCACTTTGAAGCTTTTAATGGAATTATAATTTTAAAACATTAATGTCCATATAAATAAATATTGAAAACCATTTCAAAAACATGGACATTAAAGATAAATATTTAGACTAATAACTCTTTAAAACATTTAAAATGATATTTTTGTTAAATAGTTTTTAACAAAATGAGAGACTCTTGAAAAAAAATAATAGTGGAATAACATTTAATCCGAACTTTATAATTTCATGAGAATAAGGGGATTCATGATATAATATGTCAAAGGATAGTATACACACCATATAAGAGTGAATTGGTGCATAACAACAATGAAGTCTCAAAAGAAATGTAAAATGAGATGAAATCCATTATAAAGAAGGTATCCTTAAATTAAGGATAAATCAATCTCATAATTATGTGTGAAAAATATAAATACACCCAATATAAGTGGATATTAAGTGTAAAACAATCAAAGGTTATTCACACTTATTCAAAGGATGACATATTCAATAACTACATGTTGAACCCAATGAAATCGAAATTGGGTTAAGAAGTTTCCTTGGTAAAACTCGAAAGCCTATCGGCGTCACATAAAATTTTACAAAAAGGGTTGATGAGAGAGATAAAGGGGATCTCATCACTTGGACATAAAATTTATATAAATAAGTATATAGAAGAACATATCCAAACATAATAGTATGTTAATTAAAATACATAACAAAAGAAGTCTTTTAAAAAAAATGGTGAACGGTCCCCTTACCGAGTTGGGTAACTTTCGAAACGTACACCCCATGGAAGAAGGGTCATACAATGAAGATGTGAATACCCATAAATGAAATTATACTACAAAAAGTGTATAATAATGGGCAGTACATACACCACTCAAAGGAAATTGTGGCAAATGTAGCATAAATCTCACAGGAATAAAAGTGAGATGAAAAATCCCTTATGAAAACCCGGCAGCCTAACGGCGCCACTTAAAACTTCCAAAATGGATTGATGAGAGGAAATAGGGTCTCTCATCATATAAACATAAAGTTTACAGAAAGAGTAATACAAAATAACATCCCCTAACATAAAAAAGATGAGCTTAAAATAAGTGACAAAAAGGAGAGTACCTAAAAAGAAAGAGAGAGGTTGGATCTCTTACGAAAATTCGGTAGCCTAACGGCGCCACTAAAAACTTCCAAAATGAATTGATGAGAGAGAATAGGGTATCTCATCATATGAACATAAAAATTACAGTAAGAGTAATATAAAAGAACATCCCAATCACAATAAATATGAGCTTAGAAGGAATGACATAAAAGAGTGTACATAAAAAGAAAGAGAGGAGTAGGATCCCTTACCTCAGGTCCAACTTGACTCGATCGTTCTTTAACGTCCTGAATAATAAACTTGAGTTAATTTCTACTTGATTATGAACCTTTTTAAAGTAAATTATTCCTTTTATATCAATTATTGACATGTTATAAACATTATGTAATCATTTAAGTTAATAATGTTTGTTTTTTCGATATTTGGTTCTTAAGTCAAAAGTGGACTTCTTACAATTACATGTTGTTCGCGTGGTCAATGGTTCATTATATCCAGAATGATATTCATGATTTGCATATCATATATATCATATATATACATCATATACATTTATTTATAACATTACATAATCATTTAGAGGTAAGAAATGAAATGCACTGTTCATGGAGACGGTAAGCCGTACGTACGCATGAACGCTACTTTCATTCTTTTGTCATATTAATGGAATTAAAACTAAATGAGAGGTATGTATATTTTAATTACAGAATTATATTCATAATTTATATGTAACATAAATTATATATATTCATTATAAATATGTACTTATAATAGTACATTACATTTGGGGATAAGAAATGAAATGCACCGTTCATGGAGACGGTAAGCCATACGTACGCATGAACGCTACTTTCATTTCTATCTCATACATTAATGGAAAGAAATAAAAATGATATAGAGGTATATTATAATTCCAGTATAACATCATATATAATAACTTTAAATCCATCTGTTATACGTCCCACATATGGAATTAACGAATCACATCACTTTGAGGGGGCGGTAGTCCGCACTTCCTTAAATGAAGATATCCCGTTTACCCATAATGGAAACCATAAAGGTATGCCATAAATGAAAAATACAGAAGCTTAAGTAAAAAATAAACATATTATATATCATATATAAATATAGTGACATCTTAATGGCCACCTTTAAAGATGTTATATGAGTGTTGAACAATCATCGTTTCGTGAGGCAGAAATTCGCCATCCACGGAAACAGTATGTTCTTTAACCATTAGATGTAGGTGTGTGTAAGTGTAGCTAGAATAATTCTTATAAAAACATCCTAGTATATTGATTATACTGCATTTGTTACAAAAGAAATGAATAAAAAGAGTTTAGGGGGTTGGAGAGACAAAATAAAACAAAAGGACTCAAGTGAAGACATTACCTTAAAATCGGGTAACTCCCTTTGGTTTGAGCTCAAAGGCTTTCTTGGGAAGACTTCTGCCCAATGTGAGGCTTCAATGAGTAAGATAGGGTAGTGGAGAGACAAAATGGGAAGAGGTTGGCCGAGCCAAAGGCTTTGGGAGTGTGGGTAAGGAGGTAGAGGTGGGGGCATTTTATAAGAGGAGAGGAAGGGCACTCTTGTAAAGTTACAAACTGTTACTTTATTTTCAAAAGAGTTTCGGATTTTAAAGGTCCCACATTTATGTATTTCTAGGATAAGGTGATAAGGGTTATAAATCCACTCATACAATAGGTTTTGGACATGTTTAGGTCTTAGATATTACATTATCTTTCCATTTTATTTAAATCGTTAAATAATGAGGTCATCGCTGCATCATCATTATGTCATAAATAATTTAATTTATTTAATGTCTAAAAATTATAAAAAAAATACTATGATGTAGGAAATCGTTTTAGATTTCCAATGACAATTTATAGTCAAACATATTACTTGTATAACCCCATGTAAAAATTGTTTTAGTAAAACATCTCATGTTTGTGTCATTTTTACTTTAACATTAAATAAATAGGTATTTATGTCTTTTTCCAACCAAAGTGGATCCATGGGGTCCCCAAGTTGACCCATGGATTTTATTGGTCATACATGACACATCCAAGGAGGTTAGGACATGTGTCTAGGTCATTTCATTTTATTGAAACATTATTCTTACCTTAAACTACACTAATTACCTCTAATCGCGATTAAAAACTTAATAAGTTACTATTCACCAAAAAATTATTTTAATCCCATTGAACCACATTTTACTTCTTAATGACAACCATTTATGTCATATTTTTGAAATTCAAAACACAAAGGTGGCAAAATTTCCTTTAAATGGAAAATCAGTTTTTATAATTACCACTTAGTGGTTTCACTATTCATCAAAAATTGAAGTTTTTCAGAAAATTACCAAAAATTCACCCTAAGCTATATTTGATATTCCGAATTCAAAAATTATGTCTATTTTAAAAAATTAAAAACAAATAAGTTTCATTAATTAATTTAAAAATTAATTCCCTCTGTCAAAACAAATAGCGTGTTTTTATGAAACAAAAAGTATCAAAAGGTTGACACTAGTTTAAGTCCGATTTCAAAGTAAAATTTTCCATCAACCACTATTGGATTAAATGGAAAAAATATATTCTAATTTCACTTTAAAAACAATTCAAAAGATAATCTAATCATATAAATAAATTAGATTAAAAAGAGGTTTTGAATTAAAATACAACATTTTTCACTATTCATTAAAAATTGAACTTTTTCGGAAAAATACCAAAAATTTACACAAAGTAAATTTTGATGTCCCGATTCTAAAAAAGAATTTTATTTTGTCAAATATAAGACATAAAATTTTCAAAAAGTGGATTTAAAAGAGGTTCGCCATCAAAAGGCGGTTAATCGACCTTTTAAAGAATATTAGAATGTTTACGCTTAAAATTAGATTCATTCGCATTTTTAATCCTCTAACATTTATTGTAAAAAGTAAAAATATTTGACAAACATATATAATAAATTTTTAGTTAGTTCTGTTCATTCCCGCCATTACAACGGCTAGGCGTTAACTCTCATTTAAAATAACATTATTTTACTATTAGAGTGCAACGTAAGATTTCTAAGAAACTCGTTGTTGCGTATTGGGTACGCCATCGAGAATAGCATTCCCTTTAAAGTAATATTAATATTTGATTCGAAAATATGGATAAATATAAAGATGTCATATTCTTTATTTACCTGGGGTGTTATATCCTTCCCCCCTTTTGGGAATTGCGTCCTCGCAATTTTAAAATTGGGCTTGGAAACATCCTTGAAAGTCCCACATCGGAACAAGAGTCGGTAAAACAATCACTTTAAAATAAAGAAATATAAGTACAAAGGTCACTCGAGTTAACCCATACTAGGATTCCAAGTACGAAAATATTGACATGGAGGAAAAAACAAAGGGTCATGTTCTAATGGAGAGTGATAGAAAACATGTTTATGAGAAAGTTAACCACAAGAAAATCACAAACTTGTGATGGGTTAAACGGTATTCGATTCCCCAGTAGGAAAAGTTAATAGACAACATTTTTGTTTTAAGTTACTTTTTATTGAGGAATTTATTCATAAGGAAACATAATCACTTATCCTGTTGACTTTCAACTTTTTCTCCAAAAGACGAGTATTTAGGAAGACTTGTTCACATTAAGAGTATTATAATCAACTTCTAGAGAGTAACCTAATCCACAAAAGAGAACTGTATACTTCCCATGTCTTTAAACCAAAACCAAAACCAAAAAGGCTAGTACAAGATCAGATAACCCAGAAAAGGATAACCCCTTATAAAAATAAAATCTATTCTTAATCTCCAAAATTTGTCCAACAAAACCTTAAGTTCAACGAGGACCATTCGATAATCAATTTGTCCATAAAATTCTTCAAAGTAAACCAATCTAATATTTAAACCCAAATATTTGAAGGATTTAGTCACATAGTCTTCCAAGTTAAATCGTAACATTTATCTCCAAACAACATCAGTTGCTCCTAAAGTCTCGTATTGAAAATTAATTAACTTAATCACATATCCTCCATGATAGGTTAATCATTTTCATAGATAACCCAAAATCAACTTAATATTAATTCATAAAATCATATAACTAAAAAGAATCAGTCAAAATAACCAGGGACTTCACGTAGTCCAGTGGTAGGCGATAAATACCAGTCGCACTTTGGTTGTGGGTTCGATTCCCACAGCTTTGTCCGACGCGACGGGTTGTCACACGGTCTGCGTGTGGTCCTTTTTCCAAAACTATATAATTCTCAAATAATTCCCAAAAAAAGAGATAAAATCTTCAAAAATAATCATAACATATTACAACCTCAAGTTTATCTCATGCCTATCATTTTCCATCATAACATATAATAACCCATAATTACCTCAAAAGTAAGGATCATATAAACCCTAATGGTTACCTTTATAATTATTACCTGAACTTCCACATAGATTGGTCATCTCGTACATGATGCATTACAGAACATACCAAGGTTCAAGTGGATGATCATGACTCCTTGATAGTTGGTTTAGAACAACCACGAGTTTCCTCATTGAATACCCCATTTCATCCAGTCTCTTAATCAGAGAACCACCACAGCTTCCTTCAAACCTAATGTCACTTTGGTGCCTACTAGATCCCTCCATTCACTAAAAACAGAAATGTCAGTGTGATTATATCAACAAAACCATCATGTACTAATGAGGAAGATAACCACTAAGATATACTTACTCATTCACTTTATCTAAAACTAGGACTCTTTCTGAAATCCTATCCATTATGGTATTGTCACTTATGCTTAGAGAATACCCTAACCTCTAAAGTTATCTAAACCGACCTTTGATATCAACTATAAGGCCCCAGCCTTAAACCTTACTTAATATTGAATTAAATGAATAATTCACATTGAGGATATTTTCAGGTTTAGAGTTTTAGAGAATTAGGACATAACTATTACATCTCAAAAGATTATAAAGTTGAAAATTTTACTAAGTTTCCATAAAATAAAAACTCTTAAAAAGAAACATGTTAAGTTCCATGTTTTTAGGTTGCATGACTTTCCCTTGATCCCATCCTTGACCCTATTCCATGTTAAGTCCTGTGAAAAACATTTCAAAAACTTGGGATGAGCATAAAAAGCTCAGTATGGGATACACAAAGAATGAAAACTGTTAGTTTTTCAAAACAACAAGTAAACCATGTATACATTATCAAAGTAATACTTTTCTCCTTTTTGAAGTAGTAAAAACTCTTCACTGGATAAAAGTTCATTACTTACCCTTCTGTAACCAAAATATTACCATAAAACCCATATAAAGATCAAATAACATATAAGGGTAACTTGGGACATAAACATACTTAAGTGGAATAACCATAAGGTCGACTTCCACACATATCACTTAATGGAATAGCCATTCAGCCAACTTCCATACATACTTAATGGAATAGCCATACGGCCGACTTCCATACCCAATGCATTGGAGGTTATAACGTAACCACCCGTCCTGGTATTCACGGAACCACCTGTCATATGGTTTATCACGTAACCACCCGTAAAATGTCTAAGTACCATCATTACACATAAAATATTGAAAATATAAACATTTCAATAACAACATTTCATTTTCAATCACAATAAGTAATTCCCAGATATTGAATTAATCAATCTATTTTCAAAAACCATTTAAAAGAGATTTTTGAATCAAAGTGTCCCATACCACTTTGAAGCTTTTAATGGAATTATAATTTTAAAACATTAATGTACATATAAATAAATACTGAAAACCATTTCAAAAACATGGTCATTAAAGATAAATATTTAGACTAATAACTCTCTAAAACATTTAAAACGATATTTTTGTTAAATAGATTTTAACAAAATGAGAGACTCTTGAATACAAATAATAGTGGAATAACATTTAATCCGAACTTTATAATATCATGAGAATAAATGGATTCATGATATAATATTTCAAAGGACAGTATACACACCATATAAGATTGAATTGGTGAATAACAACAATGAAGTCTCAAAAGAAATGTAAAATGAGATGAAATCCATTATAAAGAAGGTATCCTTAAATTAAGGATAAATCAATCTCATAATTATGTGTGAAAAATATAAATACACCCAATATAAGTGGATATTAAGTGTAAAACAATCAAAGGTTATTCAAACTTATTCAAAGGATGACATATTCAATAACTACATGTTGAACCCAAAGAAATCGAAATTGGGTTAAGAAGTTTCCTTAGTAAAACTCGGAAGCCTATCGGCATCACATAAAATTTTACAAAAAGGGTTGATGAGAGAGATAAAGGGGATATGATCACTTGGAAATAAAATTTACATAAATAAGGATATATAAGAACATATCCCAACATAATAGTATGTGAATTAAAAGACATAACAAAATAAGTGTTTTAAAAAAAAGAAGGGTAAAAGGTCCCCTTACCGAGTAGGGTAACTTTCGAAATGTACACCCCATTGAAGAAGGGTCATACAATGAAGATGTGAATACCCATAAATGAAATTATACTACAAAAAGTGTATAATAATGGGCAGTACATACACCACTCAAAGGAAATTGTGGCAAATTTAGCATAAATCTCATGGGAATAAAAGTGAGATGAAAAATCCCTTACGAAAACTCGGCAGCCTAACGACGCCACTTAAAACTTCCAAAATGGATTGATGAGAGGAAATACGGTCTCTCATAATATCAACATAAAGTTTACAGAAAGAGGAATACAAAATAACATCCCCTAACATAACAAAGAGGAGCTTAAAAAAAGTTACAAAAAGGAGAGTACTTAAAAAGAAAGAGAGAGGTTGGATCTCTTACGAAAATTCGGTAGCCTAACGGCGCCACTAAAAACTTCCAAAATGGATTGATGAGAGAGAAAATGGTCTCTCATCATATGAAAATAAAAATTACAGTAAGATTAATATAAAAGAACATCCCAATAAAAATAAAGATGAGCTTAGAAGGAATGACATAAAAGAGTGTACTTAAAAAGAAAGAGAGGAGTAGGATCCCTTACCTCAGGTCCGACTTGACTCGATCGTACTTTAACGTCCTGAATAATAAACTTGAGTTAATTTATACTTGCTTAATAACCTTTTTCAAGTTCATTATTCCTTTTATATCAATTATTGACATGTTATAAACATTATGTAATCATTTAAGTTAGTAATGTTTGTTTTTTCGATATTTGGTTCTTAAGTCAAAAGTGGACTTCTTACAATTACATGTAGTTCGTGTGGTCAATGGTTCCATATATCCAGAATGATATTCATGATTTGGATATCATATATATCATATATATCCAGCATATACATGTATTTATAATATTACATAATCATTTAGAGGTAAGAAATGAAATGCACCGTTCATGGAGACGGTAAGCTGTACGTACGCATGAACGCTACTTTAATTTCATTGTCATATTAATGTAATTAAAACTAAATGAGAGGTATGAATATTTTAATTCCAGAATTAGATTCATCATTTATATGTAACATACATTATATATATTCATTATAAATATGTACTTATAAAAGTACATTACATTTGGGGATAAGAAATGAAATGCACCGTTCATGGAGACGGTAAGCCGTACGTACGCATGAACGCTACTTTCATTTCTATCTCATACATTAATGGAAAGAAATAATAATGATATAAAGGTATATTATAATTCCAGTATAAAATCATATATAATAACTTTAAATCCATCCTTTATACGTCCCACATATGGAATTAACGAATCACTTCACTTTGAGGGGGCGATAGTCCGCAATTCCTTAAATGAAGATATCGTGTTTACCCATAATGGAAACCATAAAGGTATGCCATAAATGAAAAATACATAAGCTTAAGTAAAACATAAACATATTATATATCATATATAAATATAGTGAAATCTTAATGTCCACCTTTGATGGTGTTATATGAGTGTTGAACAATCATCGTTTCGTGAGGCAGAAATTCGCCATCCACGGAAATAGTATGTTCTTTAACCATTAGATGTAGGTGTGTGTAAGTGTAGCTCGAATAGTTCTTATGACAACATCCTAGTATATTGAAGATACTTTATTTGTTACAAAAGAAATTAATAAAAAGAGTTTAGGGGGTTGGAGAGGCAAAATAAAACGAAAGGTCTCAAGTGAAGACATTACCTTAAAATCGAGTAACTCCCTTTGGGTTTAGATCAAAGGCTTCCTTGGGAAGACTTCTGCCAAATGTGAGTCTACAAGGAGTAATAGAGGGATGTGGAGAGACAAAATGGGCAGAGGTTGGCCGAGCCAAAGGCTTTGGGAGTGTGGGTAAGGAGGTAGAGGTGGGGCCTTTTAAAAGTGGAGAGGAGAGGCACTCTTGTAAAGTTACAAAATGTTACTTTATTTTCAAAAGCGTTTCGGATTTTAAAGATCCCACATTGATGTATTTCTAGGATAAGGTGATAAGGGTTCTAAATACACTCATACAATAGGTTTTGGACATGTTTAGGTCTTAGATATTACATTATCTTTCCATTTTATTTAAATCGTTAAATAATGAGGTCATCGCTGCATCATCATGATGTCATAAATAATTTAATTTATTTAATGTATAAAAATCATAAAAAAATACTATGATTTAGGAAATCTTTTTAGATTTCCAATGACTATTTATAGTCAGAAATATTACTTGTATATCCCCATGTAAAAATTGTTTTAGTAAAACATCTCATGTTTGTGTCTTTTTTACTTTAACATTAAATAAAAAGGTATTTATGTCTTTTTCCAACCGAAGTGGATACATGGGGTACCCAAGTTGACCCATGGATTGTCTTGGTCAGCCATTAAACATCCAATGAGGGTAGGACATGTTTATAGGTCATTTCATTTTATTAAAATATTATTCTTACCTTAAACTACACTAATTACCTCTAATCGCGATTAAAAACTTAATAATTTACTATTCACCAAAAAATTATTTTAATACCATTGAACCACATTTTACTTCTTAAGGACAAAAATTTATGTCAGATTTTTGAAATTCAGAACACAAAGGTGGCAAAATTTTATTTTAACGGAAAATCAGTTTTTATATGTACCACTTAGTGGTTTCACTATTCATCAAAAATTGAAGTTTTTCATAAAATTACAAAAAATTCACCCTAAGCTATATTTGATATTCCGAATTCAATAATGATGTCTATTTTACAAAATTCAAAACAAATAAGTTGCATTAATTAATTTAATAATTAATCCCCGCTGTCAAAACAAATAGCGTGTTTTTATGAAACAAAAAGTATCAAAAGATTGACACTAGTTTAAGTCCGATTTCAAAGTGAAATTAATTCCATCGACCACTATTGGATTAAATGGTAAAAATACATTATAATTTCCCATTAAAAAAATTCAAAAGATAACCTATTCATATAAATAAATTAGATTAAAAAGAGGTTTTGAATTAAAATACAACATTTTTCACTATTCATTAAAAATTGATCTTTTTCGGAAAAATACCAAAAATTTACACAAAGTAAATTTTGATGTCCCGATTCTAAAGAAGAATTTTATTTTGTCAAATATAACACATAAAATTGTCAAAAAGTGGATTTAAAAGAGGTTCTCCATCAAAAGGCAGTTAATCGACCTTTTAAAGAATATTAGAATGTTTACGCTTAAAATGGGATTCATTCGCATTTTTAATCCTCTAACATTTATTGTAAAAAGTAAAAATATTTGAAAAACATATATAATAATTTTTTAGTTAGTTCTGTTCATTCCCGCCATTACAACGGCTAGGCGTTAACTACCATTTAAAATAATATTATTTTACTATTAGAGTGCAACGTAAGATTCCTAAGAAACTCGTTGTTGCGTATTGGGTACACCATCGAGCATAGCATTCAATTTAAAGTAATATTAATATTTGATTAAAAAATATGGATAAATATAAAGATGTCATATTCTTTATTTACCTGGGGTGTTACATCCTTCCCCCCTTTTGGGAATTGCGTCCTCGCAATTTTAAAATTGGGCTTGGAAACATCCTGGAAGGTCCCACATCGGAACAAGAGTCGGTAAAACAATCACTTTAAAATAAATAAAGATAAGTACAAATGTCACCCGAGTTAACCCATACTAGGATTCCAAGTATGAAAATATTGACATGGAGGAAAAAACAAAGGGTCATGTTCTGATGGGGAGTGATAGAAAACATGTTTAGGAGAAAGTTAACCACAAGAAAATCACAAACTTGTGACGGGTTAAACAGTATTCGATTCCCCAGTAGGAAAAGTTAATAGACAACATTTTTGTTTTAATTTACTTTTTATTGAGGAATTTATTCATAAGGAAACATAATCACTTATCATGTAGACTTTCAACTTTTTCTCCAAAAGACGAGTATTTAGGAAGACTTGTTCACATTAAGAGTACAATAATCAACTTCTAGAGAATCACCTAATCCACAAAAGAGAACTATATACTTCCCATGTCTTTAGACCAAAACCAAAACCAAAAAGTCTAGTACAAGATCAAATAATCCAGAAAAGGATAACCCCTTATAAAAAGAAAATCTATTCTTAATCTCCAAAATTTTTCCAACAAAACCCAAAGTTCAACGAGGACCATTCGATAATCAGTTTGTCCATAAAATTCTTCAAAGTAAACCAATCTAAGATTGAAACCCAAATATTTGAAGGATTTAGTCACATAGTATTCCAAGTTAAATCGTAACATTTATCTCCAAACAACATCAGTTGATCCTAAAGTCTCGTATTGAAAAGTAATTAACCAAATCACATATCCTCCATGGTAGGTTGATCATTTTCATAAATAACCCAAAATCAACTTACTCTTAATTCATACAATCATATAACTAAAAAGAATCAGTCAAACTAACCAGGGACTTCACATAGTCCAGTGGTAGGTTATAAATACCAGTCGAACTTTGGTTGTGGGTTCGATTCCCGCAGCTATGTCCGACGTGACGGGTTGTCACACGGTTTGTGTGTTTTCCTTTTTCCAAAACTATATAATTCTCAAATCATTCCCCAAAAAGAGATAAAATCTTCAAAAATAATCATAACATATTTTAACCTCAAGTTTATCTCATGCATTTCATTTTCTATCATAACATATAATAACCTATAATTACCTCAAAAGTAAGGATCATATAAACCCTAATGGTTACCTTTATAATTATTACCTGAACTTCCACATCAATTGGTCATCTCGTTCATGATGCATTACAGAACATACCAAGGTTCAAGTGGATGATCATGACTCCTTGATAGTTGGTTTAGAACAACCACGAGTTTCCTCATTGAATACCCCATTTCATCTAGTCTCTTAATCAGAGAACCACCACAGTTTCCTTCAAACCTATTGTCACATTGGTGCTTGCTAGATCCATCCATTCACTAAAAATAGAAATGTCAGTGTGATTATATCAACAAAACCATCATGTACTAATGAGGAAGATAACCACTAAGATATACTTACTCATTCACTTTATCTAAAACTAGGACTCTTTCTGAAATCCTATCCATTATGGTACTGTCACTTATGCTTAGAGAATAACCTAACCTCTAAAGTTATCTAAACCGACCTTTGATACCAACTATAAGGCCCCAGCCTTAAACCTTACTTAATATTGAATTAAATGAATAATTCACATTGAGGATCTTTTCAGGTTTAGAGTTTTAGAGAATTAGGACATAACTATTACATCTCAAAAGATTAAAAAGTAGAAACTTTTACTAAGTTTCCATAAAATAAAAACTCTTAAAAAGAAACATGTCAAGTTCCATGTTTTTAGGTTGCATGACTTTCCCTTGATCCCATCCTTGACCCTATTCCAAGTTAAGTCCTGTGAAAAACATTTCAAAAACTTGGGATGAGCATAAAAAGCTCAGTAAGGAATACACAAAGAATGAAAACTGTTAGTTTTTCAAAACAACAATTAAACCATGTATACATTATCAAAGTAATAATTTTCACCTTTTCGAAGTAGTAAAAACTCTTCACTGGATAAAATTTCATTACTTACCCTTCTGTAACCAAAATATTACCATAAAACCCATATAAAGATCAAATAACATATAAGGGTAACTTGGGACATAAACATACTTAAGTGGAATAACCATAAGGTTGACTTCCACACATATCACTTAATGGAATATCCATTCGGCCAACTTCCATACATACTTAATGGAATAGCCATACGGCCAACTTCCATACCCAATGCATTGGAGGTTATAACGTAACAACCCGTCCTGGTATTCACGGCACCACCCGTCATACGGTTTATCACGTAACCACCCGTAAAATGTCCAAGTACCATCATTACACATAACATATTGAAAATATAAACATTTCAATAACAACATTTCATTTGCAATCACAAGAAGTAATTCCCAGATATTGAAATAATCAATCCATTTTCAAAAACCATTTAAAAGAGATTTTTGAATCAAAGTGTCCCATACCACTTTGAATCTTTTAATGGAATTATAATTTTATAAAATTATTGTCCATATAACTAAATACTGAAAACCATTTCGAAAACATGGACATTAAAGATAACGATTTAGACTAATAACTCTTTAAAACATTTAAAACGATATTTTTGTTAAATAGTTTTTAACAAAATGAGAGACTCTTGAATACAAATAATAGCGGAATAACATTTAATCCGAACTTTATAATATAATGGGAATAAAGGGATTCATGATATAATATGTCAAAGGATAGTATACACACCATATAAGAGTGAATTGGTGCCTAAAAACAATGAAGTCTCAAAAGAAATGTAAAATGATATGAAATCCATTATAAAGAAGGTATCCTTAAATTGAGGATAAATCAATCTCATAATTATGTGTGACAAATATAAATACACCCAATATAAGTGGATATTAGTGTAAAACAATCAATGTTTATTCACACTTATTCAAAGGATTACATATTCAATAACTACATGTTGAACCCAAAGAAATCGAAATTGGGTTAAGAAGTTTCCTTGGTAAAACTCGAAAGCCTATCGGCGTAACATTAAATTTTACAAAAAGGGTTGATGAGAGAGATAAAGGGGATCTCATCACATGGACATTAAATTTACATAAATAAGGATATAGAAGAACATATCCCACATAATAGTATGTGAATTAAAAGACATAACAAAAGAAGTCTTTTAAAAAAAAGAAGGGTGAAAGATCCCCTTACCGAGTTGGGTAACTTTCGAAACGTACACCCCATGGAAGAAGGGTCATACAATGAAGATGTGAATACCCATAAATGAAATTATACTAAAAAAAGTGTATAATAATGGGCAGTACATACACCACTCAAAGGAAATTGTGGAAAATGTAGCATAAATCTCACGGGAATAATACTGAGATGAAAAATCTCATACGAGAACTGGGCATCCTAACAGCGCCACTTAAAACTTCCAAAATGGATTGATGAGAGGAAATAGGGTCTCTCATAATATCAAAATAAAGTTTACAGAAATAGGAATTTAAAATAACATCCCCTAACATAACAAAGAGGAGCTTAAAAGAAGTGACAAAAAGGAGATTACTTAAAAAGAAAGAGAGAGGTTGGATCTCTTACGAAAATTCGGTAGCCTAACAGTGCCACTCAAAACTTACAAAATGGATTGATGAGAGAGAATAGGGTCTCTCATCATATGAACATAAAAATTACAGTAAGAGTAATATAAAAGAACATCCCAATCACAATAAAGATGAGCTTAGAAGGAATGACATAAAAGAGTGTACTTAAAACGAAAGAGAGGAGTAGGATCCCTTACCTCAGGTCCGACTTGACTCGATCGTTCTTTAACGTCCTGAATAATAAACTTGAGTTAATTTCTACTTGCTTAAGAACCTTTTTCAAGTTCATTATTCCTTTTATATCAATTATTGACATGTTATAAACATTATGTAATCATTTAAGTTAATAATGTTTGTTTTGTCGATATTTGGTTCCTAAGTCAAAAGTGGACTTCTTACAATTACATGTTCTTCGTGTGGTCAATGGTTCATTATATCCAGAATGATATTCATGATTTGGATATCATATATATCATATATATCTATCATATACATGTATTTATAATATTACATAATCATTTAGAGGTAAGAAATGAAATGCACTGTTCATGGAGACGGTAAGCCGTACGTACGCATGAACGCTACTTTCATTTCTTTTTCATATTAATAGAATTCAAACTAAATGAGTGGTATGTATATTTTAATTCCAGAATTATATTCATCATTTATATGTAACATACATTATATATATTCATTATAAATATTTACTTATAATAGTACATTACATTTGGGAATAAGAAATGAAATGCACCGTTCATGGAGACGGTAAGCCGTACGTACGCATGAACGCTACTTTCATTTCTATCTCATACATTAATGGAAAGAAATAATAATGATATAGAGGTAGATTATAATTCCAGTATAAAATCATATATAATAACTTTAAATCCATCCTTTATATGTCCCACATATGGAATTAACGAATCACATCACTTTGAGGGGGCGGTAGTCCGCACTTCCTTAAATGAAGATATCTCATTTACCCATAACGGAAACCATAAAGGTTTGCCATAAATGAAAAATACAGAAGATTAAGTAAAACATAAACATATTATATATCATATATAAATATAGTGACATCTTAATGGCCACCTTTGAAGGTGTTATATGAGTGTTGAACAATCATCATTTCGTGAGGCAGAAATTCGCCATCCACGGAAACAGTATGTTCTTTAACCATTAGATGTAGGTGTGTGTAAGTGTAGCTAGAATACTTCTTATAAAAACATCCTAGTATATTTAAGATACTGTATTTGTTACAAAAGAAATGAATAAAAATAGTTTAGGGGGTTGGAGAGGCAAAATAAAACAAAAGGACTCAAGTGAAGACATTACCTTAAAATCGGGTAACTCCCTTTGGATTGAGCTCAAAGGCTTCCTTGGGAAGACTTCTGCCCAATGTGAGGCTTCACGAAGTAAGAGAGGGAAGTGGAGAGACAAAATGGGCAGAGGTTGGCTGAGACAAAGGCTTTGGGAGTGTGGGTAAGGAGGTAGAGGTGGGGGCCTTTTATAAGAGGAGAGGAGGGGCACTCTTGTAAAGTTACAAAATGTAACTTTATTTTCAAAAGAGTTTCGGATTTTAAAGGTCCCACATTGATTTATTTCTAGGATAAGGTGATACGGGTTCTAAATCCACTCATACAATAGGTTTTGGACATGTTTAGGTCTTAGATATTACATTATCTTTCAATTTTATTTAAATCGTTAAATAATGAGGTCATCGCTGCATCATCATGATGTCATAAATAATTTAATTTATTTAATGTCTAAAAATTATAAAAAAAATACTATGATTTAGGAAATAGTTTTAGATTTCCAATGACTATTTATAGTCAAAAGTATGACTTTTATAACCCCATGTAACAATTGTTTTAGTAAAACATCTCATGTTTGTGTCATTTTTACTTTAACATTAAATAAAAAGGTATTTATGTCTTTTTCCAACCAAAGTGGATCAATGGGGTCCCCAAGTTGACCCATGGATTGTATTGGTCATCCATGACATATCCAATGAGGTTAGGACATGTGTCTAGGTCATTTCATTTTATTAAAACATTATTCTTACCTTAAACTACACTAATTACCTCTAATCGTGATTAAAAACTTAATAAGTTACTATTCACCAAAAAATTATTTTAATCCAATTGAACCACATTTTACTTCTTAATGACAACAATTTATATCGGATTTTTGAAATTCAAAACACAAAGGTGGAAAATTTTGATTTAAACAGTTAATCAGTTTTTATAAGTACCACTTAGTGGTTTCACTATTCATCAAAAATTGATGTTTTTCAGAAAATTACCAAAAATTCACCCTAAGCTATATTTGATATTCCAAATTCAAAAATGATTTCTATTTTACAAAATTCAAAAAAAAAATAAGTTGCATTAATTAATTTAATAATTAATTCCCGCTGTCAAAACAAATAGCGTGTTTTTATGAAACAAAAAGTATCAAAAGATTGACACTAGTTTAAGTCCGATTTCAAAGTGAAATTAATTCCATCGACCACTATTGGATTAAATGGTAAAAATATATTCTAATTTCACTTTAAAAAAATTCAAAATATAATTTAATCAAATAAATAAATTAGATTAAAAAGAGGGTTTGAATTAAAATACAGCATTTTTCACTATTCATTAAAAATTGAACTTTTTCGGAAAAATACCAAAAATTTACACAAAGTAAATTTTGATGTCCCGATTCTAAAGAAGAATTTTATTTTGTCAAATATAACACATAAAATTTTCAAAAATTGGATTTAAAAGAGGTTCTCCATCAAAAGGCGGTTAATCGACCTTTTAAAGAATATTAGAATGTTTACGCTTAAAATTGGATTCATTCCCATTTTTAATCCTCTAACATTTATTGTAAAAAGTAAAAATATTTGACAAACATATATAATCATTTTGTAGTTAGTTCTGTTCATTCTAACCATTACAACGGCTAGGCCTTAACTACCATTTAAAATAATATTATTTTACTATTAGAGTGCAACGTAAGATTCCTAAGAAACTCGTTGTTGCGTATTGGGTACGCCATCAAGCATTGCATTAACTTTAAATTAATATTAATATTTGATTCAAAAATATGGATAAATATAAAGATGTCATATTCTTTATTTACCTGGGGTGTTACATCCTTCCCCCCTTTTGGGAATTGCGTCCTCGCAATTTTAAAATTGGGCTTGGAAACATCCTTGAAAGTCCCACATCGGAACAAGAGTCGGTAAAACAATCAGTTTAAAATAAAGAATGATAAGTACAAAGGTCACCCGAGTTAACCCATAATAGGATTCCAAGTACGAAAATATTGACATGGAGGAAAAAACAAAGGGTCATGTTTTGATGGAGAGTGATAGAAAACATGTTTAGGAGAAAGTTAACCACATGAAAATCACAAACTTGTGATGGGTTAAACGGTATTCGATTCCCCAGTAGGAAAAGTTAATAGACAACATTTTTGTTTTAAGTTACTTTTTATTGAGGAATTTATTCATAAGGAAACATAATCACTTATCATGTTGACTTTCAACTTTTTCTCCAAAAGAAGAGTATTTAGGAAGACTTGTTCACATTAAGAGTACTATAATCAACTTCTAGAGAATCACCTAATCCACAAAAAGAACTATATACTTCCCATGTCTTTAGACCAAAACCAAAACTAAAAAGGCTAGTACAAGATCAGATAATCCAGAAAAGGATAACCCCTTATAAAAAGAAAATCTATTCTTAATCTCCAAAATTTGTCCAAAAAAACCCAAAGTTCAACGAGGACCATTCGATAATCAATTTGTCCATAAAAGTATTCAAAGTAAACCAATCTAAGATTGAAACCCAAATATTTGAAGGATTTAGTCACATAGTTTTCCAAGTTAAATCGTAACATTTATCTCCAAACAATATCAGTTGCTCCTAAAGTCTCGTATTGAAAAGTAATTAACCTAATCACATATCCTCCATGATAGGTTAATCATTTTCATAAATAACCCAATATAAACTTACTCTTAATTCATAAAATCATATAACTAAAAAGAATCAGTCAAACTAACCAGGGACTTCACGTAGTCCAGTGGTAGGCGATAAATACCAGTCGCACTTTGGTTGTGGGTTCGATTCCCGTATCTTTGTCCGACGCGACGGGTTGTCACACGGTCTGCGTGTTGTCCTTTTTCCAAAACTATATAATTCTCAAATCATTCCCCAAAAATAGATAAAATCTTCAAAAATAATCATAACATATTTTAACCTCAAGTTTATCTCATGCCTTTCATTTTCCATCATAACATATAATAACCCATAATTACCTCAAAAGTAAGGATCATATAAACCCTAATGGTTACCTTTATAATTATTACCTGAACTTCCACATCGATTGGTCATCTCGTACATGATGCATTACAGAACATACCAAGTTTCAAGTGGATGATCATGACTTCTTGATAGTTGGTTTAGAACAACCACGAGTTTCCTCATTGAATACCCAATTTCATCCAGTCTCTTAATCAGAGAACCACCACAGTTTCCTTCAAACCTATTGTCACTTTGGTGCCTGTTAGATCCATCCATTCACTAAAAATAGAAATGTCAGTGTGATTATATCAACAAAACCATCATGTACTAATGAGGAAGATAACCACTAAGATATACTTACTCATTCACTTTATCTAAAACTAGGACTGTTTTTGAAATCCTATCCATTATGGTACTGTCACTTATGCTTAGAGAATACCCTAACCTCTAAAGTTATCTAAACTGACCTTTGATACCAACTATAAGGCCCCAGCCTTAAACCTTACTTAATATTGAATTAAATGAATAATTCACATTGAGGATCTTTTTAGGTTTAGAGTTTTAGAGAATTAGGACATAACTATTACATCTCAAAAGATTACAAAGTAGAAACTTTTACAAAGTTTCCATAAAATAAAAACTCTTAAAAAGAAACATGTCAAGTTCCATGTTTTTACGATGCATGACTTTCCCTTGATCCCATCCTTGACCCTATTCCACGTTAAGTCCTGTGAAATACATTTCAAAAACTTGGGATGAGCATAAAAAGCTCAGTAAGGGATACACAAAGAATGAAAACTGTTAGTTTTTCAAAACAACAAGTAAACCATGTATACATTATCAAAGTAATACTTTTCACCTTTTCGAAGTAGTAAAAACTCTTCACTGGATAAAAGTTCATTACTTACCCTTCTGTAACCAAAATATTACCATAAAACCCATATAAAGATCAAATAACATATAAGGGTAACTTGGGACATAAACATACTTAAGTGGAATAACAATAAGGCCGACTTCTACACATATCACTTAATGTAATACCCATTCGGCCAACTTCCATACATACTTAATGGAATAGACATACGGCCGACTTCCATACCCAATGCATTGGAGGTTATAACGTAACCACCTGTCCTGGTATTCACGAAACCACCCGTCATATGGTTTATCACATAACCCCCCGTAAAATGTCCAAGTACCATAATTACACATAAAATATTGAAAATATAAACATTTCAATAACAAAATTTCATTTTCAATCACAATAAGTAATTCCCATATATTGAATTAATCAATCCATTTTCAAAAACCATTTAAAATAGATTTTTGAATCAAAGTGTCCCATACCACTTTGAAGCTTTTAATGGAATTATAATTTTAAAAAATTAATGTCCATATAAATAAATAATGAAAACCGTTTTGAAAACATGGACATTAAAGATAAAGATTTTGACTAATAACTCTTTAAAACATTTAAAACGATATTTTTGTTAAATAGTTTTTAACAAAATGAGAGATTCTTGAATACAAATAATAGCGGAATAAAATTTAATCTGAACTTTATAATATCATGAGAATAAAGGGATTCATGATATAATATGTCAAAGTACAGTATACACACCATATAAGAGTGAATTGGTGCATAACAACAATGAAGTCTCAAAAGAAATGTAAAATGTGATGAAATCCATTATAAAGAAGGTATCCATAAATTAAGGATAAATCAATCTCATAATTATGTGTGAAAAATATAAATACACCCAATATAAGTGGATATTAAGTGTAAAACAATAAAAGGTTATTCACACTTATTCAAAGGATGACATATTCAATAACTACATGTTGAAACCAAAGAAATCGAAATTGGGTTAAGAAGTTTCCTTGGTAAAACTTGAAAGCCTATCGGCGTCACATAAAATTTTAAAAAAAGAGTTGATGAGAGAGATAAAGGGTATCTCATCACTTGGACATAAAATTTACATAAATAAGGATATAGAAGAACATATCCCAACACAATAGTATGTGAATTGAAAGACATAACAAAAGAAGTCTTTTAAAAAAAAGAAGGGTGAAAGGTCCCCTTACCGAGTTGGGTAACTTTCAAAACGTAAACCCCATGGAAGAAGGGTCATACAATAAAGATGTGAATACCCATAAATGAAATTATACTACAAAAAGTGTATAATAATGGGTAGTACATACACCACTCAAAGGAAATTGTGGCAAATATAGCATAAATCTCACGGGAATAAAAGTGAGATGAAAAATCCCTTACGAAAACTCGGCAGCCTAACGGTGCCACTTAAAACATCCAAAATGGATTGATGAGAGGAAATAGGGTCTCTAATCATATCAAAATAAAGTTTATAGAAATAGGAATACAAAATAACATCCCCTAACTTAACAAAGAGGAGCTTAAAATAAGTGACAAAAAGGAGAGTACTTAAAAAAGAAAGAGAGAGGTCAGATCTCTTACGAAAATTCGATAGCCTAACGGCGCCACTCAAAACTTCCAAAATGGATTGATGAGAGAGAATAGGGTCTCTCATCATATGAACATAAAAATTACAGTAAGAGTAATATAAAAGAAAATCCCAATCACAATAAAGATGAGCTTAGAAGGAATGACATAAAAGAGTGTACTTAAAAAGAAAGAGAGGAGTAGGATCCCTTACCTCAGGTCCGACTTGACTCGATCGTTTTTTAACGTCCTGAATAATACACTTGAGTTAATTTCTAATTTCTTAAGAAACTTTTTCAAGTTCTTTATTCCTTTTATATCAATTATTGACATGTTATAAACATTATTTAATCATTTAAGTTAATAATGTTTGTTTTGTCGATATTTGGTTCCTAAGTCAAAAGTGGACTTCTTACAATTACATGTTGTTCGTGTGGTCAATGGTTCATTATATCCAGAATGATATTCATGATTTGGATATCATATATATCATATATATCCAGCATATACATGTATTTATAATATTACATAATCATTTAGAGGTAATAAATGAAATGCACCGTTCATGGAGACGGTAAGCCATACGTACGCATGAACGCTACTTTCATTTCTTTGTCATATTAATGGAATTAAAACTAAATGAGAGGTATGTATATTTTAATTCCAGAATTATATTCATCATTTATATGTAACATAAATTATATATATTCATTATAAATATGTACTTATAATAATACATTACATTTGGGGATAAGAAATGAAATGCACCGTTTATGGAGACGGTAAGCCGTACGTACGCATGAACGCTACTTTCATTTCTATCTCATACATTAATGGAAAGAAATAATAATGATATGGAGGTATATTATAATTCCAGTATAAAATCATATATAATAACATTAAATCAATCCTTTATACGTCCCACATATGGAATTAACGAATCACATCACTTTGAGGGGGCAGTAGTCCGCACTTCCTTAAATGATGATATCGCGTTTACCCATAATGGAAACCATAAAGGTATGCCATAAATAAAAAATAAAGAAGCTTAAGTAAAACATAAACATATTATATATCATATATAAATATAGTTACATTTTAATGTCCACCTTTGAAGGTGTTATATGAGTGTTGAACAATCATCGTTTCGTGAGGCAGAAATTCTCCATCCACGGAAACAATATGTTCTTTAACCATTAGATATAGGTGTGTGTAAGTGTAGCTCTAATCCTTCTTATAACAACATCCTAGTATATTGAAGATACTGGAGTTGTTACAAAAGAACTTAATAAAAAGAGTTTAGGGGGTTGGAGAGGCAAAATAAAACAAAAGGACTCAAGTGAAGACGTTACCTTAAAATCGGGTAACTCCCTTTGGTTTGAGCTCAAAGGCTTCCTTGGAAAGACTTCTTCCCAATGTGAGGCTTCACAGAGTAAGAGAGGGAAGTGGAGAGACAAAATGGGCAGAGGGTGGCCGATCCAAAGGCTTTGGGAGTGTGGGTAAGGAGGTAGAGGTGGGGGCCTTTTATAAGAGGAGAGGAGGGGCACTCTTGTAAAGTTACAAAATGTTACTTTATTTTCAAAAGAGTTTCGGATTTTAAAGGTCCCACATTAATGTATTTCAAGGATAAGGTGATAAGGGTTCGAAATACACTCATAAAATAGGTTTTTGACATGTGTAGGTCTTAGATATTACATTATCTTTCCAATTTATTTAAATCGTTAAATAATGAGGTCATCGCTGCTTCATCATGATGTCATAAATTATTTAATTTATTTAATGTCTAAAAATTATAAAAAAAATACTATGATGTATGAAATATTTTTATCTTTCCAATTAATATTTATAGTCAAAAATATGACTTGTATAACCCCATCTAAAATTTTTTTTAGTAAAACATCTCATGTTTGTGTCATTTTTACTTTAACATTAAATAAAAAGGTACTTATGTCTTTTTCCAACCAAAGTGGATCCATGGGGTCCCCAAGTTGACCCATGGATTGTCTTGGTCAGCCAGGACACATCCAATGAGTTTAGTACATGATTATAGGTCATTTAATTTTATTAAAACATTATTCTTACCTTAAACTACACTAATTACCTGTAATCGCGATTAAAAACTTAATAAGTTACTATTCACCAAAAAATTATTTTAATCCCATTGAACCAAATTTTACTTCTCAATGACAACCATTTATGTCAGATTTTTGAAATTCAAAACACAAAGGTGGCAAAAATTTCATTTAAACGGAAAATCAGTTTTTATAAGTACCACTTTGTGGTTTCACTATTCATCAAAAATTGAAGTTTTTCAGAAAATTACCAAAAATTCACCCTAAGATATATTTGATATTCCGAATTCAAAAATGATGTCTATTTTACAAAATTCAAAACAAATAAGTTGAATTAATTAATTTAATAATTAATTCTTGCTGTCAAAAAAATAGCGTGTTTTTATGAAACAAAAAGTATCAAAAGATTGACACTAGTTTAAGTCTGATTTCAAAGTGAAATTAATTCCATCGACCACTATTGGGTTAAATGGTAAAAATATATTCTAATTTCACTTTAAAAATAATTCAAAAGATAACCTTATCTTATAAATAAATTATATTAAAAAGAGGTTTTGAATTAAAATACAACATTTTTCACTATTCATTAAAAATTGAACTTTTTCAGAAAAATACCAGAAATTTACACAAAGTAAATTTTGATGTCCCGATTCTAAAGAAGAATTTTATTTTGTCAAATATAACACATAAAATTGTCAAAAAGTGGATTTAAAAGAGGTTCGCCATCAAAAGGTGGTTAATCGACCTTTTAAAGAATATTATAATGTTTACGCTTAAAATTGGATTCATTCGCATTTTTAATCCTCTAACATTTATTGTAAAAAGTAAAAATATTTGACAAACATATATAATCATTTTGTATTTTGTGTTGTTCATTCCCACCACTACAACAACTAGGCGTTAACTACCATTTAAAATAATATTATTTTACTATTAGAGTGCAACGTAAGATTCCTAAGAAACTCGTTGTTGCGTATTGGGTATGCCATCGAGCATAGAATTCCCTTTAAAGTAATATTAATATTTGAATCAAAAATATGGATAAATATAAAGATGTCATATTCTTTATTTACCTAGGGTGTAACATTTTATCTATTAGTATCCCCTCTTTATTTACACAAGCCTCCTTCCATAGCACATGGAATGGGATGGAATTTTCTTTCAATTTTGATTCATCAATATGCATATAAACAGAGGAACAAGGTTATGGTGTTGTTTTATGTCGCATAAAAGTATTACGGTATATTTAAAATATGAACCAATTTTTGATCAAGTGAAGCATACCCCATCCTTGATTTACGGTAGGGGTACTATGGTTTTGTTTCTTGTTATTTATTTTTATCACTCGTTTTCTATTTCATAAATTAAAAACTATCAATCAAAGTGATGAATAAAAGCAACATCAAACAACGTATTACCACAAAAAATGTACCTGAAAAGTCTTCTCTCCACAACAATTTCTAATTGCTTCCCATGATCCTTGGGATATCAACTGTGCATAAAGAGGAGGTGGGTATGAATTGATTTTCCCTTCAACATATTTAAGATGATATTTCGTTAAAAATTTTGCGGAAGCCTCTATGAATCCTTCCTGTAACTGTTAATACATATTCCTCATTTGAAGAAAATACTATAAATGAACTCTATAATGGATTATGAAGAGTAAGTCAATGTTTTAGTATTTTATTTTATTTTAATAAATTAATGAAATGATATCATAATGTTACCATAATATCTTTGTACATTAGTTTCTTAATCCTAGTGACAACATGGTGCCACGACTGTACGTTAACCGGTATGCCTTTCCGAGTGACAATTCCAGTGTTTCTACTAAAGATGGATTTATTGGGGTTGAAATTTTGGCCTTGCTTATTCCATCCCACCTCATATTTGATGCCTTTTTAGTTTTTCCTTAAGGATTCTGGATAACACTGTAAAACTATGACGCTCTTTTTTTTACACCGTCATGATTTCATTTCCTACCATTTTCTCAGAAGAATCATAATTATGTTCTTCCGGAGCACTAGATCGACACTGGGACCAGCAGAAACAGGTTGAGAAATCTATTGTAACTCAGGATTGGGACTAACAACAACAGGTTGAGAAACATTTTGTTTCTCTGCACTGGGACCAGCAACAGAAGGTTGAGAGATCTATTATGCCTCAGGATTGGGCGCATCCGCAGGTGCCTAATTCATCATCTACTTAAGTGGTTTAACATTTAATTTATATTACATAAAAGAATAATCAAACAAATAATAACCTAATGTAACATGAGTTATATTACAATAAACAAATAACCTGATTATTGATCTCTTTTTTTAAAGGCTGAAGTCATTTGACCCCTTTATGGACTATGTAAATACCATCATTATGGTCTCCTCTAACATAAAAAATAGTGTCAACATTTAGATTGTTGTGAAACAATTGAGAAGTCCCAATGAAAGGGTCATCCTCTATTGAACTTTCATCTGACCCTTCAGTTATTTTGGTCGATAACAGAAAAATTGACCAGTTTCGATTAGCGGGATCTGAAACATAAAATACTTGTACTACCTAGGATGCCATTATAAATGGTTTATATTTCTCCCCTTCCTTACTAAAATCAACTTTCACGAATCCCAATTCATATATTTTAATATCACTCCTGTTATCAACCCACCTGCATTGAAAATTTGGCACTTGGAATTTCATATAATTCAACTTCCATATTTGTTTGATGATGCAAAATTGTAAAATATTCGCAGAGATTGGATTTCTGTCCTTAGCACTAGAAACATGAACCCCTTCAGCCACATGTGTAACCCCACTATTCTGAATGGTACTATCTTCATCATGTTTAATATTATAGAATGTATAACCATTAACTACATAATAATTTTAAGATAATACAAACACACTTTCTCCTTAAGCTAACAATCAGATTCATTCTAAAATTAAGTCTATATTTTCATCTAACTTCTTAAAAACATGGTTACAAAAACATCATATAAACTATCAATTATGTGTATCTGATATCCATTTTTCAGCCCTATATGGATTCAAATGCCAATGAATTTCATTGTGGGATTGAAAATATGGGTAAATGCTGAAACTGGTATACAAAACATAATGGTGGACCTACTCCTGATCTGTAATTTTGATTGCGACAACCTCTCTTCCAAAAATTACTTCACCCTCAAGCCTCCCAATGTGATGAGATTTTGTTAGGATAATGTTTTCCACACCAGATAGGTATTCGGTATAGAATTCAATGGCTTCCTCAACAATATATTTCTCTGCAAAACAACCCTCTGGCCAACTTCAATTTTTGACACACCCTTTCACAATCTTAATATATTGTTCAGTGGTTTGCATCCATCTATAATTTATAAGACCACATAGCCAAATCTCACTCACCAAATGAACTATCAAATGAACAATAATATCAAATCATGTTGGTAGGAATAACATTTCCAATTCACTTAATATGAAGGTGATTTCTATTACCATAATTTTCAATTTCACTGGGTCTATAACTTTTCTGCATACAGCTTTGAAGTAGAAATAGAGCTTCATCAATGTATGGAGGACATTCTTGGGAAAAATGTAATGTAAATCTATAGGAATTAGATCTTTCATCAAAACATGGAAGTCATGTGATTTCAAACCTTTTAACATTAAATTTCTCATTAACATGATGTTCTTGAAATTTGATGAATACCCCTTTAGAACCTTTACATCATTCAAGAAGATGAAAAATTGATATCTCTCATGCCAACAAAAAGGGTAAGCAATAGGAGGAAGAAATGTTTGTTTTTCACCCTTCACTGGTGCCAAATCTTCTCGTATTCCCATCTCAACCATGTCCAATCTAGCCTTAATTCCATCCTTAGTTTTTCCTAGTGCATTTAGAAATGTGATGATGACAATATCACATACATTTGTTTCAACATGAAAAACATAACGAAAATTTCTAAAATAAAGACAAATCCAGTATGATAATTCAAAAAACAAATTATCTCCTTTTTCAACATGTTTTTCGAAGGTTTTTTAAAAATAGTTTTTCAAAAGTAGTGTCCATATCTTTTAATTTCTCAAACAATTGATCACCTGTTAGTGGATTTGTTGTTTTATGTTCTTTTGAACTTCCATCAAATGATGTCATTCAAGATCAGTACTGATTTTATCGAGGTAGAAATCTGCAATGTCCTTGATACATAGTTTTTGATGAATTTTTTAACCTAATTGATTGTATACCTTTTTCTCAAATTGGACACCCTTATGTTTCATTAATGCTATATCCAAAAAAATTTCCATAAGCAGGAAATTCATTTATCATCCCATACAAAATGGCTCTCAAAGTGAAATATTCATTTTTTAATCATCATACAATGTAAAAATTAAATCCCATAATAATTTCAAATCCTCGATCAATGGAGCCAAATAAACATCAATATCATTAATCGGTTGTTTTGGTCCTAATGTAGGCATAGATAACATGATGTATTTTTGCTTCATGCATAACCACGATGGTAAGTTATAATTTACCAACATAACGGGCCATGTACTATTAGTGCATCTTAGAAAACCAAAAGGATTCACTCCATCTGTAGATAACGCAAGACGAAGGCTTCTCGGCTCATTTACAAATTTAGGATAATCATTATAAATTCTCTTCCACTATAGAGAGTCTACCAGGTGATGTAGTTTCACATATTTAATTCTTGTATCCTCATGCTATGTCAATTGTCTGACAGTCTCCTCACTTTCATATAGGTGCCTAAACCATGGAATTACTGTAAAGTACCATACAACATTCGTAGGACTGGATTCATCTTTCTTGTATCGAGAAGCACCATACATTGGGAATTATTTAAGTGCTTCTTGGTCCTTTAGAAACAATATACAGTCATTCGGGCAGACATGTATTCTTTTATAGATCATACCCATCGAGCATAGAATTCGTTTAGAATCATATGTTCATCTCGGAAGCTCGTTATCTTCTGGGGTCATGTCATTCAGGATAGCAATTAGTTCCATAAAACTAGAATCACTCCACTTGTTACCTACTTTCAAATTATATAGCTTTAGTATGGCTTCCAATGCTGTATATTTAGTGAAACCAGTATACAATGGAATCTTTTCACAACTATTTAACTTCTAAAACAATTTTGGGCAATCAAGAAGTTCATCTTCAACTATCCTTGTCATTTATTCAATACAATATTCATCATAATTTACATTTGTAATCACATCCTCTATACAACCGTCTTCATTTTTCATGCTTGTAATCATATCAGATGATCCATAAAACATTGTGATATCCCAGCCATTGCATGCATTCATTTTTTACCCATGTTTATTCCAACATGTATAACTTTGATCTATTCCATGATAGATTAGGTGTTCTTCTAACTCCTCTGGACTAATTTTTCTTATATAAAATTATAATAAATATGGACAATGGATGTGAGAAATGTTATATACATGATATTTTAAAAACATGATAAACTCTTTCACGCCATCTTCATACTCTATTTTCAACCTATTTGAATTCATCCATTCTTTATTAATATTCATCCTATTTGATAAAGTAATATAAATATTTAACAAAATAATTTCAAAAAAGATTCTCAACTAGGTTCATCATCCAACTATAATCAATGGAACTAGATTTGGTAAACAATGCCCTTACCTCTCCATGCATTACTCAGGACCAAAGTAGGTCACAATCATTTCCCAACCACCTGATTAATGGAGCTATCTATGAGAATCCCTTGCACTAGAATGTTTTATTATACCACATGTGATCTATATGCATTGTTGTAAACCGATTTTTTAGTGTTTCTCTAGAAACATAATTTCTCTAGTCAAGAACTATTCTATAAAATAATAGATGGAATGATTTTAAATAGAGTGCTTGTTGGTGGAAGGATTCATTACATGTGTTGTTATGGTTATTTGACTAGGGTGTCCATAAATTGTAACATAGAGTCATCTAGTGAAGTGGTTTTCTAAGATTTAGTGTAATTGATCTAGTAACAAAGTGGTGGTGCCATTGAAATGGGTAATGTTTGGATTTATATTAAATGATGAAAGAACTAAAACATGGAAAAAAATTCATACCAATAATGCCAACAACCGCAGCACCATACAACCACTCAATCATGCTCACAATCTCAACACCATACAAACCAAACAATCACAATTTCATATTTTACAAATCATCCCTTATTCAATTCCATTTGTTAATTCAGGGGTTCTCATAGATGTTTTATCATCTGGGGACATTCATTCATTAGTCAAGTATACGGAAATTACCAATTTTTATATTCAAATGTTCAACAGGAATCTACCAACATACAATTCATTCAGTGCGCAAACAAGGACCACCAATGACCATGATTTTCAGTGGGGCATTTAGCCCATACATTTCAAAACATAACTATCAATATCAAACTATAATTACATGAAAATTATAGGAAACCAATGAGTAAGTGGATAAATATCACCACAAAGTTGTTGCTCAGTGCATGAAAAAGGTACGTTCGCAGTAGAGGAGAGGCACATGACAAATTAGATTTCCAAATGAAAAGAAAAAATAAAATGAGAACTCACATGTTAAACAATTTTAATTCTCAATAGTGGGGTTTTATTTTCCATCTATGATATATGCATCCTGTTAATTTATTTTTTGTGTATCTATTATTTTCCTAGATGTTCAACTTATGAATGGGACATGTCCGCTTTTCAGGAGAAAGATCATTTTTAATTTACTCTAATTTAGGGGTAAAATATTTCACATTAATTTTATTTTTTGGGGATCATTGATATCCAGTAGGGATCATGAACTCCTCTTAGGTCAGGGGAAAATTAGGACAGTTGTTGGTTATGATACCATCCTGGGCTGCATCTTTACATTTCTAATTGAAATTGACCTATGTCCATTTAAATGTAGGATTTGGGGGGGGGTCAGAAAATAATATATGGAAGGAATAATATAGGTAAAAAAAAATTAGGCTCTCCAATACATGTGATGAAAGATGAAACATACACTAGGTGAGGGAGAACTACCCAATAGGAGAGGAGGGGGAGGGTGGCATAGTGGGGAGGGGTTTTGGATGAAAAAAGGAAAAAATACAATAAAACATAAAATGTTTAAAGGGGAGGGGGCTATCTATGGGGTAGGGGGCTACAGGGGTGTTGGGGAGGGGGTGTGGGCTGTCCACAGAGGGGGGTGGGGTTGTCTAGGTGGGGGGCTACAAGGGTGTGGGGGAGGGTGTGTGGGATGTCTAGGGAGGGGTGGGTTTTCCACTACGAAATAACCATTAGGGATCCTAAATATTGGATTATGAGCGGGGAAAATTATGTGGAATATGGGTTTGGGTGATGGGGTTTAGTGGATAATAAGAAATAGTGGAACCTCATTAAAAAGGCTAAAAAAATATCTTTTCATTTCAAGAATAGGGTACAGTATCGTGTAGCCTAAGGGTCTATTGCATAGTGTACCCTATGATGTCACATTGTTCAATTACCACAAGGTATACACTACAACACTCATCACCTAGGTAGAACCATTAAATCTTGATCATGAATTGTGATGTGACTCTATGCCTCATGGAATAACATCTACCCCCCAAAAAATAGTATGGAGGGAATACCATAGCCAACCTCCCACACGATCCAAACCATTAATATAAGGTGAGTCCCATGGATAAACTCACATACATAAAGGAGGAAATAAAGCGGAATAACCAATCTAACCTCTGAAACATCTAAATCACTAATACAAGGTATTATATATGGCTAATAAGATATACTAGAAATAGATCATGGGAAGGTCATAGAAGAGCCAACATAATGCCTGAGAAGGACTACCAATGTTAGACAGATCCCATGGCTAAATGACCATACATAAAGTAGATCCTAGAGAGGTTATAACATAGGTAACATTCAACATAACCAGATCAACTAAAATAATTTATGTCATGTGGAAATCGCATATACCCCATGATGTATATGCAAACATAATCATTAAAAATTTTGAATGAATGTTCAACTTAGTGGAGCATCTCTACATTTCAATCTCAAGGTCTCTAGGCCTCATCTGCATCATATATATATATATATATATAATAATGACTAAGATATAATGAATAATCCTGGATGATAAGCCTCTTCCTATATCTTAGCTAGCCAATGATAGATACCTGGAATTGAACAAGAGGCTATTACATAAGAAGTTCATACTTAACCCATCCTATGAATCCTCACTAAACATATCCATCATTAGAATATACTATAGTTAAAAAAATATATCTTCACAATCCCAAGACCAGTAGGTAACAATATATCAACAAGAAATCAGTTTATTCATATTTAGTTACCAACCTACACAACCCCATGTGTGGATTTCCCTATCCTTAAGGTCATAAAGAATCAACTTATCATTTCCACTAACATAAAAATCAACCTCTTTCCATGTACTGTACCTATAATGGTTTTAAGGGATATGTCACAATTTCTTATAGCAATGATAAATATTTTCTATGGGATAATCAATACAAACCGTGTACTGAACATGATATAAGATTTAAAATAATTCTTGATATATCTCGCACAACAACCTACCCACTGGTTATTCCATCACTAGTACCCACCAAGGCATCCCCCCAATCACACTATGTAGTACTACCACAGAGGCCCAAAACTCAAGATAGCCAAATATCTATTAAATACACGGTCTTTACCGATAAATTTCATATAACTATCACTCTACCCCAGTTAACAATCTATATAAAGCCTCTTTCCATGTTATTACCATAATTCTTACATCACAAAAACATCCACCCATGACCCTTACAACATGATTGATCATAATCCCATTCATATAGTTTCATCCTAGGCTATTATTAATTAATAACATGAACCAATACCACTATATGGTCTATTATACCTAAATATTCACACCAAATATCTTTATAATGTAGAAGATTAAAAAATCATTATATAAGAGACTCACCAGGGGGAATCTTTATGGTATAGAGTAGGTTGTGGGGATGGTCGTCGAATGAGGAGGGTGTGCCGAAGCAGGTCACGTGGACAAGGGGACCGTGCAAGGAATAGGAGGAGAAGGAGGTAGAGGAGGAGGAGGAGGAGGCAGCTATGATGGAGGAGGATGAGTCAATGGTCAGAGGAGGGGGAGGAGGAGGCATCTGTGTCAGTGGAAGAGGGGAAGTAGGGTCATGGTGGAGGAGGGATTACGGTGGAGGAGGAGGAGAAGGCAGCGGTGGTGGACGAGGAGGAGGACAGTCGCAGTGGAGGAGGAGGAAAAGGTGGTGGCGGAGGAGGAGGAGGAGGAGGAGGGGTCGCGGAGAAAGAGAGGTTGACAATGTAAGGTTCAGCTTCCACGAAGGCTTGAACGGGTGCGAGGGTGGAGGGGCCTATTAGGGTTATTTTATAAAAACCATTGGAACCATTATCAGTGCTATTTAAAAGCACTGATAAAGGTATGTTTTATTAGTGTTAAAATAAAAGCACTGATAAAACATACCTTTATCAGTTTTTTTGAGTTCTGATAAAGATATTCCTTTATCAACACTAAAATAGTGCCAATAAAGGACCTAATTATCAGTGCTAAAATTTTAGCACTGATAAATAGTAATTTTATCAACGCTTTTTTAGCACTGATAAAGGCATATCTTTATCAGCGCTCAAAAAGCATTGATAAAACACCTATTTATCAGCGCTAAAATTATAGCGCTGATAAAAAATAATTTAATCAGTCTTCTTTTAGGGAGGATAAATATATGCCCTTATCAGCGGTAAAAAAGCACAGATAAAGGTATAATTTTAATAATTTATTTATATTATTATATATATAATTAAATTGATATATATGATAAATATATATTTATTTATTAATAATTATAAATACAAATAGTATATATTTATAAATATTGGTATATAATTGTTAATATTTTTATATTAATAAAATTATAATTACAAATGTATTTGAAAATTATTGATATATATCATTAAAAATATAATAAAATATATTTGTTTTTTAAATATGTTTAATGTAATTTTATAAGTACATTTTTTAGAACATATATTGTTCATATGCGTAAAATTATGAATTAATCAATATACCACATCATCTAATGTTCTAATGAACATTCATGCAGATGATACATAACATGTACGCATATATTCGTCGACCAAATTCATTGGAAAACACATATATATTCAATAATTTTAATTATAAATATATAAATATATATTAAAATGTATTATATATTTATAAATAAAATAAATACATTAAATATATTAAATAAAAAATATATTAAATACAAAAAATCAATTTAATAAATATAAAAATTCTAATAAATATATTAATTATTTAATTTAATTTATTATGATCTTATAATTATTTAATTATATATATATTTAATTATAATCATAGAAATACTTTTTTCAATTAAGATATTATATATATATATTGAATTATTAAAAAAATATATTAATTATAAACATTTGTTTATTATTTAATGTATTCAAATAAACATTATTTTTTAATATAAATATAATAATTTAATATAAATTAATAATAAAAACTTTTATTAGCACTTTTAGCTAACGCTGATAAATGCTCGCCTTTTATCTGCGTTTTCTGCTTAGTGCTGATAAAGGGCAGTGCTTCCCTTGCTTATCTTTTTTGTAGTGAGCCTAGATCATGTATACGACTATGTAGAAAAGCTCCTAGCCATCGTACATGCCTTTGAAAATTTCCATTCATACCTCGTTCTATCCAAATTCATTGTCTATACGTACCATGCGAGCCTTCGATACCTAATGAACAAGAAAGATGAAAAACCAAGATTGATATGTTGGATTAGTATTTTGCAAGAATTCGACGTCATAATCAAGGGAACCAAAGGGATAGAAAAATGTCATTTATGACCACCTCTGAAGATTACCCTTGACAATAATTAAAGAAGATAGAGAGACAGATATTGAAGATGATTTTTGTAGATGAGAAATTGTTTAGTGTCAAAACCCAACCTTGGTTCTCAGACATGGCTATCTATCTTGCCACAAGATATCTCTATCATGATCTCTCATATCAGTATTGAAACAAGTTTCTGTCTGTTTCCAAACACTACTTTCGGTATAAACCATTGCTATTCAAGAATTGTGCCAATGGACTTTTACGACACTGCATCCCAAAGGAAGAGGTGAAAATGTGATTGAAATGTTCCACACATCACCAACCAGTGGGCATTATGGATTAGAGCGCACAGTGGAAAAGATCCTAAAAAGTGGATTTTTCATTCCTTCATTGCATCACGATGCTTGGGGATCCGGTCATCAATGTGATAGATGCCACGGAACTGGGAACATCAGTAAAAGAAATGAGATTCCACAAAACCCCATTCTAGAATTTGATGTTTTTGAAGTCTATGGTATTGAATTTATGTGACCATTCCCCTCGTCACATGGCGGGAATTACATTTTAGTCATAGTAGACTATGTCTCTGAGTGGGTTGAAGCCCAAGTCACAACATATTAAACAAAAAAGGTTTTCATTAATTTTTTTCAAAAGGATGCATTTACGCGTTTTAGATTTCCACAGTTACTCATTAGTGATCTCGGAACAAATATCTCAAATAATCTAGTACGAAAAATGATTTAGATATATGGCATTCACTGCAACACTGAAACCCCCTATCACCCACAAACAAGTGGGTAAGTTGAATTTTTAAATAGGTCGGTGGAAAAAATCATGGAAAAGCCTTTAAACACAAGTATAAGTGGTTGGATCTTGAAATTGAATGATGCGTTATGTGCATACCGAACTGCATACAAAGCACCCATATGCACCACCCCATTTAGACTGGATTATGGTAAACCATGTCATCTTCTGGTGGAATTGGAACATCATTATTCTGGGTAACTGAAAATATGAATATGGATTTAGAAAATTCCGGTGAGAAATGGTTATTTAAATACACCATATTATAAAAAATAAGGAAAGATGTGTATGAAAATGAAAGAATTTATAAGGAAATACAAAAAATTGGCATCAACAACTAATTTCAAGACGTACCATAGTTATAGGGAAAAAGGTTTTTCTATTTAATTAAATATTAAAAATATTCCAAGGGAAGTTGAAATCATGATGGTCTGTTCCTTTTGTGGTTTTCCTTGTTTTTATTTGTAGAACAATCAAAATTCAACAAGACAGAGAACCACTATTCAAAGTAAATGGTTAAATGTTGAAGATCTTTCAGGAACTATTCTATGAAGGTGGTGCCCTCAGACTCAAGTTCTAATAAACATAAATGGAGTCAAGCTCTTAACATTAAATAAATCTCTGACTTGGAGGCAAACCATGTTAAGAACACTTTAGGTAATTTAGATTAGGATCATTGATGAAAACTATGCTATTTGAAGGAAGATTATGTATGGAATAAACAAAGAAACGGGGTAAACAAGAGCTAAGTACACATCGTGAACATACTGGTCATGATGTGTATCTATTTTACCCTGGAAAATTAAACATTCCTCCAATTCATGATATGGTGGAAAATTACACATTGTGTACTCTTTTAGTATATTTTTTTAAAAACAATTGGAGGTTGCAGCCTAAAACATCATGGCACACAACTCCCTCACCATGACGCTTCACATTCCCTCTCCCTCTCCTCGTGCACCCTTACCTCTCCCTCACCACATGCACCATTCCCTCTCCCTCACCCCAAGTTCCCTCACCCTACCCTCTCCCTCACCCTGCATGCCCTCACCTATCCCTCTCTCCCAACCCATGCGCTACCCTCCTCCCACTCATCCACTCTACACCCATGTACAACCCATCCCTCCCCCTCTTCCATTACCTACACCCCACCCCACATCTTTCAATGACATGAACCAAACATCCACAACCCTATTAAACTACATATTCCCCCTCCTCATCCTCACAATCCATGGAACATCCTACATCCAAGTGTCTGTAGACCGCCACTGAGGAACCTTCTTCACCATAACTGCTCGCACTACACCAGCCCCTCAGGTGCGGTCTGACCCCACTATGACATCCAGTGATGAGGACCTTCACATACACCCCATATTATTTTTTTCCGAGCCAATTTATTGGGCTAATCATATCATATTATAGGAAAATCCCATGTGAACAAATAAGATCTTGACCATGCGGATCCTCGCCATGTTGAATATTTTAGATGTTATCGCCGACCTCCTTGAAGCTCTCTACATTGGTACCATTGTCAATGTCTATGAGGAGAAATACATGGAGTTGTTTTTGGGGTTTTTTTCACCTTTTAGATGGACATCGATAGACTCTGTTTCTACCCTGGTGGCCACCCACACAAGTTTATTTTGATGAGTTTGGGGTCGATCTTGGCATATATACCGAGGAGTTTTTCATTTAAGACATTTATCTAACACATTATTTACAACCACATCATGAAATTTCAATACAGTTATGTATTATGATAGCCTGAAACCCTTGATTAAATCATGACCCATACATCAACAAGTCCACTCAACTGTGGGGTATAGATTTGTGTATCTTGCATAGTGCCGTGGTACATGGATAGTTTTATCAGGTTGAGAGTCATGATAGCGTCAGCCATGTAGATTTGATGATTCTTTTTGCAGTCATGGGCAGTCCAGCCATCAATATTGCCACAAAATTATTTTATTACTGCAGGACCATGGCACAGAAAATGCGAGGCACACTCATGGGTGGATCATAAATTACCAACCTATCCAGGTACCTAGACGTGTTTCACTCTACACATCCCCTCACCTCCGTTGGACCACTGAGCTGATCGATGATTTTCTCCTACAAAATATGTGGATGTTGGTGAAGGAGGGTGACTTATATTTCTGGGCACCCGACATCTTGGATCCCACTCCTCAGGAGTATCAAATCGGAGTGGTAGTAGACCCACCAGCCATTCCCCCACCTTGCACCACCACACCACATCAACCCAGACCATCCTCCAGCATAGCTACCACCCCTCGTTCCACCCATCCTACCATCGCAAAGGTGTGGAGTCTAGCAAGGCATCCCAGAAAATCTTCTCTAGATCACTACCCATATATATCTCCCTTTCATAAAGCCTCCAACATTTACACCATCACCCTCTGATGCCCTAACTGGACCTTATTCTTCCACTCTTCCACCACCCCTTTCTACCTAGCCAGACCTCCCTTCTGATCTCACCAACCCTACTGCCCAACATGAGTTCTGGGAAGAACAGGATCCTAGGGGAAAGGGAGTAGCCATTGAGGCTATCACTGAGGTACCGTTCATTGATCCAGCTACCATAACCATGACCCCAGTATGGATCGATATTTCACCACCTACCAACCCAGCCCATCTCCATACCTCCGCTACCACACAACCCTCCTCTGTTGTGCCTTCATCCTCTACTGCTGTAGCTACTAACACAAATATTGTAGACTAGTAGATCTAGAAACCGAGAAGTGTGATGAAGCTCGAAGATATTCTTTGGGGTGGATATTTGATTTGATTTTTCTCTACCTTTTGGTATTTTTGGGACCTTTCCATGTACTTGTTCTGGTTGTATTTACATCATTTTTTCCATCCTTGTATGGACTTTTTAATATCTATATATACATGGGATTTATTTTTTACATTATATTGTGTTTTGATTTACGTGTCTTTTCTTTAGCATGTCAAGATCCTCAGAATCATCTACCATCTTCTATAGTATGGTCCTTCCCACTTTCATTCTTATAACAAAGGGTATTAGATATCATCCTTGACATTTCTAGAATTCTTCGCATTCTCTCACTCACATTTCACCACCAACAGTAGCCACTGAGGCCAATGATTCCATTCTTATCACACATCATTCATGCTCATACAACTATAGGTGAAGTAATCAATCCACCGAAGAGGCCATGCGGTCTTGAGGACACAACCTCTAGTAGTTGTAATAGGAAAAGGAGGAACTGTTATAGTGTTCCATTTGACAACAATCTCAGTCCACCTGTCTAGATGATGATGTTTAAATTTCTCTTTATGGGAGGAAACCCTTAGTTCATCTCTGTTTGGTCACATCTTTTTTGTTGTGTCTAGTTTTTTTTCCTTTTCATTCTTCATTTCTGTATTTCATAAAGCTATATTGTAAACTTATCAATATTTCAATAAAATAACTCTCTTAGTTTCTCACTCTATTTGTCATCACTTTTTCCTACTATTCCATCTGCTTATACCTATGAAATAATATTTGTTATCTAGTGCAGGATTTCATTCTCTAACACTTTTTCAGGTACACTAGATATTCATGTTACAATAGCGCAAAACACTCCCATGGCATACCACTTTTCATTGGGAGCTCTTGATTCCCTCATGTTTTTCATTTTATCCAATAATACATTTCAAAAATATTTAAAAATCATTACCACACCATTCCCACTAGTATTTCATTGAAATTAGAAACACTATATCATTTTATGTGGGTGGGGGGGTCCTCATGGTTTCACTTGTTATGAAATTGTATTTTAGATTGTTCTCACTCATCTAAGAGTCATTTTTCAAAATAATAAGAATGATTTAAACATGAGAATCATTATTCCCATGTAATTAGAGAAAATGTTAAGTGTAAAAATATCAAGGACCATGTTTCATGATTTCTTATATTTGTTCAGAATGATTTATGAGTTTAGGGAATTAATTAAAATTCAAAATCGTTGAAATAATGACTAATTGACCAATTAATTAGGATTTATGCCCTCTGTGATTGCTAGTTGTTTTTTATTATCACTAACTGAGAGGACTCTAAGCCTTAAATTTCATACTATTATCTAAGAATATTTCGTGAGAGATACCTGGGGAATGTAAACCAACCAGGACTTGCATTGAGACATTATCAAAGCAATAATTGAACAAGTATAAAACTAAAATGATTGAGGCACTCTTTGATAGCCAATTTTCCAAGAGACCCACATGATATCTATTCTTCATTAATCCCATAGTTTCTATGAATTACCTATTAGAATGAAGTTATTAAAATCATATTTACCTTCCTACCCTACTCTGGTACAATGCTTATGGATGTCTTTGAACAAGTGTGGGGGAGACATTCAGACAGCATGGATGCTTCCATTTTTAGAGATGTACAGTGCGCTAACCTGAAAATAAGGATGTGATCCATATAACAGTTGTTTTATTTCAGCCATATTATATTCCTTTGAAAAATACAAAAAGAAAAGAAAGAAAAATTGATATGGGTTGTGCACTAAGAGTGTAAAAAATCCCCATTTTTAGACTGCTGATTCCCTTAAAGGATCCTATGTGGTTAGGTGATAGATGTGAGATCTATCCTAGGCATAAATTTTTAAAAATAAAAATTCAAAAGAAAAAGGAAAGAAGTAGAATCAAATCTTTGAATATGTACATTCCATACATATGAATCCAACCCAATTTGATAGTGTAAACACTTGACCAGCCCAAAGGAGGAACTTCATCACACTCATCCTTTCACTTTTTTCACTATACTATAGAGATTACCCTCCTATTTTGGCATGATTTTTCACATTTTACCCACCTACCCATAGCCTAAGAGTCATCAGAACCTGACTTCTTAAAGCCCTCAAGATCAATATTATGATTGTCTTTATATAGTAGAGATGATAGAACCTATGCAATCTTATGGTTAGGAACATGTAACTTGGGTATGAGCATACCCCTACTTACATTTTCTACCCTTATTGATAAGAGAAAAGTAAATAGAGGTAGATTACAATTGGGCATATAAGCAAAGGAATAGTTAAGAGGTTACGATTAGAAGACTAGAATTGGTTTTGAAAATCCAGGCTATGAGGTATGACTAACTTTCTATGCATGGATAAATATGGAACTTGACCCTTTTTCTGCTTAAACCTAATTTTAATTTCACGAACATAAAAAATATCTCTTACTTTAAAAATTGGTTATCCTTTATTAAATCATTGTTGAGAAATATTGCTTGAGGACAAGAAATTGTTCAAGTGTGGGGGGATTTGATAAGGTGAATTTGTATATATAATTTTTGGTCATTTATTCATAGTTTTTCATTTAATTATTCAATAATGAACATGGTATGTGTCTAATTTTTCAGGAATAAAATCTCCACATGTTTTCAAAAAATAAAAGGTAGAAAAAGGGCAAAACTAGCCAAGAACACGTCGTGATTATAAAGTTCACATCGTGTACCTAAGGATAACATCCTAACCAAAGCTGTGAATTTAATATGTGACCATTACATGAAGCCTGGAGAAAAGACAACTACACATTATACTAGACACATCATGAATCCAGTCAAATCACAAGGTGAGAAATCCATGGAAAAATCTGATAGAGACAAGGTACACGTCGTGAATGACCTATTCACATTATGTAACCAGTCAAACATCCTTATCTGTGAGAACTATGTACCATGCTGGAGATCTGAAGGAAAATGACACAGATCAAGGGTACACGTCATGTACCATAGGTACACATCCTGACCAAAAACACCTATCTAAATAGTGGAGTGCCAGAGCATTGAAAGAAATTCAATAGGTGATTCTCTTATCCCTTTCATATCCTTTTCGAATCTTTCCACCCATTCCCCTATCAAACTATCAATATTTTAGAATATGTTCATTTTTATTATTCTAAGATTAGTGGAGCCTCTGTTCTTCAACGAATTAATTTCCCACCATCGTGTTTAGTTTAAATTCTCATTTATATTTGTTAGTTAAGTCTTTAATTTATAATCATAATTCACTTATTGCATGATTATTTCAGTTCTATTTCTGAAACTTTTCATGAGGCCAATACCATTAATCAATCCATCATGATTATTGTCTTTTATTTGTTTAATTGCATCAAACTCCTCTATGAGTAAATAAACTTCTTAGGGGTAGTGATCAAGAAATTTATCTATATTACTAAATATACCTTTTTATCTAAACATAGAAAGCCTAATTGAGTTAGTAACTAGGATATGAACCACCAAACTATCTCATATGTGATAACTTCCCTAACCACGGGATGGTCAAACAAATGACCCTCTCCTAGTTGGATTAAACTAAGATATGGCACTAGATTAGGATAATTTCTACCTTAAAGAATCCAAACATATTGAACCTAGGTTGTTGCTATCTCATGACCACAGAATAACTACTTCCTAGGTAGAATTAGGATGCTAAGACCAAAGTCAATTAGTGTAGAGACCCGTATCTTATCGTACATGGACATTACATTACTTTAGCGGAATACTTAGTACATAACAAAGACACACACACAAGGATCGTAATAGTTTAGTGTCTTTGGAAACTCGGAACGTAATCTTCTAAACGTGGTGAAAGATCTTCAATATCTCCCATAAAGATCTTCCCCTTTTTTTTACCTAAAACCTTTCTTTATATCCTGGGGAAAGAAAAACAAAAAAAAGGGTGAGCTCAAATGCTCAGTAAGGGTAAACAAAAGAAATATCAATCACATCATATACATAAGAACGTAGCTTTTGGAAATCTTGACCTTCAAAAGAGCTCATAATATCATAACATGGGATAAATCATAGAATTGAAAATGAGATCCCCATAATCATAACATAAAACTTGAAACTTTGTGGCATGCACACATAATCATGGAAAATCATTTCTTGTTAGTCATGACTCATTGCCAAGACTATCTTAGTGGACAAAGTCCCTTTCTGAACTGAGTTCACTCCTCGTTTCAGTCCTGTTTCACTGAACCGAAATAACCTTCCGTTCCAGCCATGTCTATCTCATGAGATATAAATATTTACCCAATGCATTGGAGGGAGATATAGGTCCCACCCATCTTATAATGAATCCTTTCTTATGTGTGCCACATAATCATAAAACATACATCATCACATAACACATGTAACAAAAATGGGATTCTTGAAACATCATGACATCATAAAACCATTCATATAAGATAAAGGAATTCATAAACATAATTCCATCACAACGTAGTCAAATCAATGTAAAAATATGGATAGAAACAGAACCCTTTATTATCTTATATGTAAAATAATTTTGATAAAACACTTGAAATGAATTCTTGAGGAAAATATCCTTTCTTCTTCAAAATCAATTTCTTTTCACAAAACATCATGCAATTTTAAAAGAAAGAGATTTTATTGAAAATAGTCATGAAATATTTTGGAGGAAGCTTCATGAAAATAAGGCTTTATAAAACCGTAAAAATCCGTTCGTGCCGTTTAAGTTAAAAAAACATTCTTCGTACTTTTGTCGAAAAAGTCAAAAAGTACCTCGTACGAAAAAACGACAAAAGATTCCTTTCATATTCTTTACTAAAAACTCACCGAAGGGTAAAATTGGATTTAAACTATTGTAAGTGGATGGAAACAATATTACATATTGAGGGAACATGGATGTGGATGATAAAATACACCCTAGTAAATACTTACGAATAAACAATCTCGGATAAAAATGAGATTGTAATATTTCCCTTACCTTAGGTCTGATTTGCTTTGTTCGTGTCCGAAGCTCCTCTTCTTTGAAGTGCCTCTTTGAGACCTCCTCTTAGGGCACTAGAATGGGTCTTTGAGGAAGACCAGAACCTCTAGGATGTTGATAGGGAAGTGGAGAAGAGATTTTGGCAGGGGTTGGCCGAGCTTGAGTGCTCAAATTGGTGTGAGGAGGAGGGGGAGGAGGTGTCCTTTTATAGGGGAGGAGAGGGGCACCTTAGGAATATCTCAAAATATTATTTTATATTAAAGTCAAAATCGGTTTATAATGGTTCCAAAGGGTATTATTTCGAAGCTAAAGTGGGGATGGGTCGAAATCCTATCAACCAATAGAATTTAGACAAGTTTAGGATATTATTTTAACCTTATCAATTAGATTTAACTCTAAGTTAAATAATTTAACTTTTACCATGTCTTTTTGTTTTCTTTCACTATATGGTTAATACACTTACTATAACATGCCAAACGAACCCCAAATTGTTTATTATTAATATATATATCCTTATCTAAGTCATTTGGCCGAACCTTAGATTTTTAGGAATAAAATAACAATTAATAATATAATATTTGATTTAAAAACTATTTTGTGTCAATTTTGACACTATTTGATATATGATTTTTTGTGAAAGTCATAACAGAATTAAATGTTCGAACCAAGTTGATTAAATCAACATTAATATATCATAGTAACCTAGAAAATTAGTGGAATTCATAAAAAGTCTCAAATTACATTTATTTTGGTGTTTATAACATCAATTATGTCAATATTTCGTTAACAAGATAATTACTGCATCATCTTTGTGTCATAAATAAATTAAATTATTTGATGTCTAAAAATTACAAATAAAATACCATCATGTAGGAAATCCTTTTAGCTTTCTAATGAATATTTACAATCGAATTTATCTTATGTATAACCCCATATTAAAAATGTTTTAGTAAATAAACTTTGATTTTAACTCTTTTAACCCTTCTTTAAATAAATTAATAATAAATGTCCTAATCTAACCCTAGTGGGCCTAAATGGTCATATTTTATTCCTAAGTTTGTTTTTGGTCGAAATACACTTGTCCAATAGGATTAGGACACGTGTTAGGGTAATAGTAATATCATATTTACCCTTAGTTACCCTATTTACTATTAACCGTGGTAAAAAAAAATAAAAAGTTACTATTCACCAAAAATTATTTTCATCTCATTGAACCACATTTTAGTCCTTGATATTAACCGTGTCTGTCGGATTTTCAAAATTCTATTCACAGAAGCGGTAAAATTAAGTTTTATGCAAAATTCAGTTTTTTAACCTACCACTTAGTAGTTTCACTATTCATCAAAAATTGATGTTTTTCAGAACAATGCCAAAATTTCATCCTAAGCTATATTTCATATTCCGAATTCAAAAATGAAATCTATTTTACCAAATTCATAACATAGAAGTTGCATTAATTAATTTTATAATTAAATCCCGCTGTTAAAACAAATAGCGTGTTTTTAAGAAACAATATCTATCAAAAGATTGACACTTGATTATGTCCGGTTTAAATGTGAAATTACATCCAATGACCAACATTGTATTAAATTGTAAAAATATTTTCTAAATATACTTTAAAACCACTCAAACTAATGATTTATCACTATTAATTATTTCGATTAAAAAAGTTGTTTTTAATTATAATTTAGTAATTTTCACTATTCATCATAAAATAAAAGTTATCCGAAAAGTACCAAAATTTCACCTTAGGCTAAATTCGATACTCCGAATCCAAAAATGAAGTTTATTTTGAAAAATAAGATATACAGAATTTTAAAAAGTGGTTATTACTATTCATAACGGCTAGTTTTAATAATATTTTAATAGCATATCGTTGTTTAGTGAAACTCGGTATTGCGTATTACACACGCTATCGAGGAAGGTCGCGATTGCGTGTAATGCAAGGCAAGTCAAGGATGCGTGTTGTGCAAGCTCCTTTTGGTGTAGCGTACAACACAAGACATTAGTGAAATAAAAAAGAATATTTTTCATAAAATCTCGGGCTGTTACATTCTACCCCCCTTAAAATGAATTTCGCCCTCGAAATTCGTCGGAGTTATAAATGGTTTACTATTCGAAAGTTTCTTTAATAGAAACCCACATCGTAAAAAAGGAATACCAAAACTTGTCTTTAAAAACTAAAGTATGAAATGTAACGATTACCCAAATAAACTAATCACTGGGTTTCCACATAGGTGAAAATATGGATATGGAAGAGAAATCTAACCATCATGTTCTGATGGAGAGTGGTAGAGAACATGGCTATGGAAAAGCCAGTAATCACAAATCCATAAATTTGTGACAATCTAAGGTACCATCTGATTCATCAGGTATAAGAGAACTAGGACAACATTTTGGGTTTTCAAGATCATTTCCCTAAAGTTAAAGAATTTGAATTAGAATAAATACTTACTTTATTTTGGTACAATCTCACTGTTGTTCGTGCCTTTAACAATTTCCACTTCATCTCTTAAATAAATGAAGTTGAATTTGTTATTCGTGAAGTGTTAGCAGATCATGTGATAGAATGACGGGTCATTCCATCTATCTCAAAAGGTTAGCAAAATTTATATACATAAGTCGATCTATAGTGGGATTAATCATATATGGTTCCTAAAATGGGCTTATACTTCATATATCATACTGCTTAATATAATAACACTAGTTTCTACTAAACAGGGACTTCCTGTAGGTCAGTGGTAGGCGATAAAGGCCAGTCGCACTTCGGTTGTGGGTTCGATTCCCACAGCCTTGTCCGAAGCGATGGGCTGTCGCCCGTCCTGCAGGTTGTCCTTTTTCTAAAGCTATATTACTATAACATCCCATCAATAATATCGAAAATCTTCTATCCTTAAACAATACTAACTTATGTCCAACATAATCCATTCCAATCTTTAGGCTTATCCATAATACTGCAGTCCACTCTCATAACATAGTGAAAACGATTACCAGAGATTTAATACCATCGTTGATCCCCATATATCATAAGATATGTTTTGTTGGTCACATTCCAAACATTCAAAGGCCTTAATCATGTATTCTCTTGAATACCCATCGAACCTTAGTGAAAACATGAATGCAGTTAAAAGTTAACACTTTCCACATACCAAAATCCTCAAAATTCTATATACTCAAACCATGATATCACTTAGTCCTTATATCAATCATGAGCTCATGCATACAATCAAACATATCATTATCGTCTTATCCCTTCATTAAGCGCATATCATCTACTTTCCAAAAATACTTGTACCATTCATCACATACTTTCAAAACTTAAGGAAAGACAACAATGTAACAATCCTTAGATGTCTATTTATCCCATAGTACCATGAGATTACTTATACAACATTACACTTAATAAACATGTAATTATTCCACTACATTCATTAACCATTGACCGAGCTTCAACAATTCTTTCATCTCACATATCATTTGTAGTCTCATCATCATCATCAACATAAATACTACCCATACGACCATACTGATTCTCTTCATGAGACATTCCCTTAGGGCATTGGTTTGCATAATGCCCGTACATTCCACATTTAAAACTTTTAACCATTGTTGATGTCGTAGCAATACCATTATCATCATCCCTAGTGTTAACTGAACCTTTTCCTTTGCACTTACTGGCTTTGTGTCCTTCTTTTCCACACCCAAAGCATCTTCCAGTTCCTTTGAAACATTCTCCTTGATGCCTCTTCCCACATGATTTACATAGGGGAAATTGAACTTTCTTTCCTCTATGATCATCATGAAACTCCATCTTTCTCTTATTAGCCGAGTCAGGAAACTTACCAAATTTTACTTTATTGATCATATTATGAGATTGCTGATTCGGCATAATGATGATGTTTGGACTTCCAAATCCCATTACATTTGGTTGCTCATGAAGAATATCAGTCCATTGTCCATCATATCTTCCATTATCGTGAATCACCTTGTTTCCAGCCATTTTCTAAAACCCAAAAAGAATAGTGTGAGAGGCAAAAATCATAATGAAGGGGGAGTAACTTAAATATCTAACATATTTGGTTTAATCTAATATCGTTACCATAGTTCTAAGACTGTATCCTATACGTATACTTATCCTTAGGGACATCCCTAGACATACCTTAGAAATATCTCTAGGGATCTCACTAAAGTTCTCGCATCCTAGTTTCCAAAGGTTGACTAAACCTTTCCTCTGATACCAACTGTAGAGACCCGTATCTTATCGTACATGGACATTACATTACTTTAGCGGAATACTTAGTACATAACAAAGACACACACACAAGGATCGTAATAGTTTAGTGTCTTCGGAAACTCGGAACGTAATCTTCTAAACGTGGTGAAAGATCTTCAATATCTCCCATAAAGATCTTCCCCTTTTTTTTACCTAAAACCTTTCTTTATATCCTGGGGAAAGAAAAACAAAAAAAAGGGTGAGCTCAAATGCTCAGTAAGGGTAAACAAAAGAAATATCAATCACATCATATACATAAGAACGTAGCTTTTGGAAATCTTGACCTGCAAAAGAGCTCATAATATCATAACATGGGATAAATCATAGAATTGAAAATGAGATCCCCATAATCATAACATAAAACTTGAAACTTTGTGGAATGCACACATAATCATGGAAAATCATTTCTTGTTAGTCATGACTCATTGCCAAGACTATCTTAGTGGACAAAGTCCCTTTCTGAACCGAGTTCACTCCTCGTTTCAGTCCTGTTTCACTGAACCGAAATAACCTTCCGTTCCAGCCATGTCTATCTCATGAGATATAAATCTTTACCCAATGCATTGGAGGGAGATATAGGTCCCACCCATTTTATAATGAATCCTTTCTTATGTGTGCCACATAATCATAAAACATACATCATCACATAACACATGTAACAAAAATGGGATTCTTGAAACATCATGACATCATAAAACCATTCATATAAGATAAAGGAATTCATAAACATAATTCCATCACAACGTAGTAAAATCAATGTAAAAATATGGATAGAAACAGAACCCTTTATTATCTTATATGGAAAATAATTTTGATAAAACACTTGAAATGAATTCTTGAGGAAAATATCCTTTCTTCTTCAAAATCAATTTCTTTTCACAAAACATCATGCAATTTTAAAAGAAAGAGATTTTATTGAAAATAGTCATGAAATATTTTGGAGGAAGCTTCATGAAAATAAGGCTTTATAAAACCGTAAAAATCCGTTCGTGCCGTTTAAGTTAAAAAAACATTCTTCGTACTTTTGTCGAAAAAGTCAAAAAGTACCTCGTACGAAAAAATGACAAAAGATTCCTTTCATATTCTTTACTAAAAACTCACCGAAGGGTAAAATTGGATTTAAACTATTGTAAGTGGATGGAAACAATATTACATATTGAGGGAACATGGATGTGGATGATAAAATACACCCCAGTAAATACTTACGAATAAACAATCTCGGATAAAAATGAGATTGTAATATTTCCCTTACCTTAGGTCCGATTTTCTTTGTTCGTGTCCGAAGCTCCTCTTCTTTGAAGTGCCTCTTTGAGACCTCCTCTTAGGGCACTAGAATGGGTCTTTGAGGAAGACCAGAACCTCTAGGATGTTGCTAGGGAAGTGGAGAAGAGATTTTGGTAGGGGTTGGCCGAGCTTGAGTGCTCAAATTGGTGTGAGGAGGAGGGGGAGGAGGTGTCCTTTTATAGGGGAGGAGAGGGGCACCTTAGGAATATCTCAAAATATTATTTTATATTAAAGTCAAAATCGGTTTATAATGGTTCCAAAGGGTCTTATTTCGAAGCTAAAGTGGGGATGGGTCGAAATCCTATCAACCAATAGAATTTAGACAAGTTTAGGATATTATTTTAACCTTATCAATTAGATTTAACTCTAAGTTAAATAATTTAACTTTTACCATGTCTTTTTGTTTTCTTTCACTATATGGTTAATACACTTACTATAACATGCCAAACGAACCCCAAATTGTTTATTATTAATATATATATCCTTATCTAAGTCATTTGGCCGAACCTTAGATTTTTAGGAATAAAATAACAATTAATAATATAATATTTGATTTAAAAACTATTTTGTGTCAATTTTGACACTATTTGATATATGATTTTTTGTGAAAGTCATAACAGAATTAAATGTTCGAACCAAGTTGATTAAATCAACATTAATATATCATAGTAACCTAGAAAATTAGTGGAATTCATAAAAAGTCTCAAATTACATTTATTTTGGTGTTTATAACATCAATTATGTCAATATTTCGTTAACAAGATAATTACTGCATCATCTTTGTGTCATAAATAAATTAAATTATTTGATGTCTAAAAATTACAAATAAAATACCATCATGTAGGAAATCCTTTTAGCTTTCTAATGAATATTTACAATCGAATTTATCTTATGTATAACCCCATATTAAAAATGTTTTAGTAAATAAACTTTGATTTTAACTCTTTTAACCCTTCTTTAAATAAATTAATAATAAATGTCCTAATCTAACCCTAGTGGGCCTAAATGGTCATATTTTATTCCTAAGTTTGTTTTTGGTCGAAATAAACTTGTCCAATAGGATTAGGACACGTGTTAGGGTAATAGTAATATCATATTTACCCTTAGTTACCATATTTACTATTAACCGTGGTAAAAAAAAGTAAAAAGTTACTATTCACCAAAAATTATTTTCATCTCATTAAACCACATTTTAGTCCTTGATATTAATCGTGTCTGTCGGATTTTCAAAATTCTATTCACAGAAGCGGTAAAATTAAGTTTTATGCCAAATTCAGTTTTTTAACCTACCACTTAGTAGTTTCACTATTCATCAAAAATTGATGTTTTTCAGAACAATGCCAAAATTTCATCCTAAGCTATATTTCATATTCCGAATTCAAAAATGAAATCTATTTTACCAAATTCATAACATAGAAGTTGCATTAATTAATTTTATAATTAAATCCCGCTGTTAAAACAAATAGCGTGTTTTTAAGAAACAATATCTATCAAAAGATTGACACTTGATTATGTCCGGTTTAAATATGAAATTACATCCAATGACCAACATTGTATTAAATTGTAAAAATATTTTCTAAATATACTTTAAAACCACTCAAACTAATGATTTATCACTATTAATTATTTCGATTAAAAAAGTTGTTTTTAATTATAATTTAGTAATTTTCACTATTCATCATAAAATAAAAGTTATCCGAAAAGTACCAAAATTTCACCTTAGGCTAAATTCGATACTCCGAATCCAAAAATGAAGTTTATTTTGAAAAATAAGATTTACAGAATTTTAAAAAGTGGTTATTACTATTCATAACGGCTAGTTTTAATAATATTTTAATAGCATATCGTTGTTTAGTGAAACTCGGTATTGCGTATTACACACGCTATCGAAGAAGGTCGCGATTGCGTGTAATGCAAGGCAAGTCAAGGATGCGTGTTGTGCAAGCTCCTTTTGGTGTAGCGTACAACACAAGACATTAGTGAAATAAAAAAGAATATTTTTCATAAAATCTCGGGCTGTTACAATTAGTGATCCCCATTTGATTTACATACTAAAACATAGGATCATTACAATGTTATAATTAAAATTGAATCCTTCAATCGTATACATGACTTGATTTTGACCCCTCATTTATCAATTTAATGTCATCCCAAAATAGAACATAGACCAAACTCCCAAAAAACGGCTTCTAGAAAAGAATCCCTTATGAGTTTAGAAACCAGATCCACTCGAAATTTAATAGTAGTCTCCCTATGGATTCAACCTCGTACTCCCAATACAATATGCGTTATTAGTTGTTAAAATCTTGGGAAAAATTATAAATTCAAATTTTATTCATGCTGGAGGAAGAAGAGACACAACCGCATAGAGGTCATCACTACTACTTTGGATTAGTTGTTTTTATGCTTTATTCATGATCCTAATTCTGTATTAGGTTGTGTTATTTTTTTCCTTTTCCATTTACATTATTTTTTTATATAATGTTTTTTATTATTACACCCTTGTTTTTACCATGTTTGGGTGTGTTGAGAATGTTTAGTTCTGGTGGAATCATTTCATTATTTGAACTGTATCTTTCATGTGCTGAAAAGATGGTTATTTAAGATAACCTGAAGGGATTTCTAAAGTGTTGTTTCTAAGTGAACGTAATTTTAATAAGTGAAATTGGTTTGTAAAATTAGTTTTCAAATTAGACTTAATGGTTTTCATTGGTAATGTACTTACATAGATTTATGGTTGTATCTAACTTGGATTTGGGAATCACACCCTACATATAATTTAGTTATCTAAAGACCTTTTTTATGACATAGGTAAGTACCAATGAACTGTATATCTTAATGGGACCTCTTTATTATTGATTTTTATGGTAGTGTTAGGATGGTGGAGACATGGTCTCAGAAATTAGCTCATGTGGAGTATTTTTGGGATATTTGTACCATTTGTGATGTCATGTATTGTCCTTTTTGGTCTTATTTCTTGTTTTGGGTTTTGAATATGGATATAATATGCACATGTCTTGTTTGTGACTAGTGATGTGATGATGTTATGATATCTTTTTTTAGTTTGTGATACATTTAATCTATTGTATATTCATATCCATTTGACCATGTTTATTAGTTAGCATCGGCATCTAATTCATGGATGGATGATGCTATATTTTCAAGGGAGAAACAATTCCCAACTGGTTATCTATGATACCCCAATTCTTGTCCCCAACCCATGGATATTGGGAATTTGATTTGGGTTGTGTGGAATGATGGATCTAGTGATGGCTCGGGTCAACCCATGATGGTTCTAAGAAAAATGGTATCATACCTCTATTTTTATCTGCGGTTGTTATAAGATATTAGATAGGACTATCTGAAATCAAAAGGTAGGCATGTAGGAGTGTCTGTATATCTCTTCCTCAATCCAAATCTCAAGTTTCCATGGGTTTCAAGGGGCTTTATTTGTGATTTGAATCTTTTTTTATTATTTCAATGAGACCTGTAATTTTTCATCTTTATATAAGGGTTTTAGAACAAAACCATGATTATTTTTTGAGAAATTATATGTTTTTGGATAAAATAGTGGTGTAAAGAAGAGGTGTAAGATTTAGGCACATGGATAGTTATAATAATATGAAACCCATGAAAATAAATGTATAATATTTTAGAGTTTTTTTTAATAGTTAGAATAGTGTTTGTCTAACCATGTGGCCAAACCTTACATAATGTAAAAAATATTACAATTCTGAGGTTTTCTTCCCTTATTTATTTTAAAGTATTTTTTATCTTGATTCTATTTGTTTGAGGCCTAACAAAAATGTTTTGTGGTTTGATTGATGTATTTTAGATTTAATTATGTGTTGAATGAGTTATACCTTACATTCTATTAGACGCCCCCCCCCCATGAGATAGTATCTTCTATGATTATAGATAAAACATTGGAAATTTCCTTATAAGAAACTCCTCGCATCAATTTTGTTTTAGTGGTATAAAAACCTTCACGATTCAGTCCCTAGACTAGGAGGGAGAAATATGTTAGACATGGGTAGTGGACCATGCTCAGGAGTTTTCTAAGAAGAAACAAATGGTCCTCCATAGTGTACACATGATCCTAAGGAATGGATTGAAAGAATTGAGAATATGTTCTATTTTAAAATGGCCCCTAGGCTTCACCACTTACATATAAAAAGAAATAGGTCGGAAATATGGGGATTCCATAATACAATATAAAAATTGCATGATAATCTCACATTGACTACTTTAAAAAAATATTTTAATCATTAGTTTTATCTGGAGACTCTAAAGGTGAAAAAGATTCATGAATTCATGATACTGGAGAAAGGATACCCATCAATAATGTTTTACACTACTCATCTTTCAATGTTATTTCAATTCCATATAGATCTCATAAATGATTATCGCTATGTGAAATGTTTGGAAATGGGCTTTAAGGATGAGATTATATTAGATCTTATTCTCCATTGCCTACAGATTTATGTGAGGTGGTGAATAAATTAGTTATGTCTTTGGGTGTCTTATATGGTAATACATTACTTAGTGGTGTTTATTTATCAGTGGACAATATTTGGAGTTCTCAGTCTATTTAGAATAGGAATTTGGATGAACCTCATCATTAGGTGGAATAATTATAATATTTATTAGGTTTGAGGTTGGTGGATTCTTCTATGTGTAATAAAATTACTAGTTATATGTGTGGGAAGACTATAAATAACATACCCAATTTCCCAAACTTTCCATGTATGTTCCATCGGTGTGGGGATCAATATCATTTTCAACTATTCTAGAAGACCTCCCTCAAGTGGTGGAGATGGTTCTTCTTTTTCTAAGGGTTCACATGTGTGATTAGTCTGTGGGATCTCACCCATAGTCTAGAGGGAAATCTCATTCATCTAGGTGGGATCATGGAAATACTAAGTCAAGATGCTTCTATATATAATATTCGACATCTAAGGACTCCAAATCATGGACAAGTTCTATGAGTGGTACAATATTTAATTATTATTCTATGCCTATATCTATATTTGATATGAGTGATTCCCATTTGTTTTTATTATTTAAATTTTATTGATTATTTAGGTATTTAAGTGGAGTATATGTCATTTTTAAGGGATCTACTAACCCTGTAGGTAAATAAGAATGAGTAAGGTTTTAAGTAACTAGATTTCCAAATTTTGATCATTGATGTGGAGGTAGTGTGGAAATTACTCATGTTTAACCAATAGATTTTATATCTCATCATTGATATGAAATTTATAATTAGTTTCAAAGATCACATTGACTAGTATTGTCACAGCTTCTAGTTTCTATCACTTGATGGGATCACTAACATCTTCTAGGGGGACTGTGGTCTGAGGTTACAGAGGTTGGGAACCATTGCTATGGTTATAGGATTGATTTTGCATTAGTTACCAAGGTTTTTAATTGATTATTTGTAATAGGGGTTAGATAGCTTAATTATAGTGGATATGGATCGGTACTCTAAGGTGGTTCTAGATGATATTTCTTGGCTGTATCCCTAGTGAGTGGTTGAGTTTACAATTGATCTACTCTCTAGAATGAGCCTCATCTCTTTGAAATTAAACTGGATGAATCCAACCAAGATAAAAGTGTTAAGGATTTAGTTGGAAGACCTTGAAATTAAGGGTTTTATCCATCCTTTTGTTACAAGATGGGAATCACTAGTTCTATTTGAAAATAAGTAAGATAAGAGTAATTGACTTTTCATGTACATCATAAGTTAAATTTAATGACTGTTAAGAACAATTACCCATTACCGCAAACCAATGATCTTTTTGATCAACTTAATGGATCCTACTTGATTTAAAAACATTACATAAGTTCAAGGTTTAATAATTTGAGGGTTTTGGAGGAGTATGTTACTAATACCACCTTCATGAGTGAATATGGTCATTTTGAGTGTTTTTTGCCTTACCAATGCTTATATGATCTTTATGGAATAGATTAATAGGATCTCTCACCACTTTAGGATTCTTCATAGTCATGTTTAATGAATGCATCATTGGGTATTCCAAGAGGTATGGGGTCTATAAATAACATCTGAGTATTATTTTGGGAAACATAATGAAGCATCACTTATATGTAGTGTCCTCCAAATGTTAGTTCTAAAAGTGAAATATAATGTTTTTGGGACATGGGATTTATTATAAATTGATTTCAGTGGATCCGAATAAGATCCAAGGTGTCCTGACTTGTGAGTATTCTAATAACGCATTTTAAAACATAATATTTTTTGGATTGGCTAGATAGTTCAGGAATTTTCATCAAGACTTCTCTAGGCTAGCCTATACCTTAATAGTATTGACATAGAAAGGGGTAAAGTTCAATTAGAGTGAGAAGTTTCAGTATTCTTATGAGAAGTTTCAGGTTTGATTAACATTAGCTCTGATTATTATTATTTCAGAGCCCAGGATGGGATATGTAGTATATTATGATGCCTCATGTGTGGGGTCAGGGTGTCTGATGAAGTAGGATGATCTTATAGTAGAATATGGAACCCGTTAGTTATTACCACATGAGAGGAATTAAGCCACTCATGAAATAGAGTTAATAGATATGATTCATGACATAGAGACCCAAATTTTCCTTTCATGACTATTACATCATTTTTGGATGAACAACATAATAGTGAAAAAATCTAGTACCCAAAGTTTTAGTGTCTTGGGAAAATTAAGATCATACATCAATTGTACATAAAAACACAAATATTATTTAAATTATTCTTATCCATTCTTATAAATCTCTCATGATATTCTTAGTTCATGTAGTCATCTGAGGATATACATCAAATAAAAGGGGGACAAAAAAACCTAGTAAGAGGGGGAATAAGGGAAATCGGTTAGTTGCACATGGGTGAGCATAATCAACATCATCATATCATAAGAATAAGATAAAAATTATAATCATTGTGGAATCATTTGATAAAGTAATGGAATGTAGAATATTAATAATAATGAAGCATTATAATATAGTGTTCAAATACCACATATTGTTGTGAACAAAACTAGCATCATGTCCACAGATAACATATGAGCATAAATCATAACATCATCAATGATAACAAATATAGAGTCATATTCAAAAATAATACAAACTATCTCATGAGATATATCAAATTACCCAAACCATTAGAGGAATATATATTTCTTATCCCACCCATCACATCATACAATGTGCATAATAAATCATGTCACATGGAATGTATAACCCTCGTAGTCATGAAATAAACCCATGAAAAGGAATGAGTTTCATAAATGATTTAACATATCATACTTCATGAAATGGAAAATTGGATTCCCAAATGTATAAGTCTGATCATACTTTGTCATAAAATAAAATTTTCTTCTTTGGATAAGAAACAACACATCATGAGTCAAAGGTGTGTTTTTGAAAAAAAATTGCCTTTTTAAAAAATATTTTAGATTAGCTTAGAAATAATTTGGATAATTTAAGAACATGTATATCCCTAAAAATAAACTGAAAAGGATTTTGAAAATATATTTTTAGTATATTAAAGGAATATCCGTACTAAAATCAATGTGAAATAGGAGGTTACTAAAAAGAATAAATTGTGTTCGGAAATCACATTACCTTAATCTAGCTTTATTTCATCATTTTTTCACCTCATAAATGATAAAAATTAGTTTATTAAAACTATTGGTTGGAGTGAGTAACTCAAGATGGTGGTGAATTGAGTTCCCAATAAACGTTTTTGTTAAAATTAATGATAAATAAAAATCTCCCAAATAAAATAATTTGTCATTTAATCAAAATAGTAGATTGATATAAGATTTTCCTTTTTAGAAGTTTTCTCAAATAGTGATTATGTCTTAGTTAAAATGATGTTGATATTATCTTGACTTTTTTAATAAATATACGTAGAAAAAAACATATATAAACACTAATTAAGATTAACAATCAATGTAATAGTTTTGGTTAAATATTAGTAATAATCTAGGTTATAGTGATAAAACAGAACAAAATAACATAGCATAATAAACAAGCACTTCAGTCTCAATAAGAGACTTAATCCCATCCATTTGGAAATCACCTACTTCTAAGAATATTATAATAATAATCAAACAAATCTGCAACCTGGATTAGGTAAAGAAATAAGAAAAGTTTTCCAAGATAAAGATCCTCTTCCATAATTATATGTGGGATGTAAAATATCATTGGACACAAAAGGAACTCTTCCACAAACATTGTGGGAAAATATATGTAAAACTGAAAGAGAGAATAAAAAATAGTCTAAAATTTAGGTTTCTTAGATAGTGTGTTTTTCAAAATCAAAGTTACAACACAATTCTCTAAAGACAGAAAGTGTAATAAAATTAATATGAAGAGAATAGTCATCTTAGTTTGGAATTCTCAGAATGTTTTATGTCATCATATTAGGATTAGTGAGGAGTTCAAGATTCATTCTTGAAAATTATAGCAGAATAGTGGATCATAAGAATTTGAAGGTGTTCCAGTTGATCTCTATTAATATATTAATCAATCTATGTAAAGGGTATTGTGATTTTGTGATGATGGTATTCATAGAAGATGAATCAATGAGATTTTATAAATTCATAGATACAATTGCACAATTTTCTGTAGAAGTTTTAGATGGTAATAATTTTTAGTAATGAAAGTTGTACATAGAGAGATATGGTCCTTATAAATAGAAGTATCTATTGAAGAATATCCACAATCAATTGATATTATTGACAGTTTTATTAAGACTTGATCATATTATCCTTGAATAGAAATAGTGGTTGATATAATAATTTCAAAGCCCTCATACAACAATTGTAGCATGAATATAGCGGTGACTCGGGATATTTTGTTATCTCATACTGGTCATACCTCAGGTTGGTGGTGACTTATAGTCTTATAGAGACTCATAGTCTAAGGGTATCTCCTTGGCAGTAGATAATCTAGTTATAACAAGCCTAGTGGTAACTTTATAGGTAGTGAAAAAGATGGAAGTGACTTTGCTGGCGGCAGCTTAACCATATCAGTGACACATACTTGGTGGTAAGTCCCCTTAGTGGTAGCTCCTACCTGACGGTGACTCACTATAACACTTAGCCTAATTATCATAAAAATTATCTTACTATATAAAATATTATCATAAAACATGTAGATCATTATTACTAAAATAATCATGGGTTGTGATCATTAAAATAAGGAATTGTCAAACACACTCCTCACAAAGAGGTTCCAAAATTCTCCCCCTTTTTGATGATCCCAAAACATGGAATTTTATAAGACATGTACTAAAGAAGTAAACATAGATAATTATATATGTATTTATGTTTAAAAAATATTTTTATCATTCTAGAAGATATATGAGTTATATATACAATTTAGATAAAATAAATAAAAAAATAAATATATAATTAAGATGTAACATAATATATATAATTTTTAGTTACTAGAACTGTAATAAATAAATTCCCATTTTATCTCCTCCATTGAGATTATCAAAAAGATAAGAATGAAAATAAATGTACAATTCAATTAGTAGAACACTAAGATATTTCATTTAAGTGAGTTAAAAAAATTTTGAGTACATCAATCAAATGAGAATTAGTATATCAAAAAGATACCTATCAAAGAATATATCAAATTACATTCAATGTTAGAGGTAAATTGAGGTTTTTCTGAAATTGTTTCGTTATTTTTGTCTTTGTATTTTTTCTTGTCTCTGTCCTAAGAGGAAGAAGTAGTAGTAGTGATTGTTGGAGAATATGTGGTGTTGAAAGGGATTTTTTTAAAGGATGAATTCGATCATGAAGAAGGACATGCCTAAAGTGGTGAATGGATTCAAATAGTGATAAAATAAAAGGTTGATGTAGAGGATGAATAAGACCATATGACTGAGTAATCACTACAGGCCTGTATCTAAATGGATCAAGGGAAGTTTTTAAAAGAACAGTTTTCATTGGAATTGACTCTCTTTCAATTACACTCGTACTATGGACATGTAGGAAGGGTTTCTCGAGGATGATAAAATACATAATTATATTTCCACCCCTGCCCATATCACTAAATAAATTCCTTTTATATTCTAGGATTCTCTACAAAACTGGTGTCAGAACCTTAAATTAACTCACTTGTTCTTGGAAATCCCTTTTAATTGGTGGTAATATCATGTTCTCTGCCAATAATTTGAAGTTATAAAACATAAAATGTTTTGTATAAATTCTTGAAAAATAATAATTTATATATTTTTATGGTGTTATTATCTTCTATGAGATAAATTTAATACTCACTTATAATCTCATTGATGTATTCTCCATGATGATGTAATTTCTTAAACTACACTTCATGAGTGTTCATAACACCCAAAGTAGTATTATCTAATCCTAGTTAATCTATCTGAGTAGCTCTTTGTCAATAGGTACTGAATTAGGAGGAGGTGTATAGGATATAGAGGCATTAGTGGGAATGTTGTAAAATTCCAAAAAGTTAAAATTGAAACTCTCTAAGAAAGATGATTTCATTCCCTCTACTAAGGGTTTTAGACTTTACACTTCTTTTAAGAGTCTTCTATTTTCAACTTCTAGTTCTTGAATGTGAAGTCTAACTCTTGGTAGTAAATGAGAGAAAACAAGCTCAAATAATTATTGGGTGATATCTTCACTTAGGCTAACAACATGAAACTGTTGATAGTTGACGAAATCTATAAAATTTGAAACCAAATTTACTTGACAATGTCAATTATGTCATTGCAAGCTACCCTTTTTCTATAAGTAATGGTTTTTTTAATTTTGGGAAACATCTCATAATGGAATTATGGACCTAAAAACGTTATAAAACCATAGATTTATTAATTCTGAAAATACTTTTGGTTGGATTAATTTTTTTAATAAATTATGTTTTAAGCCTTTGATATTCACTCTTATTTGTCTTATTGCTCACAAGAGGATTCCTACTAACACTTTTCTTCAATATTTTGGGATCCAACATTTCTCTAAATTTTTTCATTATAACCAACATCCTAAAGACATTAACCATATTCTTCATTAGTGTGTTATAGCTATTGCTCTGTGTAATTATGTGCTTGACCTTTTTGAGTGGATATGGTTATTTAATGACTCAATCAACTCTCAACTTCACCATTTTTCGGATCTTGAAGCCTCTCAGAAATTCAAGATCCTTTTATTAACTATAATTGTAGAAATTCTTCAGGTACAGTAGTTTGATAAGAATGATATTATTCATAACAACTACTCACTTAGTTTAAATGCAGGTGGAATGCAGATCCTCATTGCCATTCGTTAAGCTGCTTGGATTCAAAATGGATTTTGCAACAAAATAGTGAATGACTTTGGGATTATGCATTGTCTTGGGGTTAATTATATTTATCCTCATCCTAAAACAATTTTGAAGTGTTTTAGAAAGCTTCACTCCCTAGATGGATTAATGTTAATGTTGACGGTACTTCTAATGGAATCTCGGGCTCTTCGGGTTCTGACGCTATTTTTAGAAATGACTCCAGGCATATTCTTGGATGTTTTTAAGGCACTTCTGGAATCTCGTAGTCTCTGGAGGGTGAAATGATTAACGTGATCTATGTTATCTCCTTCACAAAGAAACATGGTTAGAACAGTATCTAGATTGAAATTGACTCGACTACCATTGTTCAAGCTATTTGGAATGGTATGATTCACCTCGGGTGGCCTCTTACAACACACTGGATGGTATGTATTCATTCGCTGATGGAATTACACTATATTATTACACATGCCTTTTGTGAAGAGAAAAAAGTGGCAGATGGTCTCTAAAATATAGGAGTCAACCATTTCACCACCTGGTTGGATGACCTCTCTATTGATTTACTACCCTTTATGATAGATATTGTAAAATAATCCTGTCTTTTAGACTTAGGTAATTCATTTTTTTAATAATAATTTTGTGCTTTGATCTTTGACCATGGCACCACCTTCTTAAAAAATATCATTTTTTAGGTGGCACAAGAGCCTCATCCTAGCTATCTATCTCCATTGGAATAAAACATTTCAACTCACCATCTTGATCAATCTGATCCACTAAGTATCCTCCACCACTGACAGGATATTCACTTGCTTCATCATCTGAATCACTATACTCAAGTACAAGTCTAACATAAATAGGACATCTCTCCCACCCATCAAAAGTACTTATGTTGGGTTTGGTATATGGAAGAATATGATATTCTATGGTAACTTGAGAAGATTCACCAGTTTCATGTACATAAAGGACTAGATCTGCATTATCTATTTGTGTTAGATCTGATGTTTCCATGTGATCCATAGGTTTTGAGTGATTAAAAGGTTTGGCAATCTTCTCCTCATCACTATAATCTTACATATCATCTGTAATAATAGGCGGAATAACATTAATCTTATAATATTCGTATGTATCCTTGTCCCTTATATAACTTGTTACCACAAGTGGTGGTGGATGTGAGTGAACCATTTCATGATCATGGTCATCATGATAATCTCCATTCTCATTATTATACCATTATGACCATCTCCATGATCATCTCTAGGATTATCATAATCTCTACCATTATGATCACCTTTAGGATCATCATTATCCTTACATTCATTTCCATCTATTTTTTTATGTTCATATTCTTCCATAGAATAACTAAAAACACTCCCATTCCCATTATTGGAATTGGTAATCTAGTATCTTAATGATTTAGAGGAGGATGTTTTGAATTGGTTAGCTTTATATACTTTGGTTTCCTCATCATCATTTTCATATAAAAGATACTCTCAGTTAGGAATGGAACTTGTTGGAAAAACAAATCCATAAGAAACATTAGGAGGATATTTAGGGATCTTCGAATCACTCCCCACTTCCACTAAGAATTATTCTTATTCTTCTGTATATATCTCAACTTTATCACTACCAGCATCATCATCATTAGAATATTCAACTTACTCATCGGTCTTAAGACTATGATCCACCATGTCCTTAGTTCTAGGTGGGTGATCAATAGGGTTGAATTCATCATAAAATTTATCATTATCTATTTCCCATCACAGCTTCCATGGATTCCAAATCACTTTAACCCTTTTGTAAATTGCCTTTGATAGAAAAAACCACCACACGTGTATTGGGATTACTCAACTTTTTTGACTAATCCCTTAGCACCCAAGATGGTAGATATCATCTTAGGGTATATCGGAGAGTTGGACCTTGAAATTTTCTTGGACATATCATACATTTGGATCATTATAAACCAACAAAGATTAATCCTTTTTCATTTTTTCATCATAAACATGAAGTAAATATCTGGATATCTAATAGTACTGAAATATCTTTTTCTAAGAAAAAAATTGTTTTACAAACTTAAAAAATAGTTTTCACTCACAAGTGGGTTCAACATCTATAGGTATTCACAGCGTACCATAACCTATTAACTATGGTAGAGCCTCTTCATAAATAAAAATCCCACTGTCACTTGGAATGATTCCTTGAAAATCCTTATATTCCCTTTTATGAGGTACTTTTAGGCACTTTCCCATTCCCTTGAATAGAAAGAATACTCTTCTCTATCAATTAGACTTCTTATTTCATCCTTTTTATCATTGAAAAAAAATCATCATTCTGATATAAATTATATACCAACTTCAGATAATACACATGGTTCTTTGTTGAAAACTAGTTCATCCATTTTGTTCTTTTATAACTTTAAATATGAGCACATTTCTTGATGTAATCCATTGCGCATCAATTTATTTTTTTCTTCAACAATTAGTTTTGTGAGATGCGGTGCAACACCCTGATATTTTATGAGAAGTATTCTTTTTAATTTATTTGATGTCTTGTGTTGTATTCTACACCAATATTATCTTGTTCTATACACAACACCGTATTAGCTTGCAGTATACGAAAAACTATTCTTGGATTGTGTTACACACAATTTCAAGTTCATTTGATAGAAGTTATTCTAAGTAACATTGAGTATATATATATATATATATTCAATGTATAAATAAAATATGGTTGGATTCTATTATATGCAACAATAAAGGAATCTTTCACTACACGCAACTCTGACTTGGCTTGCATTACACGCAATCGTGACCTTCCCCGATAGCGTGTGTTGTACGCAATACCGAGTTTCACTAAACAATGATATGTTATTAAAATATTATATAAACTAGACTTTATGAATAGTAATACCAACTTTTTGAAATTTTATGAATTTTATGTTTCAAAATGGACTTCATTTTTGGATTCAGAATATCGAAATTAGCCTAGGGTGAAGTTTTGGTATTTTTCTGAAAATGTTCAATTTTTTATGAATAGTGAAAACACTGAGTTATTGGTAAAATATGAATTTTTTATTAAATAATAATTTATTTTTTGTCAAAATAGATACATAATAACTATATATGTTCAATTGAATTCATTGGAGTCATTTTATAATAATTTGAGATATCTAAAAATTTTATTGTACTTTTTACCGTCTTTTACCAACCTTCTAAGAGCATTTGCAAATTTACATAAAACATAATTTTACCACTTATGTTAGTTTAATTTTAAAAATACAAGAGAAACGGTTGATATTAGTAAGTAAAATTTGGTTCAATGAGATGAAAATAATTTTTGCTGAATAGTAACTTTAAACTTTTATTTACCATGGTTAAAAGTAAATAGGGTAATTAAGGGTAAAAATGATATTATTATTACCCTAACACATGTCTTAATTCTATTGGATAATTTTAATTCGACATAAAACAACCTTAGTAATAAAATATTACCCTTTATGTCCACTTGTATTAGAATAGTTCATTTATTATTATTTAATTCAAAGAAGAGTTAAAAGAGTTAAAATCAAAGTTTAATAAGTAAAACATTTTTAATATAGGGTTATACATAAGATAAATTAGACTATAAATATTCATTAGAAATATAAAAATAGTTCCTACATAATGGTATTTTATTTATAATTTTTAGACATTAAATAATTTAATTTATTTATGACACAATCATGATGCAGTAATTACCTTATTAATGAAATATTAACACAATTGATATTATAAATACCCAAATAAATTTAATTTGAGACTTTTTAGGAATTAAAATATTTTATAGATTAATATAACATATTGGGGTTGGTTAGATTAATTGTTTTTGAAGTAATAATGCTGTGATTATTTTAGAAAAAACAAAATACCAAATAGTGTCAAAATTGACATAAAAGAGTTTTTAAAACAAATATTAAATTTTTAATTGATATAATGGTTCTAAAAATCTAAGGTTCTGCAAAACGACTTATATAATAATGTATATGACATTAAGGAACCAATTGGGGTTCGATTGGAAGTTTATAGTATGTTTATTAACCATGTAGTGTAAGAATACAAGAAGACACGGTAAAAGTTAAATTAATTAACTTAGAGTTAAATCTAAATTATAAGGATAAAATGGTAACCTAAACTTGTCTTAAACCTATTGGTTGAGATTATTTCGACCCATCCCCACCCTATCCTCAAAATAAGTCTCTTTGGAGCCATTATAAACCTAATATCAATTTATTATAAAATAATATTTTAAGTTTTTCCTAAGGTACCCCTCTCATCCCTTATAAAAGGGGACCTCCTCCCTCTCCTCTTTACAAACTTTTGAGCCATAAATCTCGTCCAAAACCTGCCAATTTATCTTCTAAACATCTCTAGTTAAATCATAGAGGTTCTTTTCTTCTCAAAATACCATCTCTAGTTTCCTAAGAGGATGTTTAAAAGAGGCACGTCGGAGAAGAGGTAATCTCTTCTACCGATTCTTTCAAGTTTCTTTCTTCATATACTTCCAATTATTTAGTTGTTTCATTATAAATTAATAACATAAGTATTAATTATATACTTATATGTTTTTATAAATATTAAAAACCCTATTTCACCTTCTATCCATCCTACGAAAATCAAAATCACCGCGCGTGCGTATGTATGAAATACCATCTCCACGCTGTGGTGTAATATGTTTTTCTACCACCAACATACTTGGATGTGTATAATGGTGAAAAGAATAACTATATATGATTATTATAACATGATACATGTTTTGAGATATTATATCATCCACTCCAATTACATTTAATAATTATGTGAATGATATCATCGCTCGTGCGTACGGGCGAATTACCATCTCCACGACGCGATGAGATTCATTCTCCATGTTAACCATTCAAGAATGATTATAATATATATATAATGAATAATAATTAAATATAAGAAATAATTAAGCTACTGTATTTATGTATATATATATTTCATCTACTTAATTCCATTCAAGTCAATAAGGAAAGGAAAATAGCGTTCATGCGTACGTACGACCTACCGTCTCCATGAACGGTGTATTTTATTTCATTTTTCTATATATTATATATATATATAAATACTGAATATATATGATATATAAATCATGATTTAAATTTTTGAAGAAAGTAAATAATGATATAAGTAATAATAATATCAAGAAACAACAAGTCCAAACACGTACGATAAATGAAACGATTTTACCCAAAACACCGCTTTGACATGGAATTGACAAACGAACGGTTAATATAAAGTCATAAGTGAATCATATATGATATCATAAATATTATTACGATTCTGTTACAAGATAATAATATGTTTAAACCCACTATACAGGAGTCTTGGACACATATGAAAGAAATTGTACATAAGGTAAGGGATAATTATTCCAATCTCATTCTTATCCGGAATTGTTTATTCGTAAGTATTTACTAGGGCTATTCTTATCATCCATGTCCATGTTTTCTAAAAAATGTTTTTATGTATGTTTAAAGTCCTTTTTACCCTTTTTTGACTTTTACCACATGTTATGGAAGGAATCTTTCTTTTGTTTACGATACGATGAACTTTTTGACTTTTCCGGAAAAAGTACGAGCAGAATGTTTTTTTAACTTATACGGCATGAATGGATTTTTAAGGTTTCATAACACCTAATTTTCATGAATATTACTCTACAATATTTCATTATTATTTTCAACAAAATCCTTTTCTTTGAAATATAAACGTCATTTTTGAAAAGAAAATGATTTTGAAGAAGAAATGAAATTTTCCTCAAGATTTCATTTCAAGTGTTTTATCAAAACTATTTTCCATCTAAGATGAAATTATATAGTATGTTTATGTTTCAAGTATAATGTCTCTATTATTTACATGTTTTGATTATTATTATGAAGAAATTATATCCATTTGTTTTATATGGATTACATTAATATGGGATGATGTTTATGAAACCCATTTTATTATTTTGGTTATGATGAATGATTTATGTTTATTTTGTGGAACAAGAATGATTTCATTATGAGATGGGTGGAACCTATATCTCCCTCCAATGAATTGGGTAAAGATTTATATCTCATGAGATATAAATGGTTGGAATGTAAGGTTAATCCGGTTCAGTGATACAGGACTGGAATGAGGAGTGAACTCGACTCAGTAAGGGAGTTTTTCCACTACAATAGTCTTGGCAGCAATGACTTGGCTACTATGGAAATCATAACATGTGGTTAATGGCTTCCACAATTACATGTTTTATTACCATTCTATTGTATCATGGTTAATGTTCCCTTATGATCTATTCCTTATGCATTTTCAAGATTTATGTCATTACTCATGATTTTTATGTTTTATGTTCATGTTCTTACGTTCAAATGTTTAGGGATTGTTTTATGTTTCCATGTTTACCCTTACTGAGCATTTGATCTCACCCTTTTTGTGTTTTCTTTTCCCCAGGATTTAAAGAAAGGTTTTAGGTATGTAAAAAAATAGGGAACACCTTTATGGGAGATGTTGAAGATCTTTCACCATGACTAGAAGATAATGTTCTGAGTTTCCAAAGACACTAAACTATTATGGTCCTTGGCATCTGTTTTTGTCATGTATTAAGTATTCCGCAAAAGTAATATAATGTATATGTACGTCAAGCTTTGGGTCTCTATATTTGGTATCATAATGAAGGTTTATTTAACCTTTGGAAACTAGTATGTGAAAACATTAGTGAGATCCCTAGAGATATTTCTAAGGTATGTCTAGGGATGTCCCTAAGGTTTAGTATAACTATAGGTTACAAACCTAGAATTATTATAACCATCATGAATAACCTATAATTAAACCTAATATGTTAGAGATTGATATTACTCCCCCTGATTATGTTGTTTTCCATGTTTGATTTTTTCCTCTCACACTATTCTTTTTGGGTTTTAGAAAATGGATGGAAACAAGAAGATTTGTGGTAATGGAGGATGTGATGGACAATGGAATGATATTATTCATGAGAAACCAAATGAAATGGGATTTAGAAGCCCACACATCGTTATTATGCCTAATCAGCAATCTCATAATATGATAAATAATCTCAACCTTGGTAAGTTTCTTGACTCATCTAATAAGAGAAAGATGGAGTTTCATGATGATCATAGAGGAAAGAAAGTACAATTTCTCTCATGTAAATCATGTGGGAAGAGGCATCAGGGAGAATGTTTCAAAGGAACTTAAAGTTGCTTTGGTTGTGGAAAAGAAGGATACAAAGCGAGTAATTGCAAAGTAAAAGGTTCAGTTAACACCATGGACAAGGATAATGGTATTTATAAGACATCAACAACAGTTATATGTTTTAAATGTGGAATGTACAGCCATTATATAAATCAATGCCCTAAGGGAATGTCTCATGAAGAGAATAATCATGGTTGTATGGGTGGTATTTATGTTGATGATTATGAAGATACTACAAATGATATGTGAGATGAAGGAATTGTTGAAGCTCGGTCAATGGTTTAAGAATGTGGTGGAATGATTTCATGTTTATCAAGAATAATGTAAGGTATTATGGAATAAAGAAACATATAAGGATTATTACACTGTTTTTTTCTAAAGTATTTGAAATTATATGTTGAATGGTATCGGTAACCATGGAAAGTGATTTTGGAAAGTAAATGATATGCGCATAATGAAGGGATAAGGAAAAAATGAAATGTTTTATAGTATTCATGAGCTCATGACTGATATAAGGACAAAGTGATATCATGGTTTGAGTATATCGAAATTTTGGGATTTTGGTATGTGGAAAGAGTTAACTTTTGACAGTATTCATGTATTCACTAAGGTTCTATGGTAATTCATGTTTCAAAAGAATACAAGATTAAGTTATTCACATATTTGGAATGTGACCAACAAGATATATCTTATGATATATGGGGGATAAATGATTATATTCATGTTCTTGTTATGTGACCTTTCAAGTAATAATTTTCTTTATACTATCAGCTTGGACTGAAGTATTTTGGATAAGCCTAAAGATTGGAATGAATTAAGTTAGACATAAGATAGTATTGTTTAAGGCTAGAATTTTTTTGATATTATTGCAGGAATTTTATAATAAGGTAGTTTTAGAAAAAGGGACAACCTGCAGGATGGGTGAAAACCCGTCGTGTCGGACAAGGTTGTGGAAATCGAACCCACAACCGAAGTGCGATAGGACTTTATCTCCTATCACTGGCCTACAAGAAGCCCCTGGTTAGTTAAAAGTAGTTTTATTTTATTAATAGGTATGATAGATGAAGTATAAGTCCATTTTTGGAATCATATACGATTAACCTCACCATAGATGGACTTATGTATATTTGATAACTTTTTCTATCCTTTTGTTTGAGATAGATGGAATGACCCATCATTCGATCACATGATCTGTTAACACTTCACGAATGACAAATTCAACTTCATTTCTTTAAGATATGAAGTGGAAATTGTTCATGGAACGACCAAAGGTGAGATTGTACCAAAATCATATAATTATTTCTTCTAATTCAAAATTTTCAACTTTAGGGAAATTATATTGAAAACCAAAAATGTTCTCCTAGTACCCTCATATTCGATGAATCAGATGGTACCTTATATCATCACAAATTTATGTCTTTGTGATTGTTGGCTTTTTCATATCCATGTTCTCTACCACTCTCTATCAGAACGTGATGGTCATATTTCTCTTCCATATCCATATTTTCACCTATATTCTCTTATGTGGAAATGCAGTGATGAGTTACTTTGGGAATTCATTATGTTTCTAACGTTCCTTTTTAAAATGATTATTTAGTATTTCTTTTTATGATGTGGGTTTCTATGAAAGAAACTTTCAAGTAGTAAATGATTTATAACCCTGACGAATTTCGAGGGAGAAATTCATTTTAAGGGGGGTAAAATGTAACACCCTGAGATTTTATGAGATGTATTATTTTTAATTTATTTGATGTCTTTTATTGTATACTACACTAATATTATCTTGCCTTATATGCAACACCGTACTATCTTGGAGTATACACAACACTATTATTGGATCGTGTTACACATAATTTCAAGTTCGTTTGATAGAAGTTATTCTATGCAATATTGAGTGTATATATATATGTATATATTCAATGTATAAATGAAATATGGTTGGATTCTATTATACACAACAACAAATGAATCTTTCACTACACGCAACTATGACGTGGCTTGCATTACAAGCAATCGCAAGCTTCCCCCATAGTGTGTGTTGTACGCAATACCGAGATTCACTAAACAACGATATGTTATTAAAATATTATATAAACTAGCTGTTATGAATAGTAATACCCACTTTTTGAAATTTGATAAATTTTATCTTTAAAAATGGGCTTCATTTTTGGATTCAGTATATAGAAATTATCCTAGGGTGATTTTTTGGTATTTTTCTGAAAACTTTCAATTTTTGATGAATAGTAAAAACACTGAGTTATGGGTTAAAACCGACTTTTTATTTAAATAATAATTTATTTTTATTTAAATTTATTTTAGGTCAAAATAGATAGATAATACCTATATACGTTCAATGTAATTCATTGGATTCATTTTATAATAATTTTATATATATATAAATTTTATTGAACCATTTACCGTCTTTTACCCACCTCCTTGGAGCATTTGAAAATTATATAAAACTCAATTTTACCGCTTCTGTGAGTTGAATTTCAAAAATAGGAGAGACATGTTTGATATTAGTAAGTAAAATTTGGTCCAATTAGATGAAAATAATTTTTTTGAATAGTAACTTTTAACTTTTATTTACCACGGTTAAAAGTAAATAGGGTAATTAAGGGTAAAAATGATATTATTATTACCCTAAAACATGTCCTAATTATATTTTATAAGTGTAATTCGACCAGAAACAACCTTAGGAATAAAATATTACCCTTTACGTATACTTGGATTAGATTAGGACATTTATTATTATTTAATTCAAAGAAGATTTAAAAGAGTTAAAATCAAAGTTTAATAAGTAAAACATTTTTCATATAGAATTATACATAAGATAAATTCAACAATAAATATTCTTTATAACGATAAAAATATTTCCTACATAATGGTATTTTATTTATAATTTTTAGACATTAAATAATTTAATTTATTTATGACACAATGATGATGCAGTAATTACCTTATTAATGAAATATTAGCATAATTGATATTATAAATACCCAAATAAATGTAATTTGAGACATTTTATTAATTAAACTAATTTTATAGGTTCATAAAACATATTAGGGTTGGTTAGATGAATTATTTTTGAAGTAATAATGATGTTATGAATTTAGAAAATATAAAATACCAAATAGTGTCAAAATTGACATAAAAGATTTCTTAAAACAAATATTAAATTATTAATTGATATAATTGTCTTAAAAATATAATGTTCGGCCAAAAGACTTATATAATAATATATATGACATTAATTAACCAATTGGGGTTCGATTTGTAGTTTATAGTATGTTTATTATCCATATAGTGTAAGAATACAAGAAGACACGGTAAAAGTTAAATTATTTAACTTTGAGTTAAATGTAAATGAGAAGGTTAAAATGGTAACCTAAAATTTTCTAAAACCTATTGGTTGAGAGGATTTAGACCCATACCCACCCTATACTCTAAATAAGTCACTTTGGAGCCATTATATACTGAATATTAATTTATTATAAAATAATATTTCACGTTTTTCTTAAGGTACCACTCTCCTCCCTTATAAAAGGGAACCTCCTCCCTCTCCTCTTTACACAATTTTGAGCCTTCAAGCTAGGAAAAACCCTGACAATTTATCTTCTAAACCTCTTTAGTTATATCATAGAGGTTATGATCCTCTCAAAAGACTAACTCTAGTTCCCTACAAGGAAGTTTAAAAGAGGCACGTCGAAGAAGAGGTAATCTCTTCTACTGATTCTTTTAAGTTTCCTTCTTCTTCTACTTCATCTTCATTTGTAGTTTCATTATAAAGTAATAACATAAGTATTTATTATATACTGATATGTTATTAGAAGTATTAAACAACCCTATTTATCCTTCTATGCATCCTATAAAAAACAACATCACTGCGCGTGCGTATATACGGAAAACCATCTCCACATCGTGGTGTAATATATTTTTCTACCACCACCCTACTTGGATGGGTATACTGGTGTAAAGAATAAATATATATGATCATTATAACATGATACAAGTTCTGAGATATTATATCATCTACTCCAATTCCATTCAATAATGATGGGAATGATATCATCGATCGTGCGTATGCACGGATTACCATCTCCACGACGCGATGAGATTCATTCTCCATGTTAACCATTAAAGAATGATTACAAAGTATATATAATGGATAATAATGAAATATATGACATAATAAAGCTAATTTATTTATGTATATAAATATATATGTCATCTTCTTACTTTCATTCAAGTCAATAAGGAAAGGAAAACAACGTTCATGCTTACGTACGACCTACCGTCTCAATGAACGGTGTATTTCATTTCATTTATCTATATTATATATATATATAGTGAATATATATGATATATAAATCATGATTTATATTCTGGAAGTAAGTAAATCATCATATATTTAATAATAATATCAAGACACAACAAGTCCAAACACGTACGATAAATGAAACGATTTTACCCAAAACACTTCTTTAACATGGAACTGACAAACGAACGGTTAAAATAAAGTCATAAGTGAATCATATATGATATCATAAATATTATTATGATTCTTTTACAAGATAATAATATGTTTAAACCCACTATACTAGTGTCTTGAACACATACAGAAGAAATTGGACATAAGGTAAGGGATAATTATTCCAATCTCGTTCTTATCCGGGATTGTTTATTCGTATGTATTTATTGTGGCTATTGTTATCATCCATGTCCATGTTTTCTAAAAACAAATTCATGTATGTTTAAAGTCCTTTTTACCCATTTTGACTTTTACCACATGTTATGGAAGGAATCATTCTTTTGTTTACCATATTAGGAACTTTTTGACTTTTTTGGTAAAAGTACGAGGATAATGTTTTTTTAACTTATACGACATGAACGGATTTTTACAGTTTCATAACGCCTAATTTTCATGAATCTTCCTCTACAATATTTCATGATTATTTTCAACAAAATACTTTTCTTTTAAAATTAAATGAAATTTTGTGAAAAGAAAATTATTTTTAAGAAGAAAGGATATTTTCCTCAAGAATTAATTTAAATTGTTTTATCAAAACTATTTTCCATCTAAGATGACATTATTTAGTATGTTTATGTTTCATGTATAATGTCCCTATTATTTACATGGTTTGATGATTCTTAGGATTAAATGATAACCATTTGTTTTAAATGGATTACATTAATATGGGATGATGTTTATGAAACCCATTTTATTCTTTGGGTTATGCTGAATGATTTATGTTTATTTTGTGGTACAAGTAAGAATGAATTAATTATGAGATGCGTGGGACCTATATCTCCCTCCAATGAATTGGGTAAATATTTATATCTCATGATATAGACATGGTTGGAATGGAAGGTTAATCCAGTTTAGTGATACAGGACTGGAACGAGGAGTGAACTCGATTCAGTAAGAGACATTGTCCACTACGATGGTCTTGGTAGCAATGCCTTGGCTACTATGGAAATCATAACATGTGCTTAATGGTTGCCACAATTACATGTTTTATTCCCATTATATTTTATCATGGTTAATGTTTCTTTATGATCTATGCCTTATGCATTTTCAAGATTTATGTCATTACTCATGATTTTTATGTTTTATGTTCATGTTCTTACGTTAAACTGTTTAGGGATTGTTTTATGTTTCCATGTTTACCCTTACTTAGCATTTGAGCTCACCATTTTTATGTTTTCCTTTCCCTAGGATTTAAAAAAAGTTTTTAGGTAAGAAAACAACTAGGTAAGACCTTTATGGGAGATTTTGAAGATCTTTCACCATGACTAGAAGATGATGTTCTGTGTTTCCAAAGACACTAAACTATTACGGTCCTTAGGTGTCTCTTTTTGTCATGTATTAAGTATTATGAAAAAGTAATTTAATGTCTATGTACGTCAATCTTTGGGTCTCTACATTTGGGTTTTGTAAAACAACCACCAAACTGCAGACATATACTTTCTTTTTCATAGACTGTCTCATCTCTTCTAGATTAAACACCAATGTTCGATTCACATGGACCATTCCGATTTATTTATGGATTAGGTGGAAAGTTGGAGGAAGGAAAGATGACCAGTCTGAGAGGAAGAGAAGGTGTTGGCATTTCAAGGGTTTAAGTTGTAGCCAATCAATTTGATTTTATCCATGATTTTTATAATTTATGGATTCGAAAAATAAATAATAATAAATTAAAGACAATAAATTTTTAATCAGGAAAATTATAGAAATGGTAATAAAAGGAGTGGTAAAAAAAGTAATGGTGACTCATTTATAAAAGTGACTCTTCAACGATGACTTATCAATGGTAACTTATCAACAATGTCTTATCAACAGTGACTTATTCAATGGTTACTCATCAATGGTAACTAAATAATGGTGACTCGTCAATGGTGACTCATTCAACAGTGACTTTACATTGGTGAATTTTCATCCAGACCATATCATTCCTAATTCATGTTTTATGCAGTTTAATATTTTAGAATTCAAAGTCTTTTTGAAGATATTTACAAGAATATGTTCATTTCCAATAAATTCTAAAGTAATATCACCTTTTTTATAATGATATCTTAAAAAAGTGATGTCCTACATCAATGCGAGTTGTTATATAGTGGGATACATGATTTTTTGATATGTTTATTGCACTTTTGTTAACAAAATATAAAGGTACATGTCTAAATTGGTATAAAAAGTAATGTAAAGTATGTTTCATCCATAGAATTGGTGCACAATGACTGCATACAACTATGTATTCAGCTTGAATAGTGGATAGTGTAATAAAATTTTGTTTCTTACTACACCATGATACTATATATTTTCTAAACATATGAAATGTTTTTAATGTTATTTTTCTATCTAACTTACAGCCACCAAAATCAGCATCTGAATTACTTAATAAATCAAAATCATTTCCTCTTGGATTGAAAAATCCTAAATTAGTTGTATATTTTAAGTATTTAAAAATCATTTCAATATCTATTAAGTGATAATATTTTGGATTTTCTTGAATGAAATCATTCATACAAACACTAAATATATTTTAATGTCGACTAGTAGTCAAATAAAATAGACTTCCAATCCTAACTCTATAACTAGTTTGATCTACTGACCTCTCAGATTCATCATGATCTAGTTTATAGGTGGTACCCAAGGATGTATCACTACTTTTAGTTCTTCTTAACCCAAAAAATTTTAAAATATCATTTGTATATTTAATATAATTCAAAATAAATCCTTTATTTTAAAAGATCTGAAAACCGTGGAATAATTTGGGTTCACCCATCAAACTCATTTCAAATTAAATTTTCATTAGTTTTGAAAAATCAGTACATCAGGAATCTTCAGTAAATCCAAAAATAATATCATCTTCATATATCTTTAATATTAAAAACATATTTTTAAATTCTTTTCATAAAAATATTTGGATCATTTATACCTTTTGAAATGATTTTTAAAATATGAAAAGAGGTAATACTATCATACCAAGATCTAGGATCTTGTTTTAAACTATATAAATCTTTTTTTTCTTTAGAAACACAATTTGTAAAATATGGATTTTAAAATTTAGGGGGTTATTAAATAGAAATATCCTTAATTATAAACTCATTTAATAATGAACTTTTAACATCCATTTGATATAGTTTGAAATAAAAATGTTCTTCATAGGAAAGCAGTATCCTAATGGGTTCAAGTCCGGGTATAGGTGAAAAAATTTCTTCGTAATCAATACTTTCATCTATATTATACCCTTGTGAAAATAGTATATCCTTATTTATTATTATAGTTTCTAACTCTCCAAACTTATTTCTAAACACCCACTTATTGACAATAGTTAAGGTGTATTTAGGTCTTTCAGCAAGTTCCGAAACACTATTTATTTCAAATTGATTAAGTTCTTATTGAATAGATATTACCCAAAATTCATCATTAATATATTCATTGAGGATATTTTGTTCATAATGTGATAAGAAATCTAGGTCTTGAAGTTGATTCTTAAATGAAGCTCTAGTTTGTGTAACTCTATAAAGGTCTCCTCCTATATTATATACATAATTATATCTATGAGTCCTAATAGATAATTGAAAATAGGGGATGGTTGACTCAAGATATTTTTTATATTCAGGTTCTTGTAGTTCACTCGATGATTTTTATTTATTTAACAGAACATTCAGAAGTTTTAGAATTAAGATTCAGATCTTCAAGGTTTTCTAAGATATTCTTAGGTTCATTATGATCATTTTTATTAATGTCAAATGATTCTTCAAATGTTTTGGTTCTTTTATTAAACACTCTATAAGATTTACTGGAACTACAATAACCAAGAAAAATTACGTCATCACTCTTGGAAGAAATTTTTTTTAGATTATACATTGTATTTATAATAAAGACTATGCAACTAAAAACATTAAATTAATTAACCTTTGGGTTTCAGTTATACCAAAACTGATAAGGTATTATTTTTAAGAGAGATCTAATTAAAAATCTATTTATTGTGTATCAGGAAATGTTAACAACCTCTTTCCAAAGGTATACAGGTAAGTCATATGCATTTAGCATAGTCCAAGTTATCTCTTGAAGATACCCATTTTTTATTTATACGACCCCATTTTTCTGGTTTCCTAGGAGTAGAAAAGTTGTGATCATAACCATTTTGAGAGAAAAATGATACAAATTATTGATTTTCAAATTATCAAAAATGATTACTTCTTAATTTATTAATCACAATTACACTTATATTTTCTAATGATTTGGAATACTTAATGAAGTAAGAACAAGATTCACATTTTTGAGCTAAAAAGAATACCTAGGTGTACCTAGAGGAGTCATCTACATGAAAATAGAAAAAAATGTTTTCTATTTAAACTATAATCCATAGAAAGTCCCAAAAGGTCCATATTAACTAACTCTAAAGGTATATAGGTTGATATTTAAGCCTTAAATATGAAATAAATATTTTGAAGTTTCCCTTTTTGACAATGATTACACACTTTATCATTTAGGAATTCAAGCTTTGGTAGATCTTTATCTAACCCCTTTCTAGTTAGCTTTCTAAGTGAATGAATATTGAATGGAATAGTATCCTATGAAAAATCCAATATTAATTGTGAAAGGAACATAAGAAAGAATTTTTTTTAAAAGATAGATAATTTAAATAAATAGAATAAATGTTATCATTTATTAAGGTAGTAATAATTAAAACATTTTTATCATTAAAACATAACAAGAATTCTTTTCAAATTATAAATAAAAATAACAATCACATAACTGAGAGATTCTAAGTAGAAAATATTTTAAACCATCTACATAGAAAACTTTAGAAATTATCAATAAATTAGAACTATCGATTTGTCCAAGCCTGATGATTTTACATTTAGCATTATCACCAAAAGTGACATGTCCACCTTAAATTTTAATCAAATTATTGAAATTTGAATACTTACTAGGAATATTTATAGACCATCCACTATCCAGATACCATAGGATTTTTATAGAAGTCTTCAAAATATGTTTCCTATGATATACATGCTACAAATCACATGTTTTCCTTATTAGAATTATCTTCTTGATTAGTGTTTGAATCACTAGATCTATCTTTAGTGGCACTCCTAGTTTCTTTCATGGATTTATTGAATATTATGTCCTTATACTCATATTTATTCTTATATTTCAATTTTGGAAAATCATATTTTAAATCTTCTTTCCTCTTATTTTGAAATCATGTTATTTTATTTTGAGTATCATCCTTTTTATAATAATTTTTCTACTTTATGTTATTGTTATAATCTCCTTATAAATTTTATTTCCTAAAGAACTTATTTTTAAAATATAATTTTTTGAATCTTCTGGCCATGTGATCCATCCCATCATCATTATCAATAATATATTCTTTGTCGTTGGTATTTTCATCTCATATTTTTTCTGTTGATTTGGAAGTAGTAGTATTGAAGGATATTGTTTTTAATTTTGTTTCATATTCATTGATATCTGGGTTTAATTTAATGAATTCTTTATACATCATCATCATTCCTATAAATTCCTTGACAGGTAGATAACTTACATAAAAAGATTCTCTAATTTACATAGATTTTCCTCTCTATCTATCTGATAGACATCAAAGAAGCCGCATCACTTGCTCTTTGTCTGTCACTTGTTTCCCTAGTGAATGCATGTTATTCACTATTTCATTGAACCTATGATACATATAAAAAATAGGTTCATAATAATTCATTTTAAAATTATCATACTTGATTTTATATGTTTTTAGTGTCATTTCCTTAACATTTCATGTCCCTTATTGAGAGATAGATAAGGTATCTCACATTTCAAATATATATTTTCAAGTTGATATCCTATTAAATTCATCATCACCCAAGGAATAAAATAAAGAATTTATAGATTTACATTTATTATTGTAAGCATTTTTTTGTAGCATCACTCCATATAACTCTAGCAGTTTTTGGTATTTCATTATGATCTTATATTAATGAAAAAATGTCAAAGACCATACTTTCAAAATGCATTTTTATTTGGATTTTCCATTGAGGATAATTTATACCATTAAAATAAGTGTGTATATTAGTAGCATAACCTTATATTATATTATCCATAAAGACCTAAAATTTTAGAATTGATAGAAATGTGAGATCTTTATAATACAATTAAAATCATAGTTGAAAATATAATTTAAAAGAAAGTTTGATACCAAATATTGGTTGGAGTGATAAAATCAAGTGGGGGGGTGAATTGGGTTCCCAATAAAAATTAAATTAAAATTTAAGTTAGATTAAAATCCTCTTAATAAAATAATTATCCAGTCAATCAAAATAGAATATCAATATAAGATCTATCCTTTTAAAAGGTATCTAAAAGAGTGATTATGTATCAATTTAAATAATTTTCATATTATATTAACTTTTGAAATCAATCTACTTAGATAAAAACATATATAAACACTAATTAAGATTAACTATAAAATTATTAGTTTAGTTAAAATATTATAGACAATCTATGTTATATTGATAAAATAAAACAAAATAACAAAGTAGAATAAACAAGTGGTTTGGTATCAAGATGAGACTTAATCCCTTCTAATTGGAAATCACCTACTGCCAAGTAGGTTGTAATAATAATCAAACAAATCCAAAACATGGATCAATTAAAACAACAACAACAATAAGCTTTCTATGATAAAAATCCTCTTCCACAATTATACGTGGGAAGTAAAATATCACAGGCCACACAAGGACCTCTTCAATAAATACCGGGGGAATACAAATTTTAAAAATGAAGTAGAAAATAACAAGTATTCTCCAGTTTAGGTGCAGTATATAGAGTGTGTTCAAATAATAAAGTAACAACACACATCTCAAAAGACTGAAAGAGAAACCAAAAGAATATAAAGAGAATAGTGATGCTCAGTCTGGTATGATCAGAATGTTCAAAGACCTCATATTATATTTTGTGAGGAATTTTAGTTTCATTCTTACAAATTGTATAAGAACATAGGATTATAGGAATTTACATGTGTTCTAGTTGATCTCTCTTGATATTTCAATCAATCTTCATAATGGACATTGTGATTCTGTGGTGATGATCATCACAAAAGATGAATTAGTGAGCTTGTATAGATTCAAAAATTAAATTGCTCAATTTTCTATAGACTTGTTAAATGGTATTCATCCTTAGTAATTGTAGTTTTATAGGGATAGATGGTCCTTATAAATATAAAAATTTATTTAATAATATCCACAATTCTCAGATAGGATTTGATAGTGTTATTAAGACTAGGTGAAATTATACTAGAATAGAAATAGTCATTGAGCCTTTCATGTTTATATACTTGGACAGAAATGGTAGCATGAAGTTGGTAGTGGCTAAGTATCTAGCAGTATCTCATATAGGAGGTACCTTAGGCTAGTGGTGAATCAGATTACAATGGTGACTTAGATTCTAACGGTAGCTCCTTGGTAGTAGCTCCTTTTGTGGTAATAATCCTGACAGTAAATCGTTTGGCGGTGACTCCACTGGCGGCAGATCATCCTTACCAGTGACTCCTTCCTAGAGGTAAATCCCCTCATTGATATCTCCTAGTTAATGGTGACTCCTCATAACACTTATCTAAATTATAATAAAAACCATATTACCATATAAATTCTGTTATGTAATATTTAGATCATTATTGCTAAAGGAATCATGGGTTGTGATCATTAAAATATGGAAGTTTCAATCACAGTCTTTATATGGAGGTTCGAAAAAATTTAAAAATAATTTAATTATATCAGTTTATTTAAATATTTATCAATTATTATTGTTGGACTATATTTCTTAATTCCCTAGGTTAAAGGGAAAATAGTTTCATACCATGTTTTCCTTAAAAGTTTCTTGTTTGGATTTAATTTCACTATTTTTTATTCTAGGTCATCTATACATTATTAGAATTAATTCTGAAAGATTAATATAAATATATTTATACATTTATATATCATAAATATTTTTATACAACCATATATATGTTTGGTGGTAAGAAAAAAATTGGCAATGTCCCTATTGGTGGTTAACTAGACTTTAATGAGACATTTTCCAAGGAGGAGGTATGGGAATTATATAATATAATTATGAAGTAGATATGATTATTAAGTAGGATAAAATAATTAATATTCAATTAATATACAACTTAATTAACCTATGATTATTAGAGTATGGAAGGGATAGTGAAAATAATGAAGGGAAGAGGGAAACAGAATGAATTTTGGATGAAAAAATACCCTATTCTTGATGTTGTGTCTCTTATATATAGTTAAAATCACTTTATGTGAAATAAACCAAACCAAGTAAACTAGAAAAGCCACCTGATCCCTCCCATCATGGTGGTGAGGTTCAACAATAAAACCAAAACATGTCTTGAGGATAAGAAATACAATACAGACAATCAGATTACAATGTGGAAGAAAGAGATAAGTCAAAGATCCATAAAAACCAAGAAAAAGAGGATAAAGTAGAAACTTATAACCATATTCAACCATCATGACTCAATGTGACCAATCATCACCACCAAACCATCCCACTACAGATTATGTAACAAGGAGAGAAACTGATGCGCTACAAGACGCCCTTCCCTTTACTTGGATCCGATAATATAATATCTACAATTTCCCAAAAGAAAAGGTAGCGTGTATGAAAAAATCACAATTTGATACCAAAATAGATTTTATATATGGTCTAACAACAAAAATTTCATATCTCTATATTTTAAAATGAAAAGTTTTTTATAATTACTTTCATAAATCCAAACTCATTTGTAAATCATTTCCTTTGGTTTTTATAAAATCCTTTCATATTAAAAAAACAAGGAATATGAAAAGTATAAGTGATAAAATAGTAAATCATGACAACAAAACATAATTAATGTAAGTAAAACCCTATCCATGAAATAATCCATCATGTTAGTCCATGTGATAAAACCTCATGTTAAACTATGTGAGCTACAGTCCATGAAAAAATCCATCATACGATAAAAAACTCTAAATGAAAATACAAACCATATTAGGACCTATACCATGGGAATATGTACTTGAAAAAAAAATTCCTAACTTTTGAATATGTAGGTGCCAACTGATATCAAGTCCTACCATATTTTTTATATCAAAATATTTACCCCTAGTGGCTCCAAACACACTAGGGTTACCTATATCCACTTGCAAATGCACCCAAGAATCCCAATGTCCCAAGTTTGTCAAAATCAATTTTAAAACCATGATCGTAATTTATAAAACATTTTAAAATCCAATTCAATCCACTTTAGTGTTTTTAAAACCAATTTTAATTCAAAAACCTCCAATCAAGAATTTAATCAAAAAATTGGTCGGAAAACCCCATCTTTAAAAGTAATCCCCCATTAAAAAACCTGATTATTTTAAAAAAACCCATTTTAATCACAAATAACTTCAATTAAGTAAATAAATGTTTTTAATTTTATAATAAAAATAAGTAATTCATTGAATAAACCATTTTCATAGTAACCCCCACTTAAATAATGGAGGTAGAACTAATTTCCTTCAAAATTGGAGATTGGAGAAGAGTATATTGGGTCCTCATGATCCAAGATCCATAATAAACACAAAAATCTTATATAAAACCCCTTCAATCAAGAATAAAATTCCTCTTAGGGATCCACAAGATGAGAGGGGAATATATCTAATTTGGATCTAATAATTAAAGGAAAAAATCAAACCAAAATGAAACATACCTTGATTTAATCCATCAAGAGTGAAGGAAACCAATATAGAATCCCAAGAGTGAAGTCGCTACAATGCTAGAGACAGATTAGGTTGAGACAATATGAGATTAGGGGGTCATTAAATGTTAAACCAGGTTCTCATGGATATTTAATTAGAAAAATTAGTGCATTAAAAAACAATTCACATGTTTTTCTAGAGAGGCCACATGGTAAGGAGTAAAATTCCTCCTTAACTGTGAACCCTATACAGAGCCTCTATTGGGGCTATATGGTTTTTATATATGGTTACTTTAACCATGTTCCAATTTTTCATTACCTCTATACCTAGGGGTACAATGTTTTTAGGGGTTTTTACATTATTTCAAAAAATTGTGGTCCTCTTTCCCATAAATTGTGCTTGACCACACGGTTTCCTAGGCCAACCACATTGTCTTCTCTAACCATGAAAAACCCATTAATAGAACCAAGGGATCCTAATTTTTTTTAAACTCCTATAAACCCCAAAGAAATGCCCAAACAAAGCACAATTTTAAAAAGGGTGAAGAGGTACTAGTAAGAAAGTAAAAGAATGTTACAACCTCTCCACCATAGAGGCTTTAGGTCCCTAGAAAGTGCTCAAGATTATGGACTCTCAAAAAGAGAAGGTCACGGCTACCTCATACATTATTCTTTATCCCAGGTTTTATGATTTTATTTTTGACACTTGAATAGTACCCAAACCAAAGAAATTTTTTTACCACACAATACTTATCATAGCGATCCATAATTTGAGATGGTTACTAAATAATAGTGGCATTGGCCTTAATATCAACATCCTCCCATTCAATCACATGGGAAGGATCCAGTCGATTCCTACTCAATTATGAGACATGAAACACATTCTGAATTAAAGTCATTTGAGATAGTAATTCCAATTGATATTACTCCATTCCAAGTCATTACATAGTCTCAAAGGGGCCAATAAACCTCAGTTCCACCTTACCATAATTACCCAACTAACGATGTCCCTAGAAAGGTGAATATTTGAGAAATCATGTACTCAAACCTCAAACTTTAGTGGATAAAGATGATATTCCACATAATATTTCTGATGGCTCTCTGTTATGACCAACCTCTTCCATATCAACAACACATTTTCCCCCTTTTTCTAAGTGAGACTTAGCCCAAAAAAGGACTGCCCTCTCAACTCTGCCCAGTAAAATGGATTTAAAAATGGATACCCATATAATGAGTCGAATGGAAACATCTTTATCAAAGACTACTAATTATTTTTATAGGAAAATTCAACCATAGGGAAATTATTTACCCAAGATCAACCAAAATCTAACACAAAAGTTCAAATAATATCCTCATGAACCTAGATTATAATGTCCCTAAAATTCAATTTAGTTTTTTTTTAAAATTATATGAAATTATTTTGAGACTAGAAACTCAAACGGAACCTAATTCTGAGGCTCGGTGAGTCTAGAATTGAATTTTGAACTTTTTTAAAGTTCATTAAAGTAAACATAAAAGATGGTTTTTCTAACTTTTAAATCGGTGCTCAGATAACAAATCTGAGGGCACCGTTGAAATTAGAACATTTGGATTCTCTTAGAATGGACCTAACTTTGATCGGTAAGGATTTACTGGAAAATAAATTTTTGTACTTTTCAAAAATTTATATAAAAAAACTTAAAAGGTTATTTTTTTTGTTTTTCCCAACCATTGTTTAGTGGCATGGTGGCGTTGCGTTGTAGTGAAAAAGGAGAACCAAGTCAAATTAAATAAAGATCCTTAATGGCTCGTAAACGTGTAGTGTAATGGAAAATTAAATGTAGTGTAATAGAGACACTATTTCATAAATGAAACAATTTAATGACATGACGACGTAGTGTAACAGAAACAATGTAATATGTTTTCTTTTAATGGGTTAACACATTGTAGAGAGGAGGAAAAATTGTTGGAATTCCTCTGATGAACCTAGGTCGAGCATTCTATCCAATGACGAATGATGAACTCCAGTGAATCACCAGTGACTATGAAGCACCTCGAAGAACAGAACCAAAAAGTGATTAACACTAAAGAAACTTGAACCTCCATGGATGGTCCACTTCAAATATCAACATATTTTAAGTAGGGGTTTTTTTTTAATATTAGCTATTATTTATTATAAATTAAAACTGTGTATCAACCAACGAAAAGGTTGATACGTGGATAACTTATTCTTATATAAGGGAACATTTATTGGGGTTGTGCATTGGGGTTATTTGATTAATTTCAATATAACTTCAATTATATATCCCATGTTTTTAAACCTACAATGCATAGGGTGTGGCCAGACATGAACAAGGCTCGAGCCCCTCTACCTTGTGTGAATTGTGCTTTCTTCTTGGCCACATCTTCAAAGTTGGGATAAAGAGGATTCAAGACCATTGTAGGGAATAGGGAATCCCCTATAGGCCATAGGCACAAAATTAGCGAAGAAAGTACCACTAAAGATAACATAATGTTCCAAATAAAAACTTGTCGGTGATCACCAACGGTGGCCGCGGGTGGGTGGCGGTGTGTTGCGGGTGGCTCGGGCTGCGGCGGTGTGGTAAGAGTCATCAGCCTCTATGTCGATAGGTGCACGTGGCCACCCAACTATGTTGGTGCACCGTGGATGTGGTACCGCACTGTGTCACGCGTGGAAAGGCTACAGTCAACCAACAATTGGAGATTAGGTGTCCCCATGGAGGACCCATGGGGTAGGGGAAGACGGGGCTTCCAGCCGCATCCCAGCAAGGTAAGAGCAGGTCCACCTATGGAGGACCGAGTAAGGAATGGGACGACCCAACAGGCCTGACTCACCCCACTGGGCCAGACCCATAGTCCAACGGGACGAAACCAGGAAGGGTCGGATCCAGGTTGGGTTGGTAGACCTGAGTTGGGTTGGTGGCCCCCAGGCAGGGTTGGGTCAGACCGAACCGAAACCCAATCGACCCATTTTCAGAAAAACAATAATATATTTCAAACCAGGCATCTGATTGATGATCCGTTTATGGTATTGGAACCCTCACGAAGAGGAAAATATTTTGGCTTAATCTATGGGGGATTTCATAGAAGATTAAATATGATTAATGGTGTGAGGAGTGGTTCTCTTATAATCAAGTGCACTATGTGCGGAAACCTTGCTGTTGGATGAGACCTGAAGGCTGCTGAAGAGAGACCCTGTGTGGATTAGCTATGATGGCCCATTGGGAAGAAGATCTATGTGACTCATCAGACCCATGGTGGGGAGTAGCTATGTGTGACCTGACATACCCATGGTACTTGACAACAGGAGTACCTCAGTATGGCCATGGTGGGAAGTGGCTTTGTGTGACCTGACATGCCCATAGTGGGGAGCATCTCTTTGTGACCCAGAAAACCCATGTTACTCATCAGGGATTAGTACCACAGTATTACAAGGTCATTGGGAAGTAGCTTTGTGTCACCCGACATTCCCACTATACTCATTGACGAGGAGTTCTCTAGCATACTAAGGTGTTCTGTGAAATGAATGATAGTATTACTTTCCTACTCTAGATTATACATAGTGTGAGTTTTCTTACTTCATGGTTTTCCTTGTGGATTGATTTGTGGTCTTTCATTGTTGGTTTGGGGTCCCTACAGAGTATATTGTTACTCACCCCTACATGGGCTTTGCTTGCATATGTTGTCTCTGGTGCAGACGAATGCTGCCTTGACGGAGGACTTGATGACCCAGGACCCGGCAGTGCCCAGTGAGAACAAGTAGGCGGGGAATAATTCTACTACTTTAGAGGATACTATACACTTACCCATTAGGTGGGGTTTCCAGGAGATGGATTTTAGAGTTTCCTTGTAATTTCCTATTTTCAGGTCATCTTTTTTTGGGTTTGTATTCTTGACCATTTTACCTACAGTATATACTTTTACTCTGTGGTTGTTTAATACCATGCATGTTTATATTTCCATCTTTGGGATTTCATTGTGTGTGCGTGTTTATAGGTACTCAGGAATGTGCATCCCAATTATAGGTTTATGCCTTCATCTCTAGTCTCCAACATCTGGCCTTCTGTAGGCAGGCTTGGGGGAGTCATGAAATGGGCCCTAGAGGATAGGTCATGACAAAGTGGTATCAAGGGTGGTCAGTTCTACCTCAAAGACCTGGGGTCTGTTGTTTTTTTGGAAATATTTTTAAATGTTTTGAGTTCAACTTTCATATTTGGGGAATCCAATGTTGGTGTGGTGGCTGATGTATCCATACATCAAGACCTTATGTTCTTCTTTTTACTCTATACATAAAAACATTGGTAGCATGTGTCATATAGGAATTGAGTGTTTCCTCATGTTCTTGTTAAAATACAGTAAGCTCACCAGGTATAATCTATTAACCATGGTACATCTTTATTTGTATTATGATGCCTCCATGCAGACGGCCTGTTAGGATTTTGATGTGTGATTGTGAGGAAAACCCATCTAGAAATGAGGCATCAGTTTGGGTACTAGTGCTAAAGATGGCCCCGTTGGGTGGTGCACCAGTGTTACCAACACACGTTGATCGGCATTTACTACTGGAATTATCGGTAGAGGACGCACGTCAGATCATCGCCTTGCAAGAGTATTAGAGATAGAGGCCTCTTAGTTTTAGGGAAGAGACAAATCCTCAGGATACTGAGGACTGGATAGAGGTAGTGACGCAGGTCTTCTACTTAGTGAGGACACCACTCGACCAGATGAAAATCTTAGCCTCAAGCATATTTTAGGTCTTGGTAGGGAGATAGTGGAGTTTGACAATTCAGACTCATGATGAGGTGACCCTCTATTGCGCTGACTTCGAGCAGGTTTTCTGGGAGGAGTTCTTCCTCGTGACCTTACACTCGGTGCACATACATGAGATAATTCACCTAAAGTAGAGAAACATGTCATTGGATGAGTACTCTACGAGGTTTACAGACCTCTCTTGCTACTTCACATACATGGTGTGGGACCCTTTATTCGAGGCCCAAACCTTTGATCAGGGACTCAGATGGGAGATCAGGGCATCAATGGTGTCTCTCAGTATCCCCACTCAGGATGGGGTGCTGGAGTGAGCCCTTATTGTGGAGATCTTTCTAACAGAGAAGAAATTGATATACATATCCACCAGTAGACATCAGGTATTATAGTCTTCATTAGTGAGCAGCATGTAGCAGGATAGGGGACCCAAGCGGGTTAGATATTTTAGGGGATGACCCCAAGATTAAGGATCAGTGGTGAGAGGCCACCGGGGCAGTGAGGGTTAGCAGATGAACATGGAATACTACTCGTGCGACAGGTTGGGACACATGGCTCAAGACTACCTAACCCATCACATAGATGATCAGAAGATGGTTGAGGGACCTCCAAGGAAGAAGCATATGTTTGAGAGAGGTGGTTCACTGGGTGAAAGATGTGGCTAGGGAGCATGCCATGTGGTATGCAGCGGAAAACTGTTCTAGGTACTATCTCCACCACCCCTAGGTGGTCCGCATGCCTTAATGGAGTATGTGGAAAGGGGAGATCTTATATTTAGTTAGTTGATCCCTAAGACCATGACACTCTAGAGATGATTAGAGGTACGATCTATGTCTTCTCAACCATAACAATAGTTCTTATAAACACAGGTTCCAGTCACTCTTTCTTTTCCCCAGACCTCGTTAAAGGATCGAATATTCCTATGGATTTTTTGGATTGATCCTTATGATTAGAGACTCTTACGGGAGGATATTTGACGATTACACACTAGTGTCGGTAGTGTGATCTTACTATAGGAGGTGAGAGATTTAGATGTGATCTCCTAGTAGTGGCATCGAGGCCTTACAACGTCATCTTGGGTATGGACTGGTTATCTACATTTCATGCCCATATCGAATGTACTAGGCACAAAGTGTGATGTTCCTACAAGGATGGGACCAGGTGTTTCTTCACTGGTGATAAGGGAAATTTTGTAGCATAGGATAGACTTTCTCGAAGGAGGGTAAAACCAATCAGTCACCAATTGCCTAGCCTCACCATCGATGTAGTGGACGAGAGGAGTCCAAGCATTCTTGTAGTGGTGGAAACATATGAGTATGTTATTCCAGATGATGTTCTAGGAGTACCTCCTCGCATGGAGGTAGATTTTGGAATCGACCTATACCTCGATACGGCACTGATATCCATACCATCGTATAGGATGGCTCCCATAGAGCTTCATGAATTGAGGGTATATTTGGATGAATTGCAGGATAAGGGCTTTGTGAGGCAAAATGATTCACCATGAGTAGCCCTAGTGTTGTTTTCCAAGAAGGGATGTAGGAGATTAAGGCTATTCATGGACTTTCGGTGCCTGATCCAGGTGATCGTGTAGAACAAGTATCCACAACCAAGGATTTAGGACCTCTTCGATCAGCTGAAGGGAGCAAGGTTGTTCTCGATGATAGACCTCAGATAAGGAAATCATTAGCTTCGAGTATGGGATGAGGATGTACCAAAGATACTCATTATATGTTGGTATTTCCATTAGGAGTTCTTGGTAATTAATTTTTGTGAAACTATTTCCACAGTAGTGTTCATTCGACTAATGAATAGGATCTTGTAGCCTTACCACGATCGTTTCGTGGTGGTCATCATTGATTATATCTTGGTGTACTCGATGTCAGAAGTAGATCATGATACAAAACTAAAAATAATCCAATATACACTCCGAGAGCACTATCTTTTTGGGATTCTCTCGAAGTTATAATTGTAGATTCGATAAGTCCACTTTCTAGGACATGTCATCTCGAAGGCTGAAGTTTCAGTTGATCCAGCAAATATAGAAGAAGTTCTTTCTTGGGAGCCACCCAAGAACTTGATTGAGATATAGTGTTTCCTGGGGTTTGATGGATACTAATGGAGGGTTTTTCCCGACTTTTCCAGAGTAGAAACACCATTATTAGCCTTTACATGGAAGGTAAATACCTTCGTGTGGATGGAGAAGTGACAACAATGTTTCCAGGAGCTGAGGTGGAGATAGAAGAGTGCCCCTATCTTGAGACTACCAGAAGATGGAATTGGGTATCTCGTTTTATACAACACATCATGGACCAGACTGGGTTGTGTCCTGATGTAGAAGCAAGCAGTGATCACCTACGGCTCAGGGCAGTTGAGGTAGCAAGAGAATAACTATGTGACCCATGACCTGGAGTTATAAGTAGTGTAATTTTCATTGAATATGTAGTGGAACTACTTGATGGTAGAATGGTTTATTGTATACCCTGAACACAAGAGTCTCAGGTATATCTTCTTATAGAAGGAACTGAACTTGAGACAGTGGTGATGGCTGGAGTTCCTCCAGGTCTATTACTTAGAGATAGACTATACTCCTGGGAAGGGGAATGTGGTGGCTGATGTGCTTAGTAGGAGGTTCATTTTTCAGTATTGATGGAGGTGACATTGTAGATAGTCGTGATGTAGATATCCTTCATGGATGATGATGTAGCAGCTTCTGTTTTGTTAATGACTATCACTCATCCACTCTTATAGTGATTCAACGAGGCACAACTTATGTATGTTGACTATGAGGCCTGACGTTCTCATTTTTCATCAGTACATGATCTTGATGAATTTTTGATAGGTGAGGACATGTCATTATTTTCAGAGGATGCACCATAGTAACAATGATGTTGCGGGAGGAGTTGTTGAGGAAGTTCCATTCATCCACTTTTTCGGTACATCTTGGTGTGGTGAGGATGTACCAGGACCTCTGACGTTAGTACAGGTGGCCACAGATGAAGAAAGCGGTGGCAGAGTTCATTTTACGATTCCTCACTTGTCCGCAAGTGAAGGTTGAGCATCAGGTACCAGAAGAATTGGCCCATCCACTTGATGTACCAGAGTGTAAATGGGATGGTATCTCGATGGACTTCATGATGGGGTTACCATGCACGTACAGGGGCCACGATTCTATCTGGGTGATCATTGATTGACTCACCAAGTTATCTCACTTTCTACCTATCTAGGAATAGGAATCGGTATAGGTATTAGGACACCTCTACATCTAAAAGATAGTGTGGCTTCACAGAGTGACTTCGACGATCATATCAAACTGTGACACTCACTTTACATCCTTACTGTGGAAGGGATTACAGGAGGCGTTCTTGAATTAGCTTCACTTGAGCACAACTTTTCACCCTCAGAGAGATGGTCAGATGGAGTGGACCATAAAATCCTTTGAGGACATGCTTCATGATTTTATCCTTGATTTTGGTCATAGTTGGGAGGACCACCTTCCATTGGTGGAGTTTTTATACAACAAAAGTTATCACTCCACCATTTGAATGTCACCGTTTGAGGCATTTTACGAGAATCCTTGAATATCACATCTATGATGGACAGACCTTGGGGAGTCATCACTCATGGGTCCAGAGTTGGTATAGACTACAACTGAGAAGGTGTAGATCATCCAGGAGTGGATGAGAATTCCAAATAGCAGGCAGAAATCATATGCTAATAGGAGATTGAGACCCTTTGAGTTAGACAAGGAATACCTTGGGTTCCTTCGGGTCTCATAGCGATGGGGTTTGCGGATATTTTTCTGGGGCATAAATTTATATCTAAGGTTCATCAGACCTTTTCATATTCTTAGCAGAGTTGGTGAGGTGTCATTCCACCTAGCACTCCCCCCATAGATGTAACATGTGCATGATGTTTTTTACGTGTCGTAGTTGATGTAGAAACTCAGATCTTCATTTCAAGTATGGATCATTATTTCAGGTTGTTTTGAAGAAAAATGAAGAATTTGGGATTTCTAAGTACACACTGTGTACTTATGAGTACATGTCGTGTACCTATGTACTACGTACAGCCATGTACTAGCCATGTAACGGCAGAGTAAATGGCCATGTTAGTGACCTGGAAAACTGCCTAAACCGAGGGCCAGTTGAGGTTAATACACACGTGTAAATTAAATGAACATTCCATGTACTTTTATTTTTAATTGATAAATTAGAGTGGGGTCACATATCATCTTTGGAAACACATTCTTATACATGTGGTTCATACTAGAGAGAGACGAACGACTGAATAACTTTGAACTCCTCCCGATTCTCCATCTGACCTCTGATTGAGACATTATCGGGTGGATTGGAATCCCACCAGTGAGTTCTCAATTCCACTAGATCCTTTCTTCCTGATTCCTCTTATCTCATGAGTTTTTAATGGTTGAACATTTTTCACTTTTTTTTATATCTACATAATTCTAGGAAAATTCAAGGGATTCCATTCAATAGTGTTGATCGTACAATATCAAGGTAGGTCCTTTGTGGATTTTGTTGATTGTATATGGATTATATATGCTAAAAGTGTCGTATACCCACATTTGGGGTTTTGCATGTTTGGAATTAGACCCTTGTTATTACCTATTATGGTTTTGTATATTGATAAATGGGTAATTGATTGTGCATAAGGTTTTATACCTTTATTTTGGGGTTATTCCCATATTTGATTGATTATGGCTGTTAGGTCTAGAATTCCTATTAGGTTTTCATTGTTTTCCATGCCTTGTGTTGTATTATAGAGTTACTTATTATATAAGATGCACATGATACACATTGTGAATGTTTGACCAAGGGGAATTTGATTTTGAGAGCGTCCCAAGGTAGGGACATTTAAGAATAAATTGTTGTTATGTTGACCCATAGGTATTGACTGTCAGATCTACCAGGTGGTCATAGACGAGAGGGGTTAGACTGTGATAGCTACATATAGGGACATTATTAAATGAATTCATGTTATGTTGACTAGGGGTATTTCCCATGTGAACTACCCAGGTGGTGGTTTTTAAACATTTGGTGATATGTTAGACCAAAGGAGTTGGACCATGAGAGCTTCCTAGAGGGTCATTATTAAATAAATTTTTGTTATGTTGGATCAGGGGGATTAGATTGTGTGAACTTTCCTATAGGGTCTTCATTGAATAATTGAATGATTGTGACGAGTCTTCCAAGCCAAATCACAAGCTTAGACGCGGTCTTTCTTGGTTATTTAGATGGTATTCTGAGACATTTGTTGTTATTAATATACAAAGGTTTACAGAGCTTAGGCTAGATCCTGATGTTACATTATTCAATTGATTGAATAATTAACAAATGTAAATTAATGTAATTAAAAACTCTAGGATTGTTTACTTTGGGGTACTTCTAAGATTATTTCTTCATTTTGCACATTATATGCTATATATATATTCACTTATAGTTAGGCACAAATATTTGGGTGTTTTCCTATTGGGATTCATCTTACACCCTATTTTGGTTAGGATTTTGGAACAAAACAGATTACATGGTTGTGGGTATAGATAGGGTAAAGAGTCATTCTTCATTAGGTACTTGATTGTTGTTGAAGCTGGAGATCATGGGACCATGATGAGGCTTCTGATGTTTTTGGAGTTTACTTATATTATATACCTTAGTTTTATTGTAGTATTTAGATAATTTTGATTGTCTTGGATAATTTCCTAGACGCATGTGATATTCATCATTTATATATGCTCTAGTTGTTATATTACTATCAGTATTCTGTTGTTTATTTTTTGTTTGTATTACTAATTCCATTTTTGTTTTATATTTAGATTCCTCTTTGTATACTCTTCAAATTAGAGAATAGTATCCCCAATGTCTTACCTTGGCCCTCGCTACAAGTCAGCAACCTCTAGAATTTGGGTAAATGTGCTTGAGGTTGTCTGCCAACTAGGTCCGGGGCACCATTGGGTGGCACCTAGATCTGAGATGTTACAAAGTGGTATCAAAAGTTTTTTATTTTCAACTTTTTCTTACTATTTTGAGCCTATAGACATGTATAGGAAGGAATAGGTAGTTGGTAATAATCTATTCTTGGGATTATCTAACCTATGTATAGGGAAAATCCAAATTTACAACGAATATTGCAATTTTTCTAGATTTTCAATTGTTACAGTTGATTTGATTTCACCACTGGGCGATTCTATTATTTTGTGCTCTTATGATTTATATCATTGTGGTTCTATTTTTTTTTGAAACCTGATTAGATGAGGGTATTCCATCTCATTCATCATATAGGAACATTATAGAGATCACCTATCATGTATTCTTGCCATGGAATTTAGGATGAATTATTGATTGCATGCTATTGTGATAGATGTTGTGCGAGATATGCATGCTATTATGATATATTCGATGAAATAATACTTTCTATTTTGATAGGGTATTGGAATATGTAATGTTTCTTTTGGATGGATTCCAAACATTGGTCCTTGAGGTGTTACGAGCCCTCTTGGATCAGAATTTCGTGGATCACGTTTGAACATTAATTGAATTTTTCAAGTTATGATGTAAAAAAGGATGAAAAACTTTTACTCATGGAGAGTATGGGTTCTAAAGGGTAGTAATTTGTCATTCCTTTGACAAGGTTTTATGTTTTTAATGGTTATAGAGATGTTTTATAGGCCTACTATCCAGAAACCTAGAGAACATGGTGTGTGTTGTTATAAACACACACCATGTGTTATTCTGTTCTGGAGGAAACAAATTTTCCTAAGTACACTTCATGTACTGTATGTACATATTGTGTAGTCTTTGACGATGTGACTGACTGTGTGAGAAGAGACATGGGGTTTATAATGGTTTTTTAGAACATTCCGTTTACTGTAAGTACACGCCGTGCTGTAAATACCATGTATCTGGTCGTGTCACAAACAACATGGGCGGATGAAATTTGGATGGTACATGCCATGTCTATCCTATAAATTTAGTGTGGAGATCGACCATGTATCTGGTCATGTGACTAATGACCCAGGAAGATGAACATAAGTAGTACATGTCGTGACCAGGGTGAACACGTTGTGTAGTGTTACCTAGGAGGGAACTATGCAGTTCTATCCATGCAGAAGAACCTGGGTAGGGCAGAAAATTCAAGTACACACCATGTCTCATGATGAACATGCAGTTTGTATGGGGTGTTACATGACCAGGTTGGCAGAGGTACATTCCCGTATTAAGGCTTAAGGGAACATGTTATGTAGTCATTCTACATGCGCTGTAACCCTCTTTTGTAAAACATGAATTCTTTCTTCTCTATTTCCTTTCTTGAAATTTTAAGTTGATGTACTTGATAATCTTGAATTGAGGTGTGCACTAGAACTTATAGATCCATGCCACCAAGATTTCCTCTGGTTGTGCGCCAGGTACAGGGCGATGATCATACACGAGAAATGGTAGATCAGGGACTACCAGTATATCCTCCTGTTATCCCCATCTTAACACCTGCTGTTATACCGGATGAAGGTGCAGATTCATAGTTTAATAAAAGATTTTTTAGGATGTTTCATACTCTTCAGGGATGATTGCATCCTTCCATGACTTTGGCACAGTTGACAAGGGTGTTTCGTCATCATAATCCTCCCACTTTCTTAGGGGACGGGGGACCATAAGCTACAAGGTCATGGTTTGAGGGCATGCTTGCTATTTTTGAGCATATGGAGATTCCTTCGAAGAGGAGGGTGAATCTTGCGATGTACAAGGTACGTGATTCCGAAAAGAGAAGGTGGGAAGTTATATCACATGCGAGACTTCACCGGGATATGCCTTCGGAAGAGTTTTGGGGGACCTTTTATGATTACTTCTACTCCAAGACGTTGAGGGACGATTGAGCCTGAGAGTTCATGCACTTGGAGCAGGGAACTATTTTAGTAATGGACTATTCTTCTCAATTTATAGAGCTATAGTGATTCAAACATGTTTTGGGAGGTGATGAGTTATCACTGTCTAGGTGGTTTTAGGATGGTTCTAGGTATGACATCTCGTCACAGGTGAATGTTTTCAGGAAAACATTGCTGACTACTATAGTGAATCAGGCACTGATTACCAAACACAATCTAAGGGAGTTGGGAGTTGTGTGCTAGGGTGGTTTAGCTTCCAGGGATGGTTCTCCTTCAATAAATAGCAGGACGCACTATAGGGATATTTTTTTTAATGTTTCTTCAGGTAGCTATGTGTTCTGATACCAGTGTGGTAAGAGTGCACATATGATACCACATTGCCCGAAGGACCCAATTGAGTGCCAATATTTCATATAGATGGGCCATATTCATTGTGTTTTTCGGATGTTCTTACCAACAGTGAGTTATATGGGTTCTTTTATGGATCCACATTTAGGAGCAAGATCACCAGTTTCTCATCAGTCATGGAAATAGAGTTCGTTAGGTTGTTCAAGATAAGGAGGTGATCATGGTCATGGTAGTAATGCTTCAAGTTTTTAGTGACATTAGGGTGGATTAGCTCAAGGTAGTCAGGAAGTGTCACAAGGCCACAATATAGGTCATACTTTTGCTATTGAGCATACCTAGTATGAGCAGGACCCTGGACCCTTTACAGTTATAGGTACAATTCTAGTTTCCTCCGTTTTTGTTTCTGCTCTTTTTGATACAGGGGATTCTCGTAGTTTTATATCTGTTTCCATTGTGGAAACCATTGGGCTCCGAATCTTTACTTTTGATGATTTTATGCTTCTAGACACTCTGATGGGGATTAGGAAGATTAGTGTGTGTCAGTTCAAGGAGTGCCCTCTTGAGGTTGGTGTGTGTCATTTCTTATGGGACCTATATGACTTAGAGATGATAGGCTTCTATTTCATTCTTATAATGGACTAGTTGGTATCCTTTAAGGCCTTTTTTGACTACTATCACTGTAGGGTGAGCTTCATGTCACCCAAGGGTGAGTCTGTTCTACACAAGGTTAAATGGGATGTACAAGAAAGTAGAGTTGAACCCAAGAATCATGGGTTGGGAGGAATTACAGCCCAGATTGCTAGTTTATATCTTGATGACTGGGGGACTTCACAGATGGAATTTCCTCCAGTGTTGGATTGTTTCATATATGTATTTCCATATGATTTTTTAGGTTTGCCTCTAGAATGAGAGGTGGATTTCTCTATTGAGCTTGTTCCAAGAGTGGAAATGGTGTCTATTCCTCTTTATAGGATTACTACACTAGAGCTATAGTATCTCAAGAAGCAGTTATAGTAGTTTGAGGAAAATGGTTTCATCTGACCCAATGCATCTCCTTGGGGTTCAGATATCCTTTTTGCGAAGAAGGTGGATGGTACCCTCAAACTCTGTGAGGATTATCAGAAGTTGAACCAGTTGACGGTTAAGAGCTGATATTATTTGTTAAGGATTGATGATCTCTCTGATCAACTTTGAGTATCTTGGGTGTTTTGGAAGATTTAATTGAGATTCAATTATCATTAGTTGCACGTTAGACCATCATACATACCTATTACAACCTTTCGGAGTAGGTATGGTCTACACAAGTATTTGGTCATGTCATTCAGTCTCACGAACACGCCGATGGTTTTCAGGGAATTTATGAACTAAGTGTTCCATCCTTACTTGGATTTTATTCTGGTAGTCTTCATGGATGATATATTGGTGTACTCTCGCACTCGAAATGACTGTTCCATCCATCTTGAAATCTTATTGAGTACACTAAGAGAGCATAAGTTATATGATAATCACTTAAAGTTTCACTTTTGGATGGACTGGATTCACTTCTTGGGTCATGTTGTCGTAGATAAAGGAGTATTAGTATACCCAGAGAAAGTGAGAGTAATATTTTCCTAGGAGAAACTGAAGAACATCTTTGAGGTACATAGTTTCTTGGGGCTGGATGGATACTACAAGCGCTTTATTCTAGACTTTTCACACTTATAAGCACCACTGATGGGCCTGACTAAGAAGGGTGTGGAGTACTTGTGGATAGATTCCTATGATTCAGCCTTTCAAGAGCTAAAAGGGAGATTGAATTCAGCATCAATACTGGTTTTTTTGGTGCCGAGAAAGAGTTGCATAGAATACTATGATGCATCAGGTACTAGGATGGGATTAATTATTTTGTAGGGGGAAGGATTCATTACATATGATTCTCATTAGTTGAGGGAAAATGAGATGAATTACCCGACGCACGATCTTGAGTTCGCTGCAGCTGTGAATTCTTTGTACTGTTGGATACATTATCTTTTGGGAGAGCATTTTTTGGTATAAATTTACCACAAAAGTCTGAAATATATATTTCCTCAACAAGATCTAAATTTGAGATAGCGAAGGTGGGTTGAGTACCTTTAGTACTTTGACTTTGAATTTGCCTATATTCCTAGGAAAGGAAATGTAATAGCTGATGTGTTGAGAAGGAGCACTCAGATACATGTAGTTTAGGAGGCTAATATTGAGTGGAAGCATATGGGTATTCTTTCTAAGATGTATTTGTAGGTGCACAATAGACATGGGAAAATGTTTCTTTCTTTTATAGTTGTTACCTATACTCTACTAAATCGAGTGTGAATGAGGGAGATATCAGATTCTGAAGTCATAGTCCTATGGGAGAGTGTTTCATGAAAAAACCCTACTCCTGGGTGGACCATAGGAGATGATGAGTTCTTACATTTTCATGGACGTGTATGTGTTTCGGCAGATATACTTGAAGATTTAATGTGATATTTTCATTCCTTAGTTTGGGCAGTTCATTCTGGTGTCACCAAGATGTATCGAGATTTACACCGTCAGTATTGGTGGCTAGGTATAAAGTGGAATGTTTCTGGTTTTGTTATGAGATGTTCCACATGTGAGTATGTGAAGGTAGAGCATCAGAGAACGATTGGAATTTTACATCAGTCACCCATTCTTAAGTGGAAGTGGAATGAGGTCAAAATGGATTTCGTGACAAGTTTACCGAGGTCGCCTCAAGGGAATGATGTGGTTTAGGTTATTGTTTAAGGACTCATGAAGGTCGCACATTTTTTTCTGATCAAGGAAACCTTCAATTTTGATGAGCTTGGAAGGCTGTACATCAGAAAGATTTTATGGTTTCATGGGGTTATACACACTATTGTTTCAAATAGGGATTCCTGGTTTACTTCTCATGTCTGTAAGGGTCTATAGAGGGCTTTGGGTATGTAGGTACTTCTGAGTACAACTTACTATCCCCAGACAGATGCCCAGTCTGAGCACACGATTCAGGTTTTAGAGGACCTTCAACAATCATGCATATTATATTTTGGGGGCTCTTATGAGAGACACATACCTCCAGTGTAGTTTTGCTAAAATAATAGTTTTAAGAAAACGATTCAGATGACACCTTATCAGTATTTGTATGGTAGGCCATGCTGATCACCCCTATGTTGGTTGGAGGAAGGAGAGGCATTTATGATGGGACCTTGTCTTGTCCAGGAGACCATAGAGCATGGGGTGTTGATTTGGAAGAGGATGGATACAACAAAATATCACTATAACTCTTATGTTGATTGAAGAAGATGAACTCTTGAGTTTCATGTCAGAGATCAAGTTTTCCTATGTGTCACACCAAGGTTTGGACACATGAGGATTATGAGATAGTGGATGCTTTCACTGAGATACGTCAGGTCGTTCGTTGTTTTGGAGAGAGTTGGGCTAGTTTCCTATCAGTTTCAGTTATCTCATAGGTACCAGGCTATGCACAATGTCATTCATGTTTCTGAGCTACAACATTACTTTTTAGACACATATCATGTTTTCCAACCGTAGGAGGTGGAGTTAGAGGTGGATGCATCCTTTTAGGGGAACCCAATTTAGATCTTGGATCAAAGCATGAAGGTTATCCATGGATGGTCTATTCCTCTGGTATGGGTTTTATGGAAGCATGTGCGAGTACATGATGATACATGGGAGTGGGAGGTCGACGTACAATCCTAGTGGCCAGAGTTGTTTGTAGTTTTTTCTTCACCACCCTTGGAAGGGAAATTCAGGGATGAATTTCTTTAATGGAATAATTTTTTCAAAACTCATATCATTATTTAAGTTATGGTTCTTTATTTTGGGTTGTTTTCTAGGAAAAATGAAGAATTGGTAATTTTATAAGTACGCACCGTGTACTTATGAGTACATTTCATGTACCCGAGTACCGTGTACAAATACGTACTTGTCATGTATTGGATGATTACATGGTCATGTTGGTGACAAGGAAGACAGCCTAAAGTGAGGGCCAATTGAATTTAATACATAGTGTGTATATTAAATGAATGTTCCATGTACTTTTATTTTTAATTGATAAATCATAGCGAGGTTGTGTCTCATCTTTAGAAACACTTTCTTCAACATGTGGTTCGTACAAGAGAGTGACGAATGAGTAAGGAACTTAAAACCCATCCTGATTCTTCATCTGATCTCCAATTGAGACGTCTTCAGGGGCATTAATATCCCACTGGTGATTTATAAATTCTCTTAGATCATTTCTTCTTGATTCCTCCTTTCTCAAGATTTATTCAAGGTTGAACATTTTTAATATCTTTGTAGATCTATATCATTTTAGGATGATCCAAGGGTCGGCGTCCAAGAGTGTTGATCATACAACATAAAGGTAGGTAGCTTGTGCCTTTTTTTATTGTATTTGGATTATATATGATAAAAGTGTCGTATACCCATGTTTGGGGTTTTTTCAATTTGGAATTAGACCCTATTTACTACATGTTATGATTTGGTAGATTGATAAAAGGGTAACTGCTTATGAATAAATATTTATACCTTGATTATGGGTGTTTTTCTCATTTTTTATTTATTATGTCTATTTGGTCTAGAATCCCTGTTATTCTTGACTTGTTTTCCATGCCTCGTGTTATAGGATGGAGTTACCAATTTTATGATATGCATGTGATACGCATTATGAATGTTCGACCAAGGGAAATTTGACTATGATAGCATCTTGAGGTAGGGTCTTTTATGTATAAATTTTTGTTATGTTTACCCATAGGTATTAACTGTTAAATATTCCAGGTGGGCATAGACCTAATGGGTTAGACTGTGAGAGCTACCCAGAGGGTCGTTATTAAATTAATTGATGTTATGTTGACCAAGGGGTATTGACCATGTGAACTTACCAAGTGGTCATTTGTAAATGTTTATTGCTATGTTTGAAAAAAGGGGTTAGACCTGAGACCTACCTAGAGGGTCTTTATTAAATGAATTTTTATTATGTTGGTCCAGGGGGATTAGACTGTGAGGACTTTCCAATAGGGTCATTATTGAATAATTGAATGATTGTGATGAGTCTACAAATCCAAAGCACAATATTGGACTCGGTATTACTTGGTTGTTTAGAAGTTCATATGAGAAGTCTATTGTTATTATTATATAGTGGTATATAGAGCTTAGGGTAGATCCTGATATAACATTATTCAACAGATTGAATAATTAATAAATGTAAATTAATGTAATTGGAAACTGCATGATTGTTTGCTTGTGTGTACTTCCAAATTTATTGCTTAATTTTTCATATTACCTGCTATATATATATTCAATGATAGTTAGGTGCAAATATTTTGATGGTTGCCTACTGGGATTTGTCTCGTTCCATTTTTTGGTCATGCTTTTGGACCCAAACATATTATATGGTTGCATGTATAGATAATAGAAAGTTCCCTTCCTTATAAATTACATGATTGTTGTTTGAGCTGGAGAGCATGGGACCAAGCTGAGGCTTGTGATGCTGTTGGAGTTTACTACTTTTCTGTACCTTGGTTTTAGTATTGTATTTACAACATTGTGACTTATTTGGATGCTTTCCTAGACACATGTGACATGTATCATTTATATATGCTCTAGTTTTTATATTACTATCAGTCTTCCATTGTTAACTTTTGTTGTATGGTATTACTACTTACGCTTTTGTTTTATATTTCAATTATACTATGTATACTCTGTATATGAGGGCATAGTTTCCCTAATATCTTACATTGTCCCTCGCTTCTAGTCAGCAGCCTCTGGAATTTTGGGAAATGTGCTTGAGGTTATGTGACCAACCGGGTTTGGGGCACCTTTGGGAGGTACACAGATTCGAGATTTTACAGTTGAGGAGGTACATGCCTGATCCATCACACATCATCTACTAGGGAGTGCTGGAAATTGATGATGGGTTGATGTTTGTGGAGTTTTTGGTGGAGATAGAGGATTAACAGGAGAAATTCCTTTGTGGATATTAGATTCTTTTGGTGTGCGTTTGGTGGAAATGTGGGAATCCTTAGGAGATCACATGGGAATGGGAGTCTCATATTCGTTCTCAGTACCCAAATTTGTTTGTCTATACTAGTTTTGGATTACAAGGATGCAAACCCAAAAGGGGGGAGTGATGTAATATCCCAGAAATTTTGTGTAATTTTTTTTAAATTATATGGAATTTTTTTGAGACCAGACTCTCTGAAGGCACCTGATTCTGAGTCTTTGTGAGGTCATAATAGAAATTTGAAATTTTTTTAAGTTCATTTATGTAAATGTTCAAGTGGGGTTTTCTTACTTTTAATTGGGTGGTCATATAAAAAATTTGTGGGAAATGGTGAATTTAAAATGTCAGGATTTACCTAGAATGGACCAAACTTCAGTTGGCATGGGTCGACCAGAATAGTTAATTTTCAGACTTTTTGAAAATTTAAATAGAATAACTTAAAAGGTTATTTTATTTGTTTTTAGCAACCATTGGGTGGTGGAACAACAGCATTGTGGTGTGGTGAAAAAGCAGTTATGAGTCACATTAAATGAAGCTCATTAATAGCTTTTAAATGTGAAATGTAATGATCCATTAAATGTAGCATAATAGATACATTGTTTCATAAATTAAATAGCATAATGACATGATGATGTAGTGTACCAGAATTGTTGCGACGTGTTTTCTTTTAATGGGTTAACACATTGGAGAAAATAGGATCAATTGGTGGAATTCCTCTGAGAAACCTATGACGAGAATTATCTCCAACAATGAATGATGAACATTAGAGAATCACCAACGACTATGACACAGCATGATGAAAGGAACTAGAAAATGAAAAATACCAATAGAACTTGAACCCCCATGGATGAGCTACTTCAATGAAGAACACATATGAGGTAGGGGTTTGTTTTTGTTTTAATTTTCCATATTCATTATTCTAAATTATGAACATAGATCAACCCATGAATAGCTTGATCTATGGATCAGTCATTCTTGTGGGAGGAACAATTTCTTGGGGTTTTTCAATGGAATTATTTTATGAATTGCAATAGAACTTAAATTATATATCCCATGTTTCAAAACCTCTAATGCGGAGGGCGCATGATGACACAAAAAATCCCTGATCCCCTCATCGTTGTGTGTTTTGTGCGTTCTTCATGGAAACATATTCCAAGTGGCAACAAGCAGGATTTGAGACCATCGTAAGAAATATGGAATCCCCCGGAGGCCGTAGGAACAAGAAGTGAAAGGAACAGACCACCGGAGTGGACCCGGTGGTCAGCTACAGAACTTGTCTACGGTGGCATCCAAGAGCGGGGGCGGTGTGACAGAAGATGAGTCATGGACAACTCCGGCCATGAAGGTGTGGTATGAGTGACCGGCCTTTATGCCAATGACTGGAGGTGGGTGGACGTGGCCACCCCAATGTGTTAGTGCACTACAGACGAGGCACCGCACTATGTCACATGCGGTGGAGGAGGTGGCCCAGCAGATGACCAGTGGGGCAGGGGGAGGACATGGCTTCCAGTTGTATCTCGACCAGGTAAGAGATGATTTTCCTATGTTATACTAGGTAGGTCATGGGCCTCCCTAGATGGTAAGACCTATGGCCCAATGGGCCAGACCCAGATGGACACCAACTGTCCCCTTTTCGTAAAATCATTCAAACTGGGCGTCCAATTGACAATTTGTTTGAGGCGATAGAACCCTCACGATGTGGAGGATCTTTTGGAATACTCTATGGAGGCTTTAATTAAAGTTTAAATACAATTAATGGCTTGAGTATAGGTTCTACTAGAATCAATCACACTAAGTGCAGAATCCCAAAAATTGACTCGACATGCCCATGGTGGGGAGAGGCTCTGTGTTACCCAGCAAAACGATGGTACTTGACAGAAGGAGTAACTCATTATGGACAAGGTGGAAAGTGGCTTTATGTTACATGGAATTCCCATAGTGGGGAGTGGTTTTGTGTGACCTAGCATACCCATGGTACTCATTAGCGATGAGTAACACATCCATCCAAAGTTATTGGTAAGCAGATCTATGTGACCCAGTAGGCCCATTGTACTCATTGAAAAGTAGTTCACCAGTATCCTAGAGTGTTCTGTGAAATGACTAATAGTCTTACTTTCCTACTCTATATTATACCAAAGGTGATCTATCCTAATTTATGGTTTTTTTATTGATTGTTTTCTGGTCTTTACTTGTTGTTTTTGGGTCCCTACTAAGTATATTGTTACTCACCCCCACACGGGCTTTGCCCATATGTGTTGGGTCTGGTGCAGATGACAACCGCCTTGAAGGAGGAATTGGCGGCCTAGTACCCGGTGGTTCCTAGTGAGACTAGGCAGGTGTGGCATACTTCTACGACTTCTATCAACTAATCTACACTTACCCATCCAGTGGGGTTTTCAGTGAATGAATTTCAGATTTTCCTTGTACTTTCCTATTTTTAGTTCATCTTTTGTTGGGATTGTATTCTATCCCATTTGACCTATAGTTTGTACTTTTACTCAGTGTTTGTTTAGTGGTATGTATGTTTATCTTTCTAGATTTGGGACATGGTTGTGTGTGTGTGTAGAAGTGCATAGGAAAATCCCTCCCATTTTTAGGTTGACACCTTTGGCGCTCATTGCCAACCCCTATCCTTTAGGAGATGGGCTTGAGGGAGTCATGGAATGAGCCCCAGGGGGCAGGTCATGACATGGATAGTCCTCTTTATCTTTCCATCTTTCTGTAGATGATAATCCATGTTCAATTTCAACATGGAACCCATATCATCCTATAAACCTTTCTAAAAACTTTATGTGAACCTTATGTATCTTTCAGAAAAAATCCTAGAGGTAACACCATGAAGTCTCACAATCTTTAGATGAACATGTATCTAAGCTATTCCACTTTCATCATATCCTCTATTGGTAAGAAATGATCTGATTTTATACTTCTATCAATGACGACCCAAATAATATCCTTTCCACTAAGAGTCCATGGAAAACTATTGAAAAAGTCCATGGAAATATCATCTCACTTCCATATGGAAATATGAAAAGGTTTTAAGAAACTAGTAGGTATCTTGTGTTCCACCTTAATTTTTTGAAAAAACGAGACGACGTGACAATAAATTAGCTATTGAATTCCACATACCTGGACACCAATACTAACATCTCATGTTTAGATACAACTTATTATCCCTAGGGTGTATAGAACAACATGAGCAGTCTCTACTATCCATCAACTATTTCCTCCTAGAAATCATAACATCCAACATAATAAAGAAGCCCCAATCTCAACAAGGATACCCAGACCACTCACTCAAGATCTCCACACCATTAAACTTTTACCTAAGCATTGGATCTTGGTGTCTATCACATGATCATGATGATCATGATCATCAAAAGACGAGTTAGATTTCATCGATATCAGGAACAACTATCCTCCAACCTCTTTCACTCTAAAATATCATCTCAATAAACAAACTCATCATATACCACTCCTCAACAGATTCCTTCATGTATTGTACCATAAATATTTAGCTAAATACATCAAAAAAACTTTCCATTTCCTAAGAGTGTAAGAAATATAAAAGTCAAAAGTGTGATGATACTCAATCCAAAGTCTCTCTCACAAGTTAAAATGCCTCTAGGTAAAAATATAGTTAAGGATATTATGATTAAAATAAACTACAAACCACTCCCCAAAGAGATTGTGATTCATTGTTTTTAGTACATGAATAACTGAATCCTACTCATGATCATGTGTAGGGTGTATATTATCATGAGGGATTAACTGGATAGATCTATAGGCTACTGCATGTTTCCCCTACATTAAGACACATCCCAAAATCGTACTAGTAGCATCGATGAAAACATCATAACTTAAATCGAGTTATGGAAGAATAAAATCAGGTGCCAAAGTCATCCTCATATTTAGCTCCTCAAAATATCTCGACCACTTTATATTACATTCAATATTTACACCCTTAGGGTTAAATATTTCATTGAAGATGCAATATTATAGAAATACTATACAAACCACATGCAGTAACCAGCCAAAACCAAGAATGTTTGGATCTCAAACACATTTCTAGGATACTCCTTGGGCATAACGATCTGTATATTTTTAGGATCCACTGAAATTCCTTTATTAGATATAAAATTACCATAAAATTTACTTCTTTAATGAAAAACTCACATTTATAAAGCCTACTATGAAGAGGATTCCCTTTGAAGGCTCAAAGAATGATATCCAAATTGTCTGTAAGATCCTCCTCTACCTTAGAGTACACCAAAATATAATCCACAAACATAAAAATAAAAGATTCTAGGAACTAATGAAATATTCATTTCATAAAATCCACAAATACAACACAATCGTTGTTGAGACAAAATGGAATTACCAGAAACATGAAATTACCATACCAACTTGTAAACACTAACTTAGGTATACCATATTATCAAACTCTCAATGGATAGAACCCTCATAGGCTGAGGATTAGACTCAACACCTTTGAAAGCATTGGAATAAACCAATGAACCCTTATTGAGAATGCATCCTACCATACTGACTTTAGATATCCTTTCAAAAAATGATTTAGGTGACCATACTTTCCAAATAAATAAAATTTATTATGAGCCTTCACAAAGTTAAACATGGTATGACCACATATTTCATATTGCTGGAAAATGACCTACTAATATCCTAATAAATACCCTAAAACCATTCCAGAATAAAACTGAACACCCTTTCACTTATTTTTATGGATAGAAGACACACCCAATCTAACAACTACACCAATTGAAGATTCACACAAACCAATCCTTCCATCTATATTAGCATCACTCAAATATTCTTTATCAAATACCTCCATAATGTTTGGAAGGAACATGAGAATCAACATTGGTTAAAAATTATACCTTACTCCCTCTAAAACTCCAAATACTTTTGGTACTCATTGGTGACTAGTTCTAGTTCCAGATGCATCGAATCTGTAAAGTGGGTGGAATAATCTAGAATAACATGCTCTCCTTACACTAATGTTAGAAACTCCAATGACTTCTCCGCACGTAACCTCTCGAGATAAAACTGTTGAATCAATATTTTCATGAAAAGTTTACATGTGAGACCCTCATGAAAAGTAGCATTCACAATATATTCCCACCATCTCTTTCCCATTATCTTAGGTATATACAGGTTGAAACCCACATTATAGTCTTAAAGAGTCTTCAAAATGTTAAAGATACTCTCAATACTCTCAAGACACTCCCCTAATTCCTGGGGTACCTTTCCACCATGGATGATGGGTGGATGCTTCATTGTGAATTTAGATCCATGATCCACCACATGTCATGGCTTCCTAAAACCCATTTGACATAGAGTCTAAATTTTATGGATTAAAACTTCAACCAAAGAAGGATCCACTAGAGGATTATCTTATAGATCTAGTCTCATAGCTTCCTCTATTATATTTGGAATAGATATTCTAAGAGGTATTGTATGTTAAGCACAACACAATGATAGATCACCTTTATAGAAAATTAAAAAATTTAGTACCAATCTTTAAGAGTTCATATCAATTCATTAGAACAACGATAATTTAAATAAATGTGAATTATACTCATAAAATCAAGCATTTTAAAATGAAATAGGACTATTTAAATAAACTCCCCTTTCATTTCATTCAAATGAACTCAACATCCAAGTCTCAAACATGGTAAAATAAATTGACCTCCCATGGTAACTCGAGTTTAGACATGGAAGTGAATTGGAAAGCACCCTCACACACATACTACCTAAATTCTAATGTACCTAAATACCATCTACCAAAGACATAGAACCAAACTCAGGCTATGGTAATAATATTCAGGATAATCATCCTTCTAATAATATTCTACAATGAACAAACCCATGTTAATTATACAATCCGACCGATTTGGTCTGTTATGGTGGTGAGGTGAAATAGGATAATGAGAAAAAATCTTGAGTATGAAAGAGACAAGACAAACAACCAGATTACAACATGGAAGAAAGATATACATCCAAGATCCATACAACCCAAGAAAAATAGGATGAACCAAAAATTAATAATCAGAAGAAACCAACATGTCTCCATGTGACCATTCGTCACGACCAAAATTTCCCACTATGAAGGATATGGAAACGAGAGACATGCTATATGGTGAACTTCCCTTTGGATGGATCCGGAAATAAAAAATATAAAATAGAATAAAGAATAATGTAAGTTTCAAGAACAAAACCTAGTAACATACCACCAAATATTATATAAAAGGTCTAATAACAAGAATGCAACAATTCAATCTTTTAAAATGAAAACATATTTACAAAGCATTTTAATAAGCCCATACCTAATAGTAAATAATTTCCGTTGGTTTTCATAAAAAAATTTCATTTTAAAAAATCCAGGAATATGAAAAGTATAAGTTATAAAATAGGAAATAATATCCACAGACCATAAGGTAAGCAAGAAAACACATGTCCATGAAATATTTCATCATGTGAAACCATGTGATACAACCTCCTATGAAAACATGTGAGCAATAATCCATGAAAAAATAAATCATGTGATAAAAATACTATAAATGATAAAGTGAACTATATTAGTCCCTAGATTATGGGTATATATACTAGACATAAAATAATCATAAACTAGGAATCCATTGATATCATTAAAGTGACCTCATGTGGTGCAACACACACTAGGGTTACCTATGTCCATTTTCTAACACACCCAAGGTTCCTAATGTTCCAGGTTTGTCAAAATACATTAAAAATATTTCTCTAAATTTATAAGACATTTTAAAATACAATCTAATCTTCATCAATGTTTAAAACCCCATTTCTAAATCAATCCCACCACTCAAACATTTAATCAAACACTTGGTGTGGAAAAACATGTCTTTAAAGAAAAAAACATTAAAATATTATTACATTAAAAAAACAATTGGAATAAAAAATAACATCATTTAAATAAATTACCCAAGGTAATTTTATAATAAAAATAAGATATTCCTAGAAATAACCCTTTATATAGAAGCACCTCTCTCAAGAACAGATGTAAAACTAATTACCTTCAAAATCGGAGAGTGAGGAACAGTATATCGATTCCTCATGGTCCCAGATACATAAGAAATAAATCAATATTTTGTACAACTACTTATATTCAAAATAAATATCTCAATAGGGATCCACAATATGATAGGATAAGAGATCCAATGAGAATCTAAGAAGAAAAGGAAAAAACGGATCAAAACTCAACATACATTGTGTTGGCCCATCAAGAATGAAGGAAAAACACCTAGAATCCCAAGAGAAAATATTCGAGACATATATGGAAGAATTATTTCAATATATATGAGATTAGGGGGTCATCATAGGTTAAATTGTGGTCCTACGTTCTTCTAATTAAAAATATTGGGCATTAAAAAAATGTGCATTGTGTTTGTTGGAGAGGTTGCATGGTTATGAGTAAAAATGAACATTAATTATGTGTCCAATACATATATTATATTTTCGGTGCATGATTTGGATGCATATTTGTTTTAATCATGCACCAAATATCCCTAACCCCTCTACTTATGGGTGCATGGTTTTGAGGGGTTGTTGTATAGTTTGGACATACCATGGTCCCCCTTCCAGTAGACCATGCTTGGCTGCATTGTTTCCTAGTCCAAACCTCACGATTTTCCCTAAGAATGTTCCAAATGTGAAAAGACCCAAGGAATGCATTTTTTCAAAAACTCCTTAAATAACCCCAAATCAATACCCAACCAAATCATGGTAAAAAAGGGTCAAAAAGTATCTAAAAGAATGTAACATAATGCTACATAATGCTTGGAGGTGGTTACTCCAAAAAGTCTCTAAGGATTCTAAGAATATTGACAGAAATTATTTTGGTATATTTTTGGATTTGGTATGTTAATGGGGAGTGGTTTTATTTTTTAAAAAAATATTGAATAAAATAATATATCCATGGTAAACCCTATAATAGTGATGTTAATGACGTTATGGATCATATATTAATAAAATAATTTTTTTATGAATTTAATCCCATTTATAATTCGAATTAAATAGTTTATTTAAAATGAAATTGAAAAAAATGAAATTTTATTATTTTACGGGAATACTATAGATTTTAAAATACACCAGTTACAAAAAAACTGCATTTTTACTCTTTACCTAAATATTAATGTTATACAAAAAATTACCATAAAATCACCCTCAAACAATTTCAAAATTAAGATTTCAAAAATAAAATTTATTTTATCAATTTTTTTTATAAAATAGGTTATTTTATTTTTTTAATAAAAAAATTATCATTTTTATAGAATACCTATAAGTATTACGTATTAAAATTTTGATTATATTTTATTTTTGTTGTTAATAATAATATTTATTTTATGTCATTATAATAGAATATTTACATAAATTACTCGTGATAAATATTATTTCTATTTCACTTTATTATTTGGAGGTAAAATTACTATTCCAACAATCATGTTACTATTCCCAAAAATCGGATTACCATTCCCACCAGTCATGTTTCTATTCCAATGGTAACATTATTATTGCAATAGACACATTTCCTTCTATAAATACTAATCAATTATTTCATTTTACATTCATTATAATTCCTCCAAAGGTTATACATTTACATTTTTTTAATATGTCTAGTGGTTTATTAATATATTTATTTTCTACATTGTTGGCTGTAGGGGAGATGATTCTAATTGATTGGAAGGATTCAAATTTTCCCATTCTAATTTTCATAATTTTCATTTTTTTCACAGTGTAATATTTGGATTTTTGATTGGTTTATTAATTGAATAATGTAGTGATCTTTATAATGAAATAAATTCTTGTCAAATTCTTTATGTGCAATATGTATATAATATAATATAGCACATAATTATTTTAACAAACAAATACCATTATAAAATTTTGGTTATAACATTATTCCCTTTATAAATTAAATCTTTTAAATTTAAACTCCTATTCTTGGTTGAGAATATGTGTGGGTACTTCTGTTTCATTGTTTCCTCTCGTTCCCACATCTCCTCTTCAAATTTTTGGTTCCACCACACTAGTTTGACAAGGTGAGTTTCCTTATTGCATATAAATTTTTCTCTATAGTCCACTATCTTAACTGGAAGCTCCACATATGAGAGTTTATTCTCTAGGTGTACCACCTATGGATTTTGTACTTATGATGGGCCGGTTATGTACTTCATCAGGAAAGAGAGGCAGAACACATCCTGAACTTCATCCATAAATGGTGGAAGTGAAAGATGATCAGTCGCCGCTCCTATGTGATCAAGGATCTCAAAGGGGATAATGTACCTAGGGTTAAGCTTACCTTTATTTCTAAACTGTACGACTATCTTCCATTGTAATATTCAAATGAAAAATTGGTCACGAACTTCAAATTTAAGTCCATTTGACAATTTTCATCACGTACCTTTTTCTGAATCAAAGATTATTTTATATGTTATTTGATGGCTTGAACCTTCTATATTATCTCTTGCACAATATTAGGTTCAATTATCTTTCATTGACTAATTTCATCCAAAAAATATGGATTTCTACATCACTTCCCATACAGAGCATAAAATGGATCTATTTCAATACTTTAGTGGAGGCTTTTTTTGTATGATAACTCAACTAAGATGAGATATTAATTATATACTCCTTTGACTTCCTTTTAGAAAGCTCTCACCATGTCCTCAAGTATCTTAAAAGGTCTTTTAGATTGGCCATAAGTTTAGGTTTTATAGGCCATGATGAAATTCAACTCAATATTTAATGTATCACTAGTGTAGAGAAACGTTTTTCACACTAGTTTTCTTTTCTTTTTCACATCCTTTATTTGGCGACGTTATAGAAGGATACATAGTAAATATGTTTTTAGCAATGTTAAATTAAAATTGACATTGTAAATAATTTTATGTAGGCATTTTTCATGTTGGTTATTAAATAATTGATGTTAAAGACATTTTTTCACATCAATTTACCAAAAAAACGTGAAATAAGGTTTATCACATCTATTATCAAAGAACCTTTGTGATAAACCAAACCATATAGGTTCATAATATTAGTTATGTGGTAACAGATGTGATAAACTGGTGATGATTGGTCTATCATTTTAGTTACCATATAACTGACTTGATAAATAGTGTTTTTTTATAATTTATTCCATTTCCATCCTCTCTATAGCAGAAAAGAGCATAAAATTGTCGGCAAAAAAATCATTAGAACAGCCAAAAAATACACTTACCATTTTAGAATGTCATGTTTACCATATATAGCCCTAAAACCTAAAATTTAATCAAATCGGTGAAATGATTAACCCATTATATTTGTAAGTGTCACATCTTCTATTTACAATAAGGTTGGGGTGATCAAAAAGAGACAAATTAATAGTAAATCATTTATCATTTATATTAAATAAAATGAATAAAATATTAAGGAAATTATTATAAAAAACTATAACTTGATTGAACTTTGTAGCTATCAAAGTTGTAATTATTTCATACATAAATATTAAAAAAATGTATAAAATTTCTTTTATGTCTTATTGTTTATGAAATTTATGTTTATAAGAATTATTTAATTAAAAATAACATTTTTTAAGTAATATATATCCAAAATTTAGTAATTGTAAATTAAAATTCACCTTTTCTTTTAAAACAATTTATAAGATATATGTTACTTACTCGTGAATATAAGAAAACATTTAGAACTGAACAATTATGTTCTTCTGAACTCTTTCAGTAATATAAAATTGTCTTTCAGCATCATTCATTGTCCTTTATATAGGGGATATAAATTGTGTGCCCATAAATCCATATATGCCTACCATATCATGATCCTTACAAATTGTATTATGATTCCTAATACAAAAAAGAACATAATTATATGTTTTCAATAAATTTTTAATAAATTAAACAAATAGAAAATATTTGTTAATTGACTTACATGGAAAAAATTTCATCATGTTAATTCCAAACTGATCTCTATCTACAAGCTCTATCATATCACTTTTAAAAATCCCCACAGTCATTGCATTCCCAAAAAATCATCTTCAATTGGAATCTCATACACATCCAATATAAAATTTAAATATGTTTCCAATCTATCAAGACTGATAGAAACTATATATGAAGTTTTACTTTTTATTTTTTGTTGTCTATATGGTATTTATTTACCTTTAAATTATTCCAATAAAAAATTTGATAAATATATAAACTTAAAAATTATAAAACAAGTTTAATAGAAAAATTAAATAAAGGATAAAATATGCACATACCTCTATGATAACTTGTAAAATATGTCTAGATGTCCAAATTAAAAAATGATTGATACTTCATCCAATTTTACTCCCCTCATCTATTGGACATGGTATTCTTACTAATCTATTTATAATATCCTTTATAGTGACCCTATAATGATCTATCTCTATCTTTTGAGGATGAATGGTATTTATTATATAAAATGTCATCCCATATGCAACAATATGGTGGGGATCATCCACATATAACGCATAGTAACCCAAATGTTTTAGGGGAGGAGGTGTAGGAGTTGGATAAGAAGGGTCTAGGACTATAGGTTGAGGTGGAGGAGTCAGATAAGTATGAGGAGTGGGAGCTACTAGAAGAGATGGAGTGGGATCAGCTGTCTGAAACTTTCTTTGAATGCTTATAAATATTGACTATTTAGAAGCTCTGATCTTTTCCACCATCATCACATGAATATCCTTAACTTCATATTCTAAGGATTCTATTTTTTATAAATATCCTCTATTGAAGAAGTTGAAAAATGTGGAAATTTTTTTTTCACCAATTGTAGAGACCCCAAACTTGATGTACATAGACATTAAATTACTTTTGTGAAATACTTAATACATAACAAAAATAGACACCAAACGACCGTAATAGTTTAGTGTATTTGGAATCTTTGAACATAATCTTCTAATTATGGTGAAAGATCTTCAACATCTCCCATAAAGATCTTACCCTTTTTTTCATACCTAAAACCTTTATTTATATCCTGGGGAAAAGCAAACATAAAAAGGGTGAGCTCAAATGCTCAATAAGGGTAAACCTAGAGAACATAAACCAATCCATAAACATTTGAATGAAAAAAACTTGAACATAAAATCTAAACATCAAAATCTTGAGCAAAGACATAAATCTTGGAAGTACATAAGGAATATATCATAATGGAACAACAATAATGTTAAAATAACATGGGAAGAAAACATGTAATTGTGGAAAACCATGAAGCACATGATATGATTTGCATACTAGCCAAGGCATTGCTGCCAAGACCATCTTAGTGGACGAAGTCCCTTTCTGAATCGAGTTCACTCCTCGTTCCAGTCCTGTATCACTGAACCAGATTAACATATCATTCCATCCATGTCTTTCTCAGGAGATATAAATCTTTACCCAATGCATTGGAGGGATATATAGGTCCCACCCATCTCATAATGAAATCATTCTTACTTGTGCCACAACATGAACATAAATCATTCATCATTACCCAAAGTATGAAAAGAGATTCATAAACAACATCCCATCATAACATAATCCATTCAAAAAAATGGATATCATTTCATCATAAGAAAAGTGAAACCATGTAAATCATAGAGGCATTATACTTGAAACATACACATATGAAATAATTTCATCTTAGATGGAAAATGGTTTTGATAAAACACTTGAAATAAATTCTTGAGGAAAATATCCTTTCTTATTCAAAATCATTTTCTTTTCACAAAATGACATGAAATTTTAAAAGAAAAGGATTTTGTTGAAAATAGTAATGAAATCTTTTGGATTAAGATTCATGAAAATAATAAGGTTTTATGAAACCGTAAAAACCTGTTCATGCTGTATAATTTAAAATAACATTCTCCTTGTACTTTTGTCGGAAAAGTCAAAAAGTACCTTGTATGGTAAAAAAAAGAAAGATTCCTTACATACCATGTAGTAAAAGTCAAAAATGGGTAAAAATGACTTTAAACATACATGAAAACATTTTTAGAAAACATGTACATGGATGATAAATATAACCCCAGTAAATACTTACGAATAAACAATCTCATATAAGAACGAGACTCGAATAATTATCCCTTACATTTTGTCCAATTTCTTCCATATGTGTCCGAGACTCTTGTATAGTGGGTTTAAAAATATTATTAACTTGTAATAGAACCATTATAATATTTATGATATCACATATGATTCACTTACTACTTTATATTATCCGTTCATTTGTCAATTCCATGTTAAAGCAGCGTTTTGGGTAAAATTGTTTCATTTATCGTCCGTGTTTTGACTTGTAATTATTCATATGATTACTTAGATCATGATTACATAATTTCAGAATATAAATCATGATTTATATATAATATATATTCAGCATATAAATATATATGATAGATCGAAATACACTGTTCATGGAGACGGTAGACCGTACGTACGCATGAACGCTGTTTTCGTTTCCTTCTTGAATTCAATGGAATTAAGTAAATGAAACATATATGTAAATAAATCAAGTATAATTATTATGTAATATCATTCATGATTAATTATTATATATACACTTTATAATCATAATTGAATGTTTAATCATGGAAAATGAATCTCATCACGTTCGTGGAGATGGTAGTCCGTACGTACGCACGAGTAATGATATCATTCCCATAATTTTTTAATAGAACTGGAATGAATGATATAATATATCAGAATCAGTATGATGTTATAATAACCATATATAGTTATTATTTACACCATTATACCCATACAAGTAAGGTGGTGGTGGAAAAAATAATTACACCACGGCGTGGAGATGGTATTCTGTACGTACGTACACGCGGTGATTTCATTTTCCGTAGGATGGATAGAAGGTAAAATGGGGTTGCTTCATATTTATAATATCATATAAGTATATTAGTGATACTTATTGTATTACTTTACAAATAAACAACTAAATAAAAGGAAGTTGAAGAAGAAAGAAACTTGAATGAATCGGTAGAAGAGATTACCTCTTCTTCGACACACCTCTTGTAAGCTTCCTCTTAAAGAACTAGAGTTGGTCTTTTGAGGAGACCAGAACCTCTATAATGTTTCTAGGGAAGTTGCTAAGTGAAATTTTCAGTGGTTGGACGAGGTTGATGGCTCAAAGTTGTGTAAAGAGGAGAGGGAGGAGGTGCCTTTTTATAAGGGAGGAGAGGGACACCTTTGGAAAGTGTAAAAATATTATTTTATTATAAACTTATCTTCGGTTTCAAAAGGCCCAAAAATAACTAAAGATTCATATGATATGGATCATGGTAGAAATAAAACCATCAAATCATAATTGTACATGTTTTGGAAAATATTTTAATCATTATAAGCTTATTTATTTAAATCAATTTTTAATGAGGTAAATACTACATAATTATTGTGTCATAAATAATTTAATTTATCTGATGTCTTAAAATTATAAAAAAATACCATCATACAGGAAATCATTTTAGCATTCCAATGAATATTTATAGTCTAAAATATAATTTATATAACCCCTTATAAAAATTAATTACTAAAATATATTTGTTAATGTCAATTTTGTCTTTACATTAAATTAATTAATCCAAATTGTCATTATCACTACCAAGTGGCTCAATGGGGTCCCAAAATCGATCCAAGGATTCCCATGGTCGTCTACTACTCATCCAATAAGGTTTGGACAAGTGTTAAGGTAATTATGAATTATTATAAAATTTTTTAACCTTGAAATACCCTATTTACCTTTAACCGTGGTAAATAAAAGTCAAAAGTGACTATTCACCAAAACTTATTTTCATCTTATTAAACCATATTTTACTTCTTTATAACAACCATGTATTTAGTATTTTTGAAATTCAATTCACAGATGTGGTAAAATTTCATTTCAATGAAAGAGTCGGTTTTTTAACTACCACTAAGTAGTTTCACTATTCATAAAAAATTGATGTTTTTCAGAAAAATACCAAAAAATCAGCCTAAGATAAATTTGATATTCTGAATTAAACAACGATGTCTCTTATTCAAATTCTAAACATAGAAGTTGCATTAATTAATTTTAAAATTAATTCCTGTTATCAAAAAAAATCGCGTGTTTTTAAGAAACAATAACTATCAAAAGATCGACACTTGTTTATGTCCAAATTCAAAGTGAAATTAATTCCAATGATAAAAATTGGATTAAATGGTAAAAATATATTCTAATTAAACTTTAAAACCAATTAAAAAGATAATCTAACCATATAACTTATTACGATGAAAAAGTTTTTTTTAATTAAAATATAGCGTGTTTTTACTATTCATTAAAATATGAATGTAATCAGAATAATATGAAAAATTTATCCAAATTAATTTTTATATGCTAATTCCAAGGAAAAATTTTATTTTGTCAAATTGAACTTATAAACATGTCAAAAACTATATTTAAATTGGGTGCGCCATCAAAAGGCCGCAAAACTGCATTTTTTGAAAAATACTTATTTTACCCGAAAAATTTATTTAGTTCTTATACCATGTTCTAGAAAATATGAAAGATTAATAATAATGTTATAAAATTCAAAATGTGGTTAATACTATTCATAATGGCTAGTCTATAATAATATTATAAAAATATATCGTTGTTTAGTGAAATCTGGTATTGCGTACTACACACGCTATCAAGAAAGGTCGTGATTGCGTGTAATGCAAGCCAAGTCAGGGTTGCGTGTTGTGAAAGACTCCTTCATTGTTTGGTATAACATAATCCAACCATATTTCATTTATACATTGAATATACATATATATATACACTCAATGTTGCATAGAATGACTACTATCAAACGAACTTGAAATTGTGTGTAACACAATCCAAGAATAGTTTTGCGTATACTGCAAGCTAATATGGTCTTGCGTATAGAGAAAGATAATCATGGTGTAGCATACAACACAAGACATCAATAAAATTAAAAATAATAATTCTCCTAAAATCTTGGGTTGTTACATTATACCCCCCTAAAAATGAATTTCACCCTCGAAATTTGTCGAGGTTATAAATGATTTACTACTCGAAAGTTTTTTTAATAGAAACCCACATCTTAAAAAGGAATACCAAAACTTATCTTTTAAAAACTGAAGTATGAAATTTAATGGTTACCCAAATTAACTAATCATTGGGTTTCCACATAGGAGAGCATAGGTGAAAATATGGATATGGAAGAGAAATCTAACCATCATGTTCTAATGAAGAGTGGTAGAGGACATGGCTATGAAAAAGCCAAAAATCAAAAAGCCCTAAATTTTTTATGATCTAAGGTACTATCTGATTCATCGGATATAAGGGCACTAGTACAAAATTTTGGGTTTTCAAGATGATATCCCTAAAGTTGAAGAATTTGAATTAGAAGAAATAATTACTTTATTTCGGTATAATCTCACCGTTGTTCATGCCTTGAACAGTTTCCACTTCATCTCTTAAAGAAATGAAGTTGAATTTTTCATTTGTGAAGTGTTAGAAGATCATGTGATAGAATGCTAGGTCATACCATATATTTCTATCATAAAAATGTTAGTATAAGTTATTAAATATACATAAGTCCATCTATGGTGAGATTAATCATATATGATTCCAACAATGGACTTATACTTCATCATTCATACTGATTAAAATAAAACTAGTTTCTACTAACTAGGGACTTCTTGTAGGCCAGAGGTAGGTGATAAATGCCTGTCACACTACGTTTGTGGGTTCAATTCCTGCAACTTTGTCCGACGTGATGGGTTGTATCTCGTCCTACAGGTTATCTTTTTTTCCTAAAACTTTACTATTATAAGATTACAGAAATAATATCGAAAAAGTTCTAGCCTTAATCAATACTATCTGATGTCTGACATTATCATTTCCAGTCTTTAGACTTATCAAAAATACATCTATCCAATCTCATTGTATAAAGAAAACAATTACTAGAAATGTCATCTACCGAGCATGTGAATACCATCATTTATCCCCCCATATATCATACGTTATATCTTTTTGGTCACATTCCAAACATGTGAATACCTTAATCGTGTATTCTCTTGAACCATAGTGAAAATGTGAATGTTTTCACAAGGTAACTCTTTCCATATACCAAAATCCCAAAAATTATATATACTCAAACCATGATATCACTTTTTTCCATATTTTCATCATGAGCTCATTAATACTATCAAACATTTCATTATCTTCTTATCCCTTCTTTATGCACATATTATGTGCTTTCCAAAAGTATCTGAATAACCTTTCATGGTTATCGGTACCATTCAACGTATACTTTCAAAACTCAAGCAAAGGCAACAGTGTAACAATCCTTAGATTTTTCTTTATTCCATAGAACCATACATTATTCTTAATAAACATACAATCATTATACTACCTTATTAAACCACTGACTGAGCTTCACCATTTCTTCCATATCATATATCATTTTAAGTCTCTTAATCATCATCCAAATAAATACTATCCATATGACCATGTTGATTCTCTTTATTAGATTTTCCCTTAGGGAATATGTTTGCATAATGCCTGTACATTCCACATTTAAAACACTTAGTCGTTGTTGATGTCTTATCAATACCATTATCCTTGTACATGGTGTTAACTGAACCTTTTCCTTTAAAATTACTAGAATTGTGTCCTTATTTTCCACACCGAAATCATCTTCTATTTCCTTTGAAACATTCTCCCTGATTCCTCTTCCCACATGATTTACATGAGGGAAATTGAACTTTCTTTCCTCTATGATCATCATCAAACTCCATCTTTCTCTTATTTGTTGAGTCGAGAAACTTACCAAAGTTGAGATTATTGATCATATTATGAGATTTCTGATTAGGTATAATAACGATATGTGGACTTCCAGATCCAATTTCATTTGGTTGATCATGAAGAATATCATTCCATTGTCCATCATATCCTCCGTTATCGTGAATCTTCCTATTTCCAACCATTTTCTAAAACCCAAAAATAATAGTGTGAGAGGCGAAAATCATAATCAATGGGGATTAAATTAAATATCTATCATCTTAGGTTTAATTCTAATATTGTTACCGTAATTATAGTACTATAACCTACACTTATACTTAACGTGAGGGACATCCCTAGAGATGCCTTAGAAAAATCTCTAGGGATCTCACTATAGTTCTCGCATCCTAGTTTCCAAAAGTTGACTAAACTGAACCTCTAATACCAACTGTAGAGACCCCAAACTTGAAGTACATAGACATTACATTACTTTTGTGGAATATTTAATACATAAGAAAAACAGACACCAAAGGACCGTAATAGTTTAGTGTCTTTGGAAACTTGGAACATAATCTTCTTATCATGGTGAAAGATCTTCAACATCTCCCATAAAGATCTTCCCCATTTTTTAATACCTAAAACCATTATTTATATCCTGGGGAAAAGAAAACATAAAAAGGGTGAGCTCAAATTCTCAGTAAGGGTAAATCTAGAGAACATAAAAAAATCCATTAACATTTGAATGCAAAAACTTGAACGTAAAATCTAAACATCAAAATCTTGAGCAAAGACATAAATCTTGGAAGTAAGTAAGGCATATATCATAATGGAACATCAATAATGTTAAAATAACATGGGAAGAAAAAATTTAATGGTGGAAAACCATAAAGCACATGATTTGATTTTCATAGTAGCCAAGGCATTGCTGCCAAGACCATCTTAGTGGACGAAGTCCCTTTCTGAATCGAGTTCACTCCTCATTCCAGTCCTGTATCACTGAACCGAATTAACCTACCATTCCAGCCATGTCTATCTCATGAGATATAAATCTTTACATAATGCATTGGAGGGAGATAGATGTCCCACCCATCGCATAATGAAATCATTCTTACTTGTCCCACAACATGAACATAAATCATTCATCATTACCCAAAGTATAAAACGGGTTTCATAAACATCACCCCATCATAACATAATCTATACAAAAAAATGGATATCATTTCATCATAAGAAAATTTAAACCATGTAAATCATAGAGACATTATACTTGATACATACACATATGAAATAATGTCATCATAAATGGAAAATGGTTTTGATAAAACACTTGAAATAAATTCTTGAGGAAAATATCCTTTCTTATTCAAAATCATTTTCTTTTCACAAAATTCCATGAAATTTTAAAAGAAAAGGATTTTCTTGAAAATATTCATGAAATATTGTAGATTATTCTTCATGAAAATAATAATGTGTTATGAAACCGTAAAAACCCGTTCATGCCGTATAAGTTAAAACAACATTCTCCTCGTACTTTTGTCGGAAAAGTCAAAAAGTACCTCGTATGGTAAACAAAATAAATATTCCTTGCATACCATTTAATAAAATTCAAAAATGGGTAAAATGGACTTTAAACATACATGAAAAAAAATTTAGAAAACATGGACATGGATGATAAATATAACCCCAGTAAATACTTACGAATAAACAATCTCAGATAAGAACGAGATTGGAATAATTATCCCTTACCTTTTGTCCAATTTCTTCCGTATGTGTCCGAGACTCCTATATAGTGGGTTTAAACATATTATTAACTTGTAATATAACCATAATAATATTTATGATATCATATATGATTCACTTATGACTTTATATTATCCGTTCATTTGTCAATTCCATGTTAAAGCGGCATTTTGGGTAAAATCATTTCATTTATTGTCCGTGTTTTGACTTGTAATTATTCATATGATTACCTAGATCATGATTACTTAATTCCCAAATATAAAACATTGTTTATATATAATATATATTCATCATATAAATATATATGATAGATCAAAATACACCGTTCATGGACACGGTAGACCGTACGTACGCATGAATGCTGTTTTCATTTCCTTATTGAATTGAATGGAATTAAATAAATGAAAAATATATGTAAATAAATCCAATATCATTATTATGTAATATAATTCATGATTATTTATTATATATACACTTTATAATCATACTTCAATGGTTAATCATGGAAAATGAATCTCATCACGTTCCTAAAGACGGTAGTCCGTACGTACGCACGAGCGATGATATCGTTCCCATAATTATTTAATAGAATTGGATTGAATGATATAATATATAAGAATCATTATGATGTTATAATAACCATATATAGTTATTCTTTACACCATTATACCCATCCAAGTAATGTGGTGGTGGAAAAACTAATTACACCACGGCGTGGAGATGGTATTCTGTACGTACGCATGCACGGTGATTTTGTTTTCCGTAGGATGGATAGAAGGTAAAATGGGTTTGTTTCATATTTATAATATCATATCAGTATATTACTGATACTTATTTTATTACTTTATAATGAAACAACTAAAGAAGAGGAAGTTTAAGAGGAAAGAAACTTGAAAGAATCGGTAGAAGAGATTACCTCTTCGACGCACCTCTTGTGAGATTCCTCTTAAGGAACTAGTGTTGGTATTTTGAGGAGAATAGAACCTATATAATTTTTCTAGGGAATTTGAGAAGGTAAATGTTAATGGTTTGTCTGAGCTTGAAGGCTCAAAGTTGTGTAAAGAGGAGAGGGAGGAGGTGCCCTTTTATAAGGGAGGAGAGGGGCACCTTTGGAATGTGTGAAAATATTATTTTATTATGAACTTATCTTCGATTTTAAAAGGTCCAAAAATTATTAAAGATGAATATGAGATGACTCATGGTCGAAATAAAATCATTCAATTGGAATTGGACATGTTTTTGATAATATTTTAATCATTATAATCTTATTTATTTAAATCATTTTTAATGAGGTAAATACTGCATCATTATTGTGTCATAAATAATTTAATTTATCTGATGTCTTAAAATTATAGAAAAATATCATCATGTAGTAAATCATTTTATCTTTCCAATGAATATTTATAGTGGAAAATATAATTTATTTATCCCCTTATAAAAATTAATTATTAAAAGATTTTTGTTAATGTCAATTTTGTCTTTACATTAAATTAATTAATCCAACTTGTCATTATTACTTCTAAGTGGCTCATTGGGGTCCCAGAATCGACCCAAGGATGCCCATGGTCATCCATTACTCATCCAATAAGGTTACGAAAAGTGTTAAGGTAATTTTGAATTATTATAATATTTTTTAACCTTGAATTACCCTATTTACCTTTAACCGTAGTAAATAAAAGTCAAAAGTTACTATTCACCAAAAATTATTTTCATCTTATTGAACCAAATTTTACTTCTAAATAAAAACCATGTATGTCTTATTTTTTAAATTCATTTCATAGAAATGTTAAAATTTCATTTAAATGAAAGAGTCGGTTTTTTAACTACCACTAAGTGGTTTCACTATTCATCAAAAAATGTAGTTTTTCAGAAAAATACCAAAAAATCATCCTAAGATATATTTGATATTCTCAATTCAAAAATGATGTATATTTTTTCAAATTTTAAACATAGAATTGGCATTAATTAATTTTAAAATTAATTCCCGTGATCAAAACAAATAGCGTGTTTTTAAGAAACAATAAATATCAAAAGATCGACACTTGTTTATGTCCAAATTCAAAGTGAAATTAATTCCATTGACCAAAATTGGATTAAATGGTAAAAATATATTCTAATTACACTTTAAAACCAATTAAAAAGATAATATATCCATATAAATTATTGCGATGAAAAAATTTGTTTTTAATTAAAATATAGCGTGTTTTTACTATTCATTAAAATATGAAAGTTATCAGAATAATATGAAAAATTTATCCAAATTTAATTTCTATAGCCTGATTCCAAGGAAGAATTTTATTTTTTGAAATTGAACTTATAAACATGTCAAAAACTAGATTTAAAGTGGGTGCGCCATCAAAAGGCGGCAAAACTGCATTTTATGAAAAATACTTATTTTACCCGAAAAACTTATTTTGTTCTCATACCATGTTCTAGAAAATATGTAAGTGGAATAATAATGTTATAAAATTCAAAAGTTGGTTAATGATATTCATAACGGATAGTCCATAATAATATTATAACAATATATCGTTGTTTAGTGGAACCCGGTATTGTGTACTACACACGCTATCGAGAAAGGTCGTGATTGTGTGTAATGCAAGCCAAGTCAGGGTTGTGTGTTGTGCAAGACTCCTTCGTTGTTTTGTAAAACAAAATCGAACCATATTTCATTTATACATTGAATATATATATATACACTCAATGTTGCATAGAATGACTACTATCAAACGAACTTGAAATTGTGTGTAACACAATCCAAGAATAGTGTTGTGTATATTGCAAGCTAATACAATGTTTCGTATAGCGCAAGATAATCTTGGTGTAGCGTACAACACATGAAATCAATGAAATTAAAAAGAATAATTCTCATAAAATCTCTGTTTGTTACACCGATACACCTACTGGGTATCCTCATACACTACCTAGGTGTTTGGTTTTCCCAATATTGTAGCTAAAATATACTTTATATATTTATCTATAAAGACCTAAAGTGTGCTCTACTCCTCAATATAATCATTTACAAAATATTTAAAAAATATTTTTAATGAACAATAATATATAAATAATTAAATTAACTTAAATAAATGAATAAATTAAACATATTACAATATTCTTATCTAAAACCCCAATCTCTTCCATAAGATATTGTCCTTTTCTTCTCATTAGAGCCCTATTTTATTTTTCATTTCTAGAAGTGGGACAACATCTATAGAGCTTGGAGAGTCAACTCCTAGTTTTTGAAATAATCCAACCATCATTTGTTATATTAATAAAATATATCATACCTGAGATGAAGTATGAGGGTATACATTTCTAGATTGGATATCCTAATGATATCTCCTAAATTACTCTAAATTATGAAAACATAAATCATTAATAAGATCATTAATATAAACAAATTCCAAATAGGTAACATTTCACTTACCAAAAATGATTCGTGTCTTATACTTTCAAAAAACATCTTCCATGTTTCTTCATATATAAATTGATATATATCATAGATAATATGATGTTCCCTATGCCCAAAAATGAAATCTGATGCGTGGGTTGATTTAAAATCCATACATATCCTAGAATCCAATGATAAATATTTTTTATAGAGTCCTCCAACCTTAGGTATATCATATGTTATATGATTATAATGGGTAAACATATATTAATATAAAATTTCAAGATACGGAATATAATAAAAAAAGGGATTACCAAAATGGTCTCCCACAATAAAGATAGTGTCACATTGTCATAACTTATTCAGTCATCAAAAAAATAATAACTTCTCTTTTAGCCATCACTACTACAAAATTCATGGATTGTTTTGAATTTGGACCTCTTAAAATATCAGTATCATCATAGTCTAACAGTATCCTATAATTCTAGCTACAGGCAACTGATAATTTTGGTAAACATGTGGTTCCAGATTTACCAACCCTCAAACTCTTTTTCCCCTTTAGAAGTAGATTTATCATGTAATTAATGATGAGGAGTTTCATCAAGAGGAGCACATGTATGTTACTCACTAGAGGTATTAGTACAATCACCTCCATAAATATGGGGTGGTTGAGATGATTGATATACCATTATCCTATAAATGAAATAAAAAAATTAGTACACAAATATAGTAATGCTACTATTACATACACATGTAAATAAAAAATGAAAAATTATCAAACAAAAAGTGACACTAAATTTAACACATATTTATTGAGAAATGAAATAAAATAAATGAATGAAAACAAATCCAAAAAACAATGTGTTTTAATATACTATTATACAATATTTTTTCATTTTATTTAACATATGTATATTAAAATAATTGTATTTCAACAAAATCAATTAATAGATAAGTTATTTAAGGGTAAACATGGTAAAATAAAAAAAAACTAAACTAATATAAACCTAATATCTAACTTATTAGATATTATATATGTTTTAATAATGAGAATAAAATTAAAATATCTATCAATTTATGAAATTTAAAAATTCAACCTTATATAAACATATGTTACCTATAATATTAGAAATGTATTGAAGGATCATTTTTGAAAATTCCTTCATCATGATCATTCCGTATGGAAAAAACCATGTTTATGACATGCTCATCAATATTATCTGTTAATATTTCCATGGATGTAGGGATATCATATAAATCATCATATTCTTCAATTTCATCATCACCAATATATTTTTTCCCTTGAAAAAAAATAAAACACTGACTATCATGTTGATCAGGAATATCGAATTTTTTTACATTTGTTTCCATGATTAAAGGATCATTTGTGTCTTCCAATTTATTCATATTAACTACCGTCATTCCAAATTCATCATGCCTAACACTTTTTTTACTGATAAAATATTTATAGTTAAACAATATAACTTTAAATTTAATGTAATCAACCTCTCATATTTCTTCAATGACTCCGTAATATGTAGTTGATGTGGATATTTTGTTTTTGTTTTGGTCATGTGAAAAATGTATTGCTTTTATAAACAGCAATACACTACTATTTTGAACTACACTTCTATTTTCAAGAACTTTCTTATGAAATTTTTATCCATTAATGTCTCACTTGGACTATATTATGAAATTGAAACTTTGACCACACACTAACCATATAAATTTTTCTCATGCATCTGATCTACTAAACATGGTCTACTTAAACCATGGAATTTTTTTTATTATGCTCATTCAAAATCCATATATCATTATCATATGGTTAAAATTGTTTCAACACATTAATGTTAAATGTTATATATGGTTTATCATCATCTATGTTATTTAAAATCTATAAATATACATTATTTATTTTTTCAACTATCAAAGATTTGAATTTCAAGTCTTGGATCCCCTTTCACCCATAATTAACTCGTTCATGTCGAGATGTAGGAAAAATGATGTGCTCTATTTTAGAAAAATATCATGTACCAAACTCGAAACCATCCTGAGAAATATACTTCTAAAAAATTGAGGATTTAGGTCGATATAGATTATTAACTTACTCCTTCTATAATTCATATTTATTTCAAAAGGATACATCCAACATATATATAGGTCTAAAAATATTTATTTCTCACACCAACTAACCCTTTAAATACACCATAATATCAAATAATATTTAGGAAAATACATTTCCAATGGAAATAAATTAAAAATTTCTTCCTTATACAGTGTGTTCAAAGAAGTTGGATCCATCACCTTATTATAATTTGAATTAAAAAAATAACCCACCTTCATTATAGTCATTCTGATACAAATGGGAAACATTTCATGAAATGAAACTAGTAGTATTTATTTCATCATGATGTAAAAATCATGATATTTCATTTCTATCAACTTGAAATCTTTTAAAGATAAATAATTAAATTTTAAAAATAACCCTGTGGCACTTTGATATCATGAATAAATTGAAAAAAACTAGTTTTTCCCTATTAGATTATGTATGATAAGCTATGTTCAGGAATCTTCTCCTTACATTTGGAGTGGATGCTAACTCTAAATGTATTCTCATTGAGTGTCAGTCCAATCTTGAATTCATATTATTTTTAGTTTTTCTTTTAATATCTAACAATGTTCCAATACAGCTGTCATAGAAATTATTCTTTACATACATGACATAAATTTTAAGTTTGAACTAATGATATCTCCAATAAGTTATCTCAAAAAATATTAACCATTTATTTTAAATATTTCAATTATTATCATATTTCTGTGTCTTTCCATATGCCAGTTCAATGTTTTTCACCCTCTCAAAATACTCACCAATAGATACATTTTTTGGAGAAATATCCAATTCATATTAGCCATTTAATACCTTTACTAATATTATATAATATTGATCCATAAAAAAAATATTTCTATGAACCATGTATATTATTTTTATTCCATAACACAGTTGATAATATGAGGTCTATTGTTTCCAAATTGGAAAATATTTATACCTCTTAAAATTATATCAATAAATATTTTCATATATTGGGAAGTCATTTATAGTGAACATAATCATTGAATGTTGTTAAAAATATCCCATATTATAATAATCATACACCCTTTTACCTTCCCCCAATAACAATTTTAAATAATCAATTAATGATGACAAAAAATGTCAATATCATTTCTAGTTTGTTTTGGTCTAGAAATCATTAAACTACACATGAAATATTTGTGTTTGATACAAAATATAGAAGATAAGCATTAAATTACCAATAAAACTATCCATGAATTACGTGTGATTATAAGGCTTCAATAAGGATTCATTCCATCCATTATAATTCTATGTTTGATATTTCTAACTATATTTCTGAATGTATGAAAATGCGGATTATTTTCTTTCACTGTGGAAAATCTACTAGATGTTTTAATTTTCCATCACATATATGCTCATATTCATTCCATCATAACATTTTTTCATAATGTGAATTTCAAAATAAATGTTTCTAATGATGAATTATAGGAATATACCAAAATTCCTTAGTAGGGGTCTGTGTAACTACTAAATAATCATATAATTTTTATTCTAACTTATACCTTGACATCCAAAATTTAGGACACCTTGATAGAAATTAATATTCTTTACTATATAGAACACAATTATTCAGGTAGTCATGTATTGTTTTACCATTATCTCATATGGAATAATATTTTATTTGATTTTTATTTTGAATCAGGAAGATCATTATCTTTAAGATGAATATCTTTCAAAATTTATAGAAAATTAGTAAAACAATTTTCACTCCAACCATGTTTCGTCATAAAGTTAATCCATAATAACAACGATGATAAAACCATAAATTACATACAACCCAAATAAAATGGTTTTTAAGCATCACTATATAGATTCCCAATTGTGGGTTCTTTCTGAATTACCTATACTTCAATATCATGAATCATTTCTTCAATTTCATTAGACTTATCATCTTGAAAATTATTATCATAAATAGATCTGATATTATTAATAGTTTCACCATACCAAATCCAAGGGCTTCATCTTTGATTAAAAACATGGAAAATTAAATGATCTTTGATCTCGCTTATCAAAATCTTTATGTTTAAACATTTCAGGAATGGATTGCAAAATATGTTGATTTTTGGAATATTTCTTTTAGATAATTACATCAAATCCTCAAAACCTTCCTCATATTTATCTCTTTTTTTAAGTTCCATAATCCAACATAGACTCATTTTTATTTTTAACAATTATCAAAAATAAATATTTTTTCAAAAGAATATAGTGGTCATAAAACTAAAAATAATTTATTCAAGTCAAACCAGGTTTACATTTATATAAAATATGTAATAATTTGAAGGTAAAGAAATTTAAATTTTAATAAATATATATGTTTATTTTAAAATTATAATTATTAATTATAGAAAATGATATAATATTAGTTTAAATATAATTGATAAATCAAAATTCAGCACCCTTTACATTTCTAATCCCAAATACCACTACATATTATTTATATTTAAAAAAACTTCATTAACATCACATTAATTTTAAAACAATATGTCACAAAACAATTTCAAAAATAGTTTATTTTAAAAAATAAAATCCTTTCACATTATAATTTAATTAAAAACATCCTCAATGTTTTACTTTACAAAAGGTTATATATTTAAAAATATTAATCACATTTAAAATAAAAAACACATATTTAAATAAAAAATTTAATGAATTATTTCATTAAATTGAATAAAAAACATGTTTCTCTTAATATAAAATTTTCAACAACAATAAATTCAAATCATCATGGCTAGAAAACAAATTACCCTTTACTGTGAATAGTTTTCAAAATCCAAATATTGATTTCTCAGTGTAACAAACCAAAATATTATATATTATACAATACTGAATAAAAAATTTGTAGGATTCTATCTAAAATAAAATTTAATAGTTGGAGGAAAAAATGCTCAAGAATTAAAACTATATAAATATTATATAATACAATACTAAATATGATGTAAAAAACTAATCATAACATAGAAATTTATCAGATTGACTCTAATTAATTATATAACATATAATAATGTTTTTAAGAGTATTAGGATTACTTTATGATGATTATTTAATAAATCATGGACATTTATATATAATTTTAATTATAAAAAATGAATGTAGATAACCTAATTTTATACAAAATATATGATGTATTAATAGTCACTAACATTTTCTCCAAATCTAGACATACTCCTCATCCCTTGTTTCTTCAATTCCATCTCAAGATTCTAAAATCACTAAATCAAACATTTAAATAGTTCCAAAAATAATCCCCTAGGAATAACGAATAAATTTTTATGACTCCTTATCCAATATAGGAAAATATAAGCATGGTGGTAAATAGAGGGAAATCATTGACTTTAATATACCAATTCCAATGGGACACATCTATAATTATATAATACATTTTCAAGAATTACATTTATATTATACCATGTTGAGGAAAATAATTTAGAGTATATATAACATATAATTGAATATAAATACAAGATTACATATCAATCATCTTGTTATATACTCAGAAATATCCTTATTCATGTTGTCGCACCAGTAATGTTCTTGAAGATCTTAGTATATCTTGTTATGTCCACGATGGATTGATAAAGATGAGATATGTTCATCATCTAGTAGATTCTTATTTATCTCTGGTTTTGAAAGAACACAAATTCCAGTTATAAACCAAATCATATATAATTGATATAGAATTCATGAACCTTTCGTTTATTAACTTCTTTAACCCTTTTTTGAAGCTCTAGATCATCCCTTTTTTCCTCCTTGATATTCACTTATATATATTGTTGGAAAATAATTTTGGAAAGGTAGGATTTCATCCCTTATATTAGGATTTTAAAATCTATCCTTTATATATCCATGATTATAGGGTCTTTCTCAATCCTCACCATGGATAGAGTAGTAGGGTATTTTTTTCTAAGAGCATTAGGTACCATGTTTTTCATTCTTGGATGGTAATGATTGGAGAAATCATAGTGCTTGACTAGATCTAATCATATTTTTTATGTGTGTTGAGACCCTTATATGTAATCATATTCTTTAAAATATTTTTTTATAATATATGTCACACACCTAACCATAGAGTTAGTTCCTCTAAATACAAAGAGATATGATCACAAATGTTATCTTCGGATCATATTTCATGAAGTTCTCCTCATGGATATTCACTTGTTTCAAGGTTTAGGCTTTCACTTTGCCATTCTGTATGTGTAAAAAATCCAATAGTTTCATTGAAGAATAATTGTATATAAAAAAACCTTCTCCACTTGATGGTTTTGTGAGAAAATCCATAGTGATTAGCCTCTTCTTTTGATCCTTAAATATTTCCCCAAATTCTTCTATCCAGGCATACATTACCCCTTTCTATGTTAACTTAGTTAGTTAGAAGGAAAATCAATAGAAATTTATCCCAAAATTTCGATAGTTAAGATAAGAAAAATATATATTTTAATGACACAGGTGGGTCTATTCCATTTATCATTTACCTTTTTCTTTGAATGGTCAATGGAAATTCGCTTACTTTTGATCACATGTTCCATGAATGTGACTTACTATATCCAAAATTCACACATATTGAACTTAACATACATTTTATCCTTCCTTAATTCCTCCAGTACAATCCTTAGATGTTATTCATGATCCTCTTTTTTATTAGAGAAAATGATAATGTCTTCAATAAAAACTATAAAAAATAGTTTAGGTAGTCCTTAAAGACTCTATTCGACGAATCCGTGAATATTACAGGGGAATTAGTATGTTAAAGGGGCATCACTATGAACTTAGTGTCCATATCTTGTATGAAATGTTGTCTTTTGAATATATTCCTTCTTCAAATTTAACTGATGATATCTAGAATAAATACCCTCCTTTTAGAAGTATTTATCTCCTCATTGTTGATCAAAAAACACATAAATCATTGGTAGTGGATACGTGTTCTTTATTGCGATCTTATTGAGCACCAAATAATCAACACAAAGACGCATTGATCTACCCATTTTATTTACAAGGAGAACTATACCACCCCAAGGAAATGCCCTAGGGTGTATAAAACCTTTGATAAAATGATATTTCATCTGTTTATATAACTGATCTAGTTAGAACTAGGATATCCTATAGAGTGATTTAGAGATTGGATTCACTTAATGTATGATCACTATTAAGAACTCTACCTTATGATCAGGTGGGAGTATTAAAAACTGTTTAGGGTACATGTTATTTTATTCTCTAACAATGATAATATCATTATTATTGATGCTTTCCTTTGACTGAACCATTTGGGAAAGTTATTATTCTTCACAGGGTATCAACACCCACAATATTGAGGGATTTCCCATAGGATATTCATGATATTCATTACATTTGTATAGGAGTATTGGATGGTTCAGAATATGAAAATATATTTCTTTTTCCTTAAATTTAATGTTTTATTTATATAATGAGAACCAATCCATTCCTAGTATAGTGTAAAATTACACAAAGGGAATGATTATGAGATTCAATTAAAGAATCTTCAAATATACAATAACATGACAATAGTCCAAAAATTGTATTATAGTGATCACACCACTATGTATTTTTATATATATATCTAATTCAAGGTTTTGAGGATTTGATTCAATAGTTTCATGATAAAAGGTAATGTGTAGAATCGAAATTAAATAAAACTTTTTCCATTCTTGTGTGAATAGAAAGTTAACATTATACAACTTCATGTTCAAGCACACTTCGGTAGTAGTGATGTCATGATATGAATTCATATATATATTAGATATAATTATTCAAGATATGATCATGATTTATTTGATAATTAAATGGGTTTTGGGTTTTTTTGTAGGGAATATAGACTTAACAATCAATGGAGGAGATGTTGACTAAATAGTAAAATCAGATATTAAATGCTATGAAATAGATTGGTGATGTGTATTACTCGAGTAGAACACCTTCCAGTCGAATTACATGAGATTAAAAATTACAATAAATGAAACAAATTACAATATATAAAACTAGTACACGATGTGAATGAATTAAATTATGTGAAATCCTTGAAATCTGAATCCTGCTAATGATTTGTGCTGTGAAATCCAATACATCCAAGATCTTCAAAGACCTTTGTGGATCTGAAGTACACAACATGAAACCCACTTACACATTATGTAAATCTTGGAATAGAAATCACATAATACACTATCATGATGTGAAATATTTACACATCATGAACCGTTCAGGATTATAAATATCAGAGCACACCTGATGTGACAAAAAGAATCAGGTAGATGGATGAACCATTTTCTTTTTTTCTTTGTTTATTCTATATTTTCATCTAGAATTAGTTTTATTCCTTTTCATTCTCATTTTTATCAATCCTTTAAAACCATTTATAATTCCTTAGATTGTGGATTGATCATTTTCTATTCTACATTAATGTTCCAATTCCAATTGTTTCTATACTTCAATTCCGACTGTTTTATTTCTTGTTCATTCATTAAATTAATTATTTTACTAATTATTAGTTGTTTTTTGTTGAATTGTGTTATAATGAACAATTTAATTTTTATATGAATAATGATACATATTTACCATCTTTAGATTAATAGAATCTTGTGCATCTAATCCACTTAGGGTTAGGTGTCAAGATTAAGGCTATCCTTAAACCTAATGAATATCTAAATATAAACCTGGTTAATTTATTGGCTTTTAATTCGGTTAAAAATAATAGTTAATACCATTCTATTACATGACCCTGATTTAGATAATTTGAAATAAAATACCTTTATCTCATTGGAGTTGAGTTGAATAATACCAATAGCCTGTGACACTTTTTCCATAGAAGCTAAGATTATTTCATCTAGTTTATTGAATATCTCTAAACTATAGAGCAGTTTTCAGCTTAGGTAAATCCAATTGGTTTTACTAAAACCAATTGGTGAAATGTTCACTTATTTGGAGCCTAAGTGATATGACTACCCCAATAAAGATTTAGGATTGTCTTTTTCTTAATCCCTAAGATTAACAATCATCCATTTTTTCTCATTTGAATTATATTCATGCTATATATGTCCTATAAAAAAACTTATGAGAATTCATGAGGAATTATACTATAAGTTTCTCATTGCTAGGTTCCATCATGTTTGCTTGTCCCTATGGGATCGACCCCACACTGCCTCTATGCTACAACTTTATAGCTAGTACATTTTGGGATAATACATATTAAAATATGATCAAAGATGATGCGGAATCAACGACATTGTGTGGGCTAGTAAAATTTCGGCGTTATTTCATGGGATGGTTGTTTCTTATGAATAATGACCTTCAGTGTAATCTTGGGAGTGACTCACCCCATTTTCTCTTTCCATGTTTTCTTTTTATAACTTTCACACATGAACTATAATATTTTTTCACTCTCAGTTTATTAGTGTATGCACTTGGGTCCTCTAACTCTTTCTAGGAGCATGGACACTCAATAATTGGAAGCTTTTGATAATGAAATCGATAGATCTATCTCTTTGACAACTTTTAAAATCAATATGAATCATTTGGTGTTATTATAATTTGATTCTTCCCTTTCTCCTTGAATCACAGAGAAAATTATTGGATCAAAATCCAAGCTCCCAAGTCCATCATGATAGGGGATGATTTATCCAATAAATTATTAGACAAATACTTTCCAGTTATATAAACATGTAATATCATAAATGAGATAAAAACTTTTCCCAGGTAGACGGAGAGTCATATTAGGTATATTGGGATATCATTAAGGATCTCACCCATAATTTCCCACATCAAAGACTTGTTGTGTGGATACACCTATAGACAGTATACTAAGGACTCCAACCAGTTGTACACATTGTATTAGATGTTTCCACTAATGGCAGACTCATGATCATGATTCCAAAAGTTAGTAGATCACTATTAGATGAGATTTTCCAAAATTACAATCAGTGGAAGAGTGATCAATGACAACCTTGATGCCGAATCCATCAGGTGGAATAGAATACTTGACTTGCATCCTAGGTTGAGGCCCTTACAAAAAAATCTTGAGAATTTTCAGCTACATTCTCTACAACTACCCCTCCTGCCCCTATTAAGGAAATTTGATCTAGTGAAATTTTAGAATTCCAACACCGATACCAGAATGTAGATTAGGGATAGAATAACCTCAAATTCGGGATTATAATTACATAAATTATAAAAAAATCAATATTTTTATAAGCCTCAATAATAACAGTAGTTTTATTATCAATAGAGACTAACTGAGTACGTGAAACAAGCAAATCGAAGTTAATATAAATAAAGGAGGGGTAAATAAACACCATTAAATTAGAGAACACCTAGTTAACCACCTCAAAATTTAGCTCCTTGGCCTCAATAAAATTTTTATCGACAACCGTTTTGTAACACCCCAAGTTTCCATGGTACGCTTCTCTTTGAATAATAGAGCAGCGTGTGTTGTACGCAACCTCGAGTTCTAACACAGTGCGACCAATCAAAGTAGTCATTATGAATAGTAATACCCACTTTTTGAAATTATTTAAATTTTATATTTCAAAATAGACTTCATTTCTGGATTCGGAATATCGAAATTAGCCTGTGTTGAAATTTTGATATTTTTCTGAGAACTTCCAATTTTCGATTAATAGTAGAAAAATACTTAAAAACAACTTTTTTAATCAAAATAATTTATAGTGATAAATTATAACATTGAAAGGTTTTAATGTATAATTAGAATATATTTTTACCATTTTATCCAATGGTGGTCATTAGAATTAATTTCACTCTGAAATTGGACATAAACTATTGGCAATCTTCTGATATATATTATTTCTTAAAAATACGCTATTTGTTGTGACAGAGGGAATTAATTATTAAATTAATTAATTAAACTTATATGTTTTTCATTTTGTAAAATAGACATCATTTTTGAATTAGGAATATCAAATATATATTAGGGTGAATTGTTTTGGTATTTTTCTGAAAAACATCAATTTTTGATGAATAGTGAAACCACTAAGTGGTAGTGAAAAAACTATTTTTCGTCTAAATGAAACTTTTAAGTTCTATTAATCTCGATTAAAGGTAATTAGTGTAATTTAAGGTAAATATAATGTCATAATAATATGAAATTTCCTTTACACTTGTCCTACCCTTATTGGATGAGTCATAGCCGACCAAAAAAATCCATGGGTCAACATGGGGACCCCATGGAGCCACTTGGGTAAGAAAATGGCATTAATAGCTTTTTATTTAAAGTAAAAATAAAATTGTCAGAAACATGTGTTGTTTTACTAAAAAAATTATTACATGGTGTTATATAAGTTAACCTTTCGACTAAAAATAGTCATTGGAAATCTAAAAAGATTTCCTACATCATTATATTTTTTTATAATTTTTAGACATTAAATAAATTAATTTTTTTATGACACCATGATGATGCAGCGATTGCCTCATTAATTAACGATTTAAATAAAATGAAAAGATAATGTAAAATCTAAGACTTAAACTTGTCAAAAACCTATTGGATGTGTATATTTATAACTATTATCACTTTATCCTTGAAATATATAATTGTGGGACCTTTATAATCCGAAATCATTTCATAATAAAGTAACATTTCAATCTTTCCAAGAGTGCCCCTCCTCTCTTATTATAAAAGGCCCCCACCTCTACCACCTTATTCACACCTTCAAATCCATTTTTCTCAGCCAATGTTTAAAGAACATACTATTTCTATGGGTGGTGAATTACTGCATCACGAAACGATGATTGTTCAATCTTCTTTTAACACCTCTCATGGTGTCCATTATGATGAAAATATTTTTATATATGATATATATTATGTTTATGTATTCCTTATTCTTCTTTATTAATCATTTATGGAATACCTTTATTACTTCTATTATGTGTAAACGCAATAATTTCATTTTAGGATGTGCAGACTACCGCCCCCTCAAAGTGATTTGAATCGTCAATGCCATAAGTGGGTCATATAATGGATGGAGTAAATGGTATTATATATGATATTATACTGGAATTATAATTTACCTTTATATCATTATGATTTCATTCCATTAAATATAAAATAGAAATGAAAGTTGTGTTCATGCGTACGTACGACTTACCGTCTCCATGAATGGTGCATTTCATTTCTTACCTATAAATGTTATATAATTTTATAAATGAATGTATATAATGGATATGTATGATATATATGATATCTAAATCATGAATATAATTCTAGATATAATGGATATTTTACTACATGAACAAATTGTAATTATAAGAAGTTTATTTTTGACTCAAGTACCAAAGATCGACACAACAACCGTTATTAACTTAAATAATTACATAATGTTCATAACATGGTAATAAGTGATATGAAAGGAATAATAATATTGAAATATGTTCTTAAGGAAGTAGAAATAAACTCTAGTTTATTATTCTAGAGATTAAAGAATGATCGAGTCAAGTCGGACACAAGGTAAGGGAACTTCTTAACCCAATTTCCGTTCTTTGGGTTAATCTCCTAGTTTCAAATTATGTCATGATATTATTATGCCCTATCTTGTATTTTTACTTTATTTATGTGTACTTATAGTTAATACACATAATAATTCTATTTTAGTTAAAAAATGATCTTTGTAAGGAACTTCGTCTCAATCTCCTTTCATTGAGGCATGTTTTGTTTTATACACAACTTTATTTTATATGGTGTATAAACCCATTTGACTTTTACGTTTATTAAAAAGTAATATTTTTTTATACGATGCGTTTTACTAAATGACAAAAGGGAATGTTTTTTTTTCATACGTATGTAGTGACAGTGACTTTACTGCCACCGTGTCCATTATTTGAGTTTCGGCTTCCTCTACAAGCGATAACTTTTTTTAAATGGAAAATAAATACCATGTTTTACTTTTCTTTTATTTTGGTATTGAAAATTTTTTTGATAATGTTTTTATTATATCAATGTGTTGTATTGATATCTTGTGATTGAAATGTGGAAATGTTATGTTTCCTTTATGCATGGTTTATGTGATACGATTATGTTATGGTTTATGATATGTTTAAACCTTTTCATATAAGCAATTCATTGGACTTAATAAGTGAAGGGTGGAGCCCGCTATAGCTCCTCGATGCATCGGTAGGTCTCATGAGACAAACTAGTGTTTTGTCATGAGGCCTTGATAAAATCTTATTTTTACTCATGGAACGAGGCCTTGGCTACATGGTTATGATAGTCTGGCATTATGCATTCCATCATTATAAAAGTGGTTATTGATATTGAATGTGATTATTTGACCAGTAGAATATCCATGCGAATAAATAAATGGAATTATTTCATTATACTTTTTCCATATTATGCTGAAGTTCAATTTTAAAAGGCTTTTTATTAGTTATACATCGCCTTAAATGTTTATGTTTATTTATGAAAGCTTATGCTATATTGTTATCCTTACTGAACATTTGACCTCAACCCTTTCTATGCTTTATTTTTCCCAGGATGTGAAGAAATATTTTATGACTAACCTGCAGGGATAGTCTGAAGGGGATATGAGTTTGGACTATGGAGACTATGTTATTATAGTTTTTCAATTTATAATGTAACGTAACATTTATGAATGTATCTAGTGTTTCCAAGGCTACTAAACTAATCGTTCTTTCGAGACTTTATTTTTTTCGATCATTCCAATGTTACATAATAATGCACCAACTCTGGGTAACTAGGGTCGGGGCGTTAAAGTTGGTATCAGAGGCAGTTTAGTATTAACCTTGGAAGGTATATTTAGATAAACTCTGATTAGATCACATAGCCCTAAGATAGACTTTGAGGATTAGTATAGAAGAACTTCCCAGAATTTTGGTATTATAGAGATTTTGTGAGTTTTCCGAGCAATACATCCTTGTCTGGATACGAGCAGGTAGAGGTGGCTCTGGCACATATGTACCTAGTTGTAAAACCCGAAAACACCGCTTTGAGATAGACTCGAACAGGAACCGGTACATGACAACAGGCATTGCTGCACTCTTGGTTACGACACTCCTGGGGGATATGCTTGAGATAATTCTCATTTTCTTTACAAACCATTATGAAGGGTTTATGAGTATATACTTCCGCAAATAAAACATTTTTATGATTATGGATTATATCCATAAACTGTTCAATTTATGTTATGTGTTTTACCAGTATGGAATTATGTATTTTGATTCATAAAATGATCTAGTTTATGCCATTGTTTAGAAATGGTGCCTAGTTGAAGGAATGGAAACCGTATCAATGAACGCACTCCATGTAGGGATTTCCATCCTGCTCAAGATAATTAAAATGGTGTTGGTGATACAACTGGTGCTGATCATCTTATCACCACACTGGGACAACTCACTCAGGTTATGAATAATAACCTTACTCGTATAAAGCACCCTGATCCGAAACGTGGAGGATCAATGTTAGACCGATTCATGAGGCAACAACCACCGACATTCAATGGGAGTACAAATCCCTTAGTATCTGAGAAATGGATAAACTTTTTAGAGAAAATGTTCCACGCCTTGGGGAGTAGCGAAAGGGAGAAAGTTGTCATGGCATTTTACCACCTCACCGGAGATGCCAATCAATGGTGGTCGCTGATTCAAAACACAAAGTAAGATGAAGAAGTATCAAGTATGTAATGGAGGAAGTTTAAGGAAATTTTCTTAGAAAAATACTTTCCACATGACCATCGAGCAGATATGAAAAGGCAATTTATGAGTCTGAGGAAGAAGGATGATGAGAATGTCGCAAAGTATGAGGCTAACTTTACAAGGTTAGCGAGGCATGTTGCAGATTATATACATAACCCAAGAAGTAATATTGATCATTTCATTGATGGGTTAAAACCATTTCTTCATCGAGCATTAGTCTCACAAACCTTCTCGTTGTACGAAGATATTGTCTCATGTGCTATCAAGACAGAAAAGGAATTCTCTAAGTCTTATGACAACAAAGTAAAGCAAGAGAAGAAGAGAACAGTGGAACAAGAGACAGTTAAAGGGAAAAAAGGAAAGAAGTATTTTCCATTATGTGATAATTGTGGGAATAATCACCTCGGTACATGCCTAAAAGAAATGGGAGTTTGTTATAAATGTGTAGAAAAAGGTCATCAGGCTCGTGATTGCAAGGGAAATAAAGAGGCTATAAATATTGAATTCTACAATTGTAGAGAAATGGGGCATTATGAAAATGAATGTTCTAAGAGTCAGGGAAACTTACCTCAAAAAATTCCATGGGAGAAAGTCAAAGCTTATGGTGTTACTACATTTGAAGTTGAATAATTATTGTATTTGTGTTTTTGGACTCAATAACTATATTATAGTTATAAGAATAATGTCATATATATAAGGATTGTAATACAGTACCTATTGTTTTCATTAAGGTTTTAATAATATGAATGTAATCATGTTTCTGGTATGTGACAATAAGAGAAACTTTACCTTGTTTGGGGAATCTGATGTTATAATTGCTTTTGGAATTTAGAGACCTATAAGAGAAAGTCTGGATAGAGGTATTTTGGATAACTATAAAGGTTGGAATGGATTAATTTTAACTTAGGATAGTATTTTTTAAGGTTAAAAAATTTCAAAAGATTATTTTTGGAATATTATATTACTATAGTTTTAGGAAAAGGACAACTTGCAGGTTGGGGGATAACCCGTCGCATCAGAAAAATCTGTAGGAATTGAACCCACAACCATAGTGCGACATGCCTTTATTACCTACCACTAGCCTATAGAAATTACCTAGTTATTACAAAATAGTTTTCCTAATCTAAATGGTATGTGTTAATATTTGGAACCTTGTACGATTAGGATAAATATAATATTGTTGAGTTTTATTATCTTTTTGAGTGAAAGATGGGTTTGTGGTAAAAATTTATTAAAGAATGAAAAGTCTACATGACAAGTATGTATATTTCCTTAAGTTATTAGTAAATATCCTAAATAAATTCCTCAACTTTATGAAAGGTAACTTAAAATAAAAATATTGTCGGTTAACATTTCTTATTGGGGAATCAATGATCGTTTACCCAATCACAAGTTTGTGATTTTCTTGTAGTTAACTTTCTCTTAATCTTGTTTTCTACGACTCTACATCATAACTTGATGGTTTGTTTCTCCTCCATATCCATATTTTCATAGAATCATTGTATGGGCTATCTCTGGTGACCTTTGTACTTATCATTCTTTCTTTTAAAGTAATATTTTTATTAACCCTATTTCTGATGTGGCTTTTACACAAGGGTATTTTCTATTTTAAACCTTTTATTTTCAAAGAAAAATTTCAAATTGCGAGGATGCAATTTATTGAAGGGGAGGAGAATGTTACACCCCAAGTTTCCATGGTATGCTACTCTTTGAATAATAGAGCAGCGTGTGTTGTATGGAATCTCGAGTTCTAACACACCGCGACCAATCAAATTAGTCGTTATGAATAGTAATACCCACTTTTTTAAATTAAAAAAATTTTATATTTCAAAATGGACATAATTTTTGGATTTGAAATATCGAAATTATCCTATGTTGAAATTTTGGTATTTTTCTGAGAACTTCCAATTTTCGATGAATATTAGAAAAATACTTAAAAACAAATTTTTTAATCAAAATAATTTATAGTGATAAATTATAACATTGAGATGTTTTAAACTATAATTAGAATAGATTTTTACCAGTTTATCCATTGGTGTTCATTAGAATTAATTTTACTTTGAAATTGGACATAAACAATTATCAATCTTTTGATATATATTGTTTCTTAAAAACACGCTATTTGTTGTGACAACGGGAATTAATTATTAAATTAATTAATTAAATTTATATGTTTTGAATTTTTTAAAATAGACATCATTTTTGAATTAGGAATATCAAATATATCTTTTGGTGAATTTTTGGTATTTTTCTGAAAAATGTCAATTTTTTATGAATAGTGAAACCACTAAGTGGTAGTTAAAAAAACTAATTTTTGTCTAAATGAAACTTTTCCACTTATGTGAATTTATTTTAAAAAATCTGACATAAATTGTTGTAATTAGGAAGTAAAATTTGTTTCAATGGGATTAAAATAATTTTTGGTGAATAGTAACTTTTAAGTTCTATTAATCGCGATTAAAGGTAATTAGTGTAATTTAAGGTAAATATAATGTTATAATAATATGAAATCACCTTTAAACTTGTCCTACCCTTATTGGAAGAGTCATGGAAGACCATGAAAATCCATTGGTCAACTTGGGGACCCCATGGAGCCACTTGGGTAAGAAAATGACATTAATAACTTTTTATTTAAAGTAAAAATAAAATTTTCACAAACATGTGTTGTTTTACTAAAAAAATTATTACATGGGGTTATATAAGTTAACATTTCGACTATAAATATTCATTGGAAATATAAAATGATTTCCTAAATCATGATATTTTTTTTATAATTTTTATACATTAAATAAATTAAATATTTTATGACACCATGATGATGCAGTGATTACCTCATTAATTAACGATTTAAATAAAATGAAAAGATAATGTACAATATAAGACTGAAACTTGTCAAAAACCTATTTTATGAGTATATTTCGAACCCTTATCACCTTATACTCGAAATATATAATTTTTGGACCTTTAGAATCTGAAAACCATTTCATAATAAAGTAACATTTCAATCTTTCCAAGAGTGCCCCTCCTCTCCTCTTATTAAAGGCCCCACCTCCACCACCTTATTACCACCTTCAAAGCCATTTTGATCGAACAAACTATACCAAAAAACTCTCTAAACTTCCCTATTTTACTCCTAGAAGCCTCACATTGGGAAAAAGTCATACAAAAGAAACCTTTGGCTCAAATCAAAAAAAGTTACTCGATTTTAAGGTAATGTCTTCTCTTATGTTCTTTGTTTTATTTTGCTTCTCCAACCCCTTAAAATCTTTTTATTACTTTATTTTGTAACAACACCAGTATCCTAAATATACTAGGATGTTGTTCTGAGAAGTATTTGATTTACACTTACACACACCTTCATCTAATGGTTAAAGAACATACTATTTCTATGGGTGGCGAATTACTGCCTCACGAAACGATGATTGTTCAATCTTCTTTTAACACCTCTCATGGTGGAAATAATGATTACAATATTTTTATATATGATATATATTATGTTTATTTATTCCTTATTCTTCTTTATTTTTCATTTATGGCATACCTTTATGACTTCCATTATGGGTAAACGCGATAATTTCATTTTTGGAAGTGCAGACTACCGCCCCCTCAACATGATTTGAATCGTCAATGCCATATGTGGGTCATATAATGGATGGAGTAAATGATATTATATATGATATTATACTGTAATTATAATATACCTTTATATCATTATGATTTCATTCCATTAAATATGAAATATAAATGAAAGTAGCATTCATGCGTACGTATGACTTACCCTCTCCATGAACGGTGCATTTCATTTCTTACCTCTAAATGTTATGTAATATTATAAATGAATGTATATAATGGATATGTATGATATATATGATATCTACATCATGAATATAATTCTATATATATGGATATTTTACCACATGAACAACTTGTAATTATAAGAAGTTTATTTTTGACTCAAGTACCAAAGATCGACATAACAGCCGTTATTAACTTAAATAATTACATAATGTTCATAACATGGTAATAAGTGATATAAAAGGAATAATTAACTTGAATTTTTTTTTAAGAAAGTAGAAATTAACTCTAGTTGATTATTCAGGATATTAAAGAATGATCGAGTCAAGTTGGACACGAGGTAAGAGAACTTCTTAACCCAATTTCCGTTCTTTGGGTTAATCTCCTACTTTCAAATTATGTCATGATATTATTATGTACTATCTTGTATTTGTACTTTCTTTACATGTAATTATAGTGAATATACATAATAGATCTATTTTATTTAAAAAATGATCTTTGTAAGGGACTTCGTCTCAATCTCCTTTTATTGAAGTATATTTTGTTTTATACACAACATTATTTTATACGGTGTATAAACCCCTTTGACTTTTACATTTATTCAAAAAGAATCTTTTTTATACGAAGAGTTTTTCTAAAATACAAAAGGGAATGTTTTTTTTTCATACGTATGTGGCGACAGATACTTCACCACCACCTTGACCATTATTTGAGTTTCGGCTTCCTCTACCAGCCATAACTTTTTTAAATGAAAAATAAATACCATGTTTTACTTTTCTTTTATTTTGGTATTGAAAATGTTTTTGTTAAAGTTTTTATTATATCAATGTATTTTATTGATATCTTGTGATTGAAATGTGGAAATGTTATGTTTTCTTTTATGCATGTTTTATGTGATACGATTATGTTATGTTTTATGATATGTTTAAACCTTTTCATATAAGGAATGCATTGGAATTAATAAGTGACGAGTGGAGCCTGCTATAGCTCCTCGATGCATCGGTAGGTCTCATGAGACAAACTAGTGTCTTGGCACAAGGCCTTGACAAAATATTATTTGTAGTCATGGAACGAGGCCTTGGCAATGTGGTTATGATAGTCTGGCATTATGAATTCCATCATTATGAAAGTGTTTTTTGTTATTCCATGTGATTATTCGACCAGTAGAATATCCATGTGAATAAGTAAATGGCATTATTTCATTCAACCTTTTCCATATTATGCAGAAGTTCAAGTTTAAAAGGCTTTTTTTTAGTTACACATTTCCTTAAATATTTATGTTTATTTATGATGGCTTACTCTATATTTTTATCCTTTCTGAGCATCTGAGATCACCCCTTTCTATGTTTTATTTGTTCCCGGATGTGAATAAATATTTTATGACTGACCTACAGGGATAGTCTGAAGGGGATATGAGTGTGGACTTTGGAGACTATGTTATTGTAGTTTTTCAATTTATGATGTAATGTAACATTTATGAATGTATCTAGGGTTTCCAAGGATACTAAACTAATCGGTATTTTGAGACATGATCTTTTGTGATCATTCCAATGTTACATAATAATGCACCGACTCTGGGTAACTGGGGTCGGGGCGTTACATGTTTCCACTAAGATCTCAACAATTTCTACCTGCTTAGCAATAAAAGCTTCATTAAGCTCCACCAAGGATTCAGGAACAAGCCACACCCCCAAAATAAAATCATTAAAATATACTCATCACATTTGTGTAGTAGGAGAATAAGAGGATTCCCACCCAAGAAACCGAGATTCTGAAACATATGGATTCCCTCTGAAATCTTGAGCACCAAGTGGGAAACATTTTCCAGATTCTATCATACCTATTACTGGGTATGTTTCCTAGTAATACTAAGACACATCTGTGATAAATTGATATGGTTTTGGTCTTTAGGAGTGAAAATGTTTTTAATTTTATGTTTCTATGTATAGGTAAGGAAAATTGGATAAAATAACCTGAGACACATGTTTTAATCATCTGTGAGAATAGAAATTATAGCACACAAAAGATTGTTTAGGAGAAAAATATAGAATTGGAACCAACTTAAAAATATATTGTACAATATTATCCTAAAAGAAAGATGTATATGTGGAACTACCACTATATAGACCCCCTCTACCCTTTCCTGAGAGGATGACACATGGAAAAATAGTGGGAGATTTCAAAAAGTTCTTAGATATGTTTATGTAATTACACATCAATATCCCCTTTTTAGAGTACATTGCTCTGATTCTTGGTAATATGAATGGATTTTATATTTAATAAAAAGAAAATGGAAGACTTAAAAGTCATTTACTTGAATGGAGAGTGATCTGAAGTCATTTTAAAGAAGCTACAACCATAGTTGTAAGACCCCAGAATCTTCTAGATTCCCTACATGATATGTAGATGTGAATTCATAAAATCTGTTTTGCAACCTTAGTGTATGTGTCAACATCATTATGAATAGTATCTTTGGAAATTTAAGGATCTATTATTTGAAAACAATAATATTTTTACTCCAACTAGATGATTGATAAGTAAAATACCCTTTTGGACTTCTTGAGGTCATTTTAGTGATGGTCGGTAAGTTCATTTTTCTTATTGATTTCCTTAACTTGGATGTGGTGGAGGTAGAAGATGTCCCCTCATCCTAGGACGAACATTTCCCTCCAATGGAAAGTTGTTTGTTGATGAGAACCAAGGAATATTTATTTTTATCATTGGTGAAGAACAAGTTTTATTTTACTTAGTGAAACCCATCAGAAAAGGTGGCGATTCATTTGATTGTTTGGCAATGTTTCTCACTGATGAGGTATATGATTACATGAATATTGAGGAATAAAGAGAGAACATGTCTACTGATGAAGATATGTGTAGTGATTACAAGGAATTGGATTAAATTGATCCTATGAAAATGGATACCACTCTACCATTCATGCCCTTAGACATCAAGCCATAAACATTAGAATTAAAGCCTCCACAAAACACATTGAAGAATTCATTATTAGAAATTTCATCTACACTTCTAGTTGTCATCTCTTTAGAAATGAATAAAGTGAAATAGAAAAAACTAATAGAATTCCTAAAAATAAATAAAAACTAAATTTCTTGAGGTGTGGATGACATCAAGGGGATCAGTCCCATAATTTACACCAACATAATTCTATTAGAGGAAGGTGCTAAACAAAAACATCATCCTGAGAGGTGACTCAATCTACCGATGAAATAAGTAATAGAGAAGTAATTTATAAAGGTTCTCAAAACTAGTATAATGTTTTCCATCTCTAATAGTGAATTGGTGAGTTATCTTCAATTCAACCCCAAGAGAGTTGTCTTTACCATTTTTATAAATTATTAACCTTAGCTAATCTCAACTTGAACCATTACCGGGAGGCAAGTATATGTTATTATAGAAAACTCAACACGGTGACTCAAAATGACCATTTTACACTCCCATTGATGGATCATATGTGGGATAGATTATCTGAGAATGAATTATATTATTTTCTAGATGGATATTATGAATATAATCAAATTTTATTCAACCCAAAAGATTACTCCAAAGCTATATTCACTTGTAATTTCATAACCTACACATATCGAAGGATGAAATTTGGAATGTGAAAAACACTAATGATATTTCAATAGTGCATGACACACATGTTTTATGATATGGCCAAGTAATTCCTATAAATTTCAATGGATGATTTCTCTATGTGTGGAAGATCATTTAAAGTCTTCCTAAATAATCTAGACCCTGTTCTACAACACTGTGAAGAGAACTACCTAGTGATAAAATAAGAAAAATTACGTTGTATATTCAAATGATGAATATTACCTAAAAATAAAACATCATATAATGGTATGGAATTTGATCCTACAAATACAAATATTATTAAGGATTTACCTAAACCAATGAGGGTGAAAGGTATCAGGATTTTTTTGGGCCATAGGGTATTTTATCACTACATTTCCTAAGCCTTTTCCAGAATATTCCACCCAATAATTAACCTTTTATCGAAGGAATTTTTTTTACTTCAATAAAGAGTGTCAGTGGGAATTATCCACTCTAATGAAATCCCAATGGATCATATTTTCATTAAATCATCTGATAGAGATAGGGATTTCGAATTAATGTGTCATACAAATGAATTTTTTATGGATTATTTTTCAGGATTGTTAGTTGGACTTATTTTTTCCCCGTCTATTATACTATTCATAAATTTATTAAAGCTCAGGTCAATTATATGGCCACAAAGAAAGAGTATATGGATGTTGTATATACTTTTGAAAAATTTTGGTCATACCTTTTTCTTTTTAAATTATTTTTCCATATAGATCATGCAGCACTAAATATCTGCTATGTAAAAAAAGTATTCCAATATATGGATAATATGTTAGATCCTACTACTAAAAAAATATAAAATAATCATTAATGACATGAATGGGATAGAAAATTCCATCGCTAATCACTTATCTAGACTTTCACTTTTGGGAATTAAATATGAGAAAAATATAAACATTGAGGATTAATTTCTGGATTAAATAAATTATAATATAAATACATAAGAAAAAATATTGTTTTTTTATATTCAAAACTCCTTTTCCATGGGATAAATTTACCACCACTTCTCCTACTAGAAAAAGAAGAAATTTTTAGTTGATGCTTTATTCTACTACTAGGATGATCTGTAGCTATTGAAGTGATGTATTGATGGCTTGATGCGACATTCCATCCCAGAAGATGAAATTGAAATAATTCTTGAAATATATTGCACATCGCTAGCTGAATTATATCATTGTCCTAAATGAATTGTGATTGAGATCCTATAAATCATACTTTTATAGACCACATTCCATCAGGATGTGAGGGACTTCATTCAAAGTTATGATCAGTGCTAGAGAATGGGTACCATTAAAAAATTAAATGAAATTCCCCATTACCCTATCCTTGAAGTTCATATATTTTATATATGTATAATTGATTTCAGGGGACTATTATATTATTATTCTGAAAAAAATTACATCCTAGTTGGTGTGGACTACGTTTCAAAGAGAGTAGAAGCCAAAACCACGACCCATGACACTACTCTAGTGGTCATGAAATTATTTAGGAGAAACATTGTCTATAGATTTAGATTTCCTGTATTTCCCATTAGTGATCAGGGAACTCACTTTGAAAATTAAATCTATAAGGTTTTTTTGAAAATATGGAATCAGTTACAACACTTGAACCCCCTACCACCTGTATACAAGTTGGAAATTTGAATTTACTAATAGTAATACTAAACAAATTCTAGAAATGATAGTGAATATAGGCATAAAATACTGGTGTTTGAAACTAGATAATACACATTGGGAGTATCACACAACATATAAAACAGCCATCAACACTCCTCTATTGCGACTTGTTTATGATAAGCCATGTCAATTTCTAGTAGAACTTGAGCATCACAATTATTGGGAAATTGAGAAACTAAACTTAGATGCTCAAAAATATTGGGAACTCAGAATTATAAAAATTGATGGGATGGAAGAGATTATGTGTTTTGATTAGGAAAATGATATAATTTATGAAAAAATGGCATGATTAGCACATTGTATAATGAATTTTAACAACTATGGATAAATTTTTACACTTTAATTTCAAACTAAAACTATTACCTTGGAAGCTAAAATCCCCATGGCTAGGTCTCTTTAATGTTTTCATTATATTCCTCCATGGGAAAATCAAAATTAAACAAGTCAAAGGTCCACCGTTTAAGTTCAATGGGAAAAGACTAAAAATATATCAAGATACTACTTTAAATTTGTGCTATACCAATATAATTGTTGACGCTCCTTTCCATCACAGAGTATAATGACTGAAAATGGGAAATACCTTAGTCCAAAGTGATTCATCCTTTGAAGAAACATCAAAAATTGACAAAGGCATGAACAAGGATTTGTTTACACATGGGTCGCGCAAGTTTCAGCATGGTCGCACAAGTATACTTGTGCACCTCATATTGGTCACGCAGGTGACTTGTGCGCCCTAAGTTATTTTCGCCCAAGGTCTTCAAAGGCCTATAAATACCCCTTGTGGCCCCCCCATTTTCAGGACCTAAAAATCCATAAACATAAATTTGAGCTCTCGGTGCCCTAGTCTCTTATCGAAGCCTTACGAACACTTCTAAGGTGATTTCTTACCTAGAACGGAAAATCTAAAGAGGGGGAAGAAGGCCTAATTGTTGAAACTCATCAACACCTGCGCGCCTAAGTGGCCAGCCATTAAGGGAAATGGCCACAATTGCGCGCCACCTTATCCCTTCAAAAAAACATGCACGCCACTCTTTTGGAAGCCTTTAGGGATAATACTAAGGGATTGAGCTATGTATCGCTCAAGCATTACCCTAAGGGTTGACCGTTGTGCAAGTAATCATGTGTCACGCAAGTATACTTGCGTGACCATGACTTGCACAACCACACAGGACTTGCGCACCTCTCTCTTTTTGGGTGCTCCTCCAGCCTATTCACTTGCTTTCTTCAAATCCACATCTCCTCTTCCAAATTTAGCCTTCAGAACCATCTTCAAAACCATTTATGGCATGGTTCCTTTGTTGGTTTCCTTATTTTAAGGGAATTATGTGGAACGTCTCTCAAAACATAGTGATTTATATATCTTTATATCACTAAGGTGAGAGATTTCATTTATTCAACCTCATCCATTAAGATGAGAAGTTCCCTAACCTTTGTCTCCTTTTTAGGAGTAATCCCCCGTCATAATTTCTCTAATTTGGGAATCTTCATTAGGAGTAATCCCCACTCATAAATTCCATTAACTTAGGCCTCCTTCTCATGAATAATTCCTATGTCTCAAGTCTCCTTAAAAAATCGGCCTCCTTCTTAGGAGTAAGTCCCAATATCAAATTCCCAAATATGGGCATCCTCTTTAGGAGTATGTCCCAAGTCCCCTAACATGGGCTTCATTTTCAGGAGTAAGCCCCAGTCTTTATGTTCATTTATTTTTGGGCATCCTCTGGAGGAGTAAGCTTCAAGTTCCCAAATATGGGCATCCTCCTTAGGAGTAAGCCCCAAATTCCAATTTCCCTTAACCTGGGCATCCTCCTTAGGAGAAAGCCCCAGTAATAATTCCCCTTAACTTGGGCCTCCTTCTTAGGAATAAGCCCCAGTTCTTAATTACCTTTAACCTATGCCTCCTTCTCAAGAATGAGCCCAAGTCATAATTTCTCTTAACCAGTCTTAAGGTATTTTGATTTGAACTTCCTTCTAAGGAATAAAACCCAATCATATGTCCACTCTAATTTGGGCATTCTTCTAAGGATTAAGTCCTAAATTATGTATCCAAATCTCTATAAAGCACATATACCTTTATGAACCTTGTTCTCAGGTTTCTTCCCTGAAGTAAATCCCATCTATCTTATGCAGTCATACATACATAAGCCCCACATTATTTCTTTTGATTTCATCTTTCATGGCACAATTGTCCAGTTTTACCAATACCTCTTGTTTCTCACACTGAGCATGACTCATGTGAGCTTACCGAGTAAAAATAATTATGACATATTTCTTTGAGACATCAATCATACATAAACCTCACACTTATATCTTAAACTATGTGGGTTCTGATTCCTTTTCTAAACAAGGATACGTAGGAATCCCATCTGCGGGTACGATCCCAACTCTGAAATAATCCATGTCCTTCTGAATGACATTAAACTTCAAGCGCCCCGCTGAGTGGATTTAACACTAGTATGGCTATGATAATGACCAAGATTTTTCTATATAATGTATTTAAGGATACCATTGAATAAGAATATCTAACAAATACAGATGATTCTCTATTGATGAAGAACCTCAAATACATATAAAAGATAATCTAAATTTTATACATATTAATCATTGCTTGTCTGATCTAAAGGAAAGAAAATTTTCATACCTGGTAATGTAATACGGATTCATGAATATAACTTAAATCTATAAATAGAGTCCCAGAGTAGACAATAATTCCCCCCAAAAATGTGTGATGAGTCCGACCTCCCATCCTCTCGACCAATTAAAATTCTTAAGCCTCATCGGTCCACAACTAATGAGCACCTACCTTTAGAAAGTTGGTCCAAATGGATATAGAATTATTGGATGTTTCCGGTTCTACGAAAAAACATATTAGAAACCGATTGAAATGTTTGAACCTTAAAAAAACAAGGTCTTCCCCATTTCCCGAGGAAAGAAAAAATTATGAACCTGACGTGAATCCTTAACCAAGTTAAAATGATGTTTTACTTATTTGTTAGGACCCTATTTAAACTCAATGAGAGGGAAAAAAACAATCAATAACATATGTGCTCATCGAAAAGATGTAGTGGCCAAACTTATCTTGAGTATGTCTATTATATCAAACATGCACTCTTTTCTAAGATCTTCTGCATTACAGAAATGGATTCTCTTAAGTTTACCCTTGTGAATGCCTCTGCTGTGAATACCTCCGCTAATACTCCTACCGGATTATCGTCTGCTCTGAGGATGACATCACCTACTCAACTTCTTCAATGTTGGGTATCAAATGCACTGGTTAAGGAATACCGTCAACACAGTACTATTCCGACTCTGGAGGCTGCTAGACAAGCCCTCCATGTCAATAATTCACCCTAGTTGTCCGAACAGCAACGACCAGCGATCAAGAAGCAGGTGGTTACAACCACTGTTTCCAACCATTTTGGGTCGTTCTCCCCGAAACATAATCACCATTACCTCCTATATTCTGGGGAGGTGAATGAGAAGTTCACACAAGGCCTTAATTCAAGGAAACATGAGTCCTTCCCGAGGGATCCCACCAACAATCTCTGCCAGACTCATGCGGCAGTGCGCCCTCAACATGATGAGGGTGTCATCTCCAGGAATTCGGCTAAGGTTCCTCTAACCCAAGAAAGCAAGACGAACCACCAGAGGGGACGACCGGTCAATAGTGAGCAGGTTCTTATCTCTGCCATTTCTGGAGAAGTCCACCAACTTAACTTGGTGGAAAGAAACGAGCGGTCACACACACCCATCCGTTTTAATTATTTTGTCTAGCAGACTCGTCTGGCAGCAACACGCCATTCCTGCCAGGAAATTCCAGCGGAGTACTATAGACAGGAACATACACCTGTTTATAAATCATCAGCTAGTCAGCAGGCTTGTCTGACTACATACGATGAAGCCTACAAACCTAATGTGTTGACAATTGGTAAACACGCACATACACCTGCTTACACTCATCAATCCTTCCAGCAGCCTCCTCTTCTAGTATTGAAGGAAGTTTATGAACCACGTTCAGAGGAGTGCAATCAGTAGGCACATACACCTGCTAGTATTGATCAATCCTACTAACAGTCTTGTTTGGTATCACCCAGAGAAGTCAATTGGAAATCCCCAATTACAAACAGGAGGCAGACTCAACTCTCTGCCCCCGTACATGAGTACTGTCAGAATTCACTGGCAGGAAAAGGAGGATATGAGTAGGAACACACACCTACTCCATGAATGGAATGGATGTATATTCTCGTTCCGGTAGCTGAAGTCACCAAACACATTCTAACAATGGAGAAGGAGTAGAAGCAAATCCCTGCTCATATTCTGGATGCCTTCCAGGATATTATAACAGCTTCAACAGCATCACAAGGAAAGAAATGAAAACCTATCACTACCAGTGGAGTGACACATCAATAGATCACTCAAGAATAGATACACACCTCTGGTCCAGTCCAACCGGGTTGTGGTTCATACTCCCCCACATCATATGGACAACCAAGTCAGGCACATACACCTGATTTGAGTGGAGATAATTAGCCTAACCAGACTATTCCTCCTGATCAGGCACATACACCTGCCCATAATAACCACTTTCATCAACAAGTGGTTCCCAAAGTGAGTAAGAAGGTATCTAAGAAAAAGAACAGTTGAGCACAGTCAAGAAATCAAGAGCCAATCTATAATAAGGCCTTGCTCGATGCTAGAGTTCTTGATGCACTCAGACAATTATCTGTTGAAACTCAAGATTCTACTCTCTCATTTCCCAATAGTGGGAACATTAATTTCAAAGGTCTGCATCATACACTTCCTCATGAAATCTTGCTTTATGACAGTTTGGTTGATCTTGAAGTATCATCTTCATATGAGAGTCATGATAAGCCTATGCATGGACGGATGAATAAGAAGCAAGAGGTTTCATCTTTTGTTGTAACCCACCATGGTGGTCCTCCCCATGATGATGAATTTAGCTGTGAAAGTCCTCTCTATAGTAGTAATTATCACTGCGAGGAAAATTATTCAAAGGACAATGTAGTGACTAGAAATCCCTCTTATCTTAAGGCACTTGAAAATTTGAATCCAGTCATGTCTGATGCTTTACCATTAGCAGGTGAAATACTTTCTCAATTGGAAGATAGCCCGGGGTGTAGGTCATTCTCTGAACCACCCCTGTGTCATTTATCTTCTAGTTTGATAAGTGAATTCTCTTCCGATCTTGTTGAATATGATGAAGTAACAAGGAATAACCAGCTCTGGTCTAATCAGGTAGAAGAATCTTCATTGAATGATAAAGAGTAAGTGCTGAATATGAGAAAACAGCTGGCGAAAGGTGAAGTGCCAGTCATGTTTTGGCCTTTGGCTGACTCTCAGTATGACATTCCAGAGATGTTGAGGGAGGATTGTATTCAAGATATTCGTCTCAACATGTGGAAAACTCTGTGTCAATTGAAAAATAAAATATTATCTTATGATGAATATGAAAGTCATCTCAACATAATAGAAGGGTTAAAATGCCAAATTGACTTGGAATCTCTCTCAGTTTCTCAATATCTGAAGGTCAAAAAGTAGCAGAGAGCCATTCAGCATTCATGCCTTAGCGCACTAAGAAGCTTTCACTAGTTAATTTCCAATGCCCCAACTAGTATTCATATCAGGGGATGAGATGTCCATGGAGCACTACATTTCACTGTACTCTCCAGCCAACAAATCCCACCGAAAACAGTCTCATGCAATGTTATTTCCCATGGTCGGACACAACCAATTGGCTTTGTTTGTAATCAAAGGCTCGCTCAAGACCAGGCCTCTACTAGTTCTTCCCAAAATCAGGCATACAAGAAACAAGTTATTGAATTAATCTTGCATCAGGAAAACGAGAATATCAAACATGCTTCTTGGTACGAGCGAGCGCATCATCAAGTGACAGAAGTGCCAGAAATCATCCAACGGTCATTTGAGTTAGGTGATTTGAGTGGATGCCGGTTGACACATCCATCCAACTTCCGGACTAATGTCAGTAAGATCATGAGAGCTTTTCAGAAAGTATCAGATATAGAAACTCAAGAACCACCCTAGATTTCCAGACTGGGGACCCTTTTAACCCAACCCTCAGAATAAAAAAATAGGATTTGAGGAGTTGAGTAGGAACAACAGGAACAGCCCCAGTCCACCAGACTGGGGACTTTTTCAAATCCTCAATCTCTTCCTCAGATAAAGTTAGTCTTCTCTTGATTAGGGAAGAAGCCACAAGAAGAATGAAGATCCTAATTATTAGGAGATTTATTCCAAATTATAGTTCATCAAGAAGTTCCTGAGGGATCAAATCAACAAAAGGTAATGTCTCATCAAGGACATGGAAGAAGGAAATATCACATAAATTCCGATAGAAGATATGCAATGTGTTATGCATCAATAAATTTCATCAATGCCATTGTTGCTGATCCCCTGTATGAGGCTCAATCAGAGGGATCTTATGAGGAATATCCTGCTCAAGAAGCTGTACACATAGATGAAAATGAAGAATGTGTGCATACACGAACCCAAAGGCTTACCCAGAATCTAGGTATTCCTTTAAATAACCCACTTCCCCCTCTCTGAAAGGGATCCAACAAGGGGAAGGGAAATAATCAGGCTACATTCAACACTTCCTATAGAGAAGGCCAATCCATCTCATTAGAGAAAATATTTGCACAATAGGAGGAGGGAATGAAGGAATTAAGGAGGTTGAATGCAGAACTACTACAAGGTAGTCTTCCTCCTAAGCATGCTGGAGTCAGTCAGCCAAAATAATTTGTTGCAGCTACTGAGATGGATCAAGAGTATCCTCCTTTACCAATACACCCACACAGGTCTAGTCCTATGGGTCATACACAACAACAATCGGTGGTGCTACCATCAGTTGCAGTACCAGCCACCACACCTGTCCATGCTCCAGTTATTGCACCTGATCAAGTCCAAGCTCAACTGGATGTTTCTCAAAAGTTAATAACTACCATTGAGTCATTACCATCTCGATTGGAATCTATGGAAGGAAAGCATGCACTGGTTCAACCGGAGAAGAGAGCTTACCCTGAATGGATAGACGCAATTTCTCCCCATCAAATTTTGCAAGTACCACATTCCCAATCTTTAATGGTTCGGGAGACCCAGAGCAACACTTAACACATTTTGTTTCCCATTGCGATCCTATGATGGGAACCCCTCAACAATAAGAATTAGTTAAGCTCAGGTGTTTTGTACAGTCATTACCAGGGCCTGCTTCTGTCTAGTATACATGCTTGCAATCCCGGTCAATTACCGGATGGGAGGATCTCCGTCAAAGATTCCTTCTTCAATTCATCTCAACTTTGCCAAAGATGACAGTTTTTGATCATACAAATTGTAAGCAAAGGGATAATGAAAGGGTTTCATATTTCATTGCTCACTGGAAGGGATTAACATATTCCTTGATCTTAGCACTCCCTCAAGAAGATTTATTGCCAATCTGGGTGTAAAATATGTGTGATGAATTACACACACCATTGATCCCTGTGAAATACACAGGAGGGTTTCGAGACCTTACTTCGATCGCTCAGTAGATTGAATACTCTCTTACGAAGACTATGGATAAAGCTCATATAATTCCATCAACTCTAGGAAGAAGAATGGGTAAAGTAGAGACTTCTAAAGTTACGCTTAAACAAGCACCTGTACCTGCTTCTACTTCAAAACCTTCATCTTATCGAAGGTCTCTACCTCCTGAGCGTCAAAAACAGAGGCTGTTTTGCCAAGATGATCAAAGAGATCAAAGACGGAAACAATTTGAGGCTCTGAAGAGAAAATTTTATTCTTTCTGAAATGAACAAGTTCTTGGTTACATCATTTCGGCTCTGAAAAATAATTTGGTTCAATTGACAAGGCCCAAAAGGCCAGATAAGGAAGTAGATGAAGATCGTCCCAATTATTTCCCATTTCATCAGATGTTGGGGCATCCCATTCAGGAGTGTTTTGTCTTCAAATACCTCCTACAAAAGATGGTGCACTCGGGACAAGTCAAACTGAAAGGTTCTTCAGCTAAGGTAGCATGTGTTACTGCTACAAATCCAAAGTTAGAAGGTGAGTGGAAAGAATTAAGAAACAAAAAATGCACAGAAATATGATGATTGGATGGTCAAAAAAATGATCAACTGAACTCATGCCATTTTGAAAACGCAATTGAAGAAACCAATTGTGTCATATGCTATGAATGCTATGGCAAAACCCTCTTCATTAGAGGGAAAATCCACAAAGAAATGGCATAATTAAAAGATAGAGGAAAAATCAGAAGAATATGAGATCATGTCAAAGCTCAAGTTGTCTTTGACTCTAGTAGATTTTATGCCATCTACTTCAAATCAACCGGCACCGTCCCACCAAACGGCACAACCGAAATTTTCCAATCAGGCAGAGTATTCATCAGATGAAGAGTTGATTTTTGGTTATGTTAACATGACTCACTAACAGATCCTTATGCCAGTCACAATTTCAATTTTAATGAGCCTAAGTTCCCTATATCAAATAGAGGAATTAGAGGAAGATCCAGAGGTATGGGATACATAAGAAGATGTGGATATCCCAGAAGCCACTATTCTAATCCTACCCCTACTAGAACTGTATATACAGCAGAAACTCATGGAAGAGCCCTTCAACAGGATCAAAAAGAAAAAGAAAGTTCTTCCACCAATAGCAGATTCTGTCCTGACACAATTATTCTGGAGGATCGGTTAGAGGTTCCACCTTCTTCCTCTCAGCAAGTAAATAGAACTATTTGATCTAATATTCCAAATCCAGGAGTATTTCCAACTCCTACCGTGATACAAGATGCATCTACTTCCAAAGCATCAACTTCTAAGAAACTTGTGAAACCACATGTTCTTGTTGGCAAACGCAGAACTTTGGATAAAAAATATGATGTCTTGAAACATTTGGCCCAAGTACTAGCCAAGTTATCAATTATGGATGCCTTGAATCTATCAAAGGATCTTCAGGAGGCACTCATCGTGGCTTTGTCAAGTCCTCAGGAATTCTAAACTGAAATTGTTGCGGCTGATGTCTACCATGTAGAGAATAATCCTGTAGAATTCCATGCAGTTATATCTTTCAAAAATGAAGATGAAGATGATGTTGTGCATGGAAACATTAGACCTTTGTATTTATCTGGCAAGTTCAATGGTGTGGACATCCAAAGATCTTTCATTGATAATGGTTCAGGAGTAAACCTCATCCCCATTCGTACACTTCGTCGATTGGACCTCAAAGAATCTGATTTATCTCCTTCTACTTTGATGTTTCAAGTATATGATAAAAATGGACAAGAACCACTAGGCGAGATTACACTGAGAACTTAGTTTGGAGACCTTGTATCCAATTCATATTTCATGGTTGTTGATCACGATACAATATTCAATGTTTTTCTTGGAAGACCTTGGCTACATCAACATGTGGCTATCCCTTCATCATAACATCAATGCCACAAATATTGTTTCGATGGTCAAATTGGGACATTTTATGGTGATAAATCCCCCTTCAAAACATGTGATTCTCAATACATTGAGGTGGAATTTTATCACATGAAGGGTAAGGAGAAATACATGACAAGAGAGGTTACCAAAGTTAATGCTCCATATGGTTTAGAAAAGATTCCAGTAAACCCATTCACATATGTTATTACAGATTACGTGTTGCCTATCAGTAAAATTGATAGGATAGACCCAAATACAAGTACTCTTATGGAAACTTCCATAATGTCAATTACCGAAATCAAGCCAGACAGTATGGGAGAAAGTGGTGATTCACCAAGCAATAATGAAAGCTCAAATGGATATGTATTCATTTCATCCGCTGAAATCCAGCAAGTCTATGCTTCGCCAACCAGGCCAGAAGAAGTTATAGAAATGTCAGAGGTGAAAAATGATGTCGATTATCAATCCATCATCTCCTCTTTATTACCCAAGGAGGACCCTTTATCATCAATAGGGTCAGAAATGGAAGCCTCCTCTTCAAGATGTTCAATTTTTAATATCTCTCCTGATCATAGAAATTCTACTTCATCATCTACTATGAAAGTAGAAATAGAATAAATGACACATGTTGAAGAAGAAGAGGAAGATCTCAGGGATGCTCTTCCAGCATTTGAAGAGGGTATCTCTACCACCGTGGATGAACTCAGAGAAATAAATCTGGGTACAAAAGAAGATCAACGCCCCACTTTAATTAGTGCGGCCATGACTCCTGAAGAGAAAGATATGTATGTTTCATTTTTAAAGAAAAATCAAGATATATTTTCTTGGAACTATACCGAGATTCCAGGGCTTGAACCTGATGTTGCTACACATTGTTTGGGTTTGCCAGAGGAACATTGAGGATTCAAACAAGCTGCAAAAAGAACACATATAAATTATGCTTCCAAAATTGAAGCTGAATTGGATAATATTATCAAATCTAACTTCATCAGAGAAGTTCAATATCCCAAGTGGTTGGATAATATTGTCCATGTGAAAATGAAGAATGGACAAATTAGAGTTTTCATTGATTTCAGAGATCTTAATCAGCATTGTCCTATGGATGATTTTCCCATTCCGATTATAGAACTCTTAATTGATGTAACAGCTAGCTATGAAGCTCTTTCCTTCATGGATGGATATTCTGGATATAATCAAATCTGAATGGCTCCAGAAGATGAATAATCTACAGCTTTCATAGCCCCTCAGGTTGTGTTTTTCTATCGGGTAATGCCCTTTGGCCTGAAGAATTCAAACACTACATATCAGTGTGCCATGCATCGTATCTTCAAACACATTTTGGGGAAGTTTGTTGAATATTATGTGGACGATTTGGTGGTTAAATTCAAACAACTTTCTAATCACTTGGCTGATTTGGAAGTCATATTCCACAAACATCGGCAACATAATTTAAAGATGAACCCCTTAAAATGTGCTTCTGTGATAGCCTCAGGAAAATTTCTTAGCATTATTGTACGCCATCGTGGTATCGAAGTTGATCCTGAGAAGACAAAGTCAAAACTTGGTATGTCAACTCCTCGGAATTTGAAATAATTGAGAGGACTTCGAGGACACTTGGCCTATATTCGGCGTTTCATCGCCAATTTGGCATGAAAAAGTTTACCCTTCACCAAATTGATGAAGAAGGGAGTCACTTACCAGTGGAATGAAGAATGTCAAGAAGCATTCAATATTCTCAAGAAATATCTCTTGAGTCCACCAGTATTAATGACACCTATTGAAGGGAGACCACTTATTCTTTATGTGACAGCCTTAGAGCAATCATTGGGCGCCTTCCTTCCTCAAAAGAATGGTGCTGGGAATGAAAACAACCCTTACTATCTCAGTTGGACTATGCTTGAAGCAGAAACCTGATATTCAAGTATTGAAAAGTGCTACCTAGCATTAATATTTGTATTTCAGAAGTTGAGACACAACCTGTAACACCATGAGGTCCATTTGGTATCTCGCAATAACCCGCTCAAATTCATTATTAGTTGTTCAATGCTTACAGGAAGTCTAACAAGGTGGGTAGTTATTTTTCAATAATTTGATATCCAATATGTGTCTCAAAAGGCAATAAAGCGTCATGATCTGGCTAATTTCCTTGCTGAAAATCCTTCAGTAGAAGATACATCTTCAGATGTTGAACATACTGATGAGGAAGTATTCTCTATTCAACATAGTCTTCAAACATGGGAAATGTACTTTGATGGTGCTTCTAGAAGTCTAATAGGGAAGAAAATGGAAGATCCTAACTTCAACAAAGTTGGGTTAGGAATTGTACTCATTTTTCCAGAAACGTCAGTGCTACCCTATTCCTTCTCATTATTGGGAGGCGGTACAAATAATGAAGCAGAATATCAAGCTCTCATCGCAGGCTTGGAATTGGCGCTTTAGGAACAAGTGAGTCACTTAAAGGTGAAAGGTGATTTAGAACTGGTAATCAAACAAGTCAATGGGTATTATGCCATCATAAAAGAAGAGTTAATCCCTTTGTATGATTACGTCAGAGAGTTAAGGGTGGAATTTCCTTCAGAACCGACATTTTCTTATGTACTGTGATCACAAAATGCTCAAGCCGATGCATTGGAAAATATAGCCACAGCTCTGGCATATCCAAATCAGGATGAGACAATCATCAGTATTGCCCGCATTCATATAATTTCACCTTATGTTCAAAATAAAACATAGTAAATCAATGAAATTAGTCCCATTTCTAAACCATATGGTCATACTACAGGATTTATGACACCTATCAGGGAATACCTTCAAAATGGAACACTTCCACCTAATAGAGCCGGGAAATAAAAAAATCCAGTGATGTGTGGTCAATTTTACTCTTTATGATATCCCTGATCACCTAGAAAAAAATCTCTACAAAAGAGGTTTTGATGGAGTTCTCTTCAAATGAATTGATGGTGAAGAGACAATGGTTGTCATGAATAAAGTGCATGCAGGAGTCTGTGGTGCCCACCAGTCTGGACATAGACTATCTGATCAAATTCTAAGGCTTGGATACTTTTGGCCTTCAATGATACAAGATTGTGTTGATTTCACACAGAAGTTTCATTCTTTCCAAGTACATGCCAACTTCATTCATCAACCCCCAGAGTTTCTTAATACAATTAAATACTCGTGGTCATTTGCCACATGGGGAATGGATGTAGTAGGACCTTATCCTTCAGCTACATCCAAGCAGTTTAAGTACATTCTTACTGCTACTGACTTCTTTTCCAAATGGGAAGAGGCAATACCTCTCAAAGAAGTTAGTTATAAAAACATTGTTAGCTTCACCAAGTCTAACATCATTACCAGATTTTGTGTCCCTCATACCATATTGATGGACAATGTCACCAACTTTTGTTAATCTGAGGTAAGGAAGTTGTATCAAGAAAACAACATCAAATCCAATCATTCATCTCTGTATCATGCAGCAGCCAATGGCCAAATAGAATCTTTCAATAAGACTCTTTCAAACATACTGCAAAAGATGGTGGATAATGATAAGAAATCATGGCATGATAAACTCTTTCATGTTTTATGGGCTTATCGGACCACCACCCGCACTGAAACGCGGTCAAATCCATATTCATTGGTATATGGAATAGAAGCAGTCTTGCCAATTGAGGTTCAATTAACCTCGCTTAGAGTAGCCATTTGTGATCAGTCATCTACAGATGAACAATCTCAAAAGGTATTGGATGAATTGGAATGATTAGATGAGAAACGATTGTGCACCCTGTACCACTTGGAAGTCTATCAAAATCGAATAGCACGAGTTATCAACAAAAAAGTTCATCTTCGTTCATTCATTTAGGGAGAATTGGTATTGGTTCTCATAAATCCAATGATACTAGGAAAGAAACCTACCAATCTTGAGCCAAAGTGGGAAGGACCTTACTCAATACATAAGTTCTACTCCAATGGAGCTTATTCTTTAATCTCAATGTATGGAGAACTCATCACGACTCCAACCAATGATAGATTTCTGAAGAAGTATTTTATGTAACACAAATACCCTATCATCCAACATGATGTTAAACTGTGTTTTCCTTGCGGAAAGACTTTAAAAAACATAGTCCCTTACGTCCAACATGACATTAAACTATGACGTCCTAGCTACATGACGCTAAACTGTATAGAAGTCCCATACGTCCAACATGATGTTAAACTATGTCCCCTTTTGTCCTTATTCCATGACATTACACTGCACAGTCCCCCTTTCGTCCAACATGATGTTAAACTATATTTTACCCATCGTCTTATCTAGAGGACGCTAAACTATACAACACCCTTATTGTCCAACAAGATGAAAAACTGTGTTCACGTCCAACATGACATTAAACTGTGTACCTATATTTTTCCTACAAGATGTTAAACTGTACTACTCATTCATCCTACATGACGTAAAACTGGACAAAGTCCCTTAATATGTCCTACACGATGATAAACTGTATTTTGTCCCTACTACATGACACTAAACTGTGCAGCACCAATAGTTCTCACTGCAAGACTATAAACTGCATAGTCCCTTCATATGTCCTGCATGAGATTAAACTATGCATCGTTAAGGTTGTTTCTACCTATTTTTTCTCACACCGAGTATGACTCATGTGAGATTAGAGTAATCTTCAACCATAACACCCTCTCAGGGCCGCTGACCATGTGTAAGTCCTGACACCATTTTTTAGGTCTTTGTCCTTAAGAACAACTTGATCACCAATTAATTCTTTAATCGAAGTACACGGACTTTGATCCTTGCCTTCTAGGCTGGGTACGTAGGAATCCTCCTGAGGTTTAAGCCCAAAACCAATCTCTTCATATCGGTTCACCTCTATCGCATATGATGTTGATCTATGAAGCAGCCTCAGAACCAATATTTTTTACATTGGTTCACCATCATCCTTGCTATATGAAATTAAACTGTTCTCACTTTTGACCTATATGAAAATAAACTACAAAATTCTTTGACACCCTCACCTGAGAGGGAATAAATATTTACATTGATCTCCAATCATGTTATATTTTAAAGACAACGTGCATACATGGCAATGCCTGAACTTTTTATCTTGGGTCAAACCATCATTGCACTAAAGTCCCCTTTCGCCCTTCACATGTACGAACCAAATCTGTACAGAGGGTATTTCAAGAACTATGTTTGGATTGATTCCCATCTTTATGGGATATGTAGGAACATTAGAGTGTCCCTCGAATCCATCCCCGAGTCTTTGGGCCGAACCCCAAATTCCACTTTCAGTCCTTTGGCTGAAAAGTCCCCCTGTGAAAACATGAATGTGGTATGGAAACCTTGGTCTTCTTTCACATCAAGTTTATAAAACACACATTTTGTATTCCTTATAATGGTATGAGCTCTATGACCGTAAACTAATATCTCCTACACTCTTGTCCCACTTGACGTTAAAATGTATTTTGAGAACTACATTTTGGATTGATTCCCATCCTTATGGGATACGTAGTAAATTCCAACACCTTAATCCTGGACCCAGCCACAACATGATTATGGTTAGCATTGGTATGTGTATTTCTTTCATGCATTGGAAAGTACTAATTTTTCATGTGTCATACTCCTAACCTTAAATACTTCAAGATCTCCATAATAATTTTCTTTACTTCTCGTAAAAAAATTTCGGGTACCCAAGAATTCTTTTGCTTGACCATGCAGCACGTGCCCTTAGGCGGCCTTGCATAAACAGTCTACATAATGGACCTGTCAGCCAAAAGATGCTATTATTTGACTATGCAGCTAAAGCCCTTAAGTGGCCCTGCATAATTCAACCCCCTAACGGGTTTGTTAAATAATGGTAGCTTCCTTCTTAGGAAGTAATTATTCTAATGCCCTTTTATCCCTTTTTCACATCATTCCTCAGATTTAAAATTTCTTAAGTCATTGTTTACATATTTTCCCCCATACTTGAATATGGTAATATGTTTTCAGATAAATTATCAAATAATTGAGTCAATTTTAATCCATTCGATCAAAGCTATTTAGACCTTAAACATTATCCTTTATACGTCTGACGTGCATGACTTTAAACTGCCCACAAAAGACAAGGGAACTCTGAAAAAAAAAAATCAAGTCCCAGCTCACTAAACATACATTTTGTAGGATTTAGGTAATATTGAGCAATAAAAAGATTTAAATTTTGTAGGGTTATTTTTATAATCCTAGAAAAAAATCAAACTATGCTTACTAAACCCATTGACTTAGTGAAACTTTTAAGCAGGAAGAAAAATAATGCAAGCATAAATGATTGAGGATGAAAGTGTTTTTCATTGATGCACAAGAGATAAAAAGATGTCCACAGACTGGAGTCTCTTATCTTTTCCAAGAATTACATAAGGCTGTCAACATAAATCTTAATTTGATTTATAGCATCCCGAGCTTCATCAGAAGCCACATGAATTACATGCAATCGGCCAACTTCACTCTTTTCAGCTTGATGGAGTGCCTTCTTGGCTTCAGCAGTGGATTTCATACCATTTGTTTGAACTCTTTACAGTGAGTTGTTCAGCTTGTCAAGTTCCCTAGTAATAGCATCTAACTGTTACTGAAGATGCATCTGATGAAAAACTTTCTCCTTTATCTTGTGATTCATCTCCATCAAATTGGCGGTATGATCAGCCTCATCTCGGGACACCGCAGCCTCAAATTCACTGATATTGGTTGAAAACCTTACCCTGGTCAAATCTAGATTGTACTTTCATTCCTTCTCCCTTCTTAGGATGACTTGTTTCACTGTGGCATGGATCTATTGATATCCAAAATCACCAAGTCCCAACATGACGAACAAGGATGAATGTTGGGGGATCTTCGATGACATCTCTTCAAGAGGAACTTCAGATATGATCTTCCATATATTTTTACATGCCTTGAGTCGTGAAAAATGGAGTGACTTTTGTACTTCCGGTTATGACTCAGCATCACTGTCACAGGGGGGATATAATCCGGGATTAATGCACTTAGGGAAGTGCCCTGTTCTGTTCCTTCCCCCATGACCCGTGCTTCTTCACATTCTATTCCCGTTGGGGTGGAGGCTGAGACTTCACCTCCAGATCTAGCCACTGAAATTGATGGCCTTGCATAATCAATTGAAATATTTGGTTAGTTTCAAAGAATAACAAAAGTTTATTAGTTGTATTGAAAATTAAGTACATCCACAAAATTTGTTATCTCTTACCCAATGGTAGACCAACAGCAGGAGAAGGATCCTCCCCATATTTCCTAGCTTCAACAGGATTTTCAGGATGAGTTTGAGGAAGCTCTACTGGGTTCATCTCTACTTGAGCCAGTGTCTCTGCAATAGTGGGGTTGTCTGTACCCCCTTCAGGCATTAGTAGTTCAGTAGCTTGTTTAGATGAAACTACACATTTGAACCATTCATGATCAGAGATGTAATAAGAAGTTATTTTAACAGGACAAAGGATAACATTCATGTCCAAAATCATCTAAATTACATGTTAATTTAACATGATCTAAAAAATCTTCAAAATATGCACCAAGATCCATCATTTCATCCAATGTTATCTCAGATTCCTAGTTATCCTCACTAGTGGGAGCATTTAGTACGTTTTCTTGGCGACCTTCATGATGCGGCCTTTGATCCCGGACAATGACTTCAGATAAAATTGCAGCATTAGTTGCAGTGGCTGCTAATTGTTCCTGTGTAGGGTTTGAACCTAAAGTATCACAGAATGGAAGTCAGTTGATGTTTCATTCAACATCTTATGAAGCATTGTTAATTTTCCATAACCAGGCTCTTCTCTTCTTGCAACAACATTAGGAGTGGTACTAGGAACAGATGTTGGTTCCTCTTCAGGAGCAGCCAAGCCAGCATGAACTTGTGACTGTTCACTAGTACCCTCTGTCGTCCTCAAAGGAGGGTCAGTCCTCTCCCTCAAAGGGGAAATTGAATAATCCCCTGAAATCCCAAGAAGTATAAACAATCTTTGCATGGGTTAAAACTCATGACTATCTGAAGGACTTACCACTACTTATGAAACGTTTAGCTGTGGATTTCCTACTTTGATGCTTTTTCTTCTTTGGATTTTTGGGAGTTTTGACATCATCCTCGCAAAATATAAGTATTAGAGAGTGAAAAGAACTTTCTAATTCCTCATCCATGGCCTGCTGGCCTGGAGATATCTTGCCCGGCTCATGAGGAGATTCATTAGCCCTGATGGAAGTACCATTATGGCTATACCATGGTGAAGGAACCTCAAAAGTTCCTTTCTTTACAAGTTGTAGGATGAATAAAATAATTTCCTTGAATAACAAAGATTTGACTGAAATCAAGTTTCAAATCAAATAATGAAAGAAACTTACATCTTTAGGAGCCATGTAATCATGCCACTCCTTATCTCCGAAACCATCGGTCCCCTAAGTGGTGCCATGATCTATCATTTCCTTCACCCGCTTGGTGATAGGAAGATTCCCTATTCTAGGGATGTGTAGCCCTTTTTATAAATATAGCCATGCAGTTTCAGTATTTCAATATAAAATCCGCCATGTCTGGACAACCTCTAGTCGTAAATATTCAGCATGTGTACCAGAAGGCTCCGTGGAGGGTCCTACAATCTTAGACATCAGTTTCTTCCCAGCTCCTGCAACTACAGATAAAGGATAAGAAAATAATACTTGTTTCTATATAAAGTAAAGGTGATTAAATTTCCCCAATGAATTAACTCACTAAGAGTTGATGAATTTGGTCTCTTGATTATGAGAGGGGGATTATATCTGGCATGAGGCCACTTTGCCGCATGTTGTGCCTCGTCATCCCTATCTTGGGAATTTGGTGAGTCATCCCTAGGTGAGGATCCTGGTGAATCAGCTACAGGTGGGGAAGCATCACCTTCCCATTGAAAGGTTTCTTTCTCTACAGTTCATTTATTTTTCCGCACCTGATAAACCGGATGATTGAACACCCCTTCAGGGTATGATGCTATCCAGTTCTCGGTATAAAATATAGTCAAGTTACTTGCCGCTTTATGAACTATTAGATCAAACACTGCCCCGGTCTTCTCCATTTATGTCATCAACAATATTTGTCGGGCAACCATCGGATGCCACTCTGACCTGACATGCACAAGAGGGGATACAACAGTCTGCTGCAGACACTTGAATTGGCGTGAAAATCTGTATGGAGCATAGGCCTCGCATATAATCTCTCCGTCAATCCTGGTGGCCAGTACACCATCTCTAAAATCCAGCATGTATGCCCTAAATTCCAAACCGGTGGTTCCATCATCAAAAAACCGCCCAATTGGCAGGTTTCTGTAAGGAAAGAAATTGAATTCCTTGTACATGCTCAGCCTCAACTTCATATCATAGGGGTTAAGGTCTAATGCAGCAATTCCAGAAAATTCATGCACTGATGTCCTGAAGGAACTTCCAGGAACCTGTACTCTGTTCTGTACATTATATGTCTTAAAGTGAGTGGCGATCCATCCTCAAAAAACAGGGAATGGTATCGCTATTCTCAAAGGATACTAAACCGTAAAACCCATGAGTAAGATCCTATTAATCTTTGCCAAAATGTGGGTATCCAACCCAACCATTTTCTTTTCAGCCAACTTGGATGCAAAAACGAAGGTCCCTGGCCGGACACCTCCCTTTGAATCCCTGACAGGTAGAAGATAAACACTGACCCACATGGCTAAGAAGCCCACCAGATGAGTCTTTTTTGGGATTATCTGATTTACTTCATAACCCCACTTCTCAAATTATCCTGCTTCAAGGGTCGGCCAGAATGTTCCAAGAGCACCCCTCTTCTCTGTTTTGGGGTAAGTAGTATGAAGAGTACAAGTGGGCCCCTTCTCCTTTGAATCCTTCTCCTTCTTCTTGTTAAGAAACATATTCATCCACTCTTCTAGATGAATATCCTTTCTAGAATGAGTTAGGGAGGTCTTTGAACTCTTGATCTTGTGAAAAAATTTCAATAATTTTCGAGCCAAAACCAAAGTCTTCTCTGAATCATTCCAAGTCGCCTTGGGAGGGATGAATTCATCATAATTGTCACCCAGAATTAGTGCCCCTGAGATCTTGTGGACAACCCACAAACTAATTCCTACTTCTCCATGATTCATATGGAAAGAATTGGTTTCTGGGCTCTAGCGGATGATTAGCTCCGGCACAAATTCATCATTCTTGTAGACATATGTCTGCCCAGCCCAGACAGCTTTATATATCGCAGCTCCATTCAAATCCTTGAAAAACATTGCACAGGTTTGTCGCACCCAGTATGCCCACATCCAAGTTGGCTTCACACCTCCTCCAGGATGGATGTCCTAACTCTTCTTCCAGCCTTTGGATTGATCCATATGAGAATTTTGGAAGATTGAAGGATAACAATGTTGTTGTAGCTCGGGCTTGTGAGGTTTCAGATCTAGCGCACAAGGGCTATGATGAATCATATAGGCCTTCTCGAATGTTCTAGTATTTATAAATGCTCCTCCACTTGAGATATTTGATGAAGCAAAATTGGTGTAATTATGAAACCAAGAATGTGGGAGAGAGTTCTTTTCCTCTGGAATGTTGACATCGTGCAGATGACCATGCCCATACAGAGGCAAGTAGATGCTCTGTGGAAAGTTAATATGATACTTCTTCATGTACTTGGCCAAATCTGGAAGAGTACTGTCGCAGATATCATAGTAATCATGGCCTACAACGTTCATCGTATCATCAATTCATTTTCTAGCCATTTAATCATCCATTCTGATTCATCTAGGATCCATTGAATCTTCATAACGGTTGAGTAATTAACTCTTAAGTAAGTTGATTTTTCATAAAATTTGTGAAAAATTTGAAAAAATGGCTAAGACATTAAGGTGCGCAAGCCCAATTTTGTCGCGCATGTATAGTTGTGTCACGCAAGTTTTTGACATGCAGGTATCACCGCGCAAGTCCAAATACCTCTACAGAAGCGCGACACAAAGAACCCGTGGAAAACAAGACACTTGAGCAATGAAGGCAACTTGCGTGGTGAGAGCTGGAATCTTTGAGAACCAGTTGCTTTGCATGGGGAATGGCCGCATATTTATAGGCAAGGCCGTACCCATGGGCACCGAATCCTGCACGGCTCACACCTGCGCGACGCCATTTGCGCGCTCAACACTTGCGAACCACATTTCCTTGGTTTTCTCCTTTTTCCTCAGAGTCACATCCTCCTTATTTCGGATCTAACTCTGAGGGGGGCCTTTTTTTGACGCTCCTTTCCATCACAGAGTCTAATGACTAAAAAAGGGAAATACCTCAGTCCAATGTGATTCATCCTTTGAAGAAACATCAAAAATTGACAAAGTCATGAACAAGGAATTGTTTACACTTAGGTTGCACAAGTTTCAGCATGGTCGCGCAAGTATACTTATGCGCCTCATATTGGTCGCACAGGTGACTTGAACACCCTAAGTTATTTTCACCCAAGGTCTTCAAAGGCCTATAAATACCCCCTGTGCCCCCCCTCCCCATTTCGGGATGGAAAAATCCAGAAACTCAAATTTGATCTCTCGGCGCCCTAGTCTCTTCTTGAATCCTTTTGAACACTTCTATGGTAATTTCTTACCTAGAACGGAAGATCTAAATAGGGGGAACAAGGACTAAGTGTTGAAACTCATCAACACCTACGCGCCTAAGTGGCCATCCCTTAAGGGAAATGTCCACACTTGCGTGCCGCCTTATCCCTTCAAAAAAACTTGCATTCCACTCTTTTGGAAGCCTGTAGGGATAATACTAAGGGATTGAGGTAAGTCTCTCTCAATTATTACCCTAAGGGTTGACCATTGAGCAAGTACTCATGTGTCATGCAAGTATACTTGTGCGACCTTCACTTGTGCACCCGCGCAGGACTTACGCGCCTCTCTCTTTTTGGGTGCTCCTACTACCTATTCAATTTCTTTCTTCAAATACACCTCTCCTCTTCAACATTTAGCCTTCAGAACCATCTTCAAAACCATTTATGGCATGGTTCCTTTGTTTTTTTCTTTATCTGAAAGGAATTCTGTGGAACATCTCTCAAAACATAGTGATTTATATATCTTTATATCACTAAGGTGAGAGTTTTAATTTATTCAACCTCATCCTTTAAGATGAGAAGTTCCCTAACCTGGGACTCTTCTTCAGGAGTAATCCCCAGTCATAATTTATCAAATTTGGGCATCTTCCTTAAGAGTAAGCCCCACTCATAAATTCCATTAACTTAGGCCTCCTTCTTAGGAATAAGTCCTATGTCTCAAGTCTCCTTAACAAGTGGGCCTCCTTCTCAGGAATTAGTCCCAATCTCAAATTCCCAAATACGGGAATCCTCCTTAGGATTAAGCCCCAAGTCCCCAAACCTGGGATTCCTTTTCAAGAGTAAGCCCTAGTCTTCAAGTTCCCTTAATTTTGGGAATCCTCTTCAGAAGTAAGCCCCATGTTCCCAAATATGGGCATCCTCATTAGGAGTAAGCCCCAAATTCCAATTTCCCTTAACCTAGGCATCCTCTTTAAGAGTAAGCACCAGTCATAATTCCCCTTAACCTGGGCCCCCTTCTTAGGAATAAACCCCAGTTCATAATTCCCTTTAACCTGAGCCTCCTTCTCATGAATAAGCCCCAGTCATAATTTCTATTAACCAGTCTTAATTTCTTTTGATTTGGACTTCCTTCTCAGAAATAAAACCCAATCATAACCCCCCTTTAATTTGGGAATCCTTCTAAGGATTAAGTCCTAAATTAAGTATCCAAATCTCCATAAATCACATATACCTTTATGGACCTTATTCCTGGGTTTCTTACCTAAAGTAAATCCCATCTATCTTGGGCAGTCATAAATACATAAGCCCCACATTATTTCTTATGATTTCATCTTTAATGGCACAATTGTCACGTTTTACCAATACCTCTTGTTTCTCACACTGAGCATGACTCACATGATCTTAGAGCGTAGAAATAATTATGACATCTTTCTTTGAGTCATCAATCATACATAAACCTCACACTTCTATCTAGAACTACGAGGGTTCTGATTCCTTTTCTAAACAAGGATACGTAGGTATCCCATCTGTGGGTACGATCCAAACTCTAAAATAATCAATGTCCTTCTAAATGACAATTAACTTCAAGTGCCCAACTGAGTGGCTTTAAAATCAGTATGGTAATCATAATGACGAAGAGATTTCTATATAATGTATTGAAGGATACCATTGACTAAGAATCTCTAACAAATATAGATGATTCTATATCGATGAAGAACCTAAAATACATATAAAATATTCTCTAAATTTTATTCATATTAGTCATTTATTGTCAGATCTAAAGGAAAGAACATTTTCATACCTGGTAATGTAATAAGGATTCACAAACATAACTTAAATCTATAAATAGAGTCCTGGAGTAGACAATAATTCCCCCCAAAAAAGTGTGATGAGTACAAAATCCCATCCTCTTGACCAATGAAAATTATTTAGCCTCATCGGTCCACAACTAATGAACACCTACCTTTGGAAAGTAGGTCCAAATGGATATAGAATCATTGGATGTTTCCGGTTCTACGAACAAACCCGGTAGAAACCGATTGGAATGTTTGAACCTTAAAAAAACAAGGTCATCCCCATTTTTAGAGGAAATAGTAACTATACCAAAAGTTTGTTAAAACCATTGTTATAGGTAACCTATACCTATGTTGTTTCTATAACTGTGGTTATAGGTGGATTAATGAAACCATATTCCCACAGTTTTGAAAAAAACTGTGGGTATATGCACCTTTTTCAAACTCTATACTCATGGTTTTTCCAAAAACATGGGTATAGGTTCCTCAAACAAACCATATTACCAGTATTTTGAAAAAACCATTGGTATAAGTACCTCACACAAACCCCATACCAATGGTTTTGGAAAAACCATGGGAATAGGTAGCCTCATAAAAACTGTATACCCATGGTTTTTTCAAAAACCTGGGTATAGGTTCCCTCTAGACTAATGATTATACAAGACTATTGACATATCTTTTATAATTTTTATGTCATATATTTCACATGTTTTTATTAAAACCGTCATTTATAAATTCCATGTATAGTGTGAACGAATCACATCGCTTTGAGGTGGCGGTAGTCCAAACATCCACAAATGATGTTATCATATTTCTATAAAAAGGAAAGCATGATCGTATGAGTTATAAAATAATTACCTAAACATAAAGACATTATAAATAAAATTTAAATCATATATAAACTATAAATTCATCATTATTTCTAACCTTAAAAGGTGGTAAATGGAAGAACGAACAACATCGGTTTGCGAGGCGATAGTCCACCGTGCATAAGAATGATGATTTCATATCCCTTTTCATGGATGTGTTTGAAAGTGTAGGTAAAACTATTAGAATAAAAACTTCATTTTATTTTTAATATTATGATGTTATTATATAATCATGATATAAAAATAACCTAAGGGGTGGAGATGTAAATGAAAGAAAAGTGATCGTTGAATAACGTTTCCTCTTATTCAGGTAACTCCTTTTGGTTTCAACAAAAAAGAGTTCCTTGGTTTGTTTTCTATAAAAAGTAAAGGATTATATGATGAAGGTGGGATTTTATAATTTTATTTCAGTATATTTTATATTATACTTAATTCTTGATAGGTGTGAATAAATGGGTGGGGTGAGTGTCTTTTTATAGTAGAGGAGGAGTGGTATTATTGTAAATATAAAAGGTAGACATTATTGAGAGGTATCCCTTTGATCATTTATCTCCAATAATGAACACAATTATATAAAATGTTGGATATGTTATAAATATGGACATAAAATGGATTCTGAACAAGTTTATAGATCACTTATCCTCTTAAGATTATGTTTTAGTCCCTTATTAGGCAAATTTTTCTCTTAATCATTGTAATTAATTTTAATTAGACTAAAAATATTTTCCATAAAAAACTAAGTTGGACTAATTATAAATTAAAAATTATTATTATTTAAAACATGGAGTAAATTTTTCCAAATTAAAATCATATAAGTGGGATAAATGAATTTAATTTAATCCCACAAATGGGACGACAATGCGGGTTTTTAAAGAAAAAATGTTCAAACGATTGAAATGTTTTTATATTAAATTTCGAAGTTAAATTGAATCCAATAACATAGATTGGATTAATGGATGTAACAATTGTCTAATTAAGATTTAAAAAAAATATATAATATAATTTAATCTTATAAATAAATTAGATGAGAAAATAGTTTTGAATTAAAATTTACTATTTTTCACTATTCATCAAAAATAAAACTTCACTGAAAAATACCGAAAACTCACCCTAACCTAATTTTTTTGTTTATCATTAAAAGTTTAATTTTTTTTTACATATTTAATTTATAAAAGTATCCAAAATTGGATTTAAAATAAGTTTGTCATTTAAAGGAGATAAAATTGCCTTTAAAAAAATATAGGGTTTTAAGTATAAAATTGGTTTTTTTTAATATTTTTCCTGTCAATTATATTAGATGAATTTAAAAAATATTTTATTGAGTATATATTATATAGATTAAATTAATATCATTCATTAATAGTAATTAATTTAATTTATTATGATAAAACACCTTTGGCACATATTAATAGATTTTATAAAAATGTCTTTTTTATATTCAATTGGTTCATATATTAATTTATAATTAATTGGTAACAAATTAATTAAATAATATATATATTATTATGTTATTTAATATTATTCATAACTTTTAATTTAATTTCTATTTTATATCTTATTATATTAATTAAAAAAAATTAATTATATATTGTTTTTCTGTAAAACTTAGTCTTGCATTCAACCCAATCAAAGAAATGCATTGTTCCGTGCGACACAAGATAAATCAGTATTGTGTTCATTGAAAGATATAAATTAAATTAAATTTATTTAAAATATTAAATATACCATAGATTCGTAAAAGGTTATATTCATTTCTACATTCGGTGTAACCTATCATACAAGCTATTAAATAAAAGTTACTATTTTTTAATTTTAGGGGTGTTACATTCTCTCCACCTTAAATAAATTGAATCCTCACTATTTAAAATTGATCTTTGGAATATAGGGTTTGATATTTGAAAATTAATTTATTGATAAAAACACATCGTAAATTATTTTATAAAATATCCTCTTAATAAGAGAGAATGATAAGTAAAAAGGTCGCTTGGAATAACATATAACTACATTTCTAAGTAAGAGAACATTATTAGAAAGTGAAAATATGGCCTCATTGGGAAAACATAAATAATTATAAGGATTTATTTAGTTCATTTATAAAAAACAAGTGAATTATCAATGGAATTTTGAGGGCCTCAATTCCATAATTATATAATGATTTAAAAGACAATCAGTTCAAAAAATATGATAGAAATAGGATCTTTTTGGTTTTAAAGTATTTTTCATGATGTTTAAGAAATATTTTATTGACCAAGAATATAAATAAATATACTTATATGATATTTTTCAATTTTATAAGAAGCAATTATTCTTTTTGTTGTGCTTTGATCAAATTCTAATTCATCCTTGACTCCATGAAATATATATCCAACAATGAAACTTTTTTTACTTATGAATCACTGAATATTAACTCTATCATGTCACAAGATCTATAAAAAAAGTCTTTATGTTAATATCTAAACCTAAAAAGTGATACTACTATTTCTTCATTGATATTTAATTATCAAAAATTTTATCTAAAAACAATTATATATTAACAAGGGAATCATGTGCACTAGTGGTAGGTGCAAAAACCTTATCATCCTTCAGTAATGGGTTCAATCCACAACACCATATAGGTTTTCCTTTTTCTAAAACTATATAAATATAATTTTCAAAATAGATATGATCGAAATCCTTACAATTTAATCATTAAATAACATTTTATTAGTGTTTTCAATATAACTTATTCTTTTCTTTGAATTCTAATAATATAATTTGGATATTATTAAAATGTCATTAATGATCATAATAACACTAAAGGTTGTCTATAAATTTAAACACTTGTATTTAACATGTAAGGTCGTTATTCCTCAAATAACTTTTCCACTAAAACAAATACTATACTAATGAGCTGTATTTACGTAAATTTCTTCCAAAATATCATTAATTTGGGTATAATCCTGAAACAAAAAACATAAAAATATGTGCCTGAGACTTAGAACCTATGATCTACCTTAATCTCATAATTCATTTATGGTATCCATAACTCCTAAGTCAATGAAGACATATATTATTATATGAAAATAAAAAAAAGTCTATATTAGGGTTATGTTCACAAATCTATACTTTCCTGAATTTAGTTCCCAATGTTGCTACTAAACTTACTCTAATACCAACTGTAGTTCCCCGGCCCCAGTATCCCAGAGCTAGTGTCATGCTACCATTAAATTGGTATAAGATAAAAGTAAATCACATCCCATGTAACTGAACAAAATTGTTGTCTTGGAAAACTAGAAACATACATTAGTAGTATATTATAAATTAAAATTAAAATTACAACCTCTTTTTTTTATGATATTAACTTTATTTCATCTAGTGTATCCTTACATATATTTCTTATCACACTTCAAGGAATCATGGGGAAAGAAAACATAATAAGGTGGAGCCCAAATTCCCCGTTATGGTAAGTACAATAGAAGAAATAATGAATAAATGAGAATATTAAATATGTAATGGTAATAACTAAACACACATCACATATAATTAATAAAATTGAGAAGGAAGTGCATAAACAATATAGAAAGGTAAATAATTGAACATGCATGCCATTAAATCAATAAAATGAGAAGGAAAATCCATCTATAAATAATTTCAAAGAAAAAAATACCATGGATATTAATTACTGAATATAAATTAAGGAAATTCCCAATTATTGGCTGTCATGTTTCAAAGGTACATGATACATTTACCATCAAGACCTTTCAGAAGATGGTTTAGCATACTACTATTAAGATCATTCATAAGATAGTTTAAATATGTGAATAGAAACCCATGTATTCTATTTGGAAACAAATGTGAAGGGTTTCTCACCAACTAATTTCATCTCCTGAAACTATCGATGCATCTATGGGAATGCATTAACCAGTCCCCAACCCAAATAGTGAATTTCCAAAGCATTCCACTTATATCAAATAATCGATTTAAATAATGAATAATGTTCCTTATGAAATATTCATATTGAATAAAGAATAAAGATTTATCAATATTTCCCCAAATTATCAAATAACTATAAATGTTCACACTTTATATAAAAATGGTATATGGTTAAGGAAATAATCATATCCATTATAAATAATATGGATATTTTGGGGAAATTTATTTCCTAATGATCAAAGAAAATTTAATATCTCATGGGGAATGTAAAAATGAATCAAGGAAGAGAATGTCAATATTATCCTTTGAAAAATAATTCATACACCATTGAGGGGAAGAATAATTATGGTATTAATAAAACCTATCCCTAGTGGAGTATAATTAAATATTTTTGTCATTGATGAATAAAAATATTATAAAAATATCTTTTAAAAACACTATTGATAAAAATATACTTTTAATTTGGAAACTTATCTTGAAAGAACTTTTATTTGAAAATAATTTTAAAAAAAATTCTTTAAAAATTATCCTTTTAAAAATGTAAAGTATGCTTCAGATAAATGATAGTGAGTAATTCCATACAATCATACAAGGTAAAAAACATACCTTTTTCATGGTGAATAGTTTTAAAAGGTGATTTGTTTGAAAAGAAAAAAAAATATTCCTCGTAAAAAACTAATAAATGAAAAAAAGGTAAAAATTTCCTAAATAAATAATTTTTTAGAGGTTAAAATATTTTTGAAAAACTTTTTAGAAAAAAGAGTTTTTAGAGGGAAACAGATTCTCCTACTAAAGATATGAATGAAATAGGGTTTTCTTAAAAACATTTTCTATAACATTTTGAGTACCAAAGAATAGAAAAATGGTACTATAAAATTTAAAAAGTTCATAAATAACCAGAGGTGAAGAAAATTAAATGGTTTATTAAATACTGATCAAATAAACTTCCTTAAATGGAAATTCAAGTGTAAATAATCTAGAATAAAATGATATTGTGAAGTAAACCCTTTGAAAGACCAAAACGTTGAAGTGAGAATCAATAAGTTAATTGATTATGTGTGTAAAAGATATGTACACATAAAATAAGTTTAAATACAATAATATATAGTAAAAAGTTATTACACACATAATCTTATAATATTAACTACAACGAAGAAGTAATATAACCCAATGAAAAGGAATTGGGTTATGAAATTATTTTCCACTTAGTAACTCTTAATTCAATAATCTTAGAGGAAATAATTGAACTTAGAACTAAAAATACTATTAATAATGAATTTTTGATGATATTATGTGTAAAAAGGATATTATATACACCATATAAAAAAACATGGTACATTACAATACAATATGACTCAATGAAATGAAATTGAAGTGAAGTCCCTTACTTCTATGTAACTTTTGAATTATAATCCCCATGAAAGAAATAAATGTCAAATGAAACTATAAATAACCTGAAGATAAATATATTCATGATATAACATAAAATATTTTTTGTACATAATCAACACAAAATAAATAATTAGTAAAAATAGTACATGCCTCATGAAAATGAATTGAGGCAAGAACCATTTGTCTTGTGTTTTCTTTCGAGTAAACATATTTTCAACTTTTATATAATGGTTTTAATAATTTAAATATCATATTAAATAACCATATTAATATTTATAATATAATATATTATGTTCTTATAATATCTTATTACATAATATTTGTTTATTATTTTCACTATCTTGGGTGTTAATTGCCTAGTTTTTTTAGTATATTCCGTCTTGAAATTTTTGGTCTTATTATGTAGATCATTATTTACACATATATAGGATGTAAAAAATGATGTGAATATAATATATATTTAGTAAATATGTATTTATAATAATAAATTAAGGTTGGATATAAGAAATTAAATTCACCTTTCACAGAGACTATATGTCGTACATACACATGAATGCTACTTACTTTTTTATTTTATTTAAAATATTGAAAAGTAAATGATATATATATATATATATATTATAATAATATTAATATATTTATGTCATGTATTTCACACATTTTTATTAAAATCGTCCTTTATACATTCTATGTATAGCCTGCATGAATCACATCACATTGAGGAGGCGGTAGTCCACACATCCGCGAATGATGTTATTGTATTCCCAAAAATTGGAAAGCATGAATGTATGTGTTATATAAGAATTACAGAAATATAAAGACATTATAAATACTATATATATTATATATAAACTATAAATACATCATTATTTATATCCTTTAAAGGTGGTAAATGGAAGAATGAATGACATCGGTTCACGAGGCGTTAGTCCAATGTACACACGAATGATGATTGTGTATCCCATTTGATGGATTTTTATCAAATTGTAGGTATAAATATTATCCAAAAACCATATCATTATATTTAAGACACTAGTTTTATTATATTATAAAGATATAAAATTAATTTAATGGGTGGAGAGGTAAATTAAATGAAAGTGATCATTGAAGAACATTACCATTGAGATGGGTAACTAATTTTGGTTGAAACCAAAAGGCTTCCTTGGTATTATTTATTCCTAAGGTGAAGATTATAGTTTAGTTAAAGTATTTTGGGGTATTATTTTATAAAAGTTTTTACAAGACTAATGGCTTTAGTGGTGCTAATAAATGGGAGGGGTGAGTGCCTTTTTATAGAAGAGGATGAGAGAAATTCTGGTAAATATAAATAGGTAAACACTATTGAGAGGTATCTCTTACATAATGTACCTATAATAATGAAAAAAAATTAAATAAAAGGAATTAAATGGTATAAATATGGTCTTCCAATGGATTTTGGACAAGTTTGTTGGTCATTTTTGCGTTTAATTATAGGGTTTCATCCTTTGTTAAGATAGTTTTCTCTTAATCATTGTAATAAATTTTAATTAAATTCACTGATATTTTGGGTAAAAAATTATGTTGAACTTATTAAAAATTATTAATTATTATTATTATAAATATATAATCCATTTTATCAAATTCAGATCACATAAATAGTATAGATTAATTTGAATTTAATCCCACAGACGGGACGACAAAGCTGATTTTTAAAGTAAAAATGTTCTAAAGTTTAAAATGATTTTATATTCAATTTCAGAGTGAAATTGACTAAAATGGAATAAATTTTATTAATTTATGTAAAATTAATCATATTAATATTTAGAACCAATAAAAAATATAATTTAATATTATTAGTAAATTATATGATAAATCAGGTTTGAATTAAAATTTATTATTTACACTATTTATAAAAAAATAAAATTTCACATAAATATACAAAAAAAATAAACCAAAACTAATTTTTATGTTTATATTTAAAAAAATATTATTTTTAAATTTAAAAATTATAAATTTTCTGAAAATTTTATTGAAAAGATGTTTTCCATTTAAATATAATAAAATTGCCTTTAAGAAAATATAGGTTTTTTGTGTAAATTTTTTATTCTTCTTATGTTATGCCTATAAAATATATTTGATGATCGTCAAAAATATTTGATTCAATATATAAATTATATATTACATTAATATCATACACTTGTGGTAATTAATTTAATTTGGTATTCTAAAACACCTTTGGTGCATAATAATATTTATTATATAAATGTACCCTTTATATTCAATTGGTTCTAATATTCATTTATAATTAACTGGTTAAAAATGAATTCAATAATACATATTCATATTTTATTTAATCATATTCATAACATGTAATGTAATGTCTAAGTTATATCTTATTATATTAAATAGTAATATTTTAAAAATATATTGTTGTTTGGTAAAACTTGATCTTGTATGCAATGAAATCTATCATAAAAACTTTTTGTTTTGTGTGACACAAGATAACTCATTATTGTGTGCATTTAAAGATATAGAATATATTAAATTTATTTAAAATATTAAATATAGCATAAAGTATTGAGTGGTTATATTCTTTTCTATATTTGGTTTTGTGGGTCATTCATGTTATCAAATAAAAGTTACCCTTCTAGAATTTTAGGGGGGTTATAGTCTCTATATTTCTCTCAACGTTAAATGAAACATTGACTGGGAGGAAACCCAATATAGGTCCAGTATGATATATAATATTTTCTAATGATTATGAATGTTTAATAAATACTGATACAGGTTAAAAGTTTCTATTTAATTTAACAAAATCACATTATGTAAATATTACATGATGGGAAAATGTAAATGGTTAGAAAAATATAATTTCTGGTTATACATACTGTGAAATATTTACATAACATAAAAATAGCATGTAGATTTAAAATCCATGAATCTAGGTTTCACAGGCACCACCAACCCTCTTCTATGCTACCATGTAACCCTCCCCCTATACTGCATTCCTCCACTTCCCCTTCCTCCTCTTCGAGATGGTTATCCAAAACTTCCTCTCCATTACCCACCTTCTCATAGCCTAGTGGCATAATTCCTTCCACCAAAATGGTCAAACACATGGACTAATATGAAGACCCTCCACCACCCAAGAATCCAGTATTTGAACCTCCATATAGACACACAAAAACCCCCACACCATCCGTATTTGGTTATCCACTTCCTAAGCTTGTGATGAGCTACAATAATCATCCAGATCGTCCCATGATACTATCTAACACCCGTACTTGTACCCCTTCCTCCACTTCTCTACACCTGAGCATTAGTTATGCTTGGTCCATTTATAGTAAAATCCTATAAGGACCAATAAAACTCTATAGCTAATCATTTTATAGAAGATCCAGGTGCATGAGGAGGTACTCGATCTTATTGGATGGATGCAACTATCCATCATCACTAAGGTACATGAGGAGATGTACCAGGTGTTGTTCTTAGAGTTCTCGGCCACTCTAGATATCGATGTGGAACATGTTCACTTTTGAATTGGTTTAAGGCCTTAAGAGCTCACTCTAGGAGACTCTGGCATAGGGATCAATATCGATACTAATGATTTCATTACTTCTACAAACTACTATGCCTTATAGATGGACCTGAGCAAGGCAGATGTGTTGGGGATTTGGGTACTAATCATTTGATACACCCAGAGTTTCCCTGATCTTCATACAACAAAGATCACCCAACTATGGAACTTTATAAATTTAGCAACAAGATTTGACTCATTACAAGATATCCAAACTAGATGCTCACACGAGCATCATCTAGATCAAGGTTTTCATCCTATCCTCTATCATGGGTAGCCCTACCATCAACATAGACTACGAGTTCAAATTGTATTATGAGACCCAAGTATGGAGGGCTTATGGTACCCTTATTGGAGGTAACATCATTAATATTATTTTCTATCATCTTGGTGCCTTATGTATAGCTCAGTTACTTACTTATCTTGGTCCGATGGAGTCCATAGATCTTCTCATGCTCAATAATATTAGGCTTCTAGAAAAGATATAGGGGCACTACTAGTGGGCCTTTGAGTATGTGGGGGACAATGCTGAGGCCCTAGATCACAGTTCTCTATCCCCACCTACACTGGTCATGAGACCCATGCCTCTACTAACCCTACTCCATCTTCCTTTATTTTCATAGCCCTTGATTCCACCACCCTTCCACCTTCCTCTACTACTCCAGCTTCACCAACTACCACCACTACACCACCCCAACCACCACGACACCTAGCCTACCATTTGAATCAAACTTCTAGACTATTATATAGTATATTATAGAGAATCAAGGTTAGATATTCTTCAATTTCATCACCCCATTCATAAATTCATCACTATTAACCACCCCCACACCACCACCAACTTCTACATTTTACCACCCACCACCTATTTTTGCAGACTTTGCTTCATCTTCTGTTATCACCCCACCTCCCACCCAAGTTGGTCTACCTCTAAAGCTCAGAGAACCTACTTCCCAGCAATAGTTTCTAGCTGAGCATCATTAGTGGGGCATGGGGCTTTCCCTACCTTCCAAATATAAGGTTCCTCTCATCAATCTAACAACCATAAATTCTAACTCAGTATAGATCAACACCTTCACACCACCTTTCATGATATATCTCATTTCAGGCATCATGGAACCTACTAAAATAGTCGATGACCCTCCCTCATCCTCCAATATTTCCATAGATACAGTATGGATGATCTAGAGCCCCACTATTCGGGAGGTGGAATCTGATGTGGATAACAAAACATCTGACCACATAGTTTAGTTTTCTCATGTGTAACTTCCCCATTGTAATTTGATTCAGGTATAATTTTGTACTCTCTATGTATCTTCCACTCCCTAATATTTCATTCATAATATCTAATGAAAGGGATGTGGTTGTATTTTAACTACAATTATTTCTAGATTTTTCTCATTTTCACTTCTGTATTCTTTTAGCCATGTCTCACTCCACTACATCATCTATGGTTACTGATGTGTCTTTAAAAAAACCCTTTTTCCTTCTGCATCAAGTATTTCTAATGTTGATGAAATAATGGGAAGAATCCATGATCTACACCTCTGTAATGTATAAGAGTCTCTTCTATATCAAGAACAAATTCTTAAGCTACCCCATGATATCTTTGGTAAGCTTATTACTAAGGTGGTTAACCCCACTAATAACTCTCACGAGTTTGATAGTATAACTTCCAATTCTAGTAAGAAGTAGAGGACATCTGAGCCAATGCATGACACCAAATGATTCTTTTATCCATCTATCTGGGTGATGATGTCATTGTTATCTCTTATGAGAGGTTACCAATATTTTTTTATTTTAGATTTTTAATTGAATAATTTATGATCTTTTAGTTTTTTACTATCTCTTTTGAACATTTTTTTATCATTTTTTTAAGAATTAATTATTTTATAATTTATACATCTATCCAATTGGGTTTCTACTACATGTTACTATATATACCTACATATTTTTCAACCTAAAAATTGTTTAAACCATGTGTAAAAATGGTTTATCTAGGGAAGGTATCTTTTCCTTATAACATTTTTTTAGGTAGCACAATTTCCCATCACCATCCAAATTTTTTCCCATGACATGAATTTCATTATAGTGAGCTCTTGATTCCCTATTTTAAATTCCTAATTTCTATTTCCAATATGTAAATGATATTATTTAATTCTCTCCTACATCACTTCCCACAATAGAGTAGAAAAATATTCCTTTTAAGTATGGGGGATATCATTGAGATTTATTTTTTTACAACTATTTATTTTCTTGTTTTTATTAATCTAGGATACATTTTTCATTAAAATCATACTTTAATTGGAAATATGAATAGACCAATTTAAATAAAATAAACAACTTGGGTGGAAAATGTTGAAATTTGATTTTATTCTTTCTTATAATTTTATAATGTTTATTAAGTTCAGTAATTTAATTTTGATTCTGGAATCTTGAAATTTCTTTTGATTGGATTATTACTAGTTGTTATACCCTGAGTGATTGCCTATGTAACGCCCCGAGCCCGCTCTTCCAGACTCGTTGCTTCAAAATGTTGTGTAATAATTTTTTTTAACTTAACTTAAAAATCTCACAACACTTTAAACAAAACGAGGATCATTTACCGGTCTAGGTTCTGGAAGATTAGCCATAAATTGCATTTATCAGGGCTGAAATAATAATAATAAAATTTTCCACTATGCTTCCACTGAGCTCTAACTCCATAAGCTATGACATATACGATGATCTCCTAAGATACCTGAAAATCATTTTAAAAAAAAGGGTGAGCATTAAATTTCCCAGTAAGGTTTTTTTTAAAGCCTTTGATAAATCTCTTTTCAAAATATTACTTGATAATACATTTGAAATATTCAATTAGAAATACCTTTGTAAAATAATTCTTTGGAAAATAATTATACTTTGAAAACAATTTTAAATTAATCCAGTGATTCGATAGAAAATATTAAGCAAGCTCTTAAAACAAAACAACTATGGCCACTTGAATCTTTGAAGGCTATCATGGGCCTACCCACTTGAAGGATGGATTTATTATCCAACTCCCTATCATATTTACAAATTTCAAGAACCATTTTCTTTATAAAACATTTTTCAGCTCGCCTTACTTACATATAATTTTCACTGGAGTTTTAAATTTTGGAAACATGTTACGACACTATAATACACATTACACTTATATATATATATATATATATGATTATGTATGTATGTATGTATATATATATATATATACATATATATATATACATATGGACTTCCATCGCATTACACATTCATGTTTGGTTCTGACCAAACTTTTGTCACCCATACCTTTCATAAACATCCATGTACCTAAAATTTTTATGGAAGGCACGATTTTCATATTGTTATAATTTTAACCCTTAAAATGAAATCTTGAATAAAAATTTCCAACAACATACTTATTTAATTAATTTTAAGCATTAAATAATGTGAGTATTAATAATCATACGAAATCTTTATGTCACACATGAAATTTTTAATAGCAATTCATATGCATTCACTCCTTCTTGAATATATATATATATATATATAGTTCATACAATATGCATAATTATTATCCATACATGATTAGTGAAACCGATATGCACAACATACTATTAATAAAAATAATATTTATTACTTATATGAAATTCATGAGTTAATTATAATACAATGAGTGTCGATGATGAGCATAATAACATGGCTATATATCTATGAAAATGCGACGCCCATGATATCGATAAAACATGATGGTATGCAATATGTTGTTTTTTTTTGAAACATGGCGATAATTGAAAACATTATAAACATCACAATATTATCCATATATATATATGGACATGTACTGCCATGAAAAAAAAACAACATAATTCAAATACTAAAATCATACATTAAAATAATGTTTTAACTCTTAATAAATTCTGTAGAAAAGTTTCCAAAACTAAAAATTAATATTTAGCTTGGTATTGAAACACACATATAAATATCTATATATAAATCTGTATATACCAAGGTATATATAAAAAAATAGGTTTTAATCACAAAACATTACATAAAACACTCTTTTACAACTTTTAAAAGAGGGATTGAGAACAACTTGAGTATATAAAGCTGCATATGAAATAATGGTTTTGTAAATTGAAGATAATTGAAAATAGTCCCTTACTATATTCTACCAAAATTTCAGAAGTGAAAAACATGATGATTTTGAAAAAGAAACCATAGATGAAATAAATTTCAATTGCACAATTATAATTTTCGAAGAAAATAAATTGACTGAATAAATATAAAGATCTCATACTTGTTTTACGCGTAGATGAATTCTTACTTTTTATCCGCCCCCCAATAGGCTTTCCACTCAAACTCTCAACACCCAAAAAAGAAAAACCACGTACTACCACTTCTTCCAGACACCCACTACACACCCCTTTATTTATACAAGAAGCATTATAATATAATTGATTATATTATTTCAATTTGTGAGGATAATTTATTGATATATACATATAATATATATAAACTATTATAGCTGAATTAAATGCATTGATTGAGTAGCTGCAAGTTGATATAAAGATATATATATTTAAATGTCTAACGGTCAGAAACGAAACAGAAAATTGGACCTTAAATGATTCTGAATCGAGACAAAGGGTTTAATGAAAAAAAATACTATTGCAAACATCACACAGTTTGAAACTGAATTGACTAGCATAGATTATAAAAATCATAATGAAAGGAAACTGACACAAAGAAATAACCGAGAAATCCAATAAACAAATCCAAATTATTTAGGATGGATATACTAAAAAATTTCCATTTGAAGAAAAATCCAAAGAAGTTAGGGAAATCGTTACATTAATGGGTCCAGATTTGAGGGAAAACACAAGTGGATGAATATTATACCAAAATTGAATATGGAAATCGGATAAAATTGACACCTAACATCCAGATACTGAATAATGAAAAGATCACAAAATCGGAAGGTTCTTTTCCCCCAGATCTATCACAAAACCCTCAACGCACTCAAAATGGAACTTACCAAAGCACTACAGTGATCTGAAATTACTCTGGAAATTAACACGCACCTGGAAAAACTCAACTACATATCGCGACCTCTGGTCCGTCATTGACGACACGAGCCTCGATGAACTGTCCCCAACTTCTAACACCCTCAACCCTTCGAGCTCGGTCGGCATCGCGTCTGATATTTACCCACAAAACCCTAATTGCGAAGTAAAACAGGTTCTTCGGTCCGCGTTTGATTTTCCGAAATGAATCCCATCCGAGTTAGAGCATCCTCACGGCGACCCTGCTCGGACTTGCTCAATCTTGGTGTGAACCGCAAGCAATCCTCGGATTCGTTTCGCTGCTCCGACGAAACTCCATGGATCGTCTAGCCTTCACGCCAAAGAAAACCCAACGGACCTCTCCTCATCGAGACCCTACCCCTACGCAAACCCCCTTTACCCAGATTTCAACATATCGTTTTTTTTAATCTTTACGGAACTAATAATAATATACTAAATTAATTTTATAATTTCATTATTTGGGTTTTAATTTAATATTAAGATTATAATGTTCATTATATGTATTACTATATTTTAAAACAATGTAAAATTAGATGTTGAATTACAACATAATATTAATATCTCAAATTAACATTATCTCTATATATATATTAGTTAATAAAATTTATTAAAAACACAATGTTTGTTTATTACATATTAATTTTAGTAATAATATTTAAATTAGTAATTTTTTTTATTCAGTTATTTTATTAATACATCAAGAGTCATTTTTATTTAAATTTTCAAAAGTAATAACGGATAGTTTTTTTTTGTAACGGTCGGATAAAACTCTATAAATACTAATTTTTTATGGGTCGTTCAAACACTCAGAAGAATAATATCTTGACGCTCACGCCATTGCTTTTGGAGATGGTTTTATATGTTCCTCTTATTTTTAGTTTTATTGCTATCATCCTTGCCATAATGTTTGTTCTTCTATCAGATCCAAGAGATGATAACTACTCGATCGGCATCGTTGTGTTTCTCGGTAGTCTTCCAATTGTTTTACTATCAATAGCAGTGGGTTTAATGGGTTAGTTCTTGTGTATCAAGGGTGTATTCTGGAATTTTTATGAATAAAATGCTCGCTAGTCATATATTTTCATTTGGTAATTTATTTTATTACATCTTGGAAACATTGTGAAAACATAAAACTTAATTTTAAACTTGGGGTGTTACATTCTACCCCCCTTAAATAGAATTTCGCCCTCGAAATTCATTTACACTTATTTATCTTAATTCCCATCTATTCTGAGTCTCACATGATGTCCCCAAGGTCTGTATAGTTGTCTTCCACGATTTCCATGTCTTCCTAAGAAATTAAAGTTCAATGTGGCTTCGAAATCTTCCACTTCCTTCGCCCAAATGCAACTAGTGCAAGAGGGGTTGTATGGATGTAGGCACCGGAAGACAGTCCTCAAGGAATGATAATCAATATAGTATCCGAGAAGTTCGTCTTGAATTTGATTCCTGTAAGAAAGTCTCATTGCTTCGTCTTCGAATGTTTCAAATTCATCATAAATTCTTCCTGTGAAGCAAAAGCTTAAAAGTTGACACATAAATGCTGCACGGAGATTTCCTTCTTCAGCTGCTCTATAAAAATTCGAGATTGATTCTGGTTGCTCAAACATTGTAAAACACCTAAAAAGTCCTTCATAATATGCTCCTTGGCGTCGATAGAAATGACGTTGGATCTGCCTGATATCTTCGAAAACGAAACCAGAACCATGATGAAAATGAAGTATATCTGGTGTGCCTGATATATTATAGAGACGTTTACAAGAAATCCGCATGGCTTCATAGGGATCAGATTATTCTTTGCATGATTTTTCCATGATCATAGCAAGTAATTCATCCGGAAGACCTAAGAGACTTGTTTGAGTTCTCCTTCCTTCCATCTGAAAATTTCAAAGAAGTATGTTGACTGAAAAGGACAGTCAATTTATTGAAGGGTTCTAAATTTCCAGAGTTATCTAGACCGTTCCTCAGATACCAAGTGTAACGCCCCGAGCCCGCTCTTCCGGACTCGTTGCTTCAAAATGTTGTGTAATACTTTTTTTTAACTTAACTTAAAAATCTCACAACACTTTAAACAAAACGAGGATCTTTTACCGGTCTAGGTTCTGGAAGATTAGACATAAATTACATTTATCAGGGCTGAAATAATAATAATAAAATTTTCCACTATGCTTCCGCTGAGCTCTAACTCCATAAGCTACGACATATAAAATGATCTCCTAAGATACCTGAAAATCATTTTTTTAAAAAAAGGGTGGGCATTAAATTGCCCAGTAAGGTTTTTTTTTAAAGCCTTTGATAAATCTCTTTTCAAAATATTGCTTGATAATACATTTGAAATATTCAATTAGAAATACCTTTGTAAAATAATTCTTTGGAAAATAATTATACTTTGAAAACAATTTTAAATTAATCCAGTGATTCGATAGAAAATATTAAGCAAGCTCTTAAAACAAAACAACTATGGCCACTTGAATCTTTGAAGGCTATCATGGACCTACCCACTTGAAGGATGGATTTATTATCCAACTCCCTATCATATTTACAAATTTCAAGAACCATTTTCTTTATAAAACATTTTTCAGCTTGCCTTACTTACATATAATTTTCACTGGAGTTTTAAATTTTGGAAACATGTTACGGCACTATAATACACATTACACTTATATATATATATATATATATATATGATTATGTATGTATGTATGTATATATATATATACATATATATATATATATACATATGGACTTCCATCGCATTACACATTCATGTTTGGTTCTGACCAAACTTTTGTCACCCATACCTTTCATAAACATCCATGTACCTAAAATTTTTATGGAAGGCACGATTTTCATATTGTTATAATTTTAACCATTAAAATGAAATCTTGAATAAAAATTTCCAACAAAATACTTATTTAATTAATTTTAAGCATTAAATAATGTGAGTATTAATAATCATACGAAATCTTTATGTCACACATGAAATTTTTAATAGCAATTCATATGCATTCACTCCTTCTTGAATATATATATATATATAGTTCATACAATATGCATAATTATTATCCATACATGATTAGTGAAACCGATATGCACAACATATTATTAATAAAAATAATATTTATTACTTATATGAAATTCATGAGTTAATTATAATACAATGAGTGTCGATGATGAGCATAATAACATGGCTATATATCTATGAAAATGCGACGCCCATGATATCGATAAAACATGATGGTATGCAATATGTTGTTGTTTGTTTTTTGAAACATGGCGATAATTGAAAACATTATAAACATCACAATATTATCCATATATATATGGACATGTACTGCCATGAAAAAAAACAACATAATTCAAACACTAAAATCATACATTAAAATAATGTTTTAACTCTTAATAAATTCTGTAGAAAAGTTTCCAAAACTAAAAATTAATATTTATCTTGGTATTGAAACACACATATAAATATCTATATATAAATCTATATATACCAAGGTATATATAAAAAATAGGTTTTAATCACAAAACATTACATAAAACACTCTTTTAAAACTTTTAAAAGAGGGATTGAGAACAACTTGAGTATATAAAGATGCATATGAAATAATGGTTTTGTAAATTGAAGATAATTGAAAATAGTCCCTTACAATATTCTACCAAAATTTCAGAAGTGAAAAACATGATGATTTTGAAAAAGAAACCATAGACGAAATAAATTTCAATTGCACAATTATAATTTTCGAAGAAAATAAATTGACCGAATAAATATAAAGATCCCTTACTTGTTTTACGCGTAGATGAATTCTTACTTTTTATCCGCCCCCAATAGGCTTGCCACTCAAACTCTCAACACCCAAAAAAGAAAAACCACGTACTACCACTTCTTCCAGACACCCACTACACACCCCTTTATTTATACAGGCAACATTATAATATAATTGATTATATTATTTCAATTTGTGAGGATAATTTATTGATATATACATATAATATATATAAACTATTGTAGCTGAATTAAATGCATTGATTGAGTTGCTGCAAGTTGATATACAGATATATATATTTAAATGTCTAACAGTCAGAAACGAAACAGAAAATTGGACCTTAAATGATTCTGAATCGAGAAAAAGGGTTTAATGAAAAAAAATACTATTGCAAACATCACACAGTTTGAAACTGAATTGACTAGCATAGATTATAATAATCATAATGAAAGGAAACTGACACAAAGAAATAACCGAGCAATCCAATAAACAAATCCAAATTATTTAGGATGGATATACTAAACAATTTCCATTTGAAGAAAAATCCAAAGAAGTTAGGGAAATCGTTACATTAATGGGTCCAGATTTGAGGGAAAACACAAGTGGATGAATATTATACCAAAATTGAATCTGGAAATCGGATAAAATTGACACCTAACATCCAGATACTGAATAATTAAAAGATCACAAAATCGGAAGGTTCTTTTCCCCCAGATCTCTCACAAAACCCTCAACGCACTCAAAATGGAACTTACCAAAGCACTACAGTGATCTAAAATTACTCTGGAAATTAACACGCACCTGGAAAAACTCAACTACAGATCGCGACCTCTGGTCCGTCATTGACGACACGAGCCTCGATGAACCGTCCCCAACTTCTAACACCCTCAACCCTTCGAGCTCGGTCGGCATCGCGTCTGATATTTACCCACAAAACCCTAATTGCGAAGTAAAACAGGTTCTTCGGTCCGCGTTTGATTTTCCGAAATGAATCTCATCCGAGTTAGAACATCCTCACAGCGACCCTGCTCGGACTTGCTCAATCTTGGTGTGAACCGCAAGCAATCCTCGGATTCGGTTCGCTGCTCCGACGAAACTCCATGGATCGTCTAGCCTTCACGCCAAAGAAAACCCAACGGACCTCTCCTCATCGAGACCCTACCCCTACGCGAACCCCCTTTACCCAGATTTCAACATATCGTTTTTTTAATCTTTACGGAACTAATAATAATATACTAAATTAATTTTATAATTTCATTATTTGGGTTTTAATTTAATATTAAGCTTATAATGTTCATTATATGTATTACTATATTTTAAAGCAATGTAAAATTAGATGTTGAATTACAACATAATATTAATATCTCAAATTAACATTATCTCTATATATATATTAGTTAATAAAATTTATTAAAAACACAATGTTTGTTTATTACATATTAATTTCAGTAATAATATTTAAATTAGTAATTTTTTTATTCAGTTATTTTATTAATACATCAACAGTCATTTTTATTTAAATTTTCAAAAGTAATAACGGATAGTTTTTTTGTAACGGTCAGATAAAACTCTATAAATACTAATTTTTTTTACGGGTCGTTCAAACACTCAGAAGAATAATATCTCGACGCTCACGCCATTGCTTTTGGAGATGGTTTTATATGTTCCTCTTATTTTTAGTTTTATTGCTATCATCCTTGCCATAATGTTTGTTCTTCTATCAGATCCAAGAGATGATAACTACTCGATCGGCATCGTTGTGTTTCTCGGTAGTCTTCCAATTGTTTTATTATCAATAGCAGTGGGTTTAATGGGTTAGTTCTTGTGTATCAAGGGTGTATTCTGGTATTTGTATGAATAAAATGCTCACTAGTCATATATTTTCATTTGGTAATTTATTTTATTACATCTTGGAAACATTGTCAAAACATAAAACTTAATTTTAAACCTGGGGTGTTACAGCCTATTTTTATATTCACATTCCCAAGATAATTCTCTATATAAATTGTAATATTATTTTCTGAGTATATTTCATTAGAAACACTTAGGACATGTAAACCTATTAGAACATGAATTCGAATATTATTGAGGCTATGAATGAATAAATACACTATTAAAATGATTGATGAAATCTTTATTGTGAGATTTATCTTGAAACCTACTTGCACATTTTTTCTTAAGGATATAGAATCCATGATTAAACTTGTTATCATAGTCATGTTACAAGACCATTTCTCCATTTTTAACCAACATTTGATATAATTTTATAATTTTTAGTAAAATGAGTGTGGGGATATGGTCACTAATGATGGATATGGGATTATTTCTACTAAGGATATGTATAGTGATTATTTCACAATAATCATGGGAAGTGGTATATAGTTCATCAAATATACCATTCATGATTATACAACTTCTTAAAAAATACTAAAATAAATTGTAATGTGGTTTCTGTATTAGGAAGGTGAAAAATCACCATTACCAGACTAATAAATATGATTATAGATTATATGTGGTGAGGTGATTTATGTGAGATTTGGACAGGACATAACTTTTCAAAAAAACTTAAGAAATATGATACATTGATTTCTAATTTATGATAAATCCATGGACCTATCCTAATAATTTGGGAGTGTGGGATGCCTCTTTATAGAGAAGAGTTTTCATTTCATTATTCCTAATGAAAATGTACCATACTTGAGAGTTTACACTCCTTTTTTCCTTATTTTTATCATCTACCCATGTAATTTCATCCATAGAGTCTTTTAAAACATATTGTTGAGTACCTCATGATTAATTGTGTGTGTATATTTTTGAAGTGGAGATTTTAGACCCAATATAATCCTATGGTTAGGAAAATGTATTCAAGGTATGGGAAGAACTCTATTTTCGTTTTACCTTGAGTGATGAGATAAAATTCTTAGTGAGGTAAATTGAAATATGGGTATAGATTCTAAGGAAAATTTAATAAAATTATAATTAAAGGAATGAATGATCTAAATAAATAACATAACTATGAGGCATGAATGATTTAATTTGTAGGATAAATTTTGGAGGAATTTATTTTTCCTCTTTCACATAGTTTTTTTTTCTTGTTTGTAATGATGATTTGTTGTTTACAAATTGTTAGATTGGGAATCCATATTTATATGATTTTTTCTTGAGGATAGAAAATTATTCAATTAGGGGATAATTTGATAATATGAATTCATATATATATATATATATATATTGGATATAATTATTTATGATAGAATCATGATTTCTTTAATAATTCACTACGTTTTGAGTTGTTTTTCAAGGAATAAAAACTCAAATCTCAAAAGACGAGATGCTTGAAAAAATAGATATTACACACCGTGAAATAGATTCACGATGTTTATTACTTGAGTAGAATACCCTCCATAGAAATTTCAGGACATGAAAAAATACAATATGTGAAACAAAGAACAACATTTATAAACAATAAATTACATGAATGAATTACATGACGTGTAATATTTGAGATATTAATATTTATAAAGATATAAGCTATGAAATTCCTAAGATCCATGATCTTCAAAGAACTTTATAGATATGAAGTTAATGATGTGAAAATCACTTAGTTATATTCCTTTTATTTGTTGTTTTTGTCAAACCTTTTCTTCCTTTTACCATTCATTTGATTGTATATTTCACGGTTTTTTACAAAATTCATGGTTCAATTACATATATTGTAATAAATCAATTTTTTGTGTTCTTTCATGTTCAATTTTTCGATTACATATTTTATTGGTTGTTAATTTCATTCATTGTGAACTTAGTTATTATGAACTATTTAATTTTTTTTCAATAATGTTGCATGTTTCCATTTTTCAATTAATATCACTATGCACATATAATCTTCTTAGGTTTAGGGGTTGAGAGTAATGTTTTCCTCAAACCTAATGAATATCTAAATCAAATATTGGTTAATATATTGGATATTAGTTAAATTAAAAACAATTGTTAATATCATTATATTATATGACCGTCATCTGGGGAATTGTAATTGAAATACCCATAAATAATTGAACTCGAGTAGGCTTGGACCAATATCCTGTAATGTTTTCTACCATATAAAATAAAATTATAACACCTAGGAAGCTGGATATCTCTAGAGCATAGAGTACTTTCTATATTAAATAGATCAAACTAGTTGGACCAAAATCATTTGGGGACTTTTTCACTACTTTACAACCTAATCTATAAGACTAACCCAACCTATATTTAGGATTATCTTTTTCTTAATCCCTGAAATTGACCATGATCCCATCTTTCTCATCTAAATTAAAAAAAATCTACATAACTATTAGTAAAAACAACCTTACAAAAATTCATGAGGAATCATACTCCAAGGTTCTCATCTCTAGGTTTCCAGCCTTCTAGCTTCTCTTTATGGGTTTGAATGTAAACTATTACTATGATATGACTTTATATCTAGGTTAGTTTGGGATAATATAAATTCTAATCAGATTAATTCCCATGTATAAATAAAAAACTACATGGTATAATCATGATGGAATAATATTTCACTTGTACTTTTTTATTTGGTGGTTGCTGACATTTATTACCCTCGATGACCTATAGTTTAGTGCATCGGCTTGTATATTTCCCATGATCCTTGTAGTTGTTTCATTGAAAAATGGGTGGTTCATTAGGATATTCTATTATTTCCTCTTTTATGTTGGCTGGAATATTTAGTTCTCTTCGACATTCTTGATCTTGGTGGCCTTCTCTCCCAACCTTGAAGCATTCCCCCATACCTTTGAGGTAATTCCCATGATGCTTCTTTCCACACTTTTGACATGTTGGTGGTTGAATCTTCTTTTTTCCTTTATCGTTTTTTCTTCTAGTATGAAACTATATCATTCATTTATTATATATATAACCATGGGAACATTCACAAAACTCTATCTCTACTTTCGAAGCACAATGAACAACTTCCTCATAAATCCCAAAGTCTCAGATAGCTAGATCCTTTCAAATGTGTCGTTTTAAACCACTAAATAATATATCTATTTTTTCTATCATTATTGATAACAAATACAAAGGCATGTCATGTAATCCATGTGATGTTTTTCTCATAATCCATGATAGGTTCACCTTCCTTTTGCATAATCTCTAAGAAATATCTCTCTATATTTTTTTGAAGAGTTATAGGGAAATACTTATTAAGAAATATTTTCTTAAAGTATTACCACCCTATCTCTTACACTTTATCCTTCGGGTTAGTGTTAATTATAAATTCCCACCATTAATAGACCTCTGCATAAAAATGATCAATGTATAGATTCACCATATCCTTCTACAATTAATGGGGCATAGATAAGATCATACACATTGAGTTAACACACTATATAATGACAAGTAGATAAAAAGACCCACTATATGTCAGTGGTAATTTCCGTATAAAAGAATCAATATACAGTTCATCATTCTTGGGTAAAGGTGGATATTAAAAATTGTTCAAGTTATTATTCATAGCTTCAGATAACTAGTTAATAATTACTATGATGTTTTGAACTCCACCTCCCATAACATTGGGGAATTCATTCCTAAAATAATTGCATTGTTCCTCACACAGGTTACTTGACTGGTTTCTTCTGGTTCCCACTATTTTCTAAAATATAACATGTTTGAATGAATCTTAATCCAATAATTCATGGATAAATAATTTATTCATATGTGAAAAATAACACTAAAGGCATATCTTATGGGATATTTATATTTGTCATTTTTTTGAAATAATTCTTCTTGGATGTTTACCTATTCATAGACTTACTCTTCTGGTTTTCACTAAAATTTTCTAATCCTAAATCCCAAATTGACTAAACTGTGATCTAATACCAACAATAGCGATCCAACATTTCTTCACATGACTATTAAATCAATTTAAGATAAACAACATAATAGTGATACAATTCATGGTCCAAAGAGTTAGTGTCTTATTAAAATTTCCATCATACATCAATTATATATTAAAACATAAACATTATTTTAATTCATATTATTTAACCTTCAAAAACTATCAAAATATTCTTAGTTCATGTAGTCACATGAAGATATACATCAATAGTACATGGATGAACATAGTCAGCATCTTCATATAATAAATATTGGATCATAATCATAGTCATGAGGTAAACATTTGATAATGTTATCAAATGCAGAATATATATAGTAATCAAATATCATAACATAGTGGTTAAATACCACATATATTTGTGAACAAAGATAACATCATGTCTACACATAACATATGTGAATAAATCATAACATCATAATTTTGAAGAAGGTATCATCATGTTCACACATAATACATATTATCTAAGAGATATATCATATTACCAAATTTATTATAGGTATATATAATTTTTGGCCCACCTATCACATCATACAATCCTTATAATCATGTATGCCATATGGAATGTATAACAACCATAATTATGAAATAAACTCATTTAAATTAATGAGTCTGATAAAGGATTTAACATATTATACTTCATGAAGTGAACTTTAGAATTCCAAATTGTATAAAATATTGGCATAAAATATCATTTTATTCTTTGGATAATAAACAACACATGAGGAGGCAAAGGTATGTTTTTGAAAAAAATAAACTCTTTTTCAAAAATATTTGATCTTCAATTAGAAATAATATATATAAGGCTATAACATGTATATAACAAAAAAAAGGGAATGGACTTTGAAAATAAACTTTTAAGATATTGGGGTAATATACATACTGAAATCAATGTGGAATAGTAGATAACCCAAAATAAGAAATTTGGTTTGAGAACCCACTTACATTAAATCCCTATTTATTTATTTCATTTTTAAACATACAGAATAATAAAATTTTGTTTATTCAAACATTTAAATAGAAGTTAATTTTGTTATTTTATGCCACTATTTATCAATTATAATAATTCTATTGTATTTCTTAATTCCCATGGCTAAACGGAAAATGTTTGGATATCATGTTTTCCTTAAAGATTTCCCATTTTTCTTTGATTTCGCTATTTTTGTTCAAGGAAATTTGTAAATTATTAGAATTAATTATAGATTAATAAATTACATGTATTTATAAATATATATAATATAAATTTTTTATTATAACTAGACATAAGGATAGTGGTAATAAAATAATTGTCAACATCATCATTAGAAATTAACTAGCTGTTAGTGGGGCACTGTCCAAGGAGGATGTATTAGAATTATGAAATATAATTACATAGTTTATATGATTATAAAATATGATAACTTCATTAATATACTATTAAAATAATAATTAATTAATCTTTAATGATTTTATTTTTTGAAGGGATAGAGAAAAAGAGGAGGAGAAAAGGAAAACTCCAAGTATAGTTGATGAGAACATACCCCCTTCTTGGATGTAACTTCTCTTTTATAACACTAAAATCAATTAATGCTTGGAGTTAGTTACTCAGGATGATACCTAATGATTATATGGGTATTTATATATATTATTTGGGTAGTTTTTTGGATTTGGTAAGTGAGAGATGAGTGGTTTTCCAAAGGGGGTGGAGAGGCATTATTTATATTTTAGGAGAGGGGTATTATTATAATAAAATATTGAATAAAATACTATATACAATATAAAAGTTTTAATAGTAATATTTATGAAATTATGGATCATATATAAATAAAATATAAGGATTTTATGAATTTAAACCAATTTATAATTCTAATTCGATAGTTTATTTAAAAGGAAAGTGGTCAAAATGAAAAATTGTTATTTTAATGGAATACTTTAGACTTTAAACTCTCGAGAGTATTTTTTAGGTTTGGAACCATTTTATTATATTTTAATGATACATTTATCAAAATAAAAATGTTTTATTGTCACCAAAATTTATATAATTTATTACATTATGAATAATGAAATTTAAAAAACACTAGTTTCGAAAACAATATTATGTTTACTATTCACATAAAAATTGAAGCATTTCAGAAAATTAACAAAAAATGATCCTTGGACAATTTTATTGTGATGTTGTAAAAAATAAATTTAAATTTTTAACATAATTTTATAATATTGGTTATTTTAATTTTTTTTTAATTTAAAATTATGATTCTTACAAAGTACCGTAAAATGCAGTTTATTAAAAGTGTGCTTATATTTTCTTTTTTTTAATCGTGATATTTATTTTATGGATATATAATATTTATATTTGCTTAAATTACTCAGGATAAATATTATTTATATTAAATTTTATTATTTTAAGGTTAAATTATTGTTCCCAATGGTCGGGTTTCTATTCCCAATGGTTATGTTACTATTCTAACGGTCACATTATTATTCCAACATTCACATTACCTCCTATAAATACTACATTATTTCTTCATTAAAAACTCACTAAAATTCTTATCATTGTTCAAAATTTCAATTTACTAAAAATTTGATTGGTTTACAAATATTTTGTTTCATTTCAACAGTATGGGTCATGGGGTTGATTCTAGCAGATTGGAAGGATCAAAATTTTTCCATTCTACTTTTATTAATTAATACTTTTTGTAATGTTTGGAATTTTCTTAATTTTAGTTTCTAACTAAGGTAACAATCATTATTAATGAAGTAAATTTTTCTAGTTTCTTTATGTGTAGTATGTGTATAATAAAACATAGAAGACATTTATTTTAATAAACCAAGGTCATTTATAAACTATAGGTTGTTACACATGCATTAATGACATAGCGTCATTATCTCTTTGGGGAAAAATTTAAAGTTTACATGGATCATAATATCCTAAAGTACATCTTTACCCATATAGAATTTAACCTCAGAAACAGATGCTAGGTTGAGTATTTTTAGAAATTTTCTTTTGATATCTCTTATACCTATAGGTTGTTGAATGTGGTTGTTTATGCCTTGAGCATAAATTTATCAATCTGAGAAGTTAAATAAATAATTGATGAGTGGATCTTATGGGTTTGTTTGATGATCTGAGTCTTTTTAAATTAGAGGATGGAGAGTGGGTTTTCTTGGCCAGTGTTTATTTTTTTCCCTCTCTTATTGATAGAGTTTAGGGTGATAAGGAACCCAACCCTAACTAATTGCTTATTAGTGTAGTTTTAAATGGTGGATTTACCTTGGGAGATTGTTCCCAGACTCCCAATGAAACCCTCTTCTTTAGGAGGTGGATGGTGGTTCCTATGACATTGTGGTAGTAGGTAACACATGAGGGGAATTATTCTAGTTGGGTCATGTGTCGACCCTTCCAAGAGGAACCCATGTAGTGACAATGGTAACACCCCGATATTTTATGAGAAATATTATTTTTAATTACTTTGATATATTGTGTTGTACGCTACACCAAGATTATCTTGTACTATATGCAACACCGTATTATCTTGCAGTATATGCAACACTATTCTTGGCTCGTGTTATACACAATTTCAAGTTCGTTTTGTAGAAATTATTCTAAGTAACATTAAGTATGGATTTTGTTTAATGTATAACTGAAATAAGTTTTGATTATGTTATACGCAACACCAAACGGAGCTTTCACTACACGCAGCCCTGACTTGGATTGAATTACACATAATCAAGACCTTCTTCGATAGCCTGTGTAGTACACAATACCGCGTTTCACTAAACGGGAATTTATTATAATATTATTATGAACTAGCCGTTATGAATACTAATACCCACTTTTTGAAATTTTATAAATTTTATCTTTCAAAATGGAGTTCTTTTTTGGATTTGGAATTTCGAAATTAGCCTAGGGTAAATTTTTGGTATTTTTCTGAAAACTTTAAATTTTTGATGAATAGTGAAAACACGAAGTTACTATTTAAAAACCGACTTTTTATTTAAATAATAATTTTTTTTATTTGAATTTATTTTAGGTCAAAATTGACACATAATACCTATATAAGTTCAATGTAATTCATTGGAGTCATTTTATAATAATTTTAGATATATAAAATTTTTATTGAACTTTTCACCGTCTTTTACCCACCTCCTAGGAGCATTTGCAATTGTACATAAAAATTAATTTTACCGCTTCTGTGAGTTGAATTTAGAAAATCTGAGAGACACGGTTAATATCAAGGAGTAAAATTTGGTTCAATAAGATAAAAATAATTTTTGGTGAATACTAACGTTTTACTTTTATTTACCATGGTTAAAAGTAAATAGGGTAATTAAGGGTAAAAATGATATTATTATTACCCTAACACATGTCCTAATTCTATTGTATAAGTGTAATTAGACCAAAAACAACCTTAGGAATAAAATATTACCCTTTAGGTCCACTTGGATTAGATTAGTACATTTATTATTATTTTATTTAACGAAGAGTTAAAATAGTTAAAATCAATTTTTAATAACTAAATCATTTTTAATATAGGGTTATACATAAGATAAATTAAACTATAAATATTATTTATAAAGATAAAAATATTTCATGTATAATGGTATTTTATTTATAATTTTTAGGCATTAAATAATTTAATTTATTTATGACACAATGATGATGCAGTAATTACCTTATTAATGAAATATTAACATAATTGATGTTATAAATACCCAAATAAATGTAATTTGAGACTTTTTATAAATTCCAAAAAATATAGTTTAATATGACATGTTATTATTGATTCAATTAACGTTTTTAGAACTAATCATTCTGTTATGATTTTCACAAAAATCAATTACCAAATAGTGTCAACATTGACATAAAATAGTTTTTAAAACAAATATTATATTATTAATTGTAATTCTATTCCTAAAAATCTAAGGTTTGGCCAAATGACTTAGATAAGGTTATATATATTAATAATGAACCACTTGGGGTTATTTTGGCTTGTTATAGTAAGTTTATTAACCATATAGTGTAAGAAAACAAGAAGACACGGTAAAAGTTAGATTATTTAACTTAGAGTTAAATCTAAATGATAAGGTTCAAATAGTAAACTAAACTTGTCTAAAACCTATTGTTTGAAGGTATTTCTACCCATACCCACTTTAACTTTGAAATAAATTAATTTGGAGCTATTATAAACAGAATATGACTTTATTATAAAATAATAATTTATGTTTTTTCCTAAAGTGCCCCTCTCCTCCCTTATAAAAGGGCACCTCCTCCCTCTTCCCATTACACAGTTTTGAGCCTTCAATATTGGCCAAACCCTCACCATTTCCCTTCTCAACTTCCCTAGAAACATTATATATGTTCTTGTATCCTCAAAAGACCAACTCTAGTGCCTTAAGTGGAAGCTTAAAAGAGGTGCGTCGAAGATGAGGTAATCTCTTCTACCGATTCTTTCAAGTTTCTTTCTTCTTCAAATTCTTCTTATTTAGTTGTTTCATTATAATGTAATAAAATAAATATCACTAATATACTGATATTTTATTATAAATATGAAACAACCCCATTTCACCTTCTATCCATCCTACGGAAAACGAAGTCACTACGCGTACGTACGTACAGAATACTGTCTCCACGCCGTGGTGTAATCTGTTTTTCCACCACCACCTTACTTGGAAGGGTATAATAGTGTAATGAATAAATATATATGGTTATTATAACATCATACTTATTCTGTTATATTATATCATCCACTCCAATTACATTCAATAATTATGGGAAAGATATCATCGCTCATGCGTACGTACGGATTACCCTCTCCACGACGCGATGAGATTCATTCTCCATTTTAACCATTCAAGATTGATTATAAAGTATATATAATGAATAATAATGAAATATATGTCATAATTAAGCTACTGTATTTATGTGTGTGTGTCTATATATATATTTCATCTACATACTTCCATTCAAGTAAATAAGGAAAGGAAAACAACGTTCATGCGTACGTATGGCCTACCATATCCATGAACGGTGCATTTTATTTCATTTATATATCTATTATATATATATAGTGAATATATATGATAAATAAATCATTATTTACATTCTGGAAGTAAATAAATCATGATATAAGTAATAATAATATCAATAACAAGTCCAAACACGTACGATAAATAAAACGATTTTACCCAAAATGTTTCTTTAACATGGAATTTACAAAAGAATAGTAATATAAAGTCATAAGTGAACCATATATGATATCATAACAATGAATGTAAAGTAAATGACATTATTTAAATCATTATACAGGAGGTTTGGATACGTATGAAGTATATTGGACCTAAGGTAAGGGATAATTTTTCAATCTCATTTTTATTCGAGATTGCTTATACGTAAGTATTTACTGGGGTTATATTTTTCATCCATGTCCATAAAAAAAATTTTCATAAAGAGTTTAATATTCTTCCATGTATGTTTAATTTCATGTTTAACCCTATTTTACTTTTCTTTGTCTTATGGAAGAAATCCTTCTTTTGTTTACCATATGTGGTACTTTTTGACTTTTCTGTTAAAAGTACGAGGAGAATGTTTTTTTAACTTAAATGGCATTAACAGATTATACGGTTTCATAAAGCCTAATTTTCATGAATCTTATTCTACAAATTTTCATGTTTATTTTCAATAAAATTCTTTTTCTTTTAAATATGTGTGGAATTTTGTGAAAAGAAAAGGATTTTGAAGAATAAAGGATATTTTCCTCAAGAATTCATTTCAAGTGTTTTATCAAAAATACTTTCCATATATGATGACATTATTTAGCCTGTTTATGTTTCAAGTATAATGTCTCTATTAATTCCATGGTTTGACTCTTCTTATGATGAAATGTTATCCATTTGTTTTATATGGATTATGTTATGATGGGATGATGTTTATGAAACCCATTTTATTCTTTGGGTTATGATGAATGATTTATGTTTATTTTGTGGCACAAGAAAGAATCATTTCATTATGAGATGGGTAGTTCCTATATCTACCTCCAATGAATTGGTTAAAGATTTATATCTCATGATATAGACATTGTTTGAACAGTAAATTAATCTGGTTCAGTGATACGGGACTGGAACGAGGAGTGAACTTGATTTAAAAAGGGACTTTGTCCACTAAGATGGTATTGGCAGTAATGCCTTGGCTACTATGGAAATAATATCATCTACTTAATGGTTTCCACAATTACATGCTTTATTCCCATGCTATTTTATCATGATTTATGTTCATTTATGATATATGTCTTACTTACTTCCAAGATTTATGTCATTGCTCAAGATTTTGATGTTTAGATTTTATATTCAAGTTTTTTCATTCAAATGTTTATGGATTGTTTTACATTCCCTATGTTTACAATTACTGAGCATTTGAGCTCACCCTTTTTAGGTTTTATTTTCCCCATGATATAAATAATGGTTTTAGGTAAGAAAACAAAAGGTGAATATCTTTATGGGAGAAGTTGAAGATCTTTCACCATGATTAGAATATTATATTCTGAGTTTCCAAAGACACTAAACTATTATGGTCCTTTGGTGTTTGTTTTTGTTATGTATTAATTATTCCACAATAGTAATGTAATGTCCATGTACGTCAAGTATGGGTCTCTACAGTTGGTATCATAGTAATGGTTTAGTTAACCTTTGGAGACGAGGATGCGAAAACTTTAGTGAGATCCCTAGAGATATTACTATGGTATGTCTAGGGATGTCCCTAAGGTTACGTATAAGTATAAGTTATAGCCCTAGAATTATGGTAACGATCTTAGAATTTAACGTAAGATGTTAGATATTGAATTTAATTCCCCTTGATTATGATTTTTTCCTCTCACACTATTCTTTTTGGGTTTTAAAAAATGACTGGGAACAAGAAGAATCATGATAATGTAGGATATGGTAGACAATGGAATGATATTCTGCATGTGCAACCAAATGAGATTGGATCTGGAATTCCACATATCGTTATTATGCCTAATCATAAATCTCATAATATGATCAATAATCTCAACTCTAGTAAGTTTCTTGACTCATCTAATAAGATAAAGATGGAGTTTCTTAATGATCATAGAGGAAAGAAAGTTCAACTTCCCTCATGTAAATCATGTGGGAAGAGGCATCAGGGAGAATGTTTCAAAGCAACTGGAAGATGCTTTGGGTGTGGAAAAGGACGCCAAGCCAGTAATTATAAAGGAAAAAGTTCAGTTAACACCATGGAGAAGGATAATGGTGTTGCTATGACATAAAAAATAGTTAAATGTTTCAAATGTGGAATGTACGGGCATTATGCAAACCAATTCCCTAAGGGAAAATCTCATGATGAGAATCAGCATGGTCATATGGCAGTATTTATGTGGATGGTGATGAAGAGACTACAAATGATATTTGAGATGAAAGAAATGATGAAGCTCAGTTAGTGGTTTAAGAAGGTAGTGGAATGATTGTATGTTTATAAAGAATAATGTATGGTACTATGGAATAAAGAAAAATCTAAGGATTGTTACACTGTTGTCTTTCCATGAGTTTTTTAAAGTATATGATGAATGGTACCGGTAACCATGAAAGGTTATTCAAATATTTTTGTATGGTAGATGATATGTTCATAATTAAATTATAAGGAGATAATGATATGTTTAATAATATTAATTAACTCATGACTGGTATAAGGACAAAGTGAAATCATGGTTTGAGTATACAGAATTTTGGGATTTTGGAATGTGGAAAGAGTTAACTTTTGACAAAATTCATGTTTTCACTAAGGGTAAATGGTATTAATTTTTCAAGAGAATACATGATTAAGGTATTCACATGTTTGGAATGTTACCAACAACAAGATATATCTTATGGGGGATAAATGATTGTATTCACATGCTTGGTAGATAACCTTTCTAGTAATCATTTTCTTTATACTATGAGATTGGACAGAAGTTTTTCTGATAATCCTAAAGGTTGGAATAGATTAATTTATACATTAGATATTATTGTTTAAGGTTATACCTTTTTGTTATGTTACAATAGTATAGTTTTAGAAAAAGGACACCCCATAGGATGGGTGGCAACCCGTCGCGTCAGACAAGGATGTGGGAATCAAACCCACAACCGAAGTGTGACAGGACTTTATCACCTACCACTAGACTACAGGAAGTCCCTGGTTAATAGAAATTAGTTTTAATTTATTAAGTGGCATGATATATAGGAACCATATACGATTAATCTCACTATAGATGGACTTTTGTATATTTAATAACTTTTGCTAACCTTTTGTTTGAGACAGATGGAATGACCTATCATTCTATCCCATGATCTGCTAACACTTAATGAATGAAAAATTCAACTTCATTTCTTTAAGAGATGAAGTGGAAATTTTTCAAGGCTCGAACAATGGTGAGATTGTATGAAAATCAAGTAAGTATTTCTTTTAATTCAAAAATTCTTCCACATTAGGGAAATTATCTTGAAAACCAAAAATGATGTCCTAGTGACCTCATATCTGATGAATCAGATGGTACCTTAGATCATCACAAATTTATGGCATTATTATTGTTGGATTTTTCATAGCCATGTTCTCTACCACTCTCCATCAGAACTTGATGGTTAGATTTCTCTTCCATATCCATATTTTCACCTATTTGGTCCTATGTGGAAACCCAGTTCTGAGTTACTTTGGGTGACCGTTATGATTCTAACTTTCCTTTTTAAAATGAAGTTTTGGTATTCCTTTTTATTATGTGGGTTTCAATGAAAGAAACTTTCATGTAGTAAACCATTTATAACCCCACGAATTTTGAGGGCGAAATTCTTTTTAAGGGGGGTAGAATGTAACACCCCGAGATTTTATGAGAAATATTATTTATAATTATTTCGATGTATTGTGTTGTATGCTACACCAATATTATCTTGTACTATACTCAACACCATATTATCTTGCAGTATATGCAATACTATTCTTGGCTCGTGTTACACACAATTTCAAGTTCATTTTGTAGAAATTATTCTGCGCAGCATTAAGTTTAGATTCTGTTTAATGTATAAATGAAATATGTTTTGATTATGTTATACGCAAAACCAAACGGAGAATTCACTACATGCATCCCTGACATGGCTTGCATTACACGCAATCAGGACCTTCTTCGATAGCTTGTGTAGTACGTAATACAGATTTTCACTAAAAAAATATATTATTATAATATTATTATGAACTAGCCGTTATGAATAGTAATAACCACTTTTTTAAATTTTATAAATTTTATCTTTCAAAATGGACTTCATTTTTGGATTTGGAATATCGAAATTAGCCTAGGGTGAATTTTTGGTATTTTTCTGAAAACTTTCAATTTTTTATAAATAGTGAAAACACTGGGTTACTATTTAAAAACTGACATTTTTTATTTAAATAATTATTTATTTTATTTAAATTTATTTTAGGTCAAAATTGGTACATAATACCTATGTAAGTTCAATTTAATTCGTTGGAGTCATTTTATAATAATTTTAGATATATAAAAATTTTATTGAACTTTTCACCATCTTTTACCCACCTCCTAGGAGCATTTACAATTGTACATAAAACATAATTGTACCACTTCTGTGAGTTGAATTTCAAAAATCCGATAGACATGGTTAATATAAAAGATTAAAATGTGGTTCAATAAGATAAACAAAATTGGTGAATAGTAACTTTTTACTTTTATTTACCACGATTAAAAGTAAATTGGGTAATTAAGGGTAAAAATGATATTATTATTAACCTAATACATGTCCTAATTCTATTGGATAAGTGTAATTCGACCAAAAACAACCTTAGGAATAAAATATTACCCTTTAGGTCCACTTGGATTAGATTAGGACATTTATTATTATTTTATTTAAAGAAGAGTTAAAATAGTTAAACTCAAAGTTTAATAACTAAAACATTTTTAATATAGGGTTATACATAAGATAAATTAAACTATAAATATTCATTAGAAATATAGAAAGCTTTCCTACATAATGGTATTTTATTTATAATTTTTAGACATTAAATAATTTAATTTATTTATGACACAATGACGATGAAGTAATTACCTTATTAAGAAAATATTAACATAATTGATGTTATAAATACCCAAATAAATGTAATTTGAGACTTTTTATAAATTAAACTATTTTTTTGGTTAATATGACATTTTATTATAGACTAAAATAACTTTTTTTGAACTAATCATCCTGTTATGAGTTTCACAAAAATCAATTACCAAATAGTGTCAAAATTGACATAAAATAGTTTTTAAAACAAATATTATATTATTAATTATTATTCTATTCTTAAAAATATAAGGTTCAGCCAAATGATTTATATAATTTTATATATATTAATAATGAACCAATTGGAGTTCTTTTAGCCTGTTATTGTATGTTTATTAACCATATAGTGTAAGAAAACAAGAAGAAACGATAATAGTTAAATTATTTAACTTAGAGTTCAATCTAAATGATATGGTTAAAATAGTAACCTAAAAATGTATAAAACCTATTTTTTGAGAGTATTTCGACCCATACCCACTTTTACTTCGAAATAAATCAATTTTGAGCTATTATAAACCGAATATGACTATATTATAAAATAATATTTTAAGTTTTTTCCTAAAGTGACCCTCTCCTCCCTTATAAAGGGCACCTCCTCCCTCTTCTCATTACACAATTTTGAGCCTTCAAGCTCAGCCAAACCCTGCCCATTTCCCTTTTCAACTTCCCTAGAAACATTATATTGGTTCTGGTCCCCTCAAAATACCAACTCTAGTGGCTTAAGAGGAATATTAAAAGAGGTGCGTCGAAGAAGAGGTAATCTCTTCTACCGATTCTTTCAAGTTTCTTTCTTCTTCAACTTCTTATTATTTAGTTGTTTAATTATAAAGTAATGAAATAAGTATCACTAAAATACTGATATTCTATTATAAATATTAAAAAACCCCATTTCACCTTCTATCCATCCTATGGAAAATGAAATCAATGCGCGTGCGTACGTACAAAATATGGTCTTCACGTCGTGGTGTAATCTGTTTTTCCACCACCACCTTACTTGGATGGGTATAATGGTTTAAAGAATAATTATATATGTTTATTATAACATAATACTGATTCTGAGATATTATATCATCCACTCCAATTCCATTCAATAATTATGGGAATGATATTATCGCTCGTGCGTACGTGCGGATTACCGTCTCCACGACGCGATGAGATTAATTCTCCATGTTAACCATTCAAGAATGATTATAAAGTATATATAATGAATAATAATGAAAAATATTTCATAATTAAGCTACTATATTTATCTTTATTTATATATATATATATATATATATATGTCATCTACATACTTCCATTCAAGTCAATAAGGAAAGGAAAATAATGTTCATGCGTACGTACGGCCTACCATCTCCATGAACGGTGTATTTCATTTCATTCATCTATCTATTATATATATATATTGAATATATATGATATATAATTCATGATTTACATTTGGGAAGTAAGTAAATCGTGATATAAGTAATAATAATATCAATAACAACAATTACAAACACATACGATAAATAAAACGATTTTACCCAAAACACTGCATTAACATGGAATTTACAAAATAACGGGTAATATAAAGTCATAAGTGAACAATATATCATATCATAACAATTAATGTAAAGTAAATGACATTATTTAAATCAATATATATGAGGTTCGGATACGTACGAAGTATATCGGACCTAAGGTAAGGGATAATTTTTCAATCTCATTTTAATTCGAGATTTCTTATACGTAAGTATTTACTGGGGTTATATTTTTCATCCATGTCCATAAAAATGTTTTTAATAAAGTGTTTAATATTAATTCATGTATGTTTAAAGTCATGTTTACCCCTCTTTGACTTTTACTTTGTGTTATGGAAGGAATCTTTCTTTTGTTTACCATACGTTGTACTTTTTGACTTTTCTGTTAAAAGCACGAGGAGAATGTTTTTTTTAACTTAAACGGCATGAATAGATTTTTACAGTGTCATAATGCCTAATTTTCCTGAAGAATCCTCTAAAAATTTTCATATTTATTTTCAATAAAATCCTTTTGTTTTAAACTTGTGTGGCATTTTTTGAAAAGAAAATTATTTTGAAGAATAAAGGATATTTTCCTCAAGAATTCATTTCAAGTGTTTTATCAAAACTATTTTCCATCTAAGATGAAATTATTTAGCATGTTTATGTTTCAATTATAATGTCTCTATTATTTCCATGGTTTTATTCTTCTTATGATGAAATGTTATCCATTTGTTTTATATGGATTATGTTATTATGGAATGATGTTTATGAAACTGATTTTATTCTTTGGGTTATGATGAATGATTTATGTTTATTTTGTGGAACAAGTAAGAATGATTTCATTATGAGATGGGTGGGACCTATATCTCCCTAAAATTCATTGGGTAAAGAATTATATCTCATGAGATAGACATGGCTGGAACAGTAAGTTAATCCAGTTCAGTGATACACGACTGCAACGATAAGTGAACTCGATTCAGAAAGGGACTTTGTCCACTAAGATGGCCATGGCAGCAATGCCTTGGCTACTATGGAAATAATATAATGTGATTAATGGTTTCAAAAATTACATGTTTTATTCCCATGATATTTTACCATGATTGATGTTCCTTTATGATATATTTCTTACATACTTCCAAGATTTATGTCATTGCTCAAGATTTTGATGTTTAATTTTATGTTCATGTATTTGCATTCAAATGATTATGGATTGTTTTACATTCCCTATGTTTACCCTTAATGAGAATTTGAGATCACTCTTTTTTATGTTTTATTTTCCCCAGGATATAAAGAAATGTTTTAGGTAAGAAAACAAAAGGGGAATATCTTTATGGGAGATGTTGAAGATCTTTCACCACGATTTGAAGATTATATTCCGAGTATCCAAAGACACTAAACTATTGTGGTCCTTAGGTGTTTTTTTTGTTATGTATTAATTATTCCAAAAAGGTAATGCAATGTCCATGTACGTCAAGATTTGGGTCTCTAAAACTACCCTAAGCTTGCTTCCAATAGAGCATAGGCTAATGAATTGCACCGAGTAGACATATCCCACAAATTAGAAGAATAATCCTAATGTACTTGTACACACACACACATCTCCAAGCCAAAAAATGCGGAAATGTTAAACCTAATATGTATAAAATTCATACATACCACTATATACCACAACCAGAGTACAATATGAAGTACATGAAAAGTAAATAGGGAAAAATACACACCCACCACAAATATTATTTGACACAAGTCCAAACTAGAAGTAAAGGTACAAGGACAGGTGTCTAAAGGATGTTGAAACACACCTTCGTCTAAACATCACTAAGTATCATCCGGTCTTTGTATTCCTAAGACTTTGTCAAAAGGTCAATCATATGTACAGGACATGACACGTGCAGGTAAACACCATACAGGGGAGAGTATAACAATACTCCGTAGGATGCCCCAAAACCAAAAATAAATACAACAAGGAAAAGTAAATTCATCTATAAATAGTTATATGCCTAAAAAATGTAATAATAATATAAAAATATACTCAATAGAGACACCATGCCATCAGACGGTCATAACGAACTTCTAGCCACATGATTTTTCTTGAAGTTTGCTCGTTTTGGGATAACTCACTCCTCGAGCCATGATATCATCAGAGAAACCAAACGAAGAGGTCTAGTTCATTTAGGCCACACCCAAATGAGAATGTGTTTTTCTAAGAAGAATATGATACACATATAGGGGTTCATGCCTAGAACCGACCAAGGGACATCACAGATCACGCAAAAAAACTACAAGGGGTACCACATACCCAATCTGGATCAACCAACTACATTGGTTATCACACCCAGAACCACTAGGGTACACCATGAACCCTATCAATGTGGACCACTATATGGAGGATAAAATTCATTTTTAATGAGGTTATTCCAATTTCATAAACTTAACTATGGGAGATAAATGATTTCACTCTAGCCTCGAGAAGGGATATCACGCTATATCTAAGACATGGATTCTATTTAGGATTATAATCCACTAATGTTGATGTAATGTGATACTAAACCCTTGAGGAATAAACCAAGTAAAATATATCAACCTATAATGGTACAAACTAAAAACCAACCATTTTCCATGAAATGGATGTCTGAATGTTAGGGTCTCAAAACCGCAGACAACTCGTTGATTAGACGCTCAGTTTAAGAGTAATGATTCTGTGAACTAAGGGTCCTATGGACCTACTGTTGTGGTAAGTCCACCTAACACCAAGTTTGACTACCATGGTTGACCAACATGGTCGGTCAACTTACTGTACAAACCAGATACATAGTCATTGAACCGGTGGTCAACCATTACAGTCAGCTGCAACCAATCTCCGCCCTGGTTCCCTCAGATCCGACCTTAGTTCGGCTCACTGTTCTTACCAAACCCATCTATCTGGACCAACCCACTTGGCCCATCCCACTATACTCACCAATGTTTCCACCTCCATAAGCCCCATCGGTGCCTCTGTATCCATCAATGTGGCCCCATGTGGCCTCCCGCCATAATCCGTATTCGCTAACCCCATTGTGTGTGCCACATTTTGCACCACCGATGTCAATGCATCATACTAAACTTCCATTTGTCACTTCCTATGGAATCATGCACCACTTCCATGATGTTCTCCACTTCCAACACATGTGGCCCCTTCTATGAACCACAATTCCTCCTCCACAGATCAAGAATATTAAACTATCGCATATTCGATCTTAGTGGGTCCCGATCTACACAGATCCATCCTTGGTTGTTGATACACCTCGAATATGGGGGTCTAATAAAGTTTTAAACAATATAGTAATATCGAGTTGAGAGTCTTAGGAATCTAATAGAGAAGAACGAGAAGAACGGATGGATAAATTCACAAGAAAAAAGGTTTATCATCGTTGGAAAATTGTTTGTGTCCAATGATCACATACATGGGATTTGGGGTTAGAAAACCAAATCAAATAACTCCCAATAATAACAAGAATATGATAGATCTTAGATCTAATCTATTAATGGATTTGTATACATTCTTTTTAGAAAATAAAAAATGGGAAGAACATATTAACTCAAAATCCCTGCCTTGATTTGGATTGACTGTTGATGAAGAACGATGTGTTGTTGTCGTTGTTGGAAAGATCTGTCAAATCTGAGGTACTTTTTTCATCATTCCATGATATTTCTTCTTTCTCCTAACAGAATTCTATAATGTTCTATCTAGTGGTCCTCCGACATCTCCAGGGTTATGCAACTAACCCTAGGACTTTTTTCATTATTTTCTATTTAAAGAAAAAATAGTCATTGTATCATCAAAACACATAAGAATAATTTTATTGAAAAATGTTATTCATTTTAATTCCCATGACATATTTTTCACAAATGACTTATGAAGACTAAATTTAGGTCACACCTAGGGTAAATCCACTATTATGAACTCAACAGTTTCTTCATATTTTTTATCCAAGAACTCATTTAAGAGTTATTCCACTTTTTCATGAAAAACCGTGTGTGCGTGCTATTAAGTATTTTAATATTTTTTGAACATTTATTCTAGGAACACTAGGCCCCAGGATCACATTCCATATCAGTTCCTAGTCTCAAAAATAATCCATATAATATCAAAAAAAATAATACACAGATAATCCTGTATGTTATATTCTCCCCACCTTGGGGATTTACATCACTAAAAATCCAAAATAATGTCTACTCAAATAAATGAGGGGGTTGGGCATGAATATGAGCCTATCACTACCATGTGACCTTTTGGAGATTCTTGTGCATCCACCAAAAATGAACTAAAGGAATCAATCACCCATAAAGGATCTTCTCCATCCGATCCTTGATCTCCATTGGGTACTAAGAAAATTTTGATTTATCCTCAATGTCCAGCTCTCCCCAATCGATGACGAGAGATAGTTCATTTATGTACCTCCTTATCTATGAAATGTGGAAGATGTTGTGCACCTGATCTAACTGTGGAGGTATAGTTAAGTGGTACACCACCTCACCAACTCTACATAGTATCTGGAAAGGTCTAATGAACCTCAGTAATAACTTTCCACTCAAGCCAAATCTCGGTAATCCCTATCATGGTAAAACCTAAAGGAACACATGGTATCCTTCCTCAACTTCCAAAGGAATAAAATTACTATTATCATAAGACTTATAATAGCTTTGTGTAGTATTCTTCCACTCTTATATGATCTAAACCTTCTCAGTAGTTATTTTCACCAACTCTGATCCCATGAGTGCCGACTCTCCTAGGTCAGTCTAGAAATGTAGTCACCTGTAGGGTCACCAATACAAGGCCTCGAATAGATCCATATAAATGGTGGAATGGTAGCTGTTGTTGTATGAAAACTCCTCTAGTGGTAGGTGATCCTCACATCTATAGCCAAAGTCTAACAGGAAAGCCCGAAACATGTCCTCCATAACCTGAATGGTCTTCTCAGTCTGACCATCTGTCTGTGAGTGGAATGTTGTGCTCAAGCGTAAATGGGTCCCAAGTACCTTCTTTAATAACTTCCACAACTAGGATGTAATAAGAGAATCATGATATGAAACTATCTTGGATGGAACTCCAAGGAGTAGAATTGTCTCTTGCATATAGATGAATACCAAGAGCTCTACTGAACTCTAGTCTTAGATAGCTAGGAAGTGGGACGACTTGGTGAGCCGATCAATGATCACCCAGATGGAATCTTTTCCCCTAGAAAAATGTCATAAAACCATTACAAATTCAATCGATATCCCATACCGCTTCTATTTTTACACATCAATGGTTTGATCTAAACCTACTGAAACCTGGTGCACAACCATTACTCTCTGATAAGTAAGACATAGAGAAACAAATTCTACAACTCCATTATTCATCCATGGCCACCAAAACTTGAATTGGAGGTCCTGGTACATATTCGCCACACTAGGATGTACTACCAATGTGTATGTGTGAAAATCCCCCAAAACCTCCAACTACAATGTTGATGATACTACTGTACACCCTCTAAATGGAAGAACATGCTCACCACTATTTGAGAATCCATCAGAAGCATGTCTTATGGATATATGAGCACATAGGGTCTCGCATTTGGTATCCCAATGTTGTACCTCCCTAAATCATTATAAGAGTGGAGAGGTGAAAACTATAAATTGGAGGTAATCTTATCTAGCTCCATCCATAAATGATATCTGTAATGAGTAAAACTACTCCAATGCATCATTTAGTAATTGTGAACTAGATCACTTGTTGAGGGAATCTTTCATCATGTTCCCCTTCCCAAGATTATATAAAATCTTAAAGTCATAATCTTGGAAGAACTATATCCATCACCTCTATATCATGTCCATATCCTTTATGGGAGAATATATTGTTGAGAATCTTGTGATTAGAGTAGTTGATATACAACTTTCATATTAGGTAGTGTTGTTTCATCTTCAATGAGAAGACAAGTGATGCTAAATCAAGATCTTGGGTCATCTAGTTCTTCTTATGTAGCCTCAACTGGCGTGAAACATAGGCAATCACTGATTTCCTCTATATCAGGACACAATAGAGTATGGTCCCTGATTCATCATAGAACACAATGTACTCAATTCCTTCCTCTCGTAACCTCAGGATGGGAGCACTCAACAACCTCTGCCTTAGATCCAGAAAGTACTACTAGAACGTTACTGTCCACATAAAAGAATACCCTTTTGTGTCAAAGTGGTCGAGGGTTCTTACACTTTAGAGAAGTCAGGTACAAACCATTGATATTACTCTGCCAATCTAAGAAAACTATTTACCTTGGTAACACTCTTGTGTGGATCCACGAAAGCATTACCTCAACCTTTTATGGATCCATTGCAACTCCTGCCTCTAAAATGATATTTTCCAGAAATTGGACCTCTTGAATCCAAAACTGACAATTCTAGAACTTCATGTAATATTTTTTATCTATGAGTGTGTCTAGGACAATTCTCAAGTGTCTCATGTGGTCCTCCTCGGACGATGAGTACACTAGGATGTTAGGAATGAAGACCACTATAAACTGATCTATGTAAGGCTAAAATATCCCCTTCATGAGTCCCATGAACCCTTCTAGGGAATTTTTTTCATTCAAAAGGGAATCAAAATGTACTCATAGTGATAATAAGGATATTTCAAGGTCAAAATTTGTATATCCTCATCCTATAATTACTTCTGGTGATATCTTGATCGAAGGTCAGTTATAGAGAACCATCTCACCCATTTGAACTGATCAAACAGGTCCCCAATCCTCATTAGAGGATACTTGTTTTTCATGGTCACCTGGTTTAAGTTCCAAAAATCCAAACATAACCTCAAGCTCCCATTTTTCTTCTAGGAAAACAAAACTGGGGCTACCCTGGGTGAAACATTGGGTCTCACAAATCCCTTCCTCTACAAGTCCTCCAACCGTTTCCTCAATTCAAAAAGATCTGTAAGAGTCATCCTATATGTAGGTGTAGATATCAGTGTCATTTCAAGGTGTGGATCAATGCATAAGTCCATATATATAGAGAGAGTTAAACCTGAAATATCTTTAGAAGAGATGTCCTCATACTCCAACACCACTATAGGAAACAGAGGACTCATATAATCCAATACACTAAGGGTAAGGCGATCCAACTGACAAGTAATCAGATTCGCCCGCCTATCTATGAATCCATACTACACTGTGTGTATTTCCTTTTCACCAATAAAGGAAAACCCATTTCCATCACTATGGAAACACCTCACTCTTCATAAAAAATAGTCAATGTGATAATGAACTCTATATAACTAGTCCATACCAAGAATGACGTCGTAAGGCCTCGATGCCTCTACTAAAAGATACCAAATGAAAAACATTACTTCAAGAGTCAAGTCTTACTATTTGTACCAGTGTGATATCATTAAGTCTCCTCCATTATAATTCTCCAAGTGTAAGGGTCAAGTTAACGGTTCCACTGGAATCTCCAAGTCTCTAAAAACATTCATGGAATGAAAGGATTAATTATCACTTGTGTCTATCAAAACTATAGAAAAGGTAAATAAGAAATAGATCATACCATTTATCATTCCTCGAACCTCAGGTTCATAAGCCTCCGTCAACTATAGATGTCCTCGTCCCTAACCACCATCTCCCTGAGCCTAGCATAGACCACCTAGGGGTGGATGCAGTAATATGTCAAACCTTCGACCACCTCCTATTGCCATGCCTGCTCCTCTACCACATCCACCACCCTATGGACCCCCATTCTCATATTTCTTTATCTACCTTATTTTTCCCTCAACCTTATATGGATCAGCTATACTATGGGTTGGTCAATCTCATGCCAAATGTCCCAGACCGCCACATGAGTAACACCATTGTCCCTTGGCTGATTTGAGCCACCCTGGTAGCCCTGCACTACTAAACTTGAGTCCTAGGATCACCCCATAAAGCACCTAACCCACATGGATCCCTGTGAATTCTATCATATACCTACTAAAGAGTTATCATCTACCGGGTTCCCACTAATATCTCCCACTACCGAATTATCTTCTTCTAGAGAAATGTCTACTAACAGGTATCTCTCAAGTACCCCAACAAAGGTAGGAATTTTATGAGAGACCACTAACTCCTTGATGTTCCGGTGTAATACTTTATCAGATATCTGTTCCTTGAAGATTTGGTCTCATGAAATAACCAAGGACTAGCATGAAAGATCAATAAACATCATTGAAAACTCTACCACGGTCATACTTCCCTACTGCAGATGAAGGAATTGTGTGTGCATACTGATCGCAACGTGGCTGAATTGAACTCCTCTTTGAAGATATTATCAATTTATTTCCAAGTGAGACTTGTCTAATCATATGACTCAGCCTCCAAGATCTACAATGGCCCCATAGATCCCTAAATAAGACTCATAGAAAGTACTGTAATCCGATCGGTAGGTGTACTCAAAATGTAGAAAACACTGGTCACTACCTCTAGCCAATCCTCAGCCTTATGGGGTTCTAGAACACCTTGAAACTTGAGAGGTCACTATATTTGAAACTCGTGTAACATACTCAGCCTATGTGAATCTTCAACTAGTAGTGTTGGTAGTATCTACTGTTCGATGGGTGTTGGTACAGTTGGTAAACTACCCGGAGGTGTTATCTCTGGCACAAGCCCCTATACGAATGCCTTGTCACTAAGTGGATCACACTCCTAATCACATGGTGGAATCCTAACTGGTTGTCCATGTGGTGGTATAAAAAAATAAAAAAAGATATACCACATTCAATAGACTATATTTGGGGATATAACTCAAAAGGGACAAGAAAGAAACAACAATTCTTATATGATTCATATACCATTGTTTTTTCTAAAACTAGTATTATAGTGTACCAAGTCTACAAGTAGGTGATCAGAGTCCTGGTGTATGGATATGTCAGTTTCCACACCATCACTGGGGTCCTTGGCCTGAAATCCAAATTCAAAACACTTAAACATGTTTCCCCAAACCAACCATAGAGACTCACTATCCTAATGTAGAACCGACCACCTTTGATACCACCCTGTCATGACCCATTATAGAGGGTCCAATGCACTAACTACCCAAAGACAACCTCCAAAAGGCCAGGGGTTGGTGACTGTGACGATGTAGGAATATCACACAAAGAGAAGGAATTAAGTACCTATACACAAGCACACATATCCAAGCCACAAAATTCTCAAATGTAAAAACTAATAAGTAAACAATGAATGCGTTCCACTATATACCACAACCTGAGTACAATAGAAAGTACATGAAAAGTAAATAGGTCCAAATACACAACCACCAAAAAGAGTCTATAAAAAAAGTACAACCATGATGTAAAGGTACTGGGACTTTTTTCTGATTTTTTCAAGAACACACCTCAGTCTGTCTGGTCTGACTAAGAACCGTATAGTTCTGGTCCACCTAGAACTTCATCAAAAGCTTCATCAAATTCATAATACATGAAATGTGTGGGAAAATCCCAGGAAAGTGTTTCTGTAACAATACTCTGTAAAACACACAGAAACCGTAGGGAAATGAAACAAAAGAAAGTACAGTCAGCTCTAGATGTTTGTCTATACAACATATAAAAAAAACAAAGATATACTAAAGATAGATATCATGACTTCAGGTGATCATAAAAAACATCTTAGCCATAGGATTCTTCTCGAATCATTATTGTTCTAGGAGAACTCACTCCTCAAGCCATGATATCATTAGAGACACTAAATGAATAGGTCTATATCATTTAGGCCCTTCCCAAATGAGAACCTATTGTTCTAAGAATATTATGATACATAGAAAGGGGATCATGCCTAGAACTGAGCAAGGGTGACCAAGGATCATGCCCAAAACTGTTGGGGATACTACGTACCCAATTTGGATCAACTCACTATATAGGTGATCATGCCCAGAACCGTTGGGGGACACCCCGAACGCTACTAATGTGGCCCACTAGATTGAGGATCAATGGCCTCATCATGGAGGTTATTCTAATTCTACAAACTCAACTAGGGGTGATATAAAATTATACCCTAGTCTCAGGGAGGGGTACCATACTCTATTTGAAGCTCGACCTCTAATGGGGATTAAAATTCAGTGATGTGGATGTAATCTTATATTGAACCCTCAAGGAAAGAACCAAAGAAACTCTCTCAACCTATAATGGTCCAAACTAAAAAACCAAAAATTGGTCTTGAAATGACCATCTCAATGTTTCAGTCTCAACACTATAGATGGATCATCAATTGGATGCTCTATTTAGGATTTATGCTTGTCTGAATGAAGGGGCATGCAGACCTACCACTGCTGGCAACAACCGTAGTTGGTAGACTTACTGATTGGACTTAATGTACCATTGATACACTCACGGTAGACCATTTTGGTCATCCACAATTGGGTTTTTCTCTGGTCACCTCATATCTGACTCGAGTCCGACCTGCTATTCTGACCAGGACCATCTATCTAGTCTAGCCCACCTTCCTCAACCCACTTCTCTCACTGCCATGTCTCACATGGCCCACAATAGATTGCATCTATTCCATCCCCACTGGTGACTCCACGTCCTCACCCTATCCCCACATGGTGGCTGCTTTAGTCTTTCTCCACCGGCCCTGATGTGTCCCCCACCACCATTTTTTTCGCCTCGTCTCGTGTCATCATGCACCATCACCCACATCGTTGGTCCCTTCCGTGGACCACCGTGCCTCCTCTAAGACTCAAAAAATTAAAATATTTCATATACGACATTATTGGGTCACAATCTACGTAGATCTAGGCTTAGATGTTGATTCTCCTTAAAACCGGAAGTCTGATCAAGTTTAGAACTGCCCAACAATGTTGAGCCAATAACCGTGGGATTCCAACAGTGAAGAATGAAAATAACATAGGGAGAAATTCACAAGAGTTAAGTTTTACCATAATTGGCCAAGATTTCTTGTCCAATGATCAATTATGGGGGATTTGATGTTAGAAATCCAAATAAAATAACTCCCAATAATCATGAAATTAATCCCATATTGTGAATAAGATCGATTCGATGGATATTTTTTTCGTGGATCAGTCCAAGTTCAATGTAGGAAATCAGAATCAGAGATGAAAGGATAAACTAAAATCCCTACCTCGATTCAGATAGATATTTGAAGAAGAAAAATGCATCATTAGAAATTTCTATCAAATCTGATGTACATTGGTCATCGATCCATGATCCGTCGTCGTTCACCTGAGAGGATTATACAAATTTCTCCCAAGAGGTTCTCTGATATCTCAAGGGTTATGCATCTAACCCTTTCATTTATTCATAATTTTCCATTTAAAGAATAAATACTCTCTGAATCATCGAAATGGATAAAAATAATTTTATTAAATAATTTTATTCATTTTAACGCCCATGACAACTTTTTCACAAACGACCCATGCCGACTAAAGTTAGGTCATTCCTAGGGTAAATCCACTCTTATGAACTCAATGATTACATCATATTTTTCATCCAAAAACCCATTTAATAGTTATTACAATTTTTTAGGAAAACTATTTGTGCGCTCTACTAATTTTCTTAGTATTTTTTAAACATTTATTCTGGGCACACCAGGTCTCAGAATAGCACTCTGTCTTAGTTTCTAGTCTCTAAAATAATCAATATAATATTAAAACAATAATACATGGAAAATTAGAGATGTTATAGTCCATTCACCTGGGGTCTACCATGATTTTTTATAATCTAGAGAGTTAGTACTTGTGTTCTATGATGAGGTGGTCAGTTGTGGACTTTGTATCCCAATTTTTTACCTACCAAAGGATCAATATTGAGCATTATAAGATAGATAAGTTGCTTTATCCTCTTATAATTACATTATATAACTAATAGTAGGTATCCATATAATTTTTTTTAATTTTTCTACATTAAACTCTTAGTAGGAAGGATTATAGTTTTGTGATTTTAGATTAGTTGAATAAGTTAGAATATTTTCTTACCATTATGGAGTTAATGAAGCTGGAGGAGCTTCGACACTGGTATGTCTGAGAGGTCATTAGTAATCATAGTGTGCCTAAAATGACAGTTTATTATTGGGAAGCATGTTTTACTTCTCCATTTTGAAATTTTTTCCATGAATCCATGAGATCCCAGTTATATTTAAGCACAACATACCTCATATAGAAGAATGGTAAGACTTAGAAGACTATAAATATTCTTGAGGATATGATTTGTATATGTGTTCTTGACTTTAATGGTTCGTGGGATAGTTATCTATCATCATTTTAATTTTTATAAAAGAATAAGTACCATACCATGATCAATATAGACCCTTTTGAGGCATTGTATTGGTGACTATTCTGATCCCCATCATGTTGAGCAGAGATGGGCGAGCAGACTGAGTCTCATAAAAAATATAATCGAGAAAGTGTGGCTAAACCAAAATAGGTTATAGATAGACCAATGTCCCAAGAAATAATATTCCAATCATTATCATCATCAACAAGAGTTTTAGGTTAGTGATCAGTTGTTCATATGGGTATCCATTTGACTAGTACATCATTGCTTGGGAAAGTAGTTGAAGTTTATGTTGTGTTATGTCGGGTCATTTTAGGTTCTGGAGAATATTATGAATGTGGAATATCAATTGGACTTTACACTTTGTATGACCTCAATCCATGGTTTTTTCCTTGTATCCTAGTTTAAGAAGTACCTTCTAGACAAATCTTTTGTGATAGAGTTGTAATATTTGGAGTTATAACTTGACACCACCATTATGTAGCACCCTATATGTATCTTAGATTATCTAAACAAGGTGGTACATGGTAATTTTACCCATTTATTCAATGTGACTTAGTATAATTATAGATATATTCATGATACTTGGGAGTGGAATGTTTTGGTGAGGGAGAAGTGACCTCCCCTATTTTCCTCTAAAGATCATTGAGGAGTTTCTATTGTAGAAAAGTGGTATAGTGGGATGAATAGAGAGACCCACTGGGCCACTAGTACATCATATTTTGAGATTTATTTATTTATTTATTCTAGGATTTTCCACAAGTTGGAAGTTGAAAATCATTGTTTTTTGGGAAACAAGACATGGTGCATGGGTAGTGCATGGTTAGTATGAACCATATGGCTGAAAAAGAAAGAGGGATTAATGGGGTAAAGTGAGGGTTTTTATGGAATGATCATGATTTTTCTAATTTTTTTAAGGTTTCTATTAACTATGTTTTTTTGTATTGATAGTGGTTCTTTACTAGTTGTTTTATAGTTTTCCTGGTGATGTGGCCAAACCATACAGTTTTTCCAAATCATTAAATTTTTACCTTTTTACTATTTTCCCATTATGAATGTTAAAGGGTTTCACCCTTATTTATCAACATCTTCATGTGAATCATATCACCAACACCTTATTTATTCTTACCCTTCACTTTGGTGTATTATCCATGGGTCCTTCATGTTCTTGTTTGAGGAAAGTTTGATTTCTTTTCGAGTGTTTCATCTTTACCCTTATCTCAACGTGTTCATCCTTTACCATATAAGATGAAAACCCAAGCTTGTGACTTGAGTGAACCTAGGCTTGTTGATGTGGGGTTATTTGTTTTTTATTTATGGATTAGGTGTTTTATGACTTCTATCCCTTGATTCAAGTGATTATTTTTGAAGGTGACACGGTTGTTTTCAGTTTCTAGTAAGTGTATCTATTTAATGGTGTTCTTACATGGATTTTCATTTATTCTTGATTTCAATTTTTTATTAAATGTCCATTAAATTGTGTTATTATTGATGGATTATCTATGTGTGCTCTGATTCATGTAATGGGTTGGATATTTGATTGGTTAAAGTGGATTTTTAAATAGAGATGGATTTGATGGACTCCAGGTGTTTGTTAAAATGGATCAAACATGTTTTATACATTCAAATGAATGTTTGAAAAGGTTTTTAAAGATTTATTACATTGTGTAAAATATTTGACATGTTTTTGGCATAAAAAATTTATGAAATTTGATTTAAATGGATTTTGTGATCATCGCATGGGTGTGTGTGTGCATGATATAGAAAAATGGAACCTCGACTTATGTCTTGGACTGGATAGGGATTTTTATCCAAGGGACTAAGGGATCCCTTGGGGAGAAGACCAATGGAGCTTCCAAAACGTGTCCATGTGGATTGAGAGTGCCCATATATGTTTTGATGGGAATTAGGAAGACTGAGATAGCTTCCAAACTTTTTGTATATGCTTAGATGGATAGTGAAACATTATCTTAAACTAAATCACACTGGACTATACTGATTAAGGACCATAAAAAAATACATTTTCCTAGTTGGTTTTAATATTCATTATGCATGATTCTAGTTCCTTTTCTAGCTGTGATAACTTATACTTTTCCCATTCTCATAATTAGGTTATATAATGATGAATATACTTATGATCATATTTATACCTTATTTTGGTGTGTTTAGTATATTTTTATAATTATTTATTTAATTGATCATTTTGTGCCATGTTTTGAAGGTATTGTTTGTTTAAGAAATATCAAACTGATAGATAAAGTGTTGTTTTCAAGTAAACTTGGTTTTGAAAATGATTTTTTGAACAATAATTAATGTTTTTGATGGATAATGGCCTTACATAGATTCATGGTGGTATCCTCCTAGGATGTGTGCCTTATACCCTATATATACCTTTGGGAGTATTCATACCTTTTTTTGTATAACATGTGTAAGGATAAAAGAACCTTGTAGTTGGTATCCCGTCTTTATTACCAATGTTTGTGGTTGTTTATGGGATGTTGTAGATATTGTATTCACGTTTTGACTCATGTGGATCAGTTTCGGGAATTTTTTTATCATTTGAGATGTTATCTATTTTCCTTCTTGGTCACATCCCCTATTTTTAGTTTTGTATATGGATATCAAATGTACATGTATTTTTTTTGACTAGTGACGTGATGATGTTATGATATCTGCCTTTAGTCGGTGTTGTGTTTATGATATTTTAAATTTATATTTCTTTGATATTTTCTATTGGTTGTTGTGGATTTCCAATTCATGGATAGGTCATCCAAGATTTTCAATGGAAAAATTGTTCCCTAATGGTTATATTTGATGCCTTAGTGCTTGTCGCCAGCCCATAATAATCAAAAATGTGCTTCGGGCCATGTAGCGTTCATGCTCTGGTGATAGGTTTGGTTGACCTAGGTTGGTTCATTTCAAAGTTTTAATTATATAAATAAACATATGTTTTTAATTATTGAGGGTATTTTTTATTAATTAAAAATCATGCATAAAATGTGTCTTATGAAGTTGAAGAGTATGATTTCAACAATTTATGAAAATGTAGTCTCCCTGGGTAATTATCTTCATAATTTACCATCATCACTTCTATGTAAATGGTTTTATATTTCAATAAATGATTTTAAAAAACTAAAATAAGATTTTTATGTGAGTTATACTAGGATACATCTTAGAGTTCTATTGGATATGTCAAGTGATTCACTGGCTACTATTGATGATTAAGTGTTTTGCATCCAATTTCATAAACCATAATCATAAAGGAAACATATGATAAAATCGGTTTGTAACACTCATAGATTTCATGAAATAGATTGATTTCTTTTATATCATTCATTACACAAAACATAGTGTTTAAAGGAATAATAATATAATATTAAAATAATATTATTTAATGTGACAATTATCGCATAACCGTTGAATTGGAAGATATGAATAAGAATAAATAAATTATGAAAAAATTATGCTCAAAATATTAATGGAATTAATTCATTTATTATTAATTATTAATAAATGAAAGGATATGTTTTTATGAAAATAAAGGTGATGTTTTTCGAAAAAATAGTTTTTATTCACTCAATGTATTTTTATCTTAATAAAATAAATTAATCACTTGTGGTGAATTATTTTAATTATATTTTTATATTGTATATTCAATCGATTCTTTTATAATTTATCTAATATTTTTTAGACATGATATATGAAAAAGTCTAGTTTTATGCTTAAAAATGTATTTCTGTAAAAAATGGCTATTGTTGCATTGTGCACACTTATTTTAAAATAAATTTCTTCCAATTATAGAAATATAAAATGATAAAAACAATTCTATATTTGGAATTGTGAGTTTCAAATTTTGTAAATAGCTCCCTCTAATTTTTATCTAATATGAATAATAACTTTAGTAAAACTTATCGCCTCGGTAAAGGGTCAATCAGGTTAATATAGGATAAAACTATCTGATAAGGCTATGATTTTTCATCCTAATTCTTACGAAATAAATGTGATTATACCCTTATCACATTATTCTTAATATTTAATGGTGTAAGGGACAAATTTCCATGAAAATGACCTATATTTTATTTAAATCAAATAAGGTTACAAAATTTCACTCTTTTAGTTTTAAATATCTATTATGTGTTCACATAGGGACAAAATAATGTTATGAATGAATATAAATTTATATTTTTATCTAAGAAAAATTACTTAAATTAGGTATATTAATTTATATTTTTTATTAAGTACACAGTTTCCTTAAATTCTTATTCCATAACGATGTAGTAATTCATCAATTATTAGAAAAATAACATGAATGATTTTGAAAATATTAAAAGTAATATAATTTGAATGATTTATAGTGTTTTATGAATTTTATATAAGGAAAAAACAAATGACTATCTTTCAAAAATATTATATTTGAATTACAAATTTTTATTTTTTTATTTAATTCAACATAAATTCATAGTGACAAAATTAACATTAATGATATTTTATCAAAAATAATATTTTATTAAATTATTTAAAAAACATTAAATCATGAAATATGATAAGGTGGATAAGATACGGTCTAAAATATCCCTCCTTTTCCACTTATGATCCATACTTCACCGTATAAGTAAAATTATAACCCTTTAAGAGTGAAATAGATGTTATCGCGGTTAAGGTTAAAATAATTTAACTGAAGGGTTAAACCAAAATATAAGGTTTTTAACAACACTTAAAGATATCCAGATTTTGCTGATCGATTAGATTTTAACTTTATCATATATTTTATTTAAATAACTAGCCTTTAGGATAAAAACCTAATAAAATATCTTATCCACTCCCTTATCCACATTATATAGGTGAGGGTATTTCCAAAAGACCAACCATATGGTCCTTAAGATGAGACCTAAAGGATATGTTTTAAAGAATATGTAATCAACTTAATTGGTCAGTATTTTTTAATTATTATTTTACCTTATCTAAATATGTTATATTCTCATTAAATAAAAATTAATTATCATAAATATACAAAACATTTATTATGATTATGAAACCACCTTTATTCATCAACTTTTATGTCAAATGGGAAGTGAAAGTATCACTCATTCATACTTATGACTTACATTCTCTATGTAAATATATAATTAATTATCCATCACCATATTTTATGGATGAGAATTATGATGAATTTAATTTTTTTATATTATATTAATGACATAATTATAGTTCTATAATTAAAATATCATATCTCAATTCATACCTTCAAACCAATTTAAGAATGATAATCTCCCATATACGTACATGTGGATTACCACCTCCATGAAGTGATGTGGTTTTTTTCATCACTGTTTTACATGGATGATAATAAGGATATATTTTATGAATATATTTTATATATATATTATATAATAATGATTCTATATTGATAAATTATTATTTACATTTATTTTTTTCCGTCTTTTGAAAATAGAAAACAATGTTTAAGTGTACTTGCGGCCTACCGCCTCCAAGAATAGAACAAATAATTTCTCTATCTATTACTTTTAAGGATAACACAAGATATATATATAATTAATATATATTATATTTATGTCATGATTAAACTTATATAAATTTTATAACCATAGTTAAAGTACAAGGATCATGACTTCTGAATTCCAACATTCTTGAAAAATAAAATCCGATATCACCCAGAACAGTGATTATAATAAATGTCGGAATGGCCCAAAGGCCTTAATTTTTTTTATTTTTGATAATCCACATTTAAAGGGGTGAGGTAGAACCCTTACAAGGCTCTAAGTCTTAGAGACAATTCCATGACCCGTAGGTCTAAGAGGGAATCACCCAGACAAGACAACATAGAACTGCTCCTCCCCAGTATATATCATGATATCAACACTCCAACTTCGAAATATTGGTTGTCTATCTATCCTATGCTAAGATTCATAGACCTAGTATCGATGGAAATTCCATACCCTCTAATTCTTTCAATTTCAGTTAGCTCTACTCAAGTGAAGGTGCCTACCCTGAATCCTCATCTGAAGCCTTGTCCCTTTGTAGTCTGACTGGTACATCTGCATTCATGTGGACCTAAGGACTTGGGGTGGACATAAGGTCTTAATGTGGCCAAATGACTTGAGAAACAACTGTGCCTAAGGCCTTGGGTGGTCTTAAATCCTTGGAGTGCCCAAGGACAAAATCAGTGGCCCAAAGGCCCATAAGGAGGAATAGTTATGGTTGATACAATACTGAACAGTATCTGCAATAGTACCCATAAATATGTATCCAAATGGAAATATGTCTCCACCCAGAATTATGTTGGAACACATGCAAAGAAATGCAGACTTGAGTTAATGGATTTATGTTTCAATCCTATTTTAAACATGATTGTTCTTGAATTCCCATGGAGGAATATATATGATCCTTATATGAAAAATCTCATTAATTTTATTATCCTATGGTTATTTGTTAATAATATATGTTTTCCATTAATCTTCCTCATTTTCCATATTTAAGAGATCAAAAGTGTTTTTTAAGGAAATTGACTTTATTTCACTCTTTGGTCTAAAATACTTTTTATTCAATATCTATATTTTATAAAAATGATTCCAAGATTTTTTTAATATTTTTCTATTATTATTTAAAGTAATTTTTACCCACTATTTAATTTTTAAAAAAATATTAAAAGGAATATTCTTATTTTTTTCTGACCAATGAAATTTTTAGCTTTTCTACAAAAGTGCGATAGAAATGTTATCTTTTAAAATATATGGAATGAACAGAATTTCTCACCATCATGACCAATTAATGATTTGAATTTCCTTTAAAAGGTTAAAAATTTATTTTCCACAAAAAAATCCATAATAATTTTGGAAATTTTTAGATTTTAAAGAATCTATTTCAAATGGAAATCATATTTTACTATAGAAATTTTAAATGGTATTTAAATTCATCAACAATAGTAAACATTAGTGTTTCTTGTGTTTTAATATGGATATGATTCAATATTATGATCCTTATTCTTTCTCTCAATGGTTTATTATTATAATTATGATATATTTATGAAACCCATTTATTTTACGTGGGTTATTCTATGATAAAATTATTAAATTTTTATGAAATCCATTTTATTTTCATGGGTTAAGATACACTGATATGATGAATGTTTTATGAAATTGTTGCACACATATGTATGGTTTTTAATATGTGATTGGTGGTCCCATAATTATATATCCCTCAAATTGATTGGGTAAAATATTATATCTTATTATTTAATTATGGGAAAGAAGTCAGTGTTCTTGATCCATTATGGGAAAAAAGTCCATCTGCTTGATCCATTTAAAGAAACAAGTTGATGTGCTTGGTCCACTATGGGAAACATGTGTTGAGGCCTGCTATATTATGATTTGGTGGTCTTAGTAGTTAAACTTGATATATAAAAACGTTTTTACACCAATCATGTTTCCAAACTTTTATGAAATTAACTTATGGTTCATGATTTATTTATTAAGACCTGTCACTATTATGATTAATTTATTTTGAGATTATAATTATTTATGAAATTACTCACGTTTATGATATATAATATATTTTCTTTAAAAAATTTATGTTATGGTTATGATCCCATACTCATATTATTAACATATAATTTAATATTATCATCAATAGATATCTCCCATGTTTACCCTTATAGATCATTTGATCTCACCCTTTCTTAATGTTTTTTCCAGTTTATCAAGAATGTTTTTGTAATTCCCCGGAAACCTAAAGTAGGAAAATTTTCTTCAATAGCATGTATGACACACAACACCAAGTGTGTAAGGGAAGATAATATACCAAGTATTTATAATATATTTAAATATAATTTGTAGATATAAATTAATGCGACACTATGTTAGCATTCAAAACACACAACAACGATCATCTTCGATAGCTTATGTTACATGCAAGACTGAGATTTAACAAACAATGATATATTATTAAAATATTATTATTTAATATAATAATACTTAACCTAGATGTTAAATTAGAATTTTGGAATATTATTAACTAACTCATGAAAATATATGTTTTACACAAATATAAAATGAATTAATAGGTTAAAAACTAATTAGAAATGAAAATACAAACCAATTGAATATAATGGAAATATTATTATTTTTTATGCTCATAAAAGAATTTTATCTTAATAATTTAAATTTATTAAAATTAGTGAATGATATTAATGAAATAAATATTTTATATATTCAATCACATATTTTTTATAATCATCAAATAGATTTGATAGACATAAGATGAGAGTAAACTCAATATTACATATAAAAAACTATATTTTTCAAAAAGCAATTTTATCGCCTTTTAATTGGAAAACAATATTAAATAAGAATTTTGAAACTTTATTTTATTTAATATATCATAATAAACTTAAAAATTTTAATTGAAACATAAAAATTATCTTAGGGTGATGTTTTGGTATTTTTCTGTAAAGTTTCATTTTTAGTGAATAATGAAAAATACTGAAATTTAATCCAAAACTACTTTTTCATATAATTTATTTATTAGGTAAAATTATAATTATAATTTTTCATAAATATTAATTAGAAATGTTTTTATAAATTAATCCAATTTAGGTCATTTTAATCAATCTCACTTTGAAACTGACTATAAAAACATTACAAATTTTTGGATGTTTTTACTTTAAAAACCCGCATTGTCGACGCGTCTGCAGGATTAATTTTAATTTAATTTCATAACTTCTATGTTTTAAATTTAGATAAATGGATTCCATATTTCGAATAATAATAATTTATAATTTATAATATTTTGAATTCAGTTTTTTACCAAAAATATTTGTGACAATAATTAAAATAAATTAAAACGATTAAGGTTAAATTTAGCTTAATAAGAGACTAAACCATAACATTAAGGCCTAAAACGACCTATAAACTTTTAAAAGGATATTTTATAGCCATATTTAGACCATATCCTAACTTTTCTCTAATTTGGAGAATTATTTATCCACTTTCAATAAAAAATGTTGGTGGGGTTCCTTTATTCTAAAAAAATACAAGAGTGACATCCCTCCTCTATTATAAAGGACCTCCTTTCCTCCCACTTCCTCACACCTCTCAAGACACTTTTCCTTGAAAAAAACTGACCAAATATCTCCCCAAAATTCCTTAATTACTCTTTGAATCCTACCTTGGTCATAAATTCTTACAACAAAGTATTTTGGTTCAAACCAAAAGTGATTACCCGATTAGGAGGTAACACCCTCCCTAAAACTCCTCAATTTTATTTTTTTCTCCACTACTTAAAATATTCTTATTCCATGATTGTATAACAACAACAGTATTCTAAATATACTATGATTTTTTTATGATAATTATTCGAACTAAACTTACACACACTTCCATCTAATGGGTAATGAACATAATGTGTACATTTATGGCAGACTACCACTTCAATAAACGATGATTGTTCAATTTTCCATTACCACCTATCATGGTGGGACATTATTATGAACACTATGTTTATATATTTTATATATAATATTTATTATATCTTTCATCTTCTTTAATTATTTTATAACACATATCTTTATACTTTTCATTTTGTGAAAAAATGATAATATCATTCAGGGAAGTGTAGACTACCTCCCCCTCAAAGCGATGTGATTCATTCACATTATACATTGAATGTACAAAAGAGGAAATTAATTAAACATATTTAACATTAAAAAACATATATATTATATTGATTACATAATTATATTTTGGGAAATATGATATATATCATTGTCTTTATTACCCTTTCACACACTTAAAAGAGATAATTTCATTTGTGGATGTGTGGACTACTGCCTCCTAGACATGATGTGATTACTTTTACATCCCATAATTATATATATAAGTATATTTGATTAAATAATATTCTATTTCTTATATAATTATCATTATGGAAATATTTTATTTACTTACCTACTTTTCACAATGATCATTAAAAATTGGGAATGTTACTCATGTGTATGTACGACCTACCGTCTCCACATTGGTAAGAGATTTTTATCTCACTTTTTTAAATCTGTGAGATAAATGTCATATTCACCACTTCATTCTTTGTTTGGTGTGTCTACTGTAAATTTCGATATATTATATCATGACTTATTTTAACTTATTTACATTTAGATTTTTGATTTTATGGTTATTACTTTTGGGTCTTTCGATTATTTTGTAAGGGAATTTCGTCGCAATTTACATTCCATTGAGACCTATTTGTTATTATGTACCAATTCACTTTTATTTGGTGTATATATTTACTTTTGACATTTTATGTCATGAATATACTTAATCTCATGATATTATAAGTTTTATTCAAATTCATACCTTTCTATATATTATGATTCAAATCATTCAAAGTGGTGTGGGACAATTTGGAATGTTTAAAGATTATTCTTCCCAAGATTATTCCTAATGATTATATTTTAAATCTCACTTAATTTTGTAATTGTTTACCTTATCTTGAAAAAATCACTTTATTTTAATAAATTTTCATTGGAATTTTATATGAATATATATATTCTCATATAATGGATATTATTATTTACCAAACCATATATAATTTTACATATGTTATCTACTTTGACAGTTATTTGATTATTTGGGGAAATATTGATAACTACGCATTATTTATTTTAATACTGTTATTTGATAATTCATATCAATTATTTAGATTATTTAATATGATGAATTATTTGGACTGGCAATGATGGGTTGATCACAGACATTTTATAGCTCCTTGATGGATCTACAAGTTCTCATGAGACAAATAGTTATGTAAATGGGTTTCTACAAGTAGTTTTAAACCATCTTGTGAAAGGTCTTGACAGTAATATGTTTTCATGTAAATTAGATATGAAATCTATTAAAAAATAATTTCCTTCATATTAGTTTCAGTTATTATTCATCCATTATATTTTTCATTAAGATATCTATGGATACATTTCATTTAGGTAAATTTATTAAATGGAACGTGTTCTGGTTTATTACCATTACAAATTGATTTTTCCTTATCTAGTTATTTAAATGGAATGTATTTGTAGTTACTACCTTTACATATTTTTTATGTACTTCCATTCAGTTTATTTATTATATGGTATGTGTGTACAGTTATTTACCATTCCATAATAATTACTTTCATTGATTCATTATTGATTCCGCTATATTTTTCTTTACTGAGAATTTGAGATCACCCTTATTATTTTTCTTATCTCATGAATCCAACAAGCGTAAGATGAAAGATATTTATCGATTTTATAGATGGATTAGATTTATCCTTGAAGTTATTTATTTATATAGTTAAAAAATTGAGTAATTTGTGTTGGAATTTATAATACAAGACTTGTTTATGTATTTTGTTTAGCAATAACACTAAACGGATAGGTCATTAGGGTCTTAATTCCTTATAATCATGTCAATGTATTTAGTAGAATACACTGGATCTAGGCTATCTGGGGTCAGGTCACTATAGTTGGTATCAAAGTAAGTTTATTAGAAACCTTGGGAACTAAATTTTATAAAAGATATATTACAGAACAAAACACTAAGATATAATTTGAGAGAAAGTATAGGATAACACCATATAATTTTGGTAAAGTATAGATTATGTGGGTCTTCCTATCAATACATCCTTGTATGGATACCACAAGTGGATGTTGTTTTGGAACAGATGTTAATTGGAGCGGCAACTCCCATAAGGTGTATCAGTTTTGACTCATGGTAATCAGGTACATGACAAAGATCCTTACTATGCACATATTTTTACACTCATAAGGGATATACTTAAGATAATCCACATTTTATATACAAACCATTATAAAGGATTTGAATATATAATGATAACAAATAACACAGGTTAATCCTAAGGTGTTTTGGATTGAAGATAAGGTGTCATGATTTAGAAATCCAAATAATGATATTGTGGTTGAACCTTATATTAAGGAAAGAAAAATTTTGATGAAGTATTTATGGGATTAAATAATTAAATTGTAGAAGTATTTTACCAGCGGTATTTTGGTTAGAAGAATCATGAAACATCTACGGACTATGCTTTATTTTAGAAGAATTTATATTAGTGGAAAAATTTTATTTGATGAATAATTCTTTTAATTTTTATAAACCTAAGTTTAAAGGTATTTATGACCTTTAGGGTTCATATTATTATTAATGACATCATACCAATAGTCAAGAAAAATATTATAAGACCTTATAAAAAATTGTTGTATAGAAAACCTTAGTTAAGAGTATATTTAATGATTAAATTTAAAGAATTTCCATTAGATTTATTTTAGAAATTATATAACTTTTGTTTTAGAAAATTAAAAATTGTATGTAGGGTGATAACCAATAAAGTTCGGCAAGTCCACTGGTCTTGAACACATGACAGAAGGATGATAATGGTTTCACACAAACCACTTACCTATACAATTTCTTGGTTGAATTTTCTTTGTTTTTAGTTAAAACATTAGTGAATAATTATTAATGAATAACCAAGAGTATTAATATTTAGGTTTAGATATTAATATATTAACCATATTGAAATTGTAGAATAGTTAGAGACAAATAGTTAGACTTGTTACTATTTTTCTAGGCCTTACGATTAGATAAATGTTTAATTGTTTCAGGGATTAAATTTAATTTTTGGATACCCATTTTTGAGGTAAGGGATGAATTATAATTTAATCGAATAAAAAAAAGGTGAAATTATTATTATGAAATTAAAATGTATAAAGAAATTATATTTTCTTGTATTCTTATGTAGTAAAATAATTACACAACCATAGAAAAATAATATAAAAAATGTGTTGTCCTAATACCTTAATTTCTGTTGAATCGATGGTTTACTAAATGATTGGAAATTTGTGGCTTTAAGGCCCTCAAATTTCAATTTATCATCCAATTTTATTATTTATGACCTTATTCACCCCTATAAATATTTATGTTTTTCCTCCAAGTAATTATCTCTACTTACCACTGGTGTTCTCTTAATTAGAGACCTAGTTATAAGTTATTCCATGTTACCCTAGTACTTTACATCCTCTCTTTTCTAGAGGATGTTTTACCAAACCTTCTCCTGATGTGGGATTTCAAACATAGGAAGTATCAAGAAATATGTCACCATGATCGATTTTAAATTGTGAGGGTTCAATTTAATTAAGGTGGGGGCAATGTAACACCTTGAAAACCTAAAGTAGGAACATTGTCATCAATATCGTGTGTAACACACAACAACATGTGCATAATGGAAGATAATGTCTCAAATATTTATAATATATTTACTATTTTAAATAAATTAAATATAATTTATAGCTAACAATGCATGAAACACTGAGTTATCATGAAAAACATGCAATAATTATCTTCTTTGATAGCTTACATTACACGCAAGATCGAGTTTTTCCGAACAATGATATAATATTAAAATATTATTATTTAATATAATAATACTTAACCTAGCCATTAAATTAGAGGATCTGAATAGTATTAACTAAATTAATAAAAATATATTTTTTTCAAAAATATAAAATGAATTAATATGTTAATAATTAATTATATATGAAAATACAAACCAACTGAATATAAAAGAAATATTACTATTTTTTATACTCATAAAGTCATTTTATCTTAATAATTTCAATTAATTACAATTATTGAACTATATTAATGAAATAAATATATTATATATTAAATAAAATATTTATTACAATCATCCAATATAGTCTATAGCTATAAGATAAGAGGAAACTCAATACTACACATAAAAACCTATATTTTTATTAAGGCACTTATACCACATTTTAATAGAGTATCCATTTTAATTAAAAAAATTAAACTTTAATTTATTTAATATGTTAAAATAAACATAAAATTTGTAATATAAACATAAAAATTATCTTAGGGTGATGTTTTGGTATCTTTCTTCAATGTTTTGTCTTTTAGTGAATAATGAAAAATACTTAAATTTATTCTAAAACTCCTTTTTCATCTAATATATTTATAAGTTTTATTATAATTTTCATTGGTTTTAAAGTTAAAATAGATAATATATTTATAATTTAATCCAATTTAGGTAATTTTAATCAATTTTACTTTGACATTGACTATAATAATATAAAAAGCTATTGAATCTTTTTACCTTAAAAACCTGCATTGTCATCCCATCTACGAGATTAATTTTAATTTAATTTATGTTAATTTTGTGATAGTAATTTAAAAAAATGGATTCAATATGTTTAATAATAATAATTTATAATTTATAATAATGAAAAAAAAAATTATCAAAACTATTTGTGAAAGTAATTAAATTTAATTATGATTAAGGATAAATTAAGCATAATTAGAGACTAAACCATAACCTTAATGCCTAAAACGACCTATAAACTTATCAAAATTATATTTTATGGACATATATTGGCCTTATCCTCCATTTTAGATAATTTTTACAATTATTTATCTTCTTTAAATAAACAAAATATCGGTGGGGTTCCATTATTCTAAAATAATACAAGAGTGACGCCACTCCTCCATTATAATAGGCCTCATTTCTTCCCACATACTCACACCTCTCAAGACACTTTTTCAAGACCCAAAACCTTAAAAAAATATCCCCAACATACATAAATTCCTTCTTGAATCCTCCCTTGTGTATAAATTATTTCTAGAAATTCATTTGGTGCAAACCAAAAGGAGTTACCCAATTAAGAGGCGACACCCTCCCTCAAACTCCTCTCTTTTATTTTCTTTTTAAACCCCTTAAAATATTATTATTCCATTATTTTATAACAAAATCAGTATCGTAAATATAATATTATATTTTTATACTAATTATTATACCCACACTTACACACACTTCCATCTAATGGGTAGTGAACATAACGTTTACGTGTGTGGAGGAATATCACCTCACTAAACGACGATTGTGCAATTTTCCATTACTACCACTAATAGTGTTCATTATGAGGGAAAATACATTTATATATTTTATATAAAAGATTTATTATATATTTAAGCTTATTTTGTTCTTTTACAACATATATCATTAAACTTTTCATTTTTTGTAAAAACTATAACATCATTTGTGGAAGTGCGGACTACCGCCCCCTCAAAGCGATTTGATTTGTTCGAACTATATATAGAATGAAAAAAGTATGATTTTGATTAAAAATATTTGAAATAAAAAATATATAAACTATATTAATTAAATAATTATATTTCTATAAATATAATATATATCATTTTCTTTATTACCCTTTCACACACATTAAAAGAGATAACATCGTTCGTGGACGTGTGGACTATTGTATCCTGGACATGATGTGATTCCTTTTACATAAAAAAATTCTATATATAAGTATATATTATTAAATAATATTTTATTTATTAAATAATGATATTTATTTAAGTATTTTAATTACTTACCTTCTTTCCATAATGATCATTAAAAAATGGGAACACTACTCATGTGTACGTACGACCTACTGTCTCCATGAGTGTAACGTTGTTTCATTTTTCATAACCATATTTAATGTTTTTAAAATTATAATTGATGTAACTATATTATTATTATTTCAGTATTATTATTCTGGAGAATTTATATACTGACCCCTTTGACCTTAGTTGACCCACAAAACTTGTTTTTGACACATAAATCGAATTCAGTCAAAACACCTGACATAAACTTAATTTATTAAGTAGTTAAACAAAACATGGTAATAAGTGAAATAAAAGTAATTATAAACATGAAACATTTCCTGAAGATATTATAAAATTAATATAATTTTATTATACATTAATTTAAAATATTTCCACATGAAAGAAAACTCATGGTAAGGGATTCTTGTCTTATTTTCATTATGTGACTAATACTTAATTGTTGTGTGCATAATTTATTATATATGGTGTAAATACTACCACATTGACATATAATATCATAAATTTTATTATATTTACAGTATTTAAATGTTTTAATTAATTATTATAACATTTGGATTCTCTAAATCATTTGTTTTGACATTGGTACGGTATTTTCATCTCACTTTTTAAATCTTTGAGATAAATGTAATATTCACCACTTACTTATTTGAATGGTGTATTTACTGTTAATATTGATATATTGTATCATGGATTATATAATCTCCATAATATTGAGATGTTTCATTTCATGGTTATTACTTTTGGGTCTTTTGATTCATATATAAAGTAATTTTGTCTCAATTTACATTCCATTGAGACTTATTTTTTATTGTGTGCCAATTCAATTTTATTTGTTGTATATATTTACTTTTGACATGTTATATCATGAATATCCTTACTCTCATGATATTATAAGTTTCAACTAATGTCATACCTTTCTGGATATTATGATTCAAATGTTTCAAAGTGGTATGGGACACTTTGGAATGTTTAAAAATTACTATCCTTAAGATTGTTCTTAGTGATTATCTTCTCAATCTCACTTCATTGTATGATTGTTAACCTTATCTTGATACAATAACTTTTTTTAATCATTTTTCCTTTGGAAATTTACTTTAATATTTATTTTCTCATGCAATGGATATTAGTATTTCCTAAACCATATGTCATTTTACTTACGGTATCTACTTTGACAGTTATTTGATTATTCGGGGAAATATAGATAATTATGTATTCTTTATTTCAATATTGTTATTTGATAAGGCATATTAATTGTTTCCATTATTAAATATGTGGAATTATTTTTACTTTCAATTATGGATGGAGCCCGGACTATATATAGCTTCTAAATGCATCGACAGGTTCTTATGAGACAAATAGTTTCTAAAATGGGTTTCTACCCTTAGTTTTAAACCATCTTATGAAAGTTATTGATGGTAACAGGATTTCATATGCCTTAGAAATGACTTTCATTAAGAAATAATTTCATTCATATTAGTTTTAGTTATTATTCATTGATGATATTTTGTGTTGACATATCTATGGATACATTTAATTTCAATTAATTTATTAAATAGATTGTGTTCCAGTTTCGTACCTTTACATATTAATTTTTCATTTTCTAGTTACTTGAATGGAATGTATTTGTAGTTATTACCTTTCAATATTGTTTACTTACTTCTATTCAGTTTATTGATTACATGTTATGTGTGTCCAGTTATTTACCATGCCATAATTATAACTCTCATTGATTCATTACTGCTTTTGATGTATTATTCCTTAATGGAAATTTGAGCTCACCCTTACTATGTTTCTTTCCCCAAGAATCCAAGAAGTGTACTATGAAAGATATGTCGGGATTTACTAAATGTATTAGAGTTATCATTGAGTTTTTTTATTTATATAGAGAAAAATTTGTAATTAGTGTTTTAATTTGTAGTAGAAGACTCATTTACATGTCTGATTTACTGAGAATACTAAATCTCTCTGCCTATTGGGGATTGATTCCTTATAATCATACCAATGTATTTAGTAGAAAAAACTAACTCTGGGATATTCAGGGTCAGGTCACTATATTTTTATGTAGGTTATTTCTGTTAATTTTACTAAATGGGATGATATTAGTGGGTGATGTTGAGGTTATTTCATAAAACATAAATTTTTTGAATCTAATACACTGCCCTTTAAGTTTATCAGTTGTGTGTTTGTGAAATTTATTGAATATTCATATAATATATGTAATATTTATGTATAAAAAACCTAGTACTTTATAGTTGGTATCCGATAAAGGATTAGTTAACCTTTTGAAACTTGAATGAGAAAATTTTATTGAAAAACAAGAGTATAAGTCTAAGTATAGGAAACATATCTTAATGTTTTGGTAATGACCATTTATAACATAGTTTAAACCAATTATTTCATGGATTGAGAAGAAGGAATTGAGATTTAGACATCCTATAAATGATATTTCGTGATTTTTTGGTATTCCACTATGATTATTTTTTCTCACATTCCGAATTTTGGGTTTTAGTCTGTGGATGGAACCATAAGACGTAATACTAATCAAAAAAATGATGGATAATGCAATGAATTTCCACCTAAGTAACCAAAAGTTGTGGGAGATGGAATGTAGAATCTTGTTGATGTGATCATGAAAAATTATCAATACATGAACCATTTTGATCTTAAAAAAACTCAACAGAGGGATAACCCTACTATAGAATATTTTATAATGATATATCCACCCTCTTTTAGTAGGTATTCTGATCCATGAGTATGTGAGTAATGGATCGACACCATTGAGACAATATTTTCTATTCTATAGTGCCTAAAACATGACAAGGTTATCCTAGCCATTATAATTTGGAAGGAAAATAATATCAATAGCGTAATATTATTAAAAACATGATTCAATATGAAGAAACTAAATATATGGAAAATGATGAGTTTAAAAAGTTATTTTTAAATAATTACTTCATGTGTACACTATGTGAAAATATGGATAAGTAATTACTTGATTGGAAGAAAAAGGATGATGAATCAATTGGCAACTATGAGTAAAATTTTACAAGACATGCATGGTATTCCTCTGTTTCAATCATTACCCCTAAAATAAAATTTGATTAATTCATTGGTGTATAAAAACCAAGTCTTTAAAAGATGTTATCTATAAGAAACATTAGTATCTATGAAGAAATAATTCATTATGCATTCAAGGTAGAAATGTAAATTGGATATTAAAACAATTACCATGGTTCTGATAAGAAAAGGAATATTGAGTCTCATGAAAACTCAAATAGATCACATGGTAGAAAGATATTCCAATCATCCAAATGCTATAAATGTGGGACAAAACATCAAGGGAATTTCTTGTATGGAACTGGGAGGTGATTTAAAGGTAGAAAGGTGGGTCAAAATCTAATTAATGTCAAAATGGGATAAATATACTGGTTAATAAAATGGATTAGGAGGAGACACCAAATAATTTACCACCCACACTTCAATTCTTAAAATGCAAATAGTATGGGAAGTATGACAACTAGTTCAAAAATATGAAGGTTTTTTATGATGTTCGGTATCAGAAACCACTTAATCATAAATAAAAAGAGAAATATTTAGTGACAAGTGTCACATACATGACTTATTTTAATGTTATTTTGTCATTTAATTTACATTATTTCTTTTTGGGGTGGGGGGGTTTCACATGCATTTTGGAGCAAATGGTGGGTTTTCAAAATTTGGGCCAAACCGTGAGCCCATTTCCAGGTATAAAAACCAATTTTTTTTATTCTATAACTCATTAATTTTTCAAGATTTTACAACAATTCCACTTCTCAATTGACATTCCCTAATATATAAAAACTACCATATCCATTTGGGCCTCATAAAAATCCATAATCATGATGGATTTGGGTTTTTATTAAGGTTTTGGGCCAGCCCGAAAGCCCATTTCCTGATTTAAGTTTTATTTTTAATATTTTAATATCTAATTCAATATTTACTCTTTTTAGGTGATTCAACCTCCCACTCATGGAGCCAAAAACCTAAAGAGAACCCCCATTATCTATTTCGCGGCTTTTTAGCTCATGTGTTTTGATAATATGTGTGAAACCTCTCTGGATTTCTCAAATATTCTAGATTTGAAGAGGTAAATTGTTTCTTTCACAAATCCTAAAATTTATGCTATTTCTCCCCCATTTCAGTCCCCAAATGACCTTCTCATCCCCATTAGAGCCTCCATATCAGGTTTGGTTGCTTGGAGATTCAAATTCTGGTGTATATGTTTCGTTTGATTCAAGATGTTTCAAGTAAGTGTTTCTTTCCTTGATTTCATCCCCTTCCTTAGGGTTTCTTTCATCCTTTCTTGAAGTTCTTCATGTCCAAAAGTTGAGGTTCGAACCTAGGGTTTTATTTGGGGTATTTTTGGTCAAATACTCTGGTCTAGGGCTGGATTTATCATCCTTTAGGTGCGGCGGTGGTGCGATTGATGTTTCACACCATGTTTTGAGGGTTTCAGCATAAAAGGTAGGTGATTCCATGTGTAATCATTACTAGATGAGTTATTTTTCTTGAATTACTTATTATTCATGTTAGTAATATGATTTTTGTGGTGAGAAAATTTTTTATGTTGTATTTGGTGAAGCATTTATTTTTATAGTTTCATTTTAGCTTAAAATTGGGTGTTTTTCATGTGTAACCCTTTGGGTATTATTTGGGTGTGTTTTATAACATATGAAATTTGTTTAATAAATCTTTTTTGGGATGAAAATTCTGATTTGTTAGGGTATTGGTATGCCATTAGGTTTTAAAGAGTTTTTTTTTAATGGGTTTAAGGTGTAAAACCTTATTGTACTTCTCGAAAGTGATTTTGAAAACATGTGATTTTCATGTGGATCTTTTGTGGTATTCTTTGAGGTGTTTGAATAACACTTGGGGGTAGTTTAATAAATGTTTTTGGGGCCTCAAATTCTGTTTTGAATTTTTATTGGTGTTATTTTGTCCTTAAAATACGTTTTTGAAATGGGTTTTATGTGAAAAGCTTTGGTACACTCTTTAGAATTGTTTTATGAAAGTTTTGAATGGTTTAATTATTTATGTAAGAGGTGAAACCATATTGGAAAACTTTTTTGGATTGTTTATACGTTCAAATATTCCATTTTAAATGTGAATAGGTATGTCATGTGATGTGTATCCTCTTGGAAATGTTTTATAAAAATGTCTAATGGATTTACTGAAATGTGAAAGAGGTGTAAACATGATGTGGGATATTTGTGTGAGTGCAATGTGAAAAATAGATGTTGTTTATAAAAAGGGTTTTATGAAACATGTTATTGGGTTGTTATGTTATGTTTATCATATTTATAGGTACTTTTGTAAATTGTTAAATGATGTGTTGGATTGTGAAAGTTATGCAAAAAGTGTTGTGGTCTATTTTGGTGTGTGTTTGATTTCAAAATGCATTTGAATGAAAAGTGGAATTTGTGACTTGTGTGATGTACATGGGGATTTTTGGTTAATGTGTGATGTGGAAGTGATATTTTCATGTGAAAACTATATTTCTTGGCTTGTTGAACTTGTTTGAGCACAAAGGGAAAACCCTGGTATCTAGGTGGGTGGACGTGTACTAGTATGCTAGTGAATCCGAGGGGTTTGGCCTCAGTTTAACTTAGCAAGATTGACACTTAAAACTCTAAATAAACTATAATGATGATGATTGGGGACCAATAGGTTATGGTCATGTTCCCTACCAGTGTCTCGTGCACGAGAACAGATATTTTTTGTGGTTACTCTCACAGAGATATGAGGTACCTTGGTCCCACAGCTAGCTAGTGCCTAGGGGTTATTTCCTATTGCTTGTGCTAATTAGATCCCTTATACTTATTATCAGCATACAGTATATTTGGCTGAAAAAAATTCAGTAGCTTTTGAATTTATTTTAAAAGTGTTGATTCTTTAAATTATCCCACTTGAAAATTGATTTTTTTGAGTAGCATCTTTTAGAAATTGTAACTAGAAATTACATGTTTTTTAAAACTTGCATGATTTTCGTCTTTGAATTTTTATCTCATGGAATATATTAGTGGTGGTATCCTACTGGTCATTGTCTCACACCCTACTTACACCCTTAGGTGTAAGTAGACTTGGTTATTTTTGTTGTCGCAGGTTTGGGTATAACTTTTGTGCCAACAGTTCAAGTTTTCACCGGTCATTCATGGTGTGGTGTTATGGAGATGGATTGAGGGTGATGCCTATTTCCATGTTGAGGTTCTTGGGCTGTTAATTTTTGGGTTTGTACCATTTTTATAGTCTTGTTGAGTTGTTTTATACTATGTAATTCAGTTCTGGATTTTTGTAAAACATTGGTTTTTTTGAAAAATCCAGATTCGTTTTATTGGATTCATTTGTTGTTTTATGTTTATAAACATGGGTAAATCATTCCCAATTCTCATTTTATGATACCCAGGCACTTGTGTTAGCCTGTGGGGATCGGGAATTCCCTTCGGGCCTTGTCAGGGGCCAGGTTTGGTGCCTGTTTCGGTGGCGATCAGATTTGGTTTGTGAAAAAATGGTATCAGAGGAGAGGTTATGGTTAACTCATTGGGTCATGTTATTTGGGGAAGAATTGGGATAGTCTAGAGTTAGGAATGTCAGGACATGATATTCAAGTTATGGGTAGTGTGCCTGATCACCACACCTCATGATGGGATTCAATTTTCTAGGGGAATTTGGGATTTATCTAAGTCCTTTGGTTTTCTTGGTTTGATGATGATTAGGGGAAATGAATAGAGAGTTGGGTTAATTGTTTCCATAAGAACGCAGGTCCTAGAAAGCCATGTGGAGTCGGGGATATTCCCTAGAACACTCTATGTGATAGTGAAGTGATTGGGATATGGCCTCCAACCATATGTCCAAGTCACCCACTGAAACTAGTTTCCTCTCGCATTGTTTTGTGATTTAGTTTTGCAATCTTGGAACTTTGCTTTTAAAGTGACTTGGTTTTAAGAAGCATAAAGTTTTTGAGAAATGATTTTAAAATAAATAAGGAATGGATTGATTTATGAAATGGTGGAACTGAATTTTCAGAATTTTTTTTAAATGGAAAATGGTGTTCTTACACCTCTTTTGAAAGTAGGAACTATATAGAATTTGGTTTTGAAAAAGTGTTTCCAATAGAGTTTTCTAAAAAATAAAAGGGTGTTTTAATGGAATTAGATGTTTTGAAATTGATGTATATTAATTGAAATTAAGTATTAATTTGAATGATTGGGATTTTTATTCCATGGTTTGCGGTCTTGAGAAAAATGAAGTATTGGTTGATTGTTTTGGATTTGAAAAGTGGAAAGGATTTTTTTGTTTTAACCTTTGGTATTTCCATGAGAAACCACATGCATGGGGTTATAGGGGATGATGGATGGTTAATGGAATGACTGGATGCGTTCATGGGTGGATATGAGTAGGGTACCCGGTGTGGTACAAAAACAAGAATGTGTAAGGCCCATGGGGTACCATTGGTGGATACGCTAGTCGATGGAATGTTTGTTTTCAAAGAAATGTTAATAAAGGAAAAAATGATTTCTTGATGACTGGTTTGGGATGGTGTGAATTATGTTTTGTTTTTAAATGTTGATGTTGTGGGATGTTTTGTGTTCAAGATCCCCTCTTGGTCGAACTGTGTTTTGGGTTTGTGTTTGAATGGAAAGTTGGGTAGAAGGATCGGTTAATAGTCTCTTCTGAGATATGTTTCGGGACACCTTTATGGCGGTTACCTTCATGTGTTTGGATCTGGTTTGTGGCATGTTTTGACTAATGGACCATCTTGGTTGGGTCTTTGGGTTCTCTCATTGTTTAAGGTACACCCTAATTAGGGGTTAATGCACAACTGAAGTGCAACCCTTATTGTTTCGCCATTGCAAAATCCTCCATTTGATCAATATAAAGAATAATTTATCTATCTTTTTTGATTGAGTTTACACCCATTAATTACATTGATTTTTGGATCCTATTGTAGTGGGATAGTGCTTGTGGAAGGTTGAAAGAGACCTTAGTTTCTTATGTTTCCTGATTCATCGAAGCTGGAAGCGTTCTGGGGTTGTTAAAGTCGATGAGTGTCTCAATGGTGTCTAAGAGGGCATCTGGGTTCTTTATAGTTTCTTTGAAGCAAGAGTTCTTGTTAAACCACCAATTTTGGGATTTTGGTCAAGAGAGGATATTGTGTCCACTTTTTGGACTTGTCTGTTGTTTAGGGACTTGTCATAAGGTCCCATTCCATGTATTGTTTCTATCAATCGCAAAGGTCATTTTTGGTGATGCATTGTGATGTTTTGTGCTTATTTGACTGTAAATGTTAAGGTTTTGCAATCCTCTAAGCTTCTCCATTATGTTGGGAGTATGCCTCCCTTAGAAAAAACATCAAATCATCTATCTTAGAGGAAGTTGTTTATGCGTGTCCTGCCCATCTATTGTTTCTAACCCAAAGAAACAAGGTGCGATGTTTGTGCATCTTTTAATCCCTTGTTTCAGTGAAATGTCAGGTTTCGATAAAGTGAGCTATGGAGTGTGTTACGTCTTGGTGAACCCATCGGGTTATGCGGTTTAGTTGTTTGTGGCACTAAAAGAAGAAGTTACACATAGGGGTTTTCACAGCCTAACTGTGGGGCCGAAGATGCTTCAATATTTTGAGCTCCAGCCATAGGTCCCGGAGAGAAGCTGGCACGTAGTTAGGGGAAACCCCAGTGTCATTTAAATCCTTTTAAAAAGTCCTATCCTCAGTATGAAAGATAGGAAGAGTTTAAACCTATGGTTTCATCATCTTTCTTCTGTTGTTCTCGGTCGGTTGAAATAGGTGGAGGGCCTTGTACCCATGTCATCACCCAATATCTTTCCCCCCTTTTTGGTTTGTATTGAGTCTTTGGATAATGGATGGAAATATGGCTAGACAGGCTGACCACGTAGTTTTTGCATGATTAGTGGTGACCATGTTCCAGGAAGCCATGCGGAAAGATTGATCTACACAGTTAGTGCACGATTTCCCAAACTGTGTGGACTAATTGTGAAGCCTTCCCAAATCAATAATTTTTTTTGTCTTTTCTTATCGGCCCACGCCGGTTGGTTAAGTTGGTTGGTTCTTGTGGTGGGGAGGCCCACCATGTGTACCATGCATATTATTTTGGATATTTCTAATGGATGTATACCCCCTTTAATAGGTAGTCTGTTCGGGCCTCCCCCTGTTAGTGTCCTGATTCTGTCTTGGGAAAAAAATGTAAGTTGTCTCTTATAGTGGGGAGCCCATTTGTGTCTCGTCATACGAGTAACTCATATTTTTTTTCTTGGTCTTGTCGTGGAAGTAGGTATTATCATTCGGAGATATCTAACTACCTACATCTTCCTTGGGTAAACAATAAGATTGGAGAGTTCCCAATGGTTTAGTTATAGTAGGGTAATTGTAACTTTGTTCGATGTTGTTGTTTGTTTAGGTAAATTTATTGAGTGTTATTCAGATTGTGTTTGACGAGTTTTCATTTGAGATGAAGCCTGAATGTGCATGATTGTTTCAGGAAAGTGGTGTAAGTTTTCTTTGTGTGAGTAATCCTTCATTAAATTATCACTGGAGGTGTTTTGGCCTTTGGGGTCGAATCATGGCAAATAATTACTTCGTAGTTTATCAGTTGGGTTTGGTTTTTGTATTTGGACTAACGATGGATTTTTAAGGTTGAAAAGTTTTATGGTGGGGAGAATTGGCACATACATGACTTATTTTAATGTTATTTTTTCATTTAATTTACATTATTTTTTGGGGGGGCTTCACATGCATTTTGGAGGAAATGGTGGGTTTTCAAAATTTGGGCCAAACCGTAAGCCCATTTCCAGATTTAAAAACCAATTTTGTTTATTTTATAACTCATTAATTTTTTAATATTTTACAACAATTACACTTCTCAATTTTCATACACTAATATATAAATACTACCATATCCATTTGGGCCTCATAAAAATTCATAATCATGATGGATTTGGTTTTTTATTAAGGTTTTGGGCCAGCCCGAAATCTCATTTCCTACTTTAAGGTTTATTTTTAATATTTTAATATCTTATTCAATATTTATTCTTTTTCGGTTATTCCACCTTCCACTTGAATCCAAACACCTAAGGGGAACCCCCGATATCTATTTAGCCGCTTTTGAGCTCATGTGTTTCAGAAATTTGCGAGAAACTTCCCTGGATTTCTCAAATCGTCCAGATTTGAAGAGGTAAATTGTTTCTCTCACAACAACTTCAATTTCTGATCTTTTTCCCCCCATTTTAGTCCCCACATTACCTTATAATCCTCATTAGATCCTCCATATCTTGTTTGTTTTCTTGGAGATTCAAATTCTGGTGTATTTAGTTCGTTTGATTCAAGATGTTTCAAGTAAGTGTTTCTTTCCTTGATTTCTTCCCCTTCCTTAGGGTTTCTTTCACCCTTTCTTGAAGTTCTTTATGTCCAGAAGTTGAGGTTCGAACCTAGGGCTTGATTTGGGGTATTTTCGATCAAATATTGTGGTCTAGTACTAGATTTATCTTCCTTTAGGTGCAGCGGTAGTGCGGTTGATGTTTCACACCATGTTTTGAGGGTTTCAGCATAAAAGGTAGGTGATTCCATGTGTAATCATTTATAGATTAGTTAGTTTTCTTGAATTACTTATTATTAATATTCCTAATATGCTTTGTGTGGTGCGAAAATTGTTTTTGTTGTATTTGGTGAAGCATTTATTTTTATAGTTTCATTTTAGCTTAAAATTGGCTGTTTTTCATGTGTAACCCTTTGGGTATTGATTGGGTGTGTTTTATAACATATGAAATTGGTTTAATAAATCTGGTTTGGGCTGAAAATTATTATTTGGTAGGTTATTGGTGTGCCATTAGGTTTTAAAGAGGTTTATTTAATGGGTTTAAGGTGTAAAACCTTATTGTGCTTCTTGAAAGTGATTTTGAAAACGTGTTCTTTTCATGTGGATCTTTTGTGGTATTATTTGAGGTGTTTGTATAACACTTGGGGATAGTTTAATAAATGTTTTTGGGGCTTACAATTCTATTTTAAATTTTTATTGGTGTGATTTGGTCCTCTAAATATGATTTTGAAATGGGTTTTATGTGAAAAGAGTTGGTACACTCTTTAGAATCGTTTTATGAAAGTTTTGAATGGTTTAATTATTTATGTAAGAGGTGAAACCATATTGGAAAACTATTTTGGATTGTTTATAATTTTAAATGGACCATTTTAAATGTTAATAGGTCTGTCATGTGATGTGTATCCTCTTGGAAATGTTTTATAAAAATTTATAATGGATTTACTGAAATGTGAAAGAGGTGTGAACATGATGTGGGCTATTTGTGTGAGTGCGATGTGAAAAATGGATTTTGTTTATAAAAAGTGTTTTATGAAACATGTGAGTGGGTTGTTATGTGATTTTTATCATATTTGGAGGGTCTTTATGAAATTTTTAAAGAATGTGTTGGATTGTGAAAGTTATGCAAAAAAGTATTGTGGGCTCTTTTGGTGTGAGTTTGATTTCAAAATGCATTTGAATGAAAAGTGGAATTTGTGACTTGTGTGATTTACATTGGGATTTTTGGTTAATGTGTGATTTGGAAGTGATATTTTCTTTTGAAAACTATATTTTTTGGCTTGTTGAACTTTTTTGAGCACAAAAGGAAAACCCCAGTATCTAGGTGGGTGGACGTGTACTAGTATACTAGTGAATCTGTGGGGATTGGCCTCAGTTTCACTTAGCAATATTGACGCTTACAACTCTAAATAAACTATGATGATGATGATTGGGGACCACTAGGTTATGGGTATGTTCCCTTCTAGTGGCTCGTGCATGAGAACAGATATTATTTGTGGTTACTCTCACCGAGATACGAGGTACCTGGGACCCACAGCTAGCTAGTTCCTAGGGGTTATTTCCTATTGCTTGTGCTCATTAGATACTTTATACTTACCATAGGCATATGGTATATTTGGCTGGAAAAAATTCAGTATCTTTTGAATTTATTTTAAAAGTGTTGATTCTTTAAATTAGACCACTTGAAAACTGATTTTTTTAAGTTGCATCTTTTTGAAATTGTAACCAGAAATTACATGTTTTTGAAAACTTGCATGATTTTCGTCTTTGAATTTTTATCACATGGAATAAATTAGTGGTGGTATCATAATAGGCATTGTCTCACACCCTACTTACACCCTTGGGTGTAAGTATACTTGGTTATTTTTTTTGTCACAGGTTTGGGTATAACCTTTGTGCCAACAGTTCAGGTTTTCACCGGTCATTCATGGTGCGGTATTGTGGAGATGGCTTGAGGATGATGCCTCTTGCCATGTTGAGATTATTGGGCTGTTCATTTTTGGTTTTGTACCATTTTTATAGTCTGGTTGATATTTTTAGACTATGTAATTCAGTTCTGAATTTTTTTAAAACATTGTTTGGTTTGAAAAATCCAGATTCGTTTTATTAGATTCCTTTGTTGTTTTATGTTTATAAACATGGGTAAATCATTCCCAATTCACATTTTATGATACCCAGGCACTTGTGCCAGCCTGTGGGGATCAGGAATGCCCTTCTATCCTTGTCACAGTCTTGGTTTGGTGCCAGTTTCGGTGGTGATCATATTCGGTTCGTGACAACAAGAATACCAAATTGGGTTATGAGAATGATGTGATGAAAGGTATACTTATTAGCCACTCTCAAACAACTAATGTCTTATTATACTTAAGTTCTACATAGTCTTTTTTATCTAAAGAATTTTATAATGGTATAAAAATACCACCACAACTATTATATATTGAGTTTTTATTTAAAACCCCTAATGGTGTGATGATCATAACTCATGTCTATAATTCTTATCCTATGATGATTGTGGGAATGTCCTTCCTATAAGTATTTTCATTCTCCCTCTAGTTGGATTTGATTTTATCTTAGGATTTTTTTTTATTTCTCTACATACGTACCAAATAAATTTATATGGAAGGGAAGTCACATTTGATCTTTTAAATCAACATATGATCATCTATCGGTGTGATGATAAATATGAACTTTCAATTGAAATTACATCCATTTTATGGGTCTTGATTTCTATTCAAAATGGTTTTTTTTCATAAATGGTTGGGGAGAAACTCAAAATCAAAATATTTCTATTATGTGGAATTTTTTATGTCTTTTTAGAATAATTACCTGGTATTATATTGAATTTTGATGTTAAGTTCTCAATAGAACTCATACCTAGTTCTGCACCAATTTCAAAGACCCATTATTGAATGTCCCCAATTGAGTAACAAGAATTGAAATAGAAAATCCAGGAGAGTCTTGATAAAAGATTCATTCATTCAAGTGTATCACATTTGGGTTAAACTATTATTTTTATTAAGAATAAATGTGTATCAATTCAAATATACATTTATTATAAATAAATTAACAAGATCACTATTAATAGAAAGTATCTTCTACCCTGTATTAATGACTTTTTTGATCAATTACATAGAGTTAAATGCTTTTCAAAGATTGAACTTCATTATGTAAATCATCAATTAAGGGTCAAGAAAAAATATATAACAAATTCAAAATTCCATATAATATATATACATTATTGATTTATAGTAAAGTCATTTGGTCTTACAAATTCCCACATTATCTTCATTGATTTAATGAACAGATTCTTTAGATATTACCTTGAAATATTTTTGGTAAACTTTGTAAATCATATTTTAATATATTCAAAGTGAATGTATGATCACTAATACCACTTGATAATTTTACTAAATTTCTTTTGTAAGGTTAATTTATATGAAATATTTACCAAGTGTGAATGTTTCATTCATAGGTTATATAATCTATTGTGAAGGTATCATGATGGATACTTTGAAGAGAGATGTCATTAAGAAATGGATCAGACCAACCATGGATACTGAAATTAATAGTTTTCTTGGTTTGGATGGATATTATCAATGCTTTTTAGATAAATTTTCATGGATTTCTAATCTACTCAACAATTCAACTCAAAATGGAGGCAAGTTCCTTCAGATAGATGAATGTGAGGAATGATTTAAAGAGTTGAAGAGAAGGCTTGTTTGTGAACCCAGTTTTACACTACCCTATAGTGGATAAAAGTTTTTAATCTATATTTATGAATCAAATAAGGGATTTGGATGTGTTATCATGAAGAATTATTTTTTAATTGCTTATGCCTCATTCCATTTGAAGGTTCGTAAAAAAATTACCCAACTCATGATTTAGTGTTAGCTATAAAATATTTTCATTAAAGATATAGAGGAATTATCTCAATAGATAAATGTGTGATATATATATTTATCATAAATGTTTAAAGTATATTTTCACATTGAAATATTTGAATATACTCCATAGAATATGGTTAGATCTAATTAAATATTATGACTACTAAAAAACTTACCACTATCTGAAAGTGAACAAGGTTGAGGATGCTCTGAGTCAAAAGTATCATGAAATATTATCTATTATTTGGATAAAAAAATATCTAATATTTATAGATTTTATGGGTATGGATGTGGAAATAATAATGGAATAGTATAAATATTATCTTTCTCAAATTAATGTTCAACTATATATTCAAGTGATGATTTAAGAGGCATAAAAGGAACATGTATAGATAAAAAAGATGGTGGGAAATTTTCATGAGTGTAACCATGATTGTGATGGAATGATAAGGTTTAGTAACCTTACATGTGTTCCATATATACTATATTTAAAGAAGAAACTTCTAGATGAGGCTCATGGTTTATTATTCCCTATTCATCTTTGAAGTACGAAGATGTATAGAGACCAAAAAGAGAATTTTTGGTGGGACAACATGAAGGGAGATATTTTTAAGTTTGTATATAGGTGATTGGTATGTTATAAATTTAAGGATGAGAGATAAAATTCTAAGGTGATGTTACATCCATTACCCATACCATAATGGAAATGGGAAAAATCAACATGGATTTTGTCATCAAAATCCCCAAAACTTCTAAATGACATATTGATATTTGGGTTGTAGTCAATCACATTACAAAGTTATCACACTTCATTTCTATTAGGGAATATTTATATCTAGATAAGATTTCTAAGATATACATTAAGTAAGAGATAAGATTATATGGAGTACCACATTCTATTTTATCCGATTAGGATCTGATTTTTACCTAGAAGTTTTGGTGAAGTGTTTAGCTGGGTATGGATACACAACTGAGTTTTAGGATGACATTTCATCCTCATAAAAAAGGTCATTTTTATAGAACCATTAAAACCCTATATTATATGATGATATCTTATTATATGGATATTAAATGAGTTTGGTATCAATTCCTTCCTCTGTTCACATTTTCTTATGAAAACTTCTTTCACTCAAGCATTCAAATAACTCATTATGATGCCCTATATAATGCATAGAACACCAACATTTTGGGATGATGTTTTAGAAATAAATATATTGGGAATTTATCTAGATAATTAGATTACATATAAATTTAGAGTCGCTCAACATCTCATCAATTCATCTTAGAGTCAATAAAAAAGTTATGGTGAAAATTGTTTGTGTGGTTTGGAATATAAAGTTGGTGAGATTGTATTTCTACAAATTTCTCCATAAAGTAAGGTTATGAGATTTTGAAATATAGGAAAGTTTATCCTAGTGTATATTTAACATTTTTATATTCTTTATTAATTAGGGAGAGTAGCTTACCACTTCTCATATCCACTAAACCTCTTTTAAGTTCTTGACGTGTTCTATGTATCTCTCCGGAGGAAGTACATACCCCATCTATCACATCTAGTAAACTAATGGGTTAAACCTCTAGAGAATGAAATTTATTATGAATTATAACCATTATAACTCTTTTATCTCAGATGTAAAGTTCAACAGATCAATACTACTCACTTGGTGAATGTTCAATAGAGAAATGAGAAATTCCAAGAAGCTGTATGGGAACCATATGATGTTATGAAATGGGTAAATACTCATTTATTTATATCAAATTGATTAATTTTGAGGTAAAATACATTACCATCGGGGTATAATGTAAGACCACAATATTTTATTAAATAGTTTTATTTCATTGATATTTTGTGTTACATGCAACACTGAGTTTAAACAAATCCTAATATACTATTAAAATATTTATATTTAATGCGATGGTCATCATATAGCCATTAGATTGGAAGGTATGAATATGAATAACTAAATTATGAAAGACTTATGGTTTTCATATAAATAAAATGAATCCATTGGTTATCAGTTAATTATAAATGAAAACAAAAAATCATTATTTGAAAATAAAGGATATGTTTTTATGAAAATAATATTTTCAAGCATGAAATGTTTTTTATATTAATTAATCAAATCAATAACTATTGGTAAATGATTTTAATGAAATGTAAATATTATATATTTAATCAAATTTTTCATCATTTACCTAATATTTTTTAGACATGGGATAATAAAATATCCAGTTTTATGCTTAAAATGTATATTTCTAAAAGGCGGTTGTCTTCACATTTTTTGAGGTTATTTTAAAAAAAATTCCTATTATAGGAGTTTAATTTGATTAAATTATTTATTTATTTGGAATTAGGAGGATATAATTTGGTAAATAGGCCCCATTGTTTTAGGCATTATAGATATTAACCTTAATATAATTTATCACCTTGGTAAAGGATAAAATGGGTAAATATAGGATAAACATATGCGATAAGGCCATAATTTTTTATCCTAATTCTTATTTGATGGTTTTAATTAAAATATTTTCACCTTAGGTTTGAAATTTAATTTTTTATGGTATAAGTTTTAATTATATTACCTATATATAATTTAAATAAAAGAAAGTTACCAAATATCACTCTCTAAGTTTTAAATATCAATTATGTGTCCACATAGGAAAAAAACAAAGTTATTAATAAATATAAATGTTTATATTGAGATTAATTAAATTGATTTCATGAATGAAATTTATTTACCATTTTTAGTAATTGTATAATTACTTTAAATTCTTATGTAATGTCGATACAGTAATTCTTCAATTAATAGAAAAATAAAATACTAGAATTTAAAAATATTAAAAGTAATATAATTCGAATGAGTTTTGAAGTTATGAAAATTTTATAGATGAATATTACATATTAGTGTTTTTTAAAAGTATTATATTCTAATTAAAAAAAATTATTTAAGTATTTTAATTCAAATTAAATGAATAGTGTTAAAATTGAAAATAATGATATTTTATCAAAATAATATTTTACTAAATTATTTTAAAATCATAAAAATATTTAAATTGGACAAGGTAGATTATATGTGGTTTAAAACGTCACCTATTGAATGCATATGATCCATTTTTCACCTTATAAGTAAAATTATAACCATTTAAGAGTGAAAAACGTGTTACCGTGATTAAGGTTAAAATAAGTTAACTAAAGGGTTAAACCAAAATATGAGGTCTAAAACACCACTTAAACTTTTACTTTTTTATATTATTTAAACTATATATTATCTATATTATAATTCCTATATTTTTGGAGGAATTATGGAAATATAATGGATTTATTATATTTTATTATTTTATGAAATTCCAAGAGGGCCCCTCTCCTCTATTATAAAAGGGTGGGTTTCCTTTCTCTTCTTCACACCACATTATGACCACTATCTCAACCAAAACCTTCCAAAATATATTATAATCTATCTTAGAAAATTTATATGTGTTCTTGTATTTCCAAATTACTAACCCTAGGGTCCGTTAGAAAATATCTAAAGGAGTTGTTTCAAAGAAGAGGTAATCACCTTAACTAATAAATTTCTTTTTAATTCTTCTTTTACCTTAAATAAATATATTATATTATTTACTAAATAATAAATTAATTATCATAAATATACATAATTTTTATTATTATTATGAAACCACATTTATTCACCCTCTTTTCTATCAATTTGTAAGTGAAAGTATCGCTCATGCGTGCATATGGCTTATCGTCTCCACATAGTGATACAATTAATTTTCCATCATTATATTTTATGGATGAGTATTATGATGGGTTTAATAATTATATATTATATTAAGTAATTAATTATTATTCTATAATTAAAAATATTATATCTTACTTTTTACCTTCCAAAACATTGGAAAACGATAACGTCACTCGTTTGTACGTATGGAATTCCACATCCACGAAGCGTTGTGATTCATTTTTCATATATTTTGAACATGGATGGTAATAAGGATAGATTCTGTGAATATATATGGTTTATATGATATAATAATTATTATTTAATGATGAATTATGTTTTTACTTTATTTTAAATGATCTGTTTAGAAGGTAAAATAACTTTCCTGCGTACGTACGTCCTACCGTCTCTATGAACAATGTATTTAATTTTTATATCTATAAATTTTATGGATGAATTTAAATATTTATTTAATTAATATATATAATATTTATAGTAATATTAAAATTATATAAAATAGGTAACCATAATTAAAAGTGGTTTTAATAACAAATTATAAATAAATGGGTGATATGATTTTATAAAAACAAATACATGGTTTGATAGATGTTAATATGGTTCTTTAATATATCTATTATAAATATAAATCTATTATACATGACTTTTGAACACCTATTAATAAAGAAAATTCTTTAGGTAAGGGATTTATGTATTAATCCTATTTTAATTCAGATTGTTTATGCTTGAATTCCCATTGAGTAAATTATATGACCCTTATCTGATGAATCCATTTAATTCTATAATCCTCTGTTTATTTATTGATAATATTTTTTTTGCATTAATTTTCTTAAGTTTAAGTATTTAAGATATCGAAAGAGTGTTTTAGAGTAGAATTGAATTTATTTCTCTCTTTGGTATAAAATCATTTTCCTTACATATCCATATTTTCAAAAAAATGTTTCCACGAATTTTTTTTATGTTAGGAAAAACTAACTCAAGGTAACATTGCATTGTTTATTATTTGATTTTATTTATTTACAAAAAATGTTTCCAAGGTCAGTGGTGGGGTTATAGAGAGATTATTAACAAGTTATATTGATGAATATCCATGACAAAGGAGTTGATGCTCTAGTGGAATCACAGAAAATTGTATATAAAAGGTGTCACTTTTTTCCAGTGTTTTCCAAAAAATTTGTCCAGAATTTTGATGATGACTCAATATTCATGAAATTTTTATCTCTAGGATTATATCTTCAAATATATATATGTGTGTGTGTGTGTGTTAAAGGAATGGTTTTCAGGAAGATTAGTGTTTTGTGAATATATTGAGCTTCGTGGGAGCATATAGTGTCATGAAGGTTTCAAGGTTTGAAAATTCAGGGTGGAAAGATAGTATCTATATGACTATGAGAAGATTAAATAATGGGAAAATTTCTTTTAAGATAGCTTAATATTGGGATGTTTGTAAACAACAATAGAGAGCTTCTCAAGAATTTGTGGTGAGGTTGAAAGCCCCACAGTAGGGATTCAAGATCTATAAATAGGCATCACCCCCCCCCCCCCATTTGTGTAATAAATCCCTGACCAAAATCCAAAGGATATGAATTCATGAAGGTAGTTTACAAAGGATTTTTCTTTCATAATGGTTTTCATAAGATCATTTGTTTCATAGATAAAGGTAGTTTGTAATGGCTATATAAGCTTTGCAAAAACTGTGACCATTATAAATGTTGTGAGATTCACGAAGGCTAAGTGAGCTTCATGAAAGAATTATTCTTCAAAAGGGATATGTGAGCTTCACAAAAGTGGTGAGATTGGAGAAATTTATTATGTTCATGAAATTAGGATATTCTTGTGGGGAATTAGGCTATTTCATAAAGGATAGAAAGAGGGTTTTGCAAAATTAAATCTCATGAGAACCAGATGGGATTGCATAGTAAATATGTGGTAAAGTGATAATCATAAAGTCAATGAAATTAAAACATAATTTTTCACCAAATCAGGTATAAAATATATTGATTCATGAGATCAATAGAAGAATAATCTAAAGGATAAGTGAGAACACTTCAGTTGAGTGAGCAGTGAGATTTCAAAATAGGGATTGGTTATAAACTATAAGGGATAGTAAGTCTGCTCCAAACTTTGTAATAGTAGTACAATTTAGTGGATTTGGTACATTGAAACATTAGCTTTGTAGACTCTTTATAAGTATCCTACTGTGGGTGAACCAAGTAAAATTTTTATTCTTCGTGCATTATTTCATTTCTACTCATATATTTCTTGGGGAAAGGGATTGAAACATGTTATTTTTAACTACAAAACAATATCTAAAGGTGCAGTAGTTTTTATTTATCCTACCCTGATTCACCCCCAATGTCGAACAAATTTAACCAATCTGGGTTAACATTAATATTATCCTATGATGGTTTAAAGTCATTATTAACCATGATTAGATTTTTACAAATTTTTTAAAAGGAATATTCTTATCATTTTCTGAACTAAGATCTTTTTAAATTTTCCAAAATAGTGGGAAAGGAATTTTTTTCTTTAAAATTATATATAATGAATGAAATTTATCAATATAATTAACTCTCAATGATTTTAATCTTCTTTTATAATTTTAAATATTTATTTTCAATGAAAATTTTTCCTTAATATTTTATAATTTTTTAGATTTTAAAGAATTTTATTTCAAAATGGAAAGGTTATTTTCCTCAATAACTTTTTAATGGTATTTATATTCATTAAATATAATATTATTTTAATTTTTCTTATATTTTAATAGGTATATAATCCAATGTTACCATAATTATTATTTATTTTGATGGTTTATGATTATTATGAGGATATTTTAATGAAAATAATTTATTTTCCATGTATTATTACATGATTATATTAGTACATGCTCATAAAACCCTCATTCTTTGTATGGGATGAAATATAATGATATTAAATATTATATATAATGGAATAATTATTGGAAACAAGTATATTTCCTCTATCCATTACGGGAAATGGGTTGATGTGCTTTATATATTTTAGGAAACATGTTGATGTGCTTGATACACTATGGGAAATAGGTACTGAGCTATGATCTATTATGATTTGGTGATATTGTTAATAAACCTTGAAATATTAAATTGTTTCTATTTCTTTTATGGTGTCATGATTTTATGACACGAACTTATGTTTCATGTTTGATTTATAATGACTTATCACTCTTATTATTCATACCTTTTTAGATGATAATGATTTATTACATGGATCGTGTTTATGATCTTTGATAGACTAGGCATAAAAATTTTATGTTATGATTATGATATCATAACAATATTCTTATATTATTATTTTATATTATAATTGATTAATATTTACTATGATAACCCTTATTGGGCATCTGAGCTCACCCTTTCTTATGTTTATTTTCCCTAGGTTATGAAACAAAATATGTAGTGTATGTATATGAATTGTACAAAACTGGAAGATCTTTGTGGGATATGTTTAAGATCCTTCATGAATAATACTATGTATCTAGTTTCCAAAAACATTAAATATTTAATGTCATTGGTTGTGTGTTTGTGAAATATATTGAATATTAATATAAAAAGATGTTGAAAATATGTATGAAAATCATAGGACATTACACAATGTGTTTTCAAGATTTTCATATTATCATTTTCATTATAACAATAATGATACATTATATTTGATGAATGTGTCCATGTAGAATCAATAAACAAATATAACCCATAAAAATATTATGTTTAAAAAGGATGTAGAAAGGATTACTTGAACAAGAATTCCAAAACATGGTCTATTAAAAGTGATTGTATCATACCAGCATAAAAATCAAAGACAAAGAGATAAATGATAAATAATAACAATATAAAAACACAGTATTTAAAATATCATTCAATGAAGTATAAATAAATCTTGATATTTACATCAAGTTCGTCTATCGGTGATCACATGGTCCTTAGAAATCCATGGAAGGGGAGGAAACCATACGATGAATAAAGTTACATCCCAATAACTCCTCTACAGCCCTATGGTCAATAATACCTCTTAAATGAGGTATTTGATTATTTTTATTAAAATTTTACACAATAAAATGAAAAAAATAATTCAATGATTAATCTATAGACGTGAGTTTTCCAAATAATAATTTCCAACATATTTAATTTTTTTGGATAACTAAATTATCCTTTGAAACTTAACATAAAATTTAGTAAATATGTGGGTATTAGAGTTAGTTATCCAATGGAGGTAGAATCATCCAAATTGTAATTCCATACCTGAATATATGTTCTAAATAAATAATGGTAGTACAATATTACTTTCCCAAAATTAATTCTCATTAAGGGTCCCTTTGGTCCACTTATGGCTAGATATAGCTTTAAGTACAATTAAAGATATTATTTCCCAATTAAATACTCATCCTATAAAGTAAATATGTTTCCATTTTAGATTAGTTTATATAAGATTATGTTAAAAATACAAACATTTTAACCATTTCGATGATAATTTAATTTCATCGTTTTTAGAATGTTTTCAAAAAATGAATTTAAAATATATATTATGTTAGTAGGGATTTAATAATGGGATACTAAAACCTTTAAATAATATAAATTACAAGTATAAGGATGAAAATATATGATATGTTTTTGTGCAATCAACAACCATGAATTAAAAATAATTAATGCATCTTTTTCTTGATGAAAAATATATTTTTATATATTTTATTTGACTACATGAAAAAATTCAAAAGAGAAGAAAAAAATTATAATGGGATATTTTAAGGGAAGACAGATGATCATGTAACATTTGGATGTGTTTACAAAATGATAAAAACCCACAAGTTTTCTATGTGGAATATTGTTCATTTTATTGTTATTCTCACATAGATCCTTCCCCGTTATTTTTAACGTTTTTAAAGCGTACCTATACATATTTAAATTTATTATTCCCACCATTATAGAGTTTGTTGTCCTCAAACAATCATAGAATAGGGTTTTGCTACCTTATTCTTTTCTATAGCTTCTTTCATGTTATTCTAATAAAATATTTGTTTCTTTTCTCTCTATTTATTCTTCTTTTATACCATTTTTCTTCTATAACTCCTTTATATATTATAAATATGTGAGGGAAAATATCCTTGGAGAATATATAGATCACTTGATCCCTATTATAATTTTCCCATGTTTTTATTCAACATTTTCAATTTTTTGTTAGGCAATTGTCACAACTAACTCCATGTGGAATCATATCAACTCTTTTATTTCACAATATTTTCTCCACCCCTTCTCTTGAAAAACAAATCATACAATTGATTTGAGGTGTTTGAGGGGTGAATGATATATCATGCATCTAGATTCTTGTAATTTGTGAATTATAATTTGTGGTTTCCACTTTTCTTGGATTGTGTAGGGGGTGTAACTCTATATGAATATGAGATCACTCATGTGTTTTTAGTACCAAAACATTGGAGAAATGAAGTTAATGAATAGATTATATTGATTTGGTTATTTAAATGAATCTAAATAACAAAAAATATTAGTGGAGGAACCCCGAGTTACCCTTATTGTATTCTTCTTTCTTGTTAAATATTGTATTTTCTTACTTTATTTTAATTTATTCACTCACACAATGAAAAAAACCCATCCATTTTCAATACATTTAATATAAAAAACTACAAAAATAATAAAGGAAAATAATGATTACATGATTGATAAAAAATTTCTTTGAGAGATGACCGTGGTCATCCATTATGTTTCACTTGTAGTATGATAAATACTATTTTACATACCCCATGAAAAGAGAGTTAAAATTAATAGGAATATGATGATTGAATGGTTACCCTATATAATATTTTCAAATATTTGGGTCATCATCAAATCATACTTTTATAACGTGTGATCATTTTTTTTGAAGAAGGTGACATGAATTGGTTTCCCAATTTATGTCGAATGGAATTTATTAAAATTAAAGTTTACAGTGAAAACACGAGGTGTAATGGATTTACACCATCCCAAAATAGAGAAAACAACAAAATACATATAAACCCTTAATGTACCGAGTAACGAGTCTGCAAACAGGCTCAGATAAGATCCAACGAGAGTCCATGACCTCCACTGCAGAAGTAGAATCATAGTGTGCAGTCCGGACATGCATTATCCTCCATTCCATGACATTTACTGCTTCAAAACTGAGACTTCATGTGAGTGTTACTTCTTTGAAAGTGAGAAAGATGCTCCGGATTTCTCATCAAAATTCACCTAAAGAAAAAGAGATGCATCCATCTAGAGAGATTCCATCATGGCTTCATTATCACAGTGCAGAGAACATGAAGACAATCGGGGTATCATTCCAAAATGTTTCAGCATGCTGGAGAAGAAAGAAGTCCATCCAAACAAGCGGTTATACATTAGCAACTCTGTACTGGACAGATGAAGTGCACAGTCTATTCTGCAGAGCAATCCAAATGCATACTTCCATGGGAAAAATAGGAACTAGCCTTCACGCCAATAGAGTAAAACAATTCTTTAATAGGGAGAAAACATCCTATTGGGAAAGAAAACCAACACCAATCCAGAATTTCCATCAGTCACTTCAAAGCGAAGGCACATTCAGATTCAAGGAAATATCGCCACTTGAGAGAGGAAGGAAACAAAGTTGTTGTCCGTTCCAGTGAACCAAAATAGAATTTTCAGCCTGAATATAAAGCTAGCAAATTCCAAAAAAGAGCCAGAGAAGAAGTATGTAAACTAGAAAGATCCTAAACACATAAATCTTACACACACAAAAATTCCAATGTAGTAGCATAGATAAAGAATGAAACCATAGCATCTGAAAACACATAGCTGAAGTCAGAAGATAGAATCCATGAAATCATAGAAAGTCCACTTTTAAGTTCATCAAGAGGTTTGTAAGTTCATCTTCAATTTCTCATTGAAAATGAATCTCTTAGCCTCTAAGTACTGTTCAGAATTAATAATCCCCCGTTGCAACTCCTGTTGAGAAATTTCTTGTTGCTTATACATGTGGTAAGTCCATTCCTGAATATCATCATCTGTGAATTGATGCAAGTAATAATATAAGACTATGCTGGATTCTTGAATTGTTGGTTTTTCTAGCTCTTTTTCATAAGCAGCCTTTTTGTTGACATCTGTCGATCTAGTAGAAATTGTCCTTTATATCTGTGAATAATACTTATGCCTTCTAGTTTTCTTTGGTTTCGGGATAATGAATCCATTAGCGTCTACCAATGGATTTTTCCCTTTTTTAGCCATGGAATTCTGGTACACTTCCTCTAGTTTCCAAGGTTTGTCTTCTTCCTTTGTTGATGAGTCCTTATCAGATTCATCATTCTGATCCTTTTTTCCTTCCTCTTGATTTGCATTGACATTTAGGGTAGGACATTCGTTACTTGTGGCAATTGTTGGGTTCACATCAAGATACAAGGCACGATCTTCCATAAAATGATGAGAATAATCCTTAACAGAAACTTGTTGAGTACCCCTATTCTCCACTGGCAAAGGTTATGTAGCATCATCAACCGCCCTGACAAATTCTCCCACTTGATTCTCAGAAATGCAAGTCTCTTTTGTGACATCCTTAACCACTGAACTAGTGTCTCTAATCTCATCTAATATCTGACAAGACTCCTTATAAGTACTTGGATCATTTTAAGTACTTGGAGTTTTAGAAGGTTCATAGATCTTAACATCGACAGGAATATGATCCTCTGATTTAGAAGAAATATTGGAGACTTTTTCCACCCATTGTGATTTTATCTGTTTTGGAGGACGAAAATCTAGCTTTCCACAGCTATTGAAATCATGACCAGTTTTAAAACACTTGATACAAAAAACTGGAAGGTTTTCAAAAACCACATTCTGAACAAAACCCTTATCCCCATTCTGAATCCAAATGCAGTTTGGAAGATCTTTCGAAAGATCGATTTCAGTTCATACTCTTGCAACCGAAGGTCTTGTCAAATTTGTAGTAGCATAGTCCTACTTTTAGGAGTTCCAAAAAGGTTGGCAATAGAAAATAAAGAATTTCTTTTAAAAAGATGAATTGGAAATTCTGGAAAGGAAATCCATATAGGAACAATGGGAGATTCAACACCAGCAATGTAATACAGAGTCCATTTTAGCACTTTCTTGTTGGATCTCCCAAAATTCCATGAACCAAGCATCCAAAATAGATAATAATCCATTTCCGATGAAAAAAGAAATAGCACATTAGAAGAGTTCAAGAAACCGATTTGGAAATCGGTGAAACCTATCTTTTCGAGAGTGTTTCGAAGGAATAGGAGCGAAGGGCGATGTTTTGGGAATTTTCCGATCAAGGCGAAATGTAAATCTGAGGAAAGCGCGTAAAGTGTGCTCATTATTACTCTACAGTGAAAATATATTATCATCAAAATTATCCTCAATGACAGAGACCTTGAAACCAATATTTTCTTCACTTATTCATCAACCTCTCTAATTTATTATATACTCATATAAAAATAATTAATATGGATTCTAATCTAAGGTACCTAATATTCTATGTATATTTAAGACTGAGAGGGGGTGCATCAATGCTAATTTGAATAACACATAAGATTTGTATGGTTTATCACTAGTGTGGGTGACTATGCCTATATTGTTACTAGTATTATCCAGAACATATATTTATATACTAATATAATATATTTAATGAAAATAATATATATAATTTATCATCATTTTCCCATGGTAATGAAATCCAAAAAATTCATCAATTATCATCTCACATATTTCACAAAATGATAAAACCCAAAATGAGCAATATATTAGTAAAATCAAAGATGATCATTATATTTGATGATTTTATATTACTCAATTATTTATATATTTGAAAACATTAATTCAATAGTTTTTAGTTCTCTCATAAATAGAAATCATTCCACAATAACAGAAACTGCCCTCAGATTTAGGTTTCATACATGTATAATCTTATAAAGATTTGTAGTTTTTTAATAAATGTCATATTATATTCATCACATTCATCTCAAAACAATATTTATTACTTCTATATTTATTTAATCAAAACCACTAGAATATACAAATAAAAACATGAAATAGATATGTCTTTTTTAATATTAAATTTCTTCTCAGTAACTTATCTCTCGTTTATTTAAAGATATCTTATTTTAATATTCCCTATATATCAACTCAAATTTTTTCCCATCATCATTGTATTAAAAATAATATATATAAAATATAAAACCCTATTTATAATATATCTCAAATATTAAATTATATAACTGAATTTATATTATATTTTGTGATAATTTATAGAAACTCAAATAATTTTTGAATTTAATTTCTATAAGGATATTAAAAAAATCAATTCAATAGTCCCTTTTTAATCCATATATTTTCTCAAATAAACTCCATATTTTTTACATGGATTTATTCTATACCATTGAATTGAATAGTACCTAAGAATTTATGTTACACGAGTCTCTATCTTGCACAAATTAAATGTTGACTCACACAAATCATTTCATTGAGTAACATCTATTTTTCTATTTTAAGAAACCCATCTGTTGTGCTACACTATATAGTAAAATAAGTTCACCTAAGAAGTATTTTTAATGAAATTCATTCATCATCACCAAATTTATTATTCACTGTCTTTTAATTGTTCTTTAATTTCACCTTATTAATCGTTATGGCTACTAGATTTTTCTTTACAACTATAGTGTTTTTATTTAATCTAATAATTATTCATAATCAACTTATGGTTATTCATACTAACCCAATTGTTCTTCACATGTACCCACTTCCTATTTATATATACCTTTTTGTTATTCACAATCACTTGACTTTTCTTTATAGTCACATTTTTCCATCACATCCACCTGATTATTATTAAGAAATAATTTATTCTTATTTACAATTACAATATTATTCTTCTGGTACAAATTTTTATTCTTCATGGAAGCCTCATGAATTTACTATATTTTTATCATTTTAAAAAAAAATCCAAAACCACAATAAATAACATCTAAAACTATTCTAAATGTCTTCAAAATATAAATTGGACTCAATAAAAATCATCAACATAACTTTTATCTTATTTTATTGGATTCAGTGTAAAGTAATATTAATTAAATCAATTTTATCATGTTTTATATTAACAATAAATATAACATAACTAAATCAAAGATTTTATTATCAATCCTTCCTTATTCAATATACCCTATAAAACATTTCTTTGCAATTCCCTAAGTACTCAATTAAGGGTTCTTAAATATCCCTTTGGATCACATGGGTTCTTAAATCCCCCCACTAGGATTAGTTATTGAAATGATAAATCACTATTCTTAAATAATCTCAAATTTTTTCACTCATCAATAATTAAACAATATTATATACACTAATTTGATAAAAAGATTTTATGAAAATAAAATTTATACATTGAACCAAATTTGATCTATACTAATAATATCAAAACATATATGTTATATACCAATTAAAATTGAAAAATAATTTTTTATTGTACCTGTGGTGATGTATAAGGTAGACTAGAATTCGATATCCTTTACACCCATTTATTATTCAACTTATACTTTTTAATTTTTGTTTTATAAAACTAAATTAAAATAGAAATTAATTTGTATTCAACTTATGATAAAATATCACATATGTTCGAGTCATATAATATTTATGATTATTATCTCTATTCTAAAACACAATCCAATGAAAAATAAATATAATGGTTTATTATAGAATACCTTAACATGGATGGGATGACTAATCATTTATTTTTAGCATTAGATCTAGAAATATTTACCAAGTTAAATATTTTGGAAATACCAGCTACTTGCACAATGATTAGTACATACTCAAGTTTAATATTCTTAATAGAAACATGAACCTTAATAAAATGTTATTTGATATCAATATGATTTAATCTCATTTTTTACACCTAATTATTTTAAAAATTAATTTCACTTTGATTATTGCAACCAATCCACAATGGTTAATCGGATTTCACCTTTAGTTATTCAAGTTATTACTTTATCTATAACTTATGAGTGTATGTTTGAGTAACATACACATACTTAAATTCATCTATATTACGTATCATAATTTTTTCTTATTATAGTTCCAAATTAAACATCATATCTCAAAAAAATGTAATATCTTAAGTAGAATTATTTTCATCTCTATTAAATATCCAATTAACATTTGTACAACCAAACTTTTCATTCTATCAATTCCTTTCGTAATCTAATCCATAATTTATAGTTCCTTTAATATATCAAATAATTCACTTAAAATATTTTAGGTGTACTTACTTAAGATAACTTTAGAATCTTGTACATGGTGTTATTACATAAAAAATATTCAAACATAATGTTTTCAAATATAAAAGACTTCATATGAATTCATGCATTCTATATGATTTACACTCTGGTGAAAATGTTATAATGCACCAAAACCCATATTGTAGCCTTTAATATGAGATATATTGATGTATGTAATATGGATAAAATGAAGTGATATATACACTATATAATATATAAAAATTACTATATTTGTGAGAAAAATATTGGAAATATCTAATTAATCAAATTACATGCCATGTGATAATGTATTTATTAAAGTGTAACTTATATGTGATCAGTAAAGAGTTCAATAATATCTTGAGTTAAATGTACCATATTTTATTAATATTTAACATATTTGGAATAGGTTCGGCAAAGAATATGTGAAATTATAAAACTTAAAGAGTTTATTTCTTTAATTAATGAGTCTTATAAAAGGAGTTTAAGTATTTATTTGTAGATACACTTGTTATGAAAATTTTAAAATCCCACTTTATTATTATTTATTCCTTAACCAAGGTGGAATAAACATACCTAATGAAATTGAAGAAGGTTATTCCAATAGAATTTGGAGGTTCCATTTTCCATGGATCACCTTTATAGGTAAGGATATTTTTGTTATTGAAAATGATTCAACATAAACTAAGCACGATGAATTTTATTATAAATAAGGTATTAATTTTTTTATATTTTTTATTCTTTCCTATTTAATTATTTAGATTAATTTGGGAAAATTAGTTATGTTTTAAATGAACCATCCATGATAGGAACCTCCCTTGATCAACAATTAGAATGAGAATAAAACATTATTCCCACCTTCAATAGGTTATGGGATAAAGACTAATGTCGTGGGATTTCAAAACACAAATAGAAGGTATTAACCTCTAAAAAACACTATGGTAGAATGTAGAATAAACTGAAATCTCAAAATCAAGAAAATTTAAACAAACTCATCCCACAAATGATTAATCTAATAAAAAATTATTTTATAAAATATTATAAAATGTATGACAATTTAATCCATGAAAAAAATTGAAACCCATAAAATACATATCCCTAAAATATAAACTTCAATATACCAAAATTATATATAAAAAACAACTAAATTTTAATATCCATGTATCAACTTTGATCATATTGTAAACATTTCCCAAAAACATTACCATCATAGTCATATAATCCTATAATAATTAATCCATTTTCATTACCATAAATACATCAATTCATATGTTTCTATAAAATATTGAGTATAAAAAAACCCAAAAGGACTACCCTATAATTAAAGAAAAAATCTAATACCATGCATGAATAATAATAAAAGAAGTAAAATCATAATATGTAGTCATGAAAATACCACCTAATATGACCCAGGGGGAATCTAGGTCAATTATTATCTATGAGATATTCTCTTTATCAAAACTTCATGTGAAACTGTACATGATTCTAAATCATTTCAATACTATATAATTCATTTTTCAAAAGTTAAACTTTTTAAATCATTTAATTAATAGAATTTATAAAATAATCACTTGACGTTTTTCTAATAGGATAAACCTTATCCAATGGAAGCAAAAACAATCAACTATAACCCATTTTATAAAAAGATTTATCAAATCATTCGAAATAAATAAATATAAATGGGGAATGTAACTTTTCTCTATTGAACCAATCCAAAAACTTTCACTTGAGAAGGATAAGTATCCTTTAGAGGTATCCAAAATATTATTTCCTTATAAATTATCCATTAGTTGTATGAATCTACCAATTCTTAGAAAAAATATCATTTTCATCACATTCATCTAGAACCTTGGTTTGAGAGAGAGGGAAGATAGATCAATCTTAGACTATAAAATATTATGATATTATTAAACAATGTTAGGATGAAAAAAATGTACCAAACATGGACCTATTTATATATCCATCCAAGGAAACTCTTTAGAAGTTAAATTATTAGCTATAAAAGAAATGTTTTAAAAAAAGTCCCCCACTATTACAACTCTTTATAACTTATGATTCATCCTCATACTGATTTTTTAACTTTTAAACAACAAATAAATAAATTTAAACTCTATAAATCATTATTTATGATGATAATTTAGGAAAAATATCTTGTAGTAGGATAAATAGGTTGAGACACATGTTATATCATAACATATGCACTACCTTTCAAAAAACTATGACCAATTGGCCTTCACTACCTCATGGTTTACACAAGCTCAAACCATATCATGATTTAAACCACAATGTATTTTTTAGTATTAGTGAATATATATATATATCAATATCCCACATACACTAATATAAATCCTTTTCTTATTTTTGAATATCCACTTTTTAGATTAAATGGTAACCCTACATCTAAATTCAAAAACACAATAGAGAAAACATCTAGAATTCATTATTTATACCAAAACCGTACATCAACAGATCAAGTCATGTGATAATAACATGAAATTTTAAATGTAGGGTTACCATTTAATCTGAATTCTCACATATAGTAGATCTAGAAGTTTATTTCCCACAAAAACTAAATCTTCATTGACATAATGAATTCTCACATTATGTTATATTATATAAAATAACATGTGGAGCCATATCTAGAACTCATTTTAGAAAACTTTTTGTTAATTTTCATCACATGTTACATTATATATAATAAATTGTGAAAAATACATACAAAAATACTTTCAAGTTTCCTTTAAATCACTTTAGGGTTAGTTGACAAAGTTTGGTATAAATAGTTTGTAACAAAACATAATCCTCATCCACATAGCCCCAAAGTGTTACCCTACAAGCCCTTGTTTCATTGAAAAAAATTATGAGTTCCCTAATCCATAATTATGAACAAAGATAATCCTTTATAAAAAAATTTATTCTTACTCAATCTATAAAGGAATATCTCATGATATTTATCAAAAACATATATCTTCATATTTATATTCATTGTCTGTATCATATATAATATAAAAAATAATATTATAATTTTTTATAAGACATTGAGTGGCCATGATTCATACATAACTTCAATCTCGTATAGATTTCTCACGAGTTCTTGATTATTTGAGTATTGATTATCCAAATATATGGATACATCACATGTCATTCTCCTAGATAGATAAGCACATAACATACCCCTCCCCCAAGTAGACAATAACATCAAATTTCACTTATCTAGGTTTCATTTACTTCCTCTTTGTATCTTAATTGAATGAATATATGTCATACTCATCATATAGGAGAATAAATCCCACATTAATCAAACCTCAATTTATGGCATGATTAACTATATAATCAACTACTTTTGATTATCCCAATCTCAATGCTAGCATAAGAAACTTGTTAAAGAATGAATTTTATCATTCATGGTATCCTTTAAACCATAGTTAGTGGGGAATAAATATAAAACATGTACCCCTATCTTAAAAAATTCATAATTTATAACACTCCTTGTGGAATATGTAGTGGGTCATCTAGTACACAAAATACCTTTGGTGTCTCATAATAAATTTAAATATCTCTATATGTAACTCAACCCATGAAAATATTTACATATAGTTAAATGGTATAATAATCCATTATTACCATTTATTAGGGAGAAATCAAATACTTTTATTTCTAAATAATCATTACAATTCATTTAATATATGTTTTTATCCTAAAAGAATGATAAAGTGGAGACTGTATTTTATATAACATGATAGATTTTATATATTCTTAAATACTTTAATGATATTTAAATTAAAATCCTTTAATAATATTTACAATAATATACATATGTTCTAGTATAATAATATACCATATGATAGACTATCATAGAGGATTCATGTTTACTTTATTATTATGGTTTTATTAAATTCATAATGACACTATGAAATTTTTAACCCATCTCTTTGCGACTAACGGATAAATACACCCACCAAAGTCCTTTATTATGTTAACATTTACAAATATTTATTGAATAATAGTGGGATTAGTATTCATAATACCTATAATAAACTCTTTAACCATGATATTAAAAATTATTTACGTTATAAATTTAAATGTTATGATATTAATAGCTTATGATTTCTTAAACACTTTAAACACTTTATAATCTCACCATCATCATGGAAAATTTACAACATAAATATTCTATGAAATATTTTTTGTAAAAACACTAAATGTAGAACTTTATATTAAAATCATTATTTACTAACATACTCCAAAATCATTTTGTAAATAAAGTAACTTTCACTTTCAGTTAGACTAGTTTAGTCATTAATTTGTTAAACATTACATTTATCTAAGTGAAAATATAATTTCACTATCCTCTTAGAAAATATATTTTATCTTAAATTTATATTTTTATACCAAAAATAATTTTTGTGTTAGAAAATAACACTAATTTACTTTGTGATAATAGTTAACAAATAAACTATTAAAATTCATATCCTATTTAGAATTTTGTGTTTTTGGATTAATATACTAAAAAAATGATTTTTTAAAATATTCTATTTTCTGGTGGTGGGAGATCTTTACATAAATTTTTAACAAATTAATTGGATAAAACAATATTATACTAGATAAAACATCATTTATCCATTTTTTCTAATCATGTTATAGAACTCAATGAATCATAAACCATGTGTATTAAAACCATAATCTCATATTATTCAAAAAACACTTTAGTTATAAATAAAATTCCTATCAAATTAGAGAAAATGATATAAAACTACATATTTTAATTCATATAATATTTAAAATAATACTTTTGGTCTAACTCATTGATCTAGAAACCATTTGATTCATTATTAAAAAGAAATATTCAAACTCGATTCATCAATTTCTCATCAATTTTTAACTTTTGCATATATTTATAACACTTTTTTAATGTAAAATTAGTATCATATACCATTCATAATATAATAATTGATTTTTATAACATTGATATATAATACAGACTCTACATGGTGATTCTTTTAACCCTTAAGGAATTTTAGGAAATTTATATCTCAGTAATTAGGTCACTATAATCGAAACATTATCCTTCCTTATTGAAATCGCCTTTATGTTTTAATAACTGAGGATAACTATTAAAGCCTATAATCTTCTTATTATAGGTTTAAAATTCACCCATATATATTTTCATCACATCAGTAGATTTTGTACCTCATATGTAGCACTCAACTATCCTCATCATATTATGTAAATCATTTAAAATATTCTTGAATTCATTCATATTATAGTTAAAAAATAAAATTTTAAAATCGTTATGGAAATTATTATAGAATAAATTTCATAACAAAATCAAGACTTAAAGGAGATATTTTCCATAGTTAACAAAATTAATCATATTGAGTGCATGATATGAGACTAGGGTTCCTTCAATCATCTTGTATCTAAGAAATTTTATTAAAATCCCATACCTCTCTTGTATTATTTTTTTATAATAGAATATTTTCATGTTATCTATCATCTTGAACATATCTATTCTCTCATATTGGTTTTTAACTTATTTTCCATGTTCATAATGATGAAAGTTGAAACATTAAGTAAATCCTTAAAATTATTATCATAAGAATTTTGATATGTTTATTAAAAATATCACTATAAAAACCCAAACTTTGGTAACCTATATCAAGTGGTAATTTTTTACAATTGAAATATAATATATAAAATCATCGTACATATGATCTAAAATATTGGTAGTCACAGGAGACAAGTTATATACATGAATGTTACATTACATCAAAAATTTAATGTAAAAAATAACAATACATGAATAATTATTATTAATCTATAATTATACTTAGATCATATATAGAACTCTTTATGGTTTCCTAGGTACATAGAGGATACAATATAAAGGGAGAGCTTAGACACTTTTTGTGGGATAATGTATAGAGAAATATAAAATGAAATAATCATGGAATAAATAATATGGTATGAATAATAATCAAATGATACCATATAAATTAATATATGTGAATAATATATCCCTAAAGTACATAAAAATGGAAATAAATAACCTCCTGGATAACAATAATAGATCTTATAATTATATAATGTATAATGTTGGGAATCATAACCATATCCTTAAATCCTTATGCCAAGAGAGTAAGTATTCTCCAATTACCCTATACTAATTTGTCTCCTGAGATTTACTAATACATCATGGTGATATAAAATTTTAGTCCCCACTAATCACTTAATATGCACAATAAATTTTTTATGTGAAAATAATGAGTGAATAATGCATTACATAATGTTCCATGAGGAACCTATAATATAAACATGGATAAGTAATCAATAATTATCCATAATGAAAATTGTTTTGTAAGGATTTTAAATGTTTCCACCATACATGGAATAAATTGGCTGTTTAGGTGATATTCCATCAATTAAAATATAATCCAATATGATATTCACAATGAAATTGAAAGTACCCTTATCAAAGTAAAGATAAGTGATTAATAGGGTATGGTAATTTAATTTTATAAAGATATCAATACAAATTAATAATTTATTACTATGGTTTGAAATGGTTGGAGGAAAAATAATAGATAGTAAAATCCCCTATAAAAAATTAAAGTATGAACACACTTATTTGTTATTCAGTAAAGATAGAAATTTCCTTAAGGGGAAACTCCCTAGCAGGATTATTTGATATTAAAGATTCATTTATTCAAAAATATGGTTTATTCTATTAGGGATACAATAAAGGATAAACAAAATATATCATAGTATTATTTTCCTTAAAATATTTCCCCACATGGGAATAAAATGTACACAATACCACAAATAGATGACACATATAAGGATTTGAATAATGGGGTTTGTGGTTATGGAAATATTTTACCATAATTATGGATTATAGATTTGTTATAATGAAAGAGAATAATAGTATCTCAATCATAATATAGAAAATAATTGGTAATCTGGAAGAATATAAAAATATGGAATGAAAATTTAAATGGATTAAAAACCCTTATAATAGAGAAATGGTGAAAGGAGATTAAGAAATTTTTCACTATTGAAAAAATCATAATTCTTGAAATATAACCACTAAAAGGGTTAATATATTCTTAGAGAAAGTATTGAGAGAAAACTGAGAAAAAAACCATGTTCAATGATTTTGGAATGAATTTTAAATGAATTATTATTTGGTATTTATAGAAAATATTGGAGAATTATTTAATGACTTTTGGGCTCGAGTTTTAAAAGTTTAGGTAGTGGAAAATTGAATACAATTATATTATTCATGGTGTGAGACCATGTTATTGGACATCTAAACCATGGTTTTTGACATTTGTTAAATAAATAACCTAACTCTATTTATTTATTTTATTTTTTCCATTGAAAATATATTTTTTCATAAAGAATTATTCTAAACCTTATAATACAATTTAGAATTGTAAAATTGATTTATAGGTTTTATAAATTGATTTAAATATATTAAAATAAATTATTTTAATAAATAATTATACATTGTTTTTTTAAATCATTTATGGAATTCGTTACATTATTTATACATCAAAATGAAGACAAATAGATGCCATATATGCATACTGAATTTACTATTCAGTTAAAAATCCAACTATCCTGGAACATTTTTCAAAGTCACCATTGGAAAAATTTTATGTGAATAAATTTTAATTTATTTGTTAGAAAATAATTATATATAGATGATGAATTTAATAACATAATAAAATATATTAGTTAAATTTAAAATGGATTTTTAGTTCTAAAAAATTAAAAACACCATTTTAAAAAATATTTACTATTGTTAGACATATATGAAGAATAAAAATATCATTCATTGATTAATATTTTATATATTGACATATTACACTATTAAAAATGTGATATTATGTGTTTTTCATGAAAGTTTTATGTTACATATAACACGCTTAGTACTATTTAAATGGCCATGTTACTATTCTAATGGTCATCTTACCATGCCAAAATTCATATTATTAGTTAAAAATACCCTTCATTCTGGTTTAAAAAATAATTCATATCATTAACATAGTTTTTCTAATATGTTAATTCATTTTATTATAGTTTTTTAATAATAATAATAATATATCTTTTATTCTTGTTATTTACTCTAGAATATAATCCCATAGAGTTCAAGATTATTTTGTTTATTTATATTGTTATATGTTTTATAGTTTTAGTTAAATTTATTATAGTAAATGTAATTAGATTATAAAAATGGGTAAATAATAAGACCAAATATCCCATGGTAAAGATCAATCTTGAAAAATTGGGATAGATAATACTCTATGTCTAGTAAACACTGACAAAAACACCACCAACAACAAATTCCACCAAGATCCTCTAAGAACAAGCTCCCCCAACTCTACTCCCATTAAATTCTCCCATGAATTATGTATCGTCTATAAAGCCACAAAACATGTGGTAAAAAATACCATATAGATGTGATTATAAAAAAACTATTATGACACCCCGGAAATATAAATAGATAAAAAGGATAACATATCATTATAAACAAAATATACTCTGATTTAATATAAGAGAACATGATAAGCAAGGTTATGAAGGATCTCAGTTTTCATAGCTCAACTCTATGGAAGTCATATACAATAGGTATCCCAAAAATACTTTGAACATATCCACATTCATTTCACCCAAACTACCTAACCACCATAACTCCCACAATATTTCTTTTTATTAGTGGTGGGGTACCCACACCGCATTGATGAGTGCACTTTAGTTGAGGGGTGTCTATCCTTATAGACGACCCACACCTCATTTTTTGGTATGTTCATTTTCTGAGGGGTTTACCTACTACATAATTATAGGAACCACACAATGTCACTAAGGTAGGTTACCTACTCTAAATGTATACAAAAGACCCACATCCTAGAATCGGTATCCCAACATGGGGTTAACAACCATGTGTCATCTCTAACAATCTCAAGAAATATTTTTCATCATCTCTAACAAGATAAGGAACGTAAAATACTTGAACACATAATAAGTAATTGTTTTATAATGATGACAGATTCAATATCGCATTATATGAGAAAAAACACTCAGGATAGACTATTTTTGGTCCAAAATCAGGCCCATATATGAGATAATATGAATATTATTTAAAAATATATAGAAAATAACATGTATTATAGAGTGAATAGTTTTTTAGGATTATACAATGTTCATGAACATACTGTCATAGTCCAATTCATATGGGTTTTACAGACACAGTATGTCCCAAGGGAGTACATTTCATGTGGGGTATCAGAAAATTCAGACATGTGCTAATTAGAAAAGTACATAAAATATATGTTATGGAACAAGGTGTATAGAACCCTTTGTACTGGTTGGAATGTACACTAGAAACTTGTCAAGACATCCAGATATCTGAACAATTCATGTTCAATAGAATACATGGCATGTGGGCCATATAGCAACCTGGTGTGTGCTTTCAGAACACATTGAGTCATCTCTTCTCTTATACATGATGTGTGATCAAAAGTCATAGGTTGTGTGATATTTATAATAATGCATAAACTCTAGAACCATAGGGTAAAAAATACATAGGTTGTGACATATAGTACTACATTTTGTGTAGTCATGCTTTAAATATTTGGAATTCATACCTCCTCGTGTTCCTCTCTGCATCCACCATTGTTTCCATCACCTTTTTCCATATATCTGACACCAAAATTGACCAAAGTTCACTAGAATTTCCATTAAGCCTTACTATGTAACAACTTTTATTTTTACTTGTATGTCTTTGTAATATTTTATGGAATATTTTTAGTGCTATATGTTGAGTCTTCGTGAGATTTTGAGGCCTGGAGATGCTCGATATTGATATATTAAAAATATTAAAAATGTTTTATCACACATGAACATCATCTTGGTATAAATGGTTTTCCTATTTTTTTGGAATCTCATATGTGAAATATGATAACATGATTGAGTATAGAACATGGGTTTTATCCTAGGAATGACATAATGTTGGTCAGTATCGGATGTTCGGTTGAGGCAGTCATTGGCAGGTACATTAACTGAATTATTTAATTTAATTTATTTTTTTATTTAACTACCTTAATATATCATAATACTCTATAAATAAATTGTTACAATTTTATTCTATGTCTTTCCACTTAACCCTATGTGGATTATAGGATAATGTTCTTTGTTTACAAATAAAGATAAATGAATAATAATGATTGGATCAAGGTGAATGGAGAGGCAGACAACGAATGTAAAAAATATTATTATCCATTTCTATCAGATTCAATATTCACTAATGATCAATCCATAATCGAGGTATGGATCGTTATTTTTAGTTTTATTCCATTTTATTTTATAATCATTGATTTATATATCTTCTTTTTATTGATTTGTAATTACACTTCCTTTGAAAGATCTTGATCAGTAAATTTAATTATTTAAATTGGTTTATTTCTATTATCCCTTAATTAAACCCTATTTTTATATAAATCCTTATCCATGATCACATCATCCAATTATGGATTAAATTCATTATTTTTATTTCCTCCCACTTTTATTTTCTTTTTCTACCATTTTCATAAGGGATTGTGGTTTAACATTGTCAGGGTGAGTTCGAGTATGATTGAACCCATGGATTCATAGTGGTTGTGTGAATAATGAATAGATCAATGGATTATGGGAGGATCGAGGTTATATATAGTATTTAGGTTAATTTTAGTGTATTTGGGATTCAAATTTTCCTAGGTATGTGTGAGGTTTGACATGATTACACATACATGTTTCAGTTTCCAAAATTGGGCTACTGATAATAGATCATGAATTTTCATCCCTAGATCTTCACTCCCTAGTGATATTTTTGGTGGAAACGGTATTGGTGGGGGTTTGGAGTGATGTGTAAAATCATTGTTTGGTTTCTATGAGAAAAACATCTACACTACGTGTAGTCCATGAACACATGCCATTGATTTCCCTAACTTCGATGGATATGGTTTTGAGGAATGGAAGCATAAAACACCGTGTATAGACCATTCATTCCATGTGACTCAATGATGTTTGTTCTGTGTGTACTCTAGGAGTACACAAGTATGGACATGGCTTGGAACATGGGCATAACTAGGAGTAAATGGGCATGGATCACTACTCAGACATGGGCTTAGTACATGGACACAACCCAAATTACATGGGTGTGACAAGATCTATACAAGTCCTAGGATAAGGTGAATCGGAGGGGCCCTAGGTTTCCAAGACACACCGTTTATCATGATTATACACTGTGTAGTGCCACAAGGCCATCCAATTCGTGTGAAAGAAAGTATACAACCATGTATCAAGGTGATGGTATAGGTTTTTTGACCCTAGGTACACATCGTGTACCTCCATCATATTCTTATACCTTCTGTATCTTCAAGTTTAGAACTTATACATTAGACTAAAAGTTTCCTATCATAAGTATTCTCCCATGTAGAACATTATGGTATCATTCATATTGGGTTTCAAGATATGTTCTAGGGTGTTGATAGTGGGATGATTCTTCAGGTGATTATTGTCCAATTGTAGTAATCAGGAAGGATCATCCAATAGATTCCTGAGGTTAGCAACCCCATTTTTGTAAAAGGGTATTGGTCCTACTTATTCTACATTCATGTTGAGTGGTACCCCCTTTTCTTACTAAGGCAGGGGTTCTCTATCTACTCAGTGTCACCCCCTAACGCACTAGAGCACGATTACACTATCTACTAAGTGGAACCCCCCCCCCCCCCCAGCCGCACTAGGTAATGATTCCTCTATAAAATGAGTGGAACACATATCCCACAATAGAATTGGTCCTCTATCTACTAATTAGAACCACCTATCACACTAGGACATGGGTCCTCTATATACTAAGTGCAACCCCTATCACACCATGGTGTGGGTCCTATATCTACTGAGTGACACATCCTATTACACCAAGGAATGGGTACTTTATCTATTGAGTAGAACCCTCTACATCACTAGGGAGTGGGTCCTATATCTACCGAGTGGAACTCCCCCTGACACACTTGGATTCAGCTCCCCTTTCTACTGAGTGTTATCCTCTTAACACACTAGTGTGAGGTTCCTGTACTGAATATTATTCCCCCCCAGCTGCAGAGCATAGTGTAAAGTTGTTGTAACACTTCACATCTTCTCATGAGGTTAGATGAGATATATCAATATAGATTATTCCCCCTTAGGTTGTGGAGTAGTTATAAGGTTTGATTCTTCTACAACTATTTTCTTTACCAACATATAAGATACTATGCATAGTATATAGACCATGGGAGTTGTAGGAAGACACATAATTTTTTATTTGGGCTATAGAAATGGAGATCATATTTATATACTGTTTGGGATTATTTTTTAGCATACTGGGTTTTTAACAGTTGTGTCATATGTTTTGATTGACAAGACACTATGGCTGATCTGGTTGTTTTGTATATTTTGATTGATCTCTTTCTTGATTTTGAGGTGTCCTAATGGGTATGTATATACTCACCCATACATGGGATTTTGTAGAATGTGTTGTGTATTGTGATGAAAATATAAATATATATAGAGATATTAATAGAGATTTGTGAAACCGAGGTTCATTGACAACATATGATGGCCTGACTAGGAGATCTAGAGCCAGCCACTCACCAATTTTCCTTTATTTTAGTTTCTCTCAGGCCGGGACTCCATTTTTTGTTGGGCATGTATTTGTTCTGATTTTATTGGTTTATTAAATTTTCCTCTAATGTATTCCAAAGATTTAATTTCAAATATGGTTATACTATAGATTTTTCAATAATTTATTATACCACTACACTTTTTTCATGGATATATTTTCTTATATATGAATACAAGTACTTTAGAGAGAATCATTCAATTTCAGTTATGTCTTCTAAGTATTTGTCTCTATCCCCTAGTCTATTAGAGGCAGTCTTGCGGTTTTCACACTTGGGATTCAAGTGTACAGGTGGGTCTAAGTTTTTCGGGTCATCATAGAGTTGTATCTGATCAGTTCATCCTTGGGTTAGTATTAGATTGTGACCCATGGTGAGGATTGGTTAGGAATATAGGGAAATAGTGTTAGAGTGTCTCAAGTGAGGCTTTTAGGGTAGGTAATCTAGTTTTGGTGTCGTGTCTAATGTATCCATTCACTAGGACTCCAACTCTCCTCTTGTCAACTCAATATATCAAGAAATTAGTTTTAGGGAAATAATGGTACATGCATCATATAGTATTGAGTCCTTTTACTATCCTTATAGAATTATCTCCCTATATATTCTATTTAACAATGGTTTGTCATAATAACTTTTAAGATGTATCAATGTGGAAAACCATCTAGTATTTTAGGATAGTGTCAGGATGGAATCCAATTGAGAGATGAGGCCTCAGTTCGGAAACTCTTACATGAAGTGTTTCCTTCAGGATAAAATCATGTAATTCTACCAAGTGTTGAGAATTTAATGGACCATCCTATAGTGGTTGAAGAAAATTATCATTCATATGTTGAGCATTGGATGGATCTAGAGGGATATGGAGATTGTGTGTGTAGTCTTTGTGAATTTTGTGGGTTATAGTAATAGTGACCACTCATGTTTTGCAATGAGCTAGACCCTCAAGCAGTGGAGGATTGACTTGAGGTGTTGGTATGGTTTTTTTCTTGTGAAAACCATGACTGACCAGATGGTCATTCCCACAACCAGTCTTCTTCATGGAGTAGAATTTGGTTTCAATGTTATCAATAAATGAAACAAATATTTTGATTGTGAATCATGGGCCTCGGGGATAGATATCACCCAGGTTTCATCGTGAAACAAACCCCTTATTAGGTGGTTAAGGACTATATAAGGCATTGTGTAAAAGAAAATCATTTGGATTGGACCCCTCTAAGTGGGGGTCCTATCATTTAGATCCCTCCAGGGTAACATGGGGAATAAATAGAGCTCTTTTTGAGTGATACATGATGGGGATTTGAACACATAAGGAAGAATAACAATCCCCACATTGAGATGTATTTTTATAAAGTGATCTAAAACTATGTGAGTGAGTCAGTTTCCCCAAAAGTGGATAGTGTTGATGTAGAGACCCGAAGCTTGACATACATAGATATTACATTACATTTGAGGAATACTTAATACATAACAAAAACAGACACACAAGGACCGTAATATTTTAGTGTCTTTAGAAACATGGAACGTAATCTTCTAATCGTGGTAAAAGATCTTCAACATATCCCATAAAGATCTTCCACTTTTTTTTTCCTTACCTAAAACCTTTCTTTTAATCCTGGGGAAAAATAAAACATAAAAAGGGTGAGATCAAATGCTCAGTAAGGGTAATCATGGATAAAATAAAACATACTATATACATTTGAACTTAAAAACATGAACATAATGTTTAAACATCAAAATCTTGAGCAAATAAATAAATCATGGAAGTACATAAGCCATAGATTATAATGGAACATAAATCATGATAAAATAGCATGGGAATAAAACATGTAATTGTGGAATCCATTAAGCACATGTAATGATTTCCATAGTAGCTAAGGCATTGCTGCCAAGACCATCTTAGTGGACAAAGTCCCTTTCTGAATCGAGTCCACTCCTCGTTCCAGTCCTATAATACTGAACCGGATTAACTTACCATTCCAGCCATGTCTATCTCATGAGATATAAATCTTTACCCAATGCATTGTAGGGAGATATTGGTCCCACCCATCTCATAATTAAATCATTCTTACTTGTTCCAAAAAATAAACATACATCATTCATAAAACCCCAATAAATAAAATGGGTTTCATAAACATCATCCCATCATCACATAATCCATATAAAAGAAATGGATATCATTTCATAATAAGAAAATTGAAACCATGTAAATAATATAGACATTATACTTGAAAAATACACATATGAAATAATGTTATCTTAGATGAAAAATGGTTTTTGATAAAACACTTGAAATGAATTCTTGAGGAAAATATCCTTTCTTCTTCAAAATCAATTTCCTTTCACAAAACATCATGCAATTTTAAAAGAAAAGTATTTTGTTGAAAATAGTCATGAAATCTTTGGGAGGAAGCATCATGAAAATAAGACTTTATAAAACCGTAAAAATCCTTTCATGCCGTATAAGTTAAAAAAACATTCTTCTCGTACTTTTGCCGAAAAAGTCAAAAAAGTGCCTCGTAATGTAAACAAAAGAAAGATTACTTACATACCATGTAGTAATAGGCAAAAATGGGTAAAAAGTAATTTAAACATACATGAAAACTCTCTTATAAAACATGTACATGGATGATATAAATAACCCCAGTAAATACTTACGGATAAGCAATCCCGGATAAAAATGCGATTTGCAAAATTATCCCTTACCTTAGGTCTGATATGTTTCATACGTATCCAAAACTCCTGTATAATGATTTAAATAATGTCATTGACTTATTACAGAATCATATTCATTGTTATTATATCATATATGGTTCACTTATGACTTTATATTACCCATTCTTTTGTAAATTCATGTTAAAGTAGCGTTTTGGGTAAAATCGTTTCATTTGTCATTCGTGTTTTAACTTGTAATTATTCATATGATTACATAGATCATGATTAATTACATCAAGAATGTAAAACATGATTTATATGTAATATATATTCAGAATACATATATAATGGATCGATAACTGGAAAGAAATACACCGTTCATGGAGACGGTAGACCGTACGTACGCATGAATGCTGTTTTCATTTCCATTTTGAATTGAATGGAATTAAGTAGATGACATAAATATATATATATATATATATATATACACATAAATCCAGTAGCATTATTATGTCATATATTTCATGATTACTTATTATATATACTTTATAATCATTCTTGAATGGTTATCATGGAGAGTGAATCTCATCGCGTCGTGGAGACGGTATTCCGTACATACGCACGAGCGATGATATCATTCCCATGATTTTGGAATTGTATTAAAGTGTATGTATAATATTACAGAATCAATATCACTTTAAAATAATCATATATATTCATTACTTTCACCATTATACCCATCCATGTAAGGTGGTGGTGGAAAATAGATTACACCACGGCGTGGAGACGGTATTCCGTACGTACGCACGCGCCGTGATTTCATTTTCCGTAGGATGGATAGATGGTGAAATAGGTTTGTTTCATAATTATAATAACATATCATTATATGAGTGATACTAATGTTATTACTTCATAATGAAACAACTAAAGAAGAATAAGTGTAAGAAGAAATAAAGTTGAAAGAATCGGTAACGGACATTACCTCTTCTTTGAAGCACCTCTTTGAAACCTCCTCTTAGGGCACTACAATTGGTCTTTGAAGAATACCAGGACCTCTAGGATGTTTCTAGGGAAGTGGGTAAGTGAAATGGTCAGGGATTGGCCGAGCTTGAAGGCTCCAATTGGTGTGAGGAAGAGAGGGAGGAGGTGCCCTTTTATAAGGGAGGAGAGGGGCACCTTTGGAAATATAAGAAATATTAGTTTATATTAAATCCCAAACCCACTTAAAAACTTCCAAAATGAATCATATTCTAATATTAGATAATATAAGGTTGTAATATAATCACCAAATAAAATTTAGACATGTTAGGAATTTATTTTAAACATTATCAACTTGATTTATCCTTATTTAATCAATTTAATTTTATTTGTGGTAATAACATTCTAAATTTTAAATTATAACAAATAATTACTTATTTGTTGTGAATTTTCCATAATTGGATACTTTATAACATTTTATACCATATAAATGTAAATTTATAATTTTTAAATATTTTTGTTATTTTTAAACAATTTTATAATATGTTATTTTTATAAAATAACAATACTGTCAATTTTGACACTATTCATTTAATTGAATTTAAATAAAATATATACAGAAAATATGTTCTAAATAAAAGCTTTAATATATTCATAAAAAGTCATATGTATCTATAAAATTAGTGGAGCACATTAAATAGTTCATAAAATATTTATTTTATTATTCTTAAAACCATTTATTTGGTTTATCCCTTAATAAAATAATTACTACAATATTATTGTATAATTATTTAATATACTTATTTGTTTCATAAAAATTAAAAATAAAATCCTATGATAAAGATAAATCTGTTACCTTTCACAATAATACTTTTACTCGAATTTAGAATCTTAAAATCACAATATTTAAACTGTTATATTTATTAAATTATGAAGGTGACAACTTTGGCATCATTTAAAATAAAATAATATAAGTGTCATAATCACTTTTATAAGACTCCAAACGGTTATATATTAGGTAATTGGATTATTATGGTGTATATATACACTACCAATAAGTTTTTGTCAGGTTTGTGGGTCTTTAAATTGGTATTACTATTTCAATAAAAACCATATTACTGATTTTTCACTTAATAAATAATTTCTTCATCATTAATGCATCACCATTAATGACAATTATTTAATCCCTAAAAATTCTAAATAAATTATCATTATGTAGATAATTTTATTATCTTTCTGTATAATATTCATGTTCTAAGTTGTATGATGTTTATCACTAAATTAAAATTATTATACTTATAAGATTTAAGAGCGTGACATGTTGTCACTTTCTTTGGTTTTAATAATAATTAAATTATTGTCAGAGTCAAAAGTCCATAAAATGACTCTAATCAGACCCTTAGGTGATATGGGTATACTTTTAGCCTTCTAATAGAATTTTGTCATGTGTTAGGGTAATTTTATAATATTATATTTACCCTTAATTACCCGATTTACCTTTAACTATGGTAAATAAACTTTACCGTAGTTACTATTCATAATTCCCAAAAATAAAAACTAGCCTATTAACATAATTTGGACCCACTTATTCCAAATATGGAATCCATTTTCTCAAATTCAATACACAAGAGTTTCAGAAATTAAATTAAAATTAATCCCATTATCGAATGAAAATGGGTTTTGTTAAAAACATTGCAAAAGATTGAATTGATTTAACCTACGAATTCAATGTAAAATCAATGATAAATGACATAAATTATATTAAATGGTAAAAATATATTCTATTTATACTTTAAAACCATTCAATATTATAATTTAACCATATAAATTATTACAATGAAAAAAGTTGTTTTATATTAAAATATAGCGTGTTTTTACTATTCATTAAAATATGAAAGTTATCAGAAAAATATCAAAACATTATCCAATGTAAATTTTTATATCCTGATTCAAAAGAAGAATTTTATTTCGTCAAATTGAACTTATAAACATTTCAACAACTAGATTTAAAGTGGGTGCGCCATCAAAAGGTGGCAAAACTACATTTTTTGAAAAATACATATTTTACCCGAAAATTTTATTTTGTTCTTATACCATGTTCTAGAAAATGTGTAAGATGAATAATAATGTTATAAAATTCAAAATTTAGTTAATACTATTCATAAAGGCTAGTTCATAATAATATTATAATAATATATCGTTGTTTAGTAAAACCCTGTATTGCGTACAACACACGCTATCGAGGAAGGTCACGATTGCATGTAATGCAAGCCAAGTCAGGGTTGCGTGTTGTGCAAGACTCCTTTATTATTTCATATAACATAATCCAACCATATTTCCTTTACACATTGAATATATATATATATATACACTCAATGTTGCGTAGAATGACTATTATAAAACGAACTTGAAATTATGTGTAACACAATCTAAGAATAGTGTTGTATATACTTCAAGAAAATACAGTATGGCGTATAGCACATGACATCAAATAAATTAAAAGTAATACTTATCATAAAATATTGGGTTGTTACAGTTGAGTTGAAGTTGATGATTAATTGTATCTTTGAGTTAATTTTGATGTGAGAAGGTGTTGGAGTGGTATGTGGTTAATATGGATTAACAGTTAAGGGAAAATACAACTTTGAGAAGTATAGGATTATGACCTTAGGGATCTGGATTTGATTGAGGTGTGACCTATGTATTCTCTTATATGGTTATAGTTTTGTTAATAGTCATAAAACATATTCCATGAATGTAACCCATGTTTGAGGATTGACGATAAGAGTGTACCTTTTGGGATTGACCCTAGTGTTCGGTGGAATTTTAATAGAGCATCGATGAATAAAATTTTTTTTAATAGTGTAACCTAAATTTAGGAGGAGAGAGAGTGTGAGACTTATGTGGAATCTTTTTATAGTAGGCGGTCAGGTTGTATGATGCTTTCCTTAGTGTGAAATGTTTTTTACTATCCATTCCCAATTTAATGATATTAGTGAATGTTGTGGTGTACTTAAGATTGTGGGATGTAATTTACCATTATTTATTAAGAATTAATCTTATACATAGTAGGATGAGCTTAGGTGAAGGATGATACATTCAATTCATCAGCAGTTGACTAGTATGACCCTTGGAGTGGTGGATTCTATGATATTTTAGTTCCTATGATGTTGAAGAGGTACATGGACGTTTTCCCTAAACATATTCCAGTTTTACTTCTATATAAAGAGTTTATTTTTTCATGGACTTTGACTAGGGATAGCCTAATATTTACACTAGCATATCAAATGATCGAATTTAATAGTGATATTTGAACGTACGGTTGGGGATTATGAAGAGAATAGGATTGTCAGATCTAGTGTTCCCACCTAGGAAGCAATGTGTTGTTCTATTAAGAGGGGAGGGATGAGAGCTTGATGTTAGGTTTGTATTTTGATCACCTGAATTAGGTGATTGTTAGGAGGTAGTATCCACTCCTGATAACTGATAAATTCTTCAACCAGTGGTTTGGGTCAAATTGGTCCTTGGAGTTTGACCTTAGGGTGGGTGTCCACCAACTCTGGGTGCGAGCGTAGGATGTACTGAGCATGGAATCCGAGATCTGTTATAGTGTATTTGAGTTCTTAGGGATATCATACAACATGTTGAACACCCCAATAGAGGTTGTGGGACTTAGGAACTAGATCATTAACCCTTATTGGATCAGTTCATGGTAGTCTTATTTGATGAATCCCTTGTGTACTAGGCAACATAGGTTGATCACGTCATAAACTTGAGGATGTTTGGTATATAATTTGAGGGAACCATCTTTGTGGGGATATCTCATAGAGATAGTTACAAATTTTGGAGGTACCCTTCTTGTTATATGTCTTCTTAGACATGGAAGTGATAGTGGACCTATCAAAGGTTGAGGCAGTTCTATATTGAGAGCCACCCAAAGGATTTTCTAGGGAAGAATACACTCATAGAGAAGATTTCCACCCACGGATGTTGAGTGAGGTGAAAGTGCAGTTGGCCTCTTTATAAATGGGAATTGAGGATAAAAATAGTGTGGTGTACCTCTATTAAATGTTTGTTGCCACATTTCTTATTTACTTTGTTAGGGGGGTCAACATGGACATACAAACTATAGGATATTTACTAAACAGATATCAATAGGACGTGATCCTAATAGATTTTTTGAAGGTGGGGAGCATGTTATCCTTGTCTAAAAACTATTGATGTCATCAAACATTTGTGAGAGGAGGTTTTGTAGTGGTTTTTTTTCATTATAAGTACATAATGGTGAGGTGAGGATATACCAGGATCCTTTAGCATTAGGTTCGGTATCGAAAGATGTTTTAGTGTGTTGGTCATTTTATCTCTCGATGCCTCACCTAAAGTTAGGTGAAGGCCAAGGTTCCCAGATAGAAGTGGACATGGGAAGGTATATTTTTATTTTTCATGAGTATCTTTTATTAGTGAGAGGTAAAGACGTTATCTGGGTGATCAAAGACCAACTCAATAAGTTTACCGACTTCCTAACCATTTTATAGCATATCTAAGTGGAGATTTTGGGACGCTTTTTCATGTATGAGGTAGTCGGACTTTATGGAATTCCCTCGATGATTATTTTAGACTATGATGATCACATCACTTTGTGATTAAACAGAGGATGTAGGAGGCCTTTGGGAATCAATGTTAGTTTAGCATAGTGTTTATACCCCAAATATATGTTCAAGTATTGCAGAACACTCAAGTCATTGAGAAAATGATTTTTGTTTTTTATGTTTTCTTGTTCCATGGCTGGGTGGATCATCTAACAACGGCGGAGTTAACATATCACAATAGTTACCACTCTATCGTTGGCGTAACACCATTTCAGGTCATGTATATAGAACCTTTTAGGCCACCACTGTACAGGTCAGATCTAGTGGGATAAAATGCTTATAGACCTAGAGTTGGTGTGGATGATGTTTATGAAAGGTGTAGTTCATCTAGGGTTAGACGATGACTATTTGATAATGTTAGGAGTCCTTTATAGACCAAAAATGATGAATATTTTAGATATCTCCTCATCGAGGGTTACATATATTTGAATGTGATGGATGGATATCTCTAGGGTTTGTAGGCCCTTTTTTAGTTACTGAATTGATTTAGTGAGGTGGCATACCACTTGACCCTATGATCACAGTTACGATCAGTTCTTGGTATTATACTTATGCCATAGCTATGGATATATGTGCACGACTTGTCGCATGATGTATAACGAGGTTAGATGAATGTTAAAGGTGGATTTACCATTTTGTGGTTACCAATGGTTTTTGAAAACTGGGGGGAGTGAACACTTCACAGACATGTATTTCACTTGGGTGTATGTTTTTTGAAAGCATAGGATCCCTTAGGAGAACTCATGGGAGTGAGAAACCCCAATGAGAAATTAATATCCTCACTTTTGAGTAGGTTTTTTCTTTTTAGTTTGAAAATAGTTGAAGGTGGGGAGGATTCAATAACTTTTTTTTCATTTTAAGTCTTTGGAATATTCTAATGAATATTTTGGAGCCATGCACTAAGTCAATGTGATATTTTTAGGCTTTGAGAGGCTCTGTATTGATATATTAAAAATATTAAATATATTATATCATGCATGAAATTTTTTTCAATATAAATGTTTTTACTATTGTTTGAGACTTCAAATAAGAAATTCGATACCATGGCTGATTTTAGAACAGGGGTTTTACCCTTGAAAAATATAAATTTGGTTATCACTAGACATTCGGTTAAGGCAGTCATTAGTCAGTATGTTAAGTGAATTAAATAATTTAATAAATTTATTTATTTAATTACCCTAACATATCCTAATCCTATAAAAATAATTTTATATGGTGTTTTCTAGGGTTATACACATAACCATGGGAGGATTAGAGGATTTTGTTCTTCATTGATGGATTGAGATTTAATAACAACAATGATTGGATCGTGGAGAATCTAGAGTCAGGCAGCAAAAGTAATATATCTTCCTCTCTATAACTAGAAGATCCACTCTTTTATAATGATCAATCCATAATTGAGGTAGGTATTTATATTTTTTTTCCACCCTTTCGATTTGATAATCATGTATTTGTATATTATCTTTTTACTCATCTTCTATTACCCATCCTTTGCATGAGACCGTTCAATAAATTAAATTGTTTGAATCAATTTAGATTCATTATTCCATTCTTCACCCCAACTTTTCTATTAATTTTTTCCCAAGATCGAATCAACCTAAAATTAATTCACCTTGTTATTGTTAGTTTCCACTACCATTATTTTCATTCTTCATCATTTTCCTGCAGCATTGTAGTTCGACATTTCCTAGGTGGGTTTGAGAATAATAAAACCATTGTATTCATAGTAATTTTTAGAATGATGGATGGAATGAGGGTTTGTAGGGGGATAAAGGTTTGATATGGGATTCAATTAAAGGATTCATGGATTTTTAATTCAATTTTGTAGTGGGAGGTCCTCAATGCAATGAGATGACCCATAAGGGTTTGGGTGGTAGGAATCTGGCCACTAGAGATAGATCAGGCACGGTCGGCCATGTATCTACAATCCACATAAATATTTTTAGTGGAAATGGTGGTGATGATAGTGTGGATAGAAACATGAAGGATTCCCTTTATTTTTATGAAAAACCTGACTAAATGAAGTGTATTCCAGGAACACATGCTTGGATATGGGGTAAAATGTTTCAAGGAAGATAAGAATAACATGCCTTGTCTAGAATGTACATGCCATGTGACCCAGTGCTGGAAACTAGGAATGTACTCTAGGAGTACACGGGCATGTACATGACCAGGTGCACGAGCATGAACATAAGTACAAAGAAAAATATCAGTACTGGGACATAGTCTCAGTACATAGACATGATCATAAGTACATGGGAACAACCAGATGTGTATGGGAATGGGATGAGGAGCATGGGTGGGGCCCTAAGTGGCAACGAAATGTTGTTTACCATGTGTACACTCTATGTACTTTTATATGTATATCCAAGTTATGTTCATTCAAGGATAGGGATAGTTATCAAGGTTATGGTACATTTCATGTGACCCTATTTATACATTGTGTACCTACCTTAGATTAATCTCCCTTATATATCTCCTTAGTTGGATCTCAGATGTTATACTATGAGTATCCTCTACCAAGTAGTTTTCACCACAGAACTTGATGGTAACATTCTTAGTGGATTTTGATATATTACGTCATGTATTTCATTCATTAAACATCCTCAGGAGATGGTTGACTAATATTATTCATAGGGAATGATTATTATATAAATTCCTAAGGTTGGGATCCCTCTATCACACCAAGGTGTGGATCCCCCTTATTCTCTATTCAGGTTGAGTGGTACCCCCTTTAACACTAGGGTGTGGGTCCTCTATCTACTAAGTGGAACCCCTATTTCCTCAGGGTGTGGTCCTCTATTTATTGATTGGAACCCTCTTGTCATATCAGGGTGTGGGTCCTCTATCAACTAAGTTGTACCCCCCCCCCTCTTTTTCACTAGGGAGTGTGTCCTCTATCTACTAAGTGGAACCCCCTATTGCACTAAGGAATGGGTCCTCTATATACTGAGTGGCACCCCACTGTCGCACCAAGGTGTGGTTCCTCTATCTTCTGAGTGATATCCACCTATAATGACAAAGATCAGGTCCTCTATCAATAAAGTATACCCCCTTTACATCAGGGAATGCGTCCTCTATATACCGAGTGGAAACCCCAGACACACAATGAAGTGGGTCCCCTTTCTACTAAGTGGAATCTTCCTTGATGCACTAGGTAATAGGTTATCTAATAGAGATTATTCCCCCTTTCTTGTAGTGTGTAGTGGTGGGGTGTGGGTACTCCATATATATTCTCATGAGGTTACCTGAGATGAATCAATGGTGATTTTTTCCCCTTTGTTTGTAGTGGATTGGTGAGGATCGGGTCCTCCACATGGCTTTCCAGTATAGACACACAATATGTTGGGATTTAGAGATGGGCCATTGTATTTTTAGGAAGAATCGTTATTCTTAGTTGAGCTATGGAGATAGAGATACCATTTGTCTCTCATTTCAGATTCTTATTGATCATATCTGGGTTTTTATGGTTTTTTCTAATGGTTTCTTGAAAAAAAATTATGGTTGATCTGAATATTGTTTTATCATTATATTACTCCATTGGTGGATTTAAGGGAACCCTAATAGGTTTTTATATACTCACCATTTCAGGGTCTTTACTCACATTTTTCATGTATTATGTAGATGACAAGAATATCATTAATGAAATCGGTGGATCCGAGCTTAGTGATACTTGGGTGAATTGAGCATGTACGATGGTATGATTGAGATACCAAGAGTTGGGATATCTTTTCCTTTATTTCAATTATTTTTAGGTTCGGACTCTATTTCTGGTTGGGCATGTATTTTTTACCTTTTGTTGGTTTATACTATCATACTCTGATTTATTCCTCAATGGTTATTGCATTCATTATTATACTCTTAATGTTGCAGTATTTTATTATGCCACTTCACTTTTTTATGGATATGGTTTTGTTCATACATACAAGTACTTTAGTTAAATTCATTAAATTTCAATTATACCTTCTTTGTTCTTATCACCAACCCCTATCTTATTGGAGGTGGGTATGGGGTTGTCACATGATGCCTTCTTCCAGCTAGGTAAACCCTAGTTGGCTAGGTCATGACACACTAGCCCTTCTTCAATCATCTATTTTAAATATCATTTAACACTACCATTCCATTTCATAAAATTCGGATCTATGAACCTCACTGAATAATCATGTTTCAAGCATGCTACTTCATGTGAATTCGAACCATAGACTTCCCATTTAATTTGTACTATTTTTAGATGGACAAACTGTTACATGAAGAGTGAGGATAAATAATTTGAATAATTATGGTCATTGGGTAGTTTTGAAAACCCCAAAATGGGTTTTTTTATAAAGGGAGATAATGAATGTGAAACATCCAAAGGGGAGAAATAAATCCTAGATTGTTAAATAACTGTTTGCAGGGAATTGACCTAGTGAACATTTTAATAAACAAGAATTAAATTGTTAATGAAGAACACAAATTTTCAACACTAAAAATTACTATTAATTTAATAATCTAAGAAAATTATTTGAAACCAAAAATTAAGATAATAATGAAAGTTTAATTTTAATATTAATCCCATTAAAAAATAATTGTAAAATAATTGAGAAACAACAATCAAATAAATTTTTTATTATTTTCATAATATTGAAATAATCCTTGTAAAAATTCAATAAAATATTTATATTTTTATTCAAATACTCAAATTATCATTAAATAGTTAGTTTAATCATGCTATTCTATTAATAAATCTTTGCCTTGAAAAAAAAAAGAATTATAATATGTGAATAATGAGGCAAATGTGAAGGATATATTATCTTTAAACGATGGTGAATAGTATTCTCTTCAAGTTATTGATCCTAATTCACAACCATCATCGACACCTCCATAAATAGAATCTCCAAATACACTAATAATAACAAAACATTCTCAAGGTTAATGTTTTTTGTTGATGAATCACCCCAAAAAATATATTATAACCCCATATTTATTGACCAATACGCGGTGAAGGAATCAACTACTAATAATTTCAATTAAAAACCCAGAAATTCTCTATTTGATTCCCAAATCCCAAAAAATAAAATTTATACCACTCTAATGTAAAAACCCCTGTTCCTTACACAACCATGAAATTGAAAATTCCATTCAGAAATTTTTTATCCGATTTTAATAGTTCAGACAAGCATTTATAAAAAACATATTTATTATATTATTTATTTCTCAAATGACTATGATTATAATAAAAATGAACCAAATTTACTATAAAATTTATAAATATCAATAAAAATATTTAAAATAATTTATTTCCTAAATTGAGGTCTCTATATGAGATAACATCAAAATAAAATAAAGTGTAACTCATATAATCTCATATCTATACTTGAATTAAAATCATATACCACCATCCCAGCTTCTATACCATTATCATATGAAAACTCCAAACTATCACTAGGTTAAGAAAAACATGATGAAAGTGTCTCAAGATAATATCACATGCTACTTGGTCATCTTTATATTCATGTAAACTCTATATCATTTCCATCACAACTTCATTTCATCACCATGATATTTCTACACATACCTCTCAAGTGGTATAATTATTTATCATGATAAATCTACATAAACATCACTAGTATTCTATATCATCATCTGAATGAATGTCACAAAACGTATAAATCTCCACATAAATCCTATATAGTCGAACTATTGGTCAAATACATTTTTAACTTATATCATATAAAATTTTCTTATATAATAATGACTGTATAGTGAACCATAGGATAACCCCATACCCATCACAACACAAAACTTTGTGTATTATATATTGGGGTACCATGAATCAAAATAATACCAATGATTTGATTCCACTTTTTTAAGAATTTTCCATATCACATATTTAAAAATCACATACATCTAATACCACAACAAGGGAATTTGGTAACAGTAAATTGAACCAAAAAACATTCCATAATTGTAATATTCTTTCAAAAATGAACTCATAAGTGTCAAAAGTGTAATAACACACCCCTATAAATTAAACAACCAGAACATGGAAGATTAGGTACACTAGCCACTATATTTTTCTACTATTCACTCTGATTTTAATAACTTATTGGTCTTTGATAAGGTCTTATATATACAATGAACTGGAAATAAAAACACATGATATAAATGAAATAATCACAACACAGAAGAATAATGTGGTTCAAACAAAGTTTTACACCATGGGAAAACACACCAAATCTTTCTTTAATGAGAGAAACTTTGTTACAAGGGAACCCTCCTTTTGGAAACCCTGCCTAGTCATAGTTATAAAAGACTAAGTCTGGAAAATACTCTAAAATAAAATAAAAATTATAAATGAACTCTACAATGAACACCCATCATAATAATTCCATGAGAAGGTTCCCCCATGTGAACAGACACCACTCAACCCTCTACCAGATTGTCTCTTGATTGGTCCTAGGTTTGAATTACCAATAAAATAATCTAGAACCCTCTCTTTATAGAGGTTCTTAGCACCAACTAGTAGGTTATGTTGATTACTCTACCTTTTAATATTTTAGGTAATCCATGTACTTGTTTAAAGAAATCAACTATACACCACATCCTCAACTGAAACTTTCAATGAAAAGTTAAGATCTGGATTCTTTGTTGCTTTTCCCATATCATGTGAAAGCTTCTAAAACATCACCTATAACTTTTTAAATCCCATTCTATCATCTAGATCCTCCTTTACTTTCATATTAGTCTTATAAAACCTTTTATATTAATTATATGTAGCCTTTAATACATTTAAGATACTCCTACACAATATAATTTTAATCTAACACAACACCCATCACCAGATTTAGTTTCTTACCTTCCTTTAGAACTTTATAACCATATATAGAACTCCTATTATGTCAGTTCCTATGAAATTGGATGATATTTCTACTAAAATTGGATTATATCTCGAATTACCTAGTGTAGGTGAACTAATTCATCCAATTTTAGAAAGTTTGATTATGAAATTATAAATTATAAAAATTCGAACAACTTAACCAGATTAATGTTCTCAAACTAAAACCAACAAACTCCCAATTGAGAATTGTATTCATATTATAGTACTAAAAATTTACTACTTGAATACTATTATTAATGGTTTTACCAATTTCAATAGGCATAATTTGGAACAACACCTTCTATTTTCATATCATTTTTAAAGTCAATAAGGTCTTCCACTTTTCACATGATCATCCAAGACCCACTAAGAAAAATTCTCCGCATATTTTTTAGAATTTGACCACTTATTATATTAAAATTGAATCTTTCAAATTCCTTAATGGAATTTATCTAACAAAAATAGGATCTAGATCAATTAAAAGTTTTTTAAATGACCATGAACAATCCTTTTCATTTAATATGTACATGGACCCACTACTTTCATAATCCTAAGTTCCCAAAAATCTTATATCATGATTCTATAATCTAAGATCTTAAAATACATCAGAATTTTGTAGTAATATGAAACCAATCTCTATTTGGAATTCCATTAAAAAAATTTGGTATAATTCAATTTTAGAACTCCCACTAAAAAAACCTAGAACAAAATATCCAATACTAAGTACAGCTAAGGAATGAAATGCTCATTTTCTTTGACTACATATCAGTCTAGTTCTAATCTATCCAAGGCTCCCTATCCACTATAGAGGACATACAAAACTTCTATGACCTTAAATAATCCACTATCCAAGAGATAGAAACACAAAATTCATCATCACCACTTATTTTCAAATAAAAACACATAGGACGTAGGGTTTTCCCTATTCTTTCATCTTCATTGTGATTGTCTAATTTTCAAATAATATTAAAGTGAGAGAAAAAATAATCCATCCCATCAAGAATTTGTGTATCTTTATAAGGTCCTTCTGAAAATGGAGTCACCGTCCACTTTGTGACACCAAAACCTAAATTTCTAGGTTTAGACACCTCAAACAATAGGATTCTTCACCAAAAGATCCTAATAAACTCCCACCATTTCTAAGCTCTTCACATCATAGATCTAGAATTCAATCGTCTCACTATATTTTGGTATCTTCCACACTATGATTCTTCGTCAATAAAGGATTTGAAACACATAAAAATTATTGAGTTAGAAACACCAAAAATATTATATTGTAATGTCGATGAAGGTAAAAATTACAGTGGACCTAAGAGAATAATTAGAACTTTCTAATTGTACAATTCATCATTGTCTCTTCTTATGAAATAAGAACACCAACCACATTCTAAAATATATGTGAATGAGATTACATGTTTTGGTCTCCGACATACTAAATTATGTATCTCTTAAACATATGCTCCCTCTAGAAACACAAAAATATGTGAACCTTTTTATTTCACACTTTTCCATAACCATAAGCCTATACATTAATCTCACACCATCCATAAATCTTCACCTGGTTAATTAGGTGATCATCATAATCAAATCCTTCTGAAAATTGAGACTTTACCTTTCTCTTTGAATCCCTACAAGCCTCCATTATATAATAGAGTTGAACCACCACCTTTTATAATTATTAAAATCTATTATTAACCAATATTATAGAAATAAAAAAGGAATATATTCCTTATCAGAAGTTCAGTGATGGACCCCTCATCCAAAAATCTTGAATCAAAAAGTTTGGATAACATTTGGTGGAAAAATTTCCCAAGTATTTTAACTAAAATATTTTTGGAACATATTTAAATAACCTTATAGAATAATATTTTGGACACATCTATCTCCTCCTAACCCATTCCTATATATTCCTAGATATAATACAAGAATTCACTGAATTGTATAGACTCATTATTCAAAATACTTAAATGAATTAGAGTGAATGATATCCTTCTTTAGGGTACTGTTTTGTCAATCCTCAACACTATTTCTAAAATAGTTTTTGGTGTGCTTTCCTATCATGTTTTCCTATTTTTTTAAAACACCTCACTTCTAGGTGACTCCTATAAATTAAAATTCAAGATTCTCTAAGAGTAGAAAAATAGGTATTCTCTAAAAATAGAAGACTACACAATCAAATGTCAATATAGATCTTCAACACTTACAATTCCATCCTATCCAAAAAAAACATAAGGTTTCAAGACCATATTTTAAATGTATTCACCAGTATTCTAATAATGTTATAATTAGTATCTAAATAATATAATATATCCCAAAACACAAGGTCATAGATGATTTTTTGAAAATCTAGACTCCTTATTACAATCATTATATTACCACTAATATTATTATATAATCATTAAACTACTAAAATAGAATTATTTAATAGTCTTCTAACTAATCCCAACACAAAAAGTAAAATACCAACCCAAATATCTGGTTATGATCCATAATTACATATGACCTTAGGCAAACCTCCCCATATGCCATATACTGTTGACGAGTAGAGAGGATATAAAGTGGGATTTTTTGGAGACTATACCCTCAATCAGAGTTCACATTAATAAATAAATAACCAAATAAGTAATTAGTATACAATCAGAGTAAGAGAAAAACTAATAAATATCATTAGTAATGTATAAATAGAGAAATAATATACTCAATAGTAACAACTAGAAAAATACATAGATCACCTTGTAGGCCAATCACATACATGATAGAATAGAATATATGTACAAGAGGCTCCACAACTCCAAGCATAACCTCATCCAAACCTCCTGGATCATAGAGGGTTGTCCTACTGGTCAATTAATGTAACCCCCCAATCTTCCACAGTATGTTTCTCTTTGAATAATACAATAGCATGTTATTTACACAACACCGAGTTCAAGCACACCACGACCTATCAAACTTGCCATTTAAAAAAGTGGTTATGAATAGTAATAAAATAATTTTGGATTATATATATTCCATATAATTTTAATATTCATCTTTTTAATTTCTTAGACATAATATAAGGACAAATTCAAATTTTCAAATAAATGGGTATTTTAAAAAAATGCAGTTTTTCTACCTTTAAATGGAGAACCCTTTTTAAATCCAATATTTGAAAATTTTATATATTAAATTTGATGAAATTAAATTAATCTTTATAATCAGAAAATAAAAATTTAGTTTGGATAAATTTTTAGTGTTTTTCAGATAACTTTCATATTTTGATCAATAGTGAAAGATACTAAATTTTAATTTAAAACAACTTCTTTAATTCAAATAATTTATAGTGTTAAATTATACATTTGAACGGTTTTGAAGTATAATTAGATTATATTTTTATAATTTAATCCAATGTGGGTCATTGGAAGTAATATTACTTTCAAATTGGACATAAACACATATCAATCTTTAGATAGTTTTTAATTCTCAAAAACTCTCTTTCTGGTTTTTACAATGAGAATTAATTTTAAATTAATTAATAAAACTTATATGTTTTGAATTTGGTAAAACATACATCATTTTTGGATTCGTAATATCAAAATTAGCTTATAGTGAATTTTTTGTATTTTTCTGAAAACTTTCAATTTTTAATTAATAGTGAAAAACAATACGTTATTGTATAAAACCGACATTTATTTAAATTATTTTTTATTTTATTTAAATTTATATTAAGACAAAATAGATACATAATAAATATATAAGTTCAATTTAATTTATTAGAGTCATTTTATAATAAGTTTATATATATATGATTTTATTGAACTTTTTACCGTCTTTTACCCATCTACTAGGCACATTTGGAAATTTTCATAAAACATAATTTCACCACTTCTATGAATTGAATTTTAAAAATCAGAAATACATGGTTGATATCAGTAAGTAAAATGTGGTTCAATAAGGTCAAAATAATTTTTGGTGAATAGAATCTTTGGAATTTCATTTACCACGGTTAAAAGTAAATAGGGAAATTAAAAGTAAAAATGATGTTATAATTACCCTAACACATGTCCTAATTCTATTGGATAAGTTTTTTTCGACCAAAATAAACCTTAGGAAAAAAATTTCAACCTATTTGATCCAATTTTATTATATTAGTAAATTTATTATTATTTTATTAAAAGAAGAGTTAAATGCGTAAAATTCAATGTTTGATAACTAAACTATTTTCAATATCGGGTTATACATAATATAATTTTTATTAAAAATATTAATTATAAAGATAAAAATATTTCTTACATCATGGTATTTTATTTATAGTTTTTAGATACTAAATAATTAAATTTATTTATGACACAATGATGATGCGTTATTTAATTTATTAATGAAAGATTAAAATAATTAATGTTATAAATAACAAAATATATGTAAATTGAGACTTTGGATGAATTAAACGAATTTTATAGTTTAATATGACATGTTAGGGATTATTCAATGAATTTTGTTTGAAGTAATAATGTTGTTATGACTTTCAAAACAATTAAATACTAAATAGTGTCAAAATTAACATAAATGAGTTTTAAAAAAAATACTATTTTATTAAATGATAAAATACTCCTAAAAATCTATGGTTCATCCAAAGGACCTAGATAATATTAGATATGTTAATAAAAAACCACTTGGTGTTCTCTGAGTTTTTTACACTAATTATATTAACAATTTATTATAATAATACAAGAAGACATGGTAAAAGTTAAACTATTTAACTAAGAGTTAAATCTAAAAGATAGGGTTAATAGGCTGACCTAAACATGTATAAAACCTATATGTTGAGAGTAGTTAGACCCATCCGCACCTTATATTAGAAATAAATCAATTTGGAGCCATTAGAAACCAAGAATTACTTTATAATAAAATAATATTTCAAACGTTTCCTAAAGTGACTTTCACCTCTCTTATAAAATGGTACTTCCCCTTCTCTTAAAATCACACCTCCAAATCCATATGTATCGGCCAAACCCTAACCAAATCTCCTCCAAAATTTTCTCACTTCAACCTAGAGGCATTACATTGAGCATATAGCCAACCTATGCAGCCCTTTTTTTGAAATTAAAAGGAAACACCCAAAGAAGAGGTAATTATTTTATCACCTCTTTCAAAGTTTATTACTTCTTCCACATTCTCTTTCTTTTTTAATTCCATACCAAAATAATAACCCTGGTACCTTATACATACTGTGATTTTATTATAAATATGTTACAACCATATTCATTATTCTTTCCATCCTATGAACGATAATGTCACCATGTGTGTGTATGTATGGCTTACCGTCTCCACGACGTGGTGTAATTTGTTATTCAACACTATATTATTTGGATGGATATAATGATGATTAATATGTATATAAATAATGAAAATAACATGATTATTTCTCTATAAAATTAATATACCATCCAATTCCACACCTTTTAATCATTAAGTAAATGATACTTTCACTTGTGTGTACGTACAACTTACCGTCTCCACGACGCGATGAGATTCATTTCCATGTTCACTAATAAATGATTATTATAAAAATATATATTATTAATAAGTATGTAATATATGAAATAATAATTCTACTGGCGATATATATATATCTGTGTGTGTGTGTGTGTGCACTTACATATATCTTATTCACTTACTTTCGTTCAATACGATATGAAAATAGAAACAACGTTTATACGTACGTACGGCCTACCGTCTCCATAAATGTTGTTTTACATTACGTATAACTATATATTATACATATTTATATTATAAATATATATGATATATAAATCCTGTTTGATATTCTAAAATTATTTAAATCTTTATCTAAATGATACGATCAATAATAACATGTTAAAACATGTACGATAAAGAAAGAGATTATTACCCGAAACGTTGATTTAACATGGAAATCATTATTAAATGGGTAGTATAAAGTCATAAATGAATCATTTATGATATAATAAATATTAATATTTTTTTGTATAATTTAATAACATATTATGGTCGTTATACAGAAGGTTAAACTTACCCTCAACCAAAAGAAAGTGCAAGGTAAGGGTTAATTTTACAATCTCTTTATTATCTAAAGTTGTTTATACATGAGTATCTACTGGGACCTATTTATCATCCATATATGTGTTTCTTAAAAATGTATTTCAAAAAAAATATTTATTAGACTATTGTTTGAGGTCGTTTATACCCTTGTTCGACTTTTTATAAAATATTTTAAAAGGAATATTTCTGTAGCTTTCAAAACAAGGTACCTTATGACCTTTTCAACAAATTAAGGAAAGAATGTTTTTTAACTTATACCGAGGGTGCAGCTATTTTCCTCCATTATAACACCTTCAAAGTTTTCCTTACAATATTATAAAAATATTTTCAATATAAATGTTTTCTTTTATAATTATGTGACTTTTAAATTATTTCAAAATAGAAAGATATATTTCTCTTAAATAGTTTTGATTTCAACTATGTCAATATCCTTTGATGGATTTTACACTTGTTTGAAGTTGATTTATTATGATAAAATTTTCCATATAGTATTGAAGATTTTGTGATATTTTTTACTATGGATGTGTTATTTTTATAGAATTCATTGTTTATGGTTAAAGTATTGAAATTTCATATGCTAGTTTTAATACAAATGTTTATGTTATGTTTCAACCTTTTCATATGAGGAATACATTGGAATTAGTGAGAGACATGTGAAGCCCGTTATAGCTCCTCGATGCATCGGTAGGTCTCATGATATAAATTAGTGTCTTGGAACAAGTCTTTGACAAAATATTTATTTGTAGTCTTAGAACGAGGCCTTGACTAGTGGTAATGATGTTCATCATTATGCATTCCCCCATTATGAAATTAATTATTACATGTGATTATTAGACTAGTAGAATATTCATGTTCATGTTTATATGGTAATGTTTGATTTATTTCTCCCATATTATGTTCACGTTTATGTTTAAAAGGATATTGTTTTTATTACATATATTTCCTTAAAAGTTTATATGTTTTGCTAAATTATTTATCCTTACTAATCATCTAAGATCACCCGTTTATTATGTTTTGTATTCCCATGATTCCAAGAAGTGTACTATGTTTGAAATGAAGGGTTAAGCTAGGGTAATAATGGCTTTCTCAATAGATTATTTATGTTGTCTTTTATGTTAGAATGTGTAATGTAATTGTCATGTATGTAATACATTTTCCAAGACTGCTAAACTGATTGGTCTTTTAGGACATGATTCCTTATAATCATGCCAATGTATTAAAATAATGCACTAGCTCAGGGCTTCTGGGGTCGGAGAATTACAGTTGGTATCAGATAACGTTTAGTAAAAACCATGGAAACTAGATTTAGAAAAACTTTGATTAGAGAACATTACCCTAAGATAGACTTTAGGATTCGTATGTAATAACTTCCTAGAATTTTGTTAATATAGAAAATTTGTGTATTTTCCAAAAAATACATCCCTGTTTGGATACGAGCAGGTAGAGGCAGCTCTGGAACAGATGTACCGAGGGGTGAAAAGTCCTAAAAAGAGTTTCAGGCATGACTCGGGGTATCCAGGTACACGAAAACAGGCCTTTTTGTACTCTTGTTTATGACACTCCTGGGGGATATTCTTAGGATAATTCACAATTTCTTTAAAAACCATTATAAAGTATTTATGATTAACTACTTCTTAAAAGAAAACATTTTTTTTATTAATAGGTATTATATGTATAAATTGTTCAATTTATGTTCGGTATTTTACTAGTTTGGAATTATGTATTGTGATTCATAAACTAATATAGTCTATTCCATTATTTAGAAATGGTTCCTAGTTGAAGAAATCAAAACTGTATCAATGCACGTAATCAATGTAGGGATTTCCCCCCTATTCAAGATAATTATAGTGGAGCAGGTGATGCAACTGGTGTTGATCATATTATAACCATACTGGGACAACTCACTCAGGTTATTAATAACAACCTTACCTGTATGGAGCACCCTGATCCACAATGTGGAGGATCAATGTTAGACTGCATCATGATGAAACAACCACCAACATTCAATGGGAGTAAAAATCCATTTGTAGTTGATCAATGTATAAGTTCCTTAGAAAAAATATTTTATGCTTTGGGGAGTAGCGAAAGGGAAAAGGTTTTCATGGAAGTTTATCCCCTAACAGGACATGCAGATCAATGGTGGTCATTGATTCAAAACACAAAGGAGGATGAATAAGTATAAAATATGGAATGTATAGAGTTTAAAGAGATTTTCTTATAAAAACACTTTCCTCGTGACCATCAAGGGGATATGGAAAGACAATTTCTATGTCTGGGGAAAAAGGAGGATAAGAATTTCGCAAAGTATGAGGATAAATTTATAAGGTTAGAAAGTAATTCAGTAGATTATATATGTAAACCAAGGAGTAATATTGATATATTATTTTATGGGTTAAAACAATTTCTCTGTCGAGCATTATTCTCACAATCCTTCTTATCGTATGAAGATACAGTTTCGTGTGCTATCAAGATAGAACAGTAATTCTCTAAGTCTTATGACATTGAAGTAATTAAAGAGAAGAAAAGAACGGTGGAGTAAGAGATAGATAAATGGAAAAGGGAAAGAATGATTTTCCCATATGTGCTAATTGTGGGAAGAAACATCTCGGTACTTGCCTAAAAGGAATGGTAGTTTGCTACAAATGTGGAGAAAAAGGTCACCAGGCTCATGATTAAATGGGAAAGAAAGACATTGTCAATTTAGAATTCTGTAATTATAGAGAAATGGGGAATTATGAAAATTAATTTCCTAAGTACTAAGGAAACATACCTCAAAAAAGGCCAAGGGAGTAAGGCCATGCTTATGCAGTTATTATTGTTGAAGTGGAATGATTAATGTATTTGTGTTTTTGGATCCAACAATTATTTTTTGGTTATAAGAATGAAGTGATATATATAAGGATTTTACTACTATAATTTTTGTTTTCATTTTGGTTTTAATTTGATGAAGGTATTCATATTTTCAGTATGTGACAATAAGAGAAAATTTGTGTTGTTTGAGGAATCTGATTTTACAATTGATTTTGGAATTTAGAGTGAGTTTAGATAGAAGTATCTTAGACAACTATAAAGGTTTGAATGAATTAAGTTAGAAATTGGATACTGTTGTTTATGGTTAAAATATTTCTTAAGATTATTTTTTTATTGTTATAAAAAGGACAACTTGGAGTTCGGGCGACAACTTGTCGCATCAGGCAAGGCCGCGAGAATTGAACCTGCAACCGAAGGGCGACAAGGGTGCATCACCTACCACTGGCCTATGTGATGTCCTAGTTTGTATAATGTAGTTTTTTTAAATGGTCTGAGTGGTGATTTATAAATTTTTTTAAACCTATACGATTAGGATAAATTGAATATTATTGAGTTATATTATCTCTTCGAGTGAAAGATAAGTTTGTGGAAAAAATTACTTAACAAATGGAACTCTACCTGTCAAGTATTATTTTTTACTTATTTTATGAAGAAATTAATTCTTAACCATTTGTTAAAGGATCTTAAAACCAAAAATGTGTTATCCTAATACCCTATGTTTTCTTGAACTAATGATATTTTAAATCATCATAGATTTATGGCTTTGAGGCCCTAAATTTTCCATTTACTTTTTTGTGATTGATGACCACAATAATTCCCTATAAATATTTATGTTTTTCCTCCAACTATAATTTCCACCAATGTTCTCATATTCAAAATACTAATTTGGTGGTGACTTTTTTCCTTTCCCTTTCCCTCTCCTTAATACTAAATTTTATTAACCCTATTTCCTATGTGGGTTTTCCAAAAACGTATTTTCTAGTTTTTTTACCTTTTATTTTCAAAGAAAAATTTCAAATTACGAGGACACAATTTATTGAAGGAGGAAGTATGTAACACCCCTATCTTCCATGATACATTTCTCTTTGAATAATACAATAGCGTGCGATGTATGGAACACCGAGTTCAAGCGCACCACGACCTATCAAACTAGCCGTTTAAGAAGTGGTTACGAAAATTAATGACCAAATTTTGAATTTAATATATATCCCATTTAATTTTGACATTGATATTTTTTGTTTCTTATACATAATATAAGGATACATTCTATTATTTAGATAAAAGAAGTATTTTTCAAAAATGCATTTTTTCTCCCTTTTAATGGAAAAACCTTTTTAAATTAAATATTTTACACTTTTATATATTCAATTTGATTAAATTAAATTCTTATTTTTTATAAAGACATAAAATTTTATTTTGGATAAATTTTTAGTGTTTTTCTGATAACTTTCATATTTTGATCAATAGTGAAAGATGCTAAATTTCAATTGAAAACAATTTTTTTAATTCAAATAATTTATAGTGTTAAATTATACATTTGAATGGTTTTGAAGTATAATTAGACTATATTTTTATCATTTAATCCATTTTTGGTCATTGGAAGTAATTTCACTTAGAAATTGGACATAAATACATATCAATCTTTTGATATTTTTTACTTCTCCAAAACCCATTTTTGGTTTTAACATTGGGAATTAATTTTAAATTAATTAATGAAACTTATATGTTCTATATTTGGTAAAATATCCATCATTTTTGGATTCGTAATATCAAAATTATCTTAGGGTGAAGGTTTGGTATTTTTGTGAAAACTTTCAATTTTTGATTAATAGTGAAAAACATTATGTTATTGTTTAAAACCGACTTTTTATTTAAATAATTATTTATCTTATTTAAATTTATTTTAAGTAAAAATAGATACATAATACCTATATAGGTTCAATTTATTTCATTGGAGTCATTTAATAATAAGTTTAGATATATAAAATTTTATTTAACTTTTACCGTCTTTTACCCACCTTCTAGGCACATTTAAAATTTTGCATAAAAATGCAATTTTACCACTTCTGTGAATTGAATTTCAAAAATCAGACTAACATGGTTTAAATCTTTAAGTAAAATTTGGTTCAATAAGATGTAAATAATTTTTGGTGAATAGAAACTTTTGAATTTTATTTACCAGGGTTAAAAGTAAATAGGGTAATTAAAGGTAAAATGATGTTCTAATTATCCTAACACATGTAATAATTCTATTAGATAAGTGTTTTTAGACTAAAATCAACCTTAGGAATAAAATATGATCCTCTTTGATCCATTTGGATTATATTAGGAGAATTATTATTTTTTATTTAAAGAAGAGTTAAAAGTGTAAAATTCCATGTTTAATAACTAAACCATTTTTAATATAGGGTTATACATAATATAAAATTGACTATAAATATTAATTAGAAATATAAAAATATTTAATACTTCATGGTATTTTATTTATAATTCTTTGACATTAAATAATCAAATTTATTTATGACACAATGATGATGCAATAATTACTTTATAAATGAAGGATTAAAATAATTGATGTTACAAATATCCAAATAAAAGTAAATTGAGACTTTTTATTCCTTACACTAATTTTATAGGTTAATATGACATTTTAGGGATGATTTATTGATTTTTTTCTAAGTAATAATGTTTTTATGACTTTCAAAAAAACCAATTACTAAATAGTGTAAAAATTGACATAAATGAGTTTTTTTAAAGAAATACTATTTTATTAAATGATAAAATACTCCTAAAAATATAAGGTTAGTCCAAAGGACTTATATAAGATTATATATGTCAATAATTAACCACTTTCGGTTCTCTTTTCTTTTTATAGTATGTTTATTAACTATTTATTATAATAATAAATGAGGACATAGTAAATTTTAAACTATTTAACTAAGAGTTAAATCTAAAATATACGGTTAATATGGTGAACTAAAAACTTCTAAAACCTATTTTTTGAGATTATATCCACCCACCCCCACCTTATCTTCTGAATAAATTAATTTGGAGCCATTATAAATTGAAAATGATTTTATAATAAAATAATATTTCAAACATTTCTTAAAGTTACCCTCACCTATCTTATAAAAGGGTACTTCCCCTTCTCTCAAAATCACACCTCCAAATCCATTTGGATCAGACAAAACCTACCCAATTATCCTCCAAACTTCCCTCACATAAACCTAAAGACCATACCTTGAGCATAAAGTCATCCTAAGGATCCATTTTGTTCCAATCTAAAGGAAACACCCAAAGAAGAGGTAATTATTTTACCACCTCTTTCAAAGTTCTTTTCTTCTTCCACATTATATTTATTTATTATTTCCATACCAAAATAATAACTTCAGTACCTTCTACATACTATGATTTTATTATAAATATGTTACAACCATTTTCATTCTTCTACCCATCCTATGAATGATAATGTCACCATGCATGTGTACGTACGGTCTACCGTATCCACAACGTGGTGTAATTTATTATTCACCATTGTGTTATTTCGATGGATATAATGATTAGTAATATTTATATAAATAATGAAAATAACATGATAATTTATCTATTCAATTAATATACCATCTAATTCCACACCTTTTAATCATTAAGGAAATGATATCTTCGCTCGTTTGTACGTACGACTTATCGTCTCCATGACGCGATGAGATTCATATCCACGTTCACCATTCAACGATGATTATAAAAATATATATTATTAATAAGTATGTAATATATGAAATAATAATTCTACTGGATATATATATATATATGTACATACATATATCTTATTCACTTACTTCTGCTCAATACGATATGAAAATGGAAACAGTGTTTATGCTTACATACGGTATACCGTCTCTATAAATGGTGTTTTCCATTTCACATATATATTTATTATACATATTTATATTATAAATATATATGATATATAAATCATGTTTTATATTCTATAATTATTTAAATAATGATCTAAATGATTCGATCAAGAATAACAAGTTAAAAACGTACGATAAAGAAAACGATTATCACCTGAAATGTTAATTTATCATGGAAATAATTATTAAATGGGTAGTATAAAGTCATAATTGAATAATGTCTGATATAATAAATATGAATACGGTTCTGGTATAATTTAATATAATACTATTGTCATTAAATATGAGGTTAAATGTACCCTTGACCAAATAAAAGTGTAAGGTAAGGGTTAATTTTACAATCTCTTTATTATATGAGGTTGTTTATACGTGAGTATCTTCTGGGACCTCTTAATCATACACATATGTGTCTCTTAAAAATTTATTTCAAAACATTTTCACTATTTACTAGACTATGGGTTAAATTAATTTCTAACCTTGTTTGACTTTTTATATAAAAAATGAAAGGGGTCTTTTCATCGCTTTCCAAACAAGGCACTTTATGACCATTTCAACAAATTAAGGAAAGAATGTATTTTTAACTTATACAGTGGGTGTGGCTAGTTTCTACTATTATAACACCATCAATTCATTCCTTACAAGCTTATAAAAATATTTTCGAAATAAATGTTTTCTTTTATAATTATGTGCCTTTAAAATTATTTCAAAATATAAAGAGATATTTCTATAAAATAGTTTTGATTTCATCTATTTTAACATCCATTTATGGATTTTACACTTGTTTGAAGTTTATTTATTATGATATAATCTTCAATATTGTACTGAATGTTTTGTGATATGTTTTGACTGTGGATGTTTTATTTTTATACCACTCATTGTTTATGGTTAAAGTATTAACATTTTGTATGCTAGTTTTAATATGAATGTTTATGTTATGTTTCAACCTTCTCATATGAGGAATGAATTGGACATAGTAATTGATGGGTGGAGCCCCCTATAGCTCTTTGATGAAACGATAGGTCTCATGAGACAAATTAGTGTCTTGGAACATGTCCTTGAAAAAAAATTTATTTGTATTCTTCGAACGAGGCCTTGAATATGTGGTAATGATATCCAACATTAGGCATTCCCTTATTATGAAATTAATTATTACATGTAATTATTCGACTAGTAGAATATCCATGTGAATTTTTATATGGTAATGTTTGATTTATTTTCTCCATATTATGCTCAAGTTTATGTTTAAAAGGATTTTGTTTTTATTGCACATCATTTTTTTAAAGTTTATTGATTCTGCTAAATTATTTACCCTTACTGAGCATCTGAGCTCACCCCTTTATTATGTTTTGTTTTCCCAAGATTCCAAGAAGTGTATTATGTTTGATATGTAGGGTTAGTCTAGGGGAATAATGGCATTCTCAAAGGATTTTTTGTGTTGTGATTTATGTTTGAATGTGTAATGTAACGTTCATGTATGTAATCTATTTTCCAAGACTACTAAAATGATTAGTCTTTCGGGACTTGATTCCTTGTAATCATGATAATGTATTAAAATAATACACCTGCTCTAAACTTCTAGGGTCAAGCCATTACAATTAAACCCGAAACTCATCCCAACATATACCTGTAATACGTCTGGGATACATGGGTACCCAATTTCAATAGAAACTTTATAAGGGTATGAGTGCAACTCAGTAGGACACCACCAACATAATTACATACATGAACACTAAATGTAGAGTATTTTCATGTGACAATAATAGATAAAAATTAAATAAAAAATAATAAACTTCATAAGAAATAATTGGAAAATAAGGAAGAAAATAAACAATTAATAGAAAAAACATACATATATATTGCACATGTCAGGTTTGAGACACTCGCTCTACCTAATTTAACACCATGTTGGAAGGAATTTCACACATTGTCCATCGAGAATAGATAACAAGTCATCTATATACATCCTTAAAAATGTATATATATCCTCACCTTTAATGTTGTAACATTTTTAAGCTAATATCAATGCCTTGGGGTAATACAAAAAACCTATAAATTGGCCAACTAGTCATTTATGCACATCACTCTATGGGGATAGCCACACCTATCTTTAAATATGTTTAGACCGCATCATATTACTCAACCATTCATCTATGAACATACCTATATAAGAATTTACATGACCACATTTAAGGATATTTAGATCACATAGTACTAATATCAAGTTTCCACCTATACACTCAATTGTATAGATAGAGAAAAGAACATACGATACATGGTAGAAATGATAGATCAATATCATTTCGTATCAAGAAATAGTCAAGATCATCTCAATCCACATGTGATAAATATCAATAATATGTCTCATATGGACACACACACATCACATGAAATAAATAAAGAATAGGAATCATAGGGCTACACACACACTACATGCAAGAAATAATGTATATGTTTCACAGGCTTAACACACATCAAGAGGGTCCATGTAATATAAGGCACACATTAGTGGTCAAGCCTATTCCATCAACAACCTAGAAACATGCTAGAACATAAATATCTAATATTTCCCTTGGAACATTTTTATTTCATTAGGCATATTCATTTAATGGGTTAAGACATGGAATTCAATATCTAATTAAAAATAAAACTAGGCATCACGTTTTAAATAATTTTTCCATTAAATTAAAATATCCTTCTAGGGTTCCATTTATCTTATAGGCATTCCATGAATCTCAAGGTCACCAACCAAAGTTTAAATTGACTGCATACCACATTCTTATAAACAAATCATAATCCTTAGGTTCATGTTCCCATAAACACCTTACTTAAACGAATCCAGCTCTCATCCAAACAAAACTCAACATCTTTTTTCAAGTCATCATAGTATATTCAGACTCCATAGATCACCATGAGTTTCAATATCACTCCCAGAAATTCCAAATAATTAATTATAACTAAATTAAAATTAATTAAATAATTATAAGGAAACTCACATTTAAATTTGAAATGAATACATTCCAAATACTTACTGAATAAAATTTCTTATCGAAAACATCGACTAACCATCCATGGAAGGTCTGTAATAAGCTTCTGACCTCATTCCAAACAAAATAACTTTCATGTAGAAGTATAAAAATGACCAAATTAATATAATTAATTTATATTATTTTGAAAGAAACAATCAACATAACTTATATGAAACATTTTCCAACATATTTTAATCCACTTCTAATAGGATATCAATTCATAGAAGTGAGAAATATCCATATCAATTCCATGATCGGATGGCCAATTTATCTCAATTAGGCCAAAAACTAAGGAATATATCCTCAAGGGATATAACTTAATCAAGTTAATTATAACAATATGTTTCATTATGAGACATAATCTAGTCATATTGATACAAAGATCTATTTTTACACACAAAACGCATTTATTTTTATTAAATTAATAAAAAGAAAAGTATAAAGATAGATCATGGATAAACCCTTCAAGCATGAGGCTGAGAAAAACAATCAGGGGGCTCTAAAGAAGTGGATTCCAAGAGAGTTTACTCTAACTATGATCAAATGCTATGGGGTAAGGGATCCCACAATATAAAAGGAAACAAACTCATCATCAAGAGTGTACCTGGATGTGGGATAATCTTTCACTTTGTTTCCCTCTCTCTAAGTATGATGTAAACTTGTTTGGTTGTCGATGAGAGATCAGAATCTCTTTATATGATATAAGATGGACCTGGGGCTGGTACTGAGGTTATAAAAAGATATGATAATAATTTTGGAATCCATTTCAATATCCATGAGATTAATATTCTTGGACATGAATAATTGAAGTTCTTATAGTAAATCCCAAGCCTCCTCCTTAAAGGATTAATCTCTCACAAATTTTTCACTAAAATAAATAACCACATATCCTCTTAGGTCATAGAAAACACCTCCCACCCCCTTAATTGATATCAGGATACATGAACTATTAGTATTGAGATTCAACCCATCATTGTGAGGGTTCAACAAATCCACCACCCATCAGAGCTTACACTTTATCTAGTAAGGGGTTGGTTTTTAGACTGCAACACTTGTCTTGGTGAGGGATCCTCTTCTCATTTTCTAATAATGACTACTAGGTCCGAAATCATCCATTTTTTTCTAATGAAATGTTCCATCCTATATCATGAGAGACCCTCACGACAACCTTTATTCATTTCCTCTCAAATACACCAGCATCCTGGAGATAGAATAATGAATCTTACCTTCTTCTTTGAAATATTTCTATCCACCCATTGAAAAAATCCAATAGAGGAACTTTTCGCCATGAATAATGTAAAGAACCTAAATTTCCATGGAAATTGTTTTTTCTTAAATACATGGGAATTTTACGAGTCCGTGAAAACTGACGTCGCGTGATTATGAGGCCCGGTGTGCCCGAAATCAAATTTTGAAGTTTTTTTGGGGTACGTTCAGTAAACGTATGAGCAGGATTTTATAACTTTTGAACCGATGCTAAGAATTGAAATTTGAGGGCACCGGTATTCACTTAAAAAGACTTCTACCTCAACAATAGTTATTCAGGAATAAAAGATAGTTTTTCGGTTTTATGTGGAATAATAAAATAAAATAAGTGTGTGTCTTATTTTATTTTATTTTTTATAACCACCATGTGGTGGTTGGATGTGGGGACCTCCAAATCTTAACCTCCCATGAAAGGTTATGGTGGTGGGTCCCACCCAAACTCAACCTCCCATGTGAGGATTAATTTGGTGGGGACCACCTGAGTTGGAAGTCTCTTGAACTTTCCATTAAGTGGGGAGAGCCTCTGGAGCTCCCCACTTTACAGTGACAATCCACTCAAATTATTTAATGGAGCATTAATTAATTAATTTTGAATCTTTTTGAATTTTTGGGCCAAAAATTAAATAATGGATTAAATTAATTCATTATTTTTGGGTTGGAATTTTCATTTAGTGGAGCATGGGAAAGGAGAGCTTGGGAGAAAAATAATTCTCCAACGAAGAACACTCCTTTCGCCAATGAAGAACGATCTTCAACTAGAACAAGGGAGGAAGCGCTGTCCTTGAAGAATGCCGAAGACGTCATCCTCGACTTCTTCATCTTCTTTCCTGAAGTCAACAAATTGACACTACCTTTCGGCGACATCTTCAATGAACAACAAATCAGAGGTATGGGTTCAAACTTTGTTTTGTTCCTCGTTCTTCATTTTTCATCGTGGTTTAGAATTCGAAGCCGCTTGATATCACCCTAATGCGGAGGGTGTGGGTCAAACAAACACGGCCGACCCCTCCGCCTTTCTTGTGGATTTTGATGCAAAACACGACATGAGTCTGGAATTATTGTTACTCATTAACATCAGTTTCAGATCGAAGTCAAAGTTCCGAGGAGAGTGTGACTTCTTCCGAAATGAGAAACGGGCAACCAGAACTTGTCCGGTGACCCAAAAAAGATTCGCCGGCCATCGGAACCGGAAATGAAGAGAAGGACGGTCGGCGCTCCGGTCAGCCGCATGGTCAGTGGCGTCACAACCATGCCACCGGAGGAGAAGTCTGCAGCCGACTGGCCGCAGCGGTGCAGCGGCGGCCGGCGCAAGGCCATCCCCGAAGGAAGCCGGCGGCATGAGCTGTCGGGTCGCCGTAGAAGGAGCGGCGCAACCGCACCGTGTGGTTTAGAATAAGGGGTCCGCAGCCCTTGGCCGAGGCGATGTAGCGGCAGCCGGTGCTAGGCCGGCCGCGATGAAGACCAACAGCCCAAGCCGCTGAATCGTCGGAGGTGGCGCAGCGCAACGGCGCCGCACGGGAGGTGGCTGACCACTCGACCAGCTGGGAGGAGCAGGACCCAGTGGGTCCAACATGACACGGACCGACGCCATGTGGCACCGGTTTGATACTCACCAGAACGGCTAAGCCGTTCAGGATCCAGGTGGGCAAGGCCTCCCCCTAGACGTGGATAAAGAGGACCCCAGCACGGGCTGTCGGGCCGGACCCAGTGCTGGTCGGGCCGCCTCACAGGCTGGGCCATCCTCGCAGGTCGAGTCAGACCCGCGGACCAGGTCGGACCACAGTCCGGACTCGGGTTAGTCTGACTGGGTCGGACCGGACTCAGACCCGTTCGACCCAATTTCATATTTTCTCCCAAAACGTGGGCTACGACTGTCTGATTAACGAACCATCTATGGTGACCGAAAGCTTGAAGCAAGACAGTTCTTTTGGTATACCCCACTTGAAGTTTGGACATAGTTGGGGTATAGTTGGGTTGGATCTAACGTAAATCCAACTGGGCCATCAGAACGAAAATGCCAATAACTCTCAGACCGGGTGTCCGATTGATGTATTGTCTGTCGCATTGAGTTTTTTATGGAAAGACTGATATTTTGGATACATCAACTGGGGACTTTGTTTCATTTGATATATCTACACTCATCTTGAGGATCATACCCTCCCAGAATCAAGCATGCTCCGTGCGAAACCCTGTGGCTTGCTGCACTCTGACTAATGTTCCTAGATCCTGTGTGTGAGGACCCGACCCCCGAGTGCCCAGAGCTGGTTCCCATGAGACATGATGTACCTTAATTTTTACATTAAATTCATTTAAAAATATCACATCATGTCCCATGCTATATAGGATCGTTAGGTTCTGGTTCTGGGTAACCTTCTGCATTCTGAAACTTATTGAAGACGTGACTGATAACTGAAATGTTTTCATTTAAAACGTAGGGTGAGCATACAAATTCCCAGTAAGGGGTTTTAAAAATAAACCAATATTTTATTTAGAAATATTATTGAAACCATTTCATAAAACAATCTTCTTAAAGAGAATCTATTAAACATGTAACATGTAATAATAAAAGTGCAGAATTAGACAAATGCTAGCATAATTACAAGGATACATGATTCGAATATTGGGATGCTAAATAAAAGAAATTATAAACATGTATGACATAAGAATATGTAAGGAAAAATTAAAATGTTCAATCATAGTTGCACATGAAGGTAATAACTACAATTTCTTATACTGAATATTAATTCACTGGGAGCATATTCCATGCCATAAACTTTTACTTTTCTGATACTCATAAGTACTGGATCTTAACCATGGATATTCTACTAGTCGAATATCCATTTGGTTAATTAATTATTTTTCAATTAATGAGGGAACATATACTGTATGACTCCGTCAAGACCTCATGTCAAGACTCTGAAATGTCAATGACCTCGTTTCATGACCTGATATGTCAATGGCCTCATGCCATGACCTGATATGTCAATGGCCTCATGCCATGACCTGATATGTCAATGGCCTCATGCCATGACCTGAATGTCTCTTGAGAAATTTTTATGCATCGAGGTGCTTACATTAACCGGTCCCGAACCCGTTATACTGAGTCTATACATTCTTTATATGTTTAATAAGGTCATGTATCCAAAGTTTCCCATACCACTTTGAATGCCTAATTTCATGTCTTTTATTATTTGGGGTGTCCTATACCACTCCAAATAATTAAATCCATATACCCAAGAGAGGGTATAAAAGTTTAATGTTACCATCATTCAAATTTATGCATATGTAGTGAGTCCGGCTCAAGACAATCAATTATGTGGTCATGTTAATAATTGGTACATAAGTTAATAGTACTTGTGATGTTAATTAATAGAAAATGAATACAAACATGATCATATAAAATGAAAAAGTTTATAACCATATTAATCAAGAACATTCACGATTAAAAAGAGAGGTAGACATAACATAATAAATAAAGAAGTAATCTCAACATAATAATTTAAGGGGTAAACTTAACATTTCATTCGGGGTACTAAACTCACATTTTATCTAACATTTTATGTAATTAAGCTTTTAATACAACATTAAATTTTTAAACTCAGAATTATAATACTCTACCTTAAACATCATCATCTTCTATAAAGAGTGAAGAATAATGAGTACATATTAAAATAGGTCACAAGCTCCCAATATCTATGTCCATGAACTAGGCGTATTAAAAGAAATCATTTGGAAGACCATGATTATAGTTTCATGTAAAATATTATTTCAATGGGGTGTGCATGAAAGTAGTGCTTAGTCCAGCCAAAAACATTTGACTACCCATGTTTAATACTTTCTTCACAAACTATAGCTATTTCATCAATATAAAAAGGGATCAAGTTTGCATTCATATACACATACCCACATACCCGATTATACCCAACATGTATACGCAATGTTCTCATTTTAAGTTAATTTGACACTTGTAAATTCATCAAAACATGGATTTAACTACTAGGGTACAATTATTTAATTGTTTCAAAATAGCGTTTATGTTAAGTGTATTCAAATATAACCGAATACATGGTTTGATTTAAAACTTTCATACACAAATTGAATCCATGCGTTTTAGTTCATCATTAGCATGACTCTCAATATTAGAAATCTTTAACCTGGGTATATGAAGCTTATGAAAATTCAAGGGTTGTGTATATTATTCTTATATATTTTCATAAACACGGATATGTATATAAACTTTTAAGGCATAAAATAGATTTTCATTGGGTGTACATGCTTTGGGTTATTAATACATTATAACTCAAAATCCTACAACTTTTAAGGAATATAATCTAAAACCATATGATGTTGTTTACTAGTTTTATAGGTATATATATATATATATATTCATAAAACTTAAAACCAAGAAATACAAAGACTAAACCCTTACATCCGCTTGAGGAGGAAGAGGAGCTAGGGAAGGCACTGGAATTATTGAAGGCACATTGAGGTCCGTAGGAAGCTTGGGTGAAAGAAGTCGGGAGGTCCGTCGGATGCCTCAGATGAGGGTTTATAAACTACACCTATAACGTCTATCTTAATGCATGAAGAAAGGGATCTAAGGCCACATGACTTAAAAAAATACCGGTAAAGTGATGTTTGTCAAAACCGTGTAAGAGGAGGGTCCGAAGACTGTAGGAGTGAAGAAAAAATGGTGTCAAAATAAAATTTAGGGAATTGGTGCAGCACATGCCGCGGGAGGAAGAGGATAGTGCCGCTGGAGAAAACTGGGAGGAAAAAGGATGGTTCAGATCGCTTCTGTCATTGATCCTAGGGCTGGGGGCGTCTGCAGCTGTTGAAGATTGAATGCGGAATCAAGATCAGCATCTCAGATCACGCGTGGCGCGATCTGATGACTAGGATCTCATTTCTCCTGAAATTTTCCTTCCCACATCAAAACGGGGTAACGTTCTGAGCTTCCTTATAAGCTAAAGTCTCCAAAGAAACACCCAAAAATCACATAGCACACACCAAGGGGCCCTTATACACGGTCTCCCACTCCCCCACACAGGCTTCGGCCTACCCATGCTCACCGTGCCCTTGCACCCATGTTGCGTGGTCGTGTACTCGCACACACGCTTTTGTGCGCCCCTCGGGTGACCTACGCCCGAGCTCGGTCTAGCCCAGGCTTGGGCTGAGGGATAGGTTTAGCCACCATGTGTGTGTTGCCTCTCTTGGATCAAACATAAAAGGTTTGTCCCTAGCGGGCCTATATATATTTATAAAACTAAAATGAAAAAAAATTGAATTTTAAAGGAAAAAAATAAATTATAAATTTTATAAATTTTTTCCTTCTTTTTAAACATATCTTTTATTAAGCATTAGGAGATTAATGTTCACAAGTTGGACCTTGTTTACAAATTATTTTCAAGGTTGTCTACAACCATTAAACCTATAACATAAAAGTTATAATTCAAAAAAATTCATTATGACCTCTTAAAGCTCATGGTTAGGAGTAGTTTCATAATTTTTCAATTAACAACCTAATTATCTGGAGAACTAAAATATACCCATGTGTTTTCAATTATTTAAACCGACATGTCTTACTACTATATATATAGTTGTTGGGATTCCTTGGTCAAATGAGGAAATGGTCTAAAAAGTGTCTTATAAATCCAAGACTTAGTGTGTCCTTACACTCAAGTTGATTGAAGAAGATGGTCCGTGTCATAATTTTGGTGCTTAGTGTGGAAGCGGTGGCTTAGGCCATTCTCATGTTCATTATGACGGATACAAAGGACCCTTATTACCTTATTGGGGTTCTTTTTGGTGTAAGTTATCTCCCTATAATTCTGATAGGTTTTTTAATAGGTATATTTGGATAGTTTTATTTCCCTCTTAATCTTGGTTTATTGTAACCACTACGGTGTTCTTATTTGAATAAAACATCTTGCGTCCATTTGGTGTGTTTATTTTGTTGCATCATATTATTATTTTTCCATAAGAGATAAGTTTTGTTCAAGTAAAAGGAAAAAATAAAACATAGAAATTACCATTACATGAAACACAAGTTCTTGGGGTGTTACATTATTCCCTCCTACAAAGAATTTCATCCTAACAATTCTATTCACAAACTGGAAAAGAAAATTCCCCAGAGATTATCATGACCAAAAAGGGAGATTCGGCTCAGTCAATGGAATACCCAAGTTGGTATTCAGTTCCTCTGCTTCTCTGTCCAAGATACACCTTGAGAAGTACGTTTTGAACTCCGGCTCATGAATTCTGCACTCAGGCTTCCACTGGGAGGCTCGAGTGGTAAAAAGTTCGGAGATGTCCGAATAGACATTTTCTCTAATGCCCCACAAAACTACATCTTTCTGAAGATATTTGATTGGAATGATGCAGTTAAATAGACTGAGGTTTAGAATCTAGAAAATAAAGGCTTCTCTAAGGTTACCATCTTGGGTAGCTACTAGGGAACATGATCTGGAAGAAAAATTTTGTGCCATAGTGAAATACTAAAAACGACCCTCGAAGTACCTCCCCCTTCGCCTATAACAGGGGAGTTGGGTAACGACGATGAAGTGGAATACATGGTCATCCCTTTTATAGAAATGAAGGATCTCAGGGCTGTTATACACCCCAAAAATGTGTTGACATGATCCTCATAGGTTAAGGAAAGAACGATAGTCCACAACGCAAGTTCGGATTAAGATATCCTCTAATATCTCATCGGGTAGAGATGAGATATTTTTTCGTCTAGCCATCTGAAAACATATTCATTTGAATTCACTTTGAAAGTTCAGATAAAGTAAAGGCAGGAATGGAAAATATAATATTTCAATAAAACATGAGTTTATTACTAAACATTAGTGCATGCGTTCCCCTAATGACCTACTACATGAACTCCACACAGAGAAGAAAAACTCTCTATCTCCTCAAACCAAACACAGGCTGAGCATTCAAAGATAAACTAATGGGGGCACCTGTGACGTCTCATGAGTGTATCATGAGGGGTATGAAGTTGGGAGAATTCAAAATAAACTTTTTTCCTACAAGACAGTCAGGTGGACTCATCTTCTAATATTCCAAAGTCCAACAACTGGCCCTAGAAGCCGTATTCAATATTTGAAAAAGATAGGCCACTCGGAGGTCACTGGCAGCAGCAGCTTCTTGAAAAGTGTTGAGGGTCATAAAGACAAATTATTCACCTTCTTTGAACACTTAGAAAATTCTCTCATGGTACCTTCCCAGACATGCATAGAAGTTGAATTGGGTCATCATCATAAGAAGGTAATCCAATCTGAACCCCTGGTGTAACTGAAGCATCCGTGGTGAGTTTGACACATCATACAAGTGTTTGCATGTCAAGCAGATATGGGCATAGTTAAGAAAATTATCTCGTCTATCTAAAGACACAATGGTATCTAGGGCCTTAGTAGGGAGTGATAGTAGATTTCTAGGCACATTTTGATCTTTCATCTGAAAATTCCAATAAAATCACTTAGTAAGGTTTAGTCATAGCTATATATTTCTATTACCTAGTTTTTTGGAATTTTCTAAACCTATCCTCTGATACCAACATTGAGGACCCAGCCTCTGAGTGCCCAAATCTAGTTCCCATAAGACATGGTGTACCATAATTCCTACATTACATTCATTTACAAATATCACATCATGCCCCATGCTATAGGGGATCGTGATGTTCAGGTTCTAGTTAACCAGCTACATTCAGAAACTTATTGAAGACGTGACTGATACCTGAAAAATTTTCATTCAAAATGTAGGGTGAGCATAAGAATTCCCGCTAGGGGGTTTTAAAAATAAACCAATACAGTATTTGGAAACATTCTTTAAACCATTTCATAAAACAATCTTCTTAAAGAGAAGCTATAACACATATAACATGTCAAAATAAAAGTTCTTAATTAGACAAATGCTAGAAGAATTACAAGGATACACGATTCTAATATAGGAATGCTGAATAAAATAAATTCTAAACATGTATGACAGAAGAATATGTAAATAAAAATTAAAATGTTCAATCAAAGTTGTGCATAAAGGTAATAACTTCAATTTCATATACGGAATATTAATTCGCTGGGAGCATATGCCATTCCATAAAATTCTACTTTTTCTAATACTCATAAGTACTCGATCTTAACCATGGATATTCTACTAGTCGAATGCCAATTTGGTTAATTAATTATCTTTCACATAATGAGGGAATGTATACTGTATGACTCTGTCAAGACCTCATGTCAAGACTCTAAAATGTCAATGGCCTCGTGCCATGACCTGATATGTCAATGGCCTCATTCCATGACCTGATATGTCAATGGCCTCATTCCATTACATGAATGTCTCATGAGAACTATCGATGCATTGAGGGGCTTACATTAACCGATCCCCAACCCGTTATACCGAGTCTATACATTCCTCATATGTTTAATAAGGTCATATATCCAAAGTGTCCCATACCACTTTGAATACATAATTTCATGTGTTTTATTATTTGGGGAGTCCCATACCACTCCAAATAATTAAATCCATAAACCCAAGAGAGGTTATAAAATTTTAATGTTACCATTATTCACATTTATGCATATGTAGTAAGTTTGGCTCAAGACTATCAATTATGTGGTCAAGTTAATAATTGGTACATAAGTTGATAGTACTTGTGATGTTAATTAACACAAAAGGAATACAAACATGATCATATAAAATGACAAAGTATATAACCATATTAATCAAGAACATTCACGATTAAAAAGAGAGGTAGACTTAACATAATAATTAAAGAAGTAATCTCAACATAATAATTAATGAGGTAAACTTAACATTTAATGTGGGGTACTAAACTCACATTTTCTCAAACATTTTCTATAATTAATCTTTTAATACAACATTAAATGATTAAACTCTAAATTATAAGACTCACCCTTAAATATCATCATCTTCCATAAAGAGTGAATAATAAAGAGTACATATTAAAATAAGTCACAAGCTCCCAATATCTATGTTCATGAACTAGGCATATTAAAAAGAAATCATTTGGAAAACCATGATTAGAGTTTCATGTAAAATATTATTTCAATGGGGCGCGCATGAAATTAGTGTTTAGTCAAGCCAAAAACATTTGATTACCCATGTTTAATAATTTATTTTCAAACTATATCAATTTCATCAATATATAAAGGGATCAAGTTTCCATTCATATACACATACCCCCATGCCTAATTATACCCAGTATGTATACGCAATGTTCTCATTTTAAGTTAATTTGACACTTGTAAATTTATCAAAACATGGATCTAAATATTAGGGTACAATTATTGAATTATTTCAATACATTTTTTATGTTAAGTGTATTCAAATATACCTGCATACAAGATTAGATATAAAACATTCATACTCAAAGTGAATCCATTTTAGTTCTTCATTAACTAGACTCTCAAACTTAGAAATCTTTAACCTGGGTATATAAAGGTTATGAAAATGCGAGGGTTGTGTATATTATTCTTATATATTTTCATAAACATGTATATACATATAACCTATTATGATTTTAAGACATAAAATAGATTTGCATGGGGTTTCCATGCTTAGGTTTGTTAATACATTATAACTCAAAATCCTGCAACTTTTAAGGAATATAATCTCAAACCATACGATGATGTTTACTAGTTTTACAAGTATATATATATATATTCATTAAACTTAAAAACAAGAAAGGAAAACACTAAACCCTTACATCCACTTGAGGAGGTAGAGGAGCACGGTAAGGCACTGGAATTCTCAGAGGCACGCTGAGGTCTACAGGAAGCTTGGGTGCAAGAAGTCGGGAGGTCTGTCGGATGCCTCAGATGAGGTTTTATAAACTATACCCATAACGTCTATATTAATGAATTAATAAAGGGATATGAGGCCACTTGACTTAAAAAAATATCGGGAAAGAGAAGTTTTGCAAACCATGTAAGAGGAGGGTCCGGCTACTTTAGGAGTGAAGAAAAAATGGTGTAAAAACAAAATGTAGGGAACCAGTGCAGCGCATGCCATGAGAGGAAGAGGAAAACACTGCTCAAGAAAACAGGGAGGAAAAAGGATGGTCTAGATCGCTTCTGTCATTGATCCTGGGGTTTGGGGGCATCTGCTGCTGCTGAAGATCGAACACAGAATCAAGATCAGTAGCTCAGATCACGCGTGGTGTGATCCAACGACTAGGATCTCATTTCGCCCGAAATATTTCTTCCCACATCGAAACGGGGTGGTGCACCGAGCTTCCTTATAAGCTTAAGTCTTCGAATAAACACCTAGAAATCACATAGCACACACCAAGGGGTCCTTATACACAGGCTCCCACTCCCCCGCGTAGGCTTCGGTCTACCCATTCTCACTGCACCCTTGCACCCATGTTGTGTGGTCGTGCGCTCGCCCATACGCTCTTGTGCGCCCCTCGGGTGACATATGCACGAGCTCGGGCTGGACAAGGCTTCGGCTGAGGACAAGGTTCATCCACCCTATGTGTGTTTCCTCCCTTGGCCCAAACATAAAAAAGTTGTCCCTAAAGGGCCTATATTTTTTTATAAAATAAAAATGAGAAAAGTTTATGTTTAAAGGACAAATAAATTATACTATATAGAAATTTTTTCCTTATTTTTTAACATATATTTTATTAAGCATTAGGAGATTAATGATATCAAGTTGGACCTTGTCTCAAATTTATTTTCCAAGGTTGTCTACAACCATTAAACCTATAACATAAAATTTATAATTCAAAACATTTCATTATGACCTCTTAAAGCTCATGGTTAGGAGTAATTTCATACTTTCTCAATTCACAACCTAATTATTTGGAGAACTAAAATATACCCATGTGTTTTCAATTATTTAAAACAACATTTCCAATGGCTATATTTATAGTCATTGGGATTCCATGGTCAAAAGAGGAAACGGTCTAAAAAGTGTCTTATAAATCAAAGACTTAGTGTTTCCTTACACTCAAGTTGATTAAAGAAGATGGTATGTGTCATACATTTGGTGCTTAGTGTGGTCGTGGTGGCTTCGGCCTTTCTCATGTTCATTATGACAAATACAAAGGACCCTTATTACCTTCTCAGGGTTCTCATTTTTTTAAGTTGTATCCCTGTAATTTTGATAGGGTTTTTAATAGGTATATTTGGTTAGTTTGATTTCCCTCTTAATCTCGGTTTATTGTAACCACTACGGTGTTCTTATATGAATAAAACTCCTTGCGTCCATTTATTGTGCTTATTTAGTTGCATCATATTATTATTTTTCCATAAGAGATAATTTTTTTTCGAGTAAAAGGCAACAATAAAACATTGAAATTACCATTACATGAAACACAAGTTCTTGAGGTGTTACACTATGTGGGTCTGACAGTTCCGACTGTTCCTGGATCCTATGTGGGTGTGATAACTCTTACTACTATTCCTGGATCCTATGTGGGTCTGATAGTACTAACCACTAGTCTTGGATCTTGTGTGGGTCCAATAGCTCTGACTAGTGTTCCTGGATCCTGTGTGGGTCTGACAGTACTAACCGCTAGTCCTGGATCCGTTGTGGGTCCGATAGCTCCGAATACTGTTCCTGGATCTTGTGTGGGTCTGACAGTTCTAACCGCTGGTCCAAGATCCTGTGTGGGTCCGATAGCTTAGATGATTCAGTGGCTATATCTGATCATCTCTATATCTCTACATAAGTTATATAACTGTGTGAGAAGAGTCAGTAACTTTTTTTCCTCAAGATTGAGATGGATTACTAGATAACTTAGGTATATGTACGGACATATACCTAAGTGGGGTTATCTGCTGATTTCACACCTTGTGGTTTAATCTTGTTGGATTTGTGTGACCTTGAGGGTCTCGGGGTCCCTACTGAGTATCGTTATAATCACCTCTGCACGAGCTATGCCCGCACCTCATTGTGTTGGATGCAGATTACTAACAGCACTGACCGAGGTTGAGTGTGCGAGGACTGGATGGTACACAGAGGTGGACCTCACGATGATTTGGTACCTGGTGGAGACTAACGGATGAGGAGTTCTGAGGAGTCTATCTGTACTAAACCTTCTGGTAGGATCCATGGTGGAAAATCTAGGAGCTTCTTTTGACCTTTTAGTTGTTTTGTCTTTTTTAGTTGTACTTATACTTTATAGTTGGGATTGTATTTCTGGCCCCTTTAATTTTTAGAACTCTCTTGTTATACAATTTTACTTAGTGTTTTGTATTCATCTGTGTATTTTGTTGTGTGTGTTTTCATTTATTAAGGAAAATCCTTAACAGTTTAGGGATTTATGCCTTTGGTGCTAGTCTCCAGCCCCTAGCCTATGAAAGGCGGGCTTGGGGTAGTCATGGAAAGGGCCCTAGGGAACGGGTCATGACAAATTGGTATCCGAGGATTTGGTTCTACCGCAAAACATAGGACTCTGATCTTTTCTGGGAAGCAATATCATTAAGGGTACTGAAAGTGGTTTTTAGTTCAAGGAGTCCAGTGTTGGTGCGGCGGCCGACGTATCTATACAACAAGACCCTGACTTCCGATTTCTGACTCAGTGCATGAAAACACTGATTTCATGTGTGTTTTGAAGAGTCTTCTTTGTGATATATTTTGAGTCAGATGACTAGGTATAACTTATTGACCGTGTCGCACCTGTATCTTTTCAGGATAGCCTCACATAGACAGCAAGCCATGGTTCCGAGAAATGTACGAGATGGCATCCCACCGAGCGACGAGGCCTCGGTGTAGGGCCCCATCACCGTAGAGGAACCATTGGTACCACTACCCATTGGGACACCAATACCACTAGCCCTAGTAGCAGAGAGTGAACGCCTCTTGAGCGCATTGCACGAGTTCCAGCGCCAGAGGCTGGCGAGGTTTAGGGGTGTGATAGACCCACAGGCAGCTGAGGATTGGCTGGAGGCTGTGGTGAGAGTCTTAAGACTAGTAGGGACACCAGCCAATATTATGGTGATCCTTGTTGTGAGTCTTCTTCAGGCGGCAGTAGACAGATGGTAGAACCTGATGCTCTAGGTGCATGATGAGGCGACATTTCTCTCGGCAGACTTCGAGAGCCTATTTCGGGAGGAGTATGTCCCATCCACCATACGTGTGATGAAAATACAAGAGCTACTACATCTACAGAATTGTAGCATGACAGTGGCGCATTACTCGGCGAGGTTCACCGACCTCTCACGCTACTCCATAGATATGGTGTGGGACCCATTCTTCAGGGCCCAGACCTTCAAGCATGGGATTATGCGAGAGATTAGGGATTCGATGATCTCCCTCAGCACCCCGACATAGGCAGGGGTGTTGGAGTGAGCCATATTAGTAGAGAGTTTCCTTGCTGAGCAGTCACCAGCAACGAGACCTACCACCAGGAATCATGTAGCGAAGTCTTCTTCAGCTGGTAGCAGACAGATGTCGTAGAGGTCCAAGCGGACCAGACCATCTGATGGACGACCTCAGGATACAGGTTCAGTTTTTTCGGGTACATGAGATAGAGCCAGTCATGAAAGGTGCAGGAAATATTACTCTTGTAGCGGGCAGGGTCACATGGCTCGTGACTATCCTACCTGCCATACTGACGATCATCAGACAGTCGAAGGACTACCCAGGTAGAGAGAGAGAATCGATTGAGGCGGACCACAAGGATCAGGTGGATGTGGCAGAGGAGATGACCATGCAGCTGGTGGTGGATGAAGATTCGAGGTGTTACCACCACCACCACTAGGAGTTCCACCCTGACCACAGGGATCAGGTGGATAGGTGAGAGCTCATCTTCAGATAATTAAATCATACAACCATGGCACTCCGGAGATGATTCGAGGTACGATCTGTGTCTACTCGACCTTAGCTGTAGTTTTTATAGACACAGGTTCCAGTCACTCTTTAATTGAAACTGCCCTCATTCGGAGCTCAGAGATTATGAAGGAGTTGTTAGTTTTACCCTTATGTCTAGAGACTCCTACGTGAGCTGATTCGACAAGTACGCACTAGTGCAGGCAGTGTGCGCTTACTCTAGGAGGCGAGAGGTTCAGCTGGGATCTCTTAGTAGCGGCGTTAAGGCATTACGAAATCATCTTGGGTATGGACTAGTTATCTACAGTCCATGGTCAGATCAACTGTATTAGGTGAAAAGTGTGGTGTGTCCGCACAGATGGAACCAGGTTTACCTTCACCGGAAATAAGGGATCCTTTGAAGCACATGACGGACTTACCAGGAGGAGTGTGGAGCCGATCACTCATCAGTTGTCCTACCTTACCCTCGGAGCAGTAGATGTGGAGAGTCTGATCTATCATGTAGTGGCGGACCAGTACGTGGATGTTTTCCCTGATGATGTACCAGGTCTACCTCCTCACAGAGAGGTGGAATTCTACATTGACCTGTACCCTGGGATGGCACTGATATCTACATCATCATATCGGATGGCTCCTGCAGAACTTCGCGAGCTATGGGTACAGCTATAGGACTTACAGGGGAAGGGATTCATCTGGCCCAGTGTTTCTCCCAGGGTAGCCCTAATTCAATTCACCAAGAAGGCGGATGGGAGCTTGAAGATTTGTGTCGACTACCGGCACCTGAACCAGGTGACCGTGAAGAACAAGTACCCACTCCCGAGGATTGACGACCTCTTTGATCAGCTAAAGGGAGCTCGGTGGTTCTCAAAGATAGACCTCAGATCAGGCTATCACCCGCTCAAAGTTCGAGATGAGTATGTGCATAAGACGACCTTTAGATGTCCGTATGGCCATTACAAGTTCTTGGTTATACCATTCAGCGTAACCAATGCTCCAGTAGTGTTCATGGGACTCATGAACATGATCTTCCAGACATACCTCGATCGATTTGTCATAGTCTTTATTGATGACATTCTGATCTACTTGACTACTGAGGAGGAGCATACCTACCATTTGTAGGTAGTATTGGACACACTCTGAGAGCACCAGCTTTATGGTATGATTTCGAAGTGCCAGTTCTGGATCTGAGAGGTTCACTCTATGGGTCATGTCATCTTGAAGGATTTAGTTGCAGTGGATCCAGTGAAGATTGAGGCAGTACTTGCTTGGGAGCCACCCAGGTGTGTGAAGGAGGTACGGAGTTTCCTTGGATTGGCTGGTTATTATTGGAGATTCGGTCCAAACTTCTCCAGAGTTGCAGCACCCCTATCATCCTTGATAAAGAAAGGGCAGCCCTTCGTGTGGTCAGAGAGATGCCAGAAGAGCTTTCAGGAGTTGAGGCAGCAGTTGACTAGTGCCCCATCTTGAGGATTCCAGAGGAAGGCGTAGGTTATGTAGTCTACTACGATGCATCAGATACTGGACTCGGATGTGTCATGATACAGGAGAGACTAGCGATCGCTTATGGTTCTCGTCAGGTGAGAAATCATGAGAAGAACTATGCTACCCATGACCTAGAGTTAGTAGCAATAGTCTTTGCCTTAAAGATGTGGTGTCACTATATGATGGGTGAATATTTTACCATATACTCTAATCATAAGATTCTCGGATATATCTTCTCTCAGAAGGACCTGAACCTGAGACAACGATGTTGGCTTGAGTTCCTCTAGGACTATGACTTTGAGAGAGTCTATACTCTTGGAAAGGGGAACATTGTTGCAGATGCACTTAGCAGAATATCTAGTATACAGCTTCTAGGTCAGGCTACAGAGCAGATGGATGCCTTACAGATATCCTTTGTGGTCCAAGATGGAGCATCTTTACTTCAGTCTCTTACAGTCACTCCTCCACTTCTTCAGCGAGTCAAGGAGGAACAACGTGGAGATGCTAACTACAAGACATGACGTTCTCAGATATCCACAGGGTAGGCACCTGATGTATTTTCTGAAGTTGGGTAGCATGTCATCCTCTTCATAGGATGTACAATGGTGCCAGTGTCACTTTAGGAGGAAGTGTTGAGGGTGTTCCACGCATCCCCTCTAGTGGTACATCCAGGAGTGGCAAATATGTACCGAGACCTTCGACGATAGCACTGGTGGCCAGGTATGAAGAAGGCAGTAGCGAAGTTTGTCTCTTGATGCCTCACTTGTTATCAAGTGAAGGCGGATCATCATGTACCAGCAGGCGTGGTTCTGCCTTTAGAGGTCCCAAAGTGGAAGTGGGATGGGATATCCTTGGACTTTGTGATGGTTCTTCCACGTACATCTAGGGGAGATGACTCTATCTGGGTGATCGTTGAATAACTCATCAAGTCAGCCCACTTCCTACCGATCAAAGAGCAGAGTTCAGTAGAGATCATGAGATGCCTCTATGTGTAGGAGATTGTGCATTTACATGGTATACCTTCGACGATTGTCTTCGATCGTGACACACAATTTACTCCCCATCTATTTAAGGGATTCCAGGAGGTTTTCGAGACATAGCTTCACTTGAGAACTGCCTTCCATCCTCAGACATATGGTCAGATGGAGTGGAATATTCATACCATTAAGGACATGATACATGCTTGTGTCCTCGACTTCGGTTGCAGCTGGGAGTATCACTTTCCCTTGGTGGAGTTTTCGTACAACAAAAGCTATCACTCCACCATAGGGATGGAACCTTTTGAGGCCTTGTATGGTCGACCTTGTAGATCACCCTTGTTCTGGACTGACCCTGGCGAGTCAGCACTAGTGGGACCGGAGATGGTATGAGAAACCACGGAAAAGGTGCAGATCATCCAGGAGCAGATGAAGACTACACAGAGCAGGAAAAATCCGTATGCCGACAGGAGAAGAAGACCTCTGGAGTTTGACGATGGCGACCACGCCTTTCTATGGGTCTCATATAGAAGAGGTTTATGGAGATTTGGCCGAGGTGGCAAGTTATCTATGAGATTCATTGGACCTTTCGAGGTCATCAGTAGAGTAGGTGAGGTGGCTTACCACATAGCTCTTCCACCTTAGTTGCACTGGGTTCATGACGTCTTCCACGTATCCCAGCTGAAGAGATAATTTCACGAACCTTCTCATATCATCGACCATGGGGAGCTGGACGTCGATGATGGGGTGACTTTTACGAAGGTTACAGTGGAGATTGGTGATCTATAGGAGTGGTTCCTTCGTGGATGGTCGATAACTATGGTGCGCGTTTGCTGGAAGCACGGGAACCTCTAGGAGAGCACATGGGAGCGGGAGGCTCAGATGCATGCTTAGTACCCCCATTTGTTCCCTTAGTTCGAGTTGTAGTATATGAGGACATAAAGACCTGATGTGGGGAGAATGTAAAGACCCTGAATTTCCATGGAAATTTTTTTTCTTAAATACATGGGAATTTTACGAGTCCTTGAAAACTGACAGCGCATGATTCCAAGCCCCGGTGTGCCCGGAATCAAATTTTGATGTTTTTTTGGGGTACGTTCAGTAAACGTATGAGTGGGATTTTATAACTTTTGAACGAGTACTCAGATTTAAAATCTAAGGGCACCGTTGATCTCATAGCACCGGTATTCGCTTAGAAACACTTTCACCTCGACAATAGTTAGTCCGGAATAAAATATAGTTTTTTGGTTTTACATGGAATAATAAAATAAAATAAGTGCATGTCTTATTTTATTTTATTTGTTATAACCACCATGTGGTGGTTGGAGGTGGGGACCACCACACCTTAACCTCCCATGAGAGGTTATGGTGGTGGGGCCTACCCAAACTCAACCTCCCATGTGAGGATTAATTTGGTGGGGACCACCTGAGTTGGAAGTCTCTTGAACTTCCCATTAAGTGGGGAGAGCCTCTTGAGCTCCCCACTATATGGTGCCAATCCACTCAAATTAATTAATGGAGGCTTAATTAATTAATTTTGAATCTTTTTGAATTTTTGGGCCAGCAATTAAATAATGTATTAACTTAATCCATTATTTTTGGGATGGCATTTTCATTTGGTGGAGCTTGGGAAAGGAGAGCTTGGGAGAAAAATAATTCTCCAACGAAGAACACACTTTCCTTCAATAAAGAACGCTCTTCAGCCGAAACAAGGGAAGAAGCACCATCCTTGAAGGATGCTAACGACGTCGTCCTCGACTTCTTCATCTTCGTTCCCGACATCAACCAATTGACACTGCCTTTCTGCATCATCGTCAATGAACAACAAATCTGAGGTAGGGGTTCAAAATTTGTTTTGTTCCTTGTTCTTCATTTTTTGTCACGGTTTAGAATTCGATGCTTCTTGATATCACCCTAACGCGGAGGGTGCGGACCGAACAAACACGGCCGACCCCTCCACCTTTATTATGTATTTTGACGCTAAACACGGCATGAGTCTGGAATGAGCGTTACTCATTAACATCAGTTGCGGATAGAAGGAAACGTTCTGAGGAGAGTGTGACTTCTTCCGGAATGAGAAATGGGCCACCGGAACTCGTCCAGTGACCCATGAAAGATTCGCCGGCGATCGGAATCGGTGACGAATAGAAGGGTGGATGGCACTCTGGTCGGCTGCATGGTCAGCGGCAGCGCAACCACGCCGCCGGGGGAGAAGTTTGTGGCCGATTGGCCACAGTGGTGCAGCAATGGCCGGTGCAAGGTCGACCGTGAAGGAAGCCGGCGGCCCAAGCCGCCGGTTCGCCAAAGAAGGTGTGGCATAACCGCACCGTGCGGTGGAGAAGAAGGGGGTCACGATAATGCAGTGGCAGCAAGCGCTAGGCCGGCCACGATGAAGAACGGCGGCCTGAGCCGTCGAGTCGCCGGAGGGGGCGCGGTGCAACGGCACCGCGTGGGAGGCGGCTGGCCACTCGGCCAGCCGGGAGGAGCGGGACCAGGCGGGTCCCACGTGATGCAGACCGGTTCCATGTGGTGATGGTTTGATACTCACTAGAATGTCTAAGATGTTCGGGATATAGGGGGCATGACCGTCCCCTGGACATGGCTAAGGCGGACCCCAGCGCGGGCCGCCGGGCCGGACCCAGCGTGGGCTGGGCCGCCCCCGCGGGCCGGGTCAGATCCCCAGGTCGGGTCACACCCTCGAACCAGGTCGGACCCCAATCCGGACCCGGGTCGGTCCGACGGGGCCGGACCGGACCCGGACCCATTTGACCTGATTTCACCTTTTCACCCATAACCTGGGCTACAGATTTCTGATTGATAATCCGTCTGTGGTGACGGAAATCTTGGAGAAATACAGTTTTTTGGTATAACCCACTTGAGGTTTGGAAATAATTATGGTATGGATGGGTTGGATCGAATGTAAATCAAACCGGGCCCTCAGAACGGAAATGCCAAGAACTCTTAGATCGGGCGTCCGATTGACGTATCGTCTATCTCATTGAGTTTCATATGGAAAGACTAATATTTTAGATACAGAAAATTGGGACTTCTGAGAAGTTGATGTATCAAAACTTGTCTTGAGGAGCGGACCCTCTCAGAATCAATCATGTTTCATATGAAACCTTGTGGCTAGCTACGTTCTGACTACTGTTCCTGGATCCTGTGTGTGTCCGACAGTTTAAACTACTGTTCCTGGATCCTCTGTGGGTTCGATAGTACTAATTGTTGGTCTTGGATCTTATGTGTGTTAGACAGCTCCGAATACTGTTCCTGGATCCTGTGTGGTCTCGACAGTACTAACCACTGATCCTGGATCCTGTGTGGGTCTGACAGCTCCAACTATTGTTCTTGAATCCTGTGTGGGTCCAACAGTACTAACCGCTGGTCCTGGATCCTGTGTGGGTCCGACAGCTTTGACTACTATTCCTGGATCCTATGTGTGTCCGACAGTTCTAACTCCCGGTCCTGGATCCTGTGTGGGTCTGACAGCTTAGATGATTCAGGATCTATATCTGATCATCTCTATCTCTTTACATAATTTTACCTGTGTGAGCTGAGTCAGTAAGTTTTGTTTTTCTAACAGTTGAGATGTATTACTAGATAACTTAGGTATATGTCTTGGTATATAGTTAAGTGGGGTTATATGTTGATTTCATACCTTGTGGTTTAACCTTGTTGGATTTGTGGGACGTTGAGGGTCTCGAGTCCCTACTGAGTATCGTTATACTAACCCCTGCACGGTCTATGCCTGCACCTCATTGTGTTGGATGCAGACAACAGACAGTGTGGACCGAGGTAGAGTGTACGAGGACTAGATGGTACCCGGAGGTGGACCTCATGACGAGTTGGTACCTGGTGGAGACTGACGAACGAGGAGTGTTGATAAAGAAATCTATACCTACTCTTCAGGTAGGATCTGTGGTGGACGATCCAGGAGCTTCTTTTCACCTTTCAATTTTTTTGTCCTTTTCAGTTGTACTTGTACTTTATAGTCAGGCTTGTATTTCCGGCCCCTTTACTTTTTATCACTCTCTTGTTATACATTTTTACTTAGTGTTTTGTATTCAGGTGTATACTCTATTGTGTGTGTTTTTAGTTATAAAGGCAAATCCTTCCCAGTTTAGGGATTTATGCCTTTGGTGCTAGTTTCCAACCCCTGGCCTATGGAAGGTGGGCTTGGGGTAGCCACGACACGGGCCCCGGGGGAGGGGTCAGGACAAAGAACCTGAGATGAAAAGCCTATAAACTCACCCACTACATTCCACACTCCTCTTTCCCATTCACTATAAAATAATAATTGATATTTTGACACAATTATTGGATACTAGAAAAAATGAATTTAGAAACAATATAAATCATTTTCTACCCCACCTCTTCATCAGTGGAAATCATGTGGTTTCATAAGAACCATAAGAGTAAATTATACTTTGGGGATATTTGTTTACACTAGATGATTTGGACCCATGTGTCCCAAACATGGGTATCCCAGAGACTAATATATAGGCCTTTATAAAGAAGGATCTTTGTAACGTCCTGGCTTCGGGAACCACTCCACGGGTGCCCTGAACCCGGATCGCCACATGACCTCAATGGTATTTCCCCAAACGCCAGAGGCTGCCGACTAGCAGCGAGGGCTCAGGTCTGATAGTGGGGAAACTATGCCCTCATTTGTAAAAGTGTAGTGCAGTGGAATACAGAATAAAACACACATCAACAGTGGAAGCAGTAAACCATACACAACTAAAATAACCAACAGTAGTGAATGTAACCAACAGTATGTAAATGATGATGCTACATGTCTCAAGTTCTAAGAAAACAGCCAGAACATGTTATACATCAATACAGTACAAAAAAAGGCAGAGTACAACAAAACAGAGTAAAATAGCTAGCAGTGGCATCGCGAGCCTAGGCTCGGTCCCATGCCCTCCTACTCCTCATTAGCAATCATGTACCTGTATATGGACTATTTCCCCTATCTACTCCTGCAGCAACGTAATATGTTTGGGCCGAAAAGCGTGACCCAAATAGGGTGTGAGAAATATATTCCCAGTAGGCACCCACTAAAGGCCCGTGCCCAACCGTGTGTAAGCATGCAACAAAAGTGCAATAGTAAAACGAAATAAAGTAAGCAGTACTCAAAAGTAACTAATTACCAGTCATATTACCATTTTATTATCCATTTTATCCATTAAATTTAAAATACCACCACAGTGAATATTCTAAAGAACCAACTAATGTCTTTGGACATGTAAACTCCTACCATCAGGTAAAGAGTATACAACACAAGAATCTGCCCTCAGGAATAACAGAGTTTTCCCTCAAGCGTAGGTAGTGTCTCCCTCAGGCACAACATCTATTGCCCTCAGGCATGGAAGAAGTTTCCCTCAGGCCGAAATTACTACTGCCCTCGGGCTAAATAGTACAGTTCCCTCAGGCTAATCACAACAATGCCCTCAAGCTAAACAGGTAACCGGGCAATGACCAATAGGTAAACAAGCAGTAACAAGTAATTCCTCTCAAGCATATTCTATAATTAATACTAAAAAGGCATACCCTCGGGTATCCTGGCCAAATGGCTAAACAGTGGAACACACCCTCAGGGTGGTTCCGGATCCAAGCAATGATCCCAACCAGAATTTTTACAAATTAATAAATTACCTTTACAGTTCTAGGTAGTCAATATAGCCATGACCTCAGCCACACGACACCCCAACATGGGTTCGTGGCCCAAAAATGCACAAAACACACAGCAGTTGGAAAACTAAACACCAGGCCACCTACCTTATACGCCAACGAGCATTATACCCAGACGCCGACTCCAGAAACACCCAAGAACAGCGTAGATATAATGAAGAAAAAAACCCACTCAAACGTAAATAACATACGTTAGGATAAGAATTGTTAAGAAACGTGCTAAGAGAAGAGAGGTCTTACCCGTGTGGTTCCAACGAGATCGTCCGAGGTGGAAACAGATTCCAGATGAACACCCGGTGGATCTTTAAAGGTCCAGCCTCCTCCTTTGGCTCCAAAACGGCTAAAATGCCTCCTCTGACAAATGAGGAGGCTACTGGCTGTTTTAAGCCGAAAAAACAAAGTACACGGTGTGTACATCCAATTACACGGCATGTACTCCCTTTATTTAACTGTTCACCTGGCGGCTTTCCGCCAGTGTGGCACTGTTCACTTGCCGACATGAGTACACGGCATGTACTCATGAGTACACAGTATGTACTGCCACCCAGCTGGTGGAAGCTCCACCGCCTTACTATTTTGTCCTGCTGACTGACTACACGGTGTGTAATGGACCACTACACGGCGTGTAGTCGGTTCCTACACCCTTTTTCGCCGGCAAGGCTACACGCCCTGTGTACTCATCCCAACACGGCCAGAAGTACATGGCGTGTGGAAAACGTACACGGCGTGTAATTACAATTTTGGATTGTTCCCCATTTTCCATATTTTTATTACAACTCTTAAGGAAAAGAGAAAAGAAGAAGCTCGTACCTCAATGAGAAGAACCAGGTTCTTACAAACTTCCCCCCTTATAGAAATTCATCCCCGAATTTCCCTTCAAAGGGTGGAGAAGAGATAGTCGTGAACAAATCCAGCCACTGAGCACGTATGTCAGCCTCCCACTCCCAGGTCTCGTCCTGCACTCGGCCATGCAGCCATAGCACCCGTACGAGAGGAACTGATCGGTCTCGGAGAACCTTCGTGCTCCTGTCAATGATACGAATCGGATGCTCCTCAAAGGACGCAACTACCACCAGCTCAACCTCCTCGGGCTGAAAGATGTGAGACGGGTCTGAATGATAGCGATGCAACTGGGATACGTGGAAGACTTCATGCATGGCTCGGTACCACTGCGGTAACCACAACCGATAAGAAACCAGCCCGACCCTCTCCAGAATCTCAAATGGTCCCACATAACGCTGACCGTAGTGTCATGAAACGTCAAATTGATTATATTTTTAAGGATTATTTATAGTCTAGGGAAGACCCTAGGTTGTCTCTCAAGGAGCGTTGGTAGGTTTAGTGTGTGTATTTTTAATAAAAATGACTAAGAGAGGGGGTGGTTTTGAAAACAGTTTAAAACAATGACTTAGTTGAAATAGCTTAAAAGATGAGTGACCAAGTGGATTTTGAGAAATATGAGATAAAAGGGTCGATGTGATTTCACTACACACATATCAAGTTCATCGTTCCTAGAGATTCATCTTAGGTTTAGATTAATTCTTTGGTTGGAGTTAATTGGAATCCCGATTAATTCCTAAGGTTTTATTTCAATGCTTTAAGGGCCAAACATTGATGTAACAATCGTATTGTCAAGGTCCAGTACTTATGCATGGAATAAGAGATTCCAAAGAATATTGAAATCTCAATAAGTTGGGTATTAAAAGGATTCTTGTGATGTCCAATCAGAACAACACAAGTCACGCACTCAAAACCTCACACCGATCGGTTAGAAATTAAGAGCATAACACTCGCATGTATCAAATCAAGCATTCAAATCTGAAATAAAATAAGATACATGGAAAAAAATGTTTAAACACCCAAATTGCTCCAAACCAGTAGTTATTATATGCATCATAACTCCCTTGACATGTGTGTAGCTCCCTCACAACGAACACCCAACTTTTAGCTCGACATTGGGAGGAGGAGGAAGCTCAGGTTGAACTCCTTCTTCGTTGTTGATCCCCCTATGAGGATAGGGGCCTCTAGAACCTCCAAGGTGATTAGGAGACTCCTCTAGGACTCCAAATTGGCAGCACTTCACTCCTTTTCCAACTTGCAAATGAGGTTCCCTTGGTTCCCTTTTATAGGAAAATTGGAAGGTGGTTTTAGGCACACAGATTTCATCAATCCACTTGCACAATGAGTTTCGGCCTTCCAAAAGTCTTATCCCGCATTGGAGATAATATAAAATTGTAGCCCTACCTCCTGAATATCTCCACCGAAAGTTTGGCACCTTTTTTACAACTAAAGCTCAAGATATTGATAAAATACAGAATACCGCATTTGACTTGGTCCAAATTCGGGGACTTGTACAGATCAGTTTGGATGGGCCCCATAGAATCCGAATCAGGATAGGATTACTTAATATGAAATGTATCCTATTAAATTTTGGACAGGACCACAAACGTTCATCCCATTTGGATGCACGGATTTCGTGTACTATGCAAAACAGTGGACAGATGTCCATAGATCCATGCAATTTTGGCCCATTTTTCTTTCACTTCATCAAGGTCCCTTCAAATCACCTCCACCTACATTGAAACAATAAAAACAAGTAACATTGCCCATTATAATATTGATTAAAATTAATTGATTGATTCAAACATAAAGTAAAATTTATTATTATATTTGGAATATTCATTACAAAACTAGTTTAAAATTGTGGTGCAAGGGTGGAATAAAACATTGAATCGTGGTACGATCACACCCTCACACCTAAACATTTTCACTCCTGGGAAAAGTCACATATCCAAATACAATGATGCATATATATATATATATATATATATATATATATATATTTCCAACATCCTAAAGATTTATCATTTGAGGAAATTTTATTTAAAGTAAAGTGATCAATGCACGAACCACACCAAGGAGTTCTTCCCAGTGAAAATGAAAAAAGATGTCTCATAAATCATATCACAATAAAATTCAAAGGGATTTATGACACCATTATGAGCAAGAATTCAAAGGTCAAACATTACACTAACTCTCCATGTCTGTGTGTGAAAACCATTCCATGCTATTCTTTCCACTTTCTATCAAATAAATATAGGTTATTTCAACATTATTTAGCTTTAAGTGATTTTTCACTGAACCTGGCCTACATCCTTTGCAATCATATTTCAAGACCCACTCATTTAAGCATTCCCAGAAGTCAAACCATAAGATCTCGACCTAGATATCCCCATATGTTGCACATTTCATCACTCCCCTCATTTATTATTATTTTTTTTGAAGTTGAAATTGGAACAAATCTCACACTCATCTCTCAGCCCTTTGTTTGATCTCCTCACGACACTAATTGCAATAGTTATAACAAGATCAACGGTTGAGGAGGAGTGGTTTCTGACCTTCACAAGACACAACATTTTTTTTGAGGGCGTACAACAGTTGGACATTAGGTACACACGCATAGGTCAATCTGGTACAGTAATGAAACAAATCAGATAAGAAACAAACATATGGAAATATCATTTAAAGCTGAAAAATATTAACCCAACATATATTTACCTTATATTAAGTAAGAAATAATCACACTTTGTATTTTGGTGCAAAAAGTTTTGGAGATATTAGTGACACAGTTTTCCCAAAAACTACTCACACAATGGGCATCAATCATCTCAAAGGTTTCACATAGATATGACCATTTATATCATTGACAGAAAACCAATTCACTGAAAATCACTCCCTGATGTTAAATTCAAACAAATACTCTTTTTATCCTTCATTATGGTATTTTTACTTTCCCCACATTATGGTCGCCAAATCATGGAACTTCGAAATTGTTGATGGGGAAAAATGAAAATACCATAAAGAAGGCCAAAAAGAGAAAACAAAAGGAGAAAACAACGAAAATTCCTAAATATACCTGGAATGTATCCACCCCCCACACCTAGAGTATGCAGTGTCCTCACTATAGTAAAAGAGAATGTGGGAAGGAAGGATAAAACCTGGTGGATTTCATTCATAGTGTGCTTCTTGAACTTGGAGTTCCTCCATCAGGGACTCCAGAACGGGTTCATGAAAGTGCTTCAGTCGCTGCCCATTGACAGTGAAGGTTTGCTTCGTTTCTTCATTTTGAACCTGAACAACACCAAATAGAGAGACATTAGTAATAATGTATGGTCCAAAGCAGCGGGAAAGAAGCTTACCAGGATGCAACTTCATCCTTGCATTATAAAGAAGGACCTTCTGCCCAATATGGAACTGACGATGAAGGATAAGACGGTCATGGGCAGCCTTGGTTCTCTCCTTATAAATCCTGGAATTTTCATATGCATCTCTTCTCATTTCCTCTAGCTCTTGAATCTGTAACTTCCTTTCAGCACTTGCACCAGAATGATTAGAATTTCATTGTTTGATGGCCTAGTAGGCCCGGTGCTCAATCTCAACAGGGAGGTGACAACTCTTTCCAAACACAAGACAATAGGGTGACATTCCAATGGGATTTTTGAAAGCAGTACGGTAGGCCCACAATGAATCATCAAGTCTAAGACTCCAATCTTTCCTATTGGGTTGAACTGTTTTTCCAAAAAAAAAATTTACCTCTCTATTTGATACCTCAGCTTGACCATTGGTCTATGGATGATATGCAGTAGAAACTCGATGACCGACCACATACCGACGCAAAAGTGATTGCATTGTTCAGTTGCAGAAATGAGAACCCTGGTCATTAATAAGGAACCTAGGTAATCCAAACCTACAAAAGATCTGAGATCTCAAAAATTCTACAACTGTTTTTGAATCATCTGTCCTTGTGGCCCGTGCCTCTACCCATTTTGATATGTAATCAATGGCCAAAAGAATGTACAAGTTTCCAAAAGAATTGGGAAAAGGCCCCATAAATTCAATGCCCCAAACATCAAAAATGTCATGAAAGAGCAAGGGTTGTTATGGCATTTCATTCCTTTTAGAGACATTCCCCATTCTTTGACAATGAGGACAAGATTTACAAAATTCATGGGCATCCCGAAAAAGTGTTGACCAAAAGAGACCAGAATCAAGAAATTTGCGAGCAGTCCGTTGGGGACAAAAGTGGCCCCCACAAGAATAAGTGTGAAAGAATCTAAGGACATATTGAAACTCGCTATCGGGAACACAATGCCTGAGGACTTGATCGCTACATGTGCGCCAAAGGTAGGGGTCATCCCAAATGTACCAAAGAGACTCATGTTTTAGACGACTGGATTGGTTTTTGTTGAAATCGGTAGGAATGCAAGATGCTACCAAATAATTTACAATTTCAGCATACCAGGGAATAGAATCTTGCACTTTGTACAATTTCTCATTAGGAAACAAGTCATTAATGGGAATATAGGGGGATGAGACAATGTCCGAGGATGGTGGGATCCTACTGATATGGTCTGCCACCACATTCTCTGGTCCTTTTTTATCTCTAATTTCTAGATTGAACTCCTAAAGGAGGAGCATCCAATGAATGAGACATGGTTTGGCTTCTAGTTTCTTTAGGATATACTGGATGGTTGCATGGTCTGAGAACAAAATGACTTTGGACCCTAAAAGGTATGACCTGAATTTATCCAAGGCAAACACAATGGAAAGAAATTCTTTTTCAGTGGTGGTGTAGTTTGCTTGGGCATGGTCCAAAGTACATGAGGCATAGGTAATGACATGTGGAGCTTGATCGACCCTTTGTGACAAGACTGCCCCAACTGCATAGTTAGAGGCGTCACACATGAGATCAAATGGTAAATCCCACCGAGGTGGTTGGATTACCAAGGGTGATTTTAGACTCCATTTTAATTTATTAAAAGCTTCTTCACATTCTTTATCAAAAATAGAATCTTTTTCTTTTTGGAGTAAGCGGGAGAGGGGAAGTGCAATCTTACTAAAATCACGAATGAAATGACGGTAAAATCCAGCATGACCTATGAAAGACCACACATCACGTACATTTTTAGGGAATGGTAGGGAAAAAATGACATCCACTTTCGATTTATCTACTTGGATACCATCCCCAGAAATGACATGTCCCAAAACTATACCTTGTCGCACCATGAAATGGAATTTCTCATAATTTAATACAATATTTTTTTCAATACAGCGACGTAGGACTGAACCAATACTACTTAAACATTCATCAAAAGAGGATCCATAAACAGTAAAATCATCCATGAAAACTTCCATGAAATCCTCCCGGTAATCCGAAAAAATACTAACCATACATCGCTAGAAAGTACCCAGAGCATTGCACAGGCCAAATGGCATCCTTCTATAGGCAAATGTTCCAAAGGGGCAAGTGAAGGTTGTCTTTTCCTGATCCTCGGGGGAATATGGTTCTGAAAGTACCTAGAATACCCATGAAGAAAATAGTAATGGGACTTCCCCGCTAGCCTCTCTAGCATTTGGTCAATGAATGGAAAGGGGAAATGGTCATTCCTAGTGTGTTGGTTTATTCGGCGATAATCTATACAGACACGCCAATTATTCTGCACACGAGTTGGAACCAATTCATGGTTTTCATTTTTAATTACCGTTAGGCCAGTTTTTTTAGGAACTACTTGAACGGGACTGACCCATTGGCTGTCAGAGATGGGGTAAATGATTCCAGCAACCAATAATTTTGTTACTTCCTTTTTAACTACTTCTAAGAGGTTTGGGTTCAGTCGACATTGTGCCTGCCTCACTGGTTTAGCCTCATCAGTTAATAAAATATGATGTGTACAAATTGATGGGCTAATACTAGGAATGTCTGAAAGTGTCTATCCCAATGCTTTTTTATGCTCCCTCAAAAGTTCAAGCAGTCGTAATTCATGCTCAAGAGGGAGTGAACTAGCAATGATGACGAGCAACTTGTTTCAATTCTCAAGATATGAATATTTTAAATCTTGAGGTATTTGCTTTAGTTCCAATTCAGGTGGATTTTGGATTGATGGGAGTGTGTGTGAAAGTGAGAGGTCACTAATCTCATCTAACTGATCAATGGTATCATCCTCAGATGAGGAGTTAGCTTTTACAAGCGTATCAGTATCATCTATGGTCATGTGATCCTCCATGTTCAAGAAATTATCAATTAATAAACATGCATGGAACTTTTCTAGACCACTACAACAATAAACACATGATTCATTTCCAAGAATTTCAATCAAAGAGGAAAATTCAGAAAGTGGATCAGGGGAAACAAATGAAGTGATTTTAGGGGAATGGATTATATCAATTGAATTTACCGAGAGAGAGGAATGTTCTTCTGAGTGGTGCTTCATGGCATCAAGGATGTTGAAATGGACTATGTCACCACAAAATTCCATAGATAATGTACCATTATGGACATTAATAATGGCTTTGGTGGTTTTCAAGAAAGGTCTCCCCAATATAATTGGGTCATGTCCATTCATCCTATCATCTTACATTTTTAGAACATAAAAATCAGCAGGAAATATTAAATTTTTAACCCTCATAAGAACATCCTCTAACACAACGGAAGGGTGTGTCGTACTCCGATTTGCTAGCTGAAAAACTATTCCTGTGGGCTTTAGTTCACCAACCTGCAAATAAGAGTATATGTAGTGAGGCATCACATTAATAGAAGCACCCAAATCAAGCATAGCATTGGAGAAAGAATACTCCCCTATGGTGCACGGAATCGAGAATGTTCAGGATCGTTGCACTTGGTGGGAAGTGATGGTTGTGTAACACCCCGAGATTTTATGAAAAATATTATTTTAATTTCATTAATGTCTTATGTTGTATTCTACACCAAGATTACCTTGCGCTATACGCAACACCGTATTAGCTTGCAGTATACGCAACACTATTCTTGGACCGTGTTACACACAATTTTGATAATAGTTATTCTACGCAACATTGAGTATATATATATATATATATTAAATGTATAAATGTAATATGGTTGGATTCTATTATACGAAACAACGAAGGATTCTTTTACACCACGCAACCCTGACTTGGCTTGCATTACACGCAATCGCGACCTTCCTCAATAGCGTGTGTTGTACGCAATACCGGGTTTTAATAAACAATGTTAGATTATTATAATATTGTCATGAACTAGCCGTTATGAATTTTATTAACTAAATTTTGAATTTTATAACATTATTATTCATCTTACACATTTCTAGAACATGGTATAAGAACAAAATAAATTTTTTGGGAAAAATAAGTATTTTTCAAAAAATGTAGTTTTGTCGCCTTTAGATGGCGCACCCACTTTAAATCTGGTTTTTGACATGTTTATAAGTTCAGTTTGACAAAATAAAATTCTTCTTTGGAATCAAGAAATAAAAATATACTTTGGATAAAATTTTCATATTATTCTGGTAACTTTCACATTTTAATGAATGGTAAAAACACGCTATATTTTAATTAAAAACAACTTTTTTCATCGTAATATCTTATGTGGTTAAATTATAATATTGAATGGTTTTAAAGTATAAATAGAATATATTTTTACCATTTAATATAATTTATGTCATTAGCATTGATTTTACCTTGAATTCGTAAGTTAAATCAATTCAATCTTTTGCAATGTTTTAAACAAAAACCCGTTTTTATTCGACAACAGGATTAATTTTAATTTAATTTCTGCAACTTCGGTGTTTTGAATTTTAAAAATTGGATTCCATATTTGGAATCAGTGGGTCCAAATTATGTTAATAGGATACTTTTTATTTTTGGGAATTTTGAATAGTAACTACGGTAAATTTTATTTACCATAGTTAAAGGTAAATCGGGTAATTAAGGGTAAATATAATATTTTAAAATTACCCTAAAAAATGTCAAAATTCTATTGGATGACTAAAAAACGACCCATATCACCTCAGGGTCGGATTAGATTAATTTAATTAAATTTTGTCAATGAAAATAATTTAATTATTATTAAAACCAAAGAATGTGACAACATGTCACTTTCATAAATCTTATAAGTAGAATAATTTTAATCTAGTGATAAACTTCATGAAACATAGAACATGAATAGTATCCAGAAATCTAATACACTTATCTACATCATAGGAATTTATTTATAATTTTTAGGGATTAAATAATTATCATTTATTATGACACAAAGATGATGCAGTAATTGTCATATTAATGAAATATTGACAGAATTGATGTTATAAATGCCCAAATAAATGTAATTTGAGACTTTTTATGACTTACACGAATTTTCTAGGTTACTATGATATATTATTGTCGATTGAATCAACTTGGTTCGAACATATAATTCTGTTATGACTTTCATAAAAATCATGTACCAAATAGTGTCAAAATTGACATAAAATAGTTTTTAAAAGAAATATTATATTATTAATTGTTATTTTATTCCTAAAAATCTAAGGTTCGGCCAAATGACTTAGATAAGGATATATATATTAATAATAAACAATTTGGGGTTCTTTTGGCATGTTATAGTAAGTGTATTAACCATATAGTGAAAGAAAACCAAAAGACACGGTAAAAGTTAAATTATTTAACTTAGAGTTAAATCTAATTGATAAGGTTAAAATAATAACCTAAACTTGTCTAAATCCTATTGGATGATGGTATTTTTACCCATCCCCACTTTAGCTTCGAAATAAGACCCTTTGGAACCATTATAAACCGATTTTGACATTAATATAAAATAATATTTTGAGATATTCCTAAGGTGCCCCTCTCGTCCCTTATAAAAGGGCACCTCCTCCCCCCTCCTCCTCACACCAATTTGAGCACTCAAGCTCGGCCAACCCCTGCCATTTTCTCCTCTCCACTTCCCTAGAATAATCCTAGAGGTCCTGGTCTTCTTCAAAGACCAATATTAGTTCCCTAAGTGGAGGATTCAAAGAAGCGTTCCAAAGAAGAGGTAATATCCATTACCGATCTTTTCAATTTCATTCTTCTTCAACTTCTTCTTCTTTAGTTGTTTCATGATAAAGTAATAACATCAGTATTACTTACATAATGATATGTTATTATAAATATGAAACAACCCTAATTCACCTTCTATCCATCCTACGGAAAAATGAAATCACCGCGCGTGCGTACGTACGGAATACCGTCTCCACGCCGTGGTGTAATCTATTTTCCACCACCACCTTACATGGATGGGTATAATGGTGTAAAGAATAACTATACATAGTTATTACAACATCATATTGATTCTGATATATTGTATAATCCACTCCAATTCAATTCAATAATTATGGAAATGATATCATCGCTCGTGCGTACGTACGGACTACCGTCTCCACGACGCGATGAGATTCATTCTTAATGATTACCCATTCATGAATAATTATAAAGTATATATAATAAGTAATAATGAAATATATGACATAATAATGATACTGGATTTATGTATATATATATATATATATATATATATATGTCATCTACTTACTTCCATTCAAGACAATAAGGAAAGAAAAACAGCGTTCATGCGTACGTACGGACTACCGTCTCCATGAACGGTGTTTTTCATTTCATTTATCTATCTATTATATATATATATATAATGAATATATATGATATATAAATCATATTTTATATTCTGGAAGTAAGTAAATCATGATATAAGTAATAATAATGTCAAGAACAACAAGTCAAAACACCTACGATAAATGAAACGATTTTACCCAAAACGCTCTTTAACATGGAATTTACAAAAGAACGGGTAAAATAAAGTCATAAGTGAACCATATATGTTATCATAACAATTATTATGATTCTGCAATAAGTAAATGACATTATTTAAATCATTATACAGGAGGTTCAGACACTTACGAAGCAAATCGGACCTAAGGTAAGGGAAATATCACAATCTCATTTTTATCCGAGATTTTTTTTACTTTGGTATTTACTGGGGTGTATTTTATCATCCACATCCATGTTTCCTCAATATGTAATATTATTTCCATCCACCTAAAATTATTTAAATCCTATTTTACCCTTTGGTGAGTTTTTAGTAAAAGATATGAAAGGAATCTTTTGACGTTTTTCGAACGAGGAACTTTTTGACTTTTCCGACAAAAGTACGAAGAATGTTTTTTTAACTTATACGGCATGAATGGATTTTTAAAACATTATTTCCAAGAAGCTTCCTTTACAAGTTTTCAAGTTTATTTTCAATCAAATGTCATATGACATGTTATGAAAGTAAAAATGTTTTTGAAGTAGACAGGATATTTTCCTCAAGAATGGATTTCAAGTTTTTTTTATCAAAATTATTTTCCATCTAAGATAATAAAGGGTTCTGTTTCTATCCCTATTATTACATGGATTTGATTATGTTGTGATGGAAATAATTTTATGAATTCCTTTATCTTATATGAATTGTTTTATGATGTCATGTTGTTTAAGAATCCCATTTTATTTCATGGGTTATGCAATGATGTATGATTTATGATTTTGTGGCACACATAAGAATGGTATCATTATGAGATGGGTGGGACCTATATCTCCCTCCAATGCATTGGGTAAAGATTTTATATCTCATGAGATAGACATGGCTGGAATGGTAGGTTATACCGGTTCAGTGAAACAGGACTGAAACGAGGGTTACTCGATTCAGAAAGGGACTTTGTCCACTAAGATAGTCTTGGCAATGAGTCTTGACTAACAAGAAATTATTCTCTATGATTATGTGTGAATGCCACAAAGTTTCATGTTTTAAGTTATGATTATTGTGATTACATTTCACTGCCATGATTTAACCCATGTTATGAAATTATGATCTCTTTTGCAGGTTAAGATTTCCAAAATGTTATGTTCTTATGAATATGATGTGATTGATATTTCTTTTGTTTACCCTTACTGAGCATTTGAGCTCACCCTTTTATGTTTTCTTTTCCCCAGGATATAAAAAAAGGTTTTAGGTAAAAAAAAGGAAGATCTTTATGGGAGATGTTGAAGATCATTCACCACGATTAGAAGATTATATTCCGAGTTTTCAAAAGACACTAAACTATTACGGTCCTTGTGTGTGTGTTTTTGTTATGTACTAAGTATTCCGCAAATGTAATGTAATGTACATGTACGTCAAGATACGGGTCTCTACAGTTGGTATCAGAGGCGAAAGGTTTAGTCAACCTTTGGAAACTAGGATGTGAGAACGTTAGTGAGATCCCTAGAGATATTTCTAAGGTATGTCTAGGGATGTCCCTAAGGTTAAGTATAAGTATAGGTTATAGTACTAGAATTACGATAACGATCATAGAATTTATCCTAAGATGTTAGATATTAAGGGTACTCCCCCTTTACTATGTTGTTTTCCTTAGCATTATTTTGCCTCTCACACTATTCTTTTTGGGTTTTAGAAAATGGCTGGAAACAAGATGATTCACGATAATGGAGGATATGATGGACAATGGAATGATATTCTTTATGAGCAACCAAATGAAATGGGATTTGGAAGTCCAAACATCATTATTATGCCGAATCAGCAATATCATAATATGATCAATAAAGTAAAATTTGGTAAGTTTCCTGACTCGGCTAATAAGAGAAAGATGGAGTTTCATGATGACCATAGAGGAAAGAAAGTTCAATTTCCCCTATGTAAATGATGCGGGAAGAGGAATCAAGGAGAATGTTTCAAGGGAACTGGAAGATGCTTTGGGTGTGGAAAGGAAGGACACAAAACAAGTAAGTGCAAAGGAAAAGGTTCAGTTAACACCATGGATGAGGATAATGGTATTGCTACGACATCAAAAATGGTTAAGTGTTTTAAATGTGGAATGTATGGGCATTATGAAAACCAATGCCCTAAGGGAAAGACTCATGAAGAGAATCAGTATGGTCGTATGGGTAGTATTTATGTGGATTATGATGAAGAGACTACAAATGATATGTGAGATGAAAGAATTGTTGAAGCTCGGTTAATGGTTTAAGAATGCAGTGAAATGATTACAAGTTTATCATGTGTAATGTTGTATAAGAAATCTCATGGTACTATGGAATAAAGAGACATCTAAGGATTGTTACATTGTTGTTTTTCCTTGAGTTTTAAAAGTGTTTTATTAATGTTACCAGTATCCATGAAAGGTTATTCAGATATTTTTGGAATGTAGATGATATGCGCATAATTAAGGGATAAGGAGAAAATTAAATGTTTAACAGTATTCATGAGCTCATGATTGATATAAGGACTAAGTGATATCATGATTTGAGTATATAGAATTTTAAGGATTTTGGTATGTGGAAAGTGTTAACTTTTAACTGCATTCATGTTTTCACTAAGGTATTCAAGAGAATACATGATTAAGGACTTTGAATGTTTGGAATGTGACCAACAAAACATATCTTATGATATATGGGGATCGACGATGGTATTAAATCTCTGGTAATCGTTTTCACTATGTTATGAGAGTGGACTGCAATATTATGGATAAGCCTAAAGATTGAAATGGATTATGTTGGACATAAGTTAGTATTGTTTGTTTTTCGATATTATTGATGGGATGTTATAGTAATGTAGTTTTAGAAAAAGGACAACCTGCAGGACGGGCGACAGCCCATCGCGTCGGACAAGGCTGTAGGAATCGAACCCACAACCGAAGTGCGACTGGCCTTTATCGCCTACCACTGGCCTATAGGAAGTCTCTGTTTAGTAGAAACTAGTTTTATTATATTAAGCAGTATGATATATGAAGTATAAGTCCATTTTAGGAACAATATATGATTAATCTCACTATAGATCGACTTATGTATATAATTTTTGCTAACCTTTTGTTTGAGACAGATGGAATGACCCGTCATTCTATCACATGATCTGCTAACACTTCACGAATAACAAATTCAACTTCATTTATTTAAGAGATGAAGTGGAAATTGTTCAAGGCACGAACAACAGTGAGATTGTACCAAAATAAAGTAAGTATTTATTCTAATTCAAATTTTCAACTTTAGGGAAATGATCTTGAAAACCAAAAATGTTGTCCTAGTGCCCTTATATCCGATGAATCAGATGGTACCCTAGATCATCACAAATTTATGGCTTTGTGATTGCTAGCTTTTTCATAGCCATGTTCTCTACCACTCTCCATCAGAACATGATGTTTAGATTTCTCTTCCATATCCATATTTTCACCTATGTGGAAACCCAGTGATTAGTTTATTTGGGTAACCGTTACGTTTCATACTTTTGTTTTTAAAGATAAGTTTTGGTATTCCTTTTTACGATGTGGGTTTCTATCAAAAAAACTTTCAAATAGTAAACCATTTATAACCCCGACGAATTTCAAGGGTGAAATTCATTTTAAGGGGGGTAGAATGTAACACCCCGAGATTTTATGAAAAATATTATTTTAATTTCATTAATGTCTTATGTTGTATTCTACACCAAGATTACCTTGCGCTATACGCAACACCGTATTAGCTTGCAGTATACGCAACACTATTCTTGGACCGTGTTACACACAATTTTGATAATAGTTATTCTACGCAACATTGAGTATATATATATATATATATTAAATGTATAAATGAAATATGGTTGGATTCTGTTATACGAAACAACGAAGGATTCTTTCACAACACGCAACCCTGACTTGGCTTGCATTACACGCAATCGCGACCTTCCTCGATAGCGTGTGTTGTACGCAATACCGGGTTTTAATAAACAATGTTATATTATTATAATATTGTCATGAACTAGCTGTTATGAGTTGTATTAACTACATTTTTAATTTTATAACATTATTATTCATCTTACACATTTCTAGAACATGGTATAAGAACAAAATAAATTTTTCGGGTAAAATAAGTATTTTTCAAAAAATGCAGTTTTGCCGCCTTTAGATGGCGCACCCACTTTAAATCTGGTTTTTGACATGTTTATAAGTTCAATTTGACAAAATAAAATTCTTATTTGGAATCAAGAAATAAAAATATACTTTGGATAAAATTTTCATATTATTCTGGTAACTTTCACATTTTAATGAATAGTAAAAACACGCTATATTTTAATTAAAAACAACTTTTTTCATCATAATATCTTATGTGGTTAAATTATAATATTGAATGGTTTTAAAGTATAAATAGAATATATTTTTACCATTTAATATAATTTATGTCATTAGCATTGATTTTACCTTGAATTCGTAAGTTAAATCAATTCAATCTTTTGCAATGTTTTAAACAAAAACCCGTTTTTATTCGACAACGGGATTAATTTTAATTTAATTTCTGCAACTTCGGTGTTTTGAATTTTAAAAAATGGATTCCATATTTGGAATCAGTGGGTCCAAATTATGTTAATAGTATACTTTTTATTTTTGGGAATTATGAATAGTAACTACGGTAAAGTTTATTTACCATAGTTAAAGGTAAATTGGGTAATTAAGGGTAAATATAATATGTTAAAATTACCCTAAAAAATGTCAAAATTCTATTGGATGACTAAAAAATGACCCATATCACCTCAGGGTCGGATTAGATTAATTTAATTAAATTTTTTCAATGAAAATAATTTAATTATTATTAAAACCAAAGAATGTGACAACATGTCACTTTCATAAATCTTATAAGTATAATAATTTTAATCTAGTGATAAACTTCATGAAACATCGAACATGAATAGTCTCCAGAAATCTAATACACTTATCTACATCATAGGAATTTATTTAGAATTTTTAGGGATTAAATAATTATCATTTATTATGACACAAAGATGATGCAGTAATTGTCTTATTAATGAAATATTGACAGAATTGATGTTATAAATGCCCAAATAAATGTAATTTGAGACTTTTTATGACTTACACTAATTTTCTAGGTTACTATGATATATTATTGTTTATTGAATCAACTTGGTTCGAACATATAATTCTGTTATGACTTTCATAAAAATCATGTACCAAATAGTGTCAAAATTGACATAAAATAGTTTTTAAAACAAATATTATATTAATAATTGTTATTTTATTCCTAAAAATCTAAGGTTTGTCCAAATGACTTATATAAGGATATATATATTAATAATAAACAATTTTGGGTTCTTTTGGCATGTTATAGTAAGTTTATTAACCATATAGTGAAAGAAAACCAAAAGACACGGTAAAAGTTAAATTATTTAACTTAGAGTTAAATATAATTGATAAGGTTAAAATAATAACCTAAACTTGTCTAAATCCTATTGGATGATGGGATTTCGACCCATCCCCACTTTAGCTTCGAAATAAGACCCTTTGGAACCATTATAAACCGATTTTGACATTAATATAAAATAATATTTTGAGATATTCCTAAGGTGCCCCTCTCGTCCCTTATAAAAGGGAACCTCCTCCCCCCTCCTCCTCACACCAATTTGAGCACTCAAGCTCGGCCAACCCCTGCCATTTTCTCCTCTCCACTTCCCTAGAATAATCCTAGAGGTCCTGGTCTTCTTCAAAGACCAATATTAGTTCCCTAAGTGGAGGATTCAAAGAAGCGTTCCAAAGAAGAGGTAATATCCATTACCGATCTTTTCAATTTCATTCTTCTTCAACTTCTTCTTCTTTAGTTGTTTCATGATAAAGTAATAACATCAGTATTACTTACATACTGATATGTTATTATAAATATGAAACAACCCTAATTCACCTTCTATCCATCCTACGGAAAAATGAAATCACCGCGCGTGCGTACGTACGGAATACCGTCTCCACGCCGTGGTGTAATCTATTTTCCACCACCACCTTACATGGATGGGTATAATGGTGTAAAGAATAACTATACATAGTTATTAAGACATCATATTGATTCTGATATATTGTATAATCCTCTACAATTCAATTCAATAATTATGGAAATGATATCATCGCTCGTGCGTACGTACGGACTACCGTCTCCACGACGCGATGAGATTCATTCTTAATGATTACCCATTCATGAATAATTATAAAGTATATATAATAAGTACTAATGAAATATATGACATAATAATGATACTGGATTTATGTATATATATATATATATATATATGTCATCTACTTACTTCCATTCAAGACAATAAGGAAAGAAAAACAGCGTTCATGCGTACGTACGGACTACCGTCTCCATGAACGGTGTTTTTCATTTCATTTATCTATCTATTATATATATATATATATAATGAATATATATGATATATAAATCATATTTTATATTCTGGAAGTAAGTAAATCATGATATAAGTAATAATAATGTCACGAACAACAAGTCAAAACACCTACGATAAATGAAACGATTTTACCCAAAACGCTCTTTAACATGGAATTTACAAAAGAACGGGTAAAATAAAGTCATAAGTGAACCATATATGATATCATAACAATTATTATGATTCTGGAATAAGTCAATGACATTATTTAAATCATTATACAGGAGGTTCGGACACTTACGAAGCAAATCGGACCTAAGGTAAGGGAAATATCACAATCTCATTTTTATCCGAGATTGTTTTTACTTTGGTATTTACTGGGGTGTATTTTATCATCCACATCCATGTTTCCTCAATATTTAATATTATTTCCATCCACCTACAATTGTTTAAATCCTATTTTACCCTTTGGTGAGTTTTTAGTAAAAGATATGAAAGGAATCTTTTGACGTTTTTCGAACGAGGAACTTTTTGACTTTTCCGACAAAAGTACGAAGAATGTTTTTTTAACTTATACGGCATGAATGGATTTTTAAAACATTATTTCCAAGAAGCTTCCTTTACAAGTTTTCAAGTTTATTTTTAATCAAATGTCATATGACATGTTATGAAAGGAAAAATGTTTTTGAAGTAGAAAGGATATTTTCCTCAAGAATGGATTTCATGTTTTTTTTATCAAAATTATTTTCCATCTAAGATAATAAAGGGTTCTGTTTCTATCCCTATTATTACATGGATTTGATTATGTTGTGATGGAAATATTTTTATGAATTCCTTTATCTTATATTAATTGTTTTATGATGTCATGTTGTTTAAGAATCCTATTTTATTTCATGGGTTATGCAATGATGTATGATTTATGATTTTGTGGCACACATAAGAATGGTATCATTATGAGATGGGTGGGACCTATATCTCCCTCCAGTGCATTGGGTAAAGATTTTATATCTCATGAGATAGACATGGCTGGAATGGTAGGTTATACCGGTTCAGTGAAACAGGACTGAAACGAGGGTTACTCGATTCAGAAAGGGACTTTGTCCACTAAGATAGTCTTGGCAATGAGTCTTGACTAACAAGAAATTATTCTCTATGATTATGTGTGAATGCCACAAAGTTTCATGTTTTAAGTTATGATTATTGTGATTACATTTCACTGCCATGATTTACCCCATGTTATGAAATTATGATCTCTTTTGCAGGTTAAGATTTCCAAAATGTTATGTTCTTATGAATATGATGTGATTGATATTTCTTTTGTTTACCCTTACTGATCATTTGAGATCACCCTTTTATGTTTTCTTTTCCCCAGGATATAAAAAAAGGTTTTAGGTAAAAAAAAGGAAGATCTTTATGGGAGATGTTGAAGATCTTTCACCACGATTAGAATATTATATTCCGAGTTTCCAAAGACACTAAACTATTACGGTCCTTGTGTGTGTGTTTTTGTTTTGTACTAAGTATTCCGCAAATGTAATGTAATGTACATGTACGTCAGGATACGGGTCTCTACAGGTTGTATCAATGCTGAGACATTCCTCCCCAGGATCACCTTCTCATCACCTCTAAGTCGCCTTCGGTGGGTACACATATCCTTCAGAAACTTTTCATATCTCGGAATTTGCTTGACGGCGTCAATCAAAGAAATGTTAACCTACACTTTTTTGAAAGTCTCCAAGATTTATTTATCAAGTTCAGTTTTTTTTGTTTCCTTGGTTGGGTGGCTCTTTGGGGAAATGGAAGAGGAAAGTTTGGGGTTTGTAACTCATCAATAGACACACTCTTTCCTTTGGTGGGACTTCTCTCAAGACAAGGTTCCATCTCGTTTGAACCATTTTTTGGGGTTGGGATGGTGGTTCCCTTAGGAAAGGATGACTCTAATGGAGGGCTCATTTGGCTTTTAAGTTGAGTTCCACTCCTAAGGGTGATGGCACTAACATTTACCTTATCCCTAGGGTTGACAAGTGGTTGAGATGGTAGTTTACCAGACCCATGGATTTGGATTTCACCCACTGAGTTAGCTAGTTTGCCTAATTGGGTTTTGAGGTCTTGTATGGCTGCCTGAGTGGTTTTTTGGAATTGGAGATTATTGGCAGCCATTTTTTTCATAATATCTTCTAGGATAGGTTCAGTTTTTGGAGGGGGTTGTTGGAAAGGCCTTTGGGTTGGTTGAAAATTTCTGGGAGGTGGTGGTTGATGACTACTTTTCCCTTGTTGGTTCCATGGTTGATGAGGTTGGTTTGAATACCCCCCTTGCCTATAGGCTTGGTTGTCTTTCCCCCCAGGGTTGGATGGATAGTAAGTTTCTTGCCTAATGGGTTGGTTATAGGGGCGTCCTAGGAATATTGCCTCACAACTCTTAGAAGTTTCTCTCAATTGGGGGCATTGGTTAGAATAGTGGGTATCAGAAGAGAATATACCACAATGTATGGGAGGAGGAGATTGGAATTTCCCTTGGGAAAGAGCAAGTTTTCGTAGAAGGGTACTCACCTCTTCAAACTTTGTGTCTACCTTCTTCTCGAATTTAATACTTTGCACCTCATGGACACCTCGAATGGGTACACTGGACCTTGAACGGAATTTTTGAGTGTTCTGTGCCATGGTCTCAATTAGGGTCCTTGCAGCGATTGGGGTCTTATCCACTAGTGCACCACCTGCAGCAGCATCAATCATGTTACGATCTATTTGAATTAAACCTTCATAAAAATATTGTATTAAAAGTTGATCGCTTATTTGGTGGTGTGGACAACTTGAACATAATCTTTTAAAGAGTTCCCAATATTCATGAAGGGTTTCTCCTTGAGATTGTCTTATCCCACATATTTCTTTCCTCATTGTTGCAGTTCGAGTGGCTGGGAAGTATTTTTCAAGAAAAAGTTGTTTCATGTCCACCCAACCTCTAATAGGTGAATTAACATAATACAACCAATCTTTAGCTGTGTCTTCTAATGAAAATGGAAATTCCCTAAGTTTTACTTGTTATTCATCCACATTAGTAGGTTTTAATGTTGAACACACAGTATGAAATTCTTTCAACTGCTTATGTGGATCTTCTCCAGGCAGTCCATGAAATCTTGGTAATAAATGAATTAAACCAGATTTTAATTCAAAATTGGGTGCCTCGCCTTGTAATTGAATGTAAGTGGGTCGGATATCAACATCAGTTAAGGTTAGTTCTTTTAGTGCTCTATTATTTTTAGCCATTTTATACAAGTTATGTTCAGTTTTAACTTTGGTTTCAAAAGATGAAGAAGGATCAAGAAGAATTTTAAGATTTGATGTCTCCTCCTTCAAAGTGTGGTCTTGTATGTCTCGGTTTCGTTGATGTAGGATCCTCTCCGGTTCGGGTTTGAAAGTTTGTTGGTATCCTGGAGTAGAACGCATCATACAAAGAACCTACACAATAAATAAATTAGAACACAGAAACAAATTCAAAGGTAGAAGATAAAACAAACAAATATTCAAAAAAATTACAAAAACATTATCAAAAACACGCACAAAAAACCAAAGCACTCCCCGGAAACGGCACCAAAATTTGACCGCGGTGTCATGACACATAAAATTTATTATATTATTAAGGTTTATTTATAGTCTAGGGAATACCCTAGGTCGTTTATCAAGGAGATCTGGTAGGTTTAGAGTGTGTATTTTTAATAAAAATGACTAAGAGAGGGGGTGGTTTTGAAAACAGTTTAAAACAATGACTTAGTTGAAATAGCTTAAAAGATGAGTGACCAAGTGGATTTTGAGAAATATGAGATAAAAGGGTCGACGTGATTTCACTACACACATATCAAGTTCAATGTTCATATAGATTCATCTTAGGTTTAGAGTAATTCTTTGGTTGGAGTTAATTGGAATCCCGATTAATTCCTAAGCTTTTATTTCAATGTTTTAAGGGCCAAACCTTGACGTAACAATCGTATTGTCAAGGTCCAGTACTTGTGCATGGAATAAGAGATTCCAAAGAATATTGAAATCTCAATAATTTGGGTATGAAAAGGATTCTTGTGATGTCCAATCGGAACAATAGAAGTCACGCACTCAAAACCTCACACCGATCGGTTAGAAATTAAGAGCATAACACTCGCATGTATCAAATCAAGCATTCAAATCTGAAATAAAATAAGATACATGGAATGAAATGTTTAAACACCCAAATTACTCCAAACTAGTAGCTTGTTTATGCATCAGAACTCCCTTGACATGTGTGTATCTCCCTCACAACGAACACACAACTTTTAGCTCGACATCAGGAGGAGGAGGAAGATCGGGTTGAACTCCTTCTTCATTGTTGATCCCCTTATGAGGATAGGGGCCTCCAGAACCTAAAAGGTGATTAGGAGACTCCTCTATGACTCCAAATTGTCAGCACTTCACTCCTTGGAAGAACTTGTAAATGAGGTTTCCTTGGTGCCATTTTATAGGAAAATTGGAAGGTGGTTTTAGGCACACAGATTTCATCAATCCAGTTACACAACGAGTTTTGGCCTTCAGACAGTCTTATCTCGCTTTGGAGAAAATATAAAAGTTTTATCCATACCTCTTGACTATCTCCATCGAAAGGTTGGCACCATTTGGACAACTGCATCTCAATATATTGATACACTACAGAACACCACATTTGACTTGGTCCAAATTTGATGGCTTGGACAGATCAGATCGGATGGGCCCCATAGAAGCCGAATCAGGATTGAGTTCCTTAATATGAAATTTATCCTATTAGATTCTGGACAGGACCACAAAATGGAAGCCCATTTGGATGTACTAATTTTATGTACTATGCAAAACAGTGGATAGATGTCCATGGATCCATGCAATTTTGGCCCATTTTTCTTTCACTTCATCAAGGGCCCTCCAAATCACCTCCACCTACATTGAAATAATAAAAACAAGTAACATTGACCATTATAATATTGATTAACATTAATTGATTGATTCAAACATAATGTTCAATTTATTATTATATTTGGAATATGCATTACAAAACTAGTTTAAAACTGCGGTGTAAGGGTGGAATAAAATAGTGAATCATGGTACGATCAACCGCGGTGAAAGTTTACCCTGTCTCCTGATCCGTTTGTGTCCCAGCCTCAGAAAAACACGTAGAAAAACTTGATCCCCGACCACAAACTCCAAAGGTTGTTTGCGACGATCATCATATGATTTCTGATGAGACTGTGCGGTAGCCATCCGCTTCTGAATCAACATGACCTGCTCAGATGTCTCGTGCACGAGCTATGGCCCCAGTAAAGCTGCCTCGCCTACCTCTAACCAGCACAAAGGTGATCGGCACGGCCTACCATATAAATCCTCATATGGTGATATCTCAATAGTCTCCTGGAATCTATTGATATAGGAAAACTCGACTAAGGGAATATGCTTCTCCCAAGAGCCCCCAAAGTCTAGGACGCATGCACGCAGCATGTCCTCTAGCACCTGTATCGTACGCTCTGACTGGCCATCGGTCTGAGGGTGGTAAGCTGTGCCCAGAAGCACCTGTGTACCCAGCGCCCTCTGAAAACTCTGCCAGAAACAAGATGTAAATCAGGCATCCCTATCAGAAACGATAGAACGAGGGACCCCATGAAGACGTACGATCTCTCGGATATACAACCTTCCGAGCTCGTCAACACCGAAGGTCTCCTTGATCGGAAGAAAGTGAGCTACCTTCGCGAGTCTGTCCACAACAACCCACACAGCGTCATTGCCATGAGGTGACCTCAGCAAACCAGTCACAAAATCCATCACAACATCGTCCCACTTCCACTCTGGAATGGGTAATTGTTGTAACAGCCCAGCTGGTCTCTAATGCTCTGCCTTCACATGCTGACAGGTGGAACACCTTATAACAAAACCAGCTACATCTTTCTTCATACCCGGCCACCAGTACTGACGTCTCAAGTCTCGGTACATCTTGGTAACCCCGAGATGAACAGCCCAAGATGAAGCATGAAACTATTGCATCAGCTCCTTGCGTATATCCTCTAGAACCTATACTCGTCCATAGAAATGCAAAACTTCCTCATCACCTATCGTCCAACCAGGAGGAGGGTCCTCACTTTCCACCAACTCCAGTAGAACTAGGCCTTATGAATCCGATAGCTGTCTCATCCTCACTCTATCCAGGAGGGTAGAAGTCACAGCTAAAGATAAAAGATAAGTCTACCCCTGACTGTTGTGCACCTCCAGATGCATTTCAGAGAACAAATCCATGAGCTGCCACTCACCACTGGCCTCCTTCACTTCCTGTATCTGAGTCTTCGTACTCAGTGCATCAGCTACTGCATTAACTTTACCAGGTGTATAGGAAAGCTCAAAATCGAAGGACTGTAGGTATTCGACCCACCTTCATTACCTTAGATTCAAGTCATGCTGAGTAAAGATATACCTGAGACTTTTGTGGTCTGTTAAAACCAAAAAATGATCCCCCAATAGATAATGTCTCCAACAGCGCAACGCATGAACAACTACTGCCAACTCGAGATCATGCATCGGGTAATTCCTCTCATGCGGCCTCAACTGCTGAGACCCGTATGCAATAACTCGATCACCCTACATGAACACTGCTCAAAGCCCAAAACCTAATGCATCACAGTAAACTGTATAGCTCTTCCCCTGCTCTAGGAGTATCAGGATCGGTGCTGATTTCAACCTTCACTTCAGGTCCTGAAAATATGTCTCGCAAGTTTCTGACCAAACGAACTTCACACCCTTCTTAGTTAAGCCCGTCAACGTCGCTGCTAAGTGGAATAATTCCTGTATAAAATGCCTGTAGTAACTAGCTAGCCCTAAGAAACTCCGTATCACAAACACGTTCTTATGCTGATCCCAGGAAACTACTACTCTCACCTTCTCTAGGTCTACTGAAACTCCTACCTCTGAGATGATATGACCCAGTAAGAGAATCTGGTCCATCCAAAAGTTGCACTTTGAGAGCTTAGCATATAGATGATGCTCCCTCAGTGTACTCAATACAATCTCTAGATCTGTGGCATGGTCATGTCGAGTGTGAGAGTACACCAAGATGTCGTCCATGATTACTACCACAAAAGAATCAAGATACGGATGGAACAAAAAATTCATCAGAGCCATGAAAACTACTGGTGCGTTCGTGAGTCTGAACGACATAATTGTATACTCATATAGACCATACCTACTCCTAAAATTTGTGAGAGGTATATCAGATGGTCTAACGCACAGCTGATGATATCCTGATCTCGTTTTAATCTTCGAGAACACTCATGCTCCACAAAGTTGATCAAAAAGATCATCAATCCTTGGTAAGGGATATCAGTTCTTAACTGTCAATTGGTTCAGCTTCCGATAATCCACGCAAAGTCTGAGGGTACCGTCCGCCTTTTTCACAAAAAGGACTGGTGATCCCCATGGGGAAGTATTGGGTCAGATAAATCCCTTTGCTTGTAACTCCTCTAACTGCCTCTTGAGCTTCTACAATTCAGATGTATCCATTGTATATGGAGGAATGGACATCGGTGCTGCTCCTAGCACAAGCTCAATAGAGAAATCCACCCCACGCTCCGGAGGTAGACTTGAAAAGTCTTCCATGAAGAAATCCCTAAAACGATCAACCACTGGAGGGAAATCTGTCTGACAAGTCCCCTAGTCATCCATATATAAGCTCGCAATATGGGTTGTGACTCCACCTCGCCCACGATGCTCTGGTCCAGCTCGACTCACATGAACATCCCATTCGCCCTTGTATAGAAACTCTCTTCCCTCGGGTGATGTGAAACTCACTTACGACGATAGAAATCCACAAAGGCACGAAAGGGAACCAACCAGTCCATCCCGAGAATGATGTCATAAGATTTTATCTCTAAGACATGGAGGTCCCAAAGAAAGTGACAGCCACCAACCGCAAGGGGGCACTCCTTGCACTGACGCACACCAGCCATTCTAGTTCCCAACGGAGTGTCTAGCGTCATAATGTCAGATGATGAAGAAACAAAGAGCCCAAGGATCTCCACAACGGGCACATATATAAAACTATGCATAGCACCCGTATAAAAAAGTACTGAAGATAAGACAAAAGCTACTAAAATAGTACCTCTGACTGTAGAAGGTCTGGGATCCTGCTCCTGCTAGGTTTGTTGCACTGCATATGCCGGCCTAGTGTCACGGCCCTGTGACACAGCCTGGATACCCTGAGATGTCCCACCCTACTTCCTCTGAGATCCTGGTGTCTAGATACCACGGCCACGACCACCATCTCTACCTACACGCCCTGACATATTCCAGTTCCCCGACTGGTAAGAATCCACTGGTCCCTCTCCCGCTCGCGGAGTCTGCACAGAACCCCTCTCACTAGCCATTTGTGGAAACGCCCTGTAAAAGCGCTAAAAATGACCCATCTTGCCGCAAGCTAGGCACTCCACTGGGTCTCGTGGACACTGCGGTCTCTTGTGCCCCTCTCTACCACACTGGTAGCCCCTAACCGGACCACCTGAAGAAACTGTCTAGCTGGTACTTCCGCCCTGAGAGATGTCTGCCTGTCTCTTCCTCTTGCCAGTAGAAATAGTACCGGTAACTGGTGCCGAACCACCCCATCCCACACCACTAGATTCTCATAGGTTCCTCTCCATAATCAGCACATGGTTCACGATGGTGTGTACAGTAGGCAACCTGAAGACATTCACTAGCACTCGGATGTCTTACCGAAGACCATCCTTAAAACGGCTGGCTCTCAGCATCTCATCACACACCAGCACGGGTGCAAAGAGATGATGCTCCATAAAACGAGCAGAATAGTCCATCACTAACATAGCGCCCTGCTGCAGATTCATGAACTCTCGAGCTCTATCTTCCCTCAGTGTCTCTGGGAAGAAAAAGTCATAGAAGGCTGCCTAAAATTCTTCCCACGCCATGTCCCTGTGATGCTCTGACTGGGTGGTAACATCCCACCACCTCTTGGCGGAATCTCACAGCATGTATGTCGCGAGATTGACCCTCCGCCCTGGAGGCGTCTCAAGATGCTCAAAAATAGTCTGCATCGACCCCATCCAAGACTCTGCAGTCTGTGGTCCGCCATCCCCTGAGAATGTAGGCAGATTCTTCTACAGGAAGATACGTGTCAGCTCGGCCCTAGATGTGGAAACCTGCGGTGCTCCCTTAAAGGTCTGCATGAACTGCAATAAGCCTTCATGGAACTGCGCCTCCGCGCCTATGTCTGGTATAGAAGCTGGTGCGCATCTGGCCCTGTCAGAGGATCAACTGGCCGCCCATGGCCCACCATCTTTGGAGTAAAGTCATCATCGCTCTCCTGGAAAACAACGCATGGCCGTCTAGGCGGCATGACACTACAAGGTCAAAATCACGCCTTAGATTCAATATTATTAAGGCTGAAACGAAGAAACCACAAAGGGAACAAGAGGAAGAAGGCATCTCAAAATTTGAAAAACAAGACTAAACGGTGTGTATACTGACTACACGGTGTGTACTTGACTTCCCTTCCCCTGCTCGGGTCCTTCGACACGGATAAGCCACATGGCTCCTGTTAAACAAAACTACAAGTTGTGTACTTAATCTACATGGCGTGTATGGTGTTATTTTCCAACTGCCCGTGTCATTTGTGACATGGCCAACTACTCTGCTTGAAACTACATGGCGTGTTACACCCGCACATGGCGTGTACATCACCTCATTCCCCATCCACACGGTCTGTCCTCGGACAAGACTACATGGCATATCCCCAAAGGTACACGACGTGTTCAAGGAACAGTGACATCGACCCGTGTTATTAGTTACAAGGCCGAGTCCCTAGGCCACACTACACGGCGTGTTCATTATTGACACATCATGTTCTGTACAGGAGTTCACCGACCCATGTTGTTAGTTACACGGTAGGGCTCCGGGTCAAACTACACGGCGTGTATATCTGGTACACGGCGTGTTTTACCCAAGCTCTTCCCCACCCCGTGTCACCTCCCACACGGTTTATGACACGGGAAGAGACTACACGACATGTACTCAGAGTACACAAAGTGTACTTAAAAAGTTCATTTTTCTTCCCGAACATAAGGCCATACATGGCGTGTGTAAAAATACTACACGGCGTGTATACTGGGTTTCCAGACAGTACGCCTTAGAAACTTCCCCGGATCCCAGAAAATACTGAAAAACAATACCTAAGTGTCAAATTCCGACCCGTGAGGGTCCATACACCCCACGAATCAAAGTTCGAAATCTTATCTATGTTATAACTAATAAACAGTCAATGATCCACCAACTTCCGGTAAATGGGGGACCATACTCCCCAAAAACCAAAGTTTGGCGTTCATGCTATGAACAACTCACACAAAAAATTACCCTATCAAACAGTAGGTATTTTTTATCAGTACAGCTATCACAACAACATGCTTTTCTTGCACAGAAACTATCACAACAACATGAAATTTTCTAATTCTCTTACATGGCATGGAACTATGCATGGCATGTGATTCTAGCACGTGCCTAAATGATTCATGAGATGGCATACCCTCATCTCATCGGGTTGCAACTAAATAGAACCCACAGATAAAATATAAACAACACAATCCAAGTGTGTCACCCAACGGTGAAAACATTTCAACTGTAATATTTTCAAAACCGAAGTAATTTCAAAAATACGAGGTAGACTGGCTTTTCCCTGTACACAGGTTAGCTATGCCCGAGCACAGCTTATTACCAACTACTGGTCCGTCCTATCCCTGATTAAGGCTCCAAATAGTAAGTCAAAGAAAAGAAACCCCTTTGATACCAATTTGTAACGTCCCGGCTCTGGGTACCACTCCACGGGTGCCCCAAACCCAGTTCGCCACATGACCTCAAGCGCATTTCCCCAAACGCCAGAGGCTGCCGACTAGCAGCGAGAGCCCAGGTCTAATAGTGTGGAAACTTTCCCTCATTTGTCAAAGTGTAGCGCAGCGGAATACATAATAAAACATACATCAAAAGCGGAAGCAGTAAACCATACACAACTGAAATAACCAATAGCATTGAATGTAACCAACAATATGTAAATGATGATGCTACATGTCTCAAGTTCTAAGAAAACAGCCAGAACATGTTATACATCAATACAGTACAACAAAAGGCTGAGTACAGCAAAATAGAGTAAAACAGCTGGCAGTGGCATCACGAGCCTGTTGGGACCACTTTGTGTTTGAAGATTGTATTTGTTTTCAACAGTTGTCAATGCTTGTCAAAATAAAGAAGGATATGAAGAAGAAATACAAAGTTAATGGAGATCGGCTGAAGTGAGGTTGCCTGGAGAATTGTTATGGAATCATAGCATTGGATTTCATATTTGAGAAATTCTCTTAGATGATTAATTCAGACGATTGTTGAGCTGACCCTAAGTTCAAAGAACATGTGTCAATGGTGACACATTGTTTACAACAATGAAGAATGGATAAGTATCATCCATCTGAGGATGATTGGAGAAGAATGAGGATTTGAAGAAGACCATGAAATTATTCATGATAGAAATCCATGCAAGTTATTACTTGAAGAATAAAATCATATGATTTGCATGAAGTGTAGAATGATGGCGGAAGAAGAAGAGAGAATGTGGAAGGGCTTGGAATTATGCGGTAGCCATGCATTTCGCATTATGTCCAAACCAGACGATGCTTTGCTGATATGTATTTCCCAAATATCATAATTCAGGAGAACTTGTGATGCAAGCCTTATGATAGAAAGGGGGAGAAATGATGATTCTAGTCATATAAAGTTTTGACTGGAAGGAATGATGCTGCTAGGGGATAGGGAAGTTTCAGTTCCCATTGCAACTCTGACGATGCTTAAGCTGGTCTATCAAAGGATAAATATCACGATAGTGGGATTTGTGATAAGAGCAGAAGAATGGTTATGGGAAGCAGTAAAGAGATAAAATGACAAAGCAATAGACAATCTAGGGATGGCAGAAAAGCACAGTTTAAGGTGGCGCCATTTTCCAGTGTTTGCCAAATTTTAGGGCCTGAAAATCGGGAGACGAAGAAATGTGCTTGGCAATGGATGTTGGGCGCAAGATTGAAGATGGTTTATATTTTCATGAGAAAAGAGTTATTCAATGACAGAACATTGAAAAATGACAAAGGAATGGAGTGCGTGGAAATTTAGGCATGTTGCACGTAAAAATAAAGTGGTGCGTGCAATATATGCGGGTTGCGTGAAATAGTAACGAGTTGCGCGAAAAATTAGCGGGATGCACGAAAAAAAGAAATTTGTGCGCGTAATATCAGCGGGTTGCGCGAAAAATGAAGTTTGCGTGAAATATTGGCATGGTGCGCGAAATTGAGGAATGAAGGTTTCGCTTAAAAGGTGGTTCGAGATCAGAAACTTGAAAATTGGAAAAGGCATGAAATGCGTGAAAGATTGGAGCAGTGCGCGAAATATTATGTCACGGGAAATATTGGGTTTGCACGCAATATGGAATGCGGTGTGGAATTTTGCGCGCAATCGGTGCTTCATGATTAGAAGGATGAAAAATGGCAACGGCATGAGGTGCGCAAAATATTAGGAATGAAATTTTCGTGCAAAAGGTGTTTCGAGATCAGAAGCTCGAAAATTGGCAAAGGCATAAAATGCGCGAAATATTGGAGCAGTGCGCGAAATCTGATGTCGCAGAGAAGATTGGGTTTGTGCGCAATATGGAACGCGGTGCGGAATTTTTCGCGCAATTGGTGTATTTTGATTAGATAGTCGAAAAATGGAAAAGTCCTGAGGTGCGCGAAAAATCCAGGAAGGTGCGCGTAATCTCAATAATTGAGAGACAGTTTTACGCGCAGAAAGGGGTTTTACACGTAGGGTCCAAACTGCCTATAAATATGAGGCTAACCCTTCTCATTCGGAAAAGACTCGACACATAGAAAAATCTCGAGCTCTGACGCGTGGAAAAAGTGAAGTATAAATTATTGCGTGAAAAGAAGATGTATTGCGCGAAATAGAAAGTGTTGCGCGAAATAGGGAAGTTTTGCGCGAAATAGAAGGGTTGCACGAAAAGGGTTTTTTGCACCAAAAGGTGTTTTTACGCGCAAGGCTTGAATTTTACGCGCAAGCCACCTAGAAGGTTGCGCAAAAAATTTGAGGGTTCTACAATCCTTCGATAGGTGCATAGCACTCTCGAAGCAGCTTTGCGAAGAAGAAAGAACTGTGAACCATTCGGTTCCACAAAGAGAAGTTGAACCACACTCACACGACTGGTGTTTAACACTATCGTTGTGCATTGTGAAGTGAGGAAGAACAAGATGTGCAACTGAATTCGTATCTGCACCACGGAAGAAGGTAGTATACCAATACACTCTTGTGTTGGTATTCAGAATTGAAGAAAGAGATTAGAACACTGTAATCATACTGTGTCAAAGAGAACGAAGAGAAGAAGAAGAACAGAGTATGCCCAACTGAAGGCTGAAAATTATTCAGGGAAATTTAATTCTGATGATGCTAAGATGAGATGGTTTTCATTGTTCTGATAATCACAATGGGAGTTTGTGATTCCAGCAGATTGAAGCAGAAGCGATCTCAGTGTAGCTGGTTTTGCACTGAAGAAGAAGGGGAAGAAGATTGTGCAGCTTTTAGGTTTACTGCAGAGAAAGAAGTGGTTGTTTACCTGCATGCTGCTAGGCAGGTAATAATTGAATAGAGGAAGAACAAAGTAGCACTGTGACATCCAATAGGTCTCAACAAGTGAAAGATTCTTTTGGTGTTGCAAACTCTTTTAACAGAGATAAGACTGTCTTCATAGGCAGTATAAAGAACCAGCTAGAGGCTGCAAGAGACTGTCTTCATAGGCTGTATAAAGAACCAGCTAGAGGCTGCAAGTTGGACAAGGCTTTCACCAGTCCAGAGAAGAGGATTGTTTCCCACCCCCCTCCAAAGTGTAGGGACTCACACTGGCTAGAGGATTGTTTTCCTAGCCACTCCATTGTAACAGCATTTTACATTATAGTGGAGAATCCATGCACTGGTCATCCCCATGCATGGAAAGGACGTAGCTACTCTTATTGAGTGGTGAACCTTGTAAAAATATCGTGTGCATATCTTTACCGCTTTCTATTAGTACATGAGACAGGGAAAAGCGAATAAGAGAATCAAGATCCTAACGGGTCTAGAGGTACAGGGATAAAAGTTGGAATTGTAAAAAAAAGTCCCCAACACTGATTCACCCCCCCCCCCTCTCAGTGTTAGGTATATCCCAAACTGGTCCTCTTAGAGCCTAGGCTCAGTCCCATGCCCTCCTACTCCTCAGCAGCAATCATGTACCTGTATAGGGACTCTTGCCCCTATCTACACTTGTAGCAACGTAATCTGTTTGGGTCGAAAAGCATGACCCAAACAGGGTGGGAAAAATATATTCCCAGTAGGCACCCACCAAAGGCTCGTGCCCAACTGTGTGTAAGCATGCAACAACAGTGAAATAGTAAAATGCAATAAAGTAAGCAGTACACAAAAGTAACTAATTTCCAGTTATATTTCCATTTTATTATCCATTTAATCCATTAAAATTAAAATACCGCCACAGTGAATATTCTAAAGAACCAGCTAATGTTTTCGGACATGTAAACTCCTACCCTCAGGTAAAGAGTATCCAACACAAAAATATTCCCTCGGGCATAACAGAGTTTTCCGTCAGGCATAGGTAGTGTCGCCCTCAGGCACAGAATCTATTGCCCTCAGGCACGGAAGAAGTTTCCCTCAGGCCGATATTACTACTGCCCTCGAGCTAAATAGTACAGTGCCCTCAGGCTAATCACAACAACACCCTCAGGCTAAACAGGTAACTGGGCCATGCCCAATAGGTAAACAAGTAGTAACAAGAAATTCCTCTCAAGGAAATTCTACAATTACTACTAAAAAGGCATACCCTCAGGTATCCTGGCCAAACGGCTAAATAGTGGAACACACCCCCGGGATGGTTCCGGATCCAAGCAATGATCTCAACCACCATTTTTACAAATTAATCAATTACCTTTATAGATCTAGGTAGTTAATATAGCCACAGCCTCAACCACACAACACCCCAACATAGTTTCGTGGCCCAAAAATGCACAAAACACACAGCAGTTGGAAAACTAAACACGAAGCCACCTACCTTATACGCCAATGAGCATTATACCCGAACGCCGATGCCAGAAACACCCAAGAACGGCGTAGATCTGACGAAGGATGAATCCCACTCAAACGTAAATAACATACATTAGGAGAAGAATTGGTAAGCAACACGGTAGGAGAAGAGAGGGCTTACCCGTGCGGTTTCAACGAGATCGTCCGAGGCAGAAACCGATTCCAGACGAACACCCAGCGGATCTTCAAAGGTTCGACCTCCTCTTTTGGCTCCAAAATGGATCAAATGCCTCCTATGCCAAATGAGGAGTCTACTGCCTGTTTTAAGCCAAAAAAACAAAGTACACGACATGTAATTCAAAGTACACGGCGTGTACTCCCGTCATTTAACTATTCACCTGGCGGCTTTCCGCCAGCCTGGCACTGTTCACTTGCCGACATGAGTACAGGACATGTACTCCTGAGTACATGGTGTGTACTATCACCCAGCTGGCGGCAGCTCTACCGCCTTACTGTTTTGGCATGTCGACTGACTACACGATATGTAAAGGACCACTATATGGCGTGTAGTCAGTTCCTACACCCTTTGTCGCCGGCAAGGCTACATACCCTGTGTACTCATCCCAACACGGCCAGAAGTATACGGCATATGGAAAAAGTACACAGCGTGTAGTTCCAAAATTTATGATTTTTCCCCATTTTCCATATTTTTATTAAAACTCTTAAGGAAAAGAGAAAAGAAGAAGCTCGTACCTCAAAGAGAAGAACCGAGTTCTGACAATCTTGATGTTAAAACCTGGATATTCATAGGCTTGACTAAATGTGATATCTAGGATTAGAAAACCAAGAAATTTGAGTGTGAAACCCGCCTAGTTATCATGTCAGAAACTAATTTCACCCCATCCAATAATCTATCATGCATGGTATTTAACATGTGGAATAAGACTTTGGATATTTTTCCATAAATTTGAAGATATTGTTTTTTGGAATTACCAGATTATTCCCATATTTATCCATTATGATATTTTCCCACGGAATATGTCTTTCCAACACCTCCCAAGACAACCTTTCATGCAGGAAGTGCATCATATTGGAGACACTTCTCAACCATATACCACCCTCATTCATAGGTAAATCCATTCTCGACCAGGATACCCAGTAGTACCTACCTTCTGAATAATAATCCTAAATAAATGATTTTAAGACTTTATTGGTATTTCTTATCACTTTATTTGGAACTTTTTGAACCAAAATTACATGAATGGGAATATAATTGAGCACACTATTAATTAGTGTGATTCTCCCTCAAAAATAGATGAAATGGTTTTTCCAGTTATTTATCCGAGAAGTTATTTTTCTCCCCACCTTGTCCAGATTCCTTATACGCATCCTCCTAGCCATAATTGAAGCATCTTTGTAGTTTATAGGTAAACTTCTTTTGTGAATTCCAATGATAGATTTTATTTTTTGTGCACACCTCTCAAAGCATTTCCTCGAGATATAGTGATTACTTTTATCATGATTTATTATTTTCCCACTCCATTTACAGTACTTTTCAATGATTTTATTGACTATATGGATGGAATTTGATATTTCATTGAGAAAAATAACCATTTCATCTACAAACATAAGATGGGACAACCATTGGAAGTGTAATATACATCAAAAATATAAATCATCCCTTCATTCATTTTGGATTTAATTGATCTACATAGGTTATCCTAAGTAAATATAAACAATCTTAGAGATAATGGGTAACCTTGTATTATCCAAAGTACTGCATTAAAAAAACCCTTCTCCTTCCCATGAAACTAACTAAAACCCATGGTGAAAAAAACTCATTTAAATAGTAAGTTGATATTTTAAGAAGAAAGTATCATATAGTTCAAGTACTTTAATATAAATACTCGCCCAATCCTATCATATGATTTATTTTTATCCACTTTGTTGATGATGTTAAAACCTTGATATTTGTTATTTATATCCTCAATAATCTCTTACGCAAGCCTGATTTAACCCTGAATGGACCTACCTCTAATGAATCCATGTTGTTACGTAGATACCTAGAGTGTGAGATGGTGAGCTATCCTCTAATTGAGCAAAATAGCTTAAACTTTATAAGGAAAGTTGCAAATACTAATAGGAATGAATTTCATACATGAATAATGGTCCTTAAACTTTAGGATAATTATGAAAATAATATCACTAAACACTCTAAGGAGGCTTCCAATATGAAATAAATATTTCAAAACCTCATGAAGGTCAATCTTCCCAATGCTCTAGAAAGCCACATAAAAGGAACCAAGGAATCCATCTGGCCCTAGAGAGCTATCTGGATTAAGGCCTAATACTACCTCCAATTTATATTTTACCTCGGTCATGGATTCTAAAAGAACATTGTTCTACAATGTCACCATACTTGTAATGGTTTTAAATATAAGAATTTTACTCTTGGAAAATAATTCTACATGGAGATGATAGGACCAGAAATGATGGATTTAAAAATAGTTTCGGTCATACATATAACAGCATCAATGTCATTATAACATAACCTATCATCATGGAGGGTGTTTGGGTTACTAACACATATATTCTATTTAATACACAGATTAAAGTACCAAATTTTTCTATTTTCTGCTCATAACCACATTGATTTGGGCTTCTCATGATACAACCACTCTTGAAATAGGATTATACCCTCCAGGATACTCTTTTATTGAATAAGTTTCATGAAAATATCTTCATTATATCGTTCTCTAATTATTTTTTCAATCTTTTAAATGGCTTTCATTGAGTTTTCCAACTCCTGGTATGATGGGGTATTCATGTTACTCCAGAAGTGAAAATACTTCTTCAATAGTTTTAATTTATTATGAAGTTTGATCCAATGAGTACCATGTTTTGATTTGGACCAAGATGAAAGCGCATCTTTATGGAAGTTTGGATCAGATGTCCAGCTAATTGAGAATAAAAATGTTTATATCCCTCATCCCTAGTTTCCAGGTTCTCTATAATTAGATATAAATATGATAGAGAAGAATGAGGTGGATTAACATTTCTTCTGATAAGTGGATATCACATGAAGATTGAGAAAACACTAGTCTAAATGATACCAAGTGCGCCTAGATCCATTTTGTTTATCACACCAAGTGAATTTGTCTCCTATGTAACCCATGTACTTCAAACCATTATAAGAAATGCAGAATGAGAAGTCCTTAATCGACTTCCTATAGATGGGTTCTCCACCTTTCTTATCTAACTGATCTAAAATGGAGTTGAAGTTGCCTCCCACAAACCATGCACATGTTCCTAGATCGGGTGATTTGAGGCTTTTCCATAGAGACTCCCTATCCAGTGCGTCACATTTATCGTAAACAAATGATACAAAACAATGATGTGTACCTGAAGTGATCTTGGTGGTGAGGAATCTATTTTAATCATCAATGCACTCCATTAAAATGTTGGAGTTCCAGAAAATCCATGCATGATGGTTTATGGGATGACCATGAATAAAATTATGAAGCTTCATTCTATTGGAAAATCTAGAGATATTGTATAATTTTTTATTATTTTCTAATAAAGATCGTTCCAATGATCAATCAGAGACCAAGATGATTAAATTATAGAGTATCTAAGGATAATGGAGATTTAAAAGTATTGTAAGGTCTAAGGCTTACCATGAGGATACATCTATGATAAACAACACGATGATCCGCCACTATACAAGGAAAGAGTAAAAAATCAAAAAATAATGGAGGTTTTCAAAAATATTCACCAATTATTTGACATTAGATCTACCCTGGGTCTAGGATAGTTCATAGAGTGAGGAGAAGGAGATAGAATGACTTAATTTCACCTAGAAAATCGATCTAAGGGAAATTAAATCAAGGGGGTATCAACAGCTAAAAATACTACAATGTCCTATGTTGAAAGCCACCCAGCATGCCCTACTAGCTAGATAGTGAGTCCTATTGGGAATAAGGGTCTTATGACCACACTATTGAATAAATGGTGGGCGTTAAATGTGATATGGTGTTGTTTTTGGTTCTATGTAGAACTAATGAGTCTCCACCAATCAATGTAACCTGATCATGCCAAACTTTTCAAAAAAATCCCAGCCATCTATTAACAATTATAGTCATACCGATATGATGAAATTGATGATATTCAAACCCATTAAATTTAGGTTCGCATAGATACAATAGTTGATTCACTTTTAGGTGACTACGTTCATAGGTACATGATTGAAACTCCATCAATACACTGATCATGGGGCCTTAATCCACAGTTCCATCATTAAATCAATTTAATATCATTACTGAATTCTAAACTGAATTCAAAATAATTTCCTCAATTAGCTCACCAATCACTAGCACAATACACAAGGATCTCAATCATGTGACAATTCACCAATGGTCAAAATCCTTCTCTGTTTACATTGATTTCTCCTAAATACTAGTCCTATATCTGGTCTCCATTTATCACTATATATGAATCATAAATCATGAATTCATCATGGAACCTGATAATTATAGGTTTATTACACATCAGATTTCTAGATTCCCCATGATTATAAAACAGTCCGTTTTACACAAGACCATAACCCTTCCCACAAGAGAGGCCATTCACATAGAACCAAGACATTTCCTACCACCAAAGGAGTATCCTTATAGTCACCTCACAGAACTTACATCGGTATACCTATCCCCTGACTAGTAATTTTCCAAATGTAATGACTAAAGGTGGCCATATGACTAAACAAAATTTTCAAGAAAAGAGCCAATCACTATGCATAGCCATATTGTTAGAGTGTAGATCACTAAATCCAACAATACATATTCAAAATACATAGAACCCAATAGAAAAATGGTTGGGGTTATGGATTCCGACCCAAATGAGTTCATGCATGTTACTACATCAAACCCCGGAATTTCCATTGATTATAGCCTTTGGTTGAATGGTACCCCAATCCATTTTCGATGCCATATTCTACTATGGAGACATATATTCTTATTGAAACCTTGAGGCTTTCAAGACCAGTGACCTTCGTACCAAATGAAATAGATGCTAACTGCAAGTTTGACCCTAACTAAATTCATCAATGGTCTACCATAAATAGCTCTTTCATTTTCATCCAAGGAACCAGTACATTCTCAATATTCATCTCACCACCTCGATCCACCGATTCAACCAACCTCATATACCACAACCTGTATGAATTTTCATGCACCATGAATTTACTAGAAATTCATGATAACACCACTCTTATTCCAAAAAGATTTATTTTTCCTATGATTCATGGACCTCTAAGCCTAAATCACATTCCCCTTTGGTTTTTTTCACAATAAGATGGATGCTCTACCAAACACAAGAACTCATAGTACTCATCTTTAGAAATAGAATCTCCTTTATTCCAATATTCATAATGCACCTCCCAAAAAACAAGTTTTGGTTCAATTTAATGAGCATCCACCCATGCTCTAACCCTTATCGGTATGACCACATTATTTCTTCACTCAGTATTAAATGATATTACCATTAAAAACCAATGACTGGACATCCCTTGGTCCTACCCTTGATTCCACAAGAATCTAAGTGCTCTAAAACCCAACCCAGTATCATGAGTACTAACACTTGAACTGATCTATACACCTAGGTTTAAAGGAAACTTGAAAGACATTACATTATGTCCACCAAAGATTAATCATATTGAAATTGAATTTCTTCAATGAAAACCACACCTAAGGCATTAACCTTGACTATCCCTTCATAATAAAAAACCTTCCTGGGGTTACCTACACACAACATGAGGCACCAGCTCACTTATATCTAGAGTTACATTTCTATGGCCATAAGGCATTTATCAAAATCCACAGAGGGTTTTACTAAGGTCAAAACCCATAGAACTTCATATAGATACATATCTCTAGATATTTAAAAATGGATTTAATCTTATACTAACCACATTTTGAGGTGAAATATTCCTATTTTGGTCAAATAATATGCCTCTCAGCTCCATGGATCACTCCACATAGAAAATATGTTTCACCATAATTAACTAAACCTACCTAGTGTCTACTCAAACTTAGTTCTTTACAATGTCCATTATCACCTGAAAATGACGTCACAAGTTCACTACACCCATTTTTCATAGAAGGAGTATATCATCACTACCTTCATTGTCTTCATCATCATCATTATCATCCTCATCACTCATATTCCCCACACTTTAGTCTCACGTGAACTTCTATTAGAAGTAGATGCACATAGGGTTTTGGATGAATAAAATATCTCAAAAAATCACATGTGAAAACACAGTTCAAGTTGTTGTCACTTAGAAGATGTATCCACCATCATCAGTAAAATCAAATATAAGCATCACACATTTCATGAGAAACCTATGTGCCAAACATGATGGATGTGACACCACCTGTATATACATTCAATAGTCAAATCCATATGAAATCACAACCTCAAATCCATCTATATAACATCATAATCATAATATTAAAAACTAATAATATAAGTCCCATTCTATTTTAAATTGGAATTACCTTGAGAAAGGTGTTCATGACACACCAGATCAAGTTTCATCACAATATTCAACACATTCTTATGTTTCATGTCTACCAACTCCCAAAAATTGGAAAATAAGAAAACTATAATACCATTTTATAACATTATAAGCTAAATCATGATGTCTATATTATAATGCTGCATGACCTCAGGCACACCTCCCTGTATTTCAGAGTCCTTCCACTAACATTGAGGGTCTAATCTAGAATTGTGGGGAGATTGTACCCTACATAAATGTTCAAATCAACAAATAAATAACAAAATATGTAATCAATATAAAATTATAGTAAGATAAAAATCAATAACAAATAATTATTAAATTATGAATACATAAACAATAGATTCCAAATTAAAAATTGAAATCAACACAAAAATCACCCATTAGGTTTATTACATACATGATAGAAAAGTATAAAAGTATAAGAGGCTCTACAACACTATTCCAGGTCTCATCCAGGTCTACAAACTCTTCGTGATCTATCTTTATAGTCAATAATACCCATGCCTCAACCAAACCTGTATTTGTAACAAGTGAGGGTTAATAAAGTACCCAAGTTTCAAGGCCTCCTTAGTAGGGTGTAAGTATAACTCAGTTGGACACCACCAATGTGGTTCGGTACATGACGAGAAAAAGGATTCTACATTCATGTGAAAATAAAATCAAAATAGTTACTAAACAATAATAAACTACATAAATAATAATTAGAAAGAAATAAAAAAATAAACAAGAAGGATCACATGCACATATATATACATATATATATATATATATATATATATCACATGTCAGCACTAGAACACCTACTCTACCTAATTCAACACCATTCTAGAAGGAATTTCATGTGATGTTCATTGAGGATAGCTAACCAATCATCTATGCACATACCTCTATAAGGATATCTATACCCACCTTTACGGATATTACATTGTTTATCCAATATGAATGATCCAGGTAAAGTCACACAACCCATTAATTTTCCTTCTATTCATTTATTCACACACCTATGTAGCGATATCCACACCCAAATTTAAGGACATTTAAATTACGAAAGATTGGAAAACTAGTCATTTATGCACATCCATCTACAAGGATAGCCATGTGAACCTCTAAGTTTTCTTAGACTTAATAAAAAAATATCAATGATCCACATACACACTTGATTACAGAGATATATAACATCATATACAATACAATTTAAAAATGACATATCAACATTATGTCATATCAATCAAGAGTCATAATCATCTCAATACACATGAGTACAACATCAAAAATAGGTCTAAAATGGACACATATACACACAAAACATGAAATAAATCTACTATAGGTCTCACATGAATTCACACACACTCCACATGTAAGAAATAAATGACAGGTATCACTGGTATGCGCACACACCACACATAAATAGGGTCCATGTAATCTAAGGCACACATTAGTGGTCACGTCTTGTCCAATAATTGCCAAGAAATAATCCAATACATAAGAATAAAATGTGTCCCTTAAAACCTTATAATATTATTGGGAATATTAATTTATCTAGTTAATATAGGGCATTCATTAACTAATTAATCATGGAACTGGGTGTCTCGTTTAAATTGATTATATCAATTAATTAAAATATCCTTATAGGATTCTATTTTGTTTCCAAACATTACATGAATCTAAAGGAAAACTGCTAATGGGTATGTGACCATATACCACATTCCAATAAACTATGCATAAACCTTAGGGTCATATACATAGAACCACCCACCTCTAATGAATGCAAATATGATCCAAGAAAATCTCAACAACTCTTTCAAGGTCATCCAAGTCCATTCTGATTCTATCGATCACCATGCATTTCTATCTTACACCCAAGTATTCCAAATAATTAATTATAACTAAATTATAATTAATTAAGTTATTACAAGAAAACAGACATTAAAAGGTGGAAGGAAAAATTTTTGTAGACTTACTGAATAACACCACCTAGATGGAACCTTGATCAACAACCCATGTAAGGTTTGTAATATTCTTTCAACTTCATTCAAGAAAAAAGATATATCATAATACAATAAAACAATAACTCATTTAATAGAATTAAATTAGAACCTTTTGAAGGAAACCATCCAAGTGATGTACCTTAACCACAACATATTCAATTGGAGTTCTAGTCGCTCCTAGCACCCTATCGATTCTATGATAAGAAAAGGCCCCAAATCAATTCCAAAATAAGATGGCCAATTTAATTCAATTCAACCAAAAACCAAGGAAGATAATATAAAGATACATAACTTCATCAAAACACCCACCAAAGACACATGTTCATTATTCTATGAAATCATATATCCTTGTTGATCAAAATCTCCATCATTATTAGAAAATTCCACCATGATTTGATGGAATTTTGATCTGATTCTATAAGTAAGATCGCAAAAATGATCAATGAGTGGCCTTGCTGATAAAATGTGAGAGTTTTTAGGGATAATTGAGTTATCGAAGGATTTTAATGGTTATGTATTACCATAAGTATTCATCCAAAATCAATAAAACAATGATCCACCACTGTACGAGGAATAATCATGCCAAGATCAAATAATAAAAAATGTCTTCAACCAGATTTACCAATTATTAGAGTTTAGATCGAACTAAGATCAGGGGAATATTTCAAAGGAAGAAGGAGGAGTGGGAATGGCTAAATTACTCCCAAAAATTTGGGCCAACGGAGGTTAAATTTATAGGCCTCTATGGTTAAAAATATTATTACCCACTTCATTAGAAGTTTCCCAATACACCCCAATGGATCAATTGTTAGGGTCCAATGTCTATCTGGTGATCCCTACTTAGTATAAATCCTACTATCTACCTCACCAATGAGCTAGTTTAGGCTCACCATCTGGCTAGTGAGGCCACCTAGAAAAAATATTCTTATGCCCACTACATTGCCTAATTGGTGTGGGTTACCAGTGATATGGTGTTGTTGTTGCTGCTCTGATGGCCCATCTAAGACCCAAAACATCTTCCAAAACACAATTTACCCTATGTACTTCCATTAAAATCTAAAATCTCCTCTTAAATGTTTTTAAACAAGGACACAAGTTCGACATGAAATTCTCCAAAAAATCTATCCACTTGATGAAAAAAAATCCCTCCAAATATTACAACACATAAAAACATTGGTCATTATAGAAAAACACCATTGTTATTTAAAAATGATAAAATTTGTCACCATATTCTAGAAATCAGGATATGGTACCACTTATTAGGGTAATAGGCATCAGAACAACACTAACACGCTAATAACGCTTATTATGGAATTTTTCTTGTAATTACTATACGAATCCTATGCATCCGTACCATATCAAGGTAATTCATAACCATAAAATCATAATTAACCAAGATTTTATCACTATAAATTTCATCCACACCTAGAACTATGGAAAAGTCACCCAAAATATCCTCAACTTTGAAGGTATATTTTTTTACGTATTTACATATCTTGTCTTATTTTCTTCCCTTGGAGGTGTATATTGTGATTAAAATGGTATTTGAGTTATTTTTTTAGAGGATGAAGTAATATTGGGATGAGTAGTTCATAAAATAAGGACACTGAATAGCCAGTAGGGTGTACTGTCCAGCCAGTGGGTAACCACTGGCTAGTTGGTGGAACCTAGATTCGGGCATAATTAAGGGTGTTTAGTTATTTTTCATCTAATTAAATTATTATACTAATAATTACCCTAATATGACACTAATGAGACCAAAAATTTCTTAATATATTCCCCTTTGGGCCCTAGGGTTACTCTTCTTCTCCTCTTGGATGCTTGAAGCCTAGAACGATTTTGAGGCACTCATAAAGGTAAGATGTGTCAATTCTAATAGCAATTATAATTTTTCTTATATAATTGATCATATATCCAAGAAAGTTTGTCTAGATATATGAATCTTCACCTAGATATAATGGAGTATTCATTCTAGATTGATATATCAGCTTTGGATCACAAGAGTTGGTGACCTCTCCTTGATTGGTCCTAGGTCTTCCATTTGCGATGATCCTATTTTAGTAATTTTATATATACTTCACATATTGCCATGATATTTTCTTTATAGTATTAATTATTAAGTATCTATACTGATGGATTCTGTATTTTTTTAGTGAACATTGGTGTACAAGCTTGATCGAGGTGTCATCCCTCAATATATCTTAGAATTTAGCATTAAAACATTAATAGTAGGAAGTCCTTACTTTCTTGGGCCTTTTATAGATTGGTTTTCTAGTTTTTCTTGTGTGGTTTTTCTTAGTGTTGAGACACTTTCATTATGTGTTATTTTGGCATGTGTGGGTATCTCGTGAGACCTTTTCTTGGTATAGATTGTATATTCCTTTCTATATTGCACATATTATATAGTTTTTTTCATAGTAGTATAATTTTTAATATTACATGTTTCCCTTCCTATAATTTACAATAATTGTACAATATACATAGTTTGTGTAATATTTATTATGGTATAATATTACTTGATATATCATTCCTTATATGTGGATTTTTAAAAATCCAATGGAATCTCTATTCAGTGTTTAACTTGGGAGGTGGTCTTGACAGACTTAGCTTCTCCCTTAGAAGGAGATCTTGGATGACATGATTCATGGACTATGGCTTTGGATACATTATGGGTAGTGAAAGAGTTTGGAATGTGATCATACCATGGGAGGATAGAACCATATTCCATTGGAATAGGTTTTGTAGTCCCTCATGATGTATCTTTGGGAAGCTTCCTTACATATGTATTGGGTTATATTATTTAAATCATTCCATGTTTGTGTACCATAATAGAATAGAAAGTAGTCATGGTTCATGGATATGACCTTCCCATAAAAGAGGGAATGGATTTATTCCTTAAATATAAAGCTTTTATTTTCCTTAAAGGAAGGTAGAGTCATTTGGCCTAATTTATGTCATGTGATGACTACTTATGAAATTCATTTAGAATGGAACTGAAGCAATTATGGTCAGGGTTCATGGTATCTTGGTTAGTAAATGATCTTTCAACATATTATTAGTTATATTATTGTATGTGAATTTACCTTTGTGTAAATAAATTAACCTATATATACATGTGAAATTATATTAAGGATTTATTCATGGTTCCCTATTGGGGTTCAGCTCACACCTTTCATGGGAATCTTAGTGAGTGTATGGAATTGATGATCATGGATCTAGAGAAAGGTAAGGGGCCAATGGTATGTTACTGAGGAGCTTTGAGTTAGGAGATGGTATGGTGAAGGGTTAAACACCAGAAAACTATTACATCATATTTTATTTATTTATTCCTTGTTTCTATATTTATATTTTTTGACCTTCCACATTTGGGATTTTTTTAGTTTATTATTATTGTATGACATGACATGAAATCTATTATTTAATTTTTTACATTATCTTACATTTTGATATTTTTTGGATTATATTATGTATTTATATTCTAGTGTATGGATATTATTACCAAGGGTATAGTCTGATCACATCACTTTTAGACCATCAGCGCTAGTCGTAAGCCTCTTATATATGCAGGTGAAATCTTGAGGTAATGTGACACTTCATCTCAGAACAGATGATTCGGGTAGAGGTTTTATAGAAGAATATAAAATTTCATGTGTACCCTTGAAAATTCAATTTCTATAACTAGGAAGACTAGACACCCTATCCATCATGTTGATCCACTCTTCACTATGATTCTAGTAACATAATGTTATTTAAAAGGATCCACCATAAACAATGACCAATAAAGAACAAACACATGACATAAATATAAGAATAAAAACACAGAAGAATAACATGGTTTGGACGAAATCTTATAACATGGGAGAAAATACTTCATATTTCATTTATAATCAAAATTGAGATCTAAGGTAACCCTACTTCTAGAAATACTACCTATAATAAGTTGCGAGGGACCAAGTTTGAACCCTACTTGAAATAAAAATCACCTCATAGAAATGATCTCCATGATGAAAACCCACCATAAGCACACCATGAGGAAGTTACCCCATGGAAATGGATATACCCATGATCATTGTTAATTCTCACAGAGTTACCAAATTTTTAAACTTATAAATACAAAACAAACAAACCACTAAACTATAGGGTGGTATAGGATATGAAAGCCTGTGATCAAACCCATAAAGATATGGTTGGAGAAAATATTAATTAAATAAAATAAAACTAAACTAATTTTAATTTTAAGAAATTAAACCTAAGCTATCGGTCATTTTATTTGTGGAGAAAGTGAGAGAATAAAATATAAAATGGGTTTTGGGAAGTAATGAATATAGTTACATGGGTTGAAAAGGTATGAAATAGTCAATTAGCAAGTATGTAGTTGTCAGAATCAGGTCTCAATGCGTACAATGGTCCTGTAAAACACTCTCCATCCTAAGTTCTCCTTTTCTCATGCATAATTACTTCAAATTAAAAGGGATGGTTAATCTAAAAACTAATTTAAACATATGGAAGAGACAAACCCAATAGTCATGGTGGAAGTCTAAGCCATATATATCATATAAACGAAGGAACTAAATCCACTTAGGTAATGGTAATTCTCAAAGAGAGAATGAAATTAAACTCAATCCCTAAACTCTCTTATAATGTTCATGTAAGAATAAATTAGGGAAAGCATAAAATTGATGAAAAATATGAAATCTCAAAATTAATTGAAATAAAATATAAAATATCGTATACATTAAGTTCTCATTCATCATGCATTCAATGACACAAATAAATTACCCCCTCATGGTATCCATGAGATGGTGTGGAAAATAATAAATAAAATCCTACAGAATGATGGAAATGTAGGGCTCCATGGTGGTGTGTGTCTCTGACAGTTCCTCCTCATTGGTCCTCCATCCAAGTTGCCTTTAAAGGTGTGGTTGATGGTACCTTTTATAAGGATTTTGGTCAAACCCTTAGTCACATTTCTGATCTTGTGTATCTCTATTTATTCTATTTTCTAAAAAAAACAACATGTGATATAGTTTCATGACATGTAATCCATGTCAGTAGTGGGGTTTTCATATCTCTCTATATTGAACTTTCATGAAGTTTATTTGAGTACATGACATGTAATGACTTTCCACAATGTGTAAAATATCATGACATGTCTTCAGTAATGGAAACTCCTTTTTAAAACTCATGCTATGTAATGAAATACATGACATGTAACTATTCTACTCCAGTTTCAAAGATCCATTTCATCCTAAAAAATCTAGTGTTTTCAAGTCTTTTCATCACTTTCAAAAATATCTATTATATCCTACCATAAAACATAAAATAATTTAAATCACTCACTAATTGGAAATTATAATCAATTAAATATAGAAATTAATACTTAAAACCCCTAAAATGTATGCATGAAATATAGATATCAGGAATAGACACAACTCCTATCTCTTTTACGTCATATCTCGATCAACCATAGGTTTTCACCACTAAAAAAATGATCCAAAACCCTATATTTATAGAGGTTATTATTATATTCTAGTAGGTTCTATTGGTTACACATCATTTTGAACATTTTAGACATCCCTCTAATTTTTCAATGTATCTAAATGAACACCACTACCTCAAGTGATCCTTCTAGTGAATAGTCAGGCTTCAAATTGTACACTAATTTTACAAGTTTACATGAATGATTATAATAGAGGACCTTAAAATTTTTTACTCCCATGCTACTATACAAATCATCCTCTGCTTCAAGAATAATTTTTTTATCCCTTCAGATAAATCTAAAATATCTTTTGAAACACCAAGGCAATTCTTATGTAAGACCACTTTAATATCACATAGGCCCTATAACTGAATATTAATGAATTTTGATATCATCCCTTCCTTTGAAACATTAATTCCACCCCAAAAATTCCTCATACATCACTTCCGTTAGAAGTGTATTAGGTTTTTAATATTTTTTTCTTATATCTATACTTACCTAGTGAAGGATAAAAACTCTATCCTAGTTCTGCAAATTTTATTCTAAGAGTTATAGTTCTATAAATTCAAAAAATGTGACAAAAAAATACATCTCATGCTAAAACCCAACACTAAAAAATCCTATAATATAAAATATAATATATATGAGTTGTAGTATTTTTTTAAATTGTTCCAAGTTTCTTGTCTCATAAGTTCACAAAAATCACTTCTCAACACATAATACTAACTGAGGGGTTGTATATATATAGTACTTTGAAGGTTTTTCACCATTCATTATAGTAAATAATGTTCTTGAAATGTAACATCCTAATATATCATTAATATTAAAGTATAATTTTTATATTACCCAAGGTTCTGGTTCCCATATTGAACTCATCTATCATTCTTTCATCAAACAATCTTCTACAATTCATAGAAACATGTCTCAATGTAAAATTTTATTTTATAAATTTCTTCATCTTGGGAGCACTAAATGATCCCAAGAAATAAAATATTGTTTTATACTTAAGAAAATAGAATAAATGAGGCCCTAATATTTTTCCTAGGCTGATTTTATATCAGTATCAATGTATAATAATATAAAATGATAAAAAATAATCTTTAAGTGATCTACATGATCCTTAAAAGCATCACTATCATGATATATGTAGAATAATGAAAAAGATAAATTATTTATATTTCCCTAAAAAAATTATTTGTATTGACATTTAGATAGAAAAAGGATGGTGCATATGGAATATAGGGTGCATGTCTGATGGTGAGAAAATGTCATAGGAGGAGGTGCTAAGACTATAGACATTACACATCCTGATCAAGAATCATTTACTAGATTTTATTCCATTATCATGACCTTTATGGTCATCAATATTGGATTTAATTACTTTGATTTACCTAGTTATAAGGCCTTTTCCAAAATTTATTATCTCTACATGCCTGGTATATCTTCAAATATTTCTCACACTTAGTTGAACCCACTTATTTGGACCATGTTGTGTTGATCTTTGAACCTCGAATGGTATAGCCCGTTATTCCCAAGCCCATGACCAATGTCATGGGTAAGAATTATTATAACCATATAATAAATTAGACACCCATTTATTATATAACCAATAATTGTTTAACCCCAATTACTTACTAAAACACCAGTTAAAGCCATCATAGACACCACACACCCCACCTCCATTATCCACCATTAATCTGAACCATCTCTAGACATGGTCTTATTGTATTTATCATTTGAAAATGGATCAAATATTTGTTTCACAAACTCATCCACCATTAGAGATATATCATCATAAAAACCCCCAACTAAACATCCTCTTTCCTACTCTATGATTATCCACATAATCCACTAGCACCATCAATAGTGATATCATCTCATACACATGATTGATTAATGTAACACCCTTATATCACTATTTATATTTATTTCCTATTTTCCATATTATAGTTTGTGAGGTTTTTTGGTGTTTATTTAAATTTTGGATGTTTTTGAGTGTTTCATTGTTTGACCTTGTTAAGTAGAGTCCATATGAAAAGAATGTGAGTGGTGTTATAATTTATTACAATGGTTGTTGTATTTTGATCACATGGATAAGTAAACTATATGGTTAAATCATGTGAGTGTGATTTAATTTTATATTCCAATATTCTTGGTTGGCACACGGTTTTACAAACCATTCATTCAAACCATGTGCCTTATCCATTTTTTTAAATTATAAAATCACAATGTTACCCCTACCCAATTTTATTCCTTAGGACCTCTTATCCCCTCTCACTTTATTGTAGTAGCTTCAGGTGAAAACCCACTTCTACTACTCTCCAAGGCTTATCTCATGGATTTATTCCTTGATTGAGTTGGGATTTTCAAGGTAAATTCATGTTGACCTCTTCTCCAAACATAATTATTTTTCCTATATTGTAATTCTTGTTTGATGTATTTAGGGTTTGATATGTATCTAATCATATAAATTTTGATTTCTTGAAATTATAGCCTTCATTTTCATATTTGGTTGAGGTTTCATTGTCATAGGTGACTAGTTCCTCTTGATTTAAAGTAGGTGTTTATATGTAATACCTTTTTTTGACCAGTATTTGTTTACTTGAAATTATTTATAATATCATTTTATATCAAATTATGATTATATATGGATATCTTTATTGGTTTTATAAATTTTATCAAGGTTTTCCATACTTAAAATTAAGTGATTTCCATTACTTCTATATTTTCAGTTTTGGATTTTTTGGATTAAGAATTCCAAGTGAATGTTAAAATTACCTTAAGGATATTTTAAAATCAATTTGAATTTCAAAAATTTGTTTAAAACTAATGTAGTGTTTCATACATGTTCCTTTAAAATTTAAGAGAGGTTTTGTTTTCAACAAGGCCCCTAAAAGGAGGGAGGTTACATAGAATGGTTTCAAAGGGATGTGTGGATTTTAATATGATTTATTAATGTTTTTTAAGAGTTTTTCTTCACAATTGATCTCTCAAAGGTAAATACTAAATCTTTTCATCCTAATATAGTCTTTAAAGTCCAATTTTAAACTTTCAAAAAAAATATTGTTGATTTTTTGTGATTCCGTTGAAATTGAGACCCACTGAATAATATTCATTGTATAGGTTTTTTCCCTTTTAGAGGTAGAATTTTATTATTATATCTGATGAGTAATGCAAATTCATAGACATGCGAGTAGTTGTTTAATATTAGGGTGTTGGAGGTGTGATGAATGTGATGTTTGATGCATGATTTGTTACTCACCTCCACTTATTTGACTATAAGGGAACCTTAGGCGCTAAGATAGTGGTCTAAACTTATGCTATGATATTTATATCACACACTATCTAGTGTCCCCTAGTTTTTTGTTTTATTGGGATAGAAGAGATACCTCAATGGGGAATGTGTGGGGAAGTCAGGTGGCTTGTTCATTTCTTTAGGATGAAACACAGTTCGATGGTTAGTCATGTGTTATAAGTATTATCTAAGACTATCTACCTTTAGAGACTAGTGATTTTCCCATGATCCTTTTTATTTCTTGATGATAATATTTAGAGGACACTCATTATATGTTTATTTTATCCCCTTGATAGATTGATTACATGAAACTTTAATGAAACTACTTTATACTTTGACCATGCTTTATTTTTAGATAGTTCTTTATTGATTATTTTATTATTTCTATTATGGTTTGGTTTATGTTTTCAATGGAAGGTTCAAAAAAGCTATTTTGATAAATGCTTGAAAGGTAAAATTATGTTGTGTGTAAATTTATAGGTTTATTATCTTGGTGGTTCTTGTTTTTTGTTTCAAAATGTTTTGTTTTTAAAATGAATCTTTTTCATATGTTTTAAAAAAGGGAATTGTTTTAAAAGAACAATTCTAAATAGAATGTAATATTACTTTTTTCTTTTATGTAGTCCAAAGTGAAAATAAATTTCCAAAATTTATTTAAAAATTAAATTATTGAAATTTAATTTTTAAGGTATTACATGGATTCCAAGGTGATATCATACTAGGAATGTTTATCTTACACTATACATACACACCCTCATGTGTATATAGTTCTTATGTTCTCTTTTAGATGATCAAATTAGGCCCCTTATTGATTCAATCTGGGTTTTTTCCTATGTAAGGATTTGAATGAAAGTGGTTAGTTATTGTAATCCATATAGAGTTTAGATTTTTAGTTCATGTTTTTTTGTTTATCATGGGGTGTTATGTATTGGACATTTTATTCTATTGTATTTATGTTTCTTTTGGTTTCTCCTATATTTTTTCTGGTGCATACTATGTAACCCTTTTTATTTCATTGATGAGTTTGAATGTTTATTTTGTGTTATTATATGTTTGGTTCTATTTCCTTATTGGGGTATTAATAATGGATAACTTTTTATCTTTATATACATGAGTTTAATCATATGTATTGGTTATGATTCATTTGTTTCAATCATTTATTTGATTCTTTTAATTTTATTTTAAAAGTAAAATTAAAATATAAGTTCTTAATAATATATTTTTATAATAACTCAATGTATTTTATACTATTATTTAAGGGAAAACATTTCCATAGAGTATAATCCTTGGATCTTAATGACTAGTTTCCAGCTCGTAGGGATTTGGAACACCCTTCGGGCCTAGTGGTAGGCCGACCCAAGTAATGTGGAAGTTAAACTTGATCCAATTCATTATAAATATTATTAAATCCATGGTTTTTAAGGTCAATTTTCTTGAAGAGATATCCACTTATTTGGGTTGTGTATTTTTAGAAAGGAAAATAGGATTATTGGGACTCAGCAAGTGGGTAATGAGAAAGTGATTTATCACCACCTTTCATGATAAATCTTGAGTTCCTATGGGAATTTTGGATTTTTATTTTGATTCTAGGTTTAATTTCTTCAATTTATGTTGGATTGATTTGATTATTTTTTTATACTAAATGTGTTCTTGGGGTTATTTTGGTTATTTATTGAGTTTTTTTGTGATAGTGGATAAATAACCAGGGTTTTACATCTAGCATGAATGGTCAGGTAAATCATGTGGATCATAGGGGAATCATTATAAGGAAATTATAGATCATGGTGCATTGTTGGCATATATTCAACCAAAATGTGCAGCCAAACCATGCACAACTTTAGATCCCTCTCATATTTTTTGACCCCTTTTAATTCAGAGTTACTTCTAAAGTGATTTCCATTTGTTTTAGATGAATTAAAGAGGGTTTGATGTGTTTTTAATGTATTTGAAATAAATTATTCTTTGTGTTTTTATTTTTTTATTGTGTTTAATGTTTTAAAGGATTTTTTTGGTAAAACATGGGATTTACTAAAATTATGGCTTCCAAATGTGTTTTTGTGGGTTGATTGAAAAATAATTTATTTTTTAAAATGAGGTTTTCTATAAACTGGTTGATTAAGTTAAATTTATAAATTATTTAAATTCAATTTCAAAAGTATTTTGAATTAAATTAGGTCCATTTATTTTAAAATTAATTGGTTTTTTTTTAAATAAATTGTGTGTGTGTTTTGAATTCCCATAATTGGAATCTCTAATAAAGTTATATATCTATGATTGATTGGAAAATTAAACTTCCTTAGTTTCCCAAATTAATTAAAAAATTCATAAGGGAAGGATTGTTTTAAATTGATTATTCTTTAAATAAAAATATCTTGAATTTTTATCAATATATTGTGGTTTAAATGTAATATTTATATAGTTTATAGTTTTATAAAGTGGTTGAATTTAGAAAAAAAATGAATGGGTTTTAAGAAGGGAGTTGGTTTTATGAAACTTTTTTGGTTGGTTTTCTAAATAAAATTAAAATATGACATAGATTTTTGTGTTTTTAAATGTTTACATGTGTCTAAAAAGATTTTCATGATTTGAGAATGATGTATCATGTACTAGTGGATTTATATTTTTGAAAATATCCTTTAATCGTAATGGTACTATATGGTGTGAGATGTAAGACTTGACCAATATAAATTCATGTTTCGTATTATTTTACATGATCTCTCCTAGAAAGGTCTTGAAGAAGTGTGGAATATCTTCTTCTAGAGATAAACATCAAAGTGATTCTCATTGTCTCTTAAATTTTGTCCATCTAGTGGATGACTCCACCCATACTCTAAATATATTGGTAAAGTTTTAATCTTACTTTCTCTTGGAACTTATACAAAATTTCTTAAATCCTTATACTCCCTCTTTTCATAGTGATCTAAGTGTTCTTAGGGTGAATAAGTAGTTAGAGAGGATCAAATGTATCCTTAATTAACTAGAAACTTTTGAGGCCTTAAGATTGAAATTATTTTGAGTCTGTTGAAAGAACCATGTTGAGTGTGTTATGAGTTCATGGATATTTTTTTGAAATTTTTGCTTGATGTGTTGAGATTAGATATGAGATATAAGGTAATTATGATTTTTTTATTCTGTATAGTTATGTTTTGGATTATATGAGATTTGGTTATTATGGGGATATTTATTCCTTTGTTTTAACCTTGTTTCTTTGTGGTTATGTTTTCTGTACAATGTTTTGCATTTTTTTTATTAATAGACGGAGCATGGAAAATATTGGGTAGTTCTTAGGGGAAAAAATGGGTGTGGTTTATTTTTTTCTTATTAGATCTATTTATATTATCTGTATTCACCATGGGTATAATTTTATGATTAGGGTTCTGGATTACACTCATTTCATGTTTTCTAACCCAAGGTCAGATCCATGTTGTTCCATTTTGATGGATGTTTTCTTATTTGGGGGTGTTCTTACCTATGTTTTTGTGTGATTCATTGATATTTGATTCATCTTGGAGTTCTTTGAGTATTCTTTGATAGGTTTTTTATTTCATGACCTTTGAGATTATTTCTTTTATTTTTTTGTTATTGATCAAAGAATTATGTTTCCCTTTGAATTTTTCATAGTAATGTGTTTTTCTTGTGGGTTCATTTTTTAAAGAGTATTTATCACTTTGATACACTATTTCATTTAAAATATAAAGGGTTGGGAGACATTAGTAGGTCTCCATTTACTCTAGAATTTGTCTCTATAATATTTTGATTTGGGTTCCTCTTGGTGTTTTCATATGATATGTTGATCTTGAGTATTTTTTTATGTTTTTCTGTTTTTGAATAGGGTCTTCCTTAGATTTATCCATCCCCAACTTATTCTTTTGAGTATTGAGGTCTTCATGTTCCATTGGATTATATATCTTACCAATGAATTTTTAGTGGTATAAAGTTGAATTTTGGGTAAAATTGTAACACCCCAATGTCATTGTTGAAATTTATTTCCTATGTTTTTGGGTCATCTTAAATTTTATGAAGTTTTTATGAATTTATTTCAGTTTTTGAAATATTGTGGGTGTTTCGTGGATTGAAAATGGTTAGGAAGTACTATGTGAAAAGTGTGTTAGGAGATTTGTAGTTTATTATAGAGGGTTTTTTATATTTGGTGCATGCTTAAGTAAACCATGCAGCCACCCTATACAAATGTGTTATTATTATCCTATGCAATATGTATGGTTGGTTCCTGTTTTCTAAACCATGTAGTCTACCAAATTTTCAAAAATTGTGAACTTATAATGTTACCCATTCTTTAATTTAATCCTCAAGGCCTCATCTCCTCTCTTATTCAACTCCAGCAGCTTTAAGCACACTATCCCTTGATAATACTTCTCTCTGAGTCTTCTCTCATTGATTTTTCCATGTTTGAGTTGGTTTTTTCAACCTAAACCCCTCTATATCTCTTCTCCTTCCTTATTTTTTTCTTGGTTTGGATTTCTCCTAGAAACATTAGGTATAATGTTGGAATAATTTAGGGTCTGGGGTGAAACTAATCATGGGTATTTTTATTTTTATTACTTATAGACATCATTACCATATTTGGTTTATACCATCATAGGTGACTATTTCTACTTAATTCAAGGTAGGTGTTTCTATTTAATCACTTTTTTGACATGTATTTGTATGCTTGATATTTTCCTAAAATCACTTCATATCAAATTTTGATTATATGTCCTTCCATTTACGGGTGTTAAAATGTTTTTCAAGATTTTCCCTCCTATGAATTAAGGTATTTCCATCACTTATATATTTCTCATTTTGATATTATTTGTTTGAAAATTACGAGTGAATGTGTAAATTTTATAGGGTCTATTTTCAAATGATTTTTTGTTTTTTAAATGGTGTTTGACACTGGTGAAACATTTATAATAAGTTTATTTCAAATTTAAGAGAGGGTTTTTTTTTAAAATACACCTTATATGGGGATGTTCTTGATTTCAAAGAGGGTTTTCTACTTGACAGGGTTTCCAAGGGAAGTTTGGATTTCTAAATGATTTCTTAAAGTATTTTAATGGTTTTTCTTCATAATTAGGCTTTCAAAGGTTGGTACTAAATCTTGGCATACCAATCTAGTTTTTAAATACTATTTTTCACTTCTATAAAAGGAAGTTTTGTTGATCTTTTGTGATAAGATTGAAATTGAGCATCCTTTCTTCATATTCCTTTTTTAGGAATTTTCCTTTTTAGGGATGTATTTTGATTATTGTTATGCATTGATTTATGATCATTCATGGATTTGAAATGGTTTGTTTAATGTGAGGGTTTTGGAAGAGATTTGAGAGTTTATTCTTATGAATTATTGATGAAAGTGATGTGTAACGCCCCTATATCTTATTGTATATTCTCCTTAAATAAATAATATACAAAATATTGTGTTTCATGTATTGTACCTAACTAAAATGAAAAAAACATTTGTATATTTTTAATATTAAATATAAATATTTAATACCTTTCTATAGAATTATTATGTATGAATAGTATTAAACACACTATAAAATATGATTATAATTAAAATAAATTCTACCTATAATAATAATGAAATTCAACTAGTATAGCTAAAACAAATAAGAAAATCATTTTTTTTGTTAAAATTTTTTTTTTCTAAAATTGTTGTATAATTTTAAGAAACTAAGTATATTTTGAATAAATAATAACAATAGATGACAATAATATGAATAATATAATAATAATAAATTAATTAGTAATTTATAAGAAATAAGAATAAATAATATTTAACATTTTAAAAAGATATTTTCCAATTCAAGCAGTTTTCCACTATATTTTGGGATTTTATTTAAATATTCAATAATAAAAATTTATAATTTTAATTTGAAAAAAAATAAACTTTATGTTTGGATTAATAATAATAAAATAATCATAATATTAATTTTTTTCTATTTTTCTAAAATAAATGATTTTCAGGTCAATGGATCCAAATTACGTTTTTTATATACTGTGGATTTTAGGACATCACATGGATATAATAATAATCAATAATTTATAAAACCATTTTCCTGACTAAATATATGTTTAATAATTAAATTTAAAATTTAAAATATTATATTTTAATTACAAACCTATATTTTATATTTTAGAACATGAATAATATTTTATCAGAAAAATATTTTAAATAAATTATAAATTAATATTTTAAAATTAATTATAATTAATTTTATAAGTGGAATAAAATTAAATTTAATTAATATTTAGAATCATTTTGTCCAAATTTTCTAATAATTTTTGCTTTATTTTTTGGTAAAATGATAAATTAACTTGGTAAAACAAGTTAGAATGGTGAATACTAAAACGGTAGAAATGAGTAATCTTATAGATAAAGGTCCTAACCAATTTAAAACAAGTTTATAATTGAGTTTTGGAGTTTTTTATCAACCTTATATAATTTACAAGACATTAATTTTTAATTTTAGATCCTCTTTTATTGATAATGACTTCCCATTATTGAAAATCTTTGGGTATTTACAAAAGTGTCACTATTTTTCACTTATAAAAGATACACTCCTCTCTTCACTTCCCCGCATTCCAAAACCACAATTGTTCAGACCATACTCTAAAATAACTCTCCAAAACATACCTATCTATCTTGAGGAGGTTCTTTTATTACCAAAATACCATCCCTCAAACATTTAATCCCCTCATAAAGAATATAATCTAAGTAGTAAGGTATATATTTATAACTGATCCTCCCTCTCTCCTATTTATTTTTCCCTCTGTATTATTCATCAAGTTTCATTTCACCATATTTTATTAATAACATAAGTATTATTATTATAATGTTATGTTATTACAATGATGGAATAATCATTAAACACCCTCTCATTTTCCATTAAGAAAAAGTAAAGCATGAATCATGTGTTGTGCGGACTACCACCTCCATGACGTAACATATTTCTTTTTCTTTCACCACCTTACATGGTTGGTTCTAATAGGGAATTCAATATATTATTTTGAAATTTATTATATATTTTAGATCTGAAAATGATATCCCATATTACTTCTTTTCCTTGTTCTATGAAAAACAAAATTATCATCCTTTCATATGTGTGGACTACCACCTCCATGAAATGATCGATTTCTATTTTTTATTTCATCACCTATTTATATGACAGGTCATGATAGTGGTTTCAAAGAATAAAAATTATTTTAAATATATTAATAAGGTTTTGGTAATACAAATTTAATAATTCTCTTAATGATATGAATGGTAAATAATTGTTATAAAATTAACTTTCTTAAACAAGCAAACTTAAAAGAAATAAAATTATTCATACTATGAAATTATTTCATATCCATAAATTATAATCCTATTTATTTATAATTTTTATATATAACACTAATAAAAACTAAATAATACCATTATTCTATTGTTATAAGAATATTATAACTTAATCACCTCAGGATCATCCATTAATCATGGTATATTCTTGTTTTGTTCAGTTTGATCACCAAATTGAATAATGCAATGAAATTATATCATGGATGATTGTGTAACCTTAATTAATATTATAATTTGATATAAATATGTAAATAATGTATTTTTTTATTCTGAAAAAATACAACAATTATTAACTCACTCATTAAGAACACACCCTTTGTAGTTTAAATATTACAGGAAAATGTGTGTTGTCGATTTCATATTCTTAGATAAAGAATAAAATACACATGAAAGGTAGTATAAACCTCATATATTATTAAAATTAATCCATTATAGTAAATATAATGAACTTGTAATAATTAAATTTTGGATAAGAGTAAATAATGACACCATTTTTACGAAATTGGTTCACAATGATCACAATTACCCACACCTGACATCAAAAATATGTATTGACTAACTAATATAACTATAGATAATAATTATAAAAAAAATTATAAAAGGTTATGTATATTAAAAATTTTATAAAATAGTTGATTATGATATTTATTTTTTATATATAATATCTCATATTGTATTGGCATAAAAGGGGAAACAAGATAATATTTTTTCGTCTCTACTTATCTTCATTGGGACATGTTTTAATGTTATACACCAGTTTCTTATTTATATTATGTAACATCCAATTAAAAGTGATAATTAAATAATTAAATATTACTACACATGTAAATATGGTGTGTCTTTATTTTTAGGATCCCACCTGATTAGAACCCCATAATTAAACATGCTTGACTTGGAGTAGTTTCAAGATGGGTGACCTTCTGGGAAGCTTACCAAGTTGTGTGTGAGTGAGGAAAGGAACACTAAAAGACATGGGATTAGCTACAAGGAAATTCGTTAGTATCATAAGTGAGTCAGGTGGGTAATATCCTAAAGTGTTCTAGGAAGGAAACTAATGTATAACAAGAGACTCATGTGGACATATGACCAGGTTCATTGAATGAGGAGGTTTGATCATGACAAGTGGTATTAGAGCCAATAATACATAGTAGGAAGTGTATTGGAACTACCTAGGTTTGATGTGTGAGGTTTGCACAGAGGTTTTTTTGATTTGAATTGGGGATATTGTAACACCCAGGAAAAAGTGAGACTTAATATTATAAATGTTACTACCCATGTCAACAAGGTGCAGCATTATATTTTGGAGTCTATCTGATTAGAACTCCGAAGTTAAATGTGCATGAACTAGAGTGGTTTTAGTATGGGTGACCTTATGGAAAGATTCCATGGATTCATATGATTTAAGAAAAATCAACCTGAATAAACATTTGTTGGACACTTGGGACAATCATTAGTCTAATAAGTGACTTAGGTGGGTAATATCTTATGGTGTTCAAGGAAGGAAACCAAGGTATTATGGGATACCCATGAAGTCAAATGACTAGGTTCATAGCCAAAGGAGGTCCATTCATGGCATATGGTGTATATACTTCCTAATAATTTATTTTTTCATTCTCTAATATTTATGTCATTGTATTTATTGAACCATGTGATTTTAAGCTTCTAATGACTTTTGATTCAAAAATTACTAAATATATAAGTGGTATTCATGAATCAAATATCTTCCTCGGATCATAATGACTATTCATTTTCTATTATCATTCAATACCAGTCTATTATAACCTATGATTATTTTAGGATGTATCTTCTTTTTTTTCTAGGTGAATAATTTTTCACACCAAAGTATACTTCATTAATGATTATATTGTCTTGCTAATATGAATTTTTGTTAATAATAATACCCATTTCATTAAATATAGTTTTTCACCATATCTATGTTTTTACTTTCCACCAATGATATCATCTATTTTTAGTAATCATAATATTTATTTTTTTCTATAATTCTCATAATTCCCTTTACCTGTTTTTAAAAGAAAAATTTAATAATATTTTTATGATGTGGGTTTTCAACAAAAGGTTTTTCCAAATATTTAAAAAAAAATCCATCGTTTCATAATAAAATGGTTTATCTTCCAATAATTTTTTTGATAACCTTTATATCCTTTAAAGGATTCATTATTAAAATTTACTTTTAAAAAATATATGTTTTCAATGTTTTTGAATCACCCTTTTTGAGAATAACTTTTGAAAGTGACCCATAACTTCATATTTTTGAAATAATGTAAAAAATGTTTTTTAAATATATTTTAATATTCCTTCTATAATTTTTTTCTTTATGAAAAATCCTATATACATGTTTTAGAAATGAAATTATTTTTCTCATATTTTTATTAAAAAATAAATGATTTCAAATGATTAAGAATATTTCTCACTTATAATATGGTTTAATAAAAATTTTAAATATTTTTCATATAATAAATTATCCTATGATATATATTATTCTTAGTTTAGGATATTTTCAAAATTATATCATCTACATTGTCTCTCTATATTTTCAATAGAACTCAATGACATCATTCTACCAATATATAGAATAGAAGAACCTTCTCGACTATTCCTTGGGTTATATTATCCCAAAAAAAACATGGGACTTGCCATCTGACGTAATAAAGGTCACACACAAATGATAACATTCTATCTGAGATTTATGAGCTACCAAATAGTCTGTGCTAATAATGACATCATAGGATTATTTTCAAGAACTTAAAATTCTTCCAATGATCATTATTTTTTATAAATATAAACTATAGAAAATGTATCAAATACCTTTCTCTATCTTTACCCTAAATTTTTTTTCAATTACCATTATAAAAATACATGATTATTGTATAAATAAAAAAAAGTCCATATTATAGGTTGATATGAAAGAATATGAGGTATATGTATCAAATAGAGTATTCAATAAAGATTAAGTAATAAAAATAGTATCTCTCACCATCTAAAAACATAAATATGTTCCCACTAGAGACTCATTCACTATGTAAAGAATCTTTGTTCCTGATGTATATGGCTAGAACCCCATTGTTCTTGAAGCATCTGACTAATCCATAGAGACTCTGAGTACTAAAACGGTTTTACCACTATGTGGATTTTAAAAAATATGGAAAATCCTATATATATGGTATTAACATTACCATGATCTGTAGATCTTCAGTATTGGTATGAAATAACACTTCAATTTCCAAACCTTACAATAAAAAAAATAAATTTGATTGGATTTCATCAGATAATGTAGAGGATTTAGAAGAAGTATATTTTTAAGGACCACTACCACTGTTCCCATTAAAATATTCATTCCACTTCCTCTTCCCTTTAAAGGAACCATTAAATTTTCTACTAAGAGTATGAGAAACTCTACTCAACCCTAACTTACCAGCAAGGCCAATTTACACCATCATAGATCAATCTAGAGGGTCGACATAAGAGGAAAGCTTTGGCATGAAAACTTAAGATCTAATATCCAATAATATACCCATCTAAAACCTTTGTTACTTTATATTATCATTTGGAACTAGATCGGGTGAAAATTGAGAAAGTTTATAAAAACTGTTGGCATACTAAGTAACTATCCAGTCACCTTAGTTTAGGTCAAGAAACTCCATGGACTTAGCCAAAACCATTGAATATGGATAAAACTGATACATAAAAAGGTTCCTGAATTTATTCCACTCAAATTTCTCAATATTCTTTCCGATAACTATATCATCCCACCATATTCTACCAGGACCTTCATGTTTGAATATGAAACACTTCACCTTAATGAAATATAATGTCTCGAGGAACTTAAATATTAATTAAATCTTCCCCCAAAAATCCTCTACTTCCAAAGGATCATTGGTTTCCTATAAAATGGTGGTTTATAATAAATATATTCATGGGATCCATCCCAAATATCATCTCATTGAGGTACCACCATAGGTTCATAAATAGTGACAGGTGCAGATCCTTTTCCCAGATCTTGGACCACACACACTACTACCTCAATGAGGATATGGTTAACTAGAGGTTTCACCTACTTTTTTCACTAGTAACTCCCTATAGAAGCCTAATCTGACATCTTATTTAGGACATGGTATTACACAACATCAACATAAAAAATAAACATCAGTAAAGAGATATTAGATCATCAACTATATCAATCAGAATTCATCTGGGGATGAAAAATATTAAATCATAATTCAGAAAAAATATAGGATTATATCAAGATAATTCCATAAAAATACCTTATTCAAAAAACCCATGGTAACATAAGGCTTTTTATGATGAGATTTTACCATGAAATCGCTCATAACCTACCTAATAAGCCCTGATATTTATATCTCATATGTACCATCATATCTCGAACCACATACCAATATAAAGAAGAGAATTAATGTAACACCCGAGACTTTTATGTTATATAAATCATCAAAGGAATCTTTTTCTACACAACACTTGCTTGGCTTGCTTTACACGCAATCGCGACCTTCCTCGATAGCTTGCGTCGTACGCAATACCGAGTTTCACTAAACAACAATATGCTATTAAAACTAGCCGTTATGAATAGTAATAACCACTTTTTGAAATTTATAAATTTTATTTTTCAAAATGGACTTCATTTTTGGACTCAGAATATCGAAATTAGCCTAGGGTGAAATTTTGGTATTTTTCTGAAAACTTTCAATTTTTGATGAATAGTGGAACCACTAAGTGGTAGGTTAAAAACTGAATTTTGCATAAAACTTAATTTTACCGCTTCTATGAATGAAATTTCAAAAATCCGACAGACACGGTTAATATCAAGGACTAAAATGTGGTTCAATGAGATGAAAATAATTTTTGGTGAATAGTAACTTTTTACTTTTTTTTACCACGGTTAATAGTAAATAGGGTAACTAAGGGTAAATATGATATTACTATTACCCTAACACGTGTCCTAATCCTATTGGACAAGTGTATTTCGACCAAAAACAAACTTAGGAATAAAATATGACCATTTAGGCCCACTTGGGTTAGATTAGGACATTTATTATTAATTTATTTAAAAAATGGTTAAAAGAGTTAAAATCAAAGTTTATTTACTAAAACATTTTTAATATGGGGTTATACATAAGATAAATTAGATTGTAAATATTCATTAGAAAGGTAAAATGATTTCCTACATGATGGTATTTTATTTGTAATTTTTAGACATCAAATAATTTAATTTATTTATGACACAAAGATGATGCAGTAATTATCTTGTTAACGAAATATTGACATAATTGATGTTATAAACACCAAAATAAATGTAATTTGAGACTTTTTATGAATTCCACTAATTTTATAGGTTACTATGATATATTAGTGTTTATTTAATCAACTTGGTTCGAACATATAATTCTGTTATGACTTTTACAAAAAATCATATATCAAATAGTGTCAACATTGACACAAAATAGTTTTTAAATCAAATATTATATTATTAATTGTTATTTTATTCCTAAAAATCTAAGGTTCGGCCAAATGACTTAGATAAGGATATATATATTAATAATAAACAATTTGGGGTTCGTTTGGCATGTTATAGTAAGTGTATTAACCATATAGTGAAAGAAAACAAAAAGACATGGTAAAAGTTAAATTATTTAACTTAGAGTTAAATCTAATTGATAAGGTTAAAATAATATCCTAAACTTGTCTAAATTCTATTGGTTGATAGGATTTCGACCCTTCCCCACTTTATCTTCGAAATAAGACCCTTTGGAACCATTATAAACCGATTTTGACTTTAATATAAAATAATATTTTGAGATATTCCTAAGGTGCCCCTCTCCTCCCTTATAAAAGGGCACCTCCTCCCCCTCCTCCTCACACCAAATTGAGCACTCAAGCTCGGCCAACCCCTGCCATTTTCTCCTCTCCACTTCCCTAGAATAGTCCTAGAGGTCCTGTTCTTCTCCAAAGACCACTCTTAGTTCCTTAAGTGGAGGATTCAAAGAGGCGTTCCAAAGAAGAGGTAATATCCATTACCGATCTTTTCAATTTCTTTCTTCTTCAAACTTCTTCTTCTTTAGTTGTTTCATGATAAAGTAATAACATCAGTATTACTTACATACTGATATGTTATTATAAATATGAAACAACCCTAATTCACCTTCTATCCATCCTACGGAAAAATGAAATCACCGCGCGTGCGTATGTACGGAATACCGTCTCCACGCCGTGGTGTAATCTATTTTTCCACCATCAACTTACAAGGATGGTTATAATGGTGTAATAAGTAACTATATATGATTATTATGAAGTAATATTGATACTGAAATAATATATATATATACTCCAATACAATTCCACGATCATAGGAACGATATCATCACTCGTGCGTACGTACGGAATACCGTCTCCACGATGTGATGCGACTCATTCTACATGATCTTCATTTCATAATGATTATATAAATGAATTGAATGAATGAATATGGTATATACTACACTAATACCATTCTGTAAATGAATTATCTATAACCTAAAGATAAGAATAAGAATTTATTCGACAAAACACGCATAAGAACAAAAAGTTATAAAGACCCGAGTAACAAGTAACAATGAAATATTACTAACAAGAAGCTAATAATATGACCATATATGATATCATATCAACATGTATGATTCTGGAATAAGTCAATAACATTATTTAAACCATTATACAGGAGCTTCGGACACGTACAAAGAAAATCGGACCTAAGGTAAGGGAAATATCACAATCTCATTTTTATCCGAGATTGTTTATTCGTAAGTATTTACTGGGGTGTATTTTATCATCCACATCCATGTTTCATCAATATGTAATATTATTTCCATCCACATACAATTGTTTAAATCCATTTTTACCCTTCGGTGAGTTTTTAGTAATATGTATGAAAGGAATCTTTTGTCGTTTTTCGTACGAGGTACTTTTTGACTTTTCCGACAAAAGTACGAAGAATGTTTTTTTTAACTTATACGGCATGAATGGATTTTAAAACATTATTTCCAAGAAGCTTCCTTTACAAGTTTTCAAGTTTATTTTTAATCAAATTCTTTTATTTTAATGTTTTATGACATGTTATGAAAGGAAAAATGTTTTTGAAGTAGAAAGGATATTTTCCTCAAGAATGGAGTTCAAGTATTTTATCAAAATTATTTTCCATCTAAGATAATAAAAGGGTTCTGTTTTTATCCCTATTATTACATGGATTTGATTATGTTGTGATGGAAACATTTTTATGAATTCCTTTATCTTATATGAATTGATTTATGATGTCACGATGTTTCAAGAATCCCATTTTTGTTACATGTGTTATGCGATGATGTATGTTTTATGATTATGTGGCACACATAAGAAAGGATTCATTATAAGATGGGTGGGACCTATATCTCCCTCCAATGCATTGGGTAAAGATTTTATATCTCATGAGATAGACATGGCTGGAACGGAAGGTTATTTCGGTTCAGTGATACAGGACTGAAACGAGGAGTGAACTCGGTTCAGAAAGGGACTTTGTCCACTAAGATAGTCTTGGCAATAAGTCATGACTAACAAGAAATGATTTTCCATGATTATGTGTGCATGCCACAAAGTTTCAAGTTTCATGTTATGATTATGGGGATCTCATTTTCACTTCTATGATTTATTAAGATTTTATGATCTCTTTTGTAGGTTATGATTTTCAAAAAGATATGATATGATTTTTATTTCCTTTATTGCCCTTGCTGAGCATTTGAGCTCACCCTTTTATGTTTTCTTTTCCCCAGGTCAGGAAGATGGATATTAAGTAGAATATGCTAAAAGGGACCCTAGATATGATAAAATAAATGGGAGGCACTGTAGAAGATTTATGAACCAGTTGTTTATGTTTCCCAGTTTCTAAAGACACTATACCTATACGGTCCTTTGTGGTTTTGTCATATGTTGTAATAAGTGTGCTTCAATTTTGAAGTATTAACAATGTATGTAAAGTATGGGTCGTTATAGTTGGTATCAGAGGAAAGGTATAGTCAACCTTTGGAAACTAGGATGTGAAAGCCTTAGTAAGAACCCTAAGGATAAGTCTAAGCATAGAACACAATCTTAGTGTTTTAGAAATGGACTTGAATAACCTAGGATAAGACCTTAAGCATGAAAATTTTATTCTTGAATTATGTGGTTTCCTATTATAATTAGTGTTGCTCACACTATTCTTCTTGGTTTTAGTCAATGGCTGGAACCCGAAGGAACCGTGTTAATGCGGAATGCGATGGGCAATGCAATGATTGTCCCCCTGAGCAACCAAACAATATGGGAGATGGAATGCAAAATCTTGTAGCCATGCTCACACAACTTTCTCAAGCTATGAATCATGCAGGATTTCCAAACGAGCAAAGGAGGGAGCAACATTCTGTTGAATCCTTCATGAGGCAGCGTCCACCTTCTTTCAGTGGGTCTACTGATCCATTAGTTGATGAACATTGGATTAGTACTACTGAAAAGATATTTTCAGTTCTTCAATGTTCTGAACATGATAAAGTCATCCTAGCAGTGTATCGTTTAGAAGGAGATGCTGATCAATGGTGGAATCTTGTTAAGAATACGAGGCAAAGGGATGAAATTGAGTCTATGGAATGGGACGAGTTCAAGAACTTATTTTTCAATAAGTACTTCCCTCGTATTCTCCGAACAAAGATGGAGAAAGAGTTCCTTGAACTGAAGCAAAGGGATGATGAATCTGTTAGTACCTATGAAGCAAATTTTACAAGACTTGCAAGGTACGCTTCTGGTATTATTATCCAACCTGAGAGTAAGATCGATCGATTCTTTAGTGGCTTAAAACCAAGTCTTCGAAGGGCGTTAGCCATAAGGGACTTCAATAGCTACGAGGAAATCGTTCGATGTGCTCTCAAAGTCGAGATGGAGATTGGAGTAACCCATCAGTCACATGGGTTTGATAAGAAGAGGAAGATGGAATTCAAAGGAAACTCTAAAGAGCACACTGAAAAGAAGATGAACTTCCCCTTATGCTCAAAGTGTGGAAAGAAACATGGAGGGAGTTGTCTTAAAGGGACAAGTAAATGTTTTAAATGTGGAAAAGAAGGTCATCGGGCATTTGAATGCCGTGATAATGGGAAGAAGATGTCTAATGATGCAAACAAAGGAAGGGATACACAGAATGATCCTACTACACTTCAATGTTTCAAGTGCAAGGAGATGGGGCATTATGCCAATCAATGCCCAAATCCAAGGGTTGATGATGATGGTCGACGTCAAAAAACTCTTAAGGCTAAAGACAAAGGAAAGTCACATGCAATTTATACCGGCGATGTGGAGTACGATAACGATGTGGTGAAAGGTACACTTACCATCCACTCTAAAGTAGCAAATGTTTTATTTGATTCTGGATCCACCCACTCTTTTATTTCTGAAGACTTTTCTAAGGGTATCACCGTATTACCTCAACAATTAGATGTTGAGTTAGCTGTGACAACACCTAATGGCACATCAATTGCATCAAAAGTTTATAATTCTTCTCCGATCGAAGTTTGTGGGAAAGTGATTCCTGCAAATCTTGTGATCCTTCCTTTAGTGGAATTTGATGTGATTCTTGGTATGGATTGGCTTTCTCTACATGGAGCTCATATCAATTGCCAAAGAAGGGAAGTCACATTTCATATTCCAGATCATTCTACGATCGTCTATCAATGCAAGGATGAACATAACCTTCCAGTGGAAATTCCTTCCATCTTATGGGTCCTGATTCCACTAAATGAAGGTTATTTATCTCAAATGGTTGGTGAGAAACTCACGATTAAGAATATGCCCATTGTACGGGAGTTTGATGATGTCTTTCCGGAGGAATTACCGGGTCTTCCACCAAATCGTGAAGTTGAGTTTTCAATAGAACTCGTACCGGGTGCTTTGCCTATTTCAAAGACACCTTATAGAATGGCCCCAATTGAGTTTCAGGAATTGAAGAAGCAACTCCAAGAGAATCTTGATAAGGGATTCATACGCCCTAGTGCGTCACCTTGGGGAGCACCTGTTCTATTTGTTAAGAAGAAAGATGGATCAATGAGACTCTGCATTGATTATCGAGAACTTAACAAGATCACTATCAAGAACAAATATCCTCTCCCACGCATTGATGACTTATTTGACCAACTACGCGGAGCTCAATACTTTTCCAAGATTGATCTTCGTTCAGGGTATCATCAATTAAGGGTCAAAAGGGAGGATATACCAAAGACGGCTTTCCGTACAAGGTATGGACACTATGAATTTATAGTGATGCCATTTGGTCTTACTAATGCCCCTGCTATCTTCATGGATCTAATGAATAGAGTCTTTAGAGACTATCTTGATCAATTTGTGGTAGTCTTTATAGACGATATTCTTGTCTATTCAAAGAGCAAGGAAGAGCATGAAGATCACTTGAGAATTATATTGAAGACCCTGAGAAAGGAGAAGCTTTATGCCAAATTTACCAAGTGTGAATTTTGTCTTCAAAAAGTTGCATTTTTGGGTCACATAATCTCAAAAGAGGGGATATCTGTTGATCCAGCAAAAATAGAGGTTATCGAAAGATGGTCAAGACCAACAACAGTAACTGAGATCCGAAGTTTTCTTGGTTTGGCTGGATATTATCGACGTTTTGTAAAAGATTTTTCACGATTATCTAATCCAATCACCAAGTTGACTCGGAAAGGAGTTAAGTTTGTCTGGACAGAGGAATGTGAAGAGAATTTCAAGGAGTTGAAAAGAAGGTTATCCAGTGCACCTGTGCTCACACTGCCTTGTAGTGGAGAAAGGTTTGTGATCTACAGTGATGAATCCAAGAAGGGATTGGGGTGTGTTCTTATGCAAAATGATATGGTGATAGCTTATGCCTCACGACAGTTGAAAATCCATGAGCAAAATTACCCAACACATGATTTGGAGTTGGCTGCGGTAATCTTTGCATTAAAGATTTGGAGGCATTACCTTTATGGTGAAAGGTGTGATATTTATACTGATCATAAAAGTTTAAAGTATATTTTCACACAAAAGGAGTTGAATATGCGTCAAAGAAGATGGTTGGAGCTGATTAAGGATTATGACTGCTCAATCCATTACCACCCTGGGAAAGCAAACAAGGTGGCAGATGCATTAAGTCGACAAGACCATGCTAGTTTATCCATGATGAGGATCACAAAAGATCCAATATTTATGGATTTACAAAGGATGAATCTTGGAATTATAATGGAAGGGGAAAAATCTTATCTTTCTCAAATGAATGTTCAACCATCTATACATGTGAAGATTAAAGAGGCACAGAAAGAAGATGTCGAGTTACAAAAGAAGGTGAGAAATGTTCCTGAATTCAACCTTGATTGTGATGGGATAATAAAGTTCAGGAATCGGGTTTGTGTTCCTCCCATCCCCGAATTAAAGAAGGAGCTGCTGGATGAGGCTCATAGTTCATCATTCTCTATTCATCCTGGAAGTACGAAGATGTATAGGGACCTGAAAGAGTACTTCTGGTGGGATGGCATGAAAAGAGATGTTGCTGAATATGTATCTCGATGCTTGGTTTGTCAACAAGTTAAAGCTGAGAGACATAAGTCTAAGGGGATGTTACAACCATTACCCATACCCGAATGGAAATGGGAAAACATCACTATGGACTTTGTCACAGGACTTCCTAAAACATCCAAAGGCAATAATGCTATCTGGGTCATAGTTGATCGTCTTACAAAGTCTGCACACTTCATTCCTATTAGAGAGGATTTCTCTCTAGATCAGCTTGCCAGGATATATGTAAAGGAAGTGGTAAGATTGCATGGAGTACCAATTTCTATTATATCTGATCGGGATCCGAGATTTACCTCGAAGTTCTGGCGAAGTCTTCAGCATACTCTGGATACAGAGTTGAGTTTCAGCACTGCTTATCATCCCCAGACAGACGGTCAGTCTGAGAGAACAATTCAAACCCTAGAAGATATGTTGAGAGCTTGCTCTATGGATTTCAAAGGAGGTTGGGATCAACACCTACCTTTGGTGGAATTTTCTTATAATAATAGCTTTCACTCCAGTATTCAGATGGCTCCTTATGAAGCTCTCTATGGAAAGAAATGCAGGACTCCAACTTGCTGGGATGAAGTTGGGGAAAGAAAGCTATTAGGACCTGATCTCATTGATGAGATGGCAGAAAAGGTCAGATCTATTCAACAACACATAAGAGCAGCTCAGAGTCGACAGAAAAGTTATGCCGACAACCGAAGAAAAGACCTAGAGTTTGAAGTGGGTGATAAAGTGTTCTTACGAATATCTCCCTGGAAGAGGGTTATGAGATTTGGAAAGAAGGGGAAGTTGAGCCCTAGATATATCGGTCCTTTCGAAATACTGGATCGTGTTGGGAAGGTAGCTTACCGATTGGAGCTTCCACCGAATCTCTCTCAAGTTCACGATGTGTTCCATGTATCTCTCCTGAGAAAGTACATACCTGATCCTTCACATGTACTCAGCTCAGAAGTTGTACCGCTGGAGCAAGATCTTTCTTATGAAGAACAGCCGATAGAGATTCTGGATCGTAGCGAAAAAGTTCTACGAAACAAGACCACTCGATTGGTGAAAGTTTTATGGAGGAACCACCAACTTGAAGAAGCTACTTGGGAGCTTGAGGATATGATGAGGGAGAAGTATCCTCATCTGTTTGTTACAAAGTGACGAATTTCGATGGCGAAATTCTTTTTAAGGGGGGTAGAATGTAACACCCGAGACTTTTATGTTATATAAATCATCAAAGGAATCTTTTTCTACACAACACTTTCTTGGCTTGCTTTACACGCAATCGCGACCTTCCTCGATAGCTTGCGTCGTACGCAATACCGAGTTTCACTAAACAACAATATGCTATTAAAACTAGCCGTTATGAATAGTAATAACCACTTTTTGAAATTTATAAATTTTATTTTTCAAAATGGACTTCATTTTTGGACTCAGAATATCGAAATTAGCCTAGGGTGAAATTTTGGTATTTTTCTGAAAACTTTCAATTTTTGATGAATAGTGAAACCACTAAGTGGTAGGTTAAAAACTGAATTTTGCATAAAACTTAATTTTACCGCTTCTGTGAATGGAATTTCAAAAATCCGACAGACACGGTTAATATCAAGGACTAAAATGTGGTTCAATGAGATGAAAATAATTTTTGGTGAATAGTAACTTTTTACTTTTTTTTACCACGGTTAATAGTAAATAGGGTAACTAAGGGTAAATATGATATTACTATTACCCTAACACGTGTCCTAATCCTATTGGACAAGTGTATTTCGACCAAAAACAAACTTAGGAATAAAATATAACCATTTAGGCCCACTTGGGTTAGATTAGGACATTTATTATTAATTTATTTAAAAAAGGGTTAAAAGAGTTAAAATCAAAGTTTATTTACTAAAACATTTTTAATATGGGGTTATACATAAGATAAATTCGATTGTAAATATTCATTAGAAAGCTAAAAGGATTTACTACATGATGGTATTTTATTTGTAATTTTTAGACAACAAATAATTTAATTTATTTATGACACAAAGATGATGCAGTAATTATCTTGTTAACGAAATATTGACATAATTGATGTTATAAACACCAAAATAAATGTAATTTGAGACTTTTTATGAATTCCACTAATTTTATAGGTTACTATGATATATTAGTGTTTATTTAATCAACTTGGTTCGAACATATAATTCTGTTACGACTTTTACAAAAAATCATATATCAAATAGTGTCAACATTGACACAAAATAGTTTTTAAATCAAATATTATATTATTAATTGTTATTTTATTCCTAAAAATCTAAGGTTCGGCCAAATGACTTAGATAAAGATATATATATTAATAATAAAGAATTTGGGGTTCGTTTGGCATGTTATAGTAAGTGTATTAACCATATAGTGAAAGAAAACAAAAAGACATGGTAAAAGTTAAATTATTTAACTTAGAGTTAAATCTAATTGATAAGGTTAAAATAATATCCTAAACTTGTCTAAATTCTATTGGTTGATAGGATTTCGACCCTTCCCCACTTTATCTTCGAAATAAGACCCTTTGGAACCATTATAAACCGATTTTGACTTTAATATAAAATAATATTTTGAGATATTCCTAAGGTGCCCCTCTCCTCCCTTATAAAAGGGCACCTCCTCCCCCTCCTCCTCACACCAAATTGAGCACTCAAGCTCGGCCAACCCCTGCCATTTTCTCCTCTCCACTTCCCTAGAATAGTCCTAGAGGTCCTGTTCTTCTCCAAAGACCACTCTTAGTTCCTTAAGTGGAGGATTCAAAGAGGCGTTCCAAAGAAGAGGTAATATCCATTACTGATCTTTTCAATTTCTTTCTTCTTCAAACTTCTTCTTCTTTAGTTGTTTCATGATAAAGTAATAACATCAGTATTACTTACATACTGATATGTTATTATAAATATGAAACAACCCTAATTCACCTTCTATCCATCCTACGGAAAAATGAAATCACCGCGCGTGCGTACGTACGGAATACCGTCTCCATGCCGTGGTGTAATCTATTTTTCCACCATCAACTTACAAGGATGGTTATAATGGTGTAATAAGTAACTATATATGATTATTATGAAGTAATATTGATACTGAAATAATATATATATATACTCCAATACAATTCCACGATCATAGGAACGATATCATCACTCGTGCGTACGTACGGAATACCGTCTCCACGATGTGATGCGACTCGTTCTACATGATCTTCATTTCATAATGATTATATAAATGAATTGAATGAATGAATTTGGTATATACTACACTAATACCATTCTTTAAATGAATTATCTATAACCTAAAGATAAGAATAAGAATTTATTCGACAAAACACGCATAAGAACAAAAAGTTATAAAGACCCGAGTAACAAGTAACAATGAAATATTACTAACAAGAAGCTAATAATATGACCATATATGATATCATATCAACATTTATGATTCTGGAATAAGTCAATAACATTATTTAAACCATTATACAGGAGCTTTGGACACGTACAAAGCAAATCGGACCTAAGGTAAGGGAAATATCACAATCCCATTTTTATCCGAGATTGTTTATTCGTAAGTATTTACTGGGGTGTATTTTATCATCCACATCCATGTTTCATCAATATGTAATATTATTTCCATCCACATACAATTGTTTAAATCCATTTTTACCCTTCGGTGAGTTTTTAGTAATATGTATGAAAGGAATCTTTTGTCGTTTTTCGTACGAGGTACTTTTTGACTTTTCCGACAAAAGTACGAAGAATGTTTTTTTTAACTTATACAGCATGAATGGATTTTAAAAAATTATTTCCAAGAAGCTTCCTTTACAAGTTTTAAAGTTTATTTTTAATCAAATTCTTTTATTTTAATGTTTTATGACATGTTATGAAAGGAAAAATGTTTTTGAAGTAGAAAGGATATTTTCCTCAAGAATGGAGTTCAAGTATTTTATCAAAATTATTTTCCATCTAAGATAATAAAAGGGTTATGTTTTTATCCCTATTATTACATGGATTTGATTATGTTGTGATGGAAACATTTTTATGAATTCCTTTATCTTATATGAATTGATTTATGATGTCATGATGTTTCAAGAATCCCATTTTTGTTACATGTGTTATGCGATGATGTATGTTTTATGATTATGTGGCACACATAAGAAATGATTCATTATAAGATGGGTGGGACCTATATCTCCCTCCAATGCATTGGGTAAAGATTTTATATCTCATGAGATAGACATGGCTGGAACGGAAGGTTATTTCGGTTCAGTGATACAGGACTGAAACGAGGAGTGAACTCGGTTCAGAAAGGGACTTTGTCTACTAAGATAGTCTTGGAAATAAGTCATGACTAACAAGAAATGATTTTCCATGATTATGTGTGCATGCCACAAAGTTTCAAGTTTCATGTTATGATTATGGGGATCTCATTTTCACTTCTATGATTTATTAAGATTTTATGATCTCTTTTGCAGGTTATGATTTTCAAAAAGATATGATATGATTTTTATTTCCTTTATTGCCCTTGCTGAGCATTTGAGCTCACCCTTTTATGTTTTCTTTTCCCCAGGTCAGGAAGATGGATATTAAGTAGAATATGCTAAAAGGGACCCTAGATATGATAAAATAAATGGGAGGCACTGTAGAAGATTTATGAACCAGTTGTTTATGTTTCCCAGTTTCTAAAGACACTATACCTATACGGTCCTTTGTGGTTTTGTCATATGTTGTAATAAGTGTGCTTCAATTTTGAAGTATTAACAATGTATGTAAAGTATGGGTCGTTATAATTAACCTCCCTTTAATACTAATGTTTCACAATCAAACTTGGATAACCTGCTAAAACAGTTCCTGAATCAATTCTAACGTGGACCGAAGGTTATTCTCGATCCCCATGGGATCACGACTAGAACCATTGAATCAAAACAATCAAGAGGGAATTATTTCACCATAATAATATCTCAAGAATAAAAAAGTGGTAATAATAATACATAAATAGTTCATATTAGAAAACACTCAACAAGAGAAAGGTACTACAAGTAGACAAGTACATGTTCCAAAACAGTACATTAACATGTGCCATCAAATTTCTATCAAACAAATAAACACAATATCTTCATGTAATAAGATAATAATGTACTAAATTGATCACCACCAACCCCCAAGTTCATTTTAATCAAGAACACCAACCACCTCTAAGTGGTGATCTCCCCTTTCTTAGACATTGTATAAGAAATTAAAAAAGATGACCAAAGGAAAAGGAAGAGTGTGAGAAATAGTATCCTAGTTCGATATCACCAAGTATTATATAATAAATTCATATAAAATAAACATGATATTATCAATTTTAAAAAATATGGAATGTTAATCACTTAATTCAATATAAAATAACTTTTTTAAATCATTCTAATGTCTAGTATAAAATAGTAATAGATAATAATTTCTATCAAAAAAGTGTGAATAAATAATTTTGATCAATATTTTAATGTGTAAATCATTCATTATTATATAACTATGGTTAAAAACCCTAGAATAAGTTAAATCAAGGCTCAAGGATCCTCACAAAATGTTGTGAAATATAGCTCCAAGTGTGCGCACATCCCTAAATCTCAATCCAAGGGGGAATATGAGAACAAAAAAATGAATTAAATCCCTATCTTCATCAAGTTTTGTATCATGTTTAATGTAAAAACATGGCTAGGTAGATATAATACATGCCTAGGGTTCTTCTCCTAGACTACCCACCACACTACCTAGGTTCCCATGTAATTTAATTAAATAAAATAATGGAAAATCAATCATCTCAAATAAATTTCAATAATAATCATTAAATCTAATCTTCTTCATGTTTTAAACATTATATTTCATCTCAAAACTCATTATCAAATGGTTTTAATCAAAATTAATTCCTTTAAAAAAATTTATTTCATTTAAAATTCATAAAACTTTTCATGCCATCATTTCTCATGAATCATCATCAAAATCTTTCATCAAACATTATTTCATTTCAAATGCATTTTACAAAATTAAATACTTAATTTAAAAATACATAATCAATGATTATCAACAAACACATCATTCCATTTGAAAATATTTATCCAGAATATCAAATCAACCTTGTAAATCAACTAGAAATCCATTTCCAAACCAATAAGAAATTAAGGGTTTAATTTATAGGAATTTCCTTATAAAACCACCTACGAAAATTCATGGTATCAGTAAACACCCCAAAATGAATCCATAATCATAGATGTAATCCTAGAACCACAAATATAAAATACAAATCTCTAAATCATCATATCTAGAATAACAAGTATGATAGAAAACTCTTACCTCAATTATTCCAAAAAAATCACAACGATCAATGAACATCTGAGAAAAAAACCCAATTCTATGATGGTTCTATAAGAAACCCAGTAAGATAAAGTCACAAACCATATATTTAAAATAAACATCTCAGATCTAAAGTTACGTTTAATAAGTGAAGGGTGGATCGAGAAGAACAATGGAGAACAATAATAAATAGGCTCATACCTTTATAAATCTATATCCAACACCCAATGATCCCTAAAAATAAATAACCATGAGGCAAGAAAACACCAAAATACTCAAGTGGAGTCTCTTTGGGAAATATCATATTCTAAAAAAAATAAGAATGAGTAAATTTTAAACAGTATCAATTCTTAAGATCAAAATTGAAATTAACTAATTCATGTCACATTATTTTTCAAATTGTATACTAACTGTTTGAACCCTATTAGAATGCTGGAGAAGCCACATGGTTTGGAAAAACAGTTTAAAAAATTGTGTTCTAACTATTCCAATAAATTATATCCTTATTTTTAAAAATTTTAAGGGAATACCACATGGTTTGGACTAACTATGTTTCTAACCATTCACCTTACTTTGGGACTCTAACTCAAGGTGCACAATTTCTTTTTCATAAATGTATGGTTATCCCTAATCATACTCCAACTATGCATAGACCAAGAAACCACTAAAAACTTCAAAATGTCACCAAAAATAACATGAGAAAAGTTTAAAATAAAATATAGTTCAAATAAAGTAGTATAAGTAACTAAAATATGGTTTATAGATGTTATAGCTCACATACTAGTTTGTGTCCATTTGTTATTTGTTTCCTTGTACTAGGGGAGTTCCCCCAATTAGGTATGTGTGGTTATGCTGGGTAGATTATGTATTTGTTTAAGATGAATTGTTTTCAAGTGGTCGGTCCAATGATATATGTCTTATCATGGACCATCTCCCTTTAGGACCTAATGAGTTTCTCATACTTCTTATTCTTCATTTATGATTATACCTAGGGGATCCTCATTATATATTTATTATATCCCATGGATAACTTGATTTCATTCCACATGAGTATCATTTCTCATTACTTTGATCATGCTTCATTTATATATGGTTCATGTTTGATTGTTTATTTATTTTTATTATGCTTTTATTTATGTTTAAAATGGATTATTTAAAAGAGAATATTGAAAAAGGTTTGAAAATGAAGATTTTTATGTGGTAAATGTATTGTTTTATAAATCATACTAGTTCTCATTTTTGATTTAAAATTTTTTAATTTTTAAAATTAAGCTTTAGCCTATGTTTTTAAAAGGTAAATTATTTTAAAAGACAATTATGTATTGAGTTTTATTTGATTTATTTTATATTATGCACTCTCAATTGAAAAACTATTTTTTAAATGTAGTTTAAATAACAATTATTGAAATTTTATTTTTAAGGTATTATATAGATTCCATGGTGAGATCCTACTGGGAGTGTTTAGATCACACCCTATATAAACACCCCAATTTTTATGTAATTATCATGTTCTGTGTAAGATAATTGGTTTTACAATGAGTTACAAATCTCTTGTTTTTAGTTTAAATGGTTTTTTATGGACAAATGTGTGTCCCCAATGTGATAATGGGTGAAACGAGGGTTCTCGGGGCTTGTTCAGAGCCCAGATCCTGAATTTTTGAAAAAATAGATAGGTGATACAATTAAAATAAACTATGTATGGTAGGCTACATGGTTACTCCTAACCATGTGAAGCTTGGTAGTGGAGTACTATAGGTCACACTAATTTAGAGAAATAATTCCACCTTAGGTTCACACCCGTGAGAATTACTACAGAACATGGATAGTGTGTTGAGACATGGTTTGCTCACTGTTTGCAAAAATATGAACACTAATCATGCGAGGTTACCCTCCTTGTAGTGAAGGGTGAATGGTTTGTCCAATCATGCAGCCAAACCATGTGACCCAGTATTTTGAGGTAAAATGACCAAATTTCCCTTAAAAACATTATAACCAAAACCTAATTTATTATTCTTTTCTATTGTATATCAGTGGTGTTAGAAGAGCTCCTTGGAAGGCTAAATAATATATTTTTATCTTTTTATTCAATCTAAACGTAGAATTGAGCATTGTCAGTCTCATTAGATTTGGGCTGGTGAGTACTCCATTAATTTTGTCTCGGTATTTGTTATTCTTAGTGTCAAAATATTCCCTATTTTTAGGTTCTTCATATATTCTTTATTTTTATCTTGATATGAGTAAGATTAAAAGATTATAATGGACAAGAACTCAACTATTGATATACAATAGGTGGTCTATACTTATATCAACTAGTTTGGTTCTTTACAGAGATATTTTCCACAGTGAGTCACTCTAAACTTTCCAGAATCACCCCTAAAATGATTTGAACCGTTAAATTTAATGTATTGGAACCTTTTATGGATTCCCAAAAGTTCTATCTGACTTGTTTTAGGTTTTTACCCCAACCAAGGTCACCCATAGGATGTCTATTTGACATTTTCATTTGTCAAAAAACCCATGGTGGGTTTGTTTGACCTTTCCTAGTTAGAGGAATCCGATTTATAAATGAATTAATTAATTTAGAGATGTTATACTTCCTTTTCTTTGTGATACATGATGTTGAATTATTTAGTTGTTGAAATTTGAATTGTTATATGAGTTGGTAAACTCATAGAATGCAGTTTATTATGACTTTATATGAGTCAGTAAACTCATGGAATGTGACAGTATGAAATATTAATTGAATTAAGATATTGGGGTTTTTATAGGAATTCACGGGTTTGATACACCATGGGTCATGATAGTGGTAGTGGATTCCTTTGATGAGATTGATCATTGGGTCTTGATTCTGTGGGATGTCTTGGGCCTTAATTCCCCATGGATCTGGCTTGTTTAGGATCACAGTGGACATGGTATGTTAGCATGGCCTTTGGACCCCAAACCAAGTCTAACCATGTTTCCATCGAGATTCTCTTGGTACTTAATAAGGATGCATTGGTCCACTATACATTGGATCCAGCCCTAGGGGATCTAACACTCTTGATTTTATATCTTGGGCATGTTAAATGTGACATACTTGATTATACAATATGGTTGTGGTTCATATGAAATTACAAGTTATATGGTGTGTAACGTCCCGGTTCCGGGTGCCACTCAACGGGTGCCCCGTACCCGGTTCGCCACGTGACCTCAAGCGCATTTCCCCAAACTCCAGAGGTTGTCGACTAGCAGTGAGGACCCAGGTCTGATAGTGGGGAAACTATGCCCTCATTTGTCAAAGTGTAGCGTAGTAGAATATAAAATAAACATACAACAACAGCGGAAGCAGTAAACCATACACAACGGGAAGAAACAACAGCAGTGGATATAACCAACCAGATATATAGATATGATGCAACATGTCTCCAATTCTAAGAAAATACCCAGAACATGTTACATAGCAGTACAATACAATACAGAGTACAAGTACATCAAAACAAAGCAAAATAGCTGGCAGCGGCATCGCGATCCTAGGCTCGGTCACATGCCCTCCTACTCCTCAGCAGCAATCATGTACCTGTATAGGGACTCTTTCCCCTATCCACACCTGCAGAAACGTAATCTGTTTGGGCCGAAAAGTGTGATCCAAATAGGGTGTGAGAAGTATATCTTAGTAGGCATCCACCCAAGGCCCATGCCCAACTGCGCGTAATCATGCAACAACAGTGAAATAGTTAAATGCAATAAAGTATGCAGTACTCGAAAGTAACCAACTTAACAGTTAAATTTCCATTTTAATATTCATTTTAATCAGTTAATTTTTAAGTTATCACCACAGTGAATACTCTAAGTAACTGCTAAAAGTCCACAGACGCATAAACCCCTACCCTCAGGTAAAGAGTATCCATCATAAGAATATTCCCTCAGGCATAATAGATTTTTCCCTCAGGCGTAGGTAGTGTAGCCCTCAGGCACAGAATCAGCTACCCACAGGCACATAAGAAGTTGCCCTAAGGCCAAAATAACTACTGCCCTCGGGCTAAACAGTGCAGTGCCCACGGGCTAATCACAATAATTCCCTCAGGCTAAACAGGTAACCGGGCCATGCCTAATATGTAAACAAACAGTAAGCATGCAATTCTTCTCAAGGCAAGTCTACAATTACTACTTTAAAGGGATACCCTCGGGTATCCTGGCCAAATGGCTAAATAGTGGAACACACCCCCGGGGTGGTTTCGGATCCAAGAAACAATCCCAAATAGTAGTTTTACAAATTATTCAATTACCTTTACAGTTCTAGGTAGTTAATATAGCCACGACCTCAGCCACACGACACCCCGATATGGGTTCGTGGAACAAAATGCACAAAACACACGACAGTTGGAAAAACCCAAACAAATCCACCTACCTTATACGCCGACAAGCAGTATACCTGAACATCGACTCTAGAAATGCCTAAGAACGGCGTAGATCTGACAAAGAACAAAACTCTCTTAACCTCAAATAACTCCCTCTAGGGAAATAATTGGAAAGCAACACGCTAGGAGAAGAGAGGGCTTACTCGTGTGGTTCCAATGAGATTGTCTGAAGCGGAATCGGATTCCAGACAAATGCCCGACAGATCTTCAAAGGTATGATCGTCCCTCCTGAGCTCCCTCTTCGGTTCTAAGCCTTCCCTTTGAACAGGGATGACTACTGCCTGATTTAAGCAAAAAGAAAGTACACTGCGTGTACTTCCATGTACACGGCGTGTACTCCCTTCATTTAACTGTTCCTCTGGCGGCACCTCCATACTGTTCACCCATCAACATGAGTACACGACATGTACTCTTGAGTACATGGTGTGTACTATCACCCAGTTGGCGGCTACTCCACCGCCTTAATGTTTGGATTTCTGACTGACTACATGGCGTGTACAGGACCACTACACGGCGTGTAGTCGGTTCCTACACCCTTTGTCGCCGACATGGCTACACGCTTCATGTACTCATCCCTACACGGCCAGAAGTACACTGCGTGTGGAAAAAGTACACGGTGTGTACTTCCAAAATTTATGAATTTTCCCCATTTTCCATATTTTATCAAAAACACTTAAGGAAAAGAGAAAAGAAGAAGTCAGTACCTCAAAGATAAGAACCGGGTTCTTACAAACTTCCCCCCTTATAGCAATTCGTCCCCGAATTTCCCTTCCAAGGGTGGATAAGATATAGCCATGAACAACTCCGGACACTGAGCACGTACGTCGGCCTCCCACTCCCAAGTCTCATCCTGCATGTGGCCATGCTACCATAGCACCCGTACAAGAGGAACTGACTGGCCTCATAGAACCTTCGTACTCCTGTCAATGCTACAAATCGGATCCTCCTCAAAGAACGCATCTGCCTCCATCTCAACCTCCTCGGGCTGAAAGACGTGAGATGGGTCTGAATGATAGCGATGCAACTGATATACGTGGAAGACGTCGTGCATGGCTCGGTACCACTGCGGTAACCGCTACCGATAAGCAACCAGCCCGACTCTCTCTAGAATCTCAAATTGCCCCATATACCGCGGTGAAATTTTACCCTGTCTCCTGATCCGCTTGTGTCCCAGCCTCGGTGAAACATGTCGAAAAACCTGATCCCTGACCACGAACTCCAAAGGTCATCTGCGGCGATTAGCATAAGACTTCTGACGAGACTGCACGGTATCCATCCACTTCTGAATCAACTGGACCTGCTCAGAAGTCTCCTGCACGAGTTGTGGCCCCAGTAAAGCTACCTCACCTGCCTCTAACCATCACATAGGTGATTGGCATGGCCTACTATATAAATACCCATATGGTGCCATCTAAATAGTTGTCTAGAAGATATTGTTATAGGAAAAAACTAAGGGGATATGCTTCTCCAAAGAGCCCCCAAAGTCTAGGACGCATGCACACAGCATGTCCTCTAGCACCTCTATCGTATGCTCTGACAGTCCATCAGTCTGAGGGTGGTAGGCTTTGCTCAGAAGCACCTGTGTACCCAGTGCCCTCTGAAAAATCTGCCAGAAACGAGATGTGAAGCGATCATCCCTATCAGAAATGATATAACGAGGGACCCCATGAAGACGTACGGCCTCTCGGATATACAGCCTTCCGAGCTCGTCAACACCGAAGGTCTTATTGATCGGAAAGAAGTGTGCTACCTTCGCGAGTTTGTCTACAACAACCCACACGGCATCATTGCGACGAGTTGACCTCAGAAAACCAGTCACGAAATCCATCGCGACATCATCCCATTTCCACTCCAGAATGGGTAACTGCTGCAATAGCCCAGCTGGTCTCGGATGCTCCACCTTCACCTACTGACAGGTGGAACAACTCGTAACAAAACTAGCTACATCCCTTTTCATACCCGACCACCAGTACTGACGTCTCAAGTCACGGTACATCTTTGTAACCCCTGGATGAACTGCTCAAGTTGAAGCATGAATCTCCCTCATTAGCTCCTCACATATATCCCCTAGAACCCATGCTCGTCCATGGAAATGCAGAACCCCATCATCAACTATCGTCCAACAGGGAGGAGGGTCCTCACTTGCCACCGACTCCCATAGAACTAGGCCTTCTGAATCAGATAGTTGTCTTATCCTCACTCTATCCAGGAGGTTAGAAGTCACAACTAAAGAGGAAAGATAAGTCTATCCCTGACTATCATGCGCCTCCAAATGCATCTCAGAGAACAACGCCATGAGCTGCCACTCACCACTGGACTCTTGCACTGCCTGTATCTGAGTCTTCCTGATCAGTGCATCAGCTACTGCATTACCTTTACCAGTTGTATAGGCAAGATCAAAATCGAAGGACTATATGTACTCAACCAACCTTCGCTACCTCAGATTCATGTCACACTGTGTAAAGATATACTTGAGGCTTTTGTGGTCGGTGAAAACCACAAAATGCTCTCCCAAAAGATAATGTCTCCAACAGCGCCACACATGAACAACTGCTCCCAACTCGAGATCATGCGTCGGGTAATTCCTCTCATGTGGCCTCAACTGCCGAGACCCATACGCAACAACTCGATCACCCTGCATCAACACTGCTCCAAACCCAATACCTGATGCATCACAGTAAACTGTATAGCTCTTCCCCTGCTCTGGGAGTATCAGGATCGGCGCTGATGTTAACCTACCTTTCAGGTCCTGAAAGGCTTCTTCAGAAGCTTCCGACCAAACGAACTTCAAACCCTTATTAGTCAAGCCCATCAACGGTGTTGCTAAGCGGGATAAGTCCTGTATAAAACTTCTGTAGTAACCAGCCATCCCTAAGAAACTCCGTATCTCAAATACATTCTTAGGCTGCTCCTAGGAAACTAAGGCTCTCAACTTCTCTGGGTCTACTAAAACACTAGCCTCTGAGATGATATGACCCAGGAAGTGAATCTGGTCTATCCAAAAGTGGCACATTGAGAGCTTAGCATATAGTCGATGCTCTCTCAGTGTACTCAATACGATCTCAAGATGGGTGGAGTGGTCGTGTCGAGTGTGAGAGTACACGAAGATGTCGTCCACGAATACTACCACAAAAGAATAAAGATATTGATGGAACACACGATTCATCAGAGCCATGAAAACTGTTGGCGCGTTCGTGAGTCCGAACGGCATAACCGTATACTCATATAGACCATACATACTTCTGAATGCTGTGAGAGGTATATCAGATGGCCTCACGCGCAGCTGATGATATCCTGATCTCAGGTCAATCTTTGAGAACACTCGTGCTCCCTGAAGCAGATCAAAAAGAGCATCAATCCTCGGTAAGGGATATCGGTTCTTAACCATCAACTGGTTCAGCTTCCGATAATCCACATAGAGTCTAAGAGTATCATCCGCCTTCTTCACAAAAAGGACCAGAGAACACGAAGGAGAAGTATTGGGCCAGATAAACCCCTTTGCCTGTAATGACTCTAACTACCTCTTGAGCTCCTGCAACTCAGGTGTAGTCATCCCATAAGGAGGAATGGACACCGGTGCTGCTCCTGGAACTAGCTCGATGGAGAAATCCACCTCACGCTCTGTAGGTAGACCTGAAAAGTCATCTGGGAAGACATCCCTAAAATGATCAACCACTGGAGGGAAATCCGTCTGAAAAGTCCCCTGATCATCCAGATATAAGCTCTCAATCTGGGTTGTGACTGCACCTCACCCACGATGCTCTGGTCTAGCTCGACTCGCCTCAACATCTCATTCACCCTTGTATAAAAACTCTCCACCCTCTGGTGATGTGAAACTCACCCTACGACGATAGAAATCCACAAAGGCTCGAAAGGGAACCAACCATTCCATCCCAAGAATGACGTCATAGCTCGTCATCTCTAAGACATAGAAGTCCCAAAGAAAGTGACACCCACCAACCTTAATGGGGAACTCCTTGAACTGATGCACACCATCCGTTCTAGTCCCCAACGGAGTGTCTAGCATCATAATATCAGAAGATGAAGAAACACAGAGCCCAAGTCTCTCCACAACGGGCACAGATATAAAACTGTGTGTAGAACCCGTATCGAAAAGTACTAAAGATAAGATAGAAGCTACTAAAATAGTACCTCTAACTGTAGAAGGTCTGGGATCCTACTCATGCTGGGTCTGTTGCACTGCATATGTCTACCCAGTGTCGCGGCCCTGCGACACAGCCTGGCTACCCTGAGCTGTCCCGCCCTGCTGCCTTTGAGATCTTGGTGTCTGGCTACCATGACCACGACCACCATCTCTACCTGCATGCCCTGATGTATTCCAGTTCCCCAACTGGTAAGAAGCAACTACTCCTACTCCCGCACGCGGAGTCTTCACAGAACCCCTCACACTAGCCACTGGTGGAAATGCCCTGCAAAAGTGCTGCAGATGACCCATCTTGACGCAAACTCGGCAATCCACTAGATCACGTGGACACTGCGTCCTCTTGTGCCCCTCTCTACCACACTAGTAGCAAATGACCAGGCCACCTGAAGTGTTCTTCTGACTGGTACTTCCACCCTGAGAGAATTCCACCTATCTCTTCCTCTTGCCAGTAGAAATGGTACTAGTAACAGGTGCGGAACCGCCCTGGCCCACACCACTAGATTCTCAAAGGTTCCTCTCTATAATCAGCGCCTAGTTCCCAATAGCGTGTACAATAGGCAAACTGAAGACATTCAACAGTTCTCGGATGTCATACCGAAGACCATCCTTGAAGTGCCTAACTCTCAAAGTCTCATCACCCCCCAGTACGGGTGAAAAATGCTGAAGCTCTGTAAAACAAGAAGAATAGTCCATCACTGACATAACGTCCTGCTGTAGATTCATGAAATCTCGAGCTCTATCTGCCCTCAGCGTCTTGTGAAAGAGGAAGTCATAGAAGACTACCTGAAAATATTCCCACGCCATGTCCATGTGATGCTCTGACAGGGTGGTAACATCCCACCACCTCTTAGTGGAATCATACAGCATGTATGTCGCGTGCTTGACCCTTGGCCCTGGAGGTGTCTCAAGATGCTTGAAAATAGTATGCATAGACCCCAGTCAAGTCTCCGCAGCCTATAGTCCACCATCCCCTGAAAACGTAGGTGGATTCTGCTGCTGGAAAATACGTGTCAGCTCGGCCATAGATGTGGCAGCTTGCGGTGCTCCCTGAAAGGTCTGCAGGAACAGCATAAAGCCTTCACAGAACTTTGCCTCCGTGCCTGTGTCCAGTATAGCAGCTAGCGCCACATCTGGCTCTGCTAGAGGATCAACTGGTAGCCCATGGACCACCATCTCTGGAGTATACTCGTTGTCTCTCTCCTGGCGAACAACGCGCAGTCTTCTAGGCGGCATGACACTACAAGGTCAAAAACATGCGTTAGCTTCAATATTATCAAAGACCGAAAATGAAGAAACCCAAAAGGGAACTGGAGGAATAAGGCATTTAAAATTTTCAAAATGAGACTACACAATGTGTATACTGACTACACGACGTGTACTTAACTTCCCTTCCCCTGCCCGGGTCCTTCTGCACAGCTAAGCCACACGGCTCTCATTGATCAAAAACTACACTGCATGTATAATATCTACACAACGTGTATGGTGTTATTTTCCAACTGCCCATGTTGTTTGTGACACGGCCGACTACTCGTCTTGAAACTACACGGCGTGTTACACCCGCACATGGCGTGTACATCACCCCATTTCCCAGCCACACGGCTAAGTCCATACGGTCTGTCCTCGGACAAGACTACATGGCGTGTCCTCAAAGGTACTGTTGACCTCACCTGTTTTGATAATCTCAATCATGTATTTATTTGTGTTGAAAATCCCAATTATGTCTTCATTCTCTATGATATTGTTAAGTATTGTTGATCTATACTTTAATTCTTTCCAATCTGTGATCAAACCAATAACATCTTTTTTAAATAGTCTTTGGAATATGTTAATCATCATTTATCCATGTTCATACAAGTTATAAATTGATTCTAACACAATCGGATGTGTTCTGCATAAAACAGATAAGTAATCTGCCTATAGCTACTGATAAAGAGCTACCGATAACCAGTCTACCGATAGACTTAGTCTACCGACAGACAGCTACCGATAGACTTAACACAGAGTTACCGATGTACTTATAAATACAGCTACCGATACAAACGTAGAGCTACCGGTGTAAGAATAAATAGCTACCAATGGAATAAGTCACTGATGGACGAAGCTACCGATAGACTCACAGCCACCGATACATGGAGCTACCGATGCATGAAGCTACCGACGCATGGAGCTACCGATAAACAGTCATTGATACACGCATGTACCTACCGACGCATGGAGCGACCGATGCATGTACCAACCGACGCATAGAGCCACCGATAGAGTCAAAGCAACTAATGACATCAAGCTACCGATGTTCAAGCTACCGATGTTCAAGCTACCGATGCTGTTTACCTACCGATCACTCAACTCACTGTTTGAATTTCTTTATTTCCTATATTTAATCTATCTAACGGTCATATCATACATTTTAATGATTTGTCAAATATCTGATAAAGGTTGTCGGATGTCAGGAACCCGTACCTCGTACCTGCTGAAAAGAAATCTTTTCTGTCCCCTGATGGGAGATAAATACGAGAAGACTACATACCAGAGATAGGCGAATGCGAACGCAAACGTGTGAAAAAAGAGAAAAGTGCGGTGCATCCAATATACCAAAAACGACACAAAGCATGAGAAGAACACAGAGAAGCTCATAGACAATCAAGCATACTCGAGAAGAGTTCTGTGCATACACGAAGAACTTCATTGACTACATTCTCACCACCTGTGAACCTGGAGCATACGACACTCTGTTTCTCAACAGAAACGAGAAGAGGACTCAGACTCACTTCTAATCGAATCCAAAGGAGTCCAGAGCTATACTGCAATCACCAGAACCATCTCTAAACTCTACATCTCTTATTCTGTGATTTATTACCATTCATTTTGAGCAGTGTGTGTTATCTGCTATATCTAACACATACACTGTCTCCTGTACTCAAACCGAAGGATCTGTAAATCCTTACAAAACTCTTTCATTCTTTCTTTCCCACGAAGAACTGTGGTAGAGGTCATGTGTGACCTGGACAGCTGGTTGCTGTTGTACTATTTCCCACGAAGAACAGTGGTAGAGGTCTTGGACCTGGACAGTTGTAAACTGTTGAACCCCGATCCAGGGTGTGGATCAATTTTTATATAAACTTTTGAGAGGACTACGTCTCGGCTTGAGACTGAACCTCTCGGTTACATTGTTGTGCCATCTATTTCAAAGTTTTATTCCGCTGCTAATCTCTTTAAAACCAATACTGTTTTTAAAGATTACTTTGATAATTAAATTTGCAAGTGTTTATGTTAAGTGTAGATTAGTAAGTTAGTTTCAAAAGATAATCACGCACTCCTGTGTTGATTAACTGGGAATTAATCAATCCCTTGAGAACCTAACAGAATCTCTACATTAATATAAATTCACTACAGTTTAATTTTTCATTATATTTGGGGTCTTTAAGACACTGCTTTTAAATATAGAAATTTTAATTGTTACTCAATTCACCCCCCTCTTGAGTAAACCACTCCGACCAACACTTGGTATCAGAGGGTCAAAATACTTTCTAAAAGTGCTCTGCTTTTGAACTGTGATTTTAGTTGTATTTTAAAGTTCTTAAAATTTCTGTTATTTCTAAATTTTTATCTCTTTAAAATTCTTTTTGTAATATCATGGATAATAGACTTGAGGGTGCTGCTACTAACCGGCCACATTTCTTCAATGGAACTAATTATGCTCAGTGGAAGCTGAAAATGAAAATCCATCTAGAAAGCATAGGTTTTGATATTTGGACTGCTATTGAATCAGAATACAAAATGCCTACTACTGCTAGATCTACTTGGGATGAACCTACAAAGACTGCTTACAATAACAACTGTAAAGCTATGAGTGCCTTGTATTGTGCTCTAGGAGATGAAGAGTTTAATAGAATTTCTGCATGTAAAACTGCTTTTGAAATTTGGGATACCTTAGCTGTTTCTCATGAAGGAACAACTAATGTTAAAGAAATGAGATTGAACACTTATACCATCAAGTATGATAATTTTAAAATGAAGCCTGACGAACCCATTTCTGACATGTATCTCAGGTTCAATGAAATTGTCAATACAATGATTTCGCTGGGAAAGGATGTCTCATCGAAGGAACAAATTATGAGAATTTTGAGATGTCTACCTGATAGATGGAGAGGCACATCTGTCTCAATCAGAGAATCATGTGACATAGCTGCTCTACCTGTCAAGGAACTAATTGGAAAGCTGATGATGTATGAAGAAGAGCTTAAAGTGAACAAAGAGGAAGACAATGAACCTGCAAGAAAGTCTGTTGCCTTCAAATCCTCAACTTCAAAGAATAAGGACAAGGAAAAGCTTCAAGCTGTAGTTGAAAGTTCAAGCTGTGAAGACAGTGGAAGTGATTCTGACAGTGATGCTGAGATGGCTCACATTGCTAGAAGATTTAAGAAATTCTATAGGAAAAAGAAGTTCTTCAGAAAAACAAATTATAAGGGTAAGTATGATCACCAAGGCAAATGGAAAAAGGACTGGAAGAAGAATGACAAGTCAGATGATGTTGTCTGCTATGAGTGCAAGAGAAAAGGACACATTAAAGCCGACTGTCCAAAGATGAAGTATAAAAAGAAATATGAATATAAGGACAATAAGTTTAAGAAAGCCATGAAGGCTACTTGGAGTGCTTCAGAAGACAGCACAAGTGAAGCTGAATCTTCAGACTCTGAAAGGAATCGAGCCAACATGTGTTTTATGACAAACACTTCTGAGGTAACTGCTGAAACTCATGCTTCAAATTCATATTATTCTGGAGATGTTTCTGAAGGTGATAATATGTCTAAATCTGAACTGTTTGAATACTGTGATATGCTGGAAGAGACATGTAATGAACTTAAGGATAAATACAAGTCATTAAAGAAACAGCATGCTCTCACCACTACAGTTAAAACCGAACTCACTATTGAAAAAGAGAAAAATGCTCAACTGTTAAAAGAAAATACAGAACTGAAACTGTCAAATGAGCAACTTAGAAAAGACTTAGAGAAGTTCACCAATGGCAAGAATACTCTAACACAGATGCTAGGAAAGCAAGTAGCACCTAAATATACTACTGGTATAGGATACCAACCTGGACAAAGGAAAATTGCTAAAACTAGATTCATTTCTAAATCTGGACAGAATGAAGGTAATTTTGGAACTTCATATGTTTCAACCAGTCGTATACATAGCTATGGATCTAATAAAGTTTATCTTTCAAAGCATGTCAATTCTACAAATTATATGAGACCCATTAGACAAATATGGGTACCTAAAGTGTTATTGGCTAACCTGTCTGGACCCAAGAAAATCTGGGTACCAAAATCATCTCCTATCTAAATCTGTTTTGTAGGGAACTTGCTTAAAGAGCTCCTGTAAAGAGACATGGTATTTGGACAGTGGATGTTCAAGACATATGTCAGGAGACTTCTCTTGTTTCAAGAGCTTAATAAAAGTTGATGGAGGCTTTGTCACCTTTGGTGATAACTCAAAAGGGAAAATCATCGGCCTAGGCCAGATTGGTAACACTGATTCAATTTTGATTTCTAAAGTTTTATTTGTTGATGGCCTTAAATACAATCTATTAAGTATCTCTCAGTTATGTGATGATGGTTTTCATGTTAAATTTGAAAATGATTCTTGCAAAGTTTTTAATTCTAAGAATGTTTTGGTATTTTCTGCCTTGAGAAATGAAAATGTTTATGCTGTTAATCTGAATTCTTTAGCTAAGCAGAATATTAATTGTTTGAATGCTTTTCATAAAGAATCTTGGCTATGGCACAGAAGATTAGGACATTGCAACATTCACTCACTTAGAAAACTTTCTAGGAAAAACCTAGTTAGAGATCTACCTAAGTTAGAATTCCCAAATGATAGAGTGTGTAACCCCTGTCAAAAGGGAAAACAACACAAAGTTTCTTTTAAATCAAAGAAAGAAGTTTCAACTTCTCAACCACTTGAATTGGTTCACATGGATTTGTTTGGACCATCAAGAGTTTCTAGTCTAAATGGGAAGCACTATGTTTATGTTCTTGTAGATGACTTTTCTAGATATACTTGGGTATATTTTCTAGCTCACAAAAGTGAAGCCTGTTCTTACTTTGTCAAATACTCCAAGTCTGTAGAGAACCTTAGTGGACTTAAGATTAAAACCCTGAGAAGTGATCATGGTCGTGAGTTTGAAAATCAAGACTTTGAATCTTATTGCTCACACAATGGCTATACTCATAACTTCTCTGCCCCTAGAACACCCCAACAGAATGGTGTAGTAGAAAGAAGAAACCGAACCCTTCAAGAAATTGCTAGAACCATGCTCAATGAATATGACCTGCCTATTTATTTTTGGGCTGAAGCTGTAAATACAGCTTGTTATGTTATTAATAGAGTCTTGATTAGACCAGTTCTTAAGAAAACCCCTTATGAATTGTGGAACAATAGAAAGCCTAAGGTTAATTACTTTAAAGTTTTTGGTTGCAAAGTATTTATTCTGAATACTAAAGATAATCTGGATAAGTTTGCTTCCAAAAGTGATGAAGGAATTTTTCTGGGTTACTCTATTTCTAGTAAAGCCTATAGAGTATTCAATAAGAAAACCAAATGTGTGGAAGAATCTGTTCACATCAAGTTTGATGAAACTGATCCACATGAGCCTAAAACCTCTCTTGAAAATCTTGAAGAAGATTTGTCTATTCTGGACCTTAATGATAAATCTAAAGAACCTGTTATAAAAGTATCCAGTTCTGGACTTTCTCCAGAATCTGCGTCTGTTGAACCCGAACCTATAGATGAACCTGAAATTTCTAGTCCAACCTTTACTAGATCAACGAGGATTCTAAAGAATCATCCTTTAGAAGCTGTTGTTGGTAATCTTGATAGAGGAACACAAACTAGAGCTTCTCTAAGAAACCAGGTTGAACATCAAGCCTTTCTTTCACAGCTGGAACCCAAAAATATCAATGATGCTATCAATGATGAATTCTGGGTAATAGCTATGCAGGAAGAATTAAATCAGTTTGAAAGAAACAAAGTCTGGGAATTAGTTGACAGACCCAAGGACACTTTGACAATAGGCACAAAATGGGTTTTTAGAAATAAAGTAGATGAATCTGGAAATATAGTTAGAAACAAAGCTAGACTAGTTGCACAAGGATATAGTCAAGAAGAAGGCATAGACTATGAGGAAACTTTTGCACCTGTAGCTAGACTAGAAGCCATTAGGATCTTACTTGCATATGCTGCACATCTGGATTTCAAGTTATATCAAATGGATGTAAAAAGTGCATTTCTAAATGGTTTTATAATTGAAGATGTTTTTGTAGAACAACCACCTGGATTTACTAATCCCCATTTTCCAAATCAAGTTTTTAAACTTTCTAAAGCTTTATATGGTTTGAAACAAGCTCCAAGAGCTTGGTATGATAGACTTAGCAATTTCCTTATTTCAAAAGGTTTTACTAAAGGGATTGCTGATCCAACTCTTTTTATTAAAAGAATTTCGAAAGATGTTTTAGTTGTACAAATATATGTTGATGATATTATTTTTGGATCTTCTAAACACTCTTTATGTACTGATTTTTCAAAAAGTATGCAAAATGAATTTGAAATGAGCTTAATGGGAGAGCTTAAGTACTTTCTTGGATTTCAAGTATTTCAAAATGAAAATGGTATTATTTTGAATCAAAGTAAATATACAAAGGATCTTTTAAAACGTTTTGGTCTGAATAGTATCAAGGAAAGTGAAACTCCTATGAGTACTACCTGTAAATTGGATGCAGATGAAACTGGGAAACCAGTTGATCAAACAAATTACAGAGGTATGATTGGTAGTTTACTTTATCTTACTGCTAGTCGACCTGATATTATGTTTAGTGTGTGTATGTGGGCTAGATTTCAAGCTAACCCAAAAGAATCTCATTTGCTTGCTGTTAAAAGAATTTTCAAATATCTCAAACACACGGTTAACTTAGGTTTGTTTTACCCAAAAGGACAATCCTTTGAGTTAATAAGTTATTCAGATGCTGACTTTGCTGGTTGTAAGCTAGATAGAAAAAGCACATCAGGAACATGTCATTTGCTTGGAAAATCCTTAGTTTCTTGGTGTAGTAAGAAACAGAACTCGGTTGCATTATCTACTGCCGAAGCAGAATATATAGCTGCTGGTAGTTGCTGTGCACAAATTCTGTGGATGAAACACACTCTTTTGGACTATGGATATGTTTTTAAACATGTTTCAATCAACTGTGATAACACCAGTGCAATAAACATCTCTAAGAATCCTGTATCTCACTCTAGAACCAAACACATAGATGTAAGACACCATTTCCTAAGAGATCACTATCAAAAAGGTGATATTTCTCTTGAATTTATTGGCACTGAACATCAATTGGCTGATATTTTCACTAAACCTTTAAGTTCGGATAGGCTAAGTTTCATAAGACATGAACTGGGAATGTTTAATCACAACCGGTGTGAAAATTCTCAGTGATGTAAAATCCTCACCGACGTGAAAATTCTCACCGATGTGAAATTCTCACCGACGTGAAATTCTCACCGACGTGAAATTCTCACCGACGTGAAATTCTCACCGATGTGAAATTCTCACCGATGTGAAATTCTCACCGATGTAAGTTTCTCACCGACATAGAAATTCTCACCGATGTACAACTCTCACCGATTTGTTTTTCTCACCGATGATTAACTCACACCGATGCAAAGTTTAAAACTTCTGTCTGCCGCCAAGAATATGAATCGTTTTATTTTACTTTATTACTCTATTTTAATCGTTTATTTGGAATTCCTAAATGATAAAACTAAGTCTAAGCCACTTCTTACCTCACCAAGCTCAAAATCTCTCACCTTCGAACCTTAGCACCCAAATCGACCAAGAACCCTAAACCCGTGATGGCAAAAACCAAGCTTCCTATCATCAGAGATGAAAGTGCAGAACCAAATGCTAAGAAGCAGAAGACACAGCATAAAGCCAGTGTTAGTGAAGTCAAAACTAGATCGGGAAGGCGACCAGTGAATCCTCACTTGCAGAATAGAGACATAGTAATCGAGAAGGAACTGTGCGTGGAATGGCTACTGCCTAGCAAATCCTTAGTGCTCGAGATTCTGGAAGACCAGAAATGGGTGGATTGTTTCTCGAATAACAATGGCCCATACTACCCGAAGTTGGTAAAGCAGTTCTATGAGTTTGTGACCTTTGAGAAGTCTGAGAATGAGAATCGGGTAAGCTCTTCTGTAAATGGAAAAGAGATATCTTTTTCTTCAGTAGAGTGGGCTGAGAGTTTAAAAGTACCACATGAAGGTGTCTCTGGGTATGTATCAAGAGCAATGCCACCTAGTAGTGACATTTTTGATTATGAGACCGCCTTACAAGAGCTGACTGGTAATGGAAATCAAAGGCAAGTGGTTGCTGCTGAAATGGATGGAGAGAATCGACTGCTTTTCAAATTTGTTCAGCATGTGTTGATACCAAGGAGAGGAGATTTTGCAAATTTGAGATATCAAGATATCTATCTTCTTCATTTGCTAAGACATGGTTTAAAAGTCAATCTGTGCAGATTGTTGATGCTTCAAATGGAAGACATGATTAGACCAAAGTCAAAGACCAATGCTTTGTTCTTTGCCAAGCTGATTTCAGTGATGATAAAAGTGAAAGAAATAGCTGAGCCTCAGGATGAGACAGTTGTAGTCAAGAACAATTTCTGTATCACCTCGACTGTATGTAAGTATATGAAAATTAACTGGAACCCATGGAAGGGAGAATGGGTCAGTGATGATCAGAAGATCTATGATAGGTTTAATCCTGTGGATTATCCCTCAAGACCAAAGGATATGAGAGATCCGACTCTAAGACCTGATGAAGAGGAACCTGCTTATAGTGATGAGACAGAAGAGGAAGAAGAAGAAACTCTTATGGATGTTGGAGGAGATCCAGACTTGCCCCCAAGTCCTGTTGCAGAACTAGTTTATTCTAGGAAAGGAAAAGTAGAGGAAGTTTTGCCTACTTATGAGGAAGACCAGTCTGTACCTCACCAAGAAGAAGAGGAAAAGGAGAATGCATTTGAATCGCCTGCTTCTGATAGGTTAAGTATGAGTCCCTTAATTGGAAACTCAGCTATACCTGCTGCTGAAGAAGTTGTACCTGTATCAGAAGATCTTCCAGATGCTGCTCCTGTAGAACTTGTGGTAGAAGATTCTGATGAAGAACGGCCAGCAGAAAAGGCTGTTGTGATACATGAGAATGCACCCATTGAGGGGGAGCATCAGTCTTTGCTTGGAAATGTTACAGTTGCTGTTGAGATTGGAGACTGGGTAGAAGACCCAGGGTTTATAGTCTGTGGATTGGATTATCCAGATTCTGACAATGAGATGTCTGTGGATAGACCAAATACCAATTATGATCTTGCTGCTGAATTGTTGCCAGACGATGTGGTCAGATTTCATGATTTGACTAAGCTGAAAGAAGACCTCAAATCCAGTTTTGTTGAAGAAGTGAAGCTAATGGAAACCTCTCTTGCATCCTCAATTAATTCAATAATGACTACTTCTGTAGTTAATTTGGCCTCAGCAAGGGGATCGGCTGCAGTTGTCTCAGGTGATTTTGTCTCCAAATCAGATCTTGAATCCATGAAGGATGAGATAAAAGAATCATTCAGTGCTTCAGTTGCTGAGATGAAGGAAAGCTTTTATGAAGAAATGAAAGTGCTAGAGAGATCCTTCGAGCTATCTCTGGCTTGTAATTTATCTTCCTTTATGTCTGAGCTTATGGAAGAAGTGAAAGAATGCCAGACTCAGTCTTCAAGAATCGAAGCTGATCTGGAAGCTCTCAAGACATCAGTGGTTGCTTTGGATTCCTATATGAGCTCCAAGTCTCAAGCTGACAAGGACCTAGCCTATGTGAAGAGTGTAGTCAGCCAGTTTGTCTCAGTGTTTGAAAGTTTCAAAACCTCAGTAAAGGATCATGTTCAATTACAAGACTCTCAAGTTCAAAGCCTAATCAGTGGATTGTCAAAGAGTTTTAAAGAAACTGTTTCCTTCTCTCTTGGCCCTCTCACATCCAAACCATCAGTTGATATGAACTCAGTTCGAGCAATGTTGAAGGAAGAGATTGGTTCTATTTCAACCAGTGGCTCTGGGGACTCATCAGAGTTAAGCCGAGTGGTGCTTTCTACAAGGGATTCTGCCAGAGAAATCATGAAGATAGTTCAAGATTTTATGAGAGAAGCCTCTGCCTCTCAAGAAGCCATAAAAAGCAAAGTGGACTACTACTTCTCCAAAATTTTCACCAAGCATCAACTCGAACACCACTTCAAGCTAATGTTGGAACACATGAAGCTCCCTCCAGTCACTCAAGCCTTCAAAGAACAAGTGAGCAAGCTCAGAGAATTGACTCCTGCCTTAGAGAAATTTATGGAGAACAAAGATGATTTCATCTCTGCTATGGAAAGAGGAGGAGGAATTATTATGGATTTTAGAAATCTGCTGCTGCCCTTCTTGCATGTTGATGCTAGACCAGTCATCATCCCTCCTGCTTTGCCTGCTTCTGCCTCAGCTGCTTCCTCAGTCCAGCTGACTCCTGTTCAAGCCATTCAAAGCCTCAAACCAATGATCACCCAAAAATCTTCAACCTACAAGCCTGACTCTGTGTCAGTGGCCCAGCCTCCTTTAATCTTTTCTGGCATTCCCAAACCTTCACCTGAATCCTCACCACCCGAGCATCCTTCTGATCCCAAAGGCAAATCTCACATTGCAGATGCGGATTGAACCAGTGGCTAGGCTTTTTGATAGAAATTCCTTTGTAATCTGTTTTTGTTGTACTTTTTGACTACTCTAATACAGGACAATTTTCACTTCTCTTTGTTTTATTTCTCTCCTATATATATATATATCTATATGCTTTCCCACTTTTTGATTATCACAAAGGGGGAGAACAATAAGAGAGGGGGAGAAACTTTTTATGCGAGAATACGGAGGAGAACAAAATGAGAAACATTTTCAATAAAGAAAAATAAGGCTTAAAGGGAAACACATTATCCTTTGTTTTGTTTCCATTTTTATCTCTGATACCTTATGTCTATATAGTACCTTATTATCTTTACCTCTGATAACTTATGTCTATATCATACTATTTCTATTATCTCTGATGCTGTTTTCTCTGAGAAACTTGAATTCAATACTATACTCTTTACTCTTATATTTTCACCATGTTAAATGCCCATATCATAAATTGTGATTATCAAAAAGGGGGAGATTGTTGACCTCACCTGTTTTGATAATCTCAATCATGTATTTATTTGTGTTGAAAATCCCAATTATGTCTTCATTCTCTATGATATTGTTAAGTATTGTTGATCTATACTTTAATTCTTTCCAATCTGTGATCAAACCAATAACATCTTTTTTAAATAGTCTTTGGAATATGTTAATCATCATTTATCCATGTTCATACAAGTTATAAATTGATTCTAACACAATCGGATGTGTTCTGCATAAAACAGATAAGTAATCTGCCTATAGCTACTGATAAAGAGCTACCGATAACCAGTCTACCGATAGACTTAGTCTACCGACAGACAGCTACCGATAGACTTAACACAGAGTTACCGATGTACTTATAAATACAGCTACCGATACAAACGTAGAGCTACCGGTGTAAGTATAAATAGCTACCGATGGAATAAGTCACTGATGGACGAAGCTACCGATAGACTCACAGCCACCGATACATGGAGCTACCGATGCATGAAGCTACCGACGCATGGAGCTACCGATAAACAGTCATTGATACACGCATGTACCTACCGACGCATGGAGCGACCGATGCATGTACCAACCGACGCATAGAGCCACCGATAGAGTCAAAGAAACTAATGACATCAAGCTACCGATGTTCAAGCTACCGATGCTGTTTACCTACCGATCACTCAACTCACTGTTTGAATTTCTTTATTTCCTATATTTAATCTATCTAACGGTCATATCATACATTTTAATGATTTGTCAAATATCTGATAAAGGTTGTCGGATGTCAGGAACCCGTACCTCGTACCTGCTGAAAAGAAATCTTTTATGTCCCCTGATGGGAGATAAATACGAGAAGACTACATACCAGAGATAGGCGAATGCGAACGCAAACGTGTGAAAAAAGAGAAAAGTGTGGTGCATCCAATATACCAAAAACGACACAAAGCATGAGAAGAACACAGAGAAGCTCATAGACAATCAAGCATACTCGAGAAGAGTTCTGTGCATACACGAAGAACTTCATTGACTACATTCTCACCACCTGTGAACCTAGAGCATACGACACTCTGTTTCTCAACAGAAACGAGAAGAGGACTCAGACTCACTTCTAATCGAATCCAAAGGAGTCCAGAGCTATACTGCAATCACCAGAACCATCTCTAAACTCTACATCTCTTATTCTGTTATTTATTACCATTCATTTCGAGCAGTGTGTGTTATCTGCTATATCTAACACATACACTGTCTCCTGTACTCAAACCGAAGGATCTGTAAATCCTTACAAAACTCTTTCATTCTTTCTTTCCCACGAAGAACTGTGGTAGAGGTCATGTGTGACCTGGACAGCTGGTTGCTGTTGTACTGTTTCCCACGAAGAACAGTGGTAGAGGTCTTGGACCTGGACAGTTGTAAACTGTTGAACCCCGATCCAGGGTGTGGATCAATTTTTATATAAACTTTTGAGAGGACTAAGTCTCGGCTTGAGACTGAACCTCTCGGTTACATTGTTGTGCCATCTATTTCAAAGTTTTATTCCGCTGCTAATCTCTTTAAAACCAATACTGTTTTTAAAGATTACTTTGATAATTAAATTAGCAAGTGTTTATGTTAAGTGTAGATTAGTAAGTTAGTTTCAAAAGATAATCACGCACTCCTGTGTTGATTAACTGGGAATTAATCAATCCCTTGAGAACCTAACAGAATCTCTACATTAATATAAATTCACTACAGTTTAATTTTTCATTATATTTGGGGTCTTTAAGACACTGCTTTTAAATATAGAAATTTTAATTGTTACTCAATTCACCCCCCTCTTGAGTAAACCACTCCGACCAACAGGTACATAGCGTGTTCAAGGAATGGTGACATCTACCCATGTTTTTAGTTACATGGCCGAGTCCCCAGGTCACACTACACAGCATGTTCATAATTGACATGGCGTGTTATGTAAAGGAGTTCACTGACCCTTGTTTGTTAGTTACACGGTCGGACTCCAGGTCAACACTACACGGCGTGTAGATCATGTACATAGCATGTTTTACCTAAGACATCCCTACCCCATGTCGCCTCTCACACGGTTTGCGACACGGGAAGAGACTACACGGAGTGTACTCAGAGTACACGGCGTGTGCTCAAAAAGTTCATTTTCCTTCCTGAACAGAAGGCCATACACGGCGTGTTTAAAATACTACGTGGAATTTAAAATGGGTTTCCAGACAATATGCCTCAGAAACATCCCTGGAACCTAGAAAATACTAAAAACTAACACCTAAGTCTCAAATTCTGACCCGTGAGGGCCCATACTCCCCACGAATCAAAGCTTTACATCTTATTTGTGTTATAACTAATAAAAAGTCAATGATCCACCAAATTCCGGTCAATGGGGGCCCATACTCCCCAAAATAAAAATTTTGACATCCATTCTATGAACAGATCACACAAAAATTACCCTATCAAATAGCAGGTATTTTATCAGTGCAGCTATCACAACAGCATGCTTTTCTAGCACAACGACTATCACAACAGAATGAAATTTCTAATGCACCTACATGGAATGGAACCATGCATGGCATGTGATTTCTAGAATGTGCCTAAATGATGCATGAGATGACATACCCTCATCTCATCAGGTTTCTACTAAATAGAACCCATTGATCAAATATAAACAGCACAATCCAAGTACGTCACCAAATGGTGAAAACATTTCAACTGCAAAATTTTCAAAATCAGATAAATTGAAAAATACGAGGTAGACTGGCTTTTCCCTGTACATGGGTTAGCTACGCCCGGGCACAGGTTATTACCAACTACCGTTCATCCTATCGCTGACTACGGCTCCAAAGAGTAAGTTAAAGAAAAGAAAACATATGATACCACTTTGTAACATCCTGGTTCCGAGTGCCACTCAATGGGTGCCCCGTACGCGGTTCTCCATGTGACCTCAAGCGCATTTCCCCAAACACCAGAGGCTGCCAACTAGAAGCGAGGGACCTGATCTGATAGTGGGGAAACTATGCCCTCATTTGTCAAAGTGTAGCACAGTGGAATATAAAATTAGCGTACAGCAATAGCGGAAGTAGTAAACCATACACAACCTAAAGAAACAACAGTAGTGGATATAAACAACCGGATATATAGATATGATGCAACATGTCTCTGATTCTATGAAAACAGCCAGAACATGTTACATAGCAGTACAATACAATACATTGTACAAGTACAGAAAAACAAATCAAAACAGCTGTCAGTGGCATCGCGAGCCTAGGCTCGGTCCCATGCCCTCCTACTTCTCATCAATAATCATGTACCTATATAGGGAATCTTTCCCCTATCCACACCTGCGGAAACGTAATCTGTTTGAGCCAAAAAGTGTGACCCAAACAGGGTGTGAGAAATATATCTCAGTAGGCACCCACCCAAGGCTCGTGCCCAACTGCGTGTCAGCATGCAACAACAGTGCAATAGTAAAATGCAATAAAGTAATTAGTACTCACAAGTAACCGGCTTAATAGTTAAATTTCCATTTTAATGTTCATTTTAATCAGTTAATTTTTAAGATATCACCACAGTGAATATTCTAAGTAACCGCTAAAATTCTACAGACGCGTAAACCCCTACCCTCAGGTAAAGAGTATCCAGCACAAGAATCTACCTTTAGGCATAACAGATTTTTCCCTCAGGCGTAGGTAGTGTCACCCTCATGCACAGAATCAGTTGCCCACAGGCATGGAAGAAGTTTCCCTCAGGCCGAAATAACTACTGCCCTCGGGCCAAACAGTGCAGTGCCCACGGGCTAATCACAACAACGCCCTTAGGCTAAATAGGTTACCGGGCCATTCACAACATGTAAACAAGAAGTAAACAAGAAATTCCTCTAAAGGAAATTCTACAATTACTACTTTAAAGGCATATCCTCGGGTATCCTGGACAAACGGCTAAACAGTGGAACACACCCTCGGGGTTGTTCCGGATCCAAGAAACGATCACAAACAGCAATTTTATAAATTATTCAATTACCTTTACATTTCTAGGTAGTTAATATAGCCACAGACTCAGCCACACGACACCCCAATATGGGTTCGTGGCATAAAACGCACAAAACACACGACAGTTGGAAAAATCAACACAAAGCTACCTACCTTATACGCCAACGAGCGGTATACCCGAACACCGACTCCAGAAACGCCTAAGAATGGCGTAGATCTGATGAAGAACAAAACTCTCTTAACCTCAAATAACTCCCTCTAGGGAAAGAATTGGTAAGAAACATACTAGGATAAGAGAGGGCTTACCCGCGCGGTTCCAACGAGATCGTCCGAAGTGGAATCATATTCCAGACGAACGCCCGGTGGATCTTCAAAGGTTCAGCCATCCCTCCCAAACTCCCTCTTCTGTTCTAAGCCTTCCCTGTGAATAGGGGAGGCTACTGCCTGAGTTAAGCAAAAAAATAAAAATTACACGTCGTGTACTCCCTTCATTTAACTATTCCTCTGGCGACATTGCCATACTGTTCACCCGTCGACATGAGTACACAGCATGTACTACTGAGTACACGGCGTGTACTGTCGCCCAGCTGGTGGCTAATCCACCGCCTTACTGTTTGGCCTTCCGACTGACTACACGGCATGTACAGGACCACTACACGGTGTGTAGTCGGTTCCTACACCCTTTGTCGCTGACATGGCTATACGCCCCGTGTATTCATCCCTACACGGCCAGAAGTACACGGCGTGTGGAAAAAGTACACGGCGTGTACTTCCAAAATTTAGGGTTTTCCCCATTTTCCATATTTTATCAAATACACTTAAGGAAAAGATAAAGGAAGAAGCTCGTACCTCAAATATAAGAACAGGGTTCTTACATGGTGTGGCCTTGGATGATATAATACATTATCTATATATCATGGACATTGTGCTTACATCCTTTTATTTTAATTATTCCTTATTATAGGAGCTTGACACTTGTTTTTAGGGAGCCTTGTATGGTAGTACAATAACACTTGTTTGGTTACTTTCACCTTGGTCACATTACATTTAGTTCTTTCATACCTATTATATTATTCTCTGTGCTTTCTCTTATATTGAACAGTTAGGATTTTTATAGACACCATGGGTAGTGACATACTATGATTCTATCTTACACCCTATTTGAGCTATCATTGGGTACTCGAATAGACTATATAGATATAGGTAGGGATCATAGAAAGTGCCTATAGTTAGATGCTTGACTTTTTTTCTATGGTTAAGAGCTGGGGATAATAGAACTAAGCTAAGTCTCATGATGCTATTTGGAGATAGTATTTTTTTTTATCATTTTGGTATTTTGATGAATGTATTGTATTGATTCATGTATACATGTTTTGGCTTATTTATAGACACATGATGTGATCATAATTGTATATAAGATTACTTCTTGAATTTTTTATATATTATTTTCTTGGTTATTATCTCATGTCTAGATGATTTACTACTTTGATTATTTTACTATAATTATTATTATTTTTCATTAAAATCTGACATGACGGTATAGTCTCTCGACACACACACCCTATGCCCTCGTTTTTAGTAGGAATCCTCTGGATTTTTTGGATATACGCTTGAGTCCATGTGGCCAATCGGGCTCGGGTCACCATTCAGTGGCATTAGGGTCCAAGATATTACATTCTCTTCCAGGAACTCATATTAAACCTCTAGTTATTTCATTCTAGTTTTTTATATGGGAGGATTTAAAGGGAAGTGGTGAGTGTTCATAGGCCTCTTGTATTTTTTGTTGCTAGTTTGGTTTTTTTGGTTTATTTTGGGATGTTCTGTATCATCCATTTCGACTTGTTGTATTTATATTTATTTAGAAATCTATTATATTTTTTTGTTGTGTACTTTCATCCCCTTTTATTTTAGTGATAAATTTGGATGTTTATTTTGGGTTATGACATGTTTTTTCTAGTTCCTTATTGATTTATTCATATTGGTTGATTTTGTATGTTTATATAAATAAGTTAAATCATATGTATTAATTATGAATCATTTGTTTAATTCCTTAATTCAAGTTTTATTATTATGTTTTTAGAGTAAATTTTACATTTGCTTCCACATTCTAGTTTTTTAATAATATTTTTGTATCATTACTATTTTGACTTAAAGGAAAAACTATTCCCAAGAGCCTGATCCTTAATTCCAAATCTATAGTAACCATCCCATTGGGATTGAGAATTCCATTTGATCCTAGTGGTTAGATGACCTAGGTAATGTGGTAATTCGGTTTGGGAGAGATTATTATAGCCTAGGTGATTCAATATTTAACCATGAAATTAGTGTGACTATAGTGACCATGCTGTCAATTCCCAATAAATAGAATAAGATTCTAAGGGTCATCCAACCGTGTTGGATAGAAACAAAAATAAATAATTTTTATTTTATATAAACTATTAAAACAATATAATTAGACTAAAAATTATGATTAAACCATAATGGTTCAAAATTCATAAATGAGATGGAAAAATTGATTTGTGATCTAACCTTAGAGGTTCCACCATAGATCCTTGGATTCAAATTACTTATCTGAATCACTCTCCACTATTTATGTACTAATTATGGATTAGAGAGGCATAAATAACTATTTATAGAAAAATGGTTCTATGATACTCCCAAATCCCACCATAAATTTATTCCTCCACTAAATAAAACACCACACACTAAACAATATTATGATCAATGAATTTCAATTCAATTTCGATTTGCATGATATTCTCTTTTTTTCACCAAACTTAAATAAATAACACACACTATTTAAATACCAATTTAATTAATTAAACCCCTCCCCCAAAAACTAAACTCCTTGGATTTATATCAAAATCTCACCCTTGGGTGACAAGCATATCTTTTAATCAATGAAACCTTTATAATTTCCATATGGGGTCATTTATTTTATTAAAATAAAAATTATACCCATCAAGTGTGAAAAAACCAAAATACCCTTGGAAATTTGTAATGAAAAAGACGAGGAAATTTTCAAATGTCAATAATGTTTCCATTATATTTATATTTATTTGATATCATTAAAATCAATTAGTTATATCAAATTTTTCTTCGATAAAGGATTAAAGTATCCTTGAAATTCTAAATGAAAAAAAATAATAGTTGTTATCATAGGAATAAATATACAAATATCCCTAACCATGATATTATATCTCCTAATAAAGGCTATTTATTATTGAACCATGGACTATGGAATGATATATCACGACCTATAATATCCCTTAGTCACACACTATAATAGTATTCTAATATTATAGTATTATAGAGATATATTTTCGTTCATTGTTATTCAAAATAATGGTTTTGGATTATCACTGGGTCTGATATGTAGATATCATCATCTATGAATCTTAAAATGACCGATGATATGACAAAAAATAATAATAATAGTAAATACATATATCACAAGAAGCGATATGGGTATATGGTTTTCTAGGATAACATTATTCTATGTACTATGATATAAGATCACCTATATCATGGGTATAGATATTGAGATATCAATGTCTATGATATTTTTTTAAAAAAAAGATATTTTTATAATTGAATGAATAATTTATAAAGTGTTTATAAATTATAGAAAATATATATAAACTATTTATATTGGTATTTTTGAAATATTAATAAATTTTATAATATAAAATTTTCATATTAATATATTATTTAAAATAATATGTATTATTTATATTATTAATATAAAATATGAATATGATGAATATTCAATGATAAAAATTTGAATTGTTCATTTATTTACATAATTCCCTATTTAAGTATTCATGTATATGAATTATTTAAATTATGAATATCTATATGATTTAGTAAAAATTGTTTAAATTATTTCTTATAAATATTATCTCACACATTTAAGGAGTTTCATTCCTGGTATAAGAAAAGATTTAATTTATATAAAACAAGATTAGTGATTTGTTTCTTATAATTCCAAAATGGGAATTTATTATAACAACTAGTATATATTTAGATTTAAAATTGTATTTTAGTTAAGATTAATCTAATGAATTCTAGCTGTAATTTGGGATAAATTAATTATTTTATGTTTTTTCCTATTACAACTAATTTGGTTGTTAGTGTTAGTGGTGATCAGTCTCACAAAAAGTTTATTTTTTTAGTTACTAGCAGATGATTCTTTTATATAGTTGAAATCTTTTTTTTCTTAAAAATTTGGTGAATTGAATTTTAAAAATTTAATAATAAGAACATATTAGGGTTATTGAATTTAAGTAAGTAAATGGTAAGGTGTATTTACATTTATTAACAAAATTATAATTAATATTATTACCATGAAGAGTCAATTGTGCATGTAATTGTTGTGGTTACATAATTGCATGATAATTTCAATATAAGCTAATCAATGGTGCAAAAGAAATTAATTCTAAATTTTATTATAAGTTTTCCTCAAAAAATGAAATATATTGAATTATAATAATCATATAATTTATAATCTGAAATTATTGTGTTTCATTCCACTAAAAAGAATTGATCCTTATATTTTTGGGAAAAAGTGTTTTTAATATAGTCATAATAATATTCCAATAATTATTAATTAATAATATATCCAATAAATGAAAAAAAAATATTTACTAAATTACATAATTATTCTATAACACTCACACATATATTATTAGTCCCTAATAGCCATGAGTTTCCTATTGAAGATAATAAAGAACTAGCTTCCTTTCACGAGTAGATAAGAAAAAAAAATAAAATTAAAAGAAATAAGAAAAAATTTATTTGAAAATGAATCTAAAATAAAACTCAAACTATGATGACATTATAAAAATTTTACAATATATTATACTCATTTTCCTTTTTAGGTTTGATTATTTTAGTATTTTTTATAAGAGTTTGTGATTACACAACATGTAAATAATTACATAACAAATCCAATATGATCATCACCTATTTGACTCATGTATCCCAATCTTTGGATGAAGTTGGGCCAACTATTTGTGGACCATACAACACACTAGGATTTAAATCCCATGGTTTTACCACCTCAATGAGGTTTATATGTTTTTCAAGGGTAAGTGAACCCCTTCTTATGATTCTGAGGGATAAACGGAGCATTGTAGAAACTCTGACCGACCTTTAGAATATTTGACTGGAATCACTGATTTGACACTATAACAGTGCAGACTATAACATTATTATTGTATCACATTGGACTTTGGAGATAGTAAAACTATATCTTTATGTACTTCCAACCATCACTCACTATAACACGGTTGACTTATTAAAAAAGTTATGGGATAGTTTCACCATCTTTTTTATGATCTCATTCAAGCTAGGGTTTTTTGTACATAATTTTTAGAAATCACCACATAATTATACTCTCAATTTAGTAAGATTATTATTCCTCTCCATGGATGTAGATATTTTTTCTAAACCACATAAATCATTATTTCCCATAATCTTCTTATTTTTATTTTGTTTTTTTTCCTTTTACTCTTACTCTATGAATCATTTGTCACTTGTTTCTCCCAACATTTTCACATCATTTACCATTCTAGTGTATAATCAACCAAGGTGTCACTTGGAGGGTTGTCTCTCTCAAAATGAGCTCTGAGTCTCTAAAGTGCAGGATCATCAGTCCTTGAGGTGTAAATACACTTCTCAAACTATTAATTTAAATATTTAAATTTTATTCCTATAAAAATTAATAAAAAAATTAAAATTGAAATGGAAATGTACAAAACTTATTATTTGTTTTATATGGAATGTAAGAAAATATATCGTGTTTATCATTCACTTAAAAAAAGACAAGATAATTTTTCTAAAAAAGACAATAAATGACATGTTTATATTAATACATTCCATAAATTTAGATCTAATTATATTTTTTACAAGGTTTTACACTACACGTGTGGTACTTGGGAATATTCTAACTTACTTGATGTGTACTAGAAAAATATTATTTACTTTTAAACAAACCTAATTTGATTATTAATGCATAATGTACATATGGATCAAGTTATATCAAATCAATATCTGATTTTTTATAGAATAAATGACATGTATTTTAGTTGTTTTAAATGCATTACAGTTTTTATTCAAAATTTCAAATATACTCATAAACCCTAAAATGTTTTTAAATTAATGCAATGAGGTTATATGAAGTATATAATTATCCGAATGATTGATTTGTCATGTTTTTTGTGTCTTTATAACTCCAAAATCACATTTTATAAGAGACGTCATAGGATATCAATACAAGACGTATGGTTGTTAGGTACACGGTAGGGAATTTATTGATAAACTACACAGTTTATTATCCCATACTTGATGTGTATGTGATGTTATTAATTTATTACTATTATTATATTATTTTAATTTCTATATTTTAGTATATATATAAAAATATGACAACTAAACATATATATAATGTGTACAATATTTTTTAATTAAAAATTGATGGAATTTAATTAGATACATTAGGAAGGAATTAAACCATGGATGGGTCAGAAATTTGACATAGGTTCTTCTTTAAAATAAAATATTATTATATTTATTTTATGTTTATGATTATATAATAAAAATATATTACACTATGTTTTATATATTTTATTTGGAATTAATTGTTAACTTCAACACTAGTGGTTGGGTAGAGTCTCAAACCAGTAATGACTAGTTTATATGAAATAGACCCAATCATCAATGTAAAAACCAAACACATTATTTTTATGGTATTTTTTATTTTATTTTTTTAATATTTTTTTATGAAATAAACCACATAATAAAAAATATCTTAAAATGATGAAATATGCACTAATATTTGGGTGGAGATTCAAAATTGTGATGATTGGGTCTCATACGACCCTCTCAATCATCAATGAAAATGATAGCCTAGTTATTTAATTATATTTTAAATTTTTATTTAAAACTAAAAAACATTATGTGAAATTAAAATGTAAAAGAAAAATAATAAACCTTATACCAATATTTGATTATGGATTTTAACTAGTGACAACTCGATATCCTGAGATATACCAATCCCTCGACACAATATTAATTTCATATTTATTTATTTGTTTACTTTTTTAATAATTTTAATAATTTTTTTATTTAATGTATATTAATATATGTAAATATATATATATATATATGAGTATACACACACACACAGTCTTGTAAGAACATAATATGTGTACATATAAAATTATTATAATTATTATGCTATATCAATATTATTGTTATTGTTATTATTACTTATATTTTTATTAATTTTATTATTGGCACTCAAATTTTTTTCAAGATAATAACATAAATGATCAAAATAGGTTTAATAAATTTTGAACAAAAAGTTGGTTATTAGGAACCCTACCACACCTATGTAGATGTACCCTGCTAAGCCCTAATACATGTACCCCACCACATGTCTCCTTCTACATGACCTACCATGTCAACACTCTATTAGACCCATGTGTGAACCCTCTATCATCCCCCATGAATTCCCTAGGGTGAGGATATATTTATGAGGTAGTAACTTCAAAAGGTTAGGTTCTTAGGACTCCCTTTCCTATTAAATTACCCAAAGCCTCCAACTTCAACTCACTAAGACACCTCTAGCATTTGAGTGCATAAATAACTAGTTTACATTCCCAAAGAACTATATAAAGTACCATAAATGTTTTAAAATTTAAAACCAAATTAAATGAGATAGAAAAGTTGGGTTCTTGATCTATTCAATGGTTTCTCATATAGTTCCCTTATGAAAGTCTAGTTCACCCAATTCATCGCATATACAAGATAAAAATACCCAACATAAGGAAATATTTTATCAAGAAGGTGAAATAATGATTTATCCTTAAGTGCCTATTATTTGGTGATAATCCCAGTCCTGAAAAGCTAACTTGGTTATCCTACTTTCCATGGTCACCTACATTAGATAAGTTGTATCTATTCACCCAAGTGGCTTGAATAACCGCATTGTAAAACGTTTTCTTAGGTCTACCCCTCAAAAAATAAAATTCACTCGAGTCTAAACCTTGGTCTCTTGACATACATGATTGATCCATTTTTTTATTTATGTGGATTTTACAATCATTTATTCCTCCGATAATGGGAGTCTCTCATACTAAAAGATATTTCATCTAGTTATTCTCACTAACCATGGTTCCTCATAGTATAGAAAATCATGTATTCCTTTGATAATATGGATCTAATAGACTATGGAAACCACCAAAATATATTTTGAACCAGGGTACCCATCTTGGTTAATCTTCACTAACCCTAAATATTTATAACATCTGATAAGTCACTATTGGTATAATAAATGAGCCAGGGGTATAAATGAGCAGTCACTTATGTGTAATCCCCTTTGTGCCTTCACCTGACTCATTTATCAAGATAAACTAAAAAGGTTAAATCATTCAAAACTCTCACACCAAAAAAAATCTAGAAACCTTTTTCTCAGGGGTCATAGCCATATGATATTAACTACAAGAAACAATAGTCCTTAATGGTTGACATTAAAAGGAACACCATTGGACCTAGGTTCCTGAACTTAAAATATAAACCATATGTAATTTCCATTTGACCTAAAAAGGTTTAACATGTCTTTTTATGTGGCACATGATTATATGGTTTTTTGATTCTCTTCATGGGGATATATATTAAGCCCATATTATGGGATAATAACTTCATACAAACTCATACTTCCTCCATGGATGAAAATAAACTCTAGATATCCTACCAATATGTTTTTTAATAGTAGAGTAAAAAATATTATAATTAAACACATTGTAGTATAATTCCATTATGCATTTCTATTTGAAAAATACACAATATAAAAATATCACATTTATAAAATGAAAATATGTATTTTTAATGGGAAGGAATTTATGAAAGCACTTAAATACATAATAAAGTATAAAAATATACCATAAGCTTATATATGGGATAATTTGACCTCAGATCCACTAAAATTTGACATGTACACCCTAATAAATCAAGAAAAATTGGTGTATTATAGAAAATATAAAAAAATAGAGAACCTGATGTGAAATCCTTTACTCATTAATGAAATTTATCAATAATAAACACTCACTTATGATACATCACATATGAATTTCTTGTTGATTTCCTATAGAATCAAGATTGAATCTACAGAGAACATAACATAAGGAATTCATCTTCCTAACTGGACTATGGAAAATATACCAACAATAAGGGTTCTAAGGAACCTCTAATCGATGAAACCTAAAACTTATGTTACTACTAATATCATAATTTTATTGAATTAAAGGAACTGATAGTAGATATAACATAATAGTCCTTAGTAATACTGGATGGTGAGTTCTATAATGCAATTATACCTCAGTAGTGATATAGCCCCCACATTATAGATACACTAAGACAATCTGGAGGGACTGAGACTGAGAAATTTTTCACCTCAATGCTAAGACAACAAGTGGAAGACATCTCTTATCATAATGTCAACTTATTTTGGGATTCAGACCCCAAAGTAAGATCATTCTTTCTATCCTCATTTGGAATAGTTTTAATAGGACATATCTAACATCTAAACAACTACCTTGGATCTACCTAAAAGGGTTACTACTTATAATGGTTGTTTCCACCTCTATTAAAATCCAAACCTTTAAGAGACTAATAAGGGAGATATATCAGTCTTTTCATACAGAATATGGCACCTAAGAGGATATTCCTCTAATGTAACATAATTATTTAGGTTTATAAATAGATTTATATTCTTGTTTTTATTCTATATATATGAATTTCCATCAGATTATAATGGTAGAATGGGGATAATTTCTTAACATTATGGGTAACAAGCCTATGCCTTTGAGGAAAATTCTATTGGATAACTCAACAAATTATACCTTTCTAAGGGAGAGCAAATACCAATATAAAGGACCTACCAATAGTGAAATTTCAGATAATTATATTATTACTCATAGATCATCCATTATAGTGTTCATAACTTTGTCTATATAAAAATAAACCTCTTACATACTCAATGTAGATATCACTAAGAATATAAAAACCATGGTGGTATTCCCTATGGTAAATAAAAAATATAAAAAAATTTCTTTCCACCTCATAGTACTTATTATAGGGGTCCTTCTCATGAGAATATGTATATTTTCCTCAGAGGTTTTCTCCATGGTATAGGGAAATATAACATCCATAGAGGTCCTCCCCATAGAACCAGTCATAGAATTCCTCCCAATGATAAAACATTCAATTAACAATGCATTTTCCTTTAAAAGATTGCAATAAAAAACTACATAGGTCCTCCATGAATCATATTTTATAATTATTTTTCTAGGGATATAAAAACATGAACCATAGAAGTTCTCCTCATGATGACCATCAATAAAATCCTAACCATGGAAGTCTGGCCCATGGTATTCGATGTCAAGGTCCTCCCTATGCCAAAAATCACGAAACCAATAATCTTGTAACTTTATAAAATAGTCAATTATTTCTCTATATTTAATTAATAATCAATTCAGTTTATTCCTATACACTTATTAATTAATTTTTTTATAGATTATTTTAATTAAAGGATCATTTCATTAGATTTTTTGAGTACTTCATAAAATGTATAAAATATAAAATTTTATTATATTTATCAATTTCATGAATAAAATTAATGGTTAGATATTTATAATAAATTGATTTTTTTTAAAGGTGAATGAAAAGGGTGGATAATGTTGTAAATAAGTGGTCATAATTTTAATATTATTATAAAACTCACACTATGATGTGTAATATCTACTTGATAAAACTCGTGATCTTCAAAGTGATATGTAATATTTAATAGAATATACATAATTAATTTATCTTGGTATAAAAGAAATGATCCCTAATATATAAATAATTTTCCTTCACCACTAGGGGAAGAGTTGGGCTTTATTGTGATGTGTTAGATGCACTACAGAACTCTCTAATATATGTAGCATATATATGGGGATATTTAAGATTTTAGTGATAATATGTAATATTAAAGTGATGATATTTATGGTTTCTAAAAGATGTAATTGAGTACATAATATATTACGGAACTCACATATGTTTTTCCCCTTTTTAAAATCAAGTTGGGCTTAAGCATGTAATGTTATGTAAGGTTTTGTAATTGGAGAAATTTGGATCATCTATATTTAGAGGAATATCAAGAACTACTATTGTAGAGATCATATATAGTGAAATTTGAGCTCAAACAAGATACTGTGACTATATAGATATACCTAGTATGATTTTTCTCACTAAATCGGGTAACTTAATAAAAACTCTTTATATAGAATATGATCCCAAGAAGAGAGTAGGAGAAGATAATGGCTCTAAAACTCATTCTTAACCATAGACTTTATGATAAAGAAATTAAAATGCCACAATCCATGTAAAGTATTCACCATGATAATCATGCCATTTGTAATTATCCTAGTACTCAAGGAAGTATAATAGAGTTCATAAATAGAATAGGAACTATATAGGAATAATATTTCATAATTTTGGTAATCTAAATCTATGGATTTATTTTTTATTTTTTTACATTGTGTGAATCCTTTTCTTATCTTCGCCAGTGTTCTCAAACTCTATTCCTGGATTAGTTTCCATTAGTTTTATTCAAGTTTCTAGGAAATAAATCTTGTTTTTCTAGGTTTATAATTTATTTTGTGTTCTTTAGTTTTTTCATGATAATTAATTGTAGTGAGTTGAGTGTCAGGTTTGGATCAGTGATTGTCATTCATTCCCTACTCGTAACATAAATTTTTCATCACCCACTATATTTTGATCAATGATTTATATTTTTTAGTTATCTATAATATGTTGTTACTAGTTTGATATAGATGGGATTTTTTTGGAAATAAATCTCCATGTTCAATGGGGATCTACTCATTCATTCATCTGAATTTTTGGGAGATCCTACGGTTCATCAATTTCATTGAGGGATGCCTCTTGACATTAGAATAGGGTGATATAAGTCCCATTTTATATTTGATAACAACTAATTGGTACTTTAAATTAAATAAAAATTAATATGTGGTGAGGTGAATGGTATTGATCCTTTCTATTGAGTTATCGTTAAACTTAGGGAAATCATTAATATAAACAATAAATAAGCACATTCCTGGGAAAGTATACATGGATTGATTACCATTATTCCTAATTCACCATTCATCATTTAACATTTCATATAACATCACAAAAAACCCCCCATATTTTTATGTCTCCCATTATTTTAATATAAAAATATAAAAAATATTATATAATGAAGGATTCATTGAGTAGACAACTATATTCATTGGGAGGAAGACCTAGTTTTTCACTATACTACATTCTTGGAGGATGTAAAAACTCTTTATGAGTAACCTATGATAGGTGCATAAAAATTTTGGTAGCATTATTTGGGATTCATAGGTGTTTTATCTTTTTTTTTATTCACTTGTTAAATAGTTCTTTGCTTCCTTAAAATAATAAAAAAATGTAATATATTTTTAACCCACCTTAAACCTTAATAGAAACTATTTTTTTGCTACTAAGAAAGTGAGGGGAGTATGGAATTTGTTGTGTGGTAATTAATTGTTTAATATGATCATAAAGAAACTCAAATAATATATTTATATCATATTTTTGTAATATTTTGAAAAAGGGATCAATGAATTATCATGTAATTTTATATAATTTTACATAAGAAAAGAAGAGGGGTAGTGTGATCTGAAAAATGAATTATAAATTCCAATGAACTTTGATGAAGATATTTAAGAAATTTAGAAACAAATATAATACCCACTAATAATAAATATAATTAATTTTAAAAATAATAATATTGTTATTATGAATAAGATGAGATAATTTTTTGAGAAACAAAAAATTAAGTTGATTATTTAAATGAATATTAGTCATAATATCCCCAGGTAGTGTTGTAACATGATCATAACATATTCAATAAAAATGAATCATCACAATTAATATCACATCTATATGATGAATATGGAACCAAAATTTATGGTTTTATCCTTGAATAAAGAATAAAATATAAACTATATCTAACAAACATGAGTGATTTTATAGGGATAATGCATGAGTAGAAAAAGTTTCAAGCTGGTATAAATGAAGTAGTTGATCAAAAATTAAATTCATTTCATTAAAATTTTATGAAGTACAAATTATTCTTAGGTATCACTTGTTTACTCATTGTAGACTTAGTATAATAATTATAAAACTTAGAATTGGATGAAATATACATAATAAAATTGACTAAAATTGAAGAAGAAATGGAGGCATTGGAGTTATGGTCAATTGAAGAATGAAAGGAAAATGCTAATATAAAACATTTGACTAAAGGACCTTATTATTGATTTATACCAGAAGATAATCCACATAGATAATTTTAAATTGAGCATAAAGTGTAATTCTCACTCAAAAAAGGAATATACTCACTATATTCCCCTTTTACCCCCACTTCACAACCATATTTTTATTAATGGATACACATTAAAAGTCACTAGAGGATCTCATAGACATGGATAATGTGATAAAATGGTATAAAAGGTATAATATATGGTGGTTAATTCCAAAAAAATATTTACCCAACTTTGGATTGGAGATGACTAGTTGTAACTACTTAGATATATGAAGTATAAACACAAAACCTATTGGGTAATTACACTAGCCACTTTACCCATCCTTTTTATTTTTTTTTTATTTTTTAATTTTAATAAATTTATTACATCTTAATGGTATTTTTTATAATATTTCATGGAGGTAAATAGTTTTGAAACATTTAAGATTAATTCTAATACTTTTTCATCAAAACATGTATGGTTTTATCACTTTATGATTCTTCTTATAAACTATCTATCATAAAATACCTAGAATACATATCATGATTAAACTAGAATGAAGATAGTGTATAAGATGAGAGTGTGGGAGGGAATCCTTTTTAGTTTTATGAATTTAAATTTTTATTTATTTATTTTTAATTTTATTTTGTTTTTGTTTCCATTTTTGTGTTTTTGAAACTTATTCATCTCCAATTAAATTAATTTTTATGTTTGAAACCAATGCCAATTATTAAAACTTGATTTATATCTAGATAATTAAAATAGAATGAATACTGAATGAAGATAGAACTAGATTCAAAGTTTTTAAAATTATTAAAAAGGACATTTATTTTTGAATCTTATTCCATGACATACAACACAATATTAAAATCACTCACTTGGTAGGATTCTAAAATATTTTTACATCTTTTTTACATTATCATTATTTCTCGAGAGAACCAATACATTCTTAAATAAAAAAAAATTATGTCAATTGAAGTCAAAATATTAGATAATTTGGGAACCTGTGTTAGAAATTATTAAGGAATTAATTTGATTTAACATAATTTTTATAGCATCCCACCTTTTCATCACATAAACTTTCATTTCATTTTACAAAACCGAGGATCTTTAAGGTTTAGTGTCTTGGAAACCAGGAACGTAATAAATGAAAGAAAAAAAAACATTCTTCTTAAACAATTGAAAGGCTTCTCCTCAAGTTCATCCTAGGTTCATTACTGCATCTCATAACCTGGGAACACACATCAAAATAAAGGGTGAGCAGAAGGCCCAGTAAGGGAAACAAGAGGAACATTTTACATGTGAGCTTGATATACTTCAATAATGACATGAAAAGAACTTTAAAGCATGAGAAAGAAATCATGAGGCATTTCATAATAAAAACAACATTTTTCATAACTTGAATATGTGGCTACATCATTTAACATAGACAATCATGAACATATCACCAAGGTCCATCCCCAAGGTGTCATTTGAAAATTACCAAGGTTATTCACCAAGGTATCGTGAAAATTGTAATCTCTAGTGGTTACATCATTACCCAATGCATTGGAGCGCTATCAGGGCGCACCCTTAAATTTGCCTTTATTATCATGTGAGCCACATATATCATCATCAAAAATTTCATAAATAACCCACATAGCATAAAATAAATGGGTTTCATTTCATAATCACAACGTTTTAAAAACTGCTTTAAATACGTGATCTTTACGTCACTTTAAACCCACGGAAAGGGAAAGAGGGTTTCATGTATGTAAATCCCAGAATTTAAAATAGAACATTTTGATATATATGTGAATACCCCTGTAGAAATAATATCTTTGAGTATTCACTTTATAACATAAAATAATTTTTAGAAAAGAGAGAGAGACAGTTTGCGACGAAAATTCTGCAGCATAATGACTATGTTACAAGGTTTTAGAAAACATTGAGAAGAGAGGGGAAATGGGTCAAACATTCATAAATGACCCATAAAATAGTAGAGGGACAAAATATAATGGATTTAAGAAAATGGTACTGAAATTTGAAAATATACCATATGAAATGAAGAACATGAAAGGAAGACAAAAAACAAGATTTCTCTTGTGAAAATTCGGCAGCCTAACGGCGTCACTTAAACTTCAACAAAATTGAATTGACAAGGTCAAATAGGGTCTCTCATCATATGAACATAAGAGTCCAGTATGATAGATATAGAGATCATACCCCAACATAATAGAAAGTAACTTGAAAGAATTGACATGAAAGTAGAACTTCAAAACGAGAAGGGTGAAGAACCACTTAAAAATTCGGCAGCCTAACGGCGCCACTTAAAACTTCAAAATACTGATTTGAAGAGATCAAATGGGGTCTCTCATCATATGAACATAAGAGTCCAGTATGATATATATAGAGATCATACCCCAACATAATAGAAAGGAACTTGAAAGAATTGACATGAAAGTAGAACTTCAAAAACGAGAAGGGTGAAGAACCACTTAAAAATTCGGCAGCCTAACGGCGCCACTTAAAACTTTAAAATACTGAATTGAAGAGATCAAATGGGGTCTCTCATCATATGATAATAAAAGATCAGTATGATAAATATAGAGATCATACCCCAAAATAATTAAAATTAACTTGAAAGACTTGACATGAAAGTAGAACTTTGAAAAAGAGAAAGGTGAATGAATCCCTTGAAAATTCGGCAGCCTAACGGCGCCACTTAAACATTCTTAAAACGAAATGATGAGAGTAAGAGGGGGTCTTTCATCATATGAACATAAAAAGGGCAGTAAGAGGAGTATAAAAGAACATCCTCCAAAATAAGAACATGGATCATAAAAGGAATGACATAAAAGAGATCACTTGAAAAGAAAGAGAGGGGTCGAATCCCTTACCTTAAAATCTAACTCTTAAACCTCAAAGGTTGGGACCTTGAGGGCTTGGGGGCACCTTGGTAGGACTCCTTGGGAGGTAATGAGACCAGAACATCGTTGGGGAAGAGTGGGGAGTCGAATGGATGAGAGGATGACTTGGTATTTATAGGGAAAGTGAGGGGACAAGGCATTAATGGCAAAGGGACACCTCATTAGTGGTTTTGGCAAAACCATGGGCTTGCCCATGGTATTTGCCCATGGTATTGGCCACTTGGGACACCTCATACCTTATCTCACTATTCATAATTCGAACATATTGATTACAAACTTAATACATCATTTAATGATGTCATTAAACACCCGTAACTTAAAAACTGTATTTTCACTATTCATCAAAAATTCAACTTTCTCAGAATAATCCCAAAATTTCACCTTAACCAAATATCAACGCTCTGATTACAAATATGAACTCCATTTTATAAAAATAATTTTCTAAATATTTTTAATTTAATTTTTAAATAAAAACACTATTCATCGAAAATTCATTTTTTTCATAAAAAACCCCAAAAATTACCATAACATAATATCGATGCTCTGAGTTCAAAAATAAAATCATTTTTATAAAAATAATTTTATAATTATTTTTAATTAAATTTTTAATTAAAAAACACTATTCACCCGAAAAAACTAATACTTGAATAATAATTAATGAAACCGTTATTTAACTATTTTATTGAATAACATTACTTAATCAAGGTGCCTAGATTATTTTAAAACTTTCTTTAAGTGAGATTACTAATCCATTTGGTCATATTACTAATCCTAATCATAAAATCACTATTCATAATTTACTATTCATCAAAAATCAAGTTGATCTTATTAGACTCTAAATTTCGTACTGAACATAATTGTAGAAGACCATTTTTCGAAAATCATTACACATTTTTAATTATTTAAGGTTTACACAACCATTTTTAAAATATCCTTTTTCTAAAATTCATCAAAAATATGCATACAATATTTATCCGGTCATTTGAAAATTCATAAACATCATCATAAGAAGAAATCCAAATTTTTATTTAAAAAAAAAGATTACACAAGGCAATTACGGTCTCGTTACATAACCCCTTATAATACCAGCATAGGACCTAAGAGTAAGGTGTGCTAGGGTGATAGAATTTTGGGGCGGCTCAGTCAACATTGCCCGAGTAGTAATTTCTATCAGTTTGAACTTCTCGCGAAGGCGATTCCGTTCTAGCTTCACATGATGAAGTTCGGCTTGGATTTGGTCCAGAGCAAAGCCCAATGGTGCTACCTCCTTCCCAATCTCTGTTAGATGGGCTTCGATCGGCCCAAGGCTACTAGGTGAGGCCATCAAATCTTCTTTCTATAATAATTAACCAAGATTACTTAAATATAGAGACAATAATCAAAACATTTTGTTCACGGTGGTCATATTGACCGATGGTCATATAACACTCAAAAACCAATGGTCTCATTTTATTTATAATCATGTTTATCAAATAAAACATTTTTTTTGAGTATAAAAAATAACACATGAAATTAGGAAACAAGATTTATTCAAAATTTCGGGTCGTTACAATCTTCCCCCCTTAAGAAATTGTGTCCTCGCAATTTTTTTAAATTGGGTTTTTAAATTTCATTGAAAGTCCCACATCGGAAAAAGAGTCAGTAACACCATTACTTTAAATGAAAGAAAAGGAAGTACAAAGGCCACCCGAGTTAACCCACACTCGGGTTCCATGTAGGAAAACATGGACATGGAGGAAAAAACAAAGGGTCAGTTCTGAGAGAGAGTGATAGAGAACATGATTAGGAGAAAGTTAACCATGAGAAAATCCCAAACTTATGATGTGTGTAAACGGTCTTTGATTACCTAGTAGGAAACGTAAACCAACAACATTTTTGTTTTACATTTCTTTTCATAATTTTGAGGATTTCATTTACTACATAGAACAAAAACATAAGTAAATATACCTACCTTCAAGTAGAGTTTCATCCTTTAACAAGTCCCTACCAACACTAATCTTTTCGCCAAATGATGAGAATTCAAAAACACTTGGTCTCATAAAAGCACAAGAATCATCTTCTATAGAATCACATAATCTACAAAAGATTAACTATCTATTTATTATATCTTTAAACATTATCCCAAAAACAGAAAGGTTAAGGTAAAACAACTCTTCAAAAAGAAAGAATCCCATAGGAATAGAACCTACTTTTAAATCTTCAAAGTTCCATGGTACTACCCAACGTTCATCATAGACCACTCCATAAATAACGGTCCTTAAAATTCCTCAAAAAAAACCAAACTAAGATTGAAACCCAAATACAAGAAGGATTTGATAACATAGTCTTCCAAAACAACTTCATTGTTCATCTCCAGACAACATCAACCACTCCTAACATCTTATAACAAAAGTAGCTAACCTAAACATATTTTACCCAAGATAGGTTAATCATTCCCAAAAGTAACCTAAATTACTATAAGTCCACCTTAAATTCATCAATTCTTCAAAATATAAGTCAACCTTACTCCTCAATGAAAATACTATAGTAATCTATTTACCTCGATCATATAGGGTCCCCAAAATAGTAAACGCCTTCCAAAATAATAATCATCTTTTAATCCCCTAATCAACTCTGACATATTAATACGGAAATTGTCGCATTTCCTATCACATTGGTTGTTGGGACACGTTATTCCATTTCCCACCATTAACTAAGAAGATAAAGTATAATTAGAGGCTTAAATACTTAACCAATAATCATGAAAAGGAACTTAAAGCATATAAGGATAACTTGTAGAAGAAAAGTATACCCTAACTTGTGATCCCCTAGGTTCCCATCTAGGTTATCCATGATCATATATTCTTATGTGAATCTTTATTTTATTTTATCTTTGTTCCTTTAATAATGGTTCATACTAAGATTATGAATTTACCAAAGCATATCCCCGGGGAGTGTCGTAACCAAGAGTGCAGCAAGGCCCGTTGTCGTGTACCAGTTCCCGTTCGAGTCTAGATCAAAGCGGTGTTTTCGGGTTTTACCCCTATGTACATCTGTGCCAGAGCCACCTCTACCTGCTCGTATCCAGACAGGGATGTATTTTCTTGGAAACCCCTTACTCAATACTCACCAAAATACCAGGAAGATTTCCTATATTTAAACTCTTCTATAGGGTTCTTCCTAAAGTTTTTATATCCTAATTTCCACAAATAACTAAACCATCCTTTGATACCAACTATAGCATCCCACCTTTTCATCACATAAACTTTCATTTCATTTTACAAAACCAAGGATCTTTAAGGTTTAGTGTCTTGGAAACCAGGAACGTAATAAATGAAAGAAAAAAAACATTCTTCTTAAACACTTGAAAGGCTTCTCCTCAAGTTCATCCTAGTTTCATTACTGCATCTCATAACCTGGGAACACACATCAAAATAAAGGGTGAGCAGAAGGCCCAGTAAGGGAAACAAGAGGAACATTTTACATGTGAGCTTGATATACTTCAATAATGACATGAAAAGAACTTTAAGGCATGAGAAAGAAATCATGAGGCATTTCATAATAAAAACAACATTTTTCATAACTTGAATATGTGGCTACATCATTTAACATAGACAATCATGAACATATCACCAAGGTCCATCCCCAAGGTGTCATTTGAAAATTACCAAGGTTATTCACCAAGGTATCGTGAAAATTGTAATCTCTAGTGGTTACATCATTACCCAATGCATTGGAGCGCTATCAGGGCGCACCCTTAAATTTTCCTTTATTATCATGTGAGCCACATATATCATCATCAAACATTTCATAAATAACCCACATAGCATAAAATAAATTGGTTTCATTTCATAATCACAACGTTTTAAAAACTGCTTTAAATACGTGATCTTTACGTCACTTTAAACCCACGGAAAGGGAAAGAGGGTTTCATGTATGTAAATCCCATAATTTAAAATAGAACATTTTGATATATATGTGAATACCCCTGTAGAAATAAGATCTTTGAGTATTCACTTTATAACATAAAATAATTTTTAGAAAAGAGAGAGAGACAGTTTGCGACGAAAATTCTGCAGCATAATGACTATGTTACAAGGTTTTAGAAAACATTGAGAAGAGAGGGGACATGGGTCAAACATTCATAAATGACCCATAAAACAGTAGAGGGAAAACATATAAGGGATTTAAGAAAATGGTACTGAAATTTGAAAATATACCATATGAAATGAAGAACATGAAAGGAAGAAAAAAAACAAGATTTTTCTTGTGAAAATTCGGCAGCCTAACGGCGTCACTTAAACTTCAACAAAATTGAATTGACAAGGTCAAATAGGGTCTCTCATCATATGAACATAAGAGTCCAGTATGATAGATATAGAGATCATACCCCAACATAATAGAAAGGAACTTGAAAGAATTGACATGAAAGTAGAACTTCAAAACGAGAATGGTGAAGAACCACTTAAAAATTCGGCAGCCTAATGGCGCCACTTAAAACTTCAAAATACTGATTTGAAGAGATCAAATGGGGTCTCTCATCATATGAACATAAGAGTCCAGTATGATATATATAGAGATCATACCCCAACATAATATAAAGGAACTTGAAAGAATTGACATGAAAGTAGAACTTCAAAAACGAGAAGGGTGAAGAACCACTTAAAAATTCGGCAGCCTAACGGCGCCACTTAAAACTTCAAAATACTGAATTGAAGAGATCAAATGGGGTCTCTCATCATATGATCATAAAAGATCAGTATGATAAATATAGAGATCATACCCCAACATAATTAAAATGAACTTGAAAGACTTGACATGAAAGTAGAACTTTGAAAAAGAGAAAGGTGAATGAATCCCTTGAAAATTCGGCAGCCTAACGGCGCCACTTAAACATTCTTAAAACGAAATGATGAGAGTAAGAGGGGGTCTTTCATCATATGAACATAAAAATGGCAGTAAGAGGAGTATAAAAGAACATCCTCCAAAATAAGAACATGGATCATAAAAGGAATGACATAAAAGAGATCACTTGAAAAGAAAGAGAGGGGTCAGATCCCTTACCTTAAAATGTAACTCTTAAACCTCAAAGGTTGGGACCTTGAGGGCTTGGGGGCACCTTGGGAGGACTCCTTGGGAGGTAATGAGACCAGAACTTCGTTGGGGAAGAGTGGGGAGTCGAATGGATGAGAGGATGACTTGGTATTTATAGGGAAAGTGAGGGGACAAGGCATTAATGGCAAAGGGACACCTCATTAGTGGTTTTGGCAAAACCATGGGCTTGCCCATGGTATTTGCCCATGGTATTGGCCACTTGGGACACCTCATACCTTATCTCACTATTCATAATTCGAACATATTGATTACAAACTTAATACATCATTTAATGATGTCATTAAACACCCGTAACTTAAAAACTGTATTTTCACTATTCATCAAAAATTCAACTTTCTCAGAATAATCCCAAAATTTCACCTTAACCAAATATCAACGCTCTGATTACAAATATGAACTCCATTTTATAAAAATAATTTTCTAAATATTTTTAATTTAATTTTTAAATAAAAACACTATTCATCGAAAATTCATTTTTTTCAGAAAAAACCCCAAAAATTACCATAACATAATATCGATGCTCTGAGTTCAAAAATAAAGTCATTTTTATAAAAATAATTTTATAATTATTTTTAATTAAATTTTTAATTAAAAAACACTATTCACCCGAAAAAACTAATACTTGAATAATAATTAATGAAACCGTTATTTAACTATTTTATTGAATAACATTACTTAATCAAGGTGCCTAGATTATTTTAAAACTTTCTTTAAGTGAGATTACTAATCCATTTGGTCATATTACTAATCCTAATCATAAAATCACTATTCATAATTTACTATTCATCAAAAATCAAGTTGATCTTATTAGACTCTAAATTTCGTACTGAACATAATTGTAGAAGACCATTTTTCGAAAATCATTACACATTTTTAATTATTTAAGGTTTACACAACCATTTTTAAAATATCCTTTTTCTAAAATTCATCAAAAATATGCATACAATATTTATCCGGTCATTTGAAAATTCATAAACATCATCATAAGAAAAAATCCAAAGTTTTATTTAAAAAAAAAGATTACACAAGGCAATTACGGTCTCGTTACATAACCCCTTATAATACCAGCATAGGACCTAAGAGTAAGGTGTGCTAGGGTGATAGAATTTTGGGGCGGCTCAGTCAACATTGCCCGAGTAGTAATTTCTATCAGTTTGAACTTCTCGCGAAGGCGATTCCATTCTAGCTTCACATGATGAAGTTCGGCTTGGATTTGGTCCAGAGCAAAGCCCAATGGTGCTACCTCCTTCCCAATCTCTGTTAGATGGGCTTCGATCGGCCCAAGGCTACTAGGTGAGGCCATCAAATCTTCTTTCTATAATAATTAACCAAGATTACTTAAATATAGAGACAATAATCAAAACATTTTTTTCACGGTGGTCATATTGACCGATGGTCATATAACACTCAAAAACCAATGGTCTCATTTTATTTATAATCATGTTTATCAAATAAAACATTTTTTTTTAGTATAAAAAATAACACATGAAATTAGGAAACAAGATTTATTCAAAATTTCGGGTCGTTACAATTTTTTTATAATAAACAAATTTTGAAACCCTCTTTGATATTTGACCATTGCATTATACCCTTAGAATCTATAAACAACCTTGTTAAAAAACCACATTATAGTCTTAAAATCCTTAACTAACTATAAATATAAGTAAAGGCATGATTATATTTTTACTTGAGTGTGGGGTTGAATATATTTTTTTATAATATCTGGGGATAAAACTCAAGTTTGGTAAATATTTAAGGAAAATATCCGATAAAATTTGGGAAAATAACTTCAATAAACCATATGGATTAAAAATATTTCTCTCTAACTTAGAGATATAATGCTTTTGTAGAATTGATAAAAAAATAAAAAAATTACTAAAGTAAAAAAGAGATAATATTTTTTTTAATTCATAATTTTTAACATTAACTAAGAATATAAAGTAGTTATCATGTGAATCACTACAAGAGAGAGTGAGTGAGGATATTTTTTTGAGTGTAAACTGTTAATCGTTAAATTTAATTCAATAAGATCTAAACCTCGACAGTATTTCTTAGAATTTTTAACATCAACACCTACCAACCCTTAGAGATAAAATAGCTATAGCACCTGAGATTTTATGAGAAATATTTTGTTTTTATGTTTCACCAAAGGAATCTTTCACTACACACAACACTGTCTTGGCTTGAGTTATACGCAAGAGCAACCTTCCTCGATAGCTTGCATTGTACGCAATACCGAGTTTCACTAAACAACGATATGTTATTAAAATATTATATAAACTAGCCGTTATGAATAGTAAAACCCATTTTTGTTATTTTATAAATTTTATCTTTCAAAATGGACTTCATTTTTGGATTCAGAATATCAAAATTAGCCTATGGTGAATTTTTTGTATTTTTCTGAAAACTTTCAATTTTTGATGAATAGTGAAAACACTGAGTTATTGGTTAAAACAGACTTTTTATTTAAATAATCACTTTTTTATTTAAATTTATTTTAGGAAAAAATAGATACATAATACCTATATGAGTTCAATGTAATTCATTGGAGCAATGTTATAATAATTTTAGATATATAAAAAAATTATTGAACTTTTCACCATCTTTTACCCACCTCTTAGGAGAATTTGAAAATTTACATAAAACATAATTTTACCACTTATGTGAGTGGAATTTAAAAAATATGAAAGAAATGGTTAATATCAAGTAGTAAAATGTGGTTCAATAAGATAAAAATAATTTTTGGTGAATAGTAACTTTTTACTTTTTTACCATGGTTAAAAGTAAATATGGTAATTAAGGGTAAAAATGATATTATTATTACCCTAAAACATGTCTTAATTATATTGGATAAGTGTAATTCAACCAAAAACAGCCTTACGAATAAAATATTACCCTTTAGGTCCACTTGGATTAGATTAGGACACTTATTATTATTTTATTTATATAAGTGTTAAAAGAAATAAAATCAAAGTTTAATAACTAAAACATTTTTAATATAGGGTTATACATAATATAAATTCGACAATAAATATTAATTAGAAAGATAAAAATATTTCCTACATAATGGTATTTTACTTATAATTTTTAGACATTAAATAATTTAATTTAATTATGACACAATGATGATGCAGTAATTACCTTATTAATGAAATATTAACATAATTGATGTTATAAATACACAAATAAATGTAATTTGAGACTTTTTATAATTACACTAATTTTTTAGGTTAATATGACAATTTATTATTGATTTAATTAACCTTTTTCTGACTAATAATTCTGTTATAATTTTCATAAAAATCAATTACCAAATAGTGTCAAAATTGACATAAAATAGTTTTTAAAACAAATATTATATTATTAATTTTTATTTTATTACTAAATTATAAGGTTCGGCCAAATGACTTAGATAAGGTTATATATATTAATAATTAACCACTTGGGGTTCGTTTTTCTTGTTATAGTAAGTTTAATAACCATATAGTGTAAGAAAACAAAAAGACACGGTAAAAGTTAAATTATTTAACTTAGAGTTAAATCTAAATGATAAGGTTGAAATAGTAACCTAAACTTGTATAAAACATATTGGTTGAGAGGATTTATACCCATCCCCACCTTAGCTTTGAAATAAATCAATTTTGAGCTATTAAAAACTGAATATGACTTTATTATAAAATAATATTTTAAGTTTTTTCTAAGGTGCCCCTCTCCTTCCTTATAAAAGGGCACCTCATCCCTCTCCTCGTCACACCAATTTGAGCCTTCAAGATCGGCCAACCCCTGCCAATTTCTCTTCTTAACTTCCCTAGAAACATCCTATAGGTCCTGGTATTCTTCAAAGACCATATTTAGTGCCCTCAGAGAAGGTTAAGAATAAGCGCTTCAAAGAAGAGGTGATGTCCATTACCGATTTTTTCCAATTTATTTCTTCTTATACTTATTATTATTTATTTGTTTCATCATAAATTAATAACATAATTATCACTAATATACGGATATGTTATTATAAATATTAAACAAACCTATTTCACCTTCTATCCATCCTATGGAAAATGAAATCACCACGCGTGTGTACGTACGGAATACCGTCTCCACGCCGTGATGTAATCTGTTTTCCACCACCACATTACTTGTATGGGTATAATGGTGTAAAGAATAACTATATATGATTATTATAATATGATAATAATTCTGAGACATTCCATCTTCCACTCCAATACCATTCAATAGTTATGGGAACGATATCATCGCTCCTACGTACGTACAGCCTACCGTCTCCAAGATGTGATGCGACTCGTTCTACATGATCTTCATTGAATAATGATTATATAAATGAATTTAATGAATAAATATGATATATATTACAGTAATACTATTATGTAAATGAGGTATCTATAACCTAATAACAGGAATAAGAATCTATTCGACAAAACACGCATAAGAACATAAAGCAATGAACACCCGAATAACAAGTAGTAATGAAATATTACTAATAAAAAGATATAAATATTACCATATATGATATCATAACAATGAATATGATTCTATAATAAGTCAAAGAAATTATTTAAATCATTATACAGGAGTTTTGGATATGTATGAAGCATATCGGACCTAAGGTAAGGGATAATCTCACAATCTCATTTTTATCCGAGATTGTTTATACTTTGGTATTTACTAGGGTGTATTTATCATCCACATCCATGTTTCCTCAATATGTAATATTATTTCTATCCTCCTAAATTTTTTTAAATCCAATATTACTCATTGGTGAGTTTTTAGTAAAAGATATGAAAGGAATCTTTTGGCGTTTTTAGTACGAGGTACTTTTTGACTTTTCCAGCCAAAGTACGAGAAAAATGTTTTTTAACTTATACGGCATGAATGGATTTTATGACTTCATAGAACATTATTTCCATGAAGCTTCCTTTAGAAGTTTTCAAGTTTATTTTTGATCAACTACTTTTATTTTAAAATTGTATGACATGTTAAGAAAGGAAAAATGTTTTTGAAGTAGAAAGGATATTTTCATCAAGAATGGAGTTCAGGCGTTTTTTCAAAATTATTTTCCATATAAGATAATATAGGGTTATGTTTCTATCCCTATTTTTACATTTATTTGATTATTTTATGATTGAATTATTTTTATGATTTCCATTTATCTTATATGTATTATGTTATGATGGCATGATGTTTAAGAATCCCATTTTTATTACATGGGTTATGCTATGATTTATGATTTATGATCTTGTGGCACACATAATAATGGTATCATTATGTGATTGGTGGGACCTATATATCCCTCAAATTCATTGGGTAAAGATTTATATCTCATGAGATAGACATGGCTGGAATGGAAGGTTAATCCGGTTCAGTGATACAGGACTGAAACGAGGAGTGAACTCAGTTCAAAAATGGACTTTATCCGTTAGGATAGTCTTGGAAATGAGTCTTGACTACTAAGAAACGATTCTCTGTGATTATGTTTTTATGACAAAACGTTTAATGCGTTATGTTATGATTATTGGTATTACATTTCACTACCATGATTTATTCCATGTTATGATATTATGATCTCTTTTGCAGGTTAAGATTTTCAAAATGTTATGTTCATATGAATATGATATGATTGATATTTCCTTTGTTTACCCTTACTGAGCATTTGAGCTCACCCTTTTGTATTTTTTCTTTTCCCCAGGTCAGGAAGAAGGGTATTAAGTAGGTTACGCCAAAAGGGACTCTAAATATGATGAAATAAACGGGAGACAATTTAGATGCTTTATGAACCAGTTGTTTGTGTTTCCCAGTTTCTAAAGACACTATACCTATACGGTCCTTTCATGGTTTTGTTATATGTTTTAATAAGTATGCTTAAATTCTGAAGTAATAACAATGTATGTAAAGTATGGGTCGTTATAGTTGGTATCAGAGGAAAGGTATATTCAACCTTTGGAAACTAGGATGTGAAAGCCTTAGAAAGAACCCTAAGGATAAGTCTAAGCATAGAACACAATCTTAGTGTTTTGGAAATGGCCATGAATATCCTATGATAATACCTTAAGTGTGAAATTTTATTCTTGATTATGTGGTTTTCCAATTATTATTAGTGTTTCTCACACTATGCATATTGGTTTTAGTCAATGGTTGGAACATGAAGGAACCGTGTTAAGGCTGAATGCGACGGGCAATGCAATGATTGTCCCCCTGAGCAACCAAACGTTGTGGGAGCTGGAATGAAAAATATTGTAGCTATGCTCACACAACTTTCTCAATCTATGAATCATGCAGGACTTCCAAACAAGAAAATGAAGGAGCAACATTCTATTGAATCCTTCATGAGGCAGCATCCACCCTCATCCAGTAGGTCTACTGATCTATTAAGTGCTGAACAATGGATCAGTACTACTGAAAAGATATTTTCAGTTCTCCAATGTTCTAAACAAGATAAATTCATCTTAGCAGTATATCATTTAGAAGGTGAAGCTGATCAATGGTGGAATATTATCGAGAATACGAGGCAAAGGGATGAAATCGAGTCCATGGAATGGGATGAGTTCAAGAACTTATTTTTCAATAAGTACTTTCCCTCATATTCTTCGAACAAAGATGGGGAACAAGTTTCTTGAACTAAAGAAAAAGGATGATGAATCTGCTGGTACCTAAAAAGAAAATTTTACAAGACTTGCAAGGTACGCTTCTGGAATTATTATCCAATCTGAGAGTAAGATCGATTGATTTTTTAGTGTCTTAAAACCAAGTCTTTGTAGGGTGTTATCCATAAGGGACTTCAATAGCTACAAGGAAATTGTTCAATGTGCTCTCAAGGTTGAGATGGATATTGGAGTAACCCATCAGTCATATGGGTTTGATAAAAATAGGAAAATGTAATTCAAAGGGAAATCTAAAGACAACATAGAAAAGAAGATGAGTTTTCTCTTATGCTCAAAGTGTGGAAAGAAACATGTAGGGAATTGTCTTAAAGGGACAATTAAATGTTTCAAATGTGGAAAGGAAGGTCATCGGGCATTTGAATGCCATAATGATGGGAAAAAGATGTCTAGTGATGCGAACAAAGAGAGGGATACACAGATTGAACCTCCTACACTTCAATGTTACAAGTTCAAGGAAATGGGTCATTATGCTAATCAATGCCCTAATCCAAGGGTTGTTGATGATGATCGACATCAATAAACTCTTAAGGCCAAAGACTAATGAAATTCACATGAAATTTCTATCGGCGATGTGGAGTACGATAACAAAGTGGTGAAAGGTACACTTACCATCCACTCTAAAGTAGAAAATGATTTATTTGATTCTCCATCCACCCACTCTTTTATTTCTGGTGAATTATCTAAGGGTATCACTGTACTACCTCAAAAATTAGCTGTTGAGTTAGCTGTGGAAACTCTTAATGGCACAACGGTTGCATCAAAAGTTTATAATTCTTATTCAATTGATGTTTTTGGGAAAGTGATTCCTAAAAATCTTGTGATCCTTCCTATAGTGGAATTTGATGTGATTCTTGGAATGGATTGGATATCCTTATATAGAGCTCATATTGATTTCCAAAGAAGTGAAGTCACATTTCATATTCCAGATCAATCTATGATCTTCTATCAATGCAAGGATGAACATAACCTTCTAGTGGAAATTTCTTCCATCTTATGGGTCTTGATTCCAATAAATGAAGGTTATTTATCTCAAATGGTTGGAGAGAAAATCACGATTAAGAATATGCCCATTGTACGGGAGTTTGATGATGTCTTTCCAGAGGAATTTCCAGGTCTTCCACCAAATCGTGAAGTTCATTTTTCAATAGAACTCATACCCGGTGCTATGCCCATTTCAAAGAAACCTTATATAATGGACCCAATTGAGTTTTAGGAATTGAAGAAGCAACTCCAAGAGAATCTTGATAAGGGATTCATACACCCCAGTGCATAACCTTGGGGAGCACCTGTTCTATTTGTTAAGAATAAAGATGGATCAATGAGACTATACATTGATTATCGAGAACTTAACAAGATCACTATCAAGAAAAAATATCCTCTCCAACGCATTGATGACTTATTTAACCAACTTCACAGAGCTCAATACTTTTCCAAGATTGATATTCATTCAGGGTATCATCAATTAAGGGTCAAATGGGAGGATATACCAAAGATGGCTTTCCGTACAAGGTATGGACACTATGAATTTATAGTGATGCCAGTTGGTCTTACTAATGCCCCTGTTATCTTCATGGATCTGATGAATAGAGTCTTTAGAGACTATCTTGATCAGTTTGTGGTAGTCTTTATAGACGATATTCTTGTCTATTCAAAGAGCAAGGAAGAACATGAAGATCACTTTATAATTGTATTAAAGACCCTAAGAAAGGAGAATCTTTCTGCCAAATTTACCAAGTGTGAATTTTGGCATCAAAAAGTATAATTTTTTGGTCATATCATCTCAAAAGAGGGGATATCTATGGATCTAGAAAAAACAGAGGTTATCAAAAGATGGTCAAGACCAACAACAGTAACTGAGATCTGAAGTTTTCTTGGTTTGGCTGGATATTATCGACATTTTGTGAAACTTTTTCACGATTATCTAATCCACTCACCAGGTTGACTCGAAAAGGAGTTAAGTTCTTTTGGACGGGGGAGTGTGAAGAGAATTTCAAGGAGTTAAAAAGAAGGTTATCCAGTGCACTTGTGCTCACACTACCTTGTAGTGGAGAAAGGTTTGTGATCTATAGTGATGCATCCAAAAAGGGATTGGGGTGTGTTCTTATGCAAAATGATACGGTGATAGCTTATGCCTCACGACAGTTGAAAATCCATGAGCAAAATTACCCAACTCATGATTTGGAGTTAGCTGCAATAATATTTGCATTAAAGATTTGGAGGCATTATCTTTATGGTGAAAGGTGTGATATTTATACTGATCATAAAAGTTTAAAGTATATTTTCACACAAAAGGGTCTGAATATGCGCCAAAGAAGATGTTTGGATCTTATTAAGGATTATGACTGCTCAATTCATTATCACCCTGAGAAAGAAAACAATGTGGAAAATGCATTAAGTCAACAAGACCATGCTAGTTTATCTAGGATGAGGATCACAAAATATCCAATATTTATGGATTTACAAAGGATGGATCTTTGAATTATAATGGAAGGGGAAAAATCTCATCTTTCTCAAATGAATGCTCAACCATCTATACATGCGAAGATTAAAGAGGCCTCGAAAGAAGGTGTAGAGTTACAAAAGAAGGTGATAAATGTTCCTGAATTTCACATTGATTGTGATGAAATACTAAGGTTCAGGAATCGGGTTTGTGTTCCTCCCATCCCAGAATTAAAGAAGGAAATACTGGATGGAGCTCATAGTTCTTCATTCTCTATTCATCCGGGAAGCACAAAGATGTATAGAGACCTGAAAAAGTACTTCTGGTGGGATGGAATGAAAAGAGGTGTTGCTGAATATGTCTCACGATGCTTGGTTTTTCAGTAAGTGAAAGCTGAGAGACAAAAGTATAAGGGGATGTTACAACAATTACCCATACCAGAATGGAAAAGGGAAAACATCACTATATACTTTGTCACTGGACTTCCTAAAACAACCAAAGGAAATAATGCTAACTGGGTTATAGTTGATTGTCTTAAAAATCCGGCACACTTCATTACTATTAGAGAAGATTTCTCTCTTGATCAGCTTGCCAGGATATATGTGAAGGAAGTGGTAAGATTTCATGGAGTACCACTTTCCATTATATCTGATTGGGATCTGAGGTTTACCTTGAGGTTTTGGTGAATTCTTCAGCATACTCTAGATACAGAGTTGAGTTTCAGAACTACTTATCATTCTCAGACAGACAGTCAGTCTGAGAGGACAATTAAAACTCTAGAAGATATGTTGAGAGATTTTTCTATGGATTTCAAAGGTGGTTGAGATCAACACCTACCTTTGGTGTAATTTTCTTATCATAATAGCTTTCACTCTAGTATTCAGATGGCTCCTTATAAATCTCTCTATGGAAAGAAATGCAGAACTCCAACTTGCAGGGGATTAAGTTGGGGAAAGAAAGTTGTTAGGACCTGATCTTTTTGATGAGATGGCAGAAAAGGTAAGATCTATTTAACAACACATAAGATCAGCTCAGATTCGACCAAAAAGTTATGCCGATAACCGAAGAAAAGACCTGGAGTATGAAGTGGGTGATAAAGTGTTCTTACAAATATCTCCCTGGAAGAGAGTAATGAGATTTGGAAAGAAGGGAAAGTTGATCCATAGTTATATTGGTCCTTTTGAAATACTGGATCATTTTGGGATGGTAGCTTACCGATTGGCGCTTCCACCAAATCTCTCTCAAGTTCATGATGTGTTCCATGTATCTCTCTTGAGAAAGTACATACCCGATCCTTCACATGTACTCAGCTCAGAAGGTGTACCACTAGAGCAAGATCTTTCTTATGAAGAACAGCTGATAGAGATTTTGGATCATAGCGAAAAAGTCATACGGAACAAGACCACTCACTTGGTGAAGGTTTTATGGAGGACCCACCAATTAGAAGAAACTACATGGGAACTTTAGGATACGATGAGGGAGAGGTATCCTCATCTGTTTGTTTGAAAGTGACGAATTTTGAGGGTGAAATTCATTTTAAGGGGGGTAGAATGTAACACCCGAGATTTTATGAGAAATATTTTGTTTTTATGTTTCACTAAAATAATCATTCACAACACACAACATTTTCATGGCTTGCGTTATACGCAAGAGCAACCTTCCTTGATAGCTTGCATTGTACGCAATATTGAGTTTTACTAAACAACGATATGTTATTAAAATATTATATAAACTAGCCGTTATGAATAGTAATACCCACTTTTTGAAATTTTATAAATTTTATCTTTCAATATAGAATTCATTTTTGGATTTAGAATATTAAAATTATCCTAGGGTGAATTTTTGGTATTTTTCTTACAACTTTCAATATTTGATGAATAGTGAAAACACTGAGTTATTGGTTAAAACAGAATATTTATTTAAATAATCATTTTTTTATTTAAATTTATTTTCGGTCAAAATATATAAATAATACCTATATAAGTTAAATGTAATTCTTTGGAGTAATTTTATAATAATTTTAGATATATAAAATTTTTATTGAACCTTTCACCGTTTTTTACCCACCTCCTATGAGAATTTGAAAATTTACATAAAACATAATGTTACCGCTTATGTGAGTGGAATTTCAAAAATATGAGACACGGTTAATATCAAGGAGTAAAATGTGGTTCAATAAGATAAAATTAATTTTTGGTGAATAGTAACTTTTTACTTTTTTTACCACGGTTAAAAGTAAATATGGTAATTAAGGGTAAAAATGATATTATTATTACCCTAAAACATGTCCTAATTCTATTGTAGAAGTGTAATTCGACCAAAAACAATCTTAGGAATAAAATATTACCCTTTAGGTCCACATGGATTAGATTAGGACACTTATTATTATTTTATTTAAAGAAGAGTTAAAAGAGTTAAAATCAAAGGTTAATAACTAAAACATTTTCAATATAGGGTTATACATAATATAAATTCGATAATAAATATTCCTTATAAATTTAACAAGCTTTTGTACATAATGGTATTTTATTTATAATTTTTAGATATTAAATAATTTATTTTATTTATGGCACAATGATGATGTTGTAATTACCTTATTAATGAAATATTAACATAATTGATGTTATAAATATCCAAATAAATGTAATTTGAGACTTTTTATAATTCCGCAAATTTTTTAGCTTAATATGACATGTTATTATTGATTTAATTAACTTTTTTCGAACTAATCATGCTGTTATAATTTTCACAAATATCAATTACCAAATAGTGTCAAAATTGACATAAAATAGTTTTTAAAACAAATATTATATTATTAATTGTTATTTTATTCCTAAAAATCTAAGGTTCGGCCAAATGACTTATATAAGTTTATATATATTAATAATTAACCCCTTGGGGTTCTTTGTTCTTGTTATAGTAAGTTTATTAACCATATAGTGTAAGAAAACAAAATGACACGGTAAAAGTTAAAGTATTTAACTTAGAGTTAAATCTAAATGATAAGGTTAAAATAGTAACCTAAACTTGTATAAAACCTATTGGTTGAGATTATTTCGACCCATCCCCAACTTATCTTAGAAATAAATTAATTTGGAGCTATTGAAAACTGAATATGACTTTATTATAAAATATTATTTTAAGTTTTTCCTAAGGTGCCCCTCTCCTCCCTTACAAAAGGGCACCTCCTCCCTCACCTCCTCACAACACTTTGAGCCTTCAAGCTGGGCCAAAACCTGAACATTTCTCTTCTCCACTTCCATGGAAACATCTTAGAGGTCCTGGTCTTCTTCAAAGACCATATTTAGTGTCATAAGAAGAGGTTAATAAGAGACACTTCAAAGAAGAGGTAATATCTTTTACTGATTACTTCCAATTTATTTCTTATTCTACTTCTTCTTCTTTATTTGTTTCATAATAAATTAATAACATCAGTATCACTAATATACTGATATTTTATTATAAATATTAAACAAACCTATTTCACCATCTATCCATCCTATGGAAAATGAAATCACCATGCGTGCGTACGTACGGAATATCGTCTCCACGCCGTGGTGTAATCTGTTTTCCACCACCACCTTGCTTGGATGGGTATAATGGTGTAAAGAATAACTATATATGATTATTATAACATGATACAAATTCTGATACATTCCATCTTCCACTCCAATACCATTAAATAGTTATGGGGACGATATCATTACTCGTGCGTACGTACAGCCTACCGTCTCCACGATGTGATGCGACTCGTTCTACATGATCTTCATTGAATAATGATTATATAAATTCATTTAATGAATAAATATGATATATATTACAGTAACACCATTATTTAAATGAGTTATCTATAACCTAAAAATATAAATAAGAATCTATTCGACAAAACACGCATAAGAACATAAAGCAATGAACACCCGAATAACAAGTAGTAATGAAATATTACAAATAAGAAGATAAGAATATGACCATATATGATATCATAACAATGAATATGATTATATAATAAGTAAATGAAATTATATAAATCATTATACAGGAGGTTTGGATACGTACGAAGCACATCAGACCTAAGGTATGGGAAAATCTCACAATCTCATTTTTATCCGAGATTGTTTATACTTTGGTATTTATTGGGGTGTATTTATCACCCACATCCATATTTCCTCAATATTTAATATTATTTATATCCTCCTAAAATTTTTTAAATCCAATATTACTCATTGATGTGTATTTAGTAAAAGATATGAAATGAGTATTTTTCTGTTTTTAGTATGAGGTACTTCTGAACTTTTCCAGCCAAAGTACGAAAAAAATGTTTTTTTAACTTATATATCATGAATGGATTTTATGACTTCATAGAACATTATTTCCATGAATATTCATTTAAAATTTCTCAATTTTATTTTTAATCAACTTCTTTTAGTTTAAAATCGTATGACATGTTAAGAATGGAAAAATATTTTTGAAGTAAAAATGATATTTTCCTCAAGAATGGAGTTCAAACGTTTTATCAAAATTATTTTCCATATAAGATAATATAGGGTTCTATTTATATCCCTATTTTTACATTGATTTGATTATGTTATGATGGAATTATTTTTATAATGTCCATTTATCTTATATGGATTATGTTATGATGGCATGATGTTTAAGAATCCCATTTTTATTACATGGGTTATGCTATGATGTATGATTTATGATCTTGTGGCACACATAAGAATGTAATCATTATGAGAAGGGTGGGACCTATATCTCCCTCCAATGCATTGGGTAAATATTTATATCTCATGAGATAGACATGGTTGGAATGGCAGGTTAATCTGGTTCAGTGATACAGGACTGAAATGAGGAGCGAACTCGGTTCAAAAATGGACTTTGTCTGCTAGGATAGTCTTGGAAATGAGTCTTGACTACTAAGAAATGATTATCTATGATTATGTGTGTATTCCACAATGTTTCATGTTTTATGTTATGATTATTGGGATTACATTTCCCTACCATGATTTATTCCATGTTATGATATTATGATCTCTTTTGCAGGTTAAGATTTTCAAAATGTTATGTTCTTATGAATATGTTATGATTGATATTTCCTTTTTTTACCTTTACTAAGCATTTGAGCTCACCCTTTTGTATGTTTTATTTTACCCAGATCAGGAATAAGGGTATTAAGTAGGTTATTCCAAAAGTGACTCTAAATATGATGAAATAAATGGGAGACAATGTAGATGCTTTATGAACTAGTTGTTTATGTTTCCCAGTTTCTAAAGACATTATACCTATACGGTCCTCTCATGGTTTTGTTATATGTTGAAATAAGTATGCTTCAATTTTGAAGTAATAACAATTTATGTAAAGTATGGGTTATTATAATATCCCTGTAAATACATCATGATATACATAAGTACTTAACTCATTGGGTGGATATTTAGAAACACAACAAGATTATGATTACCCTTGTATGATTTCTTAATTATAAAATTTTTTCTCGTAATTTATACATGGTATTATGATGGAAATATTTCTTGGTAGGTAGGTATTAATGAGCCTAATATAATAGAAGAAAATTTAAATTAATTGAATGTACCTTATAGAGAAAGTGGAATAAAGAGAATAGCAAGGGTATGATAGGTTTGAATAGTGTATTTGTTGAACAGGGAATTCACATTGGATTAAGAATTTAATTTTAATTAAGAAACATATTTTTTATTAATTTATCTATTATTATAAGGTTTAAGTGTTATAGAATAGATATAGTTAATTAATACATTATATTTTATTGATAATTAATTCATTTATTCTTTCAGATTTATTAATTAATTGAGTTTTAGAGAGTTTTAGAATTAAAGGATCAATTCATAAAATTTGGTGAATATTTATTAAAATGGAAAAAATAAAATTTTTACCAATTTTATAAATTTATAAAATAAAATGAATGTACATATATTTAAAATATTTTAATTTTCTCATTTAATGTGATAGAAAAAGGTGATTGACATAATAATTAAATTGGTAGAATTGGAAAATTAATAGAAAAATCACATTGTGATAAGTAACATATACTTTAAGATACATGTGATATTTAAAGTGATATATAATATTTTCTAGAAAATATATAAGGAATTAATTATTTTATGTAAGAGATATTCCTTAATATATAATAATTTTCCCTCATTATTGGGATGTAAGGATCTAAGATTCACTGTGATATTTACAATACACTTTTGAAATACCTAAGATATGAAACAAATATTGGAAGATATGTAATATTTTTATACTCATACATAATATTAAATTACAAATACATAATATTTTTTAGATATGTATATGAATAATTATAATTTTGTGGAACTCATTTACAGTTTTTCACTTTATGAAATAATGACGTGAACAGATAAAATGTAATGTAATGTTATATAATTGGATATCATATCTAGTTAACATAGAGATTTTACAATATAAGGGTATCATATATTGATTAATATTATGATTTACCTCACAAAATTTGGGTACTTAATAATAGATACTTCCCTAGGAAGTTGATCACAAGAAGAGAGGAGGAGGAGATTGTGTGGCTAAAACTCACACTAAACTAAAGTTGTTGTGATTAATTAATTCAAAGATCATTATCCATATATAGGATTAACCATGAATATAAAAACACATGGAATGATTCTATAACATGAGTAAGACTATTAGAGTTCATAAATAGAGGAGGAACCATTTTTTAAGGTGATTCTAAGATTTTAGTACTCCAAATCTATAAACTATTTGTCTACATTTGTTATATTCATTGTGTAGAGTCTGTTATTCTTTACCCTTAAGATAATAAAAAAAATTCATGGAGGTGTTAATCTAAGGGATTTAGAACCAAATTTTATGTTTATAATTTTTGAATACATTTTATGTTCTTTATTACTTTCATGATGGGGAATTACAGTGATTTGCATATAGGTTTGGATTCGTGATTGTAATTATTTCCCTACTCTTCACAAAACATTTTCCTCCCCCAATATAGTTTTATCAATGATTACCATTTTTTAGTTATCTATTACATGTTTGGGATTAGTGGATGTGGGGGGATGGTTTGGATATCACAATCCATGTTCAATGGGGATCTCTTATTTTATTCATTTATATAGGTGGGAGATCCTATGGCCCATCTAGTCGATTATGGGATTCCTTCCATCAGACTCAGGAGATACATGACATAATGTATATATGATAATAATGATAAAATACCTTATATTAGGTAAATATTGAGAGTTGTTAAGGTAAATAATATTGATCCTTACTACTAATTCATAGTTAAACTTGGTAGAATCATTAAGATTAATAATAAATAATCACATGTCAGAGAAATATACCAAGGATTGATTACCATTCTTCCTAACACTAAATTCATAATTTAAAATTCCATATTAAATCACACCAAACTACTACTATTTTTATGATTCCCATTATTATAATATAAAAAAATATAAAAATAGGAAATAATAATGGATTTACGGAGTAGACAACTATCTTCAGGGGGAGACAACCCTAGTTTACACTTTACTAAATTCTTGGAGGATATTAAAATTATTTTGGATCACCCTATGACAAGTTTATCACCCAACATAGGATTCTCACTATGTAGTTCCTCCCTAAAGTGATACGGAATACAACCATGGAGTTTCTCTTTATAATACTAGTCATGATGTTTCTCCCTATTATGGAACATCCATCTAACATAGAGGTACTCCTTATGGATATATCCAAGAATTTTTCAACCAAAAAAATACATATCAAAGTGAACAACATAACAATCACAGAGGTCCTCCCCATGGAATCTACCATGAAGAACTTTCCAATGATAATATATCTCATTAAGATGAATTTCCTCCACATATCACAATTTTCAAAAAAAAACTATCTTCTTATTAATAAGTTCTTACAATTCCAAATTCAAATACACAAAGAACCCATCCATTGGGTAGAGATAGTTCATCCAAATAAATAGGTGAATTGAAGTAGTGGTTATTATGATATCCTCTGTTATACCATGAAATATTATATGTAGTGAAATATATAGAAAATTCTCTCATATCATATAAAAATATAATAGAAAATTAACCTTTATGGTTATATCAACTTTATAATTCGATAATTTAATATAAATAGGGTTATAATATCATATGGGATGGGTTATTCATGCTGGATTTTGTTCCCTCAAACTGAAAATTGTATACTTTCTATTACTATTATATTCATGGTTTTCTAATATTAATAACTATATTATCACATGATGATAATTATTATACATAAAATTTAATGTGATGATATCCTTAGAGTATTTTTCAAATTGAAAGGATATAGTGGTTCTCTACTATGATGGTAATCCTGAAGTGTTATAAAGATATTCTTAAATACATGTTCTATGGCTAGATGACATCATCTAACTAGACACAAATGATATGGGATATCTGGGTTAGGGACCTCATATGACATTAAGACTACTTCTCGTGAATTTTTCCTAGGTGACCTCCACGATATGAGGTTTCAAGAATAGACGCACTCATCATAATTTCAAAAAATTTCTATGTCATTGGATATTTATATCTTTATACATGTGCATCAGTCAATGTACTTGTGATTATTATTAATGCATATTGTGAATTATGAATTTTTTACTTTAATGTACTGAAATATAATAATTGCATATGATCATGATGAGGTAGGATATGTTGGGTGACATGGTATTCGGAGATTTGGCCGAGGCGGCAAGTTATCTCCGTGCTTCATCGGACCCTTCCAGGTCCTCAGCAGGGTTGGCGAGGTGGCTTATCTCCTGGCTCTGCCACCTCAGTTGCACCGGGTGCACGACGTCTTCCACGTATCCCAGCTGAGGAGATACGTGCACGACCCGACGCACATCATTGACTATGGGGAGCTTGACGTTGACGATGGGGTGACTTTTACGGAGGTTCCGGTGGAGATAGAGGATCGACGGGAGCGGGTCCTGCGTGGGCGATCGATTCCTCTTGTGCGCATCAGATGGCAGCACGGGAATCTCCAGGAGAGCACATGGGAGAGGGAGGCTCAGATGCGTGCTCAGTACCCTCATTTGTTTCCCTAGTTTTTGATGTATCTTTACGGGGATGTAAAGCCCTGAGGTGGGAGTAATTTAAAGACCCGAAAAATTCAAGGGAAATTTTTTCTTAATTTCCATTGGAATTTTACAAGAGCGCGGTTTCTGACGGCACCTGATTCCGAGGCCCGGAGTGCCCGGAATCAATTTCCGAAGTTTGGCTCGGGTACGTTCAGTGAACAAAGGAGCGGGAATTTCTAACTTTTGATCCGGTGCTCGGAATTGAAATCCGAGGGCACCGATGAACTCGCAGCGCCGATATTCGCTTAAGGAGACCTTTTCGGAAGTTGCGTTTATTTCGGGTTGAAAGTTAGTTTTTGGGTTTTTAGATTAAGTTAAATAAAATTTGTGAAATACAAAATTTTATTTAAACTTGTGGGTTAACTTCTCTCAAAGGAAGTTAGGGGTGGGACCCACACCCACTTAACCTCCTTTGAGAGGATTAAGTGTGGTGGGGCCCACACGAACCCTAAACTTTTCAAGTTCCCTAACTCCCCTCTCTCCCTCTTAAAGGCTTGTCAACTTAACTTTTATTTTAATTATACAACTCATGTATAATAAATAATTGAGTTTAATTTTGGAGTTATCCTTTTTTAATTTCAAACCTTTGAAATTCTTTTGTTAAGTTTGTGAATAAAATAAGTCTCAATCTTATTTTGTTGGGTTAGAACTCTTTAGCCAACTTGAGAGCTTTTGAGAGCTTTTCTTCCTTCTTCAATCTTTGACGAAGAACGCTCAAGCTTGACGAAGAACGCTCAAGCTCCGACGAAGAACGCCGCTCCTCTCTTCTTCGTCTTCCGTGTCAACGAAAGGGAACGCCGCTTCCTCCTCGGACTCCCTTCGTCGGCATACGAAGATTCACCAACGACGTACCTCTTCGGACGTACCTCTTCGTCATCGGATTTGACGAACGACTACCGCGACGCCCGACCTCCGCGACGTTGTCTTCCGCGGGACGTTGACAAATCTTCGAACCTATACCCAAGGTAGGGGTTGTTGTTATTTGTTTATTTATTTATCCTTGTTCGTGGCTCCTGCTTGACTAACGTAAGGATTTTTAAATAAGTGTTTTTGTTTAACGTGAGGGGGCCGGACCGCATGAACACGGCCGAACCCCCTCCATCATTCTTGATGTTTTATATTGCGGATGAATCAAGGTGGCGTGGTGCCGTCGCACCACGCGGATATTCGCCCGATTATATTGTGCGGCGCTGTCGCGCCGCGCCGTGGAAGAATCATCAAGAATGCGACGTCGTCGCGCCGCGTTGAAGGAAATCAAAGGCGCGGCGGAGGGGCGCGGTGCCGTCGCACCGCGCCGGATGACGAACAACGCGGCCGGTTCCGGGCCGCGGCGGGACGAGAAGACCGGCGGCCGAGCCGCCGGCGTCGGAAGCCGAAAAGGGGACCGGATTTTCTGGTCCCGTTGGAGAAAACCGGCCGGCAGTTGGCCGGACGGAAGGTCAAAGGCCGGGGGAAATAAATTCCCCCGGCCAGCTCTAAAACCCCCCTCATTTAAGAGGGGGGCAGTTTCCTTTGGGGGGGGCAGGCGGCCCCCCGGTTTAATTAGGCAGGCCCCCCACGAAGGGGGGGCCGTTTTCCAAAAAGGGCGCGGCACATTTGCCGCGCCGCCACTCCAAGAAGCGGGGGGCTTTGCCCCCCCCCCCCCCCCCCGCGTGCTGCCTCCGTGCGGCGCCAGGCCGCTGCGCCGCCGGGCCGCCGCGTCGCCGCGCCGCCGCGCCGCCACCCGGCCGGCCGGGCCGGGTCGGACCCGGGTCGGGTCGACCCGGTTCGGGCCGACCCGGGGGGGGGGGGGGGGGGGGTCGGGCCGGGTCGGCCCGGACCCGGACCCCCCCGTTTCGAATCAGTTTCGGTCTTTTGGCCATAACTTAAGCCACGGACCTCCGATTGACGAACCGTCTGCGGCAACGCGATCCTTGGATCGAGACGGTCGTTTCGGTATATCGCACTCAAGGTTTCGGAATACTTTGAGTTCGTCCGGGTTGGTTCGTTCACGAAACCAACCGGGCCTTCGGAGCGGAAACGCTCATATCTTGAGCTACGGACGTCCGATTGACGTGCCGTCAGCTTTGTTGTGTTCCTATTAGTGAGACGGATCTTTTGGCATACTCCGCCCGAGGTTTGGACGCAGGTGGGGTACGGTCGGGTTGGTTTTGCCTTAAAAACCAACCGGGCCCCGGGGACAAAAATGCCAATATCTCTCAGACCGGGCGTCCGATCGACGCGCCGTCTGTTGCGTTGAGTTCCTGTTGACGATACGGAACTTTTGGATACATCAACTCTGGACTTTGTGACAGTTGATGTATCAGCCTCTCGGCTCGTGGAGCGGACCCTCCGAACGAGCTTGCTGTGTGCTGGAACCCTAGTGCTGGCTGCGACTATTACTGTGCTACTACTGCTACTACTGCTACTGTGACTGCGACGACGACAGTACAGAGATCCTGTGTGGATTCGACGACGACGACTACAGCACTCATCGATCCTACGTGGATCAGTGCTACAGGTCCTGTGTGGGCCCGATCCTGTGTGGGTCCGATCCTGTGTGGGTCCTTGCGCTCAGCGGTCCTGTGTGAACCAGCGCCTACAGGTCCTACGTGGGCCCGATCCTGTGTGGGTCTTTTGCGGGGGTTAGTTACCTATCAATCCTTCGTGGTTCCGACTACTTAGATGGATCAGAGATCATCTTTATCGTCTTTTGAAGAAGTATACCTGTGTGAGCTGAATCCTATTGCTTTCCTGTGTGGATTGTGTTGTGCAATCCTGTGTGGATTACGTTTTGCTTTCCTGTGTGGAATACGTTTACTTTCCTGTGTGGACTGAGTTGTACTTGGGCTCGGAGGTTGGTGCGTATTTGAAATTGATGACTTAGGTATATGTATGGGCATATACCTAAGCAGTGTCGGTTGTTACTTAGTGATTGTACCTTTCTTCGTGGTTTATCCTTTGTGGATTTGAGAGACCTTCAGGGGTCTCGGGGTCCCTACTGAGTAGCTTATACTCACCCCTGCACGGGCTTTGCCCGCACTACGTTGTGTTGGTTGCAGACGACGGACAGCGTTGATCTTAGCTGAGGCTTGCAGAGCAGGACGGTACCTGGAGGTGGACCACTGGGCGGGACATGCTCGGAGCGGACGGCGGGACCCGTGGAGCAGTGGAGCTATCTGTACCCACCCTTCAGGTGGGATTTCCAGTGGACAGCTCGGTGTAGCGGCTTTTACTTTTCAGTTGCTGTTTTCCCTTTCGAGTTTTACTTTACTTTCAGTTTGGGTTTGTATACTGGCCCATTTACTTTTCCGCACTTTCAGTTGTACTCTGCTTTTGCTTAGTATTTACTTTCCGCTTGCTTACTCTGTGGTGTTTGTTTACTTTACAAAGGCAATTCCTTCCCTTTTTACCGGGATTTACGCCTTGGTGCTAGTCGCCAGCCCCTGGCCTATGGAAGGCGGGCTTGGGGTTGTCACGGCACGGACCCCGAGGGCGGGCATGAGTGATATTACATTGCTAAATAGGTCAATAATGTATTTTTTTTTCTTTCCAAGTTAATAAGAGTAGATATACCAGGCCCTTTTATTGGAACAAAACCATTTGATTAAGTCTATGTCCATTGTAGTTTATAATTGGTGAGTACGTTTCTAGAAAATCAAAGAAAAACAGATCGAAAAAATATGATGATGACACATATGATGCAACTTGGTTGATGAGATATTGAGACAGAGGGACTTTATTTCATAGTGATTATTCTTAGGCAGTTATTTTCATCGTGGAAATTCACTTCTTTCCCTATGGATGCGTAAACAATTTTCTAGATTCTAATCTAGGACTCTATAAGAGTTAACCTCATGTCATTAAGAAATATACCTAAAGGGTCACACATTAAGTGTATCCAAAACCTTATTTAAATTTTATATGGGTTTAATATTAGAATAAATATTATACTTATTTTTTAAGGAATAATAATTATTCAGGTTTGGTTGATAACAAATATTCAGCCACAAGTTATTCAAGAGAATATATATATGTTTTTGTATTGAATATTAAATAAATATTTATTCATGAGTTTTAGTGAATATTATATTTATTTTTAATTGAAAAAATAATGTAGTAAAATTTATATATTTTAATAAATGTCAATTATACAAGGATAAATAAATAAATAGAAGGATTAACATACCATGTTAAAGTTTTGGTGGTAATGATATATTAAATATAATTTAAATAAATATTTATTTATTTATTTAATAAATGATATTTATATTATTCTTGAGTCATGCACTCATCAAGGAAATATTATTATTATTATATGATGTGGGGTTCTCTAAGGATTGAGAGAATTATAAAGGGCCTATGAACAATTATTTTTTCTCTAACCTAGATATAGAAACCTTGAAATATCATTTCTAATGTTAGGCACCATTGTACACAATAAATCTTCTCTATAAAATTCTCTCAATCCCAAGAGTGTAATTCCTCTAGAATTATCTCAATAATGGAGTGATTCAATCCTCCTCCTCTCCCTCAAGTCTATTGTAGAACCAAAAGAATCATTCAAGCCTCAAATGATTTCATGTCATGATCAATAAATAACATCATATTTAGTGAGAATAATCCACACTAGAAATCAGAAATTCTACTATAGTGTTCCAGGTTTATGGAGCACATGTGGATACCTCTAGAGTGATTCTATACTTGAATCATAAGATGAAATGATATTATAACAAGAATTGGTCTGCCAAATCGATAATGAATAAATAATTATAATAATTTTAATTATTTATCTATATAAATTATATGTGAAATCCCCTCTATATGATTTTTTGGTTTCAATTCATTATATTCTAAGTATTTTTATGAGGAGATTGATTGAAACCCATTATTGTGCATGGGCCTAACCACTTTCATTGTTCCCAAGAATCTTCAAGTGGTATTAATGTGGTCACATATTAATTTATAATTACTTCTTAATCATTGATCTATTTATTCATTTGTAGTTAGTTTGTCATTTCAAGTTCATTCATTATTTAATCTAAAATCTATAATAACACCTTATTCCACCTTCATATCACCAAGAACAGGATAATAATATTTGAAAAACATTTTAAGAACCCATATGGAGGTTCAAAATATCTTGGATGAAAAATATGGGACTACAAGATGTGTAACCGAAAATTACTCACCATGTACATAGATTCTCTACACTAGGATGGGCCATGAAAATCACAACATGTTGTGTGAGGGAAGAGTATGCATTTTCATTACACACCACTTGTTGACTAAATAAATAGAATATCATTTTAATATTTACATGGTGTGTAACATATATACATTCCATATAACTTAGCACAAATTTTCTCCTAGAAAATATATATTTTTTATGGTCAAAGTATGTAGTATGAATTTATTACACACTACATAGAAACTTAAATTCTAGAAACACAACAAGATCATTGTGACTACATGACATGTAACATCTATATATTCCATGTAATAAATATATTTCCATAAGTTATACACATTGATTCCCAAGTTTTGTATCACATATGACCAAAGAATGGAATATAAATAGGTTATCATAGTGTACACTCCATGTAATTCATACCCATTCACATGGATTATACATCAATCCTTTCCATAACTTTGTGAATTTAATTACGCATAAATTAAATTAATTATATTATTATACCAAAATATATGGAATGCATTAGTATACATGTCGCATGATAGGGTTTTCTTAATAATAAATTCTTAATTAATTTTCCACATTATTTCTAAAAATACATTCCATTTATAGTCATCATTCATATTTTATAAATCAAATGGGAATTTATGGTTGTGATAATGATGTATATTAAGTCATATCTTTTGTAAAACATTTCTAGATGTCTACTTGAATTAACACATGAAACTACACATTGTGTAATTATGTGACATGTTGTGTACATTGCATGTTATATGAGTACATAGAACATGAAAAGAACCATACAAGTCATTGAGTAGTTCAGGTGGGTAAATGTCATGTTTCCTCAAAGTACACATCATGTACTTAATTGGATTTAAATTTAATTTATTTATATTAAATTAATAATGATGGAAAATTGTAAGACTATTTGGATGGGAAATTAAGATAAATTAATTGCTTAATTAATGAGTTATTAAATTTATTAATTCAGGGATCTTATATTAATAAATAATATTTTGAAATTAATTCTAAATTTTTTTTCAAATGTGTACTCATTTCATGTATGGATGATCATAATATTGGCTAACCAATATATGTGTTGGATTTATTTTAATTTAACTATTATTGAATGGGTTGTTTTTTAATAATTATTTGTAAATTAAAATTATGGTCTAAGTTCCATCCCCTCCACTGTATTTTATATGGGCCTATATGTCCATGATTTATTTTATGTAATGTCATGACCAGGGTTCCCCTTAAGTGCATGTGAGTAAAGAATATATAATGGATGGAGCTCCTAGGAGAGTGGATATGGTTCACTTTTAAAGCCAATGTCAAAATAACCAAGGAAATATATAAGAGGATGGGTGGAATAATCCAACTCAAACCAAGCTATGTTTTAAGGAATTATTACACAAGGGTAAATGTTTAGTTTATCATTAACTCAATAAACTGTTTATTAAAAAGCTCATGATCAAGCAAAATGTATTTATTTTATTTTTTTCTATTGCATAGTTAATTATTTATGTTTATTGATTCTTATTCATGATCACATAAAATAAAAAATTATAATCTTATTGAATGAAAATTAAAATAAATAGATTATTCGTAAATTATTTTATCAATTTATGGTTAATCAGTTATGTAAAATCCACACAATATTAATAATCATGTAAAAGGATAAAATAAAGAAAATATACTCATAAAGACAAAAATATCTGAAATGAAATGTTAAGTCAGATATAGCCTTCCATTATTTGAGTAATATGCACCCATAGTTAAAGTGTTGGTCAGGACATGTTCAGTGAAAATTTAAATTATCAAAGTGTTAATAAATATAACAAATCCACTTGACCAAATAGGTATTGAGTGTAATGACCATAGTATAATCCATACCATTTAGAGGCAAGTGTTGAAAAAATCCAAGTTTAGAATTTTAGGATTTGGGAGTCCACTAAATGATTCAATGAGTTTTGATTTAATGCATTTAGAAAGATTCACCAACCCAAATACCTTCGAATAATTTACATGGCCATATTATAGGTTATGATAAGGGAAATATGGGTCTTTTTCACTAAAATATCCATTTGATAGGATATTCCAAATCTAATGGTGATCCCTATTGGGATATGATAAAATAGTTGGACACAAATAAATAAATTTTATCATTACATGTAGTATCCCAATACTTTACCATATTTTATTTTTAGAATAAACTTATTTTTGTTGATATCTTACAATGCACACCACATCAGGTTTAAACAAAACACTATTTAGTCATGTTCTACACAGTCAATTGAATTTTAACACTTATATAGAATTTATATAGTTAATTTATCTTTTATATATCCAATCAAAAAAATTTGAAATTCATTCAACATATTTTATAGGAATAAGATAAAAACAAACCCAATATTATATATAAAAATCTACATTTTTATAAAAGTGGTTTTACCGCCTTTTAATGGAGAGCCTATTTTAAATACAAATTTTGACAATTTTATATATTTTATTTCAAAAAATAAAATAATTCTTTTAAAGGTTAATATATAGATTTAATTATATTTAATTTTTTTTATTTTTCTGATAAGTTTCATGTTTTGATGAATAGTGATAAAATATTTAATTTTAATTGAAAACATATTTTTCATCTAAATAATTTATATTATAAAATTATATTTTTAATTGTTTTTAAAGTATAATTATATTAATTATATATAATTTAATAAAATTTAGGTCAATATAATAACGTTTACATTAAATATGAATATAAAAACATTACAATCTTTTTGTGTTTTCACTTTAATAAGCAGTTTTCTCATTCCGTTAACTGGAATAATTTTAAAGTAATTACTGAAACTTATATGTTTTGAATTTTGGAAAATAGATTCCATATTTGGAATCATTAGGTCCAAATTATAAAAATAGTTTTCTTTTATTTTTTTGAATATGAATAGTAAATGTACTAATATTTTAATTTCTATAGTTAAGGGTAAATCAGGTCATTATAAGTAAAAATAATATTAAAAAGACTATAAAATTACTAAAATATTGGTCCTAATTTTATTTTATGAGTGTTTCTAGACCAAAATCATCCTTTTAAGGGAATTATAACCTTTGGGAGCCACTTTTTTTAGAGTATGACAATTATAATATTATATTTAAAGAAAAGTCAAATTTGCCACACTTTTGTTTTTAATAGGTGAAATATTTTTAATATGGGGGTTATATAGGGGATATATTCGACTATAAAGAGTATTTTGAATGATAAAATTTTTATCTTTATCATGATAATTTATTTTTAATTTTTAGCGAATAAATTATTAGATTAAATGCATTCGCAGTGATGATGCAGTAATTAATTAATTAAAGGAGATATCAAATGAATGATATTAAAAATAATAAAATAAATATAATTTTAGAGAAGTAATGTCATAAATGAATTTTTTTTATATTAATGTGAAATGTTAGTTGTTTTTTAGAATTATTTATTCGAATTTATATTGTTGTTGTGATGTTTTTAAAAGGTCAAGTAATAAATAGTGTCAAAATTAACATTATTGATATTTTAAAATAAATAATATTATATTAAATGATATAAAATTTATAAACATCTATATTTTGGAAAAAGTATTGGTATAAGTCTTAAAATTTCATCAATAACTCATTTATTGGTTGTTTATCATTTTATAGTAATTATACTAACCCTCAAACTGTAAATTACATGATATCACGGTAAGAGTTAAAAGGTTTAACTAAGGGTTAAATCCAAACTATAAGGATCATTATGTGAGGTAAACTTTTCTAAAAATTATTTATTGAGATTATTTATACCTATAATCATCTTAAATTCAAAATTATTCAGTTTGTATCTATTTTTAATTGAAAATTAATTTATATTAATTTAATATTTTGAGAGCTTCCAAAAGTTCCCATTACCTCAATTATAAAAGGGAACCTATTCCTTCAATTATTTGCACCACTTTTATCCTTATATATAGACAAAACCATTAAAAAATTATACTCTTAACATCCTTATAAAACTTCTATGGGTCTTAGTTTCCCAAAAATACCAACCCTAGATCCCTTGGGAATAGATCTAAATGGAGTCCTTCAAAGAAGAGGAAATCATTTTTACCAACTCATTCAAGTTCATTTCTTCCTATACTTCCTATTCATTAGTTTCTTCCATGATAATTTAAAAACTCCAATATCATCTATATGATTATATATTATTATTGTTATGGTAAAACCATATTCCATGATTTATCCATCCTATGAAAAAATGAAAACATTATGCATGCGTAGATGTGACTTATCATCTCCACATAGTGGTGTAATCTATTTTGCATCTCCACTTTACTTGGATGGGTATAATAATGGAAATAATTTATATATATGATGATTATGACATTATATTTATTTTTTAAAAATTAATATACCATCCAATTATTTACTCTTTTCACCATTAATGGAATGATATCGCCACTCATGCGTATGTACGACTTACTGTCTCCACGAAATAATGTGGTTCATTTCCCATGTTAAAAATTAAAGAACGAAATAAAAAATTATTTACTAATTAAATATGATATTTAAAACATTAATATCAATATGGAGATGTTGGATCTATATCCTATGCAAAAATAACTGAGACATTTATGACAAAACATTCAATGGAAAATGAAGTAGTTAACACCCAAAACAAGGGTAATAACAAAATATTATTAACCAAACAATATAATAAGATCATATATGCTATACTAAATATGGTTCTAGTTCTGGTATAATTTAATAACATGATTTAAACCATTATAAATGAGTTTAAAGCATATTTGACTAAAGAAATTGTAAGTTATGGGATTTCGTCTCAATTTTAATTTATTGAGTCATACTATAATGTTATGTACCTATTTTATTTTATATGGTGTATATAGTAACCCTTGACATGTTATATCATGAATATAATTATTTTCATGATATTATAAATTTAATTTAATGTTATTCTTTCATGGTAATTAAGATTCAAATTTTTTAAAGTGGTATGGAATACTTTATAATATTTAAAGATTGTTTTCCTTAAGAATGTTTTAATAATATTTCAATAGAATTTCAATTCATCAATGTCAAAATCCCATGTTGTTACATATTCTCCACTGAGGAATTATTCAAAAATGATTTATTATTTATATAATTTTGATATTTTTTAAGGAATAATAGTTATTAATTAAATCTATTACTCGATATGAGTAATGCTTTATACTAGAAGTGACGGTTGGGGCCCCGACATTATATATCTTTTTAAAACATCAATATGTTCTTATGAGACAAATAAGTTGTCCAAGTTAAATTGGAATATACATTTGGTTTTAAACTATCTTGCGAAAGGTATTGATGGTATAGGTTTTCATGTGCCTCATACATGATGTCCAATAATTAAGCATTTTTTTCATAGATATTTCAGTTATCATTGTTATTATCCATGAGGTTTTCATATGATAAAATATATAGATGCATTTCGTTCTCATTTTATTGATTATGCCTTATCCAATAATTTAAATGGAATGTGTTCTCAGTTATTTAACTTTCCATATAGATTTATTTTTATTGATTCCTTATTTCTTCTATTTTACTTACCCTTACTGAGCCTCTGAGATCACACTTATTATGTTTCCTTTCCCTGGGTTATGAAGAGGAATCATTTGAATTATTTTTAAGGATGTAAAGCTTTTACTTATGTTATGATTTATTTTATTTTATAAATGTATTATGGGTATCATGTATGTAATATGGTTTTCCAAAAATTATAAATTATTCAGTGCTTTGAGATTTATTTCCTTATAAACATGCCAATGTAATAAATAATCTACCAGCTCCAAGGTTATAGGGTAGGGATATTATAGTTGTTATCAAAGAAAAGTTTAGTAGAAACTTTGGAATCTAGATTTAGATAACATAGATTAGGGAAAATAACCCTAAGATATAATTTGAGGATAAGTATATAGGAACATTCTAGAATTTTAGTAATATAGAGATTATGTGGGTCTTTCTAGCAATAAAACCATGTCTTATACTACAAGTGGACATAGATCTGGTATAGATATACATAGAGGTAACAACTCTGAAAGGGATTGTGAGGATTTAATCTTGAGTAACTTGATACACGACAATAGGCCTTACTATTCACCTGGTTTGAAACTTCTGAGGGATACGCTTAAGATAATTCACATTATCTTTACCTACCATTATGAAGGGTTTAAAATTAAATATGTACCCAAAGTAACCAAAGTTTGTGATTTATGATGCATAAATTTTTAATTTATGTTGAGTGTTATACTATATCTAAAATTTGTGATTTTATGAGCTAATCCATTATATGGGATTATTTAGAAATGAAACATGGAAAGATGAATGGAATCAATACTCATGGAAATTTTAGATTTTTATCTATTAAGGAAAACAATATAACTGGAATTAGAATGGAGAAAATTATGGCGATACTAGGGAAACTTAATAATTTTATGAAAAATAACCTTGCCTGAATAGAGAAACCATTTCTATAGAGAAAATATACTATTTTGGATTTCTTTATGTGATAGAAGTCCCCATAGTTTATTGGGACTTCTAATCCAATTATAAATAATCAATGTATTAATTATATAGTGAAGATATTTATAGACTTGGGATGTAGTTAAATTGAAAAGGTTACACTTATAGTGTATTATCTCAAATGTAGTGTTAATTAATGGTGGTCCTTGATCTAGAATACCAAGAAGGAAGAAGAAATATAACTCATGTAATTGATAACTTTTAAAGATACATTCTTTGATAAATACTTACCTCATGATAAAATAATTGAGATAAATAGAAAGTTCCTTAGCTTAAATAAAAAGGAAGAAGATATTATTCCATATTATGAATCAACCCTTACATGGTTATCTAGGTATGTTGTGGATTATATATAAAATATAGAGAGTAATATCGATCACTTATTTGAAGGTCTTAAGCCAAATATCGGAAGGGAACTATTTTTTTATACTTTTTTATCATATGATGAAATAGTTTTATGTGATATCAAGATAGAGAAGTAATTTTCTAGAATCAATATATTCAAGGGAAACCAAGACAAGAATAGGTCATCTGAGAGCCATGAAAAAGTTAATGCATCAAACAAGAAGAATAAGTTTGAGTGATTTTCATATTTTGAAAACTGTGGAAAAAAGAGCCCTGGGAAATGTTTGCATAAACTGGGAGTTTGTTATAGGTGTGTATATAGTTGTCACTTGGCTCATTAATGGAAGTAAAAGAAAAAAAATAAATTATTTTCAGTGTTATAAATGTAAATATATGTGAAACTATAAAAAGTAATGTCCCAAGATTCAAAGTAATCTACTGCAAAAGAGGCCAAGGGGAGATAGCCAATATTATGTGATCACTACAGTGGAGGTATAAGTACCAAATGAGGTGGTGGAAGGTACATTAACCCTATATTAAAATTTATCCAATGCCTTATTTGATTTGGTTTCATCACACTCTTTTATATCTATCCAATTTTCTAAGAAAATTAAACATTTCCCATTTGATTTAATAAGGGGTTTTTTAGTAAAAACTCTTAAGAGAAGTATCATTGAAAAAAATGTATCGGGAAGTCCCCATTATGACACATAAATGTTATTTACTTTCTGAAATTATTATCATACCTATGGTTGAATTTTATATAATCCTCCTTATGGACCGACTATCAAAATACGATGCAAAAAATTTATTGCAATAGGAATGAAATTATGATTTGTGAGGAAGATTACAAATTCCTTATCTTTAGAGAAGCAGCTTCTTCACCTAATTCTTATCTAGATCCACCCCCAATAACTCTACTAAATGAGGGAAGAAGAAAAAAACAACATCAATTTTTGGATAATTTAATCTCCAAATTTAGGATGTATCTATTATATAGGAATATATTAACATATTTCCCGAGGAATTACATGGGCATCCCCTAGAGTGTGAAGTTGAATTTTCTATTGATTTAATCCCCGATGTAAGGCCAATCTCAAAGACAGCCTATAAAATGTCCATCGGGTAATTAGTGGAGTTGAAGAAATAGCTATAGTATTTGGGTAATTAGGAATTTATTCACCCAATTGTTTCACCATGGGGAGCCCCTTCTCTCTTTGTTAAATAGAAATATGGATCCATGAGGTTGTACATTGATTATAGGAAAATATATGTTATTAAAATAAAGAAAAAATATCCTCTACCTCACATTGATTATTTATTTTATCAACTTCATATATCTTAATACTTTTAAAAGATTGATCTTTATTCTGGGTATCACTAATTTTGAGTAGAGAAGGAAGACATTTCGAAGATAGCTTTTCCGAAAAGTTATAGATATTATGAGTTTATAGTAATGAAATTTAGATTTAATAATTTGCCATATATTTTTACGGACCTAATAAACTGAGTACTAAAATAATATCTTGGTGATTTTTTTTATATTCATTAATGATATTGTGGTGTATTCTAAAAGATGTGAGGATCATTATAATCACTTGTAGATTATTCTTAAGAATCTTATAAGGGAATATTTATATGGTAAATTTAGTAAGTGTGATTTCTGGCTTCAAAAAGTTCATTTTATTGTCCATATTGTCTCCTAGGATGGAATATTAGTTTATATTTCAAATAAAAAGGTAGTTATAGAATGTCCTAGAGCTAAAAACATAACTGAGGTATGTAGTTTCATTGGTTATATTGGTTATTATTGGTGGTTTGTTCAGAATTTTTCTTGATTGGCTAGCCTATTAACCTATCTTACACGCAAAGGGGATAAGTTTTTTTGGCTAAGGGAATGTGAAAAAAATCTAATGGACTAAAGAGAAAATTATTCAATGCTATGATTTTGACTCTACCATTTGGAAGCGATGGGTTTGTCATATATAGTGATACATCAAATAAGGAACTTGGTTGTGTCCTAATGAAAACATGATAAAGTTATCTCATATGAATTAAGGTAATTAGAGACTCATGAATAGAACGACCCAACCCATGATCTTCTACTAGGGGTTTCAATCTTCACCTTGAAAATATGGAGACATTATCTCTATGGTGAAATATGTGAGATATAAATGAATAATAAAATTATGAAATACATATTCTCATAGAAAGAGATCAATATAAAACAAAGATGATGGCTTGATCTACTTAAGAATTATGATTGCTCAATACACTACCACCTAGGGAAAGAAAATAATGTAATAAATGCATTGAGTAGGAAGGATCATGTATTTATAACCCAAATGATGATTGAGAAGGATCATATGTTCATGGGTCTATTAAATATAGATATGGTAATTTATAAATAATGAGATACATCAACAATTTTTTAAATTATTTCCAAACTATATTTATTATAGAAGATAAAGAATTCTCAATCTGATAATGAGAACCTTTATAAGAAAATTAAAGGTGTGCATGAAGGAAAATGAAAAAAAATTTAATGAAGATAGAGCTCTAAAATTCATAAAGAGGATATGTGTTCCACTTATAACTAATCTAAAAATGGAATTTAATGATGATGTTCATAGATCAAATTTGTCTATACACCCTTGTATTAAAAAGATGTATATAGACTTAAAGGAACATTTTTTGTGGGATAACATGAAGCAGGAAATTGTTTATTATGTGTATAGATGTTTAGTTTGTCAATAATTGAAAGTTGTGAGGCATCATCCTAAAGGAGTCTTACAACCTCTTCCTATTACTATGTGGAAATGGGATGAAATTACTATAGACTTCTTCACGATACTACCAAAGACTCCTATAAATAATGATGTAATATGGGTTATCGTTGATTTCCTAACAAAATCTATAAATTTCCTTAATATATGAGAAGACATGCCTCTTAATCACCTCATAATGATCTATATTAATGAAGTTATAAGATTTCATGGGCAACCTATATCAATTTTTTTTGAATAAGATCCCCACTTTACCATGAAATTTAGAAGTGTCTTCAGAAATATCTTAATAATGTGATTAATTTGATCAATTCCCACCATTATCAAACTAATGGATAGTTATAAAGAACAATTAAAACAATGGAAGACATGTTGAGGTCATGCTATCTTGACTTTAAAGGTATGTGGGATCAGTACCTACCTTTGATAGAGTTTTCCTATAATAACAATTTCCATTCAAGTATTTAAATGGTGACATATGAAGCATTATATAGAAAGAGGGGTCATACTCAAACTTGTTGGTATGAAGTTGGTGAAAGAAAACTCATAGGCCCAAAATAATTTGAAGAGACAATGACAAAGCTAAAGGCTATTTTGGATTTTATTAAAACAGATCAATGTAGGAAAAAAAGTTATGCTGATAATCAAAGGAAAGATTTAGAGTTCTAAGTGGGAGATCATGTTTTCTTGAAATTATCTCTATAGAAGGGTGTTTAAAGGTTTGGATATAAGATAAACTAAGTCCTAAGTAGATCAGAACCTTTTTTATTCTTGAAATGGTTTCATTTTTTTCTTACTGTTTGGGAATACTTCCAAATCTCTAAAAAGTACATGATGCATTTCATATATCTCTGCTAAATAAGTACATGCATGACCCAACACATGTTCTCACCTATGATGAAATATATTTTTACTTTGACCTTTCATACTGTGAATAACCCATTCATATTCTTGATACTAAAGATAACTACCACAAAACTGGGCATTCCCAGCGCCACCCTTTATCATCCCTAACGAAAACGCACTGATAAAGGGGGTACCTTTATCAGTGCTAAAAAAGCACAGATAAAATTACCCCTTTATCAGCGCTTATTTTAGCACTGATAAAGGTACCCCATTTAATAATGCTTTTTTTAGTGCTGTTAAAGGGTGCCCATTTATCAGCGCTTTTTTAGTAGCGCTGATAAAGGGTTTGATTCAAAAAAATCATTAAAAAAATATATTAATATTTAATTATATAGATATAGTTATATTGATATAAATATAATATATATTTTTTAAATATAATTTTAAATATATCTTAGATAAGTGTAAATATACAGTTACACTTAATATATAAAATATTTAGAGAAAATGGCTTATAAAAAAATTAAAAAAAAATATTTTTAATTAATAATTTGCTAATTATTATGGATTAATAGTCATTTAATAATAATTTGAAGACTAAAAAAATAAAAAAAAATAAAAAAGATCCAAAATATGTTGAAAACGCAACTCGAAATTTAAACGGCCATAACTTTTGATCTGGGTGTCCGTTTGAGCTCTACAGTATATCAAATCGAAGCCTGTGACGAGCTCTATGCGCTAATAACTGAGGCAAAGCCTCTGTCACATATGTTGAGTCCAAAAAAGGCCCATAAGGCCTCCAAAACTAAGTTTTTAGTTTGGATACCCCGATTTTTTAACATTTTGTGGATTTTCAGCCTCGTTTAAGGGGGTATTATTGGCTTTTTTGTGGGGATTGAATTTATTCCAAGGTATTACATTCATGTTGATATTATGTCTTTGAAATTTTATCGTTTTTTATAATGAAATTTTATTTATGATCAAATATATAACAATATATAACAATTTATAAATATTTTTTATATATTCACACATAAAAATTAATTTTTTAAATAAATAATTAAACATATTTACATATAAAATATATTATCTTTATCTAAATAATAACTAATATCCATTTTATTTAAAATACCAATATATCAATATTTATATACCTATATATTAATATAACTATATGTGTACCTATATAATGTGTGTGTGTCTATTTGTGTGTGTCTATATATTAACAAACTGATATATATATATATTATATATATATATATATTCTAACATATTTATATGCATATATATATATTTATAATTATACTTATAGAAACAAACACATATGTGTGTGTGTTGTATATATGTATTTATTTAGACACACACAAAACAAAACATATTTTATAATTGTATTGAAAACTAATCTTATAAATATATATTCATATATGAATAAATATATGGATAAAAATATAACTAAATATAAATAACTAAATAGATATAACTTGATATTAATATACGAATATACAAATAAATATATAAATATATAAATATAACTATATATGTATATATGTATATATATTAATACAACTATATAAATTTATATTAATACATGAATAAATATAACTATATATATATAGATATATCACTAGTTGAAGATCAAATCAAATTAGAGTAGTGGTAAAGGATTAGCGCGCATGGGGGGAGGTCTTGTATTCAAAACCTGGTAGAGGTAGGTAGGGGCGCGTGCATGGGTGAATTTGGGGGGGGGGGTGTAGCACTGTTAAAAGGGTCTACAAAGCGCTGATAAAACATGGGGCTCGTGGATGGTGCTTGTGGGGCGCTGATAAATGGGGGGAAAGCGCTGTTAAAAGCCCCCTCCGATTTACAGAATTTTTTAATTTTTTTTTAATTTTTTTTAATTTTTTTTAATTTTTTTTAATTTTTTTTAACTTTTATCAGCGCTAAAAACAAGCACTGATAAAAGGGGCCTTTTATCAGCGCTAAAAAAAGGGCTGATAAAAGGGGTCATTATCGGCGCTTTCTGGAGAACTGATAAAGGGGACCCCCCCTATATCTTCACTGGCATTAATATCAGTTTTTTAGCGATGTAACATGGGAAAGTTACTCTAGAGAAATCAAAAAATAGAAGAAGTAACATGGGAAAAATAGGATTTTATGAAGGAGAACTAACCACATATTTTTTCGAAGGTAACACCCCTAAAATTATGAGGAAGAAACTTTTTAGTAGGGAAGAATCTATCAACCCAATAATTTACCATATTTTCATTTTAGAATTAATTTATTTTTGTTGATAGCTTGCAATTCATGCAACACTATGTTTAACCAAAACACTATTTATTCACGTTCTTCATGGTCAATTAAATTCTAACACATATATAGAATTTATATAGTTATTTAATATGTTATATATCCAATAAAATATGTTCACATTCATACAGTATATTTGACAGGTATAAGATAAGAACAAACCCAATATTACACATAAAAATCTATATTTTTATTAAAGTGATTTTACCACTTTTTAATGAAGAACCTATTTTAAATCACATTTTTTATACTTTTATATATTTTATTTGACAAAATAAACTTATTATTTTAAAATATAATATAAAAATTTACTTTTCTTTAATTTTTTGTATTTTTCTAATTAGTTTAATTTTTGGATAAATAGTGATAAAATATTGCATTTTAATTGAAAACAAATTTTTCATCTAACTAATTTATAATGTTAAATTATAATTTTAATTTGTTTTAAAATAAAATTAGATTAATTTTATATCATTTAATACAATTTATATCATTTTATTCAATTTTACATTGAATATGAATATAAAATCATTACAATCTTTTGTATATTTTAACTTTAATAACTCGTTTTCTCATTCCGGTAGTAGGATTAATTTTAAATTAATTACTAAAACTTCTTTGTTTTTAATTTTTAAAAATTGATTCCATATTTTTAATTAGTGGTTAAAAATTATGTCAATATGTTTCTTTTATTTTTGGAAATTTGACTAGTAAATTTAGTAATATTTTAATTGATACGGTTAAGGGTAAATCAGGTGATTATGGGTAAAAATAATATTGTAAAGACTATAAAATTACCCTCAAAATTGTCCTAACTTCATTGGATGAGTGTTTTTTTTAAACAATAATACTTGAGATGTAATTATAACCTTTTTAATCCACTTCTATGAGAGTGTGACATTTATAATATTCTATTAAAAGAAAAGTCAATTTTATCACACTTTTGTTTTCAACCAGTGAAATATTTTTAATATGGGGTTATATAGGGAATATATTATAGTATAAATATTATTTTGAAATATAAAATATATAAATTTATCATTATAATTTATTTTTAATTTTTATATAATAAATACTTAAATGAAATACTTACATAATAATGATGCAATAATTGTTTAATTAAAGGAAATATCAAATAAGTGATATAATAAATACTAAAATACATATAATTCGATATTATTCATGGATTTCAGGAATTTTTTTAGAGGGATTTTAAATTTTAGTGGTGTTTTACAAATATTGGTATGAATTTATTTTTTTTATGATATTTTTTAAAAGTCAAGTAATGAATAGTGTCAAAATTGACATTATTGATCTTTTAAAATAAATAATATTTAATTAAATGATATAAAATTTCTTAAAATATTAATTTTAGCCAAATTAAGTCTTTATATTTCATATATGACTCATTTATTGGTCATTTTTCATTTTAGAATAATTATATTAACCCTTAGAGTGTAAATCACATGATATCACAGTTTGAGTTAAAATGGTTACCTGAGGGTTAAATCCAAAATATAATTGTAATAATGTGACATAAACTTTTAAAAGAATTATTTTTTGAGATTATTCAGACTCATAATCATATTATATTCCAAATAAATCACTTTGGATGCATTTTTATTTGAAAATTAATTAAATTAATTTAATATTTTGAAAGCTTCCAAAAGTGCCCCTCACCTCAATTATAAAAGGTCATCTATTCCCTCACTTATTAACACCACATTGAGTTTTATATATTGATCAGTAACTATTCATTTATACTTATAAAATCCTTATCCAACTTCTATAGGTCTTTTTTTGCAAAAATACCAACCCAAGATCCCTTGAGAAGAGATCTAAAGGGAGTTCACTGAAGAAGAGGCAATTTTTTTTACCAACTCATCCAAGTTCAATTCTTCTTCTACTTCCTCTTAATGAGTTATTTCCATGATAATTTAATAACTCTAGTATCATCTATATTATTATTTTTTATTATGATTATGGGACAACTATATTCCATGATTTATCTATCCTATAAAAAATGAAAACATTATGTGTGCATAAGTACGACTTACCATCTCCACGTCGTGGTGTAATCTATTTTTCATCGCCATTTTAATTGGATGGGTATAATGATGTAAATAATCGATATATATGATAATTATTACATTATAGTGATTCTTGAAAAAATAATATACCATCCACATAATTACCCATGCACCATTAAGGGAATGATATCATCAGTTATGCGTACATATGACCTACCATATCCACGACGTGATGTGATACATTTCCCATGTTCATCATTAAATAATGATAATAAAAATGTATTTAATGATTAAATTTGATATTTACATGATTAATATAATTCTGGATATGTTTTATATATATCCTATGAAAACTAATTGAGACATTTATGACAAAACATGCATAAGAAAACAAAGTTGTTAATGCCTGAAACAAGGGTAATAACAAAATATTATTAACAAAACAATATAATAATATCATATATAATATCATAAATATGGATATGGTTCTGTATCACATGAGCCTCATCCCGATTATTGAGGAATCTTAAGTGCATCCAGGTGACCCGAGATCAAATCCAGGTGGAGACATAATTTCCAGGGTACTGTAGCACGTATTGTAGTAGGTATTGTAGCAGGAAATGTAGAATGCACTGTTTGGCACTATAGTAGCCGAGAATTTGCCCCCGTTTGGGAATTCGGGGCACTGATTTGTTCCCTGAGTCCTTTAAGGCCTTTGGGCCGCCCAAGCCTTCGGGCCACCCAAGCCTTCAGGCCAATAAGGCCTTTAGGCCACTTCAAGGCCCTCGGGCCACCTTAAGTGCAGATGAAAACCAGACAACCTACAAGGAACAATCTCTATAAGGAGGATGAGCAAGGATCTTTCACCATAGCAGAAGCTACACATATTTCAAGAATGAGAGGGTATGGCACCTGCCATCGGGACAAGCCTGTGCATGCACAAGATAACCTAGCTGAACAACCATACGAAGGTGGGGAGCTGATTTCACGATGAAGATGCTGGGGAGGAGCAGTTCCAAGTAGTTAGTATGGGCTGTATGTAATGTTTGATCCTATGGGAAATGAATTCCTCTACGGCATATGGGCCATGTAATACTTATGCTTATGGGCCTTGTAAGGGTTCCACCTCACCCCTTGAAAGGTGGATTATCCAAAATCAATAAAACATGAAGGCCTTCAGGCCATTGTATGGATATGTTTTTGTTATAATTTAATAACATGCTTTAAGCAATTATACTAGGAGTTAAAACCCATTCTACTAAAGGAATCATAAGGTAATGGATTTCTTCTCAATTTTATGTCATTATGACATACTATAATGTTATAAACCTGTTTTATTTTATATGGTGTATATACTAACCTTTTACATTTTATATCATGAATCTAATTATTTTCATGATATTATAAATTTCATTTAATGTTATTACTTCATATTAATCATGATTCAAATGTTTAAAAGTGTTATTTTATAATTTTTAATATTTAAATATTATTTTTATTAACAATATTTTAATGATATTTTAGTAGTATTTCCATTCATCAACGCCAACAACCATTGTTGTTACTTGTCCTCCACTAGGGAATTATTTATAAATTACATTTTCTTTATTCTATATGGATATTTGATAAGGTGAATTAGTTATTAATTAAATTGATTACTTTATGTGAGGAATGCTTTGGACTGGTAATGATGGGTGGGGCCCAGACTTTATATTGCCCCTTAATGCATCAATAGGTTCTCATGTGACAAATAAGTTCACCAAATTAAATATTTTTTTACCTTTGGTTTTAAACTGTCTTGTAAATATCTTGAAAATATAGGTTTTTATGTGTCTCGAACATTACATCCAATAATTAAGCATTTACTTCATAGATATTTCAGTTATCATTGTTTTTATCCATGAGGTTTTCATATGATAAAATATATGGGTTCATTTCATTATTAATTTATTGATTATGCCTTATATTTTTATTTAAATGGAATGTGTTCTTAGTTATTTACCTTTTCATATATATTTATTCACATTGATTGATTATTTCTTCTATTTTACTTACCCTTATTAATCATTTGAGCTCACCATTATTATGTTTCCTTTCTCCACATTATGGATAGAAGTCATTTGAATTAGTTTCAAGAATGTCTATATTTTACTTATGTTATGATTTATTATATTTTCCAAATATATTATGGGTATCATGTATGTAATTTGGTATTCTTAAACTTTTAAATCATTTAGTACTTCTAGATTTGTTTCTTTATAAGCATTCCAATGTAATAAATTATTAATTGACATCAGGATTCTGGGGTCGGGGCATTACATGATACATTTTTGGTAATCAAGACAAAGTATTAAAATATTTTTTTTATTTGTTTTAGAAAATATAAAGTAAAATTAAATTGATATTATCACTATAATCCATACTTGATAAAGAAAATCATCACATGAATAGTAACATCTAGTAATGTTAATGATGCTTAAAAATTATGACACAACAATATTGGAAGTCTTACATGCTAGAGTCTCATGTTCTTGAGGAGCCCTATAAGGAGGATAATGAGAAATGTCTCATTATCTACTTAAGGCACTTAGATAATGTGTTATATATCTAGTGTCAAATGTTAATATCTATATCTAGTGAGAGCCAAAAAATTCATGAGGATATGGATGCACATTACATTTTTTCTTGCCTCCTTGATTTAAATTAAGAGAAGGCTAGATAAAAGTGGTATGAGATCTCAATGTCACATTTTATGAGTATTCTTGGAGATAAATGCCAACTGAACCTCATATAGTTAGTATGATGGGTTATATTAAGCATTTGGACAAATTGTTATTTAAGCTTCCATATGAGTTTCAAACCAACCTCATTCATGCATCACTGCCTCAGATATTATATATATTTATTTTTAATTATATATAAATAATATTGAGAAGTCACTTTTGTAACTTATCGCTTTGACTCGGTAAGGAGATAAAGACATGAGAAGTGAAAAACCTAGAGTCCCTGTAGTGAATAAGAAAAAGGAAAAGGAAAATGTCCCCAAGACCCAATCTATGTAAAATTTTATTGCGTACTTCCCTTCCAAGAAGAGGAAGATTCAAAGGTATATGAGGGAACAAGATGCATAATATTTTTCAAGTATAAATAAGATCTAATGGAAGAATAACTACAAAAAAGTGAGAAAGAAAAGAGAATATTTATGTGTGTTAATTAACAAGTGTAGTATTTCCATATATATTATTTGGTATTAGATTATGTTTTTGGTTCTCACATTTTTATCTAAATTCAAGAACCAAGTAGATTCAAAAAGGTTTCCAGAGGTGAGGTAGATCTTCAATCTGATAAAGGAGAAAGACTGTATACCTTGGTTATAAAATAATGTCACATTATGTTTCCAATGGGAATAATTTTAATCTTTAAGAATTGTTATTACATTCCTATTGTTATAAAAAACATGATATAAATTTATATTTTAGACAATGGTGGATTCATATTCATTTTTTTTAGAATAAAATCTTATAATTTTACAAAGATATAATTTTATATGATATGGTACATCTTAATAACATACTTTATATACTAGAATACTATAACCAAGTATTAGTAATAAATAAATAATCAAGTTTCCATCACTCATATCACACCCAATTATGGAATAATAAACTTGGTTATATAAATGAGTAGTGTTTGACAAAGCTATATCAATATGGGTATTTATATTCTTTTGAACTAGAACCACTTGATATATTTCTTTATTTTTTAAATGGTAAAATGACCAAACCATTTTTTTAGAATATGTGAAAGGGACATAATGCTTCTTGAATTGGTACATGTAGAAGTGTAAAACCTTTTCTAGTTGAATCTACATGTGGATACTCATACTTCATTACTTTTACTAATGAATTGAGTATATATGGATATGTGTGCTTAATTAAGTATAAGTACAAATACTTTAATAAATTTTATGATTTAAATAATGAAGAAAATAACTATCCTAGAAATAAGTTAAAGAAACTTTGATCATATTAAGGTGTAGAATATCTTAATAAAGAGTTCATCGTTATCTATGGGAGTTTTGGATTCTATATTAACTTACTCTTCCTAATACACCATAATGAAATTTTTTTAATGAAAGGAGGAACCAAAACTTTTTGGACATGGTGATTTTGAGGATGAGTTATTCCAATATTACATTATCCTTTTGGGTTATGCATTACAGAACATGTTTTATACACCAAATCATAATCCCACTAAATAATAAAGTGATATTTCATATGAGATTTGGTAGGGTAAGAAACCAATTTTATAACATACTCATATGTGGGGTTGCAAGAATTTGTTTAAGCCACTTCTGGAAACAAAATATCACCTTAGGGAATGAAGTTTGTACATAAATGTTATCCTAATAAAACTAAATGATATTAATTATAAAATAATTCAGATAATATATTTTTGTTTGAATGGTGTCTCTCTATTCTAGTGATGGAAAACATATTCAAAATATATTTTGAGAGAAATATTGAAATAAATAAGGTTGAAATGATATATACAAAGGAGCTAGCATATAAACATTTTTCAGAAGACCCCATAGAAGAAGTTGTTCTAGAGGAACAAGTACATCATAGGAAAACCAAAGATGTTAGAGAACCAAATAGATATGGCTTTATAGTCACCAAAGACAGTGACTCATTATTGGTTAACAATAATGAACCTTTTTCATATAAGAGGTAGTAAAAAAATTATAATATAAAAGATAGAAAAATCCATGAATTTTGAGATGGATTCCATGTATCAAAACTAATTCTAGGTTCTATTCGATCTATAGGTAGATGTAAAGCATATTGAATGAAAATGGGTACTCAAGATTAAACTTGACATCAAAGGTATATTTAGTACCTATAAGGAATAACTAGTAGATAAATGGTTTACGAAATATCAAGGAATATACTATAATGAAAAAATTTCACTAGTTTCCATGCTAAAATCTATCCAAATTATGATTTTTATAGAATATTACCATGATTATGAGATTTTTTATATTGATTTCAAGACAACTTTACTTAATGGGAAATTTATAAAAGGTTTCTATATGAAACAACTAGAAGGATTTATAACTCCATGGGATTATAATAATGTATAAAAGTTATAGAGATACATCTATGGATTGAATCAAGAATCCATATCATGTAACATTGACTTTGATGAATCCATATGGGGATTTGGTTTCATAAATAATGAGTGTGACCCTATATCTACATGAAGTTTAATGAGAGTGCCATTATTTTCCTAGTAGTATATATTGGTCACATATTAATTTTTGGAAATGAGATTCCAATCTTACTATTCTTTATGGTGTGGTTACACAATTTCTTTTTCATGAATGACTTAGGAAAATAATCCTATATCCTAAGGATCAAGGTTATCGGTGACAGATTTAAGAGGATTCATGGACTTATTTAGGGTACATAAATTGATCAGATTCTAAAGAGTTTTAGTATGGAATAATCCAAGATGGAATTAGTTCTAGTGTCACATGTTATACATGTCTCTAAGAAAATGTATCCTCAAATACAGTAGTAGAGAGAGAGGATAAATAGAATACCTTCTTCTTATGAGATAGGTTCCCTCATTTATGTCATGTTATGTACCATGATTTTTGTTGCATAAGCCTTGAGCATGGTAAAAAGATATTTATCAGATCTAGGAGAATAAATGTAGACTACTATCAAGGATATCCATAAGTATATGATTCATACTAAGGATATATTTCTATTTTATGGAGGTGATAAATATCTAGTCATAATAGTAGTTTACAAATATATTATAATTATCTAAAATAATATTCAAGATGTGTATTCTATCTCAGTGGTGGATCGATGAGCTATAATAGATCAAAAAATCAATTTTATATTGACTCTATAGTGAATTATGGGTATATTGTGACTCCTGATATAGCTAAAAAATTAGTTTGGATACCAAAATTCATTTAAGATATTGATTTTGCACCTAAAAGTAAATAATTATATCACATTCTATTTAATAATATATTAGTGGTAGATCTTGTGGAGGAGATAAGGTCACATAAATGGATGAGGTATATACTTTTGAAGTATAACCTCTTGATGGATTTTTCTTGAAGTTGTGAGCTTGCACTATGAAAAGTCTACAAAAATCATAATGTTGAAAATACATTAATTAATGACTTGCCTAAAAAAACATGAAAATCATGTGAGATCTAGTGAAATGAAATTTGTTATCTATTAGATCTAGTGAAAATTGTAGTATATTAGAGTTGGGTCCTTATAACCAACCACTTTATACTTTTAATTACTAGTATATTCATGGTTTGTGAATATTAATAAATATCTTATCACATGATGATTATTCTCATGTAAAACATTTAGTGTGATAATATCCTTATAGTATTTATTTCATTGAAAGGTCATAGTAATTCTTTATTATGATGATAATAATGAAGTGTTATGATGATATTCTTAAATTCATATTCTATATATGAATGATATCATATGAATACACATGGATGATACAAGCTATTAGGGGTAGGGTCTTATAATTCATTAAGAATTCATATCATGAAATTTTCCCTTGGTAATATCCTACTTAGTAGGTTATGAGAATAGACCCACCCATTGTAGTTTCATATATTTTATGTGTCCTTGGATATTCTTATCCCTGAACATGTGTATTGGTCCTTAAACTTGAAATTATTATTAATTCATATCATGAGTTTTGTATATTGATGTATTGAGAGAAATCATGATAACATATACTTATGGTGAGGTATGATATTTTAGGTCCATCATGAGTGATATATATTTAATGAATAATTCAAGAAAAGAATTTTCCATTCAAATTTATTATAAGTATATATCTAATTCCTTTTGATGGTAATGTAACTTCTGGTTTAATTTCATGTATATGGAAGTTTATAATCAATAAGTGCATATCCTGAATATTAAATAAAGGTATATCATGCATATATATTGATGAAATGTATCATGCAATATACTTGATGAGATATCGAGACACAAGGATTATATTACATCATGAACATTTTTAGTAGATTATTATTATGGTGGAATTTAACTTATTTCTATATGGGTTCCTAAACATGTTTCAAGGTGTTAATCCAGGACTATCAGTAAGTTATCCTAATGCCACTGAGAAATAGACCTATATATTCACACACTAAGTGTATATATAACCTCATTTAAATTATATATGAATAAAATATTATAATAAATATTATCCTTAAGTTCCTAAGAATAATAATTATTTAGGTTTGATTGATTATAAATATCTAGTCAACACTTATTCGATATAATATATTTGTGATTTTAATATTAAATAAATATTTATTTTTGAGTTTTTTCTAGTATAATATTTATTAATTTATTTAATGAACAATGTGGTGATATTTATTTATTTAAATAAATAGTAATTATTCAAGGTTTGATAGATATATGGGACTAACAAACTAATTTAAGGGTCCAGTGGTAATGATATATTTCATATAATTTAAGTAAATATTAATTTATTTATATAATAAATGATATTTATATTATTTATAATTCATGTGTGAGTTAACAAAATATTGTTGTTATTATTATTCAATGTGGGTTCAATATGTATTAAGAGAGTTATAAAGGGCATATGTGCAATCATTTGTTCTATAACCAAGATATATAAACACTATTGTATCATTTATAGGGTTAGATGTTGTTGTGCACAATGAATCTTCTCTAGAGAATTATTTCAATATCGAAAGATATATTCCTCTATAACTATCTCAATAATGGAGAGATTTTATCCTCATCCTCCCTCTTAAGTTCCCAAGAGAACCTAAATAATTATTTAATCCTTTATGGATTTCTTGTTGTGATTAAAAATTAACATTGCAAGTGTTGATAATTTTCCATGCTAGAACTCGAAGATTATAAGATGGTGGTTTGAGGTTCGTGGAGAACATTTGGATACCAATAGAGGGATTCTATACATGGATCATTCAATAAAACAATGGTATAATAATAAGTGGTTAACCAAATTGAAAAAAAATAATTATAAGTGGGGTAATTCATCATCTATATAAATTAATTATAAAGTTTTTGTGTAATATCATCTCTAGAATATTTGGATGCTTCTATTAAAAAAATTTTAAACATATTTTCAAGGAAATCAGTAAAAACCCATTATTGGTCATGGTCCAAATCACTTTCACAATTCCCTCAAACCTTTAGATTATGGACAAAATATCGTTCATGTTTAAACCCATTATTAAATCTCATTATGTCATTACAAATATTCTTGAAAGATAATAAATTTGAAACCTTTTCTATAATATATAGGAAACATTCAAATATATTAGGTTTAAACACATGCCTTTGGAATGATTCATTAATCACCTCAGTTCAATGGATGAGAAATTTCACCATGTTGTTCTCATAGTTCTCCCAATTGCAGTGAATCCTAAATCTTGCAAACAACATACACACATCCATCAAGATATCTGAAATGGAATTAAGGTATTACACCAAATAATAAAGTCTCTCATCATGTTTATTTTAGGGGATGAAGTAATTCTAAGTATTTTATTTGTTTTTTACTTATATATTAAAAACATCAACCTCAAAAATATATTTTCAAGTTGATAGCTACCACTCATGTCCATAACCACAAATATATTTTTTAAATATTGTAACAAAAAAACATTTCTAGGGCTTAGAAAATACCCACTTGGTATGAATAAAAAATCAATAGACTCTTGTATTAAGATTCTAGGAAAGTGATTCAGGAAACTAACTTTCTACAATCTCATCATTAATACATATATTTGTACTTTATGATTAAAATAACTAAAGAAAAATTATTATAAATTATTCTATATCCATCATTTGTGATGATACAATCCAAAAAGTAAAATAAAGCTATATCCACCACTATAATAATATGGGTCAATACTATCTTGTGGGGATATAAGTATTTTTACCCCAGAACCACCCCTGGTACCATCAGTCACACAAAAATACACCTACTCTAAGGAAAAGAGTCTTATCATGATTGGTAATAGATACATGGGAAATATTATAGGTGGATTAATTATCAATTCATAATCACACCATCCACCAAGATTACATTCATTAGTGGTTAGATGGTATACATTGGGGATCTCTTATTGGAGTTTCATTCTACTTCACCCCAATAGATTATTTAAAAAATAGAAATAAAATCCTCTTAGGGGACATAAAGATAAAGGAACCTCAAATAAAGTATAAAAAGGTATAAGTTGACATTTTAAAGGATATTATAATTCCAATTAGTCCCTATAACACTTTTATATGAATAGGGATTTAGTTCATGAATTAAGATTTATATCAATAAATATTATTTATATTGACCACATTGATGCCTTGGAACATGGTACTAAGAATGAATATAAAAAGGAGGTATCATCCATGAATTATATCATTAATATAGAGGTGTGTGAATAAGGTATACATACCTAACATAAATGATGATCCCATGATTTAGGGTCACCTCAAAACATCCCATTACTGACCAATATGTGAGAAAATATCAATGATAAGGGAAAAGGTGTAGTTGCATCCACAACTCACCCACCACCTTAAGATGTGTAAATATCTTAGAAAAGGGATGAATTTATTATTACTAAGTTGGTATAGAAATATTTTAGTAGGTTAATGTTGAATTACTTATGGGAAATATGTTTATTGAGAATGATTTTTAGGGTGAATCCACTACACATTATTTAGTTTATTTTCCCTAGATGTCAAAGGCTACACATCCAATGAAATAAGATTTTATTAATTTATCCCACTATAAACTATGTCAATCATTTTAGTTAATTATTGAACCAGATGACTACTAGGAATTACTTTTGTTAGGATTCCATCAGATGCAGGCTCAAGTAAGTCACTGGATATAGGCTCAATCCAACCATCCAGACAACCCTCATCGAAATAATAAATCTCATAGGTATAAGTGTTGGATTCTTTAAAACTTAGGTAGAAGAAATTCAAGGTTGATGAGCACCATTGTAGCCAAAAAAGAATTTGTATCCTGAGTTGGAGGTTTTAAATCCTCATCTACCCAACTTCTTAAATCCAGATTTATTAGTATTCAACAACAGAGGAGAATTCGATCAACATATTAGTCTTTTTTCTTCATAATTCAACCTTTTATTATAAATATTCGAGAAACAAGAATAAGATAAACTCAAATGATTCATGTAGAATCTATAATGTCCCATATTTTTTATATAGTAACCACACGATCAGCTCCATTATCAATTTTTAATACCTTTTCCAGTAATTTCATTACAAATTTTGTTCTATACTAAGTAAAATGAGAATTCATGAAATACCCAACAACAAAGAACATGAGAATGATAGAATCATAAACTTTAGAACAATATAAAAATTTATGGCATGTTATATGGATATATATCTTCCCCAATAATATATATTATATACTTTCATTGATAATATACAATATTAATTAGAATATATGATTATATAATAATAGTACTCAGGTGTATTGTGAGAGTTCGATACAGTAATGTATCATTTGAAAGATTCTATTTAGTACAGTAAAAAAATACAAAATAATCTCCATCATAAGAAAGGAAATTAGGGAAATAACTGACTGCTATTATCACTCTTACGCTAACTCCAACATAGTATTGATATAAAAAACCTATTATATTCGATGTGGTGCCTCCTTCAAAGAGATAAAAATAGTATTTCTCACATCCTAATGCAGAAAAACATAATGTGAATAAGGAAAAAATGTGTTGGGATTATGAAAATAAAAGGAAAAAAGATACATTATTTAGGAATGATAAAGTTTCTTATCACGACCTAACCCAATGGGACTCGATCCATAGCTACCCTCAATCCCACCTCCATGAGCCTAGGGGTGGAGATAAGTGTTGAAAGGCATAGCTATTTTGGAATGTTTGTTTACTAATGTAACTATATGCATGCGCCCAACCATATCCATGTATAAAATAAAAGTAATAAAATAAAATATGGTAACATGTAAAGTAACAAAATGAATGAAACAACTCTTAAGGAATACAAGATTACGACAGCATAATATGAAAAGTGAAGGGGAGAAAATACACGCCAGCCATAAATATTTACCAACCTGAAAAAATAGGAAAAGTAAATACTAAGAGATCCCAGATTCAAATCTCCAAACTTCATCTACTATACATGGTCAAATGCACTAGGGTATCCCTATACTCCTATATAATATCTACTGACCTATCTATCATCTTCATAAGAGAGTAACAAATCCAAAAACAAGGATACATACATATATATATATATATATATATATATATATATTCTCATTAAATAAACCCATAAAATAGATAAGGGGGGTCTCCATCTCACATACCATGCTAGGAAAAGACTCTTCCATCAAAGATTTACTACATATCACATGTCTATCCAAAGAAGAATCCATATCAAGACACACCTCGACACTATGTTTCAAAGTGGAGGGGGTATAATCTCTAGGTAGAGGACTCATGCAGTAGTACAATAGGAGGGTTACACTCTAATAGGAATTGGTCTCATGGCCTAATACAATGAGAGGGTTCCACTCAATATGTAGTTAGAGGACCCATACCCTACCCCGGAAAAAGGGTTACACTATAATGGTTGAGGACCCATGACCTAGATTCGAAATAGGTTTCTACAATAATGGGTAGATAGAGGATCCATGCCCTTTCCTAGAAGGAGGGTTCCACTCAGAAGTTAGAGGAACCATTTCTTCACTCTATAGGAGGGTGCCACTCTAATATTAAAGGACCCATGCCTTGACTCCATGGAAGGGTGCCACTCAGATGGTCAAGGATCCATGTCATGTATCTCTAGGAAGGTTTCACTCATATTTTCAATGACCAAAGCCCTCTCTCCATGGGAGGGTGACACTCAGATGCTTGAGTACCAATTCCCTATCTCTGCAATAGGTTTCTACTTAGATATTTGAGGTCCCATGCCCTGTATTCATAGGAGGGTTCCACTATAGAATCCCTCCTTTTTATAACATAACTTTTCATTACATTTTACAAAACCGAGGATCTTTAAGGTTTAGTGTCTTGGAAACCAGGAACTTATTACATGAGAAAAAAAATTATTCTTAAACACTTTAAAGGATTCTTCATTTGTTCATCCTAAGTTCATTACAGCATCTCATAACCTGGGAGCATACATCAAAGGAAAGGGTGAGAAAAAGGCCTAGTAATGGAAACAAGGTAAACATTTAACATTTGAACATGAGATACATCAATAAAGTCATGAAAAAGAACTTTAAGGAATGAGAAAGAAATCATGAGGCATATCATAATAAAAATAACGTATTTCATAACTTGAAGATGTGGCTACAACATTTTACAAATACAATCATTTCCATTTCACCAAGGTCCATCCCCATGGTGTCAATAAAAATTACCAAGGTTATTCACCAAGGTATCAGTCTAAATGGTCATCTCTAGATATTAAGTCTTTACCCAATGTATTGGAGCGCTATCATGGAACACCCTTAAATTTGTCTTTATCATCATGTGAGCCACATATATCATCATCAATCATTTCATAAACAATGCATATAGCATAAAAGAAATGGATTTCATTTCATAATCATAATGTTTTAAAAACTACTTTAAAGACACGATCTTTGTGTCACTATAAAACCCACAGAAAAGGAAGGTGGGTCTCATGTATGTAAATCCCAGAATTTAAAATAGAAAAACTAGGTATATATGTGAATACCCCTATAGAAGAATGATTTTTGAATATTCACTTAATAAAATAAAATAATTTGAGAAAAAGAGAGAGGCATTTGAGACAAAAATTCTGCAGCATAACGGCTATGTTTCGGGGTTTTAGAAAACATTGAAAAGAGAGGGGACATAGGTCACCCACTCATAAATGATCCAAAGAACAGTAGAGGGAAAGAATATAATGAATATAAAAACATGTCAATGAGATTTGAAATACATACCATATGAAATGAAACACATGGAAGGAAGACAAAAATAAGATTTCTCTTATGAAAATTCGGCAGCCTAACGGCGTCACTTAAACTTCAACAAATTGAATTGAAGAGATCAAATAGGGTCTCTCATAATATGAACATAAAATATCAGTATTATAGATATAGAGATCATACCCCAACATAATGAAAAGGAACTTGAAAGACTTCACATGAAAGTAGAACTTTGAAAAATGAGAAAGGTGAAAGAATTCCTTAAAAATTAGGCAGCCTAACGGTGCCACTTAAACTTTATTAAATCAGATTGAAGAGAGAAAGAGGGGTTCTCTAAACATATGAAAATTAAAAGGTAAGTAATAGGAATATAAAATAATATCCTCCAACATAAGGTCATGGAGCATAAAAGTAATGACATAAAAGTGATTACTTGAAAGAAAGCGAGAGCTAGGATCCCTTACCTTAAAACGTAATTCTAAAAACTCAAAGGTTGGGACATTGAGGTCTTGGGGGAACCTGGGAGGACTCCTTGGGAAGTAATGAGACCAGAGCTTCATTGGGGAGATTTGGGAGTCGAATGGATGAGAGGATGGCTTGGTATTTATAGGGAAAGTGAGGGGACAAGGCATTAATGGCCAAGGGACACCTCATTGGTGGTTTTGTGAAAACCATGGGCTTGCCCATGGTATTGGCCACATGGGTCCCCCCATACAATAATTCATCACCTTTGGTCGGCCAACACTTAAAATATCTCATGACATCATCATGACACAGTTATGATGTCATTAAACATACCGAAACCCGAAAACTGTATTTTCATTATTCATCGAAAATTCAACTTTTTCAGAAAGATCCCAAAATTTCACCTTAACCAAATATCGATGCTCGGATTTCAAAAATGAACTTCATTTTATAAAAATAAATTTCTAAATATTTTTAATTTAATTTTTAAATAAATACACTATTCACTGAAAATTCATTTTTTCCAGAAAAATCCCCAAAAATTACCTTAACATAATATCGATGCTCTAAGTTCAAAAATGAAATCCATTTTATAAAAATAATTTTCTAAATATTTTTAATTTGATTTTTAATTAAAAAAACACTATTCACCTGAAAAAACTAATACTTGACTAATAATTAATGAAACAGTTATTTACCTATTTTATTGAATCACATTACTTAATCAAAGTGCCTAGATTATATTAATACTTTTTTAAGTGAGATTACTAATCCATTTGGTCACATTACTAATCCTAATCATAAAATCACTATTCATAACTTACTATTCATCAAAAATTAAGTTGATCTTATTAGACTCTAACTTTCGTGCTGAACATTATTGTAGAAGACCATTTTTTGAAAATCATTACACATAAATAGTTATCTAAGGTTTTCATAAACATTTTTTTAAAATATTATTTCTCTAAAATTCACCAAAAATATGCATACTATATTTATCCGGACATTTGAAAATTCATAAACTTCATCATAATAAGAAATCAAAATTTTTATTTAAAACAAAGGATTACACAAGTCAGTTACGGTCTCCTTATATAGACCCTTATCACACCCGCATAGGACCTAAGTGTAAGGTGTGCTAAGGTGAGAGAATCCAAGGGAGGCTCGGCCAACATCGCATGAGTAGTAATTTTTATCAGTTTGATATTCTCACGAAGGCGATTCCGTTCTAGCTTCTCATGATGAAGTTCATCTTGGGTTTGGTCCAGAGCAAAGCCCAGTGGTGCTACCTCCTTCCCAAGTTCTGATATATGGGCTTCGATCGGTCCAAGACTACTGGGTGAGGCCATCGAATCTTATTTCTATATTAATTAACCAAGATCACTTGTATTTAGAGACAATAATCCAAATGTTTAGTTTCCATCGGTCATATTGACCAATGGTCTATAGCAGTCAAAACCCAACAGTCTCATTTTAATTATACTCATGTTATCAAATGAAATAGTTTTGTTGAGTATAAAAAAACACACAAAATTAGGAAACAAGATTTATTCAAAATTTCGGGTCGTTACAATCTTCCCCCCTTAGGAAATTGCATCCTCGCAATTTTTAAAATTGGGTTTTGAAATTTCATTGAAATTCCCACATCGGAAAAGGAGTCAGTAAAACTATTACTTTAAAATAAAGAAAAGGAAGTACAAAGGTCACCCGAGTTAACCCATACTAGGATTCCATGAAGGAAAACATGGATATGGAAGAAAAACAAAGGGTCATGTTCTGAGGGAGAGTGATAGAAAACATGATTAGGAGAAATTTAACCCCGAGAAAATCCTAAAATTATGATGTGTGTAAACGGTCTTTGATTACTTAGTAGGAAACGTAAAACAAAAACGTTTTTGTTTTATGTTCCTATTCATAATTTTGAGGAATTCATTTACTACATAGGACAAAAACATAAGTAAATATACCTACCTTCAAGTAGAGTTTCATCCTTTAATATGTTTCTACCAAAACTAATCTTTTCTCCAAACGATGAGCATTCAAAAACACTTGGTCTCATCAAAACACAAGTATCATCTTCTTGAGAGTCACGTAATCCACAAAAGATTAACTATCAATTTCTTCTATCTTTAAACATTATCTCAAAAACAGAAAGGGTAATATAAAACAACTCTTCAAAAAGAAAGAACCCTAGAGGAAGGGAAACTTCATTAAATCATCAAAATTCCACGATACTACCCAAAGTTCATCATAGACCATTCCATAAATAACTGTCCTTAAAATTCCTTGAAATAAACCAAACTAAGATTGAAACCCAATTATAAGAACGATCTCATAACATAGTCTTCCATGATAGAATTTATCGTTCATCTTCAAACAACATCAACCACTCTTACCATCTTATAAAAAAAGTAGCTAACCTAATCACATTTTCCCCAAGATAGGTTAATCATTTCCATATGTAACCTAAATTACTATAAGTTCACCTTATATTCATCGATTCTTCAAAATATAAGTCAAAATTTACTCCTTAAATAAAATATCGTAGTAATCTATTTACCTCGTTCATATAGGGTTCCCAAAATAGTGAACGTCTTCCAAAATAATAATCATCTTTTAATCCCCTAATCACCCTTTTTTAAGAAGAACAGCTTCACTACATCAACATGTGGTACATAACAATAGATTTTTAACTTAATGATATAAAACCACCTTAGGTAGTGACTCGATGTTCTTAGAAAACATTAAAGATGTGCTCATAGAGCACAAACTAAAATAAAACATGACATAGACAATTATTGCGAAGAAGTTACATGTACTTCAGTCATCATGATCCATCTTAGCATAGGACTTGCATTGTTCCCTTGTCCTCAAAGATTGTTGATGCTCATCAGGCTTCTCATCCATCCCAAGAGAGAATTGCCTTGGACAATGTCTAACTTCTCCATATTTACAACATTGAAAAGTATAAGGTACATTAGTTCGAACCTTATCTCTATTCATCACATTATCCATTTTTTTGAAGAAATCGGCTACATTATGCACTATATTCCCACACATAAAGAATCTCTTGGTTCCTTTGTGACATTCCCCTTGGTGCCTCTTCCCACACATTTTTCAAAAAAGAAATTGGGTATCCTTTCCCTTATCAACTTTATCAGATGAACATCCCTGAGACTTCATCTTCTTCTTACTTGATGAATTTGGGCACTCAACTATGTACCAATTATTAATTTTGATTTTTGATAGCTGGTTTGGCATAACCACAATATGTTCAACCTAATCTCTCGTCATCTCTGTCATATTAATAGGGCAGTAATCACATTTCCTATCACCTAGGTTGTTGGGAAATGTTCTTCCATTTCCCGCCATTAACTAAGAAAAGAAACTTTAATTAGGGGCTTAAATACTTAGCCAATAATCATGAAAAGGAAATTTTAAGCATAAAAGGATAAACTTGTAGAATAAAAGTATATCCTAACTTGTGATCCCCTAGGTTCCAATCTAGGTTATCCATGATCATATATTCTTATGTGAGTCTTTATTTTATTTTATCTTTGTTCCTTTAATAATGGTTCATACTAAGCTTATGAATTTACCAAAGCATATCCCCCGGGAGTTTCGTAACCAAGAGTGCAGCAAGGCCCGTTATCGTGTACCAGTTACCATTCGAGTCTAGCTCAAAGCGGTGTTTTCAGGTTTTAACCCTATGTACATTTGTTCCAGAGCCACCTCTACCTGCTCGTATCCAAACAAGGATGTATTTTCTTGGCATCCCCTTACTCAATACTCACCAATATACCAGGAATATTTCTTATATTTAAACTTTTATATATTCTTCTTCCTAAAGTTTTCATATCCTAATTTCCAAAAATAACTAAACCATCCTTTGATACCAACTATAGCATCCTGACTTTTTATAACATAACTTTTCATTACATTTTACAAAACTGAGGATCTTTAAGGTTTAGTGTCTTGGAAACCAGGAACTTATTACATGAGAAAAAAAAACATTCTTCTTAAACACTTGAAAGGATTCTTCATTTGTTCATCCTAAGTTCATTACAGCATCTCATGACCTGGGAGCATACATCAAAGGAAAGGGTGAGAAAAAGGCCCAGTAAGGGAAACAAGGGAAACATTTAATATGTGAACATGAGATACATCAATAAAGTCATGAAAAAGAACTTTAAGGCATGAGAAAGAAATCATGAGGCATATCATAATAAAAATAACGTATTTCATAACTTGAATATGTGGCTACAACATTTTACAAAGACAATCATTTCCGTTTTGCCAAGGTCCATCCCCAAGGTGTCAATAAAAATTACCAAGGTTATTCACCAAGGTATTAGTCTAAATGGTCATCTCTAGAGATTAAGTCTTTACCCAATGCATTGGAGCGCTATCAGGGTGCACCCTCAAATTTGTCTTTATCATCATGTGAGCCACAAATATCATCATCAATAATTTCATAAACAACCCATATAGCATAAAATAAATGTGTTTCATTTCATAATCATAACGTTTTAAAAACTGCTTTAAAGACATGATCTTTGTGTCACTTTAAAACCCACAGAAAAGGAAGGTGGGTCTCATGTATGTAAATCCAAGAATTTAAAATAGAACAAATTGGTATATATGTGAATACCCCTATAGAAGAAAGATTTTTGAATATTCACTTAATAAAATAAAATAATTTGAGAAAAAGAGAGAGGCATTTGAGACGGAAATTCTACAGCATAACGGCTATGTTTCTGGGTTTTAGAAAACATTGAAAAGAGAGGGGACATAGGTCACCCACTCATAAATGATACAAAGAACAGTAGAGGGACAGAATATAATGGATATACGAACATGGTAATGAGATTTTAAAGACATACCATATGAAATTAAAAACATGGAAGGAAGACCAAAATAAGATTTCTCTTATGAAAATTCGGCAGCCTAACGGCGTCACTTAAACTTCAACAAAATGAATTGAAGAGATCAAATAGGGTCTCTAATCATATGAACATATAAGATCGGTATGATAGATATAGATATCATACCCCAACATAATAAAAAGTAACTTTAAATACTTGACATGAAAGCAGAACTTTGAAAAATGATAAAGGTGAAAGAATCCTTTAAAAATTCGGCAGCCTAACAGCGCCACTTAAACTTTCTTAAATCAAATTGATGAGAGCAAGAGGGGGTCTCTCATAATATGAACATGAAAAGGTCAGTAAGAGTAATATAAAAGAACATCCTCCAACATAAGATCATGGAGCATAAAAGAAATGACATAAAAGATATTACTTGAAAGAAAGAGAGAGGTAGGATCCCTTACCTTAAAACGTAACTCTTAAAACTCAAAGGATGGGACCTTGAGGGCTTGGGGGCACCTTGGGACGACTCCTTGGGAGGTAATGAGACCAGATCTTCATTGGGGGAGAGTTGGGAGTCGAATGGTTGAGAGGATGGCTTGGTATTTATATGGAAAGTGAGGGGACAAGGCATTAATGGCCATGGGACACCTCATTGGTGGTTTTGGCAAACCATGGGCTTGCCCATGGTATTTGCCCATGGTATTGGCCACATGGGTCCCCCCATACAAAAATTCATCACCTTTGGTCGGTTGAAACTTAAAATATCTCATGAAATCATCATGACACATTTATGATGTCATTAAACATACAGAAACACTAAAACTGTATTTTCACTATTCATCGAAAATTCAACTTTCTCAGAAAAATCCCAAAATTTCACCTTAACCAAATATCGATGCTCTGATTTCAAAAATGAACTCCATTTTATAAAAATAAATTTCTAAATATTTTTAATTTAATTTTTTAATAAATACACTATTCAATGAAAATTCATTTTTTCCAGAAAAATCCCCAAAAATTACCTTAACATAATATCGATGCTCTGAGTTCAAAAATAAAATCCATTTTATAAAAATAATTTTCTAAATATTTTTAATTTAATTTTTAATTTAAAAAACACTATTCACCTGAAAAAACTAATACTTGGCTAATAATTAATGAAACAGTTATTTACCTATTTTATTGAATCAAATTACTTAATCAAGGTGCCTAGATTATATTAATACTTTCTTAAAGTGAGATTACTAATCCTTTTGGTCACATTACTAATCCTAGGCATAAAATCACTATTCATAATTTACTATTCATCAAAAATTAATTTGATCTTATTAGACTCTAAATTTCATACTGAACATAATTGTAGATGACTGTTTTTTGAAAATCATTACACATAATTAGTTATCTAAGATTTACATAAACATTTTTTTAAAATATCCTCTCTAAAATTCACCAAAAATATGCATACTATATTTATCCAGACATTTGAAAATTCATAAACTTCATCATAAGAAGAAATAAAAAAATTTATTTAAAACAAAGGATTACACAAGGCAGTTACAGTCTCCTTACATAGCCCCTTATCACACCATCATAGGACCTAAGTGTAAGGTGTGCTAAGGTGAGAGAATTCGAGGGAGGCTCGGCCAACATCGCACGAGTAGTAATTTATATCAGTTTGAACTTCTCGTGAAGGCGATTCCTTTCTAGCTTCACACGATGAAGTTCGGCTTTGGTTTGGTCTAGAGAAAAGCTCAGTGGTGCTACCTCCTTCCCAAGTTCTGGTAGATGGGCTTTGATCGGTCCAAGACTACTGGGTGAGGCCATCGAATCTTCTTTCTATATTAATTAACCAAGATCACTAGTATTTAGAGACAATAATCAAAACGTTAGTTTCCAGCGGTCATATTGACTAATGGTCATATAACAGTCAAAACCCAACGGTCTCATTTTAATTATACTCATGTTATCAAATGAAATAGTTTTGTTGAGTATAAAAAACACACAAAATTAGGAAACAAGATTTATTCAAAATTTTGTGTCGTTACATCCACTCAGATAAATGAGGACTCATGCCATATCTCTATAAAATGGTTCTAATCAGTGGATAGATAGAGGACCCATTTCTTATCCCAATGGAATGGAACCACTCTAATGTCTCTAATGATCCTGCCTGATCACTACTCTGGTCGTACAACACCTAAAGAAGTATCATTCTCAAAAACATATTGCATCATATCTATGAAGTCCATTATCACATTATACATGGAAAAGCACTCAAGATAGGCTAATATCAGTCCAAATATGAGTCCAATTGAAGGAGATACAAGAGATAGTATTTTCATTAAAATGATGGTACATGGCATGCAGGGGACCCACATAGTGTGTGGTCTCACTCAACTGCCTGGTTGTGTCCTTTGTAGTGCATGTCTCACTTTCCCATGTATCCCTATATGGTGTGTAAGGAAATTAAACATCATGTCTCAACCACCTAGGGTTGAGACATGTTCTCCTGTTTATTCATGTGTCCTTTAGGACATGTTTGTGTACACTAGTCGTGTCTATGTGCCATGGGAATGTAACTATAAATTCCATGTTCCTTATTGTGACAATGTTCATGTACTCCTAGAGTACACATTGGGTCACCATCACTAAGTCACTCAGTGTGTGGTGGTCCCAAATGGTGTGTGATATTTATCTCTCCCAAAACACTAGTTTCCATAACCAAGGGCTACACGCCATGTGTTCTTTAGAATACACAGTGTGTAGTCAGGTTTTCCAAAGAAATCCCTATCTACTCTGCAGATCCTAGATGTGATACTCCCACTTCCAAATCCACCTAATGGTTGCCTATTTTTATAGGTATTTTTCTTTTCCAATAACTCATTATCTCTTGTGGCTGAAAATCAATGTTATGATCCTCCCGCATACAGAATGTTTAACAAAAGTCACACAAATCATCTCCTGCACTACTGCCAACTCAATCCCAGATCTAAAATCCACAAGTAATGTCACTCGCATCCCATAATAATCCTAATACATCCCCAAATTATCAATATTATCATCACATGTCAATCCACCATGAATTTGGTGGTTCAATCATGCTCTAACCCACCTAGAAATAGTCAAATCGTGACCTCATGGTCCAATGATGAAAAACATGAAGAATGGGTATGTCAAAAATATATAAACCATTGGTGAAACAATTATTGTCCAAGAGTTCTTAGGAAAATAATACAAATTTGGGATAACATGGGTGAGAAACATAGAACAATTGGGATAAATTGAATAAACTATCCAAACCTGTTACACAGGTGCGTGCAAAGGCTTAAATTAAATACAGATCAATGAAAAGGAATTTATCATGCTCAATTATTTAATTATATGGCATGTGAACCACAAATAATAATTATTATCTTAAATCAGAATGATCATCGTTGAAGAAATCTAGTGCCAATGAAGGAGGAAGATCCATTATGCTCATTGTGACTCAATTCACCGAGATTTGGTGGTTTATTGTCTCCTAATATCAATTCTCTAATGATTGGTGGAGGAATTATCCTCTCAATAGTCCCAAAGTTATGTAGCTAACCATGGAGATCCTCTATGATAATGTATTTATAGGGGTAATTAGGTTTTAGGTCATTTGATGAATTAATTTTATAATTAATTAATTAAACCACTAAACACACCTACCAAGAGGCATTTTATCTAAATCTCTCATGTCAACCCACTTTAGGTCTTGACTAAGGTAAACCTCACATTTCATATTCAACTCTAGTCTCATATTTCCATTTTTTGACTTCATTTAGGAGATATTACATTTTATTGAAAAAACCATGTGTGTGTGATATAAAATATATTTAATATTTTTATAAAATTAGTTCCTGACGCATCAGGCCTTTGAATCTCATGTCGTCTCAGCACCTAGATTCAATGATATTTTAATATATAGTTCAAAGTCTTATAAGGAAACATATGGTCTCTAAATTATTAACTCCTTCAATACATTCATTCTCAAAAAGAAAAAACTAAACAAAAAGCTTGGGATACTGAGCCAGTATCTAGATCTCCTTCTCTCAAGAGCTCTTCAGCATGATCTCATGCTATCATAATATGAAAACCAAGGGAATGGTCCATCCATACAGGATTATCTCCTAATGATCCTTGATTACCATTGGGTGACCCATAAAATTGTCGTTATACTCAATTTATAGATCATTGTAGTCAATGATGTGCATGGAATCATGCACGTACCTCCTCAACTATGTCACATGGAAGACATCATGCACCTGCTCCAACTTTTGGGGTAAGGTGAGGTGATATGAAACCTCACCAACCCTTTGAAATATCTTGAATGTCCTGATGAAACTTGAGGATATATTTCCTCCCCAACCAAATCATTATAATCCTCATCAAGGGGAGACTCTCAAGAAAAATTGGTCTCCCTAATCAAACTCCAAGGGACTACGATGTCGGTATGTATTATATTTCTACCATATCTGTCCGCTTATGGATCACATGGAAATTTTATTGTCATTTCCTATACCATATTTATCCCAAAAGATATTCCTCATCGATATCAGTGTAGTATAAGGGTGACCTAAAATGTCTCCTGTATGGGGCCTCAAAACTTGTCATCCTAATAGTAGATAGAAAATAGAACCAAGGTAAAGTGATCCTTCCAACTCTGGACAAAGTATAACACACAATCCCTCAACATATCCTCTTGCACCTAGATCATACACTCAATATTCCCTTCTTTCTGGGGTTGAAAGGCTACACTTATCCTTATTTGGGTCTCAAATACATCCTTTAGTTCTCTCCACAACCTTGATATAAATATTGAATCATTCTTGGAGATACTTTTTGAGGGAACCCCATGAAGACATATGGTCGAACTCGTGTAAAACAACCCCAAAACTCTCTACTGGTCACTACTCCCTAATAGTAAGGAAGTGTGTTGACTTTGTAAGTCAGTCGAATATCACCCAAATAGCATCATGGGATATTTTATCCTTGGACTTATCCTAAGGTCTATGGATATTCCATCCGATTTACACTCTGGGATCTCAATAGGATGAAACTAACTCACCAAAACCTATTGCTCAGCCTTCACCTGCTGACATGTGAGGCACTAATAGATGAACTCATCCATGCTTTGCCTCATCCCAGCCCACCAAAACTACCGCTAAAGGTCTCTGTAAATGTTCCATACTCATACAAATGGATTTTTGCAAAACACTCTTATCACATCCTCATACATCATGACTGGGACCACCATATATCTCTGTAAAATGATTATGTGAGTCCCTCCTTCAAAAAATTCATTTGGTGAATCTCATAAGGATATATGGTATTGTAATACCTCATAGTTGATGTCTCCCAACTTGGAATCTCTCGCACATTAAATAAGTCAAGGATTCAACACTATAGACCAAAGAAAAGTTTCAACCTTCACCTTAACTAGGTTTAGATGCAATGAAGCTAACTACTCATATGCCTCCTCCACCAAGAGAGCCTGGTACTTATTACTAAGAGAATATACCACAAAATATCCCTTCCAAGAAATATAGACAATCTCAAATATGTAGTCCTATAATAACTCCAATAAGTTCATTTATCTCATGTTTTGGACTCTCTATATGAATACATTCCTGAGACTCTAATGGTCTAAGCAAACAATAAAGAGCTTTACATGAAGATAGTGCCTCCATATCCTCCAAGAAAAGACTACTGATTCCAAATCAAGGTCGTAAGTCACGTAGTTCTTCTCATGGGGTCTCAACTACCTCAAACAATATATAATCACTTTCTACCTCTACATAAACATGTAGTTTAGCCTAACTGCATAGGTATCTCAATATACTACATACTCTACACCCTCCTCTAATATTCTCAAAATATGATCACTCTTAAATCTCAGCCTCAACTCCTTGAAGGCTCTCTAGAACTGCTCAGTCAAGGTAAGTGGCTACCCTTTTCATATCAGTTCAGCCAAAGGGGCTTCAATCCTAGACAATTATTCCACAAACCTCTTGTAGTACCCCATCAATCTAAGAAAATATCTACCTCTGACACGCTCTTGGGTGGATCCCTAGAAATCATTGCATCGATCTTCACCAGGTCCACAACTAATCCATGATTAGAAAGTAAATTCCCTATAAAGTGAACCTATTGGATCCATAAACATAAATTTGAGAGCTTACCATAAATTTGGTTACCCCAAAGTAAGTTTAGAACCATCCTTAAGTTCTCTTCATGATCTTAACTTGATGTAGAGTATATGAGTATGTCTCCAATGAAGACAATATGAAATCATTCCAAGTACGGCTATAAGTTATGCTTCATTAAATCCATAAACACTGTGGAGGAATTCATCATAGTGAAAAGAATCACTATGAACTCATAGTGTCTGTAGAAACATCGGAATTGAAACTTCAGAATATAAGACTCACAAACTCTCAAATGGGGGTAGTCGGACCTAATATTGATCTTCAAGAACAATCTCCCACCTCGCAACTGATCAAAAAGGCCTTAAATACTCAGAAAAGGGTATATTTTATTTATCATGGCCTAGTTCAAGAAATGATAATCTAAAAAAATCCTCAAGCTCTGTCCATATTTTTCACGAACAAAACTAGAGCTACCCAAGGGGACACGCTATGTTTGATGAAACCCTTCTCTCAAGGATCCTCCAACTGCAACCGCAACTCCTAGATCTCAATATGGGCTATTTGATATGCTTCAGAAGATACCATAGTTTTCCTGGTGTGAAATTATATACATAATTTCATCTTCGTTATTAGAGGTATTTTTGGAACTTCCTTGGAAAAGACATCTATAAAATCCTTCATAGTTGAATGAATCTAGATTCATGAAGAGACTAATGGGACAAGGGATAAACTTTCCAACTAATGGGTGATGGGTTGAATCCTTCTACTCATAAAACCCAATTTTCCTATCATGAGGTCTCTCTTTCCCACAAAGGTTAATCTCATCCAATCATTGTGGAGGAATATGACTCATCTGTAGTGATAGTCAATCCAGGATCGAACAGTGGAAAACTAGTCCATACCCAAGATAAATTCATAAGGTATCATCATGATAACCATAAGGTATGATGAGAATATCTCTCCACCAAGTGAAAGATAACACTTCTGGAAGATAAAATATATCGAAGAATCATTCCCTATAAAACCTCAAGGAAAAGTTGTTGGGCTAAAGCATCAAATGGGATCTTTATCTCTTTCATTGGGAGTAAATATATAAAGTAATTACTCATACCTTTAATTATCTTGTGTGATACTAGGTCACATTCTTCTATAGTATGTAGCTTCCCATGGGATCGATTGATAGGTTCCTGATCCTAACATAGAATTCCTTATGGTGGTGGTGGGTGGGAAGTTCATAACATACACCAACACCCATGGATCCTCCTATAAGATCCTCACCTAATCCTTTACCAGCTCCACCTCCCTAGGGGCCACCCTGCCCTCACTTAGGAGATCCATGATCATAGCATTGTCTCTAATAAGGAGGTCCATCAACTATATGCCTACCCTCCTCAGCATTTCATGTCAATAAATCACATACCATGTGACCTCGACCATCACATGCATAAAAACACTCCTCTATGGGCTTCCCCAATCACCTACATGGCCCCTATGCCACATGACCTCATGCCTGATTCTAATCCTAGGAAGACCTCATATGTCAAGATATTGTCAACCAGCACCTACTAGCTATTTTAGAATACTCATCCCTATAATTACCACTTCCAAATAAAGTTTTATGGTATCCATTTGATAGAAAACTCTTCATCAACAGCACCGACTCCAACACTCCAGTATAAGTTGGAATACATAAGGGTACCATACTATCTCAGATGTATCTGTGGAGACCTTACTCAAACTTTTACACCCAGAAGTATCCATCCAGAATTATGTCAAGGGAGTACTATGTATGTTTTTTGAACCTCATGTAATACTTAGAAAAAATCCTCCTTCCTCGTTGTAGCTCTATAATCTCCTTAATCTAAATGGAGCACAAGAATGAGGGGTCGTACTCCTCGCAAAACATCATCTAGAAGTCAATTCATGAGAGTGCCGACTCATAATGCATCTATGTGACTAGACTAAACCAGAACCCAAATAATACATAGAAAAAGATGGCTACCATTGTAACCACCAGACCATTCAGTGTTCAGATACGCCTAAATGCACATATCACAGACTCTAGCCAATCGTCTGCTGCCTGGGGATCTGGCTCACTGTGGAACCTCAATGGTCTTTAACACTAGAAATTGGGTAGTACAATAATTTTATGTGCATCCTCTATAATTCCACAACCACAATTACACATTTTTGGTGCATTATTACATTACATTGGCATGATACAAGGAATCATGTCCCGAAAGGCCGATTAGTTTAGTAGCCTTAGAAGTACTAGATACATACATAATTTTTACATTACATCATGAAATAAAAAAACAACATTGTGTCCCCTTTTGAACACTCATATATCCCTTATCCTATTCCTGTAGGTTAATCATAACATAATTCTTCGCATCCAGGGAAAAATAAAACATAATAAAGGGGTGAGCTCGGATGCTTAGTAATAATAATAATATAGTGGAAACTATCATAAATCAGCATTAAAATTTAAGGAAATTTGTAAGACTAAAACACAAGACTTTTAAAATTAAACTTCACCATCATATGGAAAATATAAATCAAAATAATTTAATTTACTTATTCACCAGGATATTATATTAGTCGAATAACCACATGTAATATCAATAGATAATTTCATAAAGATGGAATGCATATTTATGGGCATCATAACCACATAGTCAAGACCTTGTGCCAAGAATATAAATAAGATGTTGTCAAGTCCTTATGCCAAGACAATATTTTGTCTCATGAGACCTACCAATGAATCTTGGAGCTATAGTGGGCCCCACCCATCACTTACTAAGTCCAATGCATTCCTCATATGAAAAGGTTGACACATAACATAAACATTCATATTAAAACTTTCATACGAAATATTAATACTTTAACCATAAACCATGAACGGTATAAAAATAACACATACACAGTCAAACATTTTAAAAAACCTTAAATATAATGTGAAATATTGTATCATAATAAATCAACTTCAAACAAGTGTGAAATCTATTAAAGGATGTGGACATAGATGAAATCAAAACTATTTGAGAGAAATATCTCTTTCTATTTTGAAATCATTTAAAAGTCACATAATTATAAAATAGAACATTTATTTTGAAAATAATATTACAAAATTTTAAGGGAGGCTTCGAACATGTTATAATGGTGGAAAATAGCTACACTCTCTGTATAAGTTAAGAAAACATTCCTTTCTTAATTTTGTTGAAAAGGTCATAAAGGACCTTGTTTGGAAAACGACAGAAATATTTATTTATAAACATTATATAAAATGTAAAATAAGTGTATAAATTACTTTAACCCATAGTCTAGGAAATAGTAAAAATGTTTTGAAATACATTTTTAAGAAACACGGATGTGGATGATAAAGAGGTCCCAATAGATACTCACGTATAAACAACCTCGGATAATGAAGAGGTTGTCGAATTAACCCTTGCCTTTTACTTTTCCTTAGATGATGGTATGTTAACCTCCTGTTTAATAGTTAAACCATTTTTATTAAATTATACAAGAACTATATACATAAATATTATATCATATATGATCTTCTAGTATTTCTTTGTTAATAATATTTTAGTAGTATCAGTGTTTCGGGTGTTAACTGATTCATTTTCCTTTATATGTTTTATTATATAAGTAATGTTTGTTATGTATAGGATGTATTTTATTCATATACAGAATTATATTATGTTCTTAAACATTATTTTTAACCATAAAATGAAAATTATTCTTGAATGGTTACGATGGGGAATGAATCTCATCGTGTTCATGGAGACGGTAATCCGTACGTACGCACGAGCGACAATATCATTCAATTGAAGGTGAAATCGTATATAATTGAATATTATATCATATATAAAGAATAATTAAAATGTTATATTTATTATTTATTTAAATTATACATCATTATTATACCCATCCAAATAATGAAGTGTTGAATAACAACTACACCACGACGTGGAGACTGTAAGCCGTACGTACGCACATATGGTGACTTTGTCATTCATAAGATGAATAGAATAATGAATATGGTTGTACCATATTTATAATAACATCACTGTATTAATACGGTACTGTATTTGTTATTTTGGTATGGGAATAACAAATAAATAAGAATTGGAAGAAGAAAAGAACTTGAAAGAGGTGGTGAAATAATTACCTCTTCTTCAGGTGCTTTATTTTGATTTGATCAAAAGGGCTCATTAGGTTGTATTATGATCAAATTAAGGCCTATAGAATTAATTGGGGGTATTTTTGTGGATATTTAGTCAGAATTTTTCCAATGCAAATGGTTTTGGAGGTGTGATTTTGAGAGAAGGAGAAGTACCCTTTTATAAGAGAGGTGAGGGACACTTTAAGAAAATCTTGAAATATTATTTTACAATACAATCATATTCAGTTTATCATGGCTAAAAAATGATTTATTTAGAGGATAAGGTGTTGATGGGTCGAAAACCTCTCAACCAATATGTTTTTGATAGGTTTAGGTTACCATATTAACATTATCATTTAGATTTAACTCTTAGTTATATAGTTTAGTTTTTACAATGTATTCTTGTATTATTATAATATATGGTTAATAGACTTACTATAAAAATCCAATAGAATCACTAGTGGTTCATTATTTATATATATAGCCTTATTTATGTCCTTTTTCTGAACATTAGATTTTTATGAATATTATATAAATTAATAATATAGTATTTGTTTTAAAAACTCATTTATTTCAATTTTGATACTATTTTTTATTTGATTTTTTTTAAATACATAAAAACTTTATCACTTCAAATAAAATTTATTTATTCAACCTTAAAAAGTCATATTAAACAATAAAATTAGTGTAATTCATCATAAGTAACAATTTATATTTATTTTTATATTTATAATATCAATTATTTTAATTATTCATTAATAAGGTTATTATTGCCTCATCATTGTGTCATAAATAAATATAATTATTTAATGTATAAAATTTATAAATAAAATACCATTATGTCTTAAATACTTTTATATTTCTAATTAATATTTATATTTGAAATTATATTATGTATAACCCTGTATTAAAAATGATTCAGTTATTAAACATTGAATTTAACACTTTAAACTCTTCTTTAAATAATGTAATAATAAATGTCCTAATCTAATCCAAGTGAACAAAAAGGATCATATTTTATTCATAAGGTTGATTTTGGTTGAAATACAATTATCCAATAGAATTAGGACATGTGTTAGGGTAATTAAAATATCATTTTTACCTTTAATTACCATATTTACTTTTAACCGTGGTAAATAAAAGTCATAAGTTAGTATTCGCCAAAAAGAATTTTCATCATATTAAACCAAATTTTACTTTATGATGTCAACCGTTTCTCTCTAATTTTTAAAATTCAATTCACATAAGCAGTAAAATTAAGTTTTATGCAAATTTGCAAATGCGCCTAGAAGGTGGGTAAAAGACGGTAAAAAGTTCAATAAAATTTTATATATCTAAAATTATTATAAAATGACTCCAATGAATTACATTGAACATGTATAGGTATTCTGTATCTATTTTTACCTAAAATAAATTTAAATAAAAAAAATAAAAATTTAAATAAAAATTTAGTTTTAAACAATAACGAAATGTTTTTTACTATTCATCAAAAATTGAAAGCTTTCATAAAATACCAAAAATTCACCATAAACTAATTTTGATATTCCGAATCAAAAAATGAAGTACATTTTGAAAAAAAAATTATAAAATTAAAAAAATTCGGTATTACTATTCATAACGGCTTGTCTATTTGGTCATGGTGTGTTAGAAATAAAAGTTGCTTACAGTGCAAGCTATTGTATTATTCAAAGAGAAGAATATCGTGGAAGCTTGGGGTGTTAAATTATTCTCTCATTCAAATAATTTTGTCCTCAAAATTTCTAGAATATTACTACATAGAAATATTTAGGTGTTTCTTCATCATAAGTTCCTCAGGTTCCCACGTTTCCCCTTCCATCTTATGGTTTCTCCATAGAAATTTTACCAGACCAGTTGTCTGGTTTCTCGACACTTGTTCTATGGTATCAAGAATCCTGATAAGCTCCTCCCAATAAGATATAACAGGTTCCAGTTTGATTTCTTCATAGGTGAGTACATGCATTGGGTAGAGAATGTATTTTCTGAATAGTGATACTTGGAACACATCAAGAACTTTGGAGAGACTTGGCTGCATTATCAAACGATAAGCTACAACTCCAATTATTTATATAATTTCGAAAGTTCCAACGTACCTGGGACTTAATTTTCCCTTCTTACCAAATCTTATAACACCCTTCAATGGAGATACCTTTAAGAAAACATGATCTCCTAATTGAAATTCCAAATCCTTCCTTCAGTTATCAGCAAAGCTCTTTTGCCTACTTTGAGCATCTTTGATGTAGATTTGGATAATCTTCACCTTTTACATTGTTTCCTCAAAAATCTCTATCCTTATGAGTTTTCTTTCACCAACATCATCTCAACAGGTTGGTGTGAGACATCTCTTTCTATATAACGCTTCATATGGTTCCATCTGAATAATTTAATGGAAGATATTTTTATAGTAAAATTCTACCAGAGGTAAATATTGATCCCACATACCTTTAATGTAAAGTGGGAAAGATCTCAACATGTCTTATAAGGTTTGAATATTCTTTTCTGATTGTCCATCGGTTTGAAGGTGATAGGAAGTGCTCAAACAAAGTTCATTATCCAAGTACTTTTGAAGACTTTTCCAGAATACTGATGTAAAACATGGATCACGATCAGAAACAATTGATAGGGGTGCTCCATGAATTATTACAACATCATTAATATATAGTATTGCTAAATGTTCATGTGGTAATCTTCTCTTATAGCAAGAAAATGTGCTGACTTGGTAAGATGATCAACAATAAACCATATTGCATCATTCCTTCTAGGAGTCTTTGGTAGTCCCAAGAAAAATTCTATCGTAATATCTTCCCATTTCCACTCAGGTTAGGGAATAGGTTTCATGACTCCTCTAGGATGTTGTCTTCGAGCCTTCACCTATTGAAAAACCATACATCTTGACACATAATCAGCAATATCCCTCTTTATGTTGTCCCACCAAAAATGTTTTTCAAATATTTATACATCTTAGGGATACTAGGGTGTATATAGAAATTGGATATATGAGCATCATCCAACAATTCCCTTTTAGATCAGTTATGTTAGGAACGCAAAGTCTCTTCCCAAATTTCATAATCCCAACTTCATATATGAATTCGATTCACAGCTTTAATTTTCTTTTGAAACTCCTTATCATTATTCTGAGAACTTTTTATCCTTTCTAGTAAAGATGGTTTAGCTCCCATTTGAAAAAGTATTGATGTTTCATCTTCCATGATTATTCTCATATCCCTATTTACTATATCCAAGAACATAGGATCCCTTTTAACTCCCATCTTGTTCAAAAATCCATGATCCTTTCTGCTCAAAGCATCTACCACCTTATTTTTCTTCCCTGGGTGGTAGTGTATAGTGTAATCATAGTCCTTGAGTAGTTCAAGCCATCATTTTTACCTCATGTTGAGTTCTTTTTGTGAGAAAATATACTTCAAACTCTTTTGATCGGTATATATCTCATATTTTTCACTATAGAGATTGTGTCTCTATATCTTCAAAGAAAATATTACAGCTAATAACTCAAGATCATGAGTGGGATAGTTTTTTTCATGAATTTTTAGCTGTCATGATGCATATGCAATAACCCTGTCATTATGAATAAGGACACAACCAAGTCTTTTCTTTAAAGCATCACTATAAATAACAAACCCATCATTTCCTGATGGTAGAGTCAAGATAGGATCATTGACTAATCTTATCTTCAGTTCTTCAAAAAATTCTTCACACTCTTTTGTCCAGAAAAATTTAACCCCATTACGTGTGAGCTTGGTTAATGGGTTTTCCAATCTAGAAAAATTCTGGATGAAACACCAATAATAACTTACTAAACCAATAAAACTGCGTACCTCGGTTATACTCGTCGATGTTGGTCATTCTTGGATTTCCTTGGTCTTTGAAGGATCGATAGATATTTCCTCCTTAGAGACAATATGGGAAAGAAAAGATATTTCCTGCAGCTAGAATTCACACTTGCAAAACTTCCCATATAATTCATTTCTTTTAAGGGTTTTCAGAATAGCGTGCAAGTGATTTTCATGATCTTCATAGATTTTTGAGTATACCAAGATATCATCAATAAATACCACTACAAATTCATCAAGATATTCCATGAAAAATATATTCATTAGATCCATGAAAACAGAGGGTTCATTAGCCAGTCCAAAAGGCATTACAATAAACTCTTAATTCTCATACCTAGTTCGAAATGTTGTTTTTAGAATGTATTCCTTCTTCACACACAACTGATGATATCCAGATCGAAGGTCAATATTTGAAAAATATTAAGCTCCATGTAGTTGGTCGAATAAATCATCAATGAGAGGTAGGGGATATTTATTATTTATTATTATAGCAATGATCTCCCTGTAGTCAATGCAAAACCTCATAGATCCATATTTATTATTAACAAAAATAAGAGGGGATCCCTATACAGAAACACTAGAGAGAATAAATCCTTTATTACTCTATTCCTCTATTTTTTTCTTTAGTTCTACTAATTCCACAATGGACATTCTATAAGGGGTCTTCGATATGGTCCTTGAACTAGGAATTAAATCAATAGAAAACTCAATTTTTCATTTTGGTGTATGTCCATGTAAATCCTCTCGAAACACATCAACATATTCTAGCACAATAGGTACATACTCTATTTGAAAATTCCTTTACTCGCCCATAGTTATTTCATTATCTTCCTCCCCAATAATTGAATTTAGTATAGCTACTAGGGGTGGATCTAGATAAGAATCAGGTGGTGACGTTTCTTCTCTAAAGACAAGGTACTCCTCATTATCATATAAAATTGTAACCTCTTTCTTCTTATAATAAATTTTCACATCATGTTCTGAAATCCAATCCATACCAAGGATTATATCAAATTCAATCATGGGTATGAGGATGAGATCAGCAGATAAAAAACATTTATATTCCCTAATGGGAACTGATTCTCAAAACATTGTTGCAATGATACTTTCCTTAGTAGTTTTGACTGACAACTCCCTTGTTAAATAAATTTGGAAATATCTAATTTTATTTCAAAACTGGGAAGATATGAAACAATGTGATGATATAGAATCAAATAAAGCATTGTCTAAACTTGAGGAAACCATTAAATTACCTGCCACCAAGTCTTTCTGAGCTTCAACCTCAACAGTAGTGATCACATAAGCTTGTCCTTTCTCCCTTGTCCTTTTCTATGGTAAGTTTCCTTGGAACTTTTAAAATTCATTTTCATAATTCCCCATTTCTCTATAATTGTAGCATTCAACACTGACAGCCTTTTTCTTTCCCTTGCAGTCATGATCTTGGTGGCCATTTTTACCACACTTGTAACAGACTCTCATTCCCTTTAGGCAAGTACTGGGGTGTTTCTTCCCACATTTATTGTAGGATAGATATTCAAATTTTCCCTTCTTCCCCTTATTTCCATTTCCATAGTGTTCAGTAGATCTATTTTTCTCTTTATTTTCTTTAAAGTCGTAAGACTTAGAGAATTCCTTTTCTATCATGATAGCACATGAGAATGTATCTTTTTATGATGAGAAGGATTGTGATACTAATGCTAGATGGAGAAATGGTTTTAACCTATCAAAGATTCAATCAATATTACTCATTAGGTTACATATATAATATTTTTCATGCCTTATAACCTTGTAAAGTTAGCCTCATACTTTGTGACATTATCCTCCTCCTTTTGCATCAGACTCAAAAATTGTATTTATATATCTACTCGATAGTCACGAGGAATGTATTTTTCTATGAAAAGATCTTTAAACTCCCTAAATTCTATATTTTTTAATTCTTCATCTTCCTTTGTGTGTTGAATTAATGGCCACCATTGATCTGCATCTCCCATGAGGGGATAAACTACCATGACAACTTTTTCTCTTTCAATACTCCCCAAAGCATGAAATATTTTCTCTAAGGAACTTATCAATTTCTGAGCTACAAATGGATTTCTAGTCCCATTGAATGTTGGTGGTTTTTTTCTTATGAATCATTATAAAATTGATCCTATGCATTTTGGATCATGGTGATCCATACATGTAAGGTTATTGTTCATAACCTGAGTGAGTTGTCCTAGTATGGTGATAAGCTGATCAGCACCAATTGCATCACCATCTCCACTATAATTATCTTGAGTAGGAGGGAAATCCCTACATGGATTACGTGCATTGATATGGTTTCCATTCCTTCCACTATGTTCCATTTCGAAACAATGGCATACACTAGATTAGTTTATGAATCGCAATACATAATTCCAAACTTATAAAACACTTAACATAAATTGAAAAGTTTATATAATCCATAATCATAAAAAAAGTTTTTTTTTGAGGAGGTATATACTCATAAATATTTAATAATGGTTTGTAAAGAAAATGTGAATTATCTAAAGCATATCCCCAAGGAGTGTGGTAAACAATAGTGAATCAAGGACCCTTTTTGTGTACCAGGATACCCCGAGTCAAGCCCAAAAATCCTTATCAGAGTTTTCACTCCTAGGTACATCTGTTACAGAGCTACCTCTACCTGCTCATATCCAGACATGGGTGTATTGCTTATAAAATACACAAAATCTCTACATTACTAAAATTCTAGGAAGTTCTTCTATACTAATCATCAATGTTTATCTTAGGGTAATGTTATATAATTAGAGTTTTCTAAATCTAGCTTCCAAGATTTGTACTAAACTTCTTATGATACCAACTATAATTCCCCAACCCCAGTTACCCAGAGATGGTTCATTATTACATTACATTGGCCTGATACAAATAATCATGTCCCGAAAGACTGACAAGTTTAGTATCTTTGAAAGTACTAGATACATACATAAGTTTTACATTACATCATGAAATAAAAAAACAACATTGTGTCCCCTTTTGAACACTCTTATATCCCTTTGACTATTCCTGTAGGTTAATCCTAATATACTTCTTTGTATCCTGGGAAAATAAAACATTAGAAAGGGGTGAGCTCAGATGCTCAGTAAGGATAACAATATAGAGGAAACTATCATAAATAATCATAAACATTTAATGAAATGTATAAGACTAAAACATAGTCCTTTTAAACTTAAACTTTAGAATCATATGAAAAATATAAATCAAAATAACTACATTTACTTATTCACATGGATATTATACTAGTCAAATAATCACATGTAATATCAATAGATAATTTAATAATGATGGAATGCATAATGTCGTACATCATAACCACATAGTCAAGGACTCATGCCAAGACTATAAATAACATTTTTTCAAGGCCTTATTACAAGACACTAGTTTGTCTCATGAGACCTACCGATTCATCTTGGATCTATAGTGGGCTCTATCTGTCACTTACTAAGTCCAATGTATTCCTCATAGGAAAAGGTATAAACATAACATAAACATTCATATTAAAACTAGCATATGAAATGTTAATACTTTAACCATAAACCATGAATGGTATAAAAATTACACATACATAGTAAAACATATCACAAAACCTTCAATACAATATAGAAGATTTTATCATAATAAATCAACTTCGAATAAGTTTAAAATCCATCAAATGATGTTGACATAGATGAAATCAGAACTATTTGAGAGAAATATCTCTTTTTATTTTTAAATCATTTAAAAGTAAAATAATTATAAAAGAAAATATTTATTTTGAATATATTATTATAATATTGTAAGGTAATATTTAAAGATTTTATAATGGTGGAAAATAGTAGCACTCGCCGTATAAGTTAAAAAACATTCTTCCTTAATTTTCTCAAAAAGGTCGTAAAGGACCTTGTTTGGTAAATGACGGAAAGATTCCTTTATAAAAATTCTATAAATAGTAAAATAAGGGTATAAATTACTTTAACCCATAGTCTATAAAATAGTAAAAATGTTTTGAAATACATTTTTAAGAAACACATATTTTGATGATAAAGAGGTCCCAGTAGATACTCACGTTAAACAACCTCAGATAATGAAGAGATTGTAGAATTAACCCTTTCCTTGTACTTTTCCTTAGTCAATGGTATGTTAAACTCCTGTATAATAGTTATAAAATTGTTATTAATTCATACAAGAACTATATACATAAATATGATTTCATATATGATCTTCTAATATTGGTTTGTTAATAATATTTTAGTAGTATCATTGTTTCGGGAGTTAACTGATTCATTTTCCTTTATATGTTTTGTTACATAAGTAATATTTGTTATGGATAGGATTTATTTGATTCATATACAGAATGATATTGTGTTCTTAAACATTATTTTTAACCATAAAATGAAAATTATTCTTGAATGGTTACGATGGGGAATGAATCTCGTCACGTTTGTGGAGACGGTAATATGTACGTACGCACGAACGACGATATCATTCAATTAAAGGTGAAATAGTATATAATTGAATGTTATATCATATATAAAGAATTATTAAAATGTTATATTTATTATTTACATAAATTATACATCATTATTATACCCATCCAAATAATGAAGTGTTGAATAACAACTACATCACGACGTGGAGACGGTAAGCCGTACGTATGCACGTATGGTAACTTTGTCATTCATAGGATGGATAGAATAATTAATATGGTCCTAGAATAATTATAATAACATCACATTATGAATAAGGTACTGGATTTACTATTTTTGTATGTTAATAGCAAAGAAATAGGAAGTGGAAGAAGAAACTTGAAAGAGTTGCTGAAATAATTACCTCTTCTTCGGGTGCTTCCTTTTGATTTGATCAAAAGGGCTCCTTAGGTTGGGTTCTGATCAAATTAAGGACTCCAAGATGAATTCAAGGTTGTTGGAAGGATATTTAGGTAGGGTTTGGCTGAGCCAAATGACTTTTGAGGTGTGATTTTGAGAGAAGGGGAAGTACCCTTTTATAAGAGATGTGGGGGTCACTTTAGGAAAAGCATGAAATATTATTTATTATACAATCATATTCGGTTTATAATAGATCCAAAATTGTTTATTTCAAATATAAGGTGGGGATGGGTCTAAAACCTCTCAACCAATAGGTTTTAGACAGGTTTAGGTCACCATATTAACCTTATCTTTTATATTTAACTCTTAGTTAAATAGTTTCACTTTTACCATGTATTCTTTTATTATTATAATAAATGGTTAATAAACTTACTATAAAAATCCAAGAGAACCCCAAGTGGTTAATTATTGATATATATAACCTTATATAATTCCTTTTTCTGAACCTTATATTTTTAAGAATATTATATCAATTAATAATATAGTATTTGTTTTAAAAACTCATTTATGTAAATTTTGACACTATTTAGTTTTGGATTTTTTTTGAAATACATAAAAACATTATAACATTGAATAAAATTTATTTAACAAACTCTAACATGTCATATTAACCTATTAAATTAGTTTAATTCATCAAAAGTCTCAATTTAAATTTATTTGGATATTTATAATATCAATTATTTTAATCTTTCATTAATAATGTTATTATTGCATCATCATTGTGTCCTAAATAAATTTAAATATTTAATGTCTAAAAATTATAAATAAAATAGTATTATGTTTTAAATATTTATAGATTTATAATTAATATTTATAGTCGAATTTATCTTATGTATAACCCTCTATTAAAAATGTTTTAGTTATTAAAAATTGAATTTACACTTTTAGCTCTTCTTTAAATAAAATAATAATAAATGTCCTAATCTAATCCAAGTGGACCAAAAATAACATATTTTATTCCTAAGGTTTATTTTTTTTGAAATAAACTTATCCAATATAATTATTACATGTTTTATGGTAATTATAATATCATTTTTAACTTTAATTACCCTATTTACTTTTAATCACGGTAAATAAAAGTCAAATGTTACTATTCACCAAAAAATATTTTTATCTTATTGAACCAAATTTTACTTTTTGATTTAAATCATGTCTCTCGTATTTTTGAAATTTAATTCACAGAAGCAGTAAAATTAATTTTTATGCAAATTTATAAATGCACCTAGAATTTGGGTAAAAGACGGTAAAAAGTTCAATAAAAATTATATATATATATATATATACTTATTGTAAAATGACTAAAATGAATTATATTGAACTTATATAGGTATTATTTATCTATTTTGACCAAAAATAAATATAAATAAAATAAATAATTATTTAAATAAAAAGTCGGTTTTAAACAATAACGTAGTGTTTTTCACTAATCATCAAAAATTGAAAGTTTTCATAAAAAAATCAACCTAGGCTAATTTTGATATTCTGAATCCAAAAATGAAGTCCATTTTAAAAAATAAAATTTATAAAATTTCAAAAAGTGGGTATTACTATTCATAACGGCTAGTTTGATTTGTTGTGGTGTGTTAGAACTTGAAGTTGCGTACAGCGCAATCTATTTTATTATTCAAATAGAATCATACCGTGGAAGCTTGGGGTGTTACATACACAACCTCATATACTAGTAATATCTTCTAATTAACATGTGAGAGTGCTACTACCTGTCCACCTAGAGAAAGGACCTCACACGATGACCTCTGAACAGAGGCCTCATCACTCATCAGATCAATGTCACAATTCTGAATCAGTAACCTTACTGGTTATCTTCACAGTGTCATAATTAAACTTTAATCAAGACATTCCACAGTCAAATGATAATATATATATATATATATATAGGGAGATGACTCAAGAAGGATAGTCAAAATACTCAATCATATTTGATGCATGATCCAATTTTCCCTTTAACCAATGTCCTGGTATATCAAGTCAACAATTAGGTGGTAATATTATTGATATATGGATATTTAAACCATTGCAGCAACACTAGATTCCCTAGATTAAGAGTCACACTTAGAGACATTCACATTTTTTTCCAATGTCCCAACTAAATACTCATTAGGGGACAACTCCAAACATCAAACCAAAGAATGAACCACCTTTGATACCAATCAATCACAACCCGACCCAATGGGGCTCGAGTCGCAACTACCCCATGCCCACCTCCATAGGCTAGGGGTAGGTGACAATCACTGAAATGCATAAATAATATGGGTGTAATTTTTCTAATATATCTATACAGAAGAACCCATCCATGTCCTTGTATAATTTCAAATGAATAAAAGAAAATATAGTAACATATATAGTAACAAACATTCATGTAACAACCTCTAGGAAATAAAATAGTACGACAAATTAATATGAAAATTATAGGGGAAAAATACATTCCCAATCAGAAAAATATCCCATTCTGATAAAAATAAAAAAGTAAATGTTGAGAGAGACCATCTCCAAATCTCCAAGATCCAACCACCATATGTGGTCAAATGCACTAGGGTATCCATAAACTCTAATGTACCCACCTCCTACCTATCCTTCATTTTTATAAGACATGACATGTGCGGGAAAATCCCATACAAGGGTGAATATATACATACCCAATAGGATTCCCAAAAACGTGAAGGTAAAGTAATAAGAGACAATATAGAAGTAGAAAATCAACTCATAGAAAGAGAATAATGAATCCAATAACAAGGATACAAATATATGTTCCCATAAAAGAAACCCAGATGAGAGAGAAAGGTGATATCTATCTCACAACCCATCCTATAAAAATAATCTCTCATTAGTTCCAAGAGGTCCATCAATGATGCACATCATCTCTCGTGTCTATCCAAAGAATCATCCATGTCGATCCACACATCTCCACCATATCACACAGTGGAGATGGTATAATCCTTATGTATAGTACCCATGCCTTGGTACAAAATGATGGTTCTACTCTAATAGGTAGAGGTCTCATTCCATGTTCTAATAGGATTGTGTTTCTCAATAGGTAGCTGGAGGACTCATATTGTTCCCCAAAAGGAGGCTTTCACTTTGATAGTAGAGGACCCATCCCCTGACTCTGCGGGAGGGTGCCACTCTAGTGGGTACATAGAGGACTCATTTCCTACCATTTACGTCGAGTAACACTCAATAGATAGAGGACTCTACCATGACTCCACAGGAGGCTGCTACTCTGATGATATAGGACCCATGACCTAACTTCGTAGGAGGTTTCCACTCATATGATTGAGGACCCATGCACCATCTCTATAGTAGAGTGCCACTAAAATGGTCGACGACCCATGCCATATCTCCATGGGAGGGTTCCACTCAGATTGTTGAGGACTCATGCTTTGTCGCCATAGGAGGGTTCCACTCATATGGTAAATGACCCATGCCCTGTCTCCACAGGAGGGTGTCACTCAAATGGTTAATGACCCATACCCTATCTACATAGAAGGGTTCCACTTTGTGAATGGATATAGGACTCATGCCCTATTCCAGTAGAAGTTTTATACTCTAATATCTTTGATGATCATGCCTAATCACTTTCATCATTAAGTATTTACTAAAGAAGTTTCATTCCAAGAACATCTCACATCACATCTCAAAATCCAATATAAAGGACTCCATTTCATTCTACATGTAAAAATACTCAGGATAGAATAATCATTGGATGAATATAAGTCCAAACAAAATAGATACGATAGGTAGTAGTTTTATCAAAAAGAAGGGTACACGGCGTGTAGGAGACCCACATGGCATGTGGTCCCACTCTTTTTTCTGGGTGTGTTCTTTCTAGTATGTAGACCACTTAACCATGTATACCTACATGGTATTTAAGGGGACTAAACAACATGTATCTACCACCTAGGATTGAGTTGTGTTCTCCAGGTCATATTCTCTTGGTCATGCCCATGTCCTTTATGCCATGTCTATGTACACTAGTTGTGTCCATATACCCTGGTCATGTATGGGTACATATCATGTTCTTGGTTGTTCCCATGTCCATTTACTCCCAAAGTAAACACTAGGTTAGTATAACTAATTCAAAATAGTGTGTGCGGGTCCTAAAAAATGTGTAATATTTATCTCACATGAAACCCTAGCCACCACAACTAGGGGGCTACATGTCCTGTTTTATTTAGACTACACGGTGTGTAGCCATGTTTTTTGTAGGGATCCATATATGATACTCTTATTCACAAATATTCCTAATGGCCACATGTTTGTGATTTTTTTTTCTCTGTCCAATAATATTGGACCTTCGGTGGTCATAAATTTATGTTATGATCCTCCCACATGAAGCTTTTTCACCGCTATACATGTGTGGCGCCTCCCGCACCACTGCCAACTTGATCTTGGATCCCATATCTATAAGTAACATCACCAGTATCCCAAAAAAATCTTTATTCATCGAAAAATAATCAATATGATCATCACACATGAATTAGGGGTTTCGATTGTGCTAAAACCTACCTGATCTTAGTTGGATCGTGACCTTGTGGTCCAACAAAGAAGAACATAAATAATGTGTTGGGGAAAACCAAATAAACCAAGGGTGAAATAATTTTTGGAAAAGTGTCCTTGACCAATGAATATAGATTGTGGATTACCGGGGTCAGAAATATCACAAAACATATATAAATTTAATAAACTTTCCAAATTTGATACATGGGTGCATTTAAAGGTTCAGACAAAATGTGGATCATTAAAGAGGAATTTATCATGCTCGATAATTGAATCATATGGGGAAGAAACCACACATGAATATTCCTACCTCGATTCAAATTGATCACTAGTGTAGAAAATTTCTACCAATGAAATAGGAATATATTTTTAACTCGATGTGCCTCAATTCCCCTTGATCTGGTGGTTGATTGTCACTCAATCTCGATTCGTGAATGATGGGTGGTGAAATTCTCCTCTCAACAGTCCCAAGGTTATGTGGATAACCCTAGAGATCCTCTATAATAATTAAAATATATATTGGATTAGGTTTTAGGTCATTTAATGAATTAATTAAATAATTAAACAATTAATCCACTGAATGAAATTGTCAATGGTTGTTTTATCCGAACATCCCATGTCGACCCACTTTAGGTCATGCCTATGGTAAAAGTCATCATTCAAATTCAACCATGGTCTCGTATTTCCATTTCAACACTCTGTTTTGGATATATTCCATTATTTATGAAAAACCATTCATTCATGATATAAAATATATTTAATATTTCTATTAAAAAATTTATGGGCACACCGGGGCTTGAAATCGTACACTGTTTCAGTTCATGGCTCAGAAAACATTTCTAGATATATTTAAAAGTCTTACATGGGAGAAATAGGGTCTCTACATTCCTGGATACTTCATCTAAAATTTATAAAAGTATATGATTACATTTTCATATATAAATAAGGTGGATAAAGCATGGTAAATGATCAACCTAATTATTTACCCTATCAATGAATGTTGTGTCATACAATCCATGATTTTTTGTTTTTAAGGACCTCATTCAAGGAATAGTGAATGAAGTTTAATGAAACTTAAATAGTACCAAAGTAAATATAACATGTATTTTATACACCTATACAGAATTAGAAGAATTAAAGGAGATCCAAAATAATAATGTATCAAGTTGTTATGACCATATGGCCTGATATTTAGTGTACCATGCATGTGAAATCGTCATGGAATGACTATATCAATCATTCACCACCCAAATTTCCTATGAATCCTATGTGATAGAATTTCATGATCATAAAATAAAAATAAACTAATGAAACTGATGTTGATGAAATAAGTAACAATAATAGGATCCCTAATGGGTTATACAACCAATCTAAACACTTAAAGACTATATATCCCCATCATTAGGAAGATGGGCACTGCCCTACCAAATGGAACTTTTCTATAGTTAAGAAATCTAATATAGAACTAGTATTTTTTTCTAATTGGTAGAGAAATTAGATGGTCATAAGAAATTTTATGAATAATAATTTCCTATTAATCATCATAGAAGAAGTCACCAAGTTAGTAGAAGATATGCTTGATTTAACTCCCCGACTCCAGTTACCCAGATTTGGTGCATTATTACATAACATTGGCATGATCACAAAAGATCACGTCTAGAAATAACGATTAGTTTAGTACCCTTAGAATCACTAGATACATTCATAAAGTTTACATTACATCATAAAGTGAAAAACTATAATAACATAGTCTCCATAGTCCACACTCATATCCCCTTCAGACTATCCCTACAGGTCAGTCATAAAATATTTCTTCACATCCTGGGAAAAATAAAACATAGAAAGGGGTGAGCTTAGATTCTCAGTAAGGATAACAATATAGAGGAAACTTTCATAAATAAGAAAAAACATTTAAGGCAATGTATAACTAAAACAAAATCCTTTTAAACTTGAACTACAGCATAATAGGGAAAAGATAAAATGAAATAATTCCATTTACTTATTCACATGGATATTCTACTAGTCAAATAATCACATGCAATATCAATAACCACTTTCATAATAATGGAATGAATAATTCTAGACTATCATAACCACATAGTCAATGCCTTGTGCTAAGAATACACATAAGATTTTTTCAAGGCCTTGTGTCAAGACACTAGTTTGTCTCATGAGACCTACTGATGCATCAAGGAGCTATAGCGGGCTCCACCTATCACATACTAAGTCCAATGCATTCCTCATATAAACAGTTTTAAACATAACATAAACATTCGTATTAAAACTAGCATATGAAATGTCAATACTTTCTCCATAAACCATTAATGGAATAAAAATAACACATCCACAGTTGAAAATATCACAAAACCTTCAATAAAATATGGAAGTTTTGTATCATAATAAATCAACATCAAATAAACTTAAAATCCATCAATGGATGTTGACATAGATGAAATCAAAACTATTTGAGAGAAATATCTTTTTTTTGAAATAATTTAAAAGTCATGTAATTATAAAAGGAAACATTTACTTTTAAAATATTCTTATAAGTTTTCAAGGGAAGCTTCGACGATTTTATAACTATGTAAAATAGCCGCACCCTCCGTATAAGTTAAAAGAATATATTCTTACCTTAATTTAGTCAAAAAGGATAAAAAGGAACCTGTTTTGAAAACGAAGGAAAGATTCCTTTATAAAATTCTTATAAAAATTAAAACAAGGGTATAAATGAATTTAACTCATAGTCTATAAAATAGTAATAATTTTTTGAATAAAATTTTTAAGAAACATGGATGTGGTTGATAAAGAGGCCCAGTAGATACTTACGTAAAAACAACCTCGGATAATAAAGAGATTGTGAAATAAACCCTTACCTTGTACTTTTCCTTTGTTGATGGTAGGTTAAACTCTTGTATAATGGTGAAATAATTGTTATTAAATTATACAATAATCATATACATTAATATGATATCATATATTATCTTTTAACATTGATTTATTAATAATATCTTAGTATTATCGTCATTTCTGGTGTTAACGGAATCGTTTTACTTTATATTCTTTGTTATTTGAGACATATTTGTTATGTATGGGATGTATCTTATTTATATACATAATTATATCATGTCTCTAAACATTATTTTTAATAATCAAATGAAATTTAGTCTTTAATGGTTATGATGTGGAATGAATCTCATCGCGTTCGTGGAGACGGTAGTCCGTACGTACGCACGAATGAAAATATCATTTTTTGATATTAAAATAATATATAATTTGATGGTATATCATATATAAAGAATCATTATAATGTTATATTTATTATTTACTTCAATTAGACATCATTATCATACCCATCCAAATAATAATGTTTTCAATAACAATTACACCACGATGTGGAGACGGTAAGCCGTACGTATGCACGTATGGTGACATGTCACTCAAAGGATGGATATAATACTGAATATGGTTGTACCATATTTATAATAACATCACATTATATATAAGGTACTGGAGTTATTATTTTAGAATGGAAATAACAAGGAAAGAAGAAGTGGAAGAATAAAAGAACTTGAAAGAGGGTGGTGAAAACATTACCTCTTCTTCGGGTTCTTCCTTTAGATTTGATCAAAAGGACTCCTTAGGTTGGCTTTCTAGATAAAGGAACCCTTTAGGATGAATTTAGATAAGTTTAGAGGATATTTGGGCAGGTTTTGTCCAAACCAAAAGGCTTTGAAGGTATGAATTTGAGAGAAGGGTGAGTGCCCTTTTATAAGAGGGGTGAGGGGCACCTTTGGAAAATCTAGAAATATTATTTTATAATAAATTCAAATTCGGTTTATAATGGCTCAAAATTGGATTATTTAAATTTTAAGTTAGGGGTAGGTCAAAAACCACTCAACCAATAGGTTTTATACAGGTTTGTGTCACTATATTGACTTTATCTTTTTGATTTAACTCTTAGTTAAATAGTTTGACATTTACCACGTCTCTTTGTATTTTTATATTATATAGTTAATAAACTTACTATATACTTCCAAGAGACCCCCAAGTGGTAAATTAATGATACAACTATAATTATATAAGTCGTTTGGCTGAACCTTAGATTTATAGGAATTGAATATTAATTAATAATATAATATTTGTTTTAAATACTCCTTTATGTCAATTTTGACACTATTTAATAATTGATTTTTTTAAGTCTCAACAACAATATTAATTCAAACCAAATTCATTTAAGCAATAAAAACATGTCATATTGACCTATAAAATTAATTTAATTCATAAAAAGTCTCAAATTACATTTATTTGGATATTTATAATATCAATTATTTTAATATTTTATTAATTAGGTAATTACTGCATCACAATTCTATCATAAATAAATTAGTTTATTTAATATCTAAAAATTATAAATAAAATACCATTATGTATGAAATAATTTTATCTTTCTAATTTATATTTATAATCTAATTTATCTTATGTATAATCCTATATTAAAAATGTTTTAGTTATTAAACTTTGATTTTAACTCTTTTAACTCTTCTTTGAATTAAATAATAATAAATATCCTAATCTAATTAAAGTGGACCAAATAGGATCATATATTATTCCTAAGGATGTTTTTGGTTGAATTATACTTAGCCAATAGAATTAGGACATGTGTTAGGGTAATAATAATATCATTTTTACCCTTAATTGCCCTATTTACTTTAACCGTGGTAAATAAAAGAAAAAAGTTACTATTAACCAAAAATTATTTTTATCTTATTAAACCACATTTTAATCCTTGATATTAACCATGTCTCTCAGATTTTAGAGATTCCACTCACAGAAGCGGTAAAATTAAGTTTTATGTGAATTTGAAAATTCACCTAGGAGATGGGTAAAAGACGGTGATAAGTTCAATAAAATTTTTATATATCTAAAATTATTATAAAATGACTCCAATGAATCACATTTAACTTATATAGGTATTATGTATCTATTTTGTCCTAAAATAAATTTAAATAAAATAAATAAAAATTTAAATAAAAATTCGGTTTTAAACTATAACTCAGTGTTTTTCACTATTCATCAAAAATTGAAAGTTTTCAGAAAAATACCAAAATTTCACCCTAATCTAATTTTAATATTCAGAATCCAAAAATGAAGTCCATTTTGAAAGATAAAATTTATAAAATTTCAAAAAGTGGGTATTACTATTCATAACGGCTAGTTTGATTGAATGTGGCGTGTGTTAGAACTTGAAGTTGCGTACAACACACGCTATTGTATTATTCAAAGAGAAGCGTACCGTTGAAGCCTGGAGTGTTACATTCTCCTCTCCTTCAAATAATTTCATCCTTGAAATTTATAGAATATTACTGTATAAAAAGACTTGGGAAGTTCTTCATTATAAGTTCCTCAGGTTCCTATGTTGCCTCTTCCATCTTATGGTTTCTCCATAGAACTTTTACCAGACGAGCCATCTGATTTCTCGGCACTTGTTCTCTTGTATCAAGAATCCTAACGGGCTCTTTGCAATAAGAAAGATCAACTTCCAGTTATACTTCTTCATAATTGATTACATGAGTTGGGTCAGGCATGTATTTTCTCAACAGTGATACGTGGAACACATCGTGAAATTTGGAGAGACTTGGCAGAATTTCCAAACGATAAGCTACAACCCCAATTCCTTCTAGAGTTTAAAAAGGTCCGATGTACCTAGGACTCAATTTACCTTTCTTCCCGAAATGTATAACTCCCTTCCATGGAGATATCTTTAAGAAAACATGATCTCCTACCTGAAATTCCAAAACCTTCCTTCGGTTGTCAGTATAGCTCTTCTGCCTACTTTGAGCTTCTTTGATGTGGGTTTGGATTACCTTCACCTTTTCCATCGTTTCCTCCACAAGTTCTGGGACTACAAGTTTTCTTTCACCAACATCATCCGAACAGGTTGGTGTGCGACATCTCTTTCCATATAACGCTTCATATGGTGCCATTTGAATACTTGAATGGAATCTATTGTTATAGGAAAATTCCACCAGAGGTAAATATTGATCCCACATACCCTGAAAGTCGAGTGAGAAAGATCTCAACATGTCTTCAAAGGTTTGAATAGTTCTTTCTGATTGTCCTTCAGTTTGGCGGTGGTAGGCAGTGCTCAAACGAAGTTTAGTATCCAGGGCTTTCTGAAGAATTTTCCAGAATCTTGAAGTAAAACGGGGATCACGATCTAAAACAATTGATAGGGGTACTCCATGAAGTCTCACAACATCATTAATATATAGTCGTGCTAGACATTCAAGTGGTAGATCTTCCCTTATAGAAAAACAATGTGCTAACTTGGTAAGATGATCAACAATGACCCATATTGCATCATTCCTTCTAGGAGTCTTTGGTAATACCATGACAAAGTCCATCGTAATATTATCCCCTTTCCACTCCGGTATGGGAAGAGTTTGCATGACTCCTCCAAGCTATTGCCTTCCAGGTTTCACTTGTTGAAAAACCATACATCTTGACATAAAATCAGCAATATCTATCTTCATGTTGTTCCACCAAGAATGTTCCTTCAAATCTCTATACATTTTGGTTCTCCTAGGGTGTATAGAGAAATTGGAACTATGAGCATCGTCCAATAATTCCCTTTTTAGATCAGGTATATCGGGAACACAAAGTCTCTTCCAAAATTACAAAATTCCATCTTTATAAACAAAGTCACTCAATATCCCATCATTCACGGCTTTAATCTTCTTTTTAAACACTTCATCATTGGCCTGAGAACTCTTTATCCTTTCTAGTAAAGATGTTTTGGCAACCATTTGAAGAATTATTGATGTTTCACCTGTTGTGGTGATTCCCATATCCATATTTACTAGATCCATGTATATAGGATCCCTTTAAACTCTCATTTTGTTCAAAACTCCATGATCCTTTCTTCTCAAAGAATCTACCACCTTATTTTCCTTCTATGGGTGGTAGCGTATCGTGTAAGCAGAATCCTTGAGTAGTTCAAGCCATCGCCTTTGCCTCATGTTGAGTTCTTTCTATGAGAAAATATACTTCAAACTCTTGTGATTAGTATAAATCTCACATTTTCCACCATAGAGATAGTGTATCCAAATCTTCAAAGAAAATATTATAGCTTCTAACTCAATATCATGAGTAGGATAGTTTTTCTCATGAATTTTTAGCTGTCGTGATGCATAGGCAATAACCCTATCATTCTTCATAAGGACACAACCAAGTCCTTTCTTCGATGTATCACTATAAATAAAAAACCCATCATTCCCCAATGGTAGATTCAATATAGGATCATTGACTAATCTTCTCTTCGGGTCTTCAAAAAATTCTTCACACTCTTTTGTACAAACAAATTTAACCCATTTTTGTGTGAGCTTCGTTAATGGGTTAGCCAATCCGGCAAAATTCTGGACGAAATGCCGATAATAACCTGCTTAACCAATAAAACTACGTACCTCAGTTATACTCATTGGTGATGGACATTCTTGGGTTGCTCTTGTCTTAGAAGGATCGATGGAAATTCCATCATTAGAGACAATATGGCCAATAAAAGAAATCTCCTAAATCCATAATTCACACTTGCTAAACTTCCCATATAATTCATGTCTTCTCAGAGTCTTTAATATAATGTGCAAGTGATTTTCATTATCTTCATAGCTTTTGGAGTATACGAATATATCATCAATAAATACCACTACAAAGTCATCAAGATATTCCTAGAAAACTCTGTTCATTATATCCATGAATACAAAGGGTGCATTAGTCAATCCAAAAGGCATTATTGTAAACTCGTAATGCCCATACCTGGTTCGAAATGTTTTCTTCAGAATGTATTCCTTCTTCACACACAACTGATGGTATCCAGATTGAAGGTAAATCTTTTAAAAGTATTGAGCTCCATGCAGTTGGTCAAATAAATCATCAATTCAAGGTAGGGGATACTTGTTCTTTGTTTTTATTGCATTGATCTCCATGTAGTCGATACATAACCTCATAGATCCATCTTCCTTCTTAACAAAAAGTATAGGGGATCCCCATGGAGAAACACTAGGGTGAATAAATTCCTTATTACTCAATTCCTATAGTTGTTTCTTTAGTCCAACTAATTCCACAGTGGCCATTCTATAAGGGGTCTTCGATATAGGCCTTGAACCAGGAATTGAATCAATGGAAAACTCAATTTCTCATTCTAGAGGATGTCCAGGTAAATCTTCCATAAACACATCTACATATTCTTTCACAATAGTTACATACTCTATTTGAACATTAATTTCCTCACCCACAGTTATTTCATTCTCTTCCTCCCTGATAATTGAATTTAGTTGAGCTACTGGGGGTGGATCTATATAAGAATTATGTGGTGACGATTCTGCTCTAAAGATAAGGTGTCCTTTATCATCATCATCATGAATCATAACCTCCTTCTTCTTACAATAAATCTTTACATCATGGTCCAAAATCCAATCCATACCATGGATTATATCAAACTCAATCATAGGTATGACGATGAGATCAGCAGATAAAGAACATTTATATGCTCTAGTGGGAACAGATTCACAAAACGTTTTTGCAATGATACTTCCCTTAGGAGTTTTAACTGACAAATCCCTTGTTAAATTAAACTAGAAATATCTAATTTTCTTTGCAAAATGGGAAGATATTAAACAATTTGATGATCCAGAAACAAATAAAGCATTGGATAAACTTGAGTAAACCATTAAATTACCTGCCACCACGTCTTTTGGAGCTTCTACCTCAGCAGTAGTGATAGCATATGCTTGGCCTTGATCCCTTGACCTTTTTTGAGGTAAGTTTCCCTGACGTTTAGGACATTCATTTTCATAATGTAACATCTCCCTGCAATTGTAGCATTGAACATCGGTAGCTTCTTTCTTCCCCTTGGAATCACGAGCTTGGTGGCCTTCTTCACCACACTTGTAACAGACTCCCATTCCCTTCAAGCAAGTACCAGGGTGTTTCTTCCCACATTTAATGCAGGATGGATATTCAACTTTTCCCTTATTCCCCATATTTCCATTCCCAGAGTGATCAGTAGATCTCTTCTTCTCTTTATTTTCTTTAAAGTCATAAGACTTAGAGAATTTCTTTTCTTTCTTGATATCACAAGAGACAATATATTTGTACGACAAGAAGGATTGTGAGACTAATGGTTGACAGAGAAATGGTTTTAACCCATCAAAGAAATGATCAATATTACTCCTTGGATTGCATATGTAATCTACTATATGCCTCTCAAAACTTGTAAAGCTAGCCTCATACCTTGGGACATTCTCATCCTCCTTTTTCCTTAGACTAAGAAATTTTCTTTCCATATATGCTTGATGGTCATGAGGAAATTATTTTTCTAAGAAAATTTCTTTGAACTACCTCCATTACAAATTTGATACTTCATCATCTTCCTTCGTGTTTTGAATCAATGACCACCATTTTTCAGCATCTCTAGTGAGGTGGTAAACTGCCATGATAACGTTTCCCTTTCACTACACCCCAAGGCGTGGAATATTTTCTCTAAATAACGTATCCTTTGCTTAGATACCAATGGATTTGTACTCCCATTGAATTTTGTTGGTTGTTATATCATGAAGCAATCTAACATTGATCTAGCACGTTGTGGAGTGGGGTTCTCCATATGAGTAAGGTTATTATTCATAACCTGAGTGAGTTGTCCCAGTATGGTGATTTGTTGATCAACACAAGTTGCATCACAAGATCCACTATAATTATCTTGAGCAGGAGGTAAATCCCTACACGGAGTGTGTGCATTGATATAATTTCCATTTCTTCCACTAGAATCCATTTCTAAACAATGGCATACACTAGATTAGTTTATGAATCACAATACACAAATCCAAACTTGTAAAACACTTAACATAAATTGAACAGTTTATGAATATAATCCATAATCATAAAAGAAATCTTTGAGGAAGTATATACTCATAAACCCTTCATAATGATTTGTAAAGAAAATGAGAATTATCCTAAGCATATCCCCTGGGAGTGTCGTAACCAAGAGTGCAACAAGGCCTGTTGTAGTGCACTAGTTCCCGTTCGAGTCTAGCTCAAAGAGGTGTTTTCAGGTTTTACCCCTAGGTATATCTGTGCCCGAGCCACGTCTACATGCTCATATCCAGACAGGGATGTATTACTCAGAAAACTCACAAAATCTCTACAATACCAAAATTCTAGGAAGTTATTCTATACTAATACTGAAATTCTGTCTTAGGGATATGTGCTCTAATCAGAGTTTATCTAAATCTAGCTTCCAAGGTTTGTACTAAAATTCCTCTGATACCAACTATAATGCCCTGACCCCAGTTACCCAGAGTTGATGCATTATTACATAACATTGGCATGATCACAAAATATCAAGTCTAGAAAGACCGATTAGTTTAGTAGCCTTGGAATCATGGGATACATTCATAATGTTTACATTACATCATAAAGTGAAAAACTACAATACCATAGTCTCAATAGTCCACACTCATATCCCCTTCAGACTATCCCTGCAGGTCAGTCATAAAATATTTCTTCACATCCTGGGAAAAATAAAACATAGAAAGGGGTGAGCTCAGATGCTTAGTAAGAATAACAATATAGCGGAAACTTTCATAAATAAGCATAAACATTTAAGGCAATGTATAACTTAAAAAAATCCTTTTAAACTTTTAATTCAGAAAAATATAGAAAAGATAAAATGAAATAATTTCATTTACTTATTCACATGGATATTCTACTAGTCGAATAATCACATGACATATCAATAACCACTTTCATAATAATGGAATGCATAATGCCAGACTATCATAACCACATAGTCAAGGCCTTGTGCCAAGACTACAAATAATATTTTGTCAAGGCCTTGTGCCAAGACACTAGTTTGTCTCATGAGACTTACTGATGCATTGAGGAGCTATAGCAGGCTCCACCCATCACTTACTATGTCCAATGCATTCCTCATATGAACAAGTTTAAACATAACATAAAAATTCGTATTAAAACTTGCATAAAAAATGTCAATAATTTCTCCATAAACCATGAATGGTATATAAATAACATATCCACAATCAAACATATCACAAAACCTTCAATAAAATATGGAAGTTTTGTATCATAATAAATCAACTTCAAATAAACTTAAAATCCATCAAAGGATGTTGACATAGATGAAATCAAAACTATTTGATAGAAATATCTCTTTTCTTGAAATAATTTAAATTTCACGTAATTATAAAAGGAAACATTTAATTTGAAAATATTTTTATAATCTTTCATGGGAAGCTTCGACGATTTTATAACGGCGTAAAATAGCCGCACCCACTGTATAAGTTAAAAAAAGACATTCTTACCTTAATTTTGTCGAAAAGGTTAAAAAGGACCTAGTTTTGAAAACGACGGAAATATTCCTTTATAAACATATTATAAAATTTCAAAAAATGGTATAAATGGCTTTAACCCATATTCTATAAAATAGTAATAATGTTTTGAAAAAGATTTTTAAGAAACATAGATGTGGTTGATAAATAGGTCCCAGTAGATACTTACGTAAAAACAACCTTGGATAATAAATAGATTGTGAAATAAAACCTTAACTTATAATTTTCCTTGGTTGAGGGTAGTTTAACCTCCTTTATAATGGTGAAATAATTTTTATTAAATTATACAAGAATCATATACATTAATATGATATCATATATGCTCTTTTAATATTGATTTCTTAATAATATCTTAGTATTATCGTCGTTTCGGGTGTTAACGGATTTGTTTTCCTTTATATTATTTGTTATTTGATCCATATTTGTTATGTATGGGATATATATTATTCATATCCAGAATTATATCATGTCTATAAATATTATTTTTAATCATCAAATGAAATTTAGTCTTGAATGGATACGATGGGGAATGAATCTCATCGCGTTCGTGGAGATGGTAGTCCGTACGTACGCACGAGTGACAATATCATTCTTTTGATATTAAAATAATATATAATTGGATGTTATAACATATATATAGAATCATTATAATGTTATATTTATTATTTAATTCAATTACACATCATTATCATACCCGTCCAAATAATAATGTTTTGAATAACAATTGCACCACGACGTGGAGACGGTAAGTCTTACGTACGCACGTATGGTGACATGTCATTAAAAGGATGGATATAATACTGAATATGGTTGTAACATATTTATAATAACATCACAGTATATATAAGGTACTGGATTTATTATTTTATAATTTAAATAACAAGGAAATAAGAAGTGTAGAAGAAAGTAACTTGAAAGTGGGTGGTGAAACATTGCCTCTTCTTCGGGTTCTTCCTTTTGATTTGATCAAAAGAGCTTTATAGGTTGGCTTTCTAAATAAAGGAATGCCTTTAGGATGAAGTGAGGAAAGTTTAGAGGATATTTTTGCAGGGTTTTTCCAAACCAAAAGGCTTTGATGGTATGAATTTGAGAGAAGGGGGTGTGCCATTTTATAAGAGGGGTGAGGCGCACCTTTGGAAAAGCTAGAAATATTATTTTATAATAAATTAGTATTCGGTTTCTAATGGCTCCAAAGTGGATTATTTAAAGGTTAAGGTAGGGATAGGTTTAAAACCACTCAACTAATAGGTTTTTTACATGTTTGTTTCACTATATTAACTTTATCATTTTGATTTAACTCTTAGTTAAATAGTTTGACATTTACCATGTATTTTTGTATTTTTATATTATATTGTTAATAAACATACTATATACTTCCAAGAGAACCCAAAGTGGTTCATTAATGATACACCTATCATTATATAACTCTTTTGGTAGAACCTTAGATTTTTAGGAATTGAATATCAATTAATAATATAATATGTTTTTAAATACTCCTTTATGTCAATTTTGACAATATTTAATAATTGATTTTTGTTAAAGTCTTAAAAACATTATTAATTCGAAAAAAATTCATTTAAGAAATCCTAACATGTCATCTTAACCTATAGAATTAATTTAATTCATAAAAAGTCTCAAATTACATTTATTTGGATATTTATAATTTCAATTATTTTAATATTTCATTAATTAGGTAATTACTGCATCACCATTTTTTCATAAATAAATTACTTTATTTAATATCTAAAAATTATAAATAAAATAAAATTATGTAGGAAATCTATTTAGATTTTAATTAATATTTATAATCGAATTTCTCTTATGTATAACCCTATATTAAAAATGTTTTAGTTATTAAACTTTGATTTTAACTCTTTTAACTCTTCTTTAAATTAAATAATAATAAATGTCCTAATCTAATTCAAGTGGACCAAAGAGGTTCATATTTTATTCCTAAGGTTGTTTTTTGTCGAATAATAATTAGAAAATAGAATTAGGACATGTGGTAGGGTAATAATAATAACATTTTTACCCTTAATTTCCCTATTTACTTTTAACCGGGGTAAATAAAAGTAAAAAGTTACTATTCATAAAAAATTATTTTTATCTTATTGAACCACATTTTACTCCTTGATATTAACCGTGTCTCTCATATTTTTTAAATTCTACTCACATAAGCGGTAAAATTAAGTTTTATGTGAATTTGCAAATTCTCCTAGGAGATGGGTAAAAGACGGTGAAAAGTTCAATAAAATTTTTATATATTTGAAATTATTATGAACTGACTCCAATGAATTAAATCGAACTTATATATGTATTATGTATCTATTTTGACCTAAAATAAATTTAAATAAAATAAATAATTATTTAAATAAAATTCGGTTTTAAACTATAACTTAGTGTTTTTCACTATTCATCAAAAACTGAATGTTTTCAGAAAAATACCCAAATTTCACCCTAGGATAATTTCGATATTCCAAATCCAAAAATGAAGTCTATTTTGGAAGGTAAAATTTATAAAATTTCAATAAGTGGGTATTACAATTCATAACGGCTAGTTTGATTGGTTGTGGTTTGTGTTAGAACTCGAAGTTGCGGACAACACACGCTACTGTATTACTCAAAGAGAAGCATACCGTGGAAGCTTGGGGTGTTACACTTGAGGTGAAATATGGAATCTAAATATAATCCCTACCAAAATTACACATGATATAGAAACGAAAATAAAGGCACTTAAATGGTCCTAACAACAGGATCGATTAGATATGGGGCCCTCTGTTACTCATCCTACTCCCATCCGACTAGTGGACCATTTATTTGATGGGAAATACTCAAGTAATTACTATAATGTAAATAGATTAAGTCATTCAAACTATCAACCAATAAGAATACCTCCTAATTGAAAAATAAGTTGATCTTCTTTAAAATTAGCTTAACTCTCTGTTCCTCAAACTTGAGAATCATTTCATGAAAAAAAACACAATCATTTTGCTTATAAATATGATCTTCTGAATGATATATCTGTCATTATAACATGAATCTCAATTTTTGATACCTTTCATATCTATAAATAATCTAGGAATTCCCTCATTAAGACTTTATCAAACCTTTAATAGGTTGAAATCAAAGTGGTCACTGTTGAAACATATTGTACTAAGAAAAAAAGGAATATCACATTGACATTTCCTTTATAGGGAAATATTGAGAAATAACCATACAAGGGAACATCAAGCCCAAAAATGTGTTTAGAAATATTAATGATGTAAAAAATCATCAAGATTTAGTAAATAGTGGTTCAGGAATCAATATCAATATAGCATGAACCCTCCTTTGCTTAGGGTATAATGATTTAACACATTATTATCTAACAATTTAAATCTATGACAAAATTAAATATATTACCCTTGGAAAGATCAGATATAAGACCTAATTTAGAGATATCATGTTTTAATATGAGTTCATGTAGTTCAGAAAGACTCTGATTACAATTCCTTACTATGAGACACCTATAGGATCAATGGGATATCACTGAGTAGGATGGTGAATCAATGATCTTAATTATTTTTATGTTTCTTTTGAAACAACCTTCACCACCGATTAAGATGAGTGGTATTGTTTTCCGCACACACTTCTAAACACATGAAAATAAAATGAGAATAGTTATTTACATGGTTTACCTTTCAGTATGAGAATTCTAGTCCTTAGTGTGATATGGATTCCTTTGAGATCACACTACCCATCAGTATCAACATATAGGTATATGCGAGTATGGTTTATCCTTAAAATCGGATAATATGTCTCCTAGAAATTTTTTGGCGTATCTCATACACAAGATATTATTTTACATTAAAATTATAAAAAAATTGTAATAACTGAATCTCTTTCCCCCAATATACTATTATAAGGTTGTTTGGTGTGTTGAGTTCTTCTTCTTCTTCTATTATTTTATGGTAGTAAGATACCAATTTTATTTTCATGCACAACATGACATGGAATGTATCCACTTGTTTTCTACATATTTATCATGAATGAGGTTCATTAAAAATAAATGAAAGTAACAACCTATCCTATCTCTCTCTATTCTGTGAACTTCATGGAAAAATTGACTATTATTTTTCAAAATATTCTTGACCGTTTTTTGTATACTTTATTCACAATAGTTATATTTTTCTTCTTCAGGTTTATATTCATTTTCTACTTTACTCCTATAATAAAAATTTTATAGATATTTGAATTTAAATTTCCCTAAAGAATCATACTAATTTTCATCATGATATTCAAATTATCATGGTCAGTCTTTCCTTATTAAAAATATACATAAAAATATCTTGTGAAAAATTGTATAGGAAAAACATGGATACCAACTCCTTCCATAACTGCTTCTTCGATGATAGAATAACCCATTATTTCATATCATGAAACCAATTTATTACATATTAAATATTAAACAATAATAAGCATATATTAACTTAAATTTCACCAAATTTTACAAACATTTGATTTTCACACCCCTTTAAATTTTTTAAAACATTAATATTCCTCTACGTTTGGAGTGACTCTTCTGAAATCCCTGATGACACATCCAAACATCACTTACTCTTTCAAAGTTAAACATGACTCATCTTAACTTACCACTTACTCATCCAAAATGACAAGACTCATCTAAAGTCTGATTGAATCAGTTAAAGTTAATTTTTACTTAGATAAAGTCTAAGATAACTCATCTGATCTAATAAATGACATGTTTGAATTAAGAAATGACTCATCAAAACTCCAGAGTCACTCATCTAAAGTGATAATTGACTAATTCAAACATATTTACTCATTTTAAGTAAATTTTAATCTTCTTAAGTATATTTTTACTCTTATAACTTCAAAATTACTCATTAAAAGTTTTGTGGGCTTAGTGAAAATTCTTATTCCAATACCAAAATTTTAGTTCACTTGAAAAACACTTCAAGACCAAGTTAAAACCTCTCTAAATCTCCTCCAAACTTCTTTAAAAATCCCAACATAATTTACCCTCACAAATTCATAATATCAATAAAATCCAACATAATAGAATATATTCACTTTAGAACACTCAAAATAACATATCTACATAAATACAACAATATTGAGGAAGCTTCTTCCTAAAACATTATATTGGGTCTTCAAAAATCTCCCAAATTACCTAATTTATTCAAAACAACTCTTAGGATCAAAAATCTCCCCCTTTTAATTTTTTCAAAACCAAAGAACATAAATCCATATTAAAATATTAATTCTTATTAATGAATCATTACTCAATATTTATAATACCACTTAAGAGAAATCAGTGTATGAGATAATAATATTTAATAAGAATATCTTGTTTTGCATAAAAAAAAGTGATATCAATTCAACCTCTTCAAACATAATACTCTTGTGTCTCCTTGGTGAAACTATACCACTTGAGAATAAATATGAGAATAGAAACTTCTTCAATGAATATTTATTCATCAAAATTTAAAATCATCATTTCTTCAATCACACTTGATCATCACATCAAATTTATCTCCAATATTACAGATTTGTCTAAGGATCCTCTAAAAATAAAAATTATTGCATGAACTAGAACAAAACTATTAAACAGTTTACAGATGTTCACGTTATGAAATCATAACTAACCACTTTTAATAAATCTCTCTAAATATATATTCCACCTAAGATATTACTCTCCTTAAAGGTAAAAATGTCAATAGATAACCCCCTACATTATATTCTCTCCTTTTAACAAAACATAGGAAGATAAACATAAAGTAATATTTATGTTTTCATTTCTTTTTCTAACCCTTTGAAAATAATATTAAAAGACAATATGAGAGAGGGGGTATAATTTTCACACATTATAATTAAATGAATAATGGATGAGAATTCTTATTCAACCTCCAAGGATTGGTTCTCAGATCCCACTTTGATTGAAAACCACCTTGATCAATCGAGTTATTATTCAACTACATTTTTATATTAAGAGTACACATATTCTTCTTAAATTCAACCAAATGACATGTTGAAACTTCCTTCTCCTTACTTCTCTTGAAATTTTCTTTTACAAAAATTTTATACTATTTTCCTGAAATGGTAATACCTTCATCTTCACCATTTTTTATATCATAAACCCAATGTCACTTATTTGTTATTTTTATTTGATATATAAGTTTTTTAACCAATATAGATTCATAAATATCAAAAAGCTTCTCAAGATCTTACTTGTTCTTTTTACAAGGAATATTATTCTTCACAGTTTCACTATAATGATAAAAGTTTCCTTGAGTAATTTTTCCTCTCATCACAGCACTTCCATATTTTAGATTCTTTACAACACATTCATTCTTATAAAATCCCACTTTGTGGTTTTCATCATAAAATTGAGATACACTTATTAAATTTTGTTTCAACACATCAATAGATAATTATTATTTAATTCCAATTTACATTATTTTATTTTTATTAAACTAATACCTATGATTTTGAGTGGTCCTCCATTTTTAAATTTCAAAACTAGTTTATTTTAATTCTCAATATTATTTAAGATGTTAATATTTCATGAAATATGTGAGGATAATAAACTATAAATGATCTATGGAAATTATTTTCTTAATGTTTCATGTGAAATTTCAATAATTAAATCTTTTTCTTTTCTTTTAAACTTCCTCGTATTAGACTCCTAAGTATTATAAATCATATTTTTCATAGATAGTTAAATGATGAGACATTAATTTTCATTATAATTGGGTTATTCACATCTTACATAGACTTCTTTAAGGAATTAAAACATGTTCTGAGATCTTTTTCCATAACTTTAAATCTGTTTTTGAACTTTATTACACTGAGAGGGTTGAACTACCCTCAAACCATGCCTCATAATACTCTTAGGCATGTTATGAAATTTTTAATTAAACCAATAGATATTTTATTTATTCTTAAATACTTCATAGTACCAATATAATCCATATAAGCATGCTTACCTTTACAAATAGTATGTTGACTGGAATTCAATATTTGTCTTCCTTCTTTGATTATGTCGAAAATTCTAAATCATCTTTATGAACTAAAATTATTGTAAAATCCTAAAATATTCTTATTAATATTAGGATTATTATAATCCTTTTTTAAGTCACCAATTTTAGTAGAATTTGACTTCAAGTTAGTGTTCCAAGAATTTCTATATTTCCAAGAGTCACAAGATTTCTCAACAAACATGGTATTCTTGAAAAAACATATTCTTATCAGAATCCCCACCAATATTCTAAAAAATTTACCTAATTTTAAATTTTATTCTATTTAGAATTATTTATATTCACTATTATTTTAACATTATCTAAAATCAAGAATAGAATTCATAAAATTGTATTTAAACTTGTCTAACTCTTATTCAGGTCTAACCAAATTCAGTTGAATGTGGTCAAAATACTTCTCCCTATTCTTTACCCATTCTTCTATTTTAATGTTATAATTATTATAACCATAAAAAAGCTTCTTAAGATCATAAATATCCTTTATAACTTTTCATTTTTATTCTAAAAAATAGATTCACTGCTATTTGAATACATATTACCCTTCTTCAATCTTTTGATCTCCTTCCCTGATTTAATTATCTTTGATGCACATTCTTTCTACTCTCTATTCAACATAGACTCAATATTTGTTGATTATTATTTAATTAAAAAACTATTATTTTTATAACTAGTGAAATTTTCTTTATTTACTTTAATAATGAGTGGATTTTTATCAACTTCTTAATTTAAAGTTTCAATTTACTCTTCATATTAACTGTCATCAATTCCTTTAAAATTATATAAGAAGTAACTCATTATATATTTAGAGTAATTCCAATAATTTTATTTATAATTTGTATTTGACTTTTTGGTTTTATTTTTATATAAAATTTTAGTTATTTCTTCTTCCTTATCATTATCTTCTTCAAATTTTTAAATTAGGTAGATTTTTATGAAATTGCTAATAGTTTAACATATAAAACATTTTAAAAATATATTTACCTTATTATTTACGTTACCTATTCTCATTTTTCTGGAGATAAGAGATATAACTTCATAAAATCTATCCTTTAATTCTTCCTCAGAATATGAACTACAAGATTCTTCTTAAACAGTAATATTTTTCTTCAAATTCTCAGATTATAAGGCTTTAAAGGTAATCTCTTTTTTATCCTTTCCCTTATTCTTGAAAATGTTATATTTTATAAATTTATAAGATATTAAATTATTATATAAATAATCAAGAGGTATTTAACCTAGATATTTATCTTATAAAGAATATACATTCACATAAAACATGCTAGGTAATATATGAAAGATATTCTATACAATAGTAGAGTTTTCCAACTCCTCACCATAGCCTATAATTATTCTCACAAATTCATTTAACCTTGTTGAAAAACTATCTATGGTCTCATTGTCATGAATCTGAATATTATCATACATTAATCCCAAAATATTTATCTTTTCCCACTTCACTTTGGTATTTCCTTCATAAATATTTCAAATTTTGTTTAAAATATATTTTTTTAATTACTTTAACCATTAGAAATTTAATTTATGATAGATAAGGTAATATGTAATTTTAATCATGGTCATAATTATTCCGATTTTATTTTGTCCTACTATCATGGATGGTCCAAAAGTATAAGTCTTGAATCCATCAGTACCAGCTACCAAGGAATCATAACTAATAGATAAAAGGTTTGAAAGCATTTTGTCCTTTAATATGTGATAAAATTTCCCATCAAATTTGAGAATCTCCTTACCATTCACTGAGATTAAATTATCCTTTTAAAATAATAGAAATCAGTTACTACTTCTTCACTAGAGAGATTTTAAAAACCAAATTTGAAATAACTAATAAAAAATGAATGAAAATTATGCCCTGATACCATTTTTAGAACCACCTATAGGATCTATGGGAGATAACTAATAGGGGTGAATCAATGATCTTAATTGTTTTTATGTTTCTTTCAAAACAACCTTCACTTCCAATTATTGTCACACCCTAACCTAGTTGATGCACAACTTTCATGCAAGTTATAAAACTGCTCGGCAAGTACGCATCTTATCCATGTTCACGGTTAGTGTCGGGTGGCACGATTCGAGCGTGGTTTTCTTAACCGTGTGCTCGGTGGCATGCTATCCATGCAGTTGAATGAAGATTAAAATAAAAAAAATATGTTAATAAAACAAGGTTAATATTTATACCATAATAGTAATATTATTATTGAAAGATGATAATATTATTATTATTAAATTTTTTAATAAAACTAATGTTATTAAGGTTTTTATTAGTGATATTATTATTAAATAACTTTTAATATTATTAATATTTAAAAGCGGAATGAATAAAAGTGTTATTGTTAATATTAACATTATATTATTATTAATGTTGTTAAATTATTATTATTATTATTATTATTTATATTATTATTATTATTATTTTATTTTTATTATTTGATATTAATTATTATTGTTGTTATTATCATTATTATTATTATTTATATTATTATTGTTATTATTGTTATTACATATTGAGAAAAAATGGGCGAACCCTAGGGGGAGTCACCCCCCCCCCCCCCACTTCTCTCTACTCCTAGCAGAGGCACCGAAGGAGTCTGCTTGCCCCTCCCACATCAGTAGGTGTCGCCTCGCCCTCGTTGGTCCCTACTGCTCTCACCACTCCCAGTCCTCTCCCCTCACCATACTCCCATCCAGCAGTGCACCCACCCCCCTGCCGGGCTCCGTAGTGCATTCCCTCTCCCAACGCACCAGGCCTCTGACCTCACCCTCTCCCCCACCACCATATCTAGCATTCCTCACTCCAGCTAGTCTATCTTCGATGTATCTCACTCTGGACAGGCCGTCTTCGGTGAATCTGACACCATATCTGGTTGTATCCATCTCCAGTGGGCATACTCCTCTTCCACGTGGGATTGCCTATTAATTTCTAGGGGTTTTCCTTCGATTTAGAAAAACCCTAACACCTTAGGTTTTAATTTTCACATTTATCTCGTTGTTTTAGGAATGGGATTGGTTCATAGGGGGTTGTTTTACCTTCTATCGAAGTTTGGTCATGTTTGCGCTTGATTTGAGGTATGCATTTTCAACCCATTCCATTCCAAATCAATTAATTGATTCTTGTGTTTATTCAATTATAATTTTTACTTGTTTTTCATATTTATAATATATCTAATTATTCAATGATGGTGTTTATAAATTTTTATAATTTTTTAAAAATAGATATTGTGGAGGTTTGACATATATAAGTGGTGCAAAAAGTGTTTTCAAGTGGTTTGGGTGTGTGTGTAAAATGAAAATGGGTTGTTTTGTGGAAAATGGTAGTTTTCTTGAAATAGTTGGCTATGGGTAATTTGTGCAAGTGATTTACTAAATTATGCATGTGATGCGAAACTTTATTATTATTATTATTATTTTTATTATTATTATTATTATTGGAAGGGAATTCATGTGATTTTGATTTCAAGAGGATTTTAGGTGTGTTTTTTGTGGAAATCCTTGTTGTTCTACATAGAATTACTTTATAAATTTCTTAAATGATTTATTAAATTATGTGCAGTGCTTCTAGTTCCATTAAAATACCTTCATGCATATACAAAGTTATGTATATATAAAGATGTGTATATTCTTTATTTGTGTATTCCCTCATAGCGCAGGGAATAAGGGAATTGGGTAAAGGGTATACATGGATATATATAAGCAGGTATGTGCGTGTGAGCGAGTGACTTATTGAGTTAGAAAGCGCTGAATGACAAGCGTTGTCTTGGCCTGCATGTGGTAGGAAAATCCACATTTTCTTTTCTAATTAATACCATTTAATTCTTGAGTGTTTTAATTAAATCTTTAACATAATTCACACTGTTGTAATATATTTAGTTAATCTACTATAGTGTTTCTAAGATAATTTCTTTTGTCAAAAATAGTTTTGAAGTATTCCCCCTGATTATATTTTTATGTGTTTATAGAAATTGTGTTCTTTAGATGTCAAAAGTTTTATTGGTAGTGTATTAAACATTACATGCACCTTCGTGATACTCTTTAATAGTTTTTCATGGTGTTTTTTCTTGGTTTGTGTATTTTTTTTTTTTGAGTTTTTATGGAATTGTTTATAAACTGTTTGATTGGCTTATGAAATTTCTAGTAAACTGGTTGGGTTGATTATATAATTGTTTATAAATTTTTTGGTTTATTTGTGTAATTATTAATAAATTGTTTAGTAAGTTTTGCTAGTTTCTTGTTTTTTGGAAATGGGGAAATTTGAAATATTCTTGACAAATGTATTTTGGGTTCATCCTTTATGTGACTTTTATGAAAGGATTGAAATGTACTCTCAAAGGGTTTTCCTATTTGGCCTTTAGTGTCTATTTCGATGAATGCTGTACTCAAGGGGACATTTGGCAGTTTCATATGATTGTGCAATTTTTTAACAGTTTTAAATATTTTAAAAAAAATTCAATGGAGGATTTAGAGTTAAAGGCCCATTTTTCTCTTCCAACTCATGGGTGATGTTCGGTTAACTTTTATAGTGGTTTTTGTTTGGAAATTGTGTGTGCCTGGTACTATTTTTAATTTTTGTAAGAAAATGGTTTTGACATGTATGTGACAGGATGGCCCGATTGGCACTTTATTAATGTGAAATGATTGAATGTGTATTTGGGGGGGCACACTTATCTTGGGTAACCCTTTATGGGTGAATACATAGGAAGCGTCTATATTTGGGGTAGGCAAGTGCGGTGAGATGAGTCATGCATGTGAGGGCCTCTTACTTACACAGTATTATTATAACCACCATGGGTTTTTGGGAATCTTTTATTGGATCGAGTGATGGTTTCTTTTCAGCCCCGATTAGACCGGTCGGTACCCACTGGTAGGTATAGAGGCCCGATGGGGAGTGCTGCTAGCTTCTTTTACCATGAGGGTGGAAAGTTGGCTATAGACTTAGGAGCTTCACCATACATTTTCAGGTGGTTCTAAGATGAGTACATCTAGGGGTCTTCTAGGTATTTTTAGTATCACCCATGGTTACTTAATAATTTACTTTTCTTTTTTACTTTCAATTGCACTAGTCTATTTTTAGTTTGAATTATTTAATTGTATTATCTTATCACAATATTGGTATCACCTATTTTGTTTTCATTTTCAAATAGAAGTTGGTTTTGGAAAATAATTTTTCTTTGTGTCAGACTTTATAATGGAGAAATGACTTTTGTTTTATTAAAATATGAAAAATCATGTTTTTATATCTATATTACAAACTAGCATTAATGGACTATTTCATGGAAGGAATGGTATGGATTCTTTATTTTTTTCTATTGATAATTTCAGTGCTCACCCCTATGTTATCTTTTAGTTTCAGGTTTCATTATTGCTAGATCGCTATCTGAGGGAACTTAGTTCTGTGTTGGGTGGTGACCTAGAAGGTCACATGGAGGTATGTTGAGTTGTTCTGTTCATTTCTTTTTTTCGCTACTGGAATTTTGTTTTACTGTTCTATATATTTTATTTATTTATTTATCTTTTTATCTTTTCTTCTTGGTTCAAATAATTCCCAACAGTTAATTTTGATGCCCATCACTAGTTTCCAGCCTATGGGGACTAAGAAAGCCCCGCAGGCCATGTCGTGGACTGTCTTAGGTGATTGGTTCAGGGTCGACCCAGGTTGGTTCGTGAAAAAATTATATTATAGGAGGCCCTTGTTCTTTAGGGTGTCTGGTAGATGGAGATTAGGACTATCGGGACTCGAGAGGTAGGTATGGGAAGGGCGTCATGAACTCTTTCTCATTCCATACATTGATTCTCCAGGGGTAGTCTGATAATTGAGTCTTTGTCTTGTTCTAGCTTATTTTAGATTAAGGGATGACAACATAGGCAAGCAGATGTTACATCATGATTTCACATGGAGTAATGACTCATGTGGAGTCTGAGTACACTTTTTAAGTTCCTCCTAGTTGTTGTCGCTTACTTGGGGAATGTCCCACTACCATATCGCCGGGTTAATCATGACTACTAGTCTCTCACTTGTGTAGTTTGATACAAGTTTAGTTTCATCTTGGTTCTGGTTGGTGCAAGTGTGATTTTGAAAATGAAAAAGGTGTTTTAAAATAAAAATTATTTCTTTTAAATGGATTTAAATTTGTTAAATGGGTTTTAAAATCGAAATATATTGGTCTAAAAATCTGGTGTTTGCATTGAATTGGTAAAGAAATGGTTTGGTTGAAACCTCTGTAACTCTTTATGAATTTTTTCACATGTGAGGGGATGCATGGGAAGTGCATGTTGGTGCGTATGGATAAAATTGGATGAAGAAATGTGCAATGGTTCATGGGATTACATGGGTGTTTACTTGGAATTAAAGGCCTTACCTTGCTTTTCTAAATTAATTTTAAAAAGGGAAATGATTTTGGAAATTGAATTTGGTTTGGAAAGTGGCCTTGAAGGAAGGAAGTTTTGAAATCTAAAATAAAAAAGTGGATTTTGAAAGTGATGCTTTTTGATGTGTTTATATTTGTTTGGTTTTTATTAGATCATTTTGGCTCGGGATGTTACTTTTAATTATACTTCGATTCTATATCGGTTTCGGCTTAGTGTTTTATATGTTGTTTAGAAAATGCCACCCAGAAAGGTCTCCAAGGTTTCTGATAAGTCATGCTCAGTTTTTGGTTCTTCTCAAACATTTTCTATCCTTAATAGTGATTGGGGTCCGTTAAAGGAATTTATGTGGTTTGAAGAGGTTGAGTGTGTTATTAGGTTGTTGGGAACTCCTGATTATATTTGATTTTGAGATGTCATGGGATTATTTGAGGGTTCATCTTTGGAAGAATGAGAGTTGTTCATACCATAGTCAATGAAAGTTGGGATTACGTGGTATTTATTTAAATACATCTTCGTCTGATGGTTCATACCAGAAAAGATGATGATGAAGAAAATGGAAGAGCTCGTGCGTTTTTAACAAGGCCAATGGACCATGAAGGCATATGTTGACCACTTCAAGGAACTTGTGCCATTTTTTCTAGAGGTAGTGTCACAGGATTTGATGAATACTTATCTCTTTATTGTGGGTCTCCATCCATAGATCAACGAGAAATTCCTCCCTTCCAGGGACCATCATTTTGAGAAGCTAGTGGATGATTTGTTTTTAGCTGAGTTAGTATCTGGAGTGTAGATGGGTGGAAATCCAGCATATCTAGTTGCTCATGAATGTTCCCCATTTGGAGAGAAGGGTGTACCAGAGGGACCTATTTCTAAAGATTCCTCTATAGTGTTTCTGACTTCTATTTCTTCACACTGATCAATAGTGTGCCATCAGTGTGGACATTTATGGCACACGAATCCATCATGTCGCACCCCTCTGAAGATGTTTCATCGTTGCGGGTGTCTGTGTCATCTAGAGAAGTTTTGCAGGAAGATTCTCCTGAAGAAGATATTGTGACTGGAGTATTCCAATGCCTAACTGTGAGGTAGGAGATGCTTCAGCCATCAGAGCCCCAGCCACAGGTCTTGGGGTGAATCTTTCATGCATTTAGGATTTGCTAGGGGTGTGAAGCTTCAGTTTTGGTTTTGTGTTCTATATTGGCAGTGGAACATTTAATGACTTTCCATTCTTGTTTTTATATTTTAAAAGTTTTGATGTTGTAGGTTCATTTTTTTTCATTAATTTGTGATGGAGTCATCCTATTATAATCCAAGTAGTCATGTTTGTGTGGATGTGGTTTTCTGACTAGTGTGTTTTTATTAAAGGTGTGTTTGGCCCTTGTATGGGTTGATCTTAGTTTAGTTGTGTTCGTTTGGAGGTGTAAGTGCCTGTGGTAAAATCAGTGTTTGTGGTTATTCTAGGATTCACTGTTTGCTTTATGTTTTCCTTAGAGGATTTTCTATAGTGTTGGGGGTTTTGGTTTGGGTCAAGAGTTCCATGTTTCAGCAGATGTGTTGTTTTGATCATGTTATAGAAGTTAGTTTAGATAAGTTGGGAGTTACGGCGTCCCCCCCCCCCTTCCTGGGGTGGTGTGTTTAGGTTTCATGGTTTCTGTTCTAGTTGAGTCCTTGTGGTGGGGAGAACCCCTTCATGTTCTCCCCTTAACCCCGAGATTCAGTTTTCTCTTGAATCAGTCTGATGTGAACTTTGTAGAGTAAGTTCATCATGAGAATCTTGGTTTTCCTCGGTTCTTCTGGTTCTGTTCGGGAATGGACTCAATTCTTGACCAACTTTTGGCTTGGTGACTTTCTGTGGGAAAAACTTTCTGTGGTGGGGAGAATTTTCACTTCCCAACCTAGTTAATGCACAACCTACACGCAAGTTATAAAATTGCGTGGCAACCACGGATCTTATCCTTGTACATGATTAGTGTCGGGTGGCATGATTCGAGCATGGTTTGCTTAACTATGTTCTCGGTGGCATGTGATTCGTTCAGTTGACTGACGTTTAAAATAATTAAAAATTTCAAGTAAATAAAAAAAGGTTAATATTTATACCATAATAGTAATATTATTATTGAAAGATGATATTATTATTATTATTAATTTTTTTAATAAAACTAATGTTATTAAAGTTGTTATTAGTGATACTATTATTAAATAACTTTTAATATTATTAATATGTTAAAATGGAATGAATAAAAGTGTTATTATTAATATTACCATTATATTATTATTAAGGTTGTTAAATTATTATTATTATTTCTATTATTATTATTATTATTTTATTTTTATTATTTGATAATCATTATTATTGTTGTTGTTATTATTATTATTATAAAAAATTGAAAAAAAAAGATGGGCGAACCCTAAGGGGGGAATCTCCCCCCCCCCTTCTGTCTGCTCTTGGTTGAGGCACTGAAGGAGGTCGCTTGCCCCTCCTGCATTAGTAAGCATCACCTCACCCTCGTTGGTCTGCACCGCGCTAGCCCCTCTTGGCCCTCTCCCCTCACTACACTACCAGTTAGCAGCGTACCCACCCCCCTGCCTGGCTTCATGGCACGTGCCTACTCCCGGTGCACCAGGCCACAGGTCTCACCCCCCCCCCCCAATGTCTCCAGCATTCTGCACTTTATCTAGGCCATCTCTAGTGTCCCGCACTCCATTCAGGCTATCTCTGGTGAACCTGACACCATTTGAGGTCGTCTCCCTATCTGTTGGGCATACTCCTCCTCCGCGTGGGTTTTCCTCTCAATTTCTAGGGGTTTTAATTCGATTTAGAAAAACCTCAACACACCAGGTTTTAATTTGCACATTTATCTCATTGTTTTAGGTGTGTTTTTGGTTCGTGGGGGTTGTTTTACCTTCTGTAAAATTTTGGTCTCGTCCACACTTGATTTGAGGTAGGTTTTTTTGACCTATTGCATTCTAGAGTATCTAATTGATTCTTTTCTTTCTTCAATTATCATTTTTACTTATTTCGTAGCTTTATAATATATCTAATTAGTCTATTATGGTGTTTATAAATTTTTATAAATTGTTAAAAATAGATCCTGTGGTGGTTTGACATGAATAAGTGGTGTGAAAAGTATTTTCAAGTGGTTTGGTGTTTGTTTAAAATTAAAATGGGTTGTTTTTTGGAAATTGGTGTTTTTCTTGAAATGTTTGGGTATGGGTAATTTGTCCAAGTGATTTACTAAATTGTGCATGTGATTCTAAACTTATTATTATTATTATTATTGGAAGGGACTTCATGTGCTTTTGATTTCAAGAGGTTTTTAGGTGTGTTTTTTGTGGGAATCCTTATTGTGCTACTTAGAAGTACTTTATAAAATTCTTAAACAATTTATTAAATTATGTACAGTTCTTCTAGTTCCATTGGAAGACATGCGCACATATATGAAGGTATGTATATATATATATATAGTGTGTGTGTGTGTATCCTTTATATATGTATTCCCTAATAGTGAGGGGAATACGAGAATTGGGTAAAGGGTATACATATATATATATATGGAGGTATGTGTGCGTGAGCGGGTTACTTCTTGAGTTATAAATCTCTAAATTCCAAGTTTTTTCCAGGCCTGCTTGAGGTAGGTGAATCCACATTTTCTTTTCTGATTAAGCCCATTTAATTCTTGAGTGTTTTAATTAAATTTTTAATGTGATTCGCACCTTCACAATATATTTAATTAATCTACTATAGTGTTTCCAAGCTAATTGGTGTTTTCAAAAATATTTTTTGATGTATTCCCCCTGATTATGTTTTATATGTTTTTGGAAATTGTGTTCTTCAGATGTCAAAATTTGTATTGGTAATTTATTAAACATGACACACACCTTCATGATACTCTTTAATAGTATGCCATGGTGTTTTTTTGGTTTGTACAATTTTTTTGAGCTATTTATGGAATTTTTTATAAACTATTTGATTGGCTTATAAAATTTCTAATAAATAGGTTGGGTTGATTATATAATTGTTTATAAATTTTTTGGTCTTTTTGTGTAATTGTTGACAAATTTTTTTGTATGTTTCACTAGTTGCTTGTTTTTGTAAATGGGGAAATTTGAAATATTCTTAAGAAATCTATTTTGGTTTATTCATTTGTGTGGATTTTATGAAAAGTTTGAAATGTAATCTCGAAGGTCGTTTCTGTTTTCTCTTTAGTGTGTGTTTAGATGAATGTTGTGCTCAAGGGGTCATTTTTCTGTTTCATAGGACTATGCAGTTTTCTTTAAGAGTTTGAAAGATTTTACTGAAAATACAATGGAGGCTTTGGATTTAAAGTCTTGTTTGGATCTTCTAACTCATGGGTGATGTTGTGTTAAGTCTTAGAATGGTTTGTGTTAGAAAATTTTGTTTTAAGAAAATGGTTTTGACATGGATGTGACGTGACAGATCGGTTGGAACTTTGTTAATGTGAAATGATTGAGTGTGTATTTGGGGGATCTCATATCTAGGGTAACCCTTTATGGGTGAATTCAAAGGAAGTGTTTGTGTTTGGGGTTGGAAGGTGTGTTGAGATGAGTCATGCGTACCAGGGCCTCCTACTTACACAGTATTATTATAACCACCATGGGTTCCTAGGCATCCTTTAGTTGATTGAGTGATGGTTTCTTATCAACCCCGATTAGATGGGTTGGTACCTACTGGTAGGTATAGAGGCCATATGGGGAGTTTCACTGTTTTCTTTTGCCATGAGGGAGGCTAGTTGGTTATAGACTTAGGATCTTCACCGTACGCCGGTAGGTGGTTCCAAACCGAGTACATCTAGGGGTCTTCTAGGGATGTTTAGGATCACCCATGGATACTTAATTATTTACTTTTATTTTTCACTTTCCTTTGCACTAGTTTATTTTCAGTTTGTACTATTTACTTATATTATCATAGCACAGCTTTGGTATCACCAGTTTGGTCTTAATTTTCAAATGACAGTTGGTTTTGGAACATGATTTTTCTTTGTGTCAAACTTTAAAATGTAGAAATTAATTTTGTTTTATTAAAAATTGAAAAACCCTATTTTTATACATGTATTTCAAACTAGAAATAATGGACTATTTCGTGGAAGGAAAGGTATGTATTCTATGGTTTTTTTCTTACTGGTCATTTCAGTGCTCACCCCTATATTATATTTCAGTTTCAGGTTTCATTAGTGTTGGATCGCTCTCTGAGTGAACTTAGTTCTAATTTGGGTGGTGACCAAGAACGTCACATGGATTTATGTTGAGTTGTTCTATTTATTTATTTTTCCACTACTAGAATTTAGTATTAGTGTAATGTTTATTCTTGTTTATTTATTTATTTTTTATATTTTTTCTTGGTCCAAATTATTCCCAAATGTTAATTTTGATTCCTGACAATAGTTTCCAGCTTGTGGGGATTGGGAATGCCCCTTAGGATATATCACAGACCAGATCAGGTGACCGGTTTAGGGTCGACTCAGGTTGGTTCATGACAATTGTGGTTAGTGATGTTTTTGTACACACACACTTACTAAAACACCAACATAATGAGAACAACAATTTATAAGTTTATCCTCTCAATGTGTGAAGTCTAGCCCTTGGTATGGTATGGATTCCTATGAGATCACACTACCCACTAGTATCAACCTATTGGTACAAGCAATTAAAGTTTATCCTTTCACTCACATTAAATGTCTCTTGATAATGTTTTGGTGTATCTCATACACAAGTGTATACCATAATTGATAATGATAAAAAGTTTTTGGTAACAACTAAATCATCTTCCTCCAATAAACTACTATTGATTTATTTGGTTGGTTGAGTACTTCGTCATATTTTATTCCTATATAGTAATAAGATACCAATTTAATTTTCATGCACATCAGAATATGAAACATCTCCACTTGATATGTACATCTTTATCATGAATGACTTTTTTTCAAAAGCATATGGAAGTATAAAATTATTCTATATCTCTATATTATATGAACTTCCTGTACAACTCACATTTTTTCTTTATAATATTGTTGATAATATTTATAGGATTTTTTCATAATTATTCTCTTCTTATTATTCAAATATATATTTTATAAAAATGCATGAATACATTTTCCAACTATTTATAATTCTTTTTTGGGATTCCAACTATAATAAAAAGTTAATATATATTTAAATTTAAATTTACATAAATACACAAACTGATTTTAATCAAAATATTTGAATTTTCATGGCCTCTCTTTCTTTTATAAAATTCCACATAAAAATACGTTATGATAACTGTATAGTAAAAACACTGATGACAAATGCTTATTCAATCATAACACAACCCATTATTTCATGTCATTAAACCTTCTTCTTCTACATCTAATATTTAATGGTTTGAATCATGGATTAACTGAAGGAACATGATTTATAATAATTAAGTAATATTTCACTATATCCTCTGAAATAAATTCTTGAATAACAATAAGATAAATAATAATTAATTTTTATATTTATTTCCATGTAGAATATCTCACCATGCATCATCTAACTCAGATCTATAATCCCTAAAATGAGTTTTAATTCATTATAAATGATCAAACTCATCCCATGTGAATTTCCCAACATTTTATTTTCACATAGCATTAAATCTGGTAGAACTTAAATATTTATCCAAGTCTAGAATGACTCTTTCAAACACCCTGTAGAATAATATAAACTTCACTTAATCTTGTGATGTTTTATGACTTATCCAAACTTTATAATTACCAATATGATGTGATAAAAGGCTCATTTTAAATCCAAATGACTTTTCCAAAGTCAATTTCTACTTATACTAAGTTTAGGATGAATCATCTAAATTGAGAAATGACTCATCTAAATTGAGAAATGACTCATAAAAACTCAAGAATCACTCATCTAATGTTATTATTGGCACATATGGACATCTGATTCACTCATTTAAACTTATTTACTTATCCAAAGTCAGTTTTTCACATCTGAAATATCTTTTTACTCTTTCAAACTTTTAAATGACTCATCTGAATCCCTAAAGACTTAGACAAAATTTAACTTCTAATACTAAAAGTATAGTTCACTTAAAAAACACTTCCAAACATGTTTAAAACCCTCCAAATCTTCTCAAAGATTCTTCAAACATCCCATCTTCCTTTTACATCACATATTCACCTTTTTATTATGTGAGTTTGAATATTATTTATCAGTTGACAACAAATTCCAACATAATAGACCATATCCACTTCAAACCTATAATCACCCCAAACCCAAGTATCCCAAAGTCAGTAGTTACTTTTTTACATTGCTTCTAGATAAAAGGAATCACATCCCAAAGGACTGAATAGTTTATTATTCTTAGAAGACTAGATACATACTTGAATTTCACATTACATTTGAAAACATAAAATGAAACATAATATTTTTCTTTAATGACTCCATTTTATTCATCTATAATAACACTTAATTTCAAGAATAATAAACTTATTTTCAACCAAGGGAAAAGAAACACAATAAATGGATGAGATCAGATGCTCAATAAGGGTATATGTGCAATGAAAACTAAATAAGGCATGAATTATATGGTAGGAAATAAATAAAGATCAAATAATGCCATATAAATAATTACAAGAGCTAAAAACCTATCCATTGATTATTAAATTAATAATTAAAAACATATAAAACATATTGTTGAGGCCTCATGCCCAGAAATATTAAACATATCATCAAGTTCTTGTTCCAAGAAATATTATATAAATGGGTGAGGCCTCGGTCGAAACTTGATCTAGTTTATATCATGAGACCTAAAAATGCATTGATGGGATATATAATTCCATACCCCTCCCATAAATTAATAAGTCCAATGCATTACTCATATAAAATGGGTTAAACATAATAAATATAAATATTTATATTGAAAAAACTATCATACAAAATGTTAATACGTTCCCTAATCAACAAACATAATCATAAAGCATCTAGAGTAATATAGAGAATGGTATAAAAATAGTACATACCAATTAAAAATGATTATAAAACATCCATATAATTATAGTAGATGGTATGATAATAGTATAACCTACATAAATAAAAATATTTAATAAATGATGTTAATATAGATGAAAACACTTTCAAAATATCACTATAAAAATTTCTTGAGGGAAATACAATTTCTCACTTTGAGAATGCTTATTTAAAATCTAAAAAATTACTAAATATGAAGGAAATTATTTTATTTATAAATAACCTTGTAAAATTTTAAATGAAGCTTCAAATAAATGAGTGGTCATGATGGTGGTAAATTCTGTTCAAGCTGTATAAGTTAAAAAATCATTCTCACTTTTAAAAAAAGGTCAAAAAGTTCCTCATTCAGAAATTGAAAACAATATTCCTTTTAAAAAAATTAAAAAGTAAAACATGGGTAAAAATTAATTTAAAAAATCATTTTATAATATGAAAAATATTATTGAAAACACTTTTATTAACCAAGGTTATGAAAGAGAAATGATTTTCGATCGAAGTGAGAAATGAAATCAGTTTTCCTTAAAAACATTATTTCAAGATCTTAAGTACTTAAATATAGTAAAATTGAAATGAAAACTTCTAATATATATAAAAAATAAAATATATTATTTTTAATATATAAATATCAAATAATTCCCCCAATTTATACTTAAACATAAATAATCCCAAATAATGATGAGATTGTGAAATAAACTCTTACCTCAAGTCAGAATTCCTTCATAGGTGTATGAACCTCCTATATAATAAATATATATTTAATATAAAACTATTAAAAAACCATAACCATATATTTAATTACATATATTATTTACTTAAAATCTTTTTTCACTCGTTTAATAATAATTCTTTATTAAAATCACTATTTCAGGTAATAGCTACTTCGTTTTTCATGTATGTTTTGGTTTGGTAGTTTTGGTCCTTTTAATTTTATAAAGGTTACATAATATCTATAATTTAAAAAATTATATAAATATCATATATATTCATGATATATGTGCTTATATTAATCCATAAAATATAGATATAGAAAAATGAATTACACCATTCATGGAGATGGTAAGTCGTACGTACACATAAACAATGTTTTCACTTTTCAATGGATAAAAAAAGAAAATTAAATAATAATTCACCATTAAAAATCATTATTATAATATATACATAATATATATTCATCAAATATATCCTAATTACCATCTATATAAAATGAAAATGAAAAATGTATCACATCGCTTTGTGGAGGTGGTAGTCCACACATATGCATGATCGGCTTTATCATTTTACAATAGATTGGATGGTAATACGTTATATATGATATTATAATTTCAGAATAATAATTATTAAATTAACATAATATATAAATACTAAACCCATCCATAAAATATTGTAATGAAAAATGAATTTTATCGCTATGTGGAGACGGTAAGTCGTACGTACGCACTAGCGATACTTTCACATTCAACTTGATATAAAAGATGGTAAATAATTATAATTTCATAATAAAAATAAAATTTCATTATATTTATTAAACTGAAGTTATTATTTTATGATAAATATTATATATTTAGACTAGTTGTAATAATAAGTAAAAAAGAAAGTGATAGGTTAAGGTGATAACCTCTTCTTTTAAATAACTCCTTTAGATCTCCTCTTAAATATCCTAGGGTTGTTATTTTGGGTAGAAAAAAAAGATCTATAATCTGTATAATGGATTTTATAATATATCTTGGTAATGTTTTGTCAAGATATATGTCTCAAAGTGGTGTGAATAAGTTAAAAGAGGGGTGTCCTTTTATAATTGTAGTGAGGGGCTCTTTTGGAATTTCATAAAAGATTATATTATAATAAAGTCATTATCTAGATAAAATGCATCCAAAATGACATGGATTAAAATACAATATAGTATGATGTTGAAATACCATCAACCAATAAAATTTTTATAGTTTTATGTGGTTTTTTAAACCATATCTTTTGTTTTAACCCCTTCGTTAACATATTTTAACATTAACTACATTAACATATTTTTCACTCTTAAAGGGTTATAATTTTACATATAAGGTAATAATTCACTTATAAATGGAAAAGGGATGAAATTTGGGACCATATATTGTCCTAATTTCGATATATAAACAATTTAATAAAATATTATTTTGATAAATTATCATTAATTTCAATTTTGACAATATTCATTTAGTTTGATTTAAAAATAATAAATAGAAAAAAAATGAAATTTGAATATAATAAATTATATCATCACTAATATTTTATATTCATATATAAAATTTATGTAATACTATTACTTATTCAACTTCTATCACTTTTAATATTTTTAAAATCAATTATTTTATTTTCCATTAATAGAATATATATTGCGTCGGTGTTGTGTAAAAATTTAAGATAATTATACAATATATAAATATTAAAATTAAATTTACATCATTAAAAAATAACCAACCTTAAAATGGATGTATATTAATTAATAACTTCATTATTTTCATATTTTAACACATAAGAGATATTTAAAACTAAGAGAGTGACATTTTGTAACTTTCATTGATTTAAATATTATATTGGTCATTTTCATGGAAAAGTGTTCATTAAAATAATCAATTTAAAGAATAATTTAATAAAAATTTAATTATATTCTTCAAATAATAATTAATATGAAGTATTTTTACCATATCAATTTATTTTAACCTAGGTTAACCTAATTTACCCTTTACCGAGGTAATAAATTTTATCACGGTTTCTATTAATATTGACCAAAAATAAAAGGGGCCTATTTAACAAATTTGAACATCATGATTAAAAATATGGAATCAATTATATTAAATTCAATTTTCTATAATTCATATAAATTAATATTAAAATAAATATGAAAAGAATGATGAAAAATAGCTTTTTAGAAAAAAAATATACATTTTATATATAAAAATATTTTTCTACTAAATTCAGTCATGAAATTGATTAAAATAATCATAATTATATTATTAATAATATAAGATAAATAGTTTTAGTTTTAAATAATTTTAATAAAAATGAAAAATTTTAAATTATTGAAATAAAAAACAGAGTTTTCAAAAAAATCAGGTTTTTTACTATTTATTAGAAAATCACTATTTTCATAAAATTACAAGAACTTCCCCTGAAGATAATTCTTATATGCTGATTTAAAAACTAATATTATTTGTATAAAATAAAATTTCTAGAATCATCAAAAATTAATTATAATATTTTCTAATAAAAAGCAATAAATAGCAATTTTGAAGAAGGCGTATTTCTGAAGCATAAAATAAATCTACTAAAAATTGAGAACTTATTTCCTATGAATTAATTAATAAATTTTCATTGAGAAAAGTCCTCTATATATATTTCATAATTTTTTTAGTACTATTTATATCCACCAATTGAACGGCTAGGTTATAACGGTCATATTTAAATAATAATATTTCATGGATCGTTTATACTGAGTGTTGCATGTTTTATATATTATCAAACATAGTGTTATTTTAAAATTTTAGGGTGTTAAATTATCCCACTTAAATAAATTAAATCCTCTCAATTTGAATTTATGTTTCGTAATTAATTTTTTAAAATTTAAAAATTCCTTTGTGGAAATCCCAAATTATAAAAAGGCTTAATAAAACTTCCTATTGAAAAGGGAGAAAGGGAAATATGATGGTCATTTAGAATGACACGTAACTTGGTCTTAAAATTGGAGAACATTTGTGGGAAGTGAAAATATAGACATGGAAGAAAAATTTATTATCCAAATAATGATGGAGGGTGATAGAGATCATTGATCATAAGAAAGTGAATGATCATGAGAAAGTTAATGACCACAATCCCATGAAGGTAATTAGAAAAAAAATTGTCTCAAGATAATTTTTCTATATTTGAAGAATTAATTTACCATCTAGACAAATAACTCAATGAAATATACTTACTTGGAAAATATAATTTCATTCTTTAATCAATTTCCACAACAATATTATCTTTTTTTTAAAAAACAATGAGTATTCAAGATAATTTTTTTATACTCAAAGCACTAAAATCAAATTATAATGGATTATATAATCCGAAAAAGGATAAAAATATATTCCTCCAATCTTTAGACAAAAAACAAAAATTAGTGGTCAGCATAAGGAAAGATAATATCCAAAGTGTATAAATTTCTTTATTTAACTCCATAATTTCCGCAATAACAATAAAGGTTTCACTTACATAATTTTATAAATAACCCTACATCCCAAATAACCACAATAACCTCAAAATTTATGAATGTTTTAATCTCCTTATATCTTCAAAATTTTAATTTCATTCCTCCCAAATAATCACATGTTAAACCTAAGGGTTACATATAGCTGAACTCAAGGAAAAATCTTCCAAAATATCATTAATTTCCATGATAAAAATTATAATGTAGTGAATTTAACTAAAATATCATGAATAAAATTTAGATTAAAAACTGAAAGGTAATCCTTATCTGGACCATAAATATCTCTGAAAATGTTTCCTTATCAATTAATCAATTTTCAACCAACAAAATTTTCTATTTACCACTATTTAATAAACCTTAATTAACTTAACATAAAATCATATACTAACCCAATGGGTTATTTAAAACTCAATAGAGTATTCCTCCTAAAACCGAATGACCATTTAAAATCACCTAAAAATTCCAGCACTTAAAAATTTGATAGGTTCATTCAATTAAATCTATAAACCCATGATGGTATCCATGACTCTTAATATATACTCAAATGAAAACATATATGCTTCCATAATTCTTATTCCTTAAATAAAATCACATTGAAATAAAAATCATCAAATATAACCTAAATCAATTTTTCATCAAATCAATAACTAATTTTAAGGTCACCAATACTATTCCATTTAATTCATCATTTTCAATCATCTATTTATCCCAATTAATCATTATAACCAAACTATAAAATCAATTTTCTTGGTTATCAGTACCATTCAATATATTCTTTCAAATCCTTACTGTAGTAAAATTCTTATATGTTACATGATTATTATAACTATAATTTCATTGATAAAATAATTATATATAAAAATTATTAAATACAATTACACAAGTAGTTTAATCATTCCACTTCGGTAGTAGTAATAGCATTACAATGGAATTGATCCCTTAGAATCTTATCAGGTAGATTCCCTAGATTCTTGAGGTATTTGTTTTTTGTAGTGACCTATTTTCTTACATTTGAAACACAAAACATTAGATTTTTCTGTCTTACCCTTACATTCACACATCTGATGGCCTTTATGTCCACACATGATTAAATCTCTCAATCCCTTCAAGAAAGTACCAGGGCGTTTATTTCTACAATTATCACATGTCATAAAATCTTTCCTTCCCTTAATCCCCTTATTTTTTATTTTCTCATTCATCCACTTCTTCTATTGTTTTCCTTCAAAACTGTCATGACTCATCCCCCAGGGCCTGTTTTTTGACTACCCCAATCCTACCTCCCATAGGCCAAGAGCTAAAAACTAGCACCGAGTAGGCATATCACACAAGTTGGAGGAATTTTCCCAAGTACCTATATGCACATACCCATCTCTAAGAAAAAGCTGAAACTGAAAACACTAAGTAAACCTGGATGAAAACCACTAAGAAAACCCAATCATAGTAAGGTACAAAATTGAATTAAAATAGGGCCAAAATACAAGCCCAACTAAAAATGAAAGTAAAATCTCCTGGATTTCTTCCACCAAAGGTCGTACCTGGAGGGTAGGTATAGAAATGGCTGCTGGTTTTCGCTGAATTGAACCTCATATTTTGAGTTTACCTCTAAGAACCACCTGGTCCCAACCCACCAAGGACTCCGTCAAAGCTATCAGTTTTCTTCACATGGCATGACATGTGTAGGAGAAGCCTGTGTATGGGCGAGTAAAACAATACTCATTAGAAACCTCAAACTACAAAGTAATTACACTGAGTATACCAAAAATAAGATCACTAAAAAATACACCAAGTAGAAAACCAAAGAGGCACACAAAGTGTAGCCTCTAAGAGGTGCAGTCAAGAGAGTCAGTATAGTTAGTTTACACCAAGTATAGTTATATGATATGTAAATAGTATTATCTTAAGAATCCATAGTAACCTCAAGTAGTAACATGTAGAGCATTGGTAACACACAGAGTGTAGGTAACGGACAGAGTGTCAGTAACAAATGAAGTGTAGGTAACACAATGTGTGTAGGTAACACAAAAAGTATAGGTTAAATATGGAGTGTCATCAAAGAATCAATGACCTGCATCTTGGTGGGATAGGGGAGTACTGACTCAACCTTGGTAAAACACAAATTCTAGATAAGACACATAGTCTATGTAAGAAATGAAATCCAGGTAATCATGTAGCTTCTTGATCCCAGTCAGCCACAGGCTTCCATCCTTAACACATTCATTCCAAGAGAACCTCCTCCTCAAGCCAATTGGCCATACACCAACTTCCATGGAAACTCAATTAGTGTTTCTCAAAAGTACCACCTCATCACAAGGGTCCCAACATTGAAAATGGATCATTAAATGGACACATAGTTTTAGAGTTATGGGATTTTTGTAAAAATGGGGCCAGTGGGGTCTGGGATTAGTCTGACCAGGTCAGACAAAACCAACCTGAACTAGGTCCCGCCTGAACTGAACCAGACTACAGGGTCTCACCCGGCCCACTCAGACATGGGCTGGTTTAGTCCACCCAGACGTAGTATATGTTTTGTCTACTCCAACTCCACTTGGCCCCTGGTTGCATCTCCCTAAGTCAACATAGATGGACTGTATCTCACATGGTTGGTCTATGTGACCAACTCAGACATGCATCTTATCCATGGGTCCACCTTCTGATGCAGATTAGGGAACCACGTCCTCCCACTGTCGTGTCTTGTTTCCACCACCTGCGGTCGATGCCACCATGGGTTCCCTCATCTTATGTGGATCAAGAGAGCTTCATTCCTCCGCCGCGACCTCCTATCACGTAATCCACTACCAACGTAGGCTCCCACCACCGACCATCAATTTTATGGCCTCATCTTGCTACGCTCTTCCGGGAAAGTTTGGAGCAACCACCTCTGATCTTTGTCTCTTTTTGCTACCACCACATGTTGTTGCGGTCCTAGATCCCACTCCGAATCATTGAGACCACAAAGAATGAGAAGGGATTTTGGGGAAATAGGTGGGGCACAACACAAGAATGCATAAATATTGATGGATATGGGCCTTATTCATGTCGGTCTTTAGTCATCCATGTTAGAATTTAAAATGGGGAAAATATCAACAATTATAAACATGAATCAATTCTAATCATGATTAAACCCTGATTCAAACCCTACAACATGAACCCCAACCCTTCACTATGCATGATCTGTGAATCAATCCATTCATAGATTGATTCACGTTTTTCATAGGGAAAATAATAAATAATAAGGAATTAAACCAAATTAAATCTCATTCCCTGACTATATTTTTGGATTTGTTGTTCGAGAAGAATGGAGTTGCACCACTGTCGTTCATTGATTATCGATCCTCAATTCGTGATCTGCAGTCCATCGATGTTAATAATTTTCCAAATGGATGAAATATCTAAGATCTCATCCAATGTTCACATGGAAGGATCAATAATCATAATCCTGAATCTCTTCCAAAGTTTAAATACATGTTTCAGTGTCACTATTTTTCTTTGAAACAGTGTCGCCACACTATTTCATTTATGAAAGGAAATAGCTGCTTTGTCGCTGCATCAAAACATTATTGTGTCATCACAAAATGTTAAAAGAAGAATAAAATAAACTTTTTAAGTTTATTTTTATTCTTATTTAAAATGTGTGAAAAATATTTTCCACAGTAAACCCGCACCAATCAAAGTTAGGTCCTGCCTGAGAAAAAATCGCTACTTTGAACACAACAATGCCCTCAGATTTCAAATTCGAGCAATTGTTTAAAAGTTAAAAAAACTAAGAATGTGTCCCATTTTTAATAAACTTAATAATAGTATAAACATTTATTATGGGCACCTTGGGCCTTAGAATCATGTGCCATCTCAATGCATGGTCTCAAAATAATCCCAAATAATTTTCAAAAAAAATACATGAAAAATCTGGGACATTACATTCTTCCCGCCTTAGGGATTTACATCCCCAATGGCCAAAATAAAGGATAAATAAAAAAATAGGGATACTAAGCACAAATATGATCCTCTTGATCCCATGTTATCTCCTGTAGATTCTTGTGATGCCATTGAACACACACTAGAGGAATCGATAGCCCATGAAGGGTCCTCTATTACCAATCCTCGATCTCTACTAAGAACTCTGCAAAATGCACTCGGTCATAAATGTATAGCTCACCCAATTCAATAACATGTGAAGTGTTATGTATGTATCTCCTTAGTTGGGATACATGAATGACTTCGTACATCCACTTGAACTGTGGAGGTAGATCTAAACAGTATTCCACCTTGCCAACTCTATTCAGTATCTGGAAAGGTCTGATGAACCTCAAAGACAGATTGCTTCCCCGGCCAAATATATATATCCCTCGTCGAGGAGAGACCCAAAGTAACATGTGGTCTCCCTCCTTGAACTCCAATGTTCTTCATCACCTATCATAATAAGACTTTTATCTTCTCAATGTAGTCTTTATCTTATCCTAGATGACTTGAACCTTTTTTATAGTTTCATACATCAAATTAAGGCTCATGAGTGCTGATTCTCCTGGGTCAATCCAACAAAGTGGTGACCTGTAGAGTTTCCCTTAAAAGGCCTCGAACAGTGTCATACTGATGGTGGAGTGGTATTTGTTGTTTTATGTGAACTTTTCCATGGATGGGTGATCCTCCCAACTATAGCCAAAATCAAGGATGCAATCATCTAGCATTCACTCTAGGACCTAAATGGTCCTCTCTATCTGGCCATTTGTATGTGGGTGGAAAGTTGTACTCAAGCATAGCTAAGTCCAAAATTCCTCCTACAATCCCTTCCACAACTAGGATGTAAATTCTGCATCTCGATCTAAGACTATTATCGATAGGAATCCATAGAGTCAAACTATCTCCATCATGTAGAGGCGTCCCAAGATTTATACATGATTCTTCTTCTGAATAGCTAGAAATTGGGCCGACTTGGTGAGTCGGTCAACAATCACCTAGATGGTATCGTGCCCCTTGGAAATATGTGGTAAACCTATCACGAATTCCATCGATATTACATCCCACTTTCACTCCAACACCTCAAGGGATTGATTCAAACCCACGAGAACCTGATTCTCAACCTTCACTTACTGGCAAGTGAGGCCTCTCGAAAAAAACTCCTCCACTGCCTTCTTCATTCCAAGCCACCAAAATTAACACCAGAGGTCCTGGTACATCTTTTCCACACTTAGATATAACTCTAAATGGGATGTATGTAACTCCCTAAACACCTCATCCTATAATATCACCAGTATAAAAATGTATCCTATAAAAAGGATGACATGCTCCCCACCTTATGAATATCCATTAGGGGCATTCCCTGTAGACATCTGAGCATGTGTAGTCCCACAACTGAGATCTCTGAGTTATGCATCCCTAACTCAATGTAAGAGTGGAGGGGTGGAAACCATGTGCGAGAGATAAACATCTCCATATCCATACATAAAGGATATCATAAGTGAGGCCAACTTCTCTGAGGCCTCATTCAGTAGATGTGAACTCGATCTCTGGATGAGAGCATCTGGAACCATGTTATCCTTCCTAGGAGTATAGGATATTTCAAATTCATAGTCCTCGAGGAACTACATCCATCATCTATGTCTCAAGTTCAAATCCTTCTGAGAGAAGATATACTTGAGACTCTTGTGGTCAGACTAGAAGATAAATTGTTTACCCATAAGGTAGTGTCTCCACATCTTCTATACAAGTACCGCCTCTTCCAACTTAAGTTCATGGGTCACATAATTATTCTCATGTGGTATCAACTGTTGAGAAACATAGGCAATCGCCACTTTCCACTGCATTAGGACACAACCAAGTCTGGTTCCTAAGGCATCATAGAACAACACGTACTCAGAACACTCCTATAGAAACCTCAGGATAGGTGCGCTTTCCAAGCTCTACCTCAGCTGCTAAAAACTCTAATAGAACCCTTTTATCCACATGAAGGGTTTCCCTTTCTTCATCAAAGTGTTCATGGTTTTTACTACTCTGGAGAATTTGAGTACAAACCTCCGATTTTACCCAGACAATCCAAGGAAACCCCGCACCTCAGTAATGCTCTTGGGTGGCTCCCAAGCAAGCACCACCTCAATCTTTGCTGGATCCACTACAAATCTATCCTCTGAGATGATATGTCCCATAAAGTGGAACTCTTGAATCCATAAATAACACTTTGAGAGCTTCCTATAAAGTTGGTTCTCTTATATTAAGTCCAATACCTTCCTCAAATGTATTTGTAGATATCGGTGTCATAACAAGGTATAGATCAATTTATAAATCCACCTCCCTATGAAGAGGTAATCTTGGAAAATTATTAGGGAAGACATCCTCATACTCATCCACCACCATAGGAAACTGAGGACTTGTCTCCTCTACTAGACCGAGGGTCATGCCATCCAACTATTGTGTGATCCATTTCACCCTCCTACATTAGAGTCCATCCAACTCTACATGCATTTCCTTTCACTGGTAAAGAAAAACTCAGTCCCTTCTCTCTAGACACACTACACTCTGTGCCTAAAATAGTTAATCTAAGAATAGACTATGGATAACCAATCTTTACCCAAAATGATGTCATAAGGCCTCGATGCCTCTACTAGGAGATTTCAACTGAATGTATCATCCCCAAGAGTAATCTCAACTACTGGTACCGGTGTTTGATCATCAAATTTCCTCCTTTAGGTGTCTCTATAAGTAATGATCAAGTAAAAACCTCAATCAGAATCTATAATCTCTAAACAAGGTCTACGGTAAGGAAATAGTGACTAGAACATGTGTCTATAATAACTACAGATGGGGTGTAGAAGACATAGATCATACATCTAATCATATATGAAAAATCAGGAATGTAATCCTCTATCGCCTGAAGATGGGCCTTCCCCTTTCCACTAGCTCCTAGAGCCCGTGGTAAACCACCTGGGGGTGGTGGTGGTGGTACCTCAAACATCCACCCACCGCCTATTACTCGACCTACTCCCATGCCACACCTTCCACCCTAAAAACCAAACTTCTCAAACATCTGCCTCTTCTATAGAGGTCCCTCAACTGTCTCTGGGTCGGTCGTATGGCAGGTCGGGCAATCTCTATCCAGATGCCCTTGATCGCCGCATAAGTAGCATAGTCTGTCCTTCAACTGACTTGCTCTACCCTAGGAGTCTCGCATTGTCAGTCCTGTATCTAGGGTTCTTCTCCTAGATTTCTTGACCCACTTGGGTTCCTATGTCATCTTTTGGCTACTCTCTTTTGAATAATACATTACTTGTCACCCGGTGGTAGCTCCCATTGTCAATTAATGCTCTGCTAGAATTCTCTCCACCAGTAGAACTCACTCTAGCACCCCTTCATGTGTCTGAATGCTAAGGGGTTCCATCGACGACTTAATTTACCAGTGTAGCCTATGATCAAAGGTCCAGTCCTGGAAAAATGGTTCCCACACTATTTCAATGGAGTAGCGAGATACATCCTTGAATCTCACTGAGTACTCTACTACTTACCGGTTACCCTAATGCAGGTGAAGTAACTCCTGTATATGCACAGAGTGTAACGCTGATGTAAAGAACTCCTCCATGAAGAGGATCTCAAACTATATCTAGGATAATGTTTCCTCCTCATGCATCTTAGTCATCAAGCTCCACCATCTCCCCAATTAGCCCTGAAGAAGGCTCACGGCTAAGAATTCCATCTGGTCTGGAGGCGTCCTCACTTAGCAGAAGACTCGCATAACCGCCTCCATCCAATCCTTAGTTATTTGAGGATCTGTCTAACCTTGAAACTTTGGAGGTTGCTGCCTCTTGAACTCATTCAATGACCTAAGCCTGTGTGCATCCTCTACCAGTAGCGCTGGTAGGAACTGTTTCTCCCTAGGTGGTCATATCACTGGTTCACCACCCAAAGGTGTTATCTATGGAAACAACCCCTGCACTAATGCCTCATCACTCGATGGACCATATTTTTTTTCCCACAAGGGAATCCTAGATGGATTTCTATGTGTAGGAATCCTAAAAAAGAACAAGATCTACCACAATCAATAGAGTATACCATGTGAGATGACTCTAACTCAATAAGTACATCATAACACACTCAATTCCTATATGATACATGAAACCAGTGTTTTCATATACCAAGTCCAAAATCAGAATTATGGGTCCCAGTGTATGGATACGTTGGTATCCGCACCAACACTGGACTCTCTGCCCTGAAATCCGAACTCAAAACACTGAACACTATTTTCCCTAAAACAAAATCACATACTCTTAACCTATACTCTGATACCACACTGTCATGACCTATCACCTAGGGCCCATTTCGTGACAACCCTAATCCTTCCTCCCATAGGCCAGGGGCTAGAAACTAGCATTGGGTAGACATATTCCATAAGTGGGAGTCATTTTTCCAAGTACCTGTACACACACACCCGTCTCCAAGAAAAATCTAAAACTGAAAACACTAAGTAAACATGGATGAAAAACTCTATGAAAACCCACTTAGAGTAAGGTACAAAATTGTAAGAAAAATGGGCCAAAATAGAAGCCCAACTAAAAAGGAAAGTAAAAGCTTGTAGATTTAATCCACCAAAGTCCCTACCAAAAGGGTCGATACAGAAATGGTTGTTGGTTTTCACTGAAGTGAACCTCATCAGTTGGGTCTACCTTCAAGCACCACCTAGCCCTAGCCCACTGAGGACTCTGTCAAAGCTTTCGGTCATCTGAACAAGACATGAAACATGTAGGTGAAGCCTATGTAGGGGTGAGTAAAACAATAATATTAGGTGCCCCAAACAAAAAAGGAATTACAAAATGTATACCATAAGTAAGAGCACTACAAAATACACCAAGTAGAATACCAAAGAGGGACATGAAGTGTATCCTCTAAGAGGAAGAGTTAAGAGAGTTATTAGAGTCATCTCACACAAAGTATAGGTCTATGGTATGTAAACAGTATTTTAATAAGAATCCACAGTACCCTCAAGTAGTAATACATAAATAATTGGTAACACAAGGAGTGTAGGTAACACACAAAGTGTCGATAACACGTGGATTGTAGGTAAAACACAGACTGTACATAACACATTGAGTGTTGGTAACACAAGGAGTGTAGGTAACACACGGAGTGTCGTCAAAGACTAAAGGACTCACATATTGGTGGGACAGGATAGTACCAACTCAACATTGGTAAGACACAAATTCAAGATAAGACACATAGTCTAGATAAGACACATAGTCAAGGAAATCACATAGCTTCTAGGTCATAGCCAGCTGCAGGCTTCTATCCTTAGCATGATTATTCTGGGATCACCTCCTCCTCAATCCAATAGGTCATACACCAACATCCATGGAAACTCAATTAGATTATCTCAAAAGGAACACCACTTTTAAAGGTTCCCAATACCACAAACGAATAATCAAATAGACACACAGTTTGAGAGTTATGGGGTTTTTTGTAAAAAGGGGGGCGGTTGGGTCCAGGTCCGGCCCACTAGGTCCGGCCTGGCCTAACGGATTCAACATGGCCCATGGAAATGTTTTGGATACCACACCTTCTCTAGATTCATGAAGTCCACTAGTCACATCTCATCGGGTCAACGTGGCTAGTCCACGTGACCAGCTAGCACCCGCAGCTTAGCCGTCGGTCCTCCGTCCGACATAGCTCGGGGAGTCGCATCCTTCCACCATTGTGGCTCACTGTCACGACTTGTCACCACCACCTATATTTGATTCCTATGTGGGATACCTCATCTGATATAGCTTAAGAGATCCACATACCTCTATTGTGGCCTTCTTCTACATTCGTCTGCCACCTCCATAGACATCCTGGTCATGGGTCTCGCATGCTGCCCATAGCTATCGCTGTCACGGGCTCCCACTGCTGGTTGTTGAGCTGGAGACCTCATCTCACTGCGCTCCACTAGGAATGGTCAAAGCCACCACCTCCGACCATCGCCTCTTTCTGCTTCCACCACATGCCGATATGATCCTGGATCCCGCTCTAGATCGTTGCACCCACGAAGTATGAGAAGGGATTTTGGGGAAATATGGGAGTCATAACAAAAGAACGTAAAAATGTGCATGGATCTATGCCTTGTTCATTTCAGACTTGATATATCCACATTAGAATTGAAAATGGGGAAAAGATCAAAAATTATAAACATGTATTAGTTCTAATCATAGTTAAACCCTGATTTAATCCCCACAACATGAATCCCAACCCCGCACTATGCATGATCTGTGAATCAATCCATCTGTTGATTGATTCATGGTCGTCATAGGGAAAATAATAAAGAATGGGGAATTAAAAAAATGAAATCACATGCCCTACCTAGAAGTTTGGATCTGTCATTGGAGAAGAATGGAGCTAAATCATCATCATTCATCGATCCTCCATCCTCGGTTCGTGATCCGCGATCCACGATCCGTCGGCATTCGTCATTTTCCAATGGGATGAAATTACTAAGCTCTCCTACAATGTTCACAAGGAGGGATCAATAATCCTAATCCTGATTCTCTACCAAAGGTTAAAGATTCATATCAGTATTTTTGTTTCACTTTGAAATAGTGTCACCATGCCATTTCATTTATGAAAGGAAATAGTTTCTTTATCGTTGTGTTGCAACATTGTTGCATCATCCCAAAACGTTAAAAGAAGAATAAAATAAACTTTTTAAGTTTATTTTTATTCTTCTTTAAAAAATCTGAAAAATATTTTCATGTAGTTGACCTGAAGCGGTCAAAGTTAGGTCCTGCCTAAGAAAAACCTACTACTCTGAACACAACAGTGCCCTCATATTTTAAATCCAAGCAATCATTTAAAAGTTACTAAAACTGAGCACACGTTTTATTTTTAATTTACTTAAAAATATTTATTACTTTTATTCCGAGCACCCTGGGCCTCAGAATCACGTGTCGTATCAGTGCCTAGTGTTTAAATAATCCCATATAATTTTCAAAAAAAATTACATGGAAAATACATGACATTACAAAAACCATAAGATATAGAGAATTATTTCTCTTTCATTATAGCACATGATATTATATCCTCGTATAATGAGAGTGTTTGGGAGACTAGTTCCCTTCCACCACCAAATATAATTTTTTATTATTATTCCACTTTAAGGAACAAGTGGGAAACCAGGGTTCACAAAACAAGGGTACCGCTACGTGCTGAAAGAGCTTACATATTTATTAAACATAATACTGAGATTATTAGAATTAGACAATCTATATAATTACCAGTGAAAAGTACTAACCTGGATGTCCGGATCCACATTGATGAGCTATTCAAGGTGAGTATCCATTTTTTCCATTGTTTGTATGAATTCCTCTGAGTTTATTATACCTTGGTTGAAGCCACGTTCCAGTATTCGGTCTTGTTTGTCTAACCACGCCTCTTTCTCCTCATTGGTGTCAACCCGCAGTCTTCTTTCATATATTCTTTCAATATCCTCTTTTGAAGCATTTACCCTAACCTCTTTTTCATGAATTTCTTCATTGGAATGGAGGAGGAACTTCAAGAACTCCCCTTCCTCATTCTCAACTGTTCCAGTTTTCCCTTTCTGTTCGCCACCTTCCCCATTCTGAGCAGTCTTGCCTTCCTTATTTCCACCTTTCTTAGCCAACCTAGTTTCCATAGGTTTAGGAAATTGTGAATAATCCTAGCATCCCTTTGGTTTTTTTCCTTGACCACAATACATTTCCCTAAGTCTCTATTTCCTTTTTTCCCTTTCTTCCTTTTGGGGCTGTGAAGACCTTTCCCTTGAATTCTTTCCAAACTATCCACTGATAATTGGTTATTGTTGTAATCACCTGAATCCTCTACCTCTTGATCAAGTGTTGGTCCTTGGACTTCCAGACCTTAAAATCAGTTGCCCAACTCAACCACTAGGCCTTCTTTGGAAGGACTCTGTCTGACCAGTGCCTTCGCCTTGCCTGTTTCTGGGCCCTTCATCTTCCCCTTACTCAAAGTCTGCATATGGGAAGAGAGTTCTATAGTGGAAATGTTGGCGTCCAATGGACCCAATACTCCCACTTCACCCTGCCTCCCTTGTGCCTGATATGCAATTTCATCAGATGCCTCCTGTAAAAATCTATAAGGCTCGACCTCTACTCTGGTAACATCCCTAGTGACCGCTTCCTTTGCCTCTGAGATTTTACAGCCAAGATGTCCAGGGAACTGTCCCTTATTCTCTCCCGGATCCTCCACCTGGAGGTGTTTACCTAGGTCCTATTTCAAACGATTAAAAATATATGCCACCTTCAAAATGTCACTTGGCCTTTCCTCCTTACACATGGTAGCCAGATGATCTGATGCCCCTTGATTATCCTCCAAAGTAGAAATATTCAATTTTAAACCAGAAGCAACCTCTCCCATCACCGACTGAAAATCAGTAGCCTTGTTGACTACCATCGCAACTCCCTTCATAGCGACTAGTTACCTTAAAATTATTAGATTTAAACCATTGAATCAACATTCAATCTTACTTTTTTAATTGCATATGTAATACATATAATTCCTTTATAATCTTGTAAAGTTGGATTCATATATAGAAACATTTTTAATTTCATTTTATATTAGACTTGGAGATTTTCTCTCTATATCTAGTCGTCTCTCATGAGGAAAATATTTTTCCAAGAAGAGTACCTTAAAATCCTTCCACTATATGTTTTCTCTTTACTCTCCGTTATTAGTGTTTTGAATTAATCACATCATTGATCCAAATCCCCTGAGATATGATAAACTTTCATAAAAACTGTATCCCTTTAATTACTTCCCGAATCAAGAAATATATTTTCTCAATACTTCTCAAATCAAGAAATATATTTTCTAAAGAACATATCCATTCGTCAATTATGAATGGATTTATACTCCCATTAAATTATAGTGGTTTCTGACACATGAAGCAGTCTAAAATTATTACACCACATTGTTTATTAGTAGGATACTCTATTTGGGCCAAGGTCAGTGTTCATAACCTAATCTAGTTTCCCCAGTATAGTTATAATTTTTTCAACTCAAGTTTCATCTTCATCTCTAGCTTCATTATCTTACCCAAGAGTATAGTCCCTATATGGATTACATGCATTGATATGATTTCCATTTCTTTCACTATGTTACCTTTCTAAAAAAATCATACAATAGATTATATTATAACACTATGAATCATAATGTATAATTTTGAAACAAGAAAAAATCTTAACATAAATTAAAAATTTATTTATAACTTATCGCAAAATCATAATATTGGTTTCTTTAGGAATATTATCAAGGTTCTTCATAGGGTTAGGTTGCCTAATCTATGTTTTCCCAAATCTAGTTCCCAAGGTTTCTACTAAACTTTAACTAATACCAACTATAAATACCCCTAACCTAGTATTCTAGAGTTAGTGATTACTTTATTAAATTTTCACTAGATACAAGGAATCATGCCTTGATTGACCAAATAGTTTAGTATCTTGGAAAACTGTATACATACTTGAATTTCACATTACATTTGAAAACATAAAATGAAAAAAAAAATTGAGGACGCCATTATTCCCTCTATCATAACATTGCATATCAATAATAATACACTTCTTGGAATACTGGTGAAAATAAACATAATAAAGGGGTGAGATTAGATGGTTAGTAAGGGTATGTTTACAATGGAATCCAAATAAGGCATAAATAATATGGTAGGAAATAAATGATAATCAAATAATTTGATATAAATAATCACATTATATAAATCATATCCATATATATAAAAACTATTTAAATAATCACATGGACATCAATAATTGATTTCATAATGATGGAATGAATAATACCAAACATCTACAACTTGCTATCAAGGCCTTGTTTCAAGAAATATTAAATATATCATTATGGTCTCATTCTAAGACATCCTATATAAATGGGTAAGGCCTAAGATAAAACACAATCTAGTTTTTCTCATGATACCTACCATAAATTAAGGGGATATGTAATTCCAAGACCCATCCATCACTTAATAATTCCAATTCATTAGAAATATTAAATGGGTAAAACATAATCAATATAAAAAATCATATTGAAAATTTATCATACAAAATTTTAATACATTCCTCAATCAAAAAATATAATCATAAACCTTCCTGAGTAATATGGTGAATGGAATCAAAATAGTACATCCCCAGTCAAATTGATCATAAAACATCCAATGAAATGTGGTGGATGGTATCATAAGAGTATAACATTGGAAAAGTATAATATTTAATAATGGATGTTGATATAGATAAAAATAGTTTTAAATGATTGCTAGAAATTTTATTGAGGGAAATACCCTTTTCACTTTGAAAACACATATTTAAAATCTATAAATTTTCAGAATATTAAGGAAAATATCTTCTTTGAAAATAACCTTGTAAACTTGTAAAGGAAGCTTCAAAGTAATGGGTATTCATAATGGATAGAAATTATGTTCATCTCGTGTGAGTTAAAAAAAAGTCCTTTCAAACTTTTGTTAAAAGGTCAAAAAGTACCTCATTCTGAAAACAATAAGAAGATTCATTTTAAACCATTTTATAAAAATTAAAACATGTGTAAAAAATAATTTAACAAATTATTTTAGAATATAAAAAATATTATTGAAAACATTTTTAGAAAATATTCCCATGGAAGAGAAAGTTTTCACTACTACAAAATGGATCATTAACAGTGCTATAAATAGCCTTTATCAGTGCTATAAAAGAACCAACTGCATGAACAATATTAAAATCCATGGTCTTTTATCAGTGCTGAAAAGGGACAGATAAATGAGTCTTTTATCGGCACTAAAAAAGCACAGATAAATGGGAACTTTATCAATGATTTTAAATTCACTAATAAAGGAACCATTTATTAGTGCTTTTTAAGGCCCCTAAAGTAGCCCTTTATCAGCACTCATCAAAGTGTTGATAAATTTCCTTTTATTAATCTTTATAGAATCACTAATAAAGTAACTTTTATGAGTTCTTTCATGAGCGTTGATAAAGAATACCTTTATCAACACTTTTAAAAGCATTGATAAAGGGTCATACTATAGTGTGTTATAACAACACACCATAGAACCAAAAACACACCAGATATCAAAAAAAAATAAGTACCAATATATTATTTAAAGAAAATGAAATTTACCACACAAAGATAAGAAAGAACACTATATTATAGGAATTTAAAACATTGGTTCATAAAATTACATAAATACAAATTATTACATACATTCAAAAACATCAATGTTCCTTTGTCTTTTAATCCTGACCTAACTCGTGCTATTTCTGAACAAACCATTCTTGGTCAATAAAAATAATGCACCAGTATAAGAAAAAAATTCTTATGTTAATAATAATATAAAGAAATAATTTAACGGAAAGTGTTAATTTTACTAAAATTGATGTCATTTTTAAATAAAAATACACACTTAGAGTCATACTGATATTTTCATGCATTGGATTGAGGTGTGGATAATTCCAACATGTCTCAAATGACTTCTTGATTGTTGTCCTAAAGTATCAAAACAATCTGAATGTGTTTGATCGGGTTTGAGTATATTAGATGTCTTTTTTACAAAAAATGTCATTTTAATTTGGAACACTCTTTTGACTCATTCCAATCACATCATGTATCGGTTTGACATGAAATGGATTCCCACACATCACAAATTACTTATAAATCATTTTTCATTGTTTGACACTTTTTGAACTAAACTGTTGATTTTAAACTGATAATGGAAACATTGAGTAATACCAAATGCGTCATGTATCAGATTAATGTGAGGTTAATTCCTACATGAAACAAATGAATTATGAATCATTTTTTATAAAGTATCTAAAAAATAATAATGGGTTTTCTTGGTTTTGAGTAGGGCAGTTTTCCATTTTACTAAAATTGATGTCAATTTTAAATAAAAAGACACACTTTGAGTCATACCGGTCACATAGTGCATCAGATTGAGGTGTGTATAATTCTTACCCATATTAAATGACTTATAGATAATTTTCCTGATATAAAAAACAATATGAATGTATTTACTCAGTTTTAAGTACATCACTTGCCTTTTTTACTAAAATGTCATTTTAAAATTGAAACATGCACTTTGACTCATACTGAACACATTCTGTATTGTATTTATGTGTGTCTAATTACTACACATCAAAAATGACTTATAGATCATTTTCCTTAATTATTTAAACAATTTTAATTTGTTTTCTCGGTTTTGAGTAGGTCAATTGGACTTTTTACTAAAATTTATGTCAATTTTAAATGAAAAACATGCACTTGGGGTCATATCGGTCACACTGTGCATCGGATTGAGGTGAGGTTCATTCATGCACATCTAAAATCACTAATGGATCATTTAATTAAAGTATAAAAACAATATTAATGTGTTTTTTTGTTTTTGAGTAGGTTATTTTGTTTTTTTACTAAAATTGATGTCAATTTTAAATAAAGGTGCACTTAGGAACATAACAGTCACACTGTGCATCATATTGAGGTGAGGATTATTACTACACATTCCAAATCACTTATGGATTTTTTTCATAAAGTATAAAAACAATAAAAATGTGTTTTATAAGTTTTTAGTACATCAGTTGTCATTTTTACTAAAATGTCATTTTAAATTTGAAACTCGCACTTTAACTCATACAGATCACATCGTTTATTTGTTTGATGTGAAAATGATTGCTACACATCCCAAATAATTTATAAATCAATTCCATAAATTATAAAAAAAATCCAAGTTCATTTTCTCAATTTTCAGTGAGTGAAAATTTTTAAAGTCAAATGTCAATTTTAATTTAATAACGGACACATTGAGTCAGTTGCCTTTTTTAATAAAATTAATTTCAATTTAAAATAGAAATAAGTAATTGGATCCATAATGGTCACATAATGTGTTGTATTGAGGTTTGGATGATTCCTATATGTCCCAAAAATCTTGAACCAAACAAAAAAGCCGCACACAAGTCACAATGAGTGATTTCCACAGAAATAGATATCTCCAAACAGTCATAATAAAGAGAGGGGGACTAATTCATGAAAGGATATCCATTTAAAGGTTCACATTCATAAAAAACCCATTTTAACCATGAAAGGATGATTTAATTATACATTTATAATTAAATATGAGCTTACAATAGAAAAAAAAGGAAACTCTGAACGTCTTCACCCCAACACGGAAGACAATAACTAAGCCAATGTGTTGTATGCTTATTTCACAATAACTCACCCAAAAATGATTCCTCCACCAACTTATAAAATTGGAGATATTTTTACAAGAGGACACACTCCTTTATCCTTGTATGAATTGTAACACCCCAAGCTTCTATGGTACGTTTCCCTTCGAATAATGCGATAGCGTGTGTTGTACGCAACCTCGAGTTCTAACACACACCACAACTAATTAAACTAGCCGTTGTGAATAGTAATACCTACTTTTTGAAATCATATATATTCTATATTTCAAAATGGACTTCATTTTTGGATTCGGAATATCAAAATTAGCCTAGGGTGAAATTTTGGTACATTTCGGATAACTTTCATATTTTGATGAATAGTGAAAATTACTAAATTTTAATTAAAAACAACTTTTTTAATCAAAATAATTAATAGTGATAAATTGTGAATTTGAGTGGTTTTAAAGTATATTTAGAATATATTTTTACCATTTAATATAATCTTGGTCATTGGACATAATTTTACAATTAAACCGAACATAAACAAGTGTCAATCTTTTGATAGTTATTATCTCTTAAAAACACGCTTTTTGTTTTGACAGCGGGAATTAATTTTAAATTAATTTCTGCCACTTCTGTGTTTTGAATTTAGAAAAATGGATTCCATATTTGGAATCAGGATGTTCAAATTGTGTAAATAGGTAACTTTTATTTTTAGACATTTTGAATAATTACTGCGGTAAATATTTTATTTACCATGGTTAAGGGTAAATCCGGTAAATAAGGGTTAAAAAAAATAATATTATAATAATACTAAATTACCCTAAAACGTGTCTCAACCCTATTGGTTGATACATGGTCGACCATGGGCATCTTTGGGTCTATTTTGGGACCCCATGGATCCACTTGTAAGTGATAATGACACATTATATTAATAAAGTTAAAATAAAAATAAAAATGGCATAAGCTTACATCTTTTAGAAGAACAATTTTTACATAGGGTTATACATGTTGGATTTTCGATTATAAATATTCATTAGAAATCTAAAAAGCTTTCCTACATAATGATATTTTATTTATAATTTTTAGACATTAAATAATTTATTTTATTTATGACACAATGATGATGCAGTAATTACTAAAATAGTGAAAACTAAAAATAATTGATCTTATAAATACCCAAATAATTATAATATGAAACTTTTAATGAAATAAACTAATTTTCTATGATAATATGATATATTAGGATTGATTTAATTGACTTTGTTCGAAGTAATCAATCTGTTAGGAGTTTCACAAAAATCAACTATTGAATAGTGTCAAAATTGACATAAAAGAGTTCTTAAAACAAATATTATATTATTAATTGATATTAAATTCCTAAAAATCTAAGGTTCGGCCAAGAGACTTATATTATGATAGGTTCCTCATTAATGGACCACTTGGGGGTCGCTTGGATGTATATAGTAATTTTATTAACCATATTATATAAAAATACAAAGAGACATTGTAAAAGTGAAACTAATTAACTTAGAGTTAATACTTAAAGATAAGGTTAATATAAGTACCCAAACCTGTCTAAATTCTATTGGTTGAGTGGTTTTCGACCTATCCTCACCTTAACCTTTGAATAGTCAACTTTGGAGCCATTATAAACCGAATATGAATTTATTATAAATTAATATTTCTAGCTTTTCCAAAGGTGCCCCTCACCCCTCTTATAAAAGGGCACTCCTCCTTCTCATTTCTTCACACCTTCAAAGCCTTTTGGTTCGGCCAAACTCTGCCCAAATACTCTCCCAACATCCCTCACTACAACCTAGAGGCCTTAGTTTGATCAGAAAGCCAACCTAAGGAGCCCTTTTGATCAAATCAAAAGGAAGAACCCGAAGAAGAGGTAATGATTTCACCACCCTTTTCTAAGTTCATTTCTTCTTCCACTTCTTCTTCCTTTGTTCTTACCATTCTAAAATAATAACTCCAGTATCTCACATATACTGTGATGTTATTATAAATATGGTACAATCATATTCAGTATTCTATCCACCCTTTGAATAACATGTCACCATACGTGCGTACGTACGGCTTACCGTCTCCACGTCGTGGTGTAATTGTTATTCAATATAATATTATTTGGATGGGTATAATAATGATGTGTAACTCATGTAAATAATAAATATAACATGTTAATGATTCTGTATATATGATATACCATCCATTTATATATTATTTTAATATCAAAAGAATGATATTGTCGCTCGTGCGTACGTACGGACTACCGTCTCCACGAACGCGATGAGATTTATTCTCCATCGTATCCATTCAAGTATAATTATCATTTTATGATTTAAAAATGATGTTTAAGGACTGTATATCATTCTGGATATGAATAAGATACAACAACCATGGCTTATGTAACAAAACATATAAAAGAAAATGAGTAAGTTAACTCCCGAAACGACGATAATTCTAAGATATTATTAACAAATCAATGTTAAAAGATCATATATGATATCATATTAATATATATGATTCTTGTATAATTTAATAACAACTATTTCACCATTATACAGGAGGTTAACCTACCCCAACCAAGGAAAAGTACAAGGTAAGGGTTATTTCACAATCTCTTCATTATCCGAGGTTGTATTATACGTAATAATCTACTGGGATCTCTTTATCATCCACATCCATGTTTCTTAAAAATGTATTTCAAAACATTTTTACTATTTACAAGAATATGGGTTTAAGTCATTTATACCCTTGTTTGACTTTTTATAAGAGGTTTATAAAGGAATCTTTCCGTCATTTTCAAAACAAGGTCCTTTTTAACCTTTTCGACAGAATTGAGGTAAGAATGTTTTTTTTAACTTATACGGCGGGTGCGGTTATTTTTCGCCGTTATAAAATCGTCGAAGCTTTCCTTACAAGTTTATAAGAATATTTTCAAAGTAAATGTTTTATTTTATATGGATCTTAAATGATTTCAAAATAAAAGGAGATACTTCTTTAAAAAGAATTTTGATTTCATCTATGTCAACATCCTTTGATGGATTTTAAGATTATTTGGAGTTGATTTATTATGATACAAAACTTCTATATTGAATTGAAGGTTTTGTGATATGTTTGACTAAGGTTGTGCTATATTTATACCATTCATATTTTATGGTGAAATTATTGACATTTCGTATGCTAGTTTTAATACGAATGTTTATGTTATGCTTAAACCTTTTCATATGGGAATGCATTGGACTTAATAAGTGACGGGTGGAGCCCGCTATAGCTCCTCGATGCATCGGTAGGTCTCATGAGACAAACTAGTGTCTTGGCACAAGGCCTTGACAAAATCTTATTTGTAGTCTTGGCACGAGGCCTTGGCTATGTGGTTATGATAGTCTGGCATTATGCATTCCAACATTATGAAAGTGGTTATTGATATTGCATGTGATTATTCGATTAGTAGAATATCCATGTGAATAAGTAAATGGCATTATTTCATTTTTATTTTTGCCATACTATGTTGAAGTTCAATTTTAAAAGGCTTTTGTTTTAGTAATTCATTGCCTTAAATGTTTATGCTTATTATGAATGTTCCGCTATATTGTTATCCTTACTGGGCATTTGAGCTCACCCCTTTTCTATGTTTTATTTTTCCCAGGTAGTGAAGAAGTAAATTATGAATGACTTGCAGGGATATTATGAGGGGTTAATAGTGTGGATATGAAGACTTTGTTGTTGTAGTAGTTTTTCACTTTGAAATGTAATGTAAAACCTTATGAATATATCTAGTGTTTCCAAGGCTACTAAACCAATCGGTCTTTCGAGATTTGATCTTTCTTGTGATCATGCCAATGTTATGTAATTAATGCACCGACTCTGGGCAACTGGGGTCGGGGCGTTACAGTTGGTATCAGAGGAAGTTTAGTACAAACCTTGGAAACTAGATTTAGATAAACTCTGATTAGAGCACGTAGACCTAAGATGAACTTTGAGGATTAGTATAGAAGAACTTCCTAGAATTTTGGTATTGTAGAGATTTTGTGAGTTTTCCGAGCAATACATCCCTGTCTGGATACGAGCAGGTAGAGGCGGCTCTGGCACAGATGTACCTAGGAGTAAAACCCGAAAACACCGCTTTGAGCTAGACTCGAACGGGAACTGGTGCACGACAACGGGCCTTGCTGCACTCTTGGTTACGACACTCCCGGGGGATATGCTTAGGATAACTCTCACTATCTTTACAAATCATTATGAAGGGTTTATGAGTATATACTTCCTCAAAGAAAACATTTTTATGATTATGGATTATATCCATAAATAGTTCAATTTATGTTAAGTGTTTTATAAGTATGGGATTATGTATTTTGATTCATAAACTGATCTAGTTTATGCCATTGTTTAGAAATGGCGCCTAGTGGAAGAAATGGAAACCGTATCAATGCACGCACTCCATGTAGGGATTGCCCTCCTGCTCAAGATAATTATAGTGGGGCTGGTGATGCAACTGGTGCTGATCAACTAATCACCATACTGGGACAACTTACTCAGGTTATGAATAATAACCTTACCCGTATGGAGCACCCTGATCCGCAGCGTGGAGGATCAATGTTAGATCGATTCATGAGACAGCAACCACCAATGTTCAATGGGAATACAAATCCCTTAGTAGCTGAGCAATGGATATTTTCCCTAGAGAAAATATTTCAGGCTTTGGGGAGCAGTGAAAGGGAAAAAGTTATCATGGCAGTTTACCGCCTCACTGGAGATGCTGATCAATGGTGGTCATTGATTCAAAATACGAAGGAAGATGATGAAGTATCAAATATGGAATGGAGGGAGTTCAAAGATCTGTTTTTAGAAAAATACTTTCCTCGCGACCATCGAGCAGATATGGAAAGACAATTTCTGAGTCTGAGACAAAAGGAGGATGAGAATGTCACAAAGTATGAGGCTAACTTTACAAGGTTAGCGAGGTACGCTGGTGATTATATTCGCAACCCAAGAAGTAAGATTGATCGTTTCTTTGATGGGTTAAAACCATTTCTCCGTTGAGCATTAGTCTCACAATCCTTTTCATCGTACGAAGACATTGTCTCATGTGCTATCAAGACCGAAAAGGAATTCTCTAAGTCTTATGACTTTAAAGCAAAGCAAGAGAAGAAGAGACCTGCTGATCAATCTGGGAATGGAAATAAGGGGAAGAAAGGAAAGGTTGAATATCCATCTTGTGGTAAATGCGGGAAGAAACATCCTGGTACTTGCTTAAAGGGAATGGGAGTCTGTTACAAGTGTGGTGAAAAAGGCCACCAAGCTCATGATTGCAAGGGGAAGAAGGAAGCTACCAACGTTCAGTGCTATAATTGCAGGGAGATGGGGCATTATGCAAATGCATGTCCTAAGCGTCAGGATAACTTACCTCAGAAAAGGCCAAGGGATCAAGGCCAGGCTTATGCTATCACTACTGCTGAGGTAGAAGCTCCGAAAGATGTGGTGGCAGGTAATTTAATGGTTTCCTCAAGTTTAGCAAATGCATTATTTGATTCTGGATCATCGCATTGTTTCATATCTTCCCAGTTTGCTAAGAAAATTAGATATTTCCAATTTGATTTAATAAGGGAGTTGTCAGTTAAAACTCCTAAGGGAAGTATCGTTGCAACAAAGTTTTGTGAATCAGTCCCCATTAGAGCACATAAATTTTCTTTATCTGCTGACCTCATCGTCATACCTATGATTGAGTTTGATATAATCCTCGGTATGGACTGGCTTTCGGACTATGATGCGAAAATTTATTGTAAGAAGAAAGAGGTTACGATTCTTGATGATAATGATAAGGAGCACCTTATTTTTAGAGCAGAATCGTCACCACCTAATTCTTATTTAGATCCACCCCCAGTAGCTCAACATAATTCAATTATTGGGGAGGAAGAGAATGAAATAACTGTCGGTGAGGAAAGGAATGTTCAAATAGAGGATGTACCTGTTGTGAAAGAATTTGTAGATGTATTTCCGGAAGATTTACCTGGACATCCTCCAGAACGAGAAGTTGAGTTTTCCATTGATTTGATTCCTGGATCAAGGCCTATATCGAAGACCCCTTATAGAATGGCCACTGTAGAGTTAGTCGAACTAAAGAAACAACTAGAGGAATTGAGTAATAAGGGATTTATTCGCCCTAGTGTTTCTCCATGGGGAGCCCCTGTTCTTTTTGTTAAAAAGAAAGATGGATCTATGAGGTTATGTATCGACTACAGGGAGATCAATGCTATAACGATAAAGAACAAGTATCCCCAACCTCGTATTGATGATTTATTTGACCAACTGCATGGAGCTCAATACTTTTCAAAGATTGACCTTCGATCTGGATACCATCAGTTGTGTGTGAAGAAGGAAGACATTCCGAAAACAGCATTTCGAACCAGGTACGGGCATTACGAGTTTACTGTAATGCCGTTTGGATTGACTAATGCACCCTCTGTATTCATGGATCTGATGAATAGAGTTTTCAAGGAGTATCTCGATGAATTTGTGGTGGTATTTATTGATGATATCTTGGTATACTCCAAAACCTACGAAGATCATGAAAATCACTTGCGCATTATCTTGAAGACTCTGAGGAGGCATGAATTATATGGAAAGTTTAGCAAGTGTGAATTCTGGCTTCAGGAGATTTATTTTCTTGGCCATATTGTCTCTAAAGATGGAATCTCTGTTGATCCTTCTAAGACCAAGGCAATCCAAGAATGGCCAGCACCTACGAGTATAACTGAGGTACGTAGTTTTATTGGTTTGGCAGGTTATTATCGACGTTTCGTCCAGAATTTTGCCCGATTGGCTAACCCATTAACGAAGCTCACACGTAAAGGGGTTAAATTTGTTTGGACAAAAGAGTGTGAAGAATGTTTCGAAGAACTGAAGAGAAGATTAGTCAATGCTCCTATATTGACTCTACCATCGGGGAATGATGGGTTCGTTATTTATAGTGATGCATCAAAGAAAGGACTTGGTTGTGTCCTTATGCAGAATGATAGAGTTATTGCCTATGCATCACGACAGTTGAAAATTCATGAACAAAACTATCCTACTCATGATCTCAAGTTAGCAGCAGTGATCTTTGCTTTGAAAATATGGAGGCACTACCTCTATGGTGAAAAATGTGAGATTTATACTGATCACAAGAGTTTGAAGTATATTTTCTCACAAAAAGAACTCAACATGAGGCAAAGGAGATGGCTTGAATTACTCAAGGATTATGATTGTACGATACACTACCACCCAGGGAAGGCAAACAAGGTGGCAGATGCTTTGAGTAGAAAAGACCATGGAGTTTTGAACAATATGAGAATTGAAAGGGATCCAATTTTCATGGAGCTAGTGAAGATGGACATGGGAATAACCAGGGAAGGTGAAACATCAATGCTTTTTCAAATGGTTGCCAAACCATCTTTACTAGAAAGGATTAAGAGTTCTCAGACTGATGATGAAGAATTCCAAAAGAAGATTAAAGCTGTGAATGATGGGAGATTGAGAGACTTTGCGTATGAAGGTGGAATTTTGAAATTCGGGAAGAGACTTTGTGTTCCCAATATACCTGATCTAAAAAGGGAATTGCTGGATGATGCTCATAGTTCCAATTTCTCTATACACCCTGGGAGCACCAAAATGTATAGAGATTTGAAGGAACATTTTTGGTGGGACAACATGAAGAGGGAGATTGCTGATTTTGTGTCAAGATGTATGGTTTGTCAACAAGTGAAAGCTGGAAGGCAACAGCCTGGAGGAGTCATGCAACCTCTTCCCATACCGGAGTGGAAATGGGACAATATTACGATGGACTTTGTCATGGGGCTACCAAAGACTCCTAGAAGGAACGATGCAATATGGGTTATTGTTGATCGTCTTACCAAGTCAGCACATTTTCTTGCTATAAGAGAAGATCTACCCCTGGAACGTCTAGCAAGACTATACATTAATGAAGTTGTGAGACTTCATGGAGTTCCCCTATCGATTGTTTCTGATCGTGATCCCCGTTTTACTTCAAGATTTTGGAAAAGTCTTCAGAAATCCCTGGATACTGAACTTCATTTGAGCACTGCTTACCACCCTCAGACAGACGGACAATCAGAACGGACTATTCAGACCTTAGAAGACATGTTGAGATCTTGCCCACTTGATTTTCAGGGTATGTGGGATCAATATTTACCACTAGTAGAATTTTCCTATAACAATAGCTTCCATTCGAGTATTCAGATGGCACCATATGAAGCGTTATATGGAAAGAGATGTCGTACACCAACCTGTTGGGATGACGTTGGTGAAAGAAAACTTGTAGGCCCAGAACTGGTGGAGGAAACGGTGGAAAAGGTGAAAGTAATCCAAAATCACATCAAAGCAGCTCAAAGTAGGCAGAAGAGCTATGCTGATAATCGAAGGAAGGATTTGGAATTTCAAGTCGGTGATCATGTTTTCCTGAAGGTATCTCCGTGGAAGGGAGTCATACGTTTTGGTAAGAAAGGTAAATTGAGTCCCAGGTACATCAGACCTTTCGAAATTCTAGAACGAATTGGGGCTGTAGCTTACCGATTGGCAATGCCGCCAAGTCTCTCCAAAGTTCACGATGTGTTCCACGTATCTCTGTTGAGGAAATACATGCCTGACCCAATGCATGTACTCACCTATGAAGAATTAGAACTAGAACCCGATCTGTCTTATTGCGAAGAGCCCATCAAGATTCTTGATACGAGAGAACAAGTACTGAGAAACCGGACGACGCGTCTGGTAAAAGTTTTGTGGAGAAACCATAAGATGGAAGAGGCAATGTGGGAACCCGAGGAACTTATGATGAAGAACCACCCGAGTCTTTTTATGCAGTAATACCCTAGAAATTGCGAGGACGCAATTATTTGAAGGAGGGGAGAATGTAACACCCCAAGCTTCTATGGTACGTTTCCCTTCGAATAATGCGATAGCGTGTGTTGTACGCAACCTCGAGTTCTAACACACACCACAACTAATTAAACTAGCCGTTGTGAATAGTAATACCTACTTTTTGAAATCATATATATTCTATATTTCAAAATGGACTTCATTTTTGGATTCGGAATATCAAAATTAGCCTAGGGTGAAATTTTGGTACATTTCGGATAACTTTCATATTTTGATGAATAGTGAAAATTACTAAATTTTAATTAAAAACAACTTTTTTAATCAAAATAATTAATAGTGATAAATTGTGAATTTGAGTGGTTTTAAAGTATATTTAGAATATATTTTTACCATTTAATATAATCTTGGTCATTGGACATAATTTTACAATTAAACCGAACATAAACAAGTGTCAATCTTTTGATAGTTATTATCTCTTAAAAACACGCTTTTTGTTTTGACAGCGGGAATTAATTTTAAATTAATTTCTGCCACTTCTGTGTTTTGAATTTAGAAAAATGGATTCCATATTTGGAATCAGGATGTTCAAATTGTGTAAATAGGTAACTTTTATTTTTAGACATTTTGAATAATTACTGCGGTAAATATTTTATTTACCATGGTTAAGGGTAAATCCGGTAAATAAGGGTTAAAACAAATAATATTATAATAATACTAAATTACCCTAAAACGTGTCTCAACCCTATTGGTTGATACATGGTCGACCATGGGCATCTTTGGGTCTATTTTGGGACCCCATGGATCCACTTGTAAGTGATAATGACACATTATATTAATAAAGTTAAAATAAAAATAAAAATGGCATAAGCTTACATCTTTTAGAAGAACAATTTTTACATAGGGTTATACATGTTGGATTTTCGATTATAAATATTCATTAGAAAGCTAAAACGCTTTCCTACATAATGATATTTTATTTATAATTTTTAGACATTAAATAATTTATTTTATTTATGACACAATGATGATGCAGTAATTACTAAAATAGTGAAAAATAAAAATAATTGATCTTATAAATACCCAAATAATTATAATATGAAACTTTTAATGAAATAAACTAATTTTCTATGATAATATGATATATTAGGATTGATTTAATTGACTTTTTTCGAAGTAATCAATCTGTTAGGAGTTTCACAAAAATCAACTATTGAATAGTGTCAAAATTGACATAAAAGAGTTCTTAAAACAAATATTATATTATTAATTGATATTAAATTCCTAAAAATCTAAGGTTCGGCCAAGAGACTTATATTATGATAGGTTCCTCATTAATGGACCACTTGGGGGTCGCTTGGATGTATATAGTAATTTTATTAACCATATTATATAAAAATACAAAGAGACATTGTAAAAGTGAAACTAATTAACTTAGAGTTAATACTTAAAGATAAGGTTAATATAAGTACCCAAACCTGTCTAAATTCTATTGGTTGAGTGGTTTTCGACCTATCCTCACCTTAACCTTTGAATAGTCAACTTTGGAGCCATTATAAACCGAATATGAATTTATTATAAATTAATATTTCTAGCTTTTCCAAAGGTGCCCCTCACCCCTCTTATAAAAGGGCACTCCTCCTTCTCATTTCTTCACACCTTCAAAGCCTTTTGGTTCGGCCAAACTCTGCCCAAATACTCTCCCAACATCCCTCAATACAACCTAGAGGCCTTATTTTGATCAGAAAGCCAACCTAAGGAGCCCTTTTGATCAAATCAAAAGGAAGAACCCGAAGAAGAGGTAATGATTTCACCACCCTTTTCTAAGTTCATTTCTTCTTCCACTTCTTCTTCCTTTGTTCTTACCATTCTAAAATAATAACTCCAGTATCTCACATATACTGTGATGTTATTATAAATATGGTACAATCATATTCAGTATTCTATCCACCCTTTGAATAACATGTCACCATACGTGCGTACGTACGGCTTACCGTCTCCACGTCGTGGTGTAATTGTTATTCAATATAATATTATTTGGATGGGTATAATAATGATGTGTAACTCATGTAAATAATAAATATAACATGTTAATGATTCTGTATATATGATATACCATCCATTTATATATTATTTTAATATCAAAAGAATGATATTGTCGCTCGTGCGTACGTACGGACTACCGTCTCCACGAACGCGATGAGATTTATTCTCCATCGTATCCATTCAAGTATAATTATCATTTGATGATTTAAAAATGATGTTTAAGGACTGTATATCATTCTGGATATGAATAAGATACAACAACCATGGCTTATGTAACAAAACATATAAAAGAAAATGAGTAAGTTAACTCCCGAAACGACGATAATTCTAAGATATTATTAACAAATCAATGTTAAAAGATCATATATGATATCATATTAATATATATGATTCTTGTATAATTTAATAACAACTATTTCACCATTATATAGGAGGTTAACCTACCCCAACCAAGGAAAAGTACAAGGTAAGGGTTATTTCACAATCTCTTCATTATCCGAGGTTGTATTATACGTAATAATCTACTGGGATCTCTTTATCATCCACATCCATGTTTCTTAAAAATGTATTTCAAAACATTTTTACTATTTACAAGAATATGTGTTTAAGTCATTTATACCCTTGTTTGACTTTTTATAAGAGGTTTATAAAGGAATCTTTCCGTCATTTTCAAAACAAGGTCCTTTTTAACCTTTTCGACAGAATTGAGGTAAGAATGTTTTTTTTAACTTATACGGCGGGTGCGGTTATTTTTCGCCGTTATAAAATCGTCGAAGCTTTCCTTACAAGTTTATAAGAATATTTTCAAAGTAAATGTTTTATTTTATATGGATCTTAAATGATTTCAAAATAAAAGGAGATACTTCTTTAAAAAGAATTTTGATTTCATCTATGTCAACATCCTTTGATGGATTTTAAGATTATTTGGAGTTGATTTATTATGATACAAAACTTCTATATTGAATTGAAGGTTTTGTGATATGTTTGACTAAGGTTGTGCTATATTTATACCATTCATATTTTATGGTGAAATTATTGACATTTCGTATGCTAGTTTTAATACGAATGTTTATGTTATGCTTAAACCTTTTCATATGGGAATGCATTGGACTTAATAAGTGACGGGTGGAGCCCGCTATAGCTCCTCGATGCATCGGTAGGTCTCATGAGACAAACTAGTGTCTTGGCACAAGGCCTTGACAAAATCTTATTTGTAGTCTTGGCACGAGGCCTTGGCTATGTGGTTATGATAGTCTGGCATTATGCATTCCAACATTATGAAAGTGGTTATTGATATTGCATGTGATTATTCGATTAGTAGAATATCCATGTGAATAAGTAAATGGCATTATTTCATTTTTATTTTTGCCATACTATTTTGAAGTTCAATTTTAAAAGGCTTTTGTTTTAGTAATTCATTGCCTTAAATGTTTATGCTTATTATGAATGTTCCGCTATATTGTTATCCTTACTGGGCATTTGAGCTCACCCCTTTTCTATGTTTTATTTTTCCCAGGTAGTGAAGAAGTAAATTATGAATGACTTGCAGGGATATTATGAGGGGTTAATAGTGTGGATATGAAGACTTTGTTGTTGTAGTAGTTTTTCACTTTGAAATGTAATGTAAAACCTTATGAATATATCTAGTGTTTCCAAGGCTACTAAACCAATCGGTCTTTCGAGATTTGATCTTTCTTGTGATCATGCCAATGTTATGTAATTAATGCACCGACTCTGGGTAGCTGGGGTCGGGGCGTTACATGAATACCCCCAATTAAAAGATAATATTTCAAAAAATCCTGTAACACCACCTTTAGAGAAAAGGAAACTAGATCTTTGATGTGTTCAACATAAGCCTTCATTGTCCATTGAACTTTCTGGACACTCATGAGATCTTTCTTTTTCTTCTTATTAAACTCCTTATGTATAAACCATCATACAAAGACGAACTTAAAAATTTCCCACATCATCCTAACTTGCATCATTGTTGGAAAAAATAACTCACATTCTTCCAAATCTGGACCCCCAAGCAGACCCAAAACAGTGTGAACTCTAACGGCTTTAGGAGTTCCCTATACTTTGAAGAAATGCTGAACTTCTTCAATCTTCTTTACTAACTATAACGAACATTGATTTCCATGGAAGATAGGTAGAAACTAAGTAGAACCATAAATAGGTCAAGACCCACTCTAAACATTGGGGACCTTTCTGGGTGGCATATTCTGAATAACACAAAAATCATAAAATCAGGTTCCAAATCGATTCCTCACATCCCCACACATATGCTTTTTATTGGATATGGTATTGCCTCAACTTTAGAAGAAAATATTATGGGTGTCATCCATGCTATAACATTTTCCATTCATAAATTCTAGACAAAACTTTGGATTGAAAGCAACTCAACTACCATTGTCCAAGCCATTTGGAAGGGCATGACACATCTTGCATGGCCTCTCACCACTCGATGGATGATGTGTCCTGACTCGCTGATGGGTATGCACCACATCTCCACACATGTTTACTGTGAAGCTAATATGGTAGCGGATTCCCTTTCCAATAAGGGTGTCAACCAAGATTTAACATGGTTGGACACCCTACCTTCTGATCTATTTAATCTTTTTGATAAAGATTGTAAAAAACTTCCCTCTTTTCATCTCTTGTAACCCCTTTTTTATTCAATAAATAGTGCTTTGGTATTTGGCCAAGGCACGACCTTCTTCAAAAAAAACTAATGGTCACACTTACCACTTTATCACCAAACCCAATAATTTACCAAATTTTTAATCCAAAACATTCTCTTTTAAAACCCTTTTTTCCAATTTGGGACCATTTGAAAGACATCATTTTAATTTTCAAAATTGTTTTCATTTTAAAAGATTACTCACAACAACTAAGACCAAAAAAATATATAATTCGCACTAAACCACCTTAATGATAAACTAGTAGTTATCCATAACATATAGACATGGTATTGGGATATATTCTACTTAGTATATGAGTTTACTGTGATTAAAAATATCAACAACACCCATCACTAATCAAATATCAAAAGTACCACCATATAAATAATACTATGCCACCAGGTTCTTAGTTGTGTTAATAGTGGCCCTACTTAAACTAGGCTATCAACAGGTACCTAGTTCCATTCCATCAAGTACTCAATACCTACTACACAAGGGTACCTCTATCTATTCACCACTCTCTCCTATCAAATCCTCTAACCCCTATTTTAACTCCCCTTCAACACAAAATACACCCAAAATGAGACTAAGATACTAACATTAAAGAGAATTACATGGTTAGATTGGATGGGGGAATTTAAAACCTTCACATCCTCAATAAATTAATACTCAATAAGATTAAACCATATTCTTGAGGGAATAGATTCAATCATTGGGTTTTTATATGGGTAAGAATAGCTGGTAATAAATTTCCTAGACTTTTCAAATAATTTTAAAAGGTTTGATGTATTTCAAGGTTAATTTCCTACTATTTCTAATCTATTAGTGAACCAATCTCAAGGAAACATAAATAAAAAATTTATTTTTAACATTAAATTACAAGGGTCAAATATAATTGTTACTGTAGTACATTGGTTAACTTTGAGTAGTTTCAAAATGTTTTTTAATTAACATCACTTGGTATATTATTTCTTGGTCAAGACTTGGGTTATTGATAGGAGATTATTCTATATTTATACAACATAAAGGAGAGTGAAAATGTATTAAATATAATTCCTTATACGATTCCATATAGATAAGTGATTAATAACTAATTTTATAAGAGAATTCCACCTAGGAAATTTAATCATTCTAGGATCCCCTGAAGGCAATAATTGAGGCTCAAAGAATATCCCCCAATATCAAGATAGTCTGATTAGAATGGTTATTAGTCTATGTAATAATGGAAGTATAAAACTTCACCCATAACCTCATTGAAAATTATTGTTCTTACTATAACCAAGATAAAAACATCATATCCCTATCAGATACAACACTAGATGGTACACCTTGAATAATTATTATCTTTTTGACATACAATTAATCAATTTCATCAATTTACGAAGACTCTTCAATATGTAAAAAGTTATTCATCATAGTTATGTTATCCACTATAACCCACACTACATCTTTCTATTTAGTTGATCTTGAAAAACTGGACAAGAAATCCATGATGATTTCATCCCATTTCCTAATAGGAAAAGAAAGTAGTGAAAGAGTACTTATTGGTAAAAATTTTGGTACAACAATAAGTACGACACACAACACTACAAAAAAAATTGTAGATAAATTGTTGGTCTAGGAACTTGACCCTATGACCACGCCCCAAATCCCAACCCACCCTCACCACCCCAGCCGACAGCATGGGGCATTGGTTTTTTGTATTTTTCCATAACTGGATTATAGGTAAACAATTTAGCAAAGAATACTGCAATTCATTTCATCATTATAGGGCACAAAAAGTGGTGAGTAATATCATGGTACATCTTTATGATCCTTATGTGAACATAGAGGTGCCGTGTGGGAAGTGGTGAGGAGATGAGATGTAGGGTTTTTCATGGTTAAGAATAGTGGAAAAACACAAAATGAAAAACCCAAAATATCAAACAATGATAGAGGAAAATTAGAAAATAAAATACATGGGACTCTAGCCTTGATTAACCTGAGGGAATGTAGAGGAGTCACACTGAAAATGGAAGAGTTCTGCACGAGCTTGAGAATCAGGACTGAAAGAGTATTGGTTATGGTTATTTTAAATAGATTGGGAACACCTTTAACAGCACTTTCAGAAAAGCGCTGATAAATATCCTTTTTATCAGCATAAAATTTATAATCACTGATAAAAGGGATATTTTTCAGCACTAAAAAAGTGCTGATAAATCTCTAGATTTATCATCGCTAAAAAAGCAATGATAAAAAACAACTTTATCGACGCTAATTTTTTAGCACTGATAAATATTATTTTTAACAGCACTTTTTAGCACTTATAAAGATCGATCTTTATCAGTTCTTTTTTATCACTAATAAAGGGTTTATTTAAATAAAATTATTATACTTTTATAAATATTAAATATATATAATTATTTATTGATAATTATATAAATAATTATTAAAAAATAATTATTATTTATTTTTAAAATATATAAATATTTAAAAATAGTAAATATACATTTATAAATATATTTATTATATAAATATTTATCTACAAATATATTTTTAACATTATTAGTGGATATATAATCTTAAATAAATTAATTTTAAAAATGAGAGAAATTGAATAATTCAAAATGAGTACACTTTAAAAATATTGAAAAAATGGATAACTTTTATTAATTAAATATAAATTATTAAAAAAATATGGATATATATATATATATATTGAAGTAAAGATGAATACATGTTGAAAATACTTATACATAGTAAATAAATCTATATAAATAAATAATAGAAAATGATCAAATTCAAAAATAAAATAAAAAATAAAAAAATATTAAATATGAATTACCTAACTGTAATAGTATTAAAAATAAATAAATAAATGACTTAATAAAAACATAATATATTGAATGTATCTTGTTATAATGAAATTCTAAAAAATACTTAAATTTTAAAAAATAGATAAATATTAGGTGTATGTTTTTCTATATATTGTGTAAATATATTTGTGTGTACGTTTGTATATAAAACTACATTAGTTACATATATATATATGTGTGTGTATGTGTATGTGTGAATTTAATGTAACGTGCAATGTTTGATATATGTAAAATTGAATAATCAAACAACATTTAAAATGAATAAGACGTTAATATGTTTTTAATTAACATTTTATTCATTTTATATAAATTTATATTTAATATATATTATTTATTAGAATTTATAATTAATATATATATTATACTCATTCATTTTTAGTAATAATTATTTCATTAGTAAATTTTAAAAAAATTATAATTTATTCATTTTATTTTTTTGTTTAATGATATATTCTTTTATACATCTAAATTTAATATATACTATTTATTAATATTTATAATCTATATATATATATTAAATTTATTCATTTTTATCAATAATTAATTAATTATTTTAATGTGTAATATTTTTTTAATTTACTCATTTTAAATTTTTATTTGCTTAATTATTTAATTTTATTAATTTTACATATCTATATATTTAATATATACTATTTATTAATTTTTAAAATTTATATATATATTCATTTTATTCATTTTTTCCAATAATTATTTAATTAATGAAATTGTTAAAAAAATATTTGTTTAATAATTTCATTTTATTATGGACCTTTATCAGCACTAATAAAACACCGATAAAGGTTACCATTTATTAGCACTTTTTTAGTGATGTTAAGGGTTACTTTTTATCAGTGATAAAAAAAAGAACTGATAAAGGGTAGTCTTTATCAGTGCTAAAATAAAGCGCTAATAAAGGTAACATTTTATCAGCGCTGATAAAGGGTTCCCTTTATTGGTGATTTTTAATTAGCCTTGATAAAGGTCCAACTTTATCAGCGCTTATTTTAGCACTGATAAATATGGACTTTCTTGGTGCATTTTTTTAGCGCTGATAAATTCTGGCACTGTTAAAGGCGTGTTTTGTAGTAGTGTTTTTTAACCGAAGAGATAAAGGTAATTGTTTTTCCTTAAAAAACATTATTTCAAGCTATTAAGTACTTAAAAAGAGGAAAACTAAAAGAAAAACTTTTAATTTATAAAAATAAAAATGGTATAATAAAATATATTAGGTTTAATATAGAACTATAAAATAATTCTCTCAATGGAGACTTAAACATAAACAATCCTGAATAATGATGAGATTGTGAAATAAACCCTTACCTCGGGTCTGACTTCCTTCCTATCTATCTGAACCTCCAATATAAAAAATATATATTTCTTATAAATATATTACAAAACCATACTCATATATATCATACCAAATATTATTTACGTATATTTTTTTATCACCCGTTTATTAACAATTCTTTTTTAAAGTCAATGTTCTGGGTAATAACTGCTTTATGTTTTAGGTAATTTTTGGTTTGGTAGTTTCATTCCTTTATCTTTTATCATGGTTCCATCTTCCCCATAATTTTAACCATGATATAAACATCATATATATTCTTTATATATGTATTTATATTAAACCAAAAAATATAGATATGTAAAAATTAATTACATTATTCAGAAGATGGGAAGTCGTACATATGCATAAACGTTGTCTTCACTTTTCAACTGATGAAAAAAAAGAATGTTTAATAATATTTAACCTCTATAGAATCATTATTATAAAAAATAAATCATATATATTAATTAAATATATCCTTATTACCATCCATATAGAAGAGAAATGAAAAATGGATCAGATCACTAAGTGGAGGTGGTGGTCCACACATACACATGAGCCACATTATCATTTTCCAACAGATTATATGGAAAGAGGGTATATATGATATTATAATTTGAGAATAATAATTAATTAATTAATATCATATATAAATATTAAACCCATCATAACACCCTTCCATAAAATATGGGGATGAAATATGAATTTTATTACTATGTGGTGAATGTAAGTCATATGTACGCACTAGCGATACATTTACTTTCCATTTGAGGGAAAAGAGGGTGGATAATTGTGGTTTCATAATCATATTAACATTTAAATATATTTAGGATATTTAATTTTTTATTTTATGATAAATATCAATGATTTATAGTAGGTATAATAAGAATTAAAAAAATAAAGTGATCAGTTATGGTGATTGCCCCTTATTTGAAAGAACTATTTTAGATCTCATCTTATGGATCCTAAATTTAGTCTTTGGGGAAGAAAAGAACCTCTATAGTTTGGATAATGAATTTGGGAAGATAAATTAGTAGGTTTTGGTTGATATATATGGCTCAATGCGGTGTGAATAAGTGAAGAAGAGAGGTTCCCTTTTATAAATTAGATGAGGGGCACTTTTGTAATTTCATAGAAGTTTAAATTATAATAAATTCATTATATAGAAAAAATGACTCAAAAATTCCAAGTATTAGAATATATGATTGTAAAAAAATTAAATACCATAAAAAAATAAAATTTGATCGGTTTAAGTGATATTTTAAACCTTAACTTTTGGTTTAACCCCTTAGTTAACTTATTTCAACATTTACCACGGTTACTTATTTTTCACTCTTAAAGGGTTATAATTTTAAATATAAGGAAAATATTGACTCATAAATTGAAAAGTAATGAAATATTTGACATATATTATACCCCTTCTCCTATTTTAATATTTTAATTCTTTTTAAATAGTTTAATAAAATATTATTTTGATAAATTATCATTAATGTTTATTTTTACACTATTCATTTTGTTTGATTTAAAATAGATAAATGAAAAGGTAAAATTATAATATAATCCTTTAACATAACACTAATATGTCATATTAATCTATAAAATTCATGTAACACTATTAATCACTCAAATTATGTCACTTATTTAAGTGTCCAATAGATCGTGCAGTCATACTGAGAGGGGGGTGAATCAGGTGTGACTTGTTTTTACTGAATTCTTTTATTTTATTTGACCCTATTTGGATGTGCTGTCAATACCAATTTAATTTTAAAATTAAATAATATATTATCCTATTTATTTGAAATAAAACCAAAGATATAGGTATGGGAAGGATTCCTCATCTCCAAAATTCAAATTTTAAGAACATCCTCTTCTCTTCTAACACTTACAATCTAATTTACTCAAGAGAGGGATGGAATCACCATTATATTAGAAGAGAACTAAATTTGATCAAATATGAGTCTACATGACAAATTTTTGATTTAGAAAAAAAAATTGATCAAATTTAACACCAATGTTGTCAATGAATCTCCAGTATATGATCCCAATACTTAAACATTTTATCATGGGTTATCAAAGTATTTTCAATCAATCTTCTTCATAAATCTTAGAAAACATATTAAAAACATTCTAGTGAAAAAATCTACTTCCCCTTTCCAATTTAATTTTCCTTTTATCATCCAAAAATCAATATATTTCTTTTAGAATTTATTCTTCATCATGAAAATAGAATAATGTAACCAAAATACCTCAATGATGAAAAACTTCAATTTCCATACATTTAGTATTTAGAATTATCATATGTATGACTCACTAGAACTTATTATATCCGTAAGATATCAAATTAATAGATATATCTAATGGTTTATCTTCTATTATCCTCCTCAATATATTAACTTAATAATTCTTCATCGTGAATTAATTTCTTCAAGAATACGCTCTAAGTATCTTATGAGATTACTAATAATGTTGAAAAAAGTAATAATGATGAAAATAGTCTTCCATAATGGATAAATTCCTAGCTATAAAATGTTAATATATTTTATCAAATTCTGGTATCACCCTAAATTTATTCTTCACCTTTAATTACCTACATGAAAAACAAACACAATGGGTATATAAGAATAAGGTGATTTTTTAATGCTCCTTAGTTAGATAAAAAAGGATAAGAGTTACTTCTCAACCCAACTATCTCCATAGATGAAAAACGTTTCTTCTTGTTTTCTAAAAAAATAGATTCTGTTTTCTCCACTTTCTTTATCTTTCTTTCAACTTCCAACAATTATATCTATATGATCAAGAATTCTTTAGGAACATTCTCATCCTTCACTTTGTGTGTATACTTCTTTTTTACAACACTAAAATTCATAAGTAATTTCCCTTTCCTCTTCAAGAATTCTTCTTGTCTGGTTAACCATGTAAAACACTTCTTACCTAAATTTCCAGACATATTACACCTTTCACACACAAAATTTCTATTCATCAAGTTACTATTTTTAGGAAACTTAATAGACTTTTCATCATAGATGTATCTCACCAAATCAATCATGTTGTTTCTCTTCGAGATTGACTATTTCATTAATTCTAACTTTCTTCCTTTATTATTTATGTACTTTTCCAATTCAAAATATTCCATGATGTTACATTTCCTACCATAATAGAATCATTTTTCTTTTATGTGACACTCTTCGTATCATTCTTCACAAGCTTCTTGGGTGTTATTGGTTTAAAAACCTTCTTATTTTGTTTACATCTCCAAAATGGCTTATAATCTTCATTTAGTTCTTAAATAATTTGTTATTGTCGTCTTATATTCATGTCAACATATGATTTGTGCATGATTATTACATACTAGAACTCATCATAAAAATGACCACTTTTGTTGCAATACTCATAGAAATCCTCAATATATTCATATCTATTCTTGATAGACTAATTCTTTTTTTGTAAATTATGTTTTGGTTATGTGGTTGCGGTTTTTATATTATATTTATATTTTATACCCCTAAATTTATGCATTATTTAATTTTCATACAATGAAATATTGTTCCAAAAATTCATTTCATGATTCCTAAACATCAAACAGCACCAAAATTAGCTAACAAATCTTAATTTATTCTTTTATGACACATTCTAACTATATTTGACATTTTTATACTTTTGGGTAGCACATTTATTATTCTTTTCATTCTTTGGGGAACATGAATTTTCAAACTTCTTCAATGATCCGATATTATATTTATCCTGGGATAATCTCAAGCTCTTCTTACCACTAGATTGTGTCTTTTTATAAATTGTACTCTTATCAGATGAATCATTGGTAATACTTATTTACCCAAAAACTAGGGATGTCTCATCTTTTATATCTTAAATATTTCTCACTTTTACTATTAATTCAAAAAAAATTAAGTTGAGAGAAATATTTTCTAATTTAACTGATTTCATTCCTTCTTCCCACCAAATCTTTATCTTCTAAATCTGATCTTCATACACCTAGTTAGGATTCAATAAAAAAATGTCAAGCTCCTTGATTATTTTTTCATTAACACCTAGTTTATAATATTAAATATTCATAGATTTATTATGCATTTTTAAAGTGTATGTATTACTACTATAAATATATTCTCAAAAACATTTTTCTCACAAACATTGATTTTCAATTCTTCAATAGATCCAACATGTATTTCCTTGAAAAGGGAAGTCATTTTGTCATATTCTATTAAAAGTGTTGTGATAGTGTCACGTGTTTCAAATTTTTTAGAAAATTCCTCTTATATTTCATTATCCTCTTCTTCCAACTATAATTGTTCATCCAATAGTTATTTGAAAACACTAATCAAAAAAGTGACCACCTCTTTGTGATTTTTTTTATATGCTCTTTGATTTTAGAGTTGAATATATATTCATCACATCTTGAACATGATTCATCAAAATTATAATCAACTAGCCTTACTAAATAATTAACACTCATGAGTTCCTTCAGCTTTTAGTTGTTCTTTATTTATCTTTGAGTTATTCTTTAGATTATTTACCAATATTTTATTCCTATTTTTCTGAGCCTTGATAGAAAATTAAATATTTCTAACATCAGGAGTAGAGATAAGTTTTCCACATGAATCTCTTTTTAATTTTATTCAAACTCAAATATTCACTTAATATACTTATGATATAAATAACAATACAAGTAAAGTATATCCAACTAAAGTTTTTCATCACTCTGATACCAATTGAAGTGTCTAATGGATCATGTAAACACACAGAAATGTGTGATTCAGTTGTGACTTGATTTTACTAAATTAGTTTATTTTCTTTAACCACCTTTGGATTTGTTTTCAATACCTATTTTATTATAAAATTCAATGATATTGTTTCCTCTAATATGATACCAATTGAATTGTCTAATGGATCGTGCAGCCACACTGAGAGTGGTGGTGAATTAGGTGTTACTTTTTTTTACTAAATTGTTTTCTTTCATTTAACCCACTTCAAACCTCTATCACCAATTATGATGATTGGATCATGTATTCAATACAGAATGTCAATAAAACACAACACACAATATTTTTAAAAGGTTTGGTAATAATACTTACTCCTTGTCACAACTTTTTAAACCCCCTAGTTACATATTCATCATTATATGTAGATTTTTAGAACCAGGTAAAGTCTCATTCCCATCAACACTAAGTCCCACAATTTTCCACTCTAAAGTCCAACTAGATTTAACAAGTTAGACCCTACAAAAGTTAATCTTGAGTCCCATAGAAGTATATTTTTTTTGTATCCCACAATGTTACCAACATCCCACCATCCTACTCCAGAGTCCCACTAGTTACTTCTTCTTATTTAGAGTCCCATTGAAGGCATAAAAAATCATAAGTAACAAAAGATATGATCCACTGATATAAAGATATTTGTTGGATTCAGACTGCTTCTTCACTTCCTCGAGATGTAGTCTTTCTCCACACAAAAAACTGGATCACATGATCTACTTGTGTACAATATTCAATAACTTCAACAACTTTCTAAAAACTACATTATCTTATCACTTTTCATTTATATTAAAATGATATGAACCTTCTCGATACACTAATCACTTAGGTATATGCCTTCTGAAATTATGGATGAATTTAATCTCAAAACATTTCACCTAATTCATACAAAGTATTTTGCATGTGCACTACTCCTAAAACTTCATTCATGTATTTAAATATGAATGTTCTACTCTTTTTATTCATGCATTAATACATGCGGATGAAAACTACCTTATGTATTTTTCATGAAGATCTCATATTGCCTTCATGTAAGCATATCACTCACTACCTATTCATTATTGTATAATGCACGCACACACTTCATAAATATTATTTCACCCATAACCGATGATTATTATATACAAATATCATTCCTTAATATTATTTCATATATGTATTAAAATCATCCAAGAAATCATCAATAGATCACGCAACTCCTTTTTGTCTATATCACAAAACTCAACTACACTAACAATATGCACAAGAATATCATGAGATAGTGTCTCGCACTATATCCTCATGAAAAACATTCCCTCATAAGAACTCAAGTTCTATTCCACACAAAACTCTCTTCAAACATGGATGACAGTATATGTGTTTCCTCTATCTTCTTTGTGAAATTGTATATGTTCTTCATAGCTCTTCACAAAACTCAACATGGCTCATGGAACACTTATCAAATTTTATCATGAAACATAGTGGGATAATCTATACTAGTTCTTTGATATCAGATCACCAATCATCTTTATGAGGTCACAAAGGCAAATGCTCTTTATGAACGCATGGAATCTTTTTGTGAAATCAGAGTGCTTCCTCAGCTCTATTTTTCTCTGAAATCTCTCAAAATTCTCATTAATCTCATGACTGAAAATGATCTCCTAAGGGGGTATTTATAGACAAATACCCACTAACTTAACTCATGTGCATTTCCTTAACCTTTAATGTGAACTTCCTCATCTTGGTTTATGCGAATACGATAATCACTATTATCAAAAATATATCTGATTTATTTATGCTTTTATTTGTTTTGATCATTGTTAAATCATGGAAAAAATGTTTCAAGATTATTATATAATATTAAAAACATCATAACAATCAAAGTATAATCAAAGATTTAGTTTGATCAAATATCCATTCAACCATGAATAATACATGATGCACAGAATCTCTCTAATGGCTCAAGGAAGAGGACAACATTGGCACTGATTGAATAGTCCACATTATTCAGATCGTAAAACCTCATATCTACTTTTATATTAAAATTTGGATGTATGGTAACTAGAAGATGTGATTACTTCCTCATTTGTCTCCATATATATAATAAAAAGTTCTCTATAGTTGATCAATTGTTAGTATGGGGTCTACTCCCATTAAAAGTCGGCACTACCTTGTGTCGGCATGCTCCTCCTTTGTTGTCATGCCACCCCACACAGTAGATTAGTTATACTCCCTTTCACCTGTCTCGGGGTGTTCTTTTCACTTACACCCACTACCACCCATGCTGGCTAGCTAGGGGTGGACTTCCCACATAAGCAATGGTTGTAGTCCCCTAGGTTGGCTAGTATGTGGTAGGCTAAAATTTTTTAAAAGACATAAAGATAGATAAAATAAGAATATAATCCTTTAACACAACACTAATATGTTGAATTAATCTATAAAATTTTTCAAACACTATTACTCAATAAAATTATATTACTTTTAATATATTTAAAATCATTTATTTTATTTTTCTATTAATTAAATAAATATTGTGTCGATGTTGTGTGAGTATTTAATATAATTATATAATATCTAAAAATTATAATGAAATTTACATAATGAAAATAATTTCATTAGTCTCAAAATAAACATTTATATTCATTCATAACTTTATTTTTTACCTATATTAACTTATAATAGCTATTTAAAACTAAGGGAGTTAAATTTTGTAACGTTCTTTAATTTAAATATTATATTATTCATTTTCATGGACAAGTGTTCATTAAACAAATAAATTTTAAGCCTAAGTTGATAAGGCTTGAGATACATTATTCAAATAATAATTAAGAGGAAATACCACACAAGAAAATTTCCATATAGTGTTGGGTTTTTTTAATAAGGAAGTGGTTTAAATCACCTCCATATGGTTCTGCAATGATTTCATAAAATCGCTGCTAAATTGGGTTTTGGAATCCAACATGCAACAATTTCTTTAATTCAGCATCATTTTTTGGTAAGTGTCATACTAAACATATTTAGCGGCGGTTTTGGTGGTTTTACCAATGGTTTTATGTGGAAAAATTGCATATTTAGCTTCGGTTTAAACCCCTGCTAATTTTTTTCATTTTTTACATTAAAATCACTGTTAAACCACCCTAATCACTGCCAAACAAAAATGCACATTTCTTTAGTGGCGGTTTTAACTACCACCAATAAGAAAATATCAAACTATATATTCAGTTTAAAATGCTACAAAATATAGTCCATTTCATTAATAGCGGTTTAAACAGCCGCTAAAATTATATTTACAAGTAAAAAAGGCAGCAGATTATGTAGCCCTAGTACCAATACCTTGGAAAACGACCATGTAAATAAAACATATAACAGAATAATCTAAACCATATAACAATGTTCAGTAGTCATAAATCAAACAATTTTCATAAACAAACCATATACAGAGAATATATAAGAGAATAATCAAAACCATAGCATCTCAACCATATAACAATTTTTCGTTGATCTAAATCTAAGACATTAAATTGTATATAACCAGTTTTTGAGTTTTAATCCTTAAAACTACATAGAAATAACTTATAGTATGTATCCATGAGCCATCCTAATAAGTATGAATTATTCCAGTGCTCAGGATAACATTGTAAAAATAATTGGGTTCGACGATACTACTAATTAGTTTTAGTTTGGACTTTATGTTTGATAAAGATGAAGTGCTTAAACATGACTCAATAAGATAATCATGCATGAATCTATGATAAAACATATACTATAATACTTGTAAGAGGATGGTGTTTCTTGAATTCAGTTTGATGATTAATATAAGCGTGTTATCCTAGTTTTGGAACCACATTCAGTAATGTATGAAGCATGTTCCATGGAAAGTTTTTGATTTCAATAAAATGTTGCCCAAGAAATTTCTAATGTGGGGAGAATGATGAGTATTATGGAAACTATTTCCTTTCATGTAGAGGTACACAGCTGTAATGGACTAATTAGAAATTTTCATAATGACTTCTTGAAGCTGATGAGTTGTTTTATTCAATATTACATATCTCAAACATGGTGATGACTTTTAAAACATAGGTTTTAGTTTAAAATAATTCTAGATGATAGATTAATGCTTGAGATAAATAAATTATCCATGAGTTTTACTGTTCAGTAGTGTGTCTATGAATTCATGGAAACACAATGGAAAGATGGTTGGTTGATTACTCAACCATTTATGAATGATGATATTCATTGTTGGAATTTTTCGGCTATGCATGAAATAACATGGTTTCATTGGGATATAAGGTTTCGTGATCAATACCTTAATTAAAACACTATCTATTAAGATGGTAATCTCTTAAATAGGTAAGTCTGGAGTGGATTTATTGACGCTTCAGTGATCAAATTTTGAAGGGGATCTGGTCCTTCCATCTACGCAAATATGATGTGAACTTTTTAGGGTGTAACCCTTTAAAGATATAACATAGAAGTAAAATGAGGGTTTTATAGTGCGATGAGGTTTTTGACCCATTTTTGGACCTGGTCACACATCATCAAGAGATGTGGCATCAAGGGTTGGTTCAAGGCAAGTATAACATGTTTTGATGCAGTATGTATCAGAAGATCTAAACAGGCCTATCAATATAATTTTTCAAAAATATTAGGATGTTTTTATATGTGGACTAGGAATGGGAAATGTTTAGAAACGTGGTGTTCTCCTATACTAGATTAATTCATTCCCAATATATTAACCCCATCCTAATTATGTTTGGAGAGCATCTATATACCAAGATAAATAATTAAAACCAATTCCTTTTTGTTTGTATGGAAGGAATACATGGGAGGTTTACACAAGGATTGATTTTTATAAATCCTTAAGATATGGATTAAAAATGTCAAATATTGAAGGGTAACACTCATTTGAGTATTGTACTAGTCATTGAATGGTTGTTTTAGTTTTTGAGTTTCTGGATAATTGGAACTGGGTACTATTGTATTCCATGGTGAAGGCGAGGTACTTGTTCAAATACATACTTGGGAGAAGCTTGAGTCTAGGAATTAGGCTTTGGAAACCTTTTGATTATCTAGGTGTGTTGGATTAGAAATGTGCTAGAATGTTTTTTTGAATGGTAACATAAATGAGTAAGATTTGGTAAGATTAATAGACGTCACCAGAAGTTGGTTACAAGCAGTGGTGAGCATGATCAAAGTGATATTAGGATACCTTGGATAAATGGTGTCAGAATATGGATTTATAGATGTAGACTATTAATGTTTATTGTTATTGAAAAATACTCAACCAAAATCAGTTCAATATGAGTTATTTCTAAAATTAGTATGTGGTCGGTGATGAACCACTTCAGGCACATAGTGGGTTGAGACAGGTGCATTTTAATGGTTTTTGAGATCATTTAATGGAAAATATATTTTAAACTGTATGAGCTTGGTCAATTGGATTTCAACCATTTCAAAAAAAATTGAGGAACAAGGGTAATATCCTCCTAAGTAGTATATTAAATTGTTGGGAGCACCATTAGGACATTATGGTCTTGCATAAATAGGAAATTGTGATAGTGGGAGTACCCCAACACAGAATTGATTAAAATTTAAAGTTTATTATGGATATATATATATATATATATATATATATATATTCTAGTTGATAATAGGATGATTAAAGGATCATCTCACTTATATATAGGCTCACTCAATGTGGTCAAACTCATAGTGGTGTAGCTCTCAATTTGGATCTCCATCATCCTGTAAGTATTATTCTCCCCAATAGTGATGGTGTGTCACCAAAATAGGATCTCCTACCATCTAGGGCACACACCTAAAAGGATCTATTGTGAGAATTGATCATTCCCATGTTTCAAATGTGTTCAATGGTTGACCCAACATTTGTGGGCCCCATAATTGAATGAAACAGATGTGGGGATTGTTTCTCCAACATAAATAAAATGAATCAAATAAGCAACATAGTAGTTAGTCCAAAATACTAATATACACATCCTAACATAACTCAAATGAAACTATTAAATATATCCATCTTTGATATGTAACATAGTTTACTTCATACTCCACCAAATTCATACTTCACCAATTCTAGACTCACTACCTTACTAAATCATCAAGACATATCAAATTCCGAAGCCTTTATCAAATATAGGGAATCATGAAAATGTTCGGTCATGAAAATGTTAGGTGAATACTCCGTGCCACACATGTTACATGATACATGATACATGATACATGAACAAACCCTATGTTTCCATATTTGACCAACATATCAACAAGACCACTAATCACTGTCTGATGGTGAACACTGCTTGTCACCCTCTTCACCTCTATCTCTACTTCCTGCTACCAACACCTATAAGAAAATTATATTGAAAATTAAATAATGTTGTATTTTTATATTTAAACATAAAACCAATAAATGTTTGAAAACTAAATGATTTTGAAGTTTTTTTATTTACCTATTCACCACCCGGCATCGATGAAATATCACCAAGGACAGATCTATTCGTCTTCTTATATAAATCAACCAACACTTTCTGCAAAGAGGATATCTAAGCCCCCTATTATTGAATTTTTTTTTTCATAGAAACATAATCTCTCTAAGAATATCTACTAAAAATAGGAGTAGATTCAGATTCAATCCCCGATGTTCTGTTGAAGACCTCATATGGTAAGGGTCCCAAACCCATCTCGTGCACTCGACCAGGATGCTCTTTCCCAATCACTTTACCAACTGGGTCATACTAGGAGACTGAGTAAGACTGTGTAGGATTGGAATTCCATAGTTCTTTAATTTTTACTTATAAAACAAATATCAGTCATATTAAAAGAAATATATATTAGCATAGTGATAACTGATAATAAGTTATTATAATGAAAAATGTATTTATACCCCAACTTCTTTGGCAGACTCATTAACAAAACTCCCATTAGATTTTTTATGAACATCTAATTACACTTCTGTTTGGGATGATTGGTGCCCTAAACTTTATGACTTCATTAAACAAATATAAATCAACAAATTAATATATTAAATAGAAAATATTTTATTATAAATATTTAAACTAATGAAAAGATTTCCAAAGTTGATCGAATTCTAGAAAAACTCTTTGACCCTACATTGTGAGGGATGATTTTCTTAGCCCGACATGATTCATTCTTCCTTGAAAGAACCTGAAATAAATAAAATAAAATTTAATAGTAATGTATTCAATGTCATATCATTTTCATATACACATATAAATGTAAAATGAGATTAATATAATAATATATATTTAAATACCATGTGCCTATCATCCTGATATCTATCAATAAAAACTTTATATTACTCTCTAGGAACCCCATTGGGTACATTTTCATACATATATTGGGATCTCAACTACATATCGTTGACATTGCCCCATAATCTCTATTTAAATTCTTTCCATTTAGTGCCCAAATTTTTCAATTTTCACTTTAGTTCTAGCACATCAGCAACCATAAAGTGGAAAAACATCTGTACACAGAAATTCATTTCAAAAATATTAGAATTTAATAACATAATGACATTAAATTACACCATAATGTATTAAAATTACCTTTATTTGTGGATCAAAAATTTCATTCTTCCAGGATGAAGGCATATGCCTCTAGTCATCATACGTAATCGGAAGGGAAACCAGCTCCACAACTAGATGACATGGAATATGGCCAAGTAATCATGTGTCGTCATCCATAAGGACCCCATAGGAATCAAATGGGACAACTATATTACGTCTAATCAGATTTTATAAATGTGTAATATTCACATTTTTCTCCATAGTTGCATTATTTCCATTTTTTATGAAAAAATAGTTAGTGTAAAAAAAGCACAATAAATTTATTCATATTAAAATTTGTACCTATAATAGTAACTCTCCAGTATCCCTACAAAGAACTAGGAGTGGTGCACTGCACTCTCACTACTGAGGCTACTGAATGGGAAGGTGTCAACTGATCTGCTGATGGGACGCTCACGGAGGGTGTGAGAGATGGTTCAAGAGGGAAAACAGATGATGCATCAGATGTTGCAGGGAGGGAGACAAATGGATCATGATTTTTTAGTGTGGCTGATGGAATAGTTTAGTGCTTCCTCCTTGGAATTCCTATCATTTAATCAAATAAAATTAAATTCAGAACATATAATTCAAAAAATTCAACTTGTGAGAGAGTTTGGATATTGAGATTATGTCCTTAAATATCATGTTATATGTGATGGATTTTCTATGTGATTAGAATTGGATATTGTGATGACCTTACCTTATGATTTTTATTATGGTTAGTACTAGATATTAAAATTCCATTATCTGATGGAACTCTAATTACTTTTGGATACAATATATGTATCACTGGAATTGATTGAAATAGGTGAGGTTAAGTGTTGGGGTAACCTAGTTAGCACCTGATGACCCAACATGGTTTCTAGTAGACAAGTTTCAAGATGAAACCTATAAGATAATTCCCAAATGTTTCATATAATATTCATAACAAAATCAATGTTATACATGTGAAATTTAAAATAAGGAAACCTAATGTAATCACAATGAAATTAATTAATGATATAGAAACACAAAGTTTTTCATATTTACACTCTAAACATTATCTATATCATAACCATAGACATGATTCATATAAAAAAATAAAAATGACCTATATTAATTTATTTTATATGTTTAATATCAAAAAAATATTATTATAATTTATTCATATAAAAAAACATGCTCCAGAGGAAAATATAATTCACCTTCAGCATGCACAATATAATTTATTCTATCATCCATTTATTTCCATCACCAACAAACTTAATACATGTGGAGTTCATTTATTTTGAGAATGTGACTTTTCAATCAATCTATAACTATTAGGAAACAACAAAACCAATAAAAACCCATACATAATTCACATACCAACTCCATGTTCCTGCATCGCACATCATCACCACAACCATGATCATTACACAACTATATCACACATCATCCAACATCACATCTCATTCCAACCAACCATTTTTTCACTGAACAACACACTCTAACTCAAAACCAATTACCACCACTAATGGTAAAATTAACATAGGGACCACATAAAACACAAAAAATTCATCAATCACATAAACATATAAATGATATTTCAGCATGCACAATACCTCATTTCAAAGGGGCATCCTATGTGGCTAGATAAGAGTGGGATTAAATGAGAAAGGGGGAAAGGATAAAGATGGGTTAATTGTCCAAAAAGCCTCACATTAAATATATATATATATATAGGGAGAGAGAGAGTTTATCAAGTACATTTTATGGTGCCATGGGCTCCCTAGTTTCACTCTTAGGATAACCGAGACTCTTATAAGTCCAACATTAACTATTTAAATCCCACTAGGTGCCCAGTGTCACCTGTAATTGTAAAGTATATGTGGAAACCCATTGTTGGTACCCTAAATCCCCAATTCACACACCAAACCATAAACCTCATTAAAAAATAACTTATAATGTAAACACAATAACCTAAATCAATTTTTAATCCATTATCAAAAAAATACCCATCAATTAAAATCAAAAATTGAAACTATCGAATGTTTCTTCCATTCAAATTTCCAATATAATAACTTAATGACACCATAATCAAGGTAATAATGTAAAAATTTCATATCCTCCCAAAAATATCACTTTTCAATACAGATAATTCTCAAGAAACATTTATTTAAATACTCACTTCCTCTATATTGGCAATAAATAAACTGAGGAATCTATTATATCAATAATAATAATCTTTGAAAATCACCTCAAATACCCAAAAATAACCTTCTCTATAACTCAAAAAACTAAACCAATATCATAAAAATTATACATAATTTTAGACACACATCGAATGATATTCCAATTAATCCATCCCATGTCTAAGTCATAGCTCCCAAATCTAACCCAGATCATTAAAAACACCAACACTTCAACATCCAAAACTATCACACTAATAAATATCCCTAATTTTACAATACACTTATAATTAATGACTCCAAAATCCAAAACAATACCAAACCATCATGAAACATCAATATTGTACCATATTCACTCATCCCCATAGTCCCTTATTTTCTATACTAATCATAATATAGGCCACAGTACTCTCCATTATATGATTCAATTAGGATTTTATTTTATTGACCTACTTCTAAATTATATCTTATTAAGGAAATAAATTTACCAAAATTTTTATAGAAAATCCATTCTTACTTTCAAAATCAATATATAAATTTAGTTACTAGAAATATCACACAATACACAGCTGAACAATGATAAAATTTGAGTGAGAAGAATCACGTACCACCATACATTTTAAAGTTTCATTACACTTGGAATGTGTATTATAACTAATTTCACACTAGGTAAAATTTTGCTTCAAAATTATAAATTAATTACATTTCAAAATTACTTTCCCATTTCCTTTTAAAAATTGAACTTCATGTTTTAACATCTATTACCCAATTTAAAACACATATAAGTTTAAAATAGTTTTTTATCTTAACCCATTCTAGTTAAATATCCAATATAAAATTTCAAATTTGGAAGCACCAATTTTATTTTTGTTCCCTACACTGGATTATTTGAAAAAATTGTTTTAAAGGAAACATTATCCCTTTTTAAAAATATACCACCATTTAAATCATATTTTGATTAAATAAAAACAAATGAGTTATGAAACATGGCATTATAAAATATTTCCAATTACTAGATGACATTAAAAAAATAAACCTAGCCAATTATACAAAGTGACACATGTTCCCAAATAGAATTGGCCAAAAATGTTAAGACTATCATGATAAAATGATTTATTTTCAAAAATAAATCTAACAAAACATCAATACACATGGAATAAGTAACATACCCATTATCATTATATTAACATGCTGGTAAATATAAAAATTAAAAACAAAAAAAAAACATTCCCAACAAATAGAGGGGTTTACATGAATGAAAATCCAAACAAAAAATAGAAAATGATAGATAAAACGGGTAGAAGAAGATACCTTGGTTAATGGGTATATGTTTTTTGATGATCCAAGAGGTTATAAGCCATAATATATATGATCAAAGAGAGAGAGGTGTGGAAAGGATCGGGACAAGTGGTGAGGCTTGGGACCAATGATAAGGCATGATGAGGGGAAATGAATCTCAGGATAGGCAGTGAGGTGCGGCGAGGGTAGGGCTTCAGGGGGTCGCGGGGGTCGGGGGATTGGGGGGTTTGAGGGAGAAGTGTCTGATTTTTGAAAAAAATAAAATTTTGCGGTGGTTTACTAAACCAAAACTAAACACTGATTTTGGTGTAGTGTACTATGACACTATCACTTAATTTTTAAACAAGGTTAACCGGATTTATCATATACCGAGGTGATAAATTTTACCAAGGTTACTATTCATGTTGACCAAAATTAAAAGGGGCCTATTTAACATATTTGAAACTCCCAATTTTAAACATAGAATCCAATTTAAAAAATAATAATTTCAATAATTGGAATAAATTAGTTTTAATATAAACATGAAAAACATGACGAAAAAAAATTCTTAAAAAATCCATTTTATGTATAAAAAAATTATACTAAATTAAATCATAAAATTCATTCCAATGAACTTAATAGGATTATTAATAATATAATAAAAAAATTTAGTTTTAAATATTTTTTTAAAAAAATAAACTTGGTAAATTATTAAAAATATATATAGTTTTTAATAAAAGTTTATATTTTGACTATTAACTAGAAAATCAATATTTTCAGAAAAATATGAAAAATTCAACCTAACTAATATTTATATGATAATTTTAAAAATGATGTTATTTTTATAAAATAAAATTCATATAATTTCCAAAATTTAATTATGATATTTTCTTACAAAAATCAATAAATAAATTTTTTTAAGAGAACTTATTTCTAGAGCATAAAATAATGGTATTAAAAATTCAGCACTTATTTCCTAAGAATTAATCAATGAATTTGTATTGAGTAATCAATTTTTATATATTTCATAATTTAGTTAATATTATTTATACCCACCAATTCAACAACTAGTTTATATTAATCATACTTAAATAATAATATTTTGTGGTTTATTTAGGCTCGATGATACATATTGTATATGCTATATAACATAGTATTATTTTAAAATATAGTGGTTTTACAAAACCTTTTAAATAACATTTCTAGATGAATACAACATTCCCAAGAAAACTTATTCCTACAACTTTAACATAGTTCTTCAAAAATATTCCAAAGTACTCAATATCTTCCAAAATACTCTTAGGTTTAACATTTACTATGAAGACCATGGATTCAGCTACATATGGTAGTTCCTTCTTCATTAAATAATTTCTTTAAATACTCTATTGATGGGTATGTTAGGTTATTTTATGGAAATAACTCCTTTTTTAACACCATTAAAGATCTATATGTTTATTAAAGGTACAAAAATGGGGGAGGAAAGTAACCATGGATATAGGATACCACATAGATTATATATCCCAAAGGGTTGGAGTCCATTATGGTTAACCCATGTAATGAGGTGAGGGGAATTTTTGTACTCCACATTCATCTCATTGAGTTAAATATATATATATATATATATATATATTGATATATTTATAACTTTAACCTACTTAAAATGAGAGTAATCCTATCAAAGTTGATGAAATATATATGGAATCTTCTAATGTTCAAGAGTTTGATCCATCCTCTATCCATGATGCTAATTAAGGAGAAGAACTTGGTTGTAGGCCACTAGATTTTAAGGAGATAATTTCAACCATTGTTGATGTACTAAAACAAGTGAATATGGGTACCAATAAAGACCACAACCAACACTGATCAGTGAATCCATGAATTATATAGCTAAAGTGCAGTACATATCCTTTCTCAAGAAACATCAGTATGTCTTTGAGTGGAGATATATAAAAATACTAGGTCTATATCTATAATTCATTGCTCATTATATTTTTTTTAAAACTAATCACCGTCATTATAAAAGAATGATGATAAGTATTCAACCATCATAAAATGTTAAAGTACATGATGTAGTGGGTAAATTGATCAATAAAGGTTATATTTAGGCGGTTCAGTACCCTAAATGAATTTCTAAAATTATCCCAATCTATAAAAAATGGAAAAGTGGAGTTTTTCATCAACTTATGAGATTTAAATTATCTCTTCCTACAAGGTGATTTAACTATTCTAATCACAAAACTATTAATTAATACAATAATATGATTTAAATCTCTACCCTTCATGTATGAGGAATTTAGATATAATTGATTTCAAATAGATCTATAAGATAAAGATACCCCTATATATAGATCACTTTAAGTATTATATTTCTAAAAAGTAATTCCCTTCACTCACAAAAATATTGGATCCACTTATCAAAGTGTGATTTACTACATCTTTAAAATTATCATTTTAAAGACCATGAAATACTATGTTTATGATTTGGTAGTCAAATCATTCCAAATTCCAAATCATTTTTCTTATTTTGTGGTGGTGTTCTATAATCATGGGTTGTGAAATTTGAAAATGAATATGCTAAATTTCACATTCGGGGTGACATTTTAAAAGTTCCTCTGATTTATGGTTCATCACCAAGACATTGAAGTCTATCCTAAGGAATATAAGGTAACACTTGAAATCCTCCCTCCTTGAAACCTTTGAGAGTAGATAGGACTTCAAGGAAGGATTTAATATATATATTTCTTCATTAAAAACCTCATCAGTATATTTTTTCATTTATAAAACTAATAAATAAAGGAACAGCTTTCCAATCTGATGATGATTTCGAGAAAGATTTTAATATCCTCAAGTAGTATCTTTTATACCCTCCAACCTTGATACCACCCATGGAAGGAAAGACTATTTTACTCTATTTGGAATATCTTGAACAATAACCTAATTCTATTATTTCTTATAGAAATGATGTGGGAAAAAATATCCTTTACTAACTCTTTTAGAAAATATTAGAATCTAAGAGTTGATATACCACTATAGAGAATAGTTTCCTCTCTCTGATCTGTGTGATATAGATACCACATCTCTATCTATAACACCATGATTATCATCTGATTATTCATAATGATCCACTCAAATATATACTTGTCCATACAATGTTTAAAATTTTATTATAAATATGATATATCAATCTTCACTAATTCAATAATCTTTTTTTGTTTTAAAAGATAACCAATAGGTGGTTATTAATAAATTTATTAATAGACTACCATTTCCTATAGGAGTAACCTTTAGGTATTGATATATCTGATGAATAGGATTTCACCATCCATGAAGCTTCTCAAACATGGGAAATTAATTTGATGGTATTTCTCAAAGTCCAACTAGGGAGAAGATTTAAGAACAAAACTAAATCAAGCTATCTTAGAGATTATATTTATATCTCTAATAAATTCACTCTTATGTATTCTTCCCTACCTTAATAGGGATGCACCAATAATTTAGAAGAATACCAAGCCTTCATTATAGGCTTAATGTTAGCTTTTCATATGGGTAGTATTTTATTAAGAAAGAGGATTGAGTTCCCTTTATTGACTATATATGATAATTGATGGATCAATTTACCTTATATATAGTATTGTCACACATTCTAGTTTTGAACAATACATAAGAGGATGTGTTTGGTAATCTGAATATCACTCTTTTTAATCCATATTAGGATGATATAATCATCCATACACATTGGAGAGTGGTACTCCCATTTTTTTAATAAGGAAATGGAAGGTATAAATAATTTTGAAACTAATTTATCTCATGTTGGATCTCCCATATATTTCAATTGACATATAAAATATATGTATATCCCCAATATTTGAGTATCTATATAATGGGGTCCTACCGCAAGAGTGATCCAATAAAGATTAGATTATTTGGTGGGCTATAAATTTCATCATCTATGATGGCCAAATCTCCAAAATCACATTTGTAAATGATGATTTTATGGGGGCTCTTCTCTAATGCATCAAAGGATAACTGACCCCCTGCAATGTACAATAAGTGAATACTATTTTTTATGGTGTGCATCAAATAGGAACAAATATCTTTCATCAAATTAAGATTATTCGATACTTTTTTCCAACCATGTTGCATTATTTCATTGAATTCACAATAAGTTTACTTCAAGATAGGTTTTCACCAACTTTATTCATTATACCTTGGAATTATTACACACTACCAAATTCTCTTGTACATTTAAAATATTGTGGATATATGTCATGGGTCAATACCCTCCATACACCATCGGATAATTCAAATTCATCATCACTACTACCAATTTCTCTTCTAAATTAGCTAAAGGTGTACCCTTAAAGGTGGTCAAGATAAAAACTATGATAATATTTTTGATATCTAATATCATCACCATATTTTGAGTTCCACACACAATTATTATATATAAGGGAACAAAATTCTATATTTATGACCTGAAAAACTTGTATTTGTAGCATAATATATATTCTGATCATTCATCTTACTATCACATGACTGTAAATGGATAGATGTATACTCTAGACAAGAATTTATCCAATATAATATTAAAAACTATATATAATGATAAAAATTACTGTCTTGAAAAACTTCTCAATGATTTTGGGTCTTACTATATTACCACTTGTACTCTTACATAGGAGGCCCCATATTTATTAGTATATGAGACCAGAGTAGTGCTTCCTATTAAGTTATAGTTTACTCCACCTAGAATAGTTATTATTAACTAACTAACTAAAAAAGAATGATCATTTATCAAATTAGATGGATTTGAGTAGATTTATAAGATGAGGTTTCTAGAATTACACCACCTTGATAATCATGAGAATCTTTTAGCTTGATTATTCAATAAGAAGGTTATTATTTGATCATTGAATCAAGGAAAATTGGTATTAGTTTAAAAGAAACAAATGATATATAGAAGGAAACCCTTAAAGTTATAATCCAAATGGGAATTACCTTTGATAAAAAACAAGGTGTACTCCAACTAAGTATGCTCTTTGATCATAATGGATGGAGAGTATATTACACCTCCCACCAATGTGATTCGTTTTAAGAAATAATTCACTTAAATTTATACCAAGTGTGTAAAATTTTTATCACATGACTTTAAAACTACATAAAAATTATCCTTACCACATGAACTTAAACTATACGATATATGGCCCTTGTCATATGACCTTAAATAGCATGATATGTGGTCCATATTTTATATCCCTAAATTGATTAGAGTTATTCATTCCATATAACCTAATCCCCTTACATAAGGGACTAAACTGTGAAAAAATTTCTATCTTGTAGTCTACTAATTTACATTAGGTGTCTTTTATCATCCATGTACTATGATATATCCCTACCTATATAGAATTACATGTTCCATGATTCCTATTATCATGGGATACGTGCACCACTACAAAATTGGCCATTAAGAGTGCTAAAAAGGCATTTATCAGCACTAAAGAAGTGTTGATAATCGAAGAATGGTAAAAATCATGAAAGTTTTATCAATGCTAAAAAATTATATTTTAAGGCCCACTTTATCATTTTTTTTAACACTGTTAAAGGCGTTGTTTAATAGTGTTAAAAAGAGCTGATAAAGGCCTCACTGATAAAGGGTATATAATTTTTTTTTCATGACCCATCCCCCTTTATCTATGCTTCTCATCCCCCACTCCTTTATCTGTGCTTCCCCCACCCCTTTATTAGAAATTTAGATAATCCCAGCCTCTTGTGAATGCCCCTGCCTCTATTGAGTTTCAAACCCTAAACCTCAAACATATACATCAAAGCCTTTTCCACTCCCTTATACTGTTTTGTTTTATATTTTATGATATATATATATATATCCATATTTTTTATCAATATATTTATATATATGTTTATATGTTAATAAATATATTTTTTATGTAAATATGTTTAATTATTTATGTCACGACCCATCCCTCGGGGCCCGTTCCGTGACTACCCCAAGCCAGCCTTCCATAGGCCAGGAGCTGGCGACTAGCACCAATGGCGTAAATCCCTAGAACTGGGAAGGCATTGCCTTTGTAAACTAGAAACACACACAATAGAGTAAGATGGAAGCAAAACACTAAGTAAAACTGTATACAAAAGAAGTTTTGAAAAGTAAAGGGGCCGGAAATACAAGCCCGACTGTAAAGTACAAGGAAACAGAAAGTACAAAACAGCTGAAAGGTGAAGAGCAGATCTTGGATCGTCCACCACAGATCCTACCTAAAGGGTAGGTACATATCGCCTCCTCAGCACTCCTTGTTTGTCATTCTTCTCTGGGTACTGACTCGTCGTGAGGTCCACCTCTGGGTACTGTCCAGTCCTCGTACACTCAACCTCAGTCAGCGATGTCTGTCGTCTGCATCCAACACAATGAGGTGCGAGCATATCCCGTGTAGGGGTGAGTATAATGATACTCAGTAGGGACCCCGAGACCACTTAGGTCTCTCAAAATCCACCAAGGATAAACCACAGAGTATGAAATCAATGGATAGACATTACTTAGTTATATGCCCATACATATACCTAAGTTATCAAGTAACTCATCTCAATCATGAGGAAAACACAGCAGTCACTAACTTAGCCCACACAATAATAAAACTTATGTAGATAGATAGAAATTATCAGATATAGCCACTGAATCATCTGAGCTATCGGACCCACACAGGATCTTGGACCAGTTGTTCTGTCGGACCAACACATGATCCAGGAACATAAGTTGGAACAGTCGGACCACCACCTGATCTAGGACTAGCTAAGCTATCGGACCAACACACGATCCAGGACCAACTATTCTATCGGACCAACACATGATCCAGGAATAGAAGTCAGAACTGTCAGACCAATACATGATCCAGGAACAGTCATCAGAACTTTCGGACTGATCCAAGAACAGTCAACAGTGCACAACCAGCCTCAGGGTTTCCACTAGAATTCTTGATTCCAAGAGGGTCTAATACTCAAGATAAGATTCAATACATCAATTGCTACATCATCCAAAGTTGATGTATATTGAAGTTCTGTCTCATCAAAAGGAACATAACGCGACAGATGGTGCATCAATCAGATGCCCGGTCTGAGAGTTATTGGCATTTCCATTCCGAGAGCCCAGTTGGATTTAGGTTCAATCCAACCTAACCATACTGCAACTGCGTCCAAACCTCATGTGGATTATTCCAAAAGAACCGTCTCGCTCTAAGATTTCTGTTGCTGTAGACGGTTCGTCAATCGGACACTTATAGCCCATGTTCTGGGAAAAAGGTGGAAACAAGCCAAAATGGGTCCGGGTCCGGTCCGACCCGGTCCGTGGGTCTGACCCGGCCCGTGGGTCCAACCCAGCCCATGGGGGAAGCCCGGTCTGCGGGGGCGGCCCGGACCACACTGGGTCCAGTCTGGCATCCCATGGGGGTCTGGCCTAGTCGCGTCCATTGGGAGGTCGCTCCCCCGGTTCCCGAACGGCTTAGCCATTCGGGCGGGTGGAACTGGCGCCAGTATGTCACACGGTACCCGCTGGTCCCGCACCTCCCAACTGGCCGAGCGGCTAGTCGCCTCCTCCCGCGCGGCGCCGGTTGCGTCGCGCCACCTCCGGTGACCCGGTGGCTCAGGCTGCCGGTCTTCATCGCAACCGGGCTTGATTCGGCTGCTACTTCACCACCGCGACCAGGGGTCACAGCCCTCCTTCGGTCCACCACGTAGCACCGGTTGCGCCACGCCTTCTCTGGCATCCCGTTGGCTCGGGCCGCTGGCTTTCTTCGCAGCCGGCCTTACATCGGCATCCTCTGCACCGCCGCGGTCCATTGGTCGCGGGTCACTCCTCCGGCGGTGTGGTTGCGCCACCACCGCCCCATGGTGATGTTTGATGCTCCATCTATCGGCAAATTTTCCACGGGTCACCAGATGAGTTATGGTGGCCCGATTCTCGTTCCAGAAGAAGTTGCGCATTCCTTGGGCCATCTCCCTCGATCCACAACCATTGTTGATGAGTAACGCTCAACCCGGACTCATGCAGCATTGAGCGTCAAAATCTACAAAGAATGCAGAGGGGTCGGCCCGTGTTTGTTCGGCCCGCGCCCTCCGTGTTAGGGTGATATCAAGCAGCTTCGGATTCTAAACCACGATGGAAGACGAAGAACACGCAACAATTATCAAGATTGAACCCATACCTCGGGTTCGTTTTTTGTTGATGATGTCATGGAAAGGCAAACGTCGATTCGTTATTGTCGGGAAAGAAGATGAAGAAGTCGAGGACGACGTCATCGGTGTTCTTCAAGGACAGCGCTTCCCCCCTTGCCCCAGTTGAAGATCTTTCTTCGTTGACGGAAGAAGTGTTCTTCATTGGAGAGTTCTCCTCCCAATCTTCACTATAAAGACAAATTCCCAACAAAACAATAGATTATGACATCTTATTAAATTGTTGACATAGAATTCAAAAGGTTTAAATTAATTAATTAAATGTGTTAAATTAATTAATTGAGAGGGTTGGCACCATAAGTGGGGAGTTCAAGGGGGTTTCTGCCCACTTAATGGGGGTCTAAGAGGTTATAACCTCGGGTGGTCCCCACCAAATTAATTAAGAATAGATTTTTAGACCTCGGGAGGGCCCCACCACCATAACCTCTCATGGGAGGTTAAGGTGTGGTGTCCCCCCACCTCCAACCTCCTCTTGGAGGTTTGAACCAACTAAAAATAAATTAAGACAAGCACTTAATTCATTTTATTATTCCCATGAAAAACCCAAAAACTAACTTTCATTCCCAACCATCTGTCATCGAGGTGAAAGCCTTCTTAAGAAAATATCGGTTTTGCGAGTTCAACAGTGCTCTCAGATATTAATTCCAAGCACTCGTTCAAAATTTATAAAAACCCACTAGTACGTTTATTGTACATACTAGAACAAAACTTCAAAAATTGATTTCGGGCACACCGGGCCTCGGAATCACGCGCAGTCAGTTTTTGTGGTCTCGTAAAATTCCCATGCATTTAAGAAAAAAAATTCATGAGATTTTTGGGTCTTTACATTCTCCCCACCTCAGGTATTTACATCCCCATAAATTACAACTCAAACTAAGGGAACAAATGGGGGTACTGAGCACGCATCTGATCCTCTCGCTCCCATGTGATCTCCTAGAGGTTCTCGTGCTGCCAGTGAATGCACACCAGAGGTATCGAATGTCCATGTAGGACCCTCTCTCATTGATCCTCAATATTCACTGGAACCTCCATGAAAGTATCCCCTTCAATGATGTCCATCTCTCCATGGTCGATGATGTGGGAAGGGTTGTGCACGTATCTCCTCAACTGAGATACGTGGAAGACGTCCTGCACCCAGTGCAACTGAGGTGGAAGAGCCAGGTGGTAAGCCACCTCGTCGACTCTACTGATCACTTGAAATGGTCTGATGAATCTTGGAGATAACTTGCATCCTCGGACAAATCTCTATAGACCTCGTCGAGGTGATACCTGTAGAAAGATGTGATCTCCATCATCAAAATCCAGAGGTCTTCATCTCCTATCATCATATAACTTATGCCTGATCTATGCAGTCTTCATCCGCTCCTGGATGATCTGCACCTTCTCTGTGGTAGCTCGCACCATCTCTGGTCCCACCAGTTCTGACTCCCTAAGGTCTGTCTAGCACAAGGGTGATCCGCAAGGTCACCCGTACAAGGACTCAAAAGGTGTCATCCCTATGGTGGAGTGATAGTTTTTGTTGTATGCAAACTCCACCAATGGCAAGTGATCCTCCCAGTCGTGATCGAAGTCAAGGAAACAAGCACATAACATGTCCTCAAGGGTCTAAATTGTAACTCACCAACCCTAGTTACCCAGAGTCGGCACATTATAATATTACATTAGAATGATAACAAAAGATCAAGTCTCTAAAGACCGATTAGTTTAGTAGCCTTGGAAACACTATATACATTCATAAGTCTTACATTGCATCATACAGTAAAAAACGACTACAACATAGTCTCCATAGTCCACAATCATATCCCCTCATACTATCCCTACAGGTCAATCATAAAATACTTCTTCACATTATGGTAAAAATAAAACATAGAAGGGGGTGAGCTCATATGCTCAGTAAGGATAATAATATAGTGGAAACTTTTATAAATAAGCATAAATATTTAAGTCAATTTATAACTAAAACAAAATCCTTTTAAACATGAACTTCAGCATAATATGGAAAAAAATGAAATAATTCCATTTACTTATTCACATTGATATTCTACTAGTCGAATAATCACATGCATTATCAATAACCACTTTCATAATGACGGAATGCATAATGTCAGACTATCATAACCACATAGTCAAGGCCTTATGCCAAGACTTAAAATAATATTTTGTCAAGGCCTTGTGCCAAGACACTAGTTTGTCTCATGAGACCTACCGATGCATCGAGGATCTATAGCGGGCTCCACTCATCACTTACTAAGTCCAATGCATTCCTCATATGAACAGGTTTAAACATAACATAAACATTTGTACTAAAACTAGCATACAAAATGTCAATACTTTCTCCATAAACCATAAATGGTATAAAAATAACATATCCACAGTCAAACATATCACAAAACCTTCAATACAATATGGAAGTTTTGTATCACAATAAATCAACTTCAAATAAGCTTAAAATCCATCAAATGATGTTGAAATAGATGAAATCAAAACTATTTGAGAGAAATATTTCTTTTTTTGAAATCATTTAAAAGTCACATAATTATAAAAGAAAAAATTTTCTTTGAAAATATTCTTATAATCATTTAAGAAAAGCTTCGACGATTTTATAACGGCAGAAAATAGCCACACCCGTCGTATAAGTTAAAAAAAGACATTCTTACCTTAATTTTGTCGAAAAGGTTAAAAAGGAACTTGTTTGGAAAACGACAGAAAGGTTCCTTTATAAAAATCTTATAGAAGTCAAACAAGGGTATAAATGGCTTTAACCCATAGTCTAGTAAATAGTAAGAATGTTTTGAAATACATTTTTAAGAAACATGGATATGGATGATAAAGAGGTCCCAGTAGATACTTACATAAAAACAAACTCAGATAATAAAGAGATTGTGAAATTAACGTTTACCTTGTAATTTTCTTTGGTAGAGGGTATGGTTTTTTTGAAAATATGGATTCATTAACGTTGGAGATCAGTGAACATACAATCTCAAAGACATGAAGGGAAATGGTCCAGCCAGAGCTGGTTAACATCATAGGGGCCTGAGGCCGCCAACTGATGGAAAGCATTGTTTCCTTCCCTTTTAGTGAAGGAGAAAGTGCAGATTGAGAAGCCTTGACGGAGTTAAAGGATTCTCTTGATGAGGGATCCAAAAGACTGGAGGCCACCGTTGTTGAAATTGATAGCATTGATAATGGTGAGATAGTCTGACTCAAGGTTGATTGTATCCCATCCGCAATCATTGGCGAGCATTATACTAGCAAGGATGGTAGTAGCCTCAGCCACCACGGGTTCCCAAAAGGCAGAGTGTGATTCATGTTTGGCCCTAATGATTTTCTCCTAATGATTCTGGGCCAGGATGCCGAGGGATATAGGCCCATCATTGGGGAGAGATGCATCCACCTTAATCTTAAGAATCACCTCACTTGGAGGACACCAGTGGGAGGGAAAAGAAAGGGTTCCAAAGGGCTTATGTTGACCATTGTGGTGCTTCCATCCCTCAATCCATGAAGGGGCCCATTCAATCCAAAAATTTGGGGTTCTATGAACATGGTTGAAAACTGCCTCACTGCGACAGACCCAGATGATCTAGGACAGGGTGAAAAGTGAGCCTGCATAAGCTGACGAGAAGTAGGAACACCATTGCATCAGGAAGGATGGGAGGTCAGAGTCCATGGTCGGTGAAGTGGCTGAGGCGGAGCCCCATTTGTACCAAATTTCTTTAGCCCCTGGGCATTGGAAAATGGCGTGCGAGGGTTATTCTTGGTCATTCAGGCAGAAATGGCAAGAATCATCACTTGATATGTGCTGGAAGGCGAGAAGGCTCATGGTAAGAAGGGTGACCATGCACACCTTCCACCAGAAGTGGCAGATTTTTTAGGGGACGTTGAGTTTCCAAATTGACTTCCAGGGTCCCCCATCCCAATCAACTAAATGGTTTATAATGGAGAGCTGGTATCCAGACTTCACTGTGTAGGCTCCCGACAGGTCGTTGATCCAAAAGAGATGGTCGGGGCCTGCGTCTGGGACCCAGGGGGTACTCAGGATAATTCTTTTGTCTCTATCATTGAACCATGCGTGAATCTTCTCCAGAAACCATACAGGACCCTGATCGGAAAAGAGGCACCTGAAAGTGGCATTTTTGAACCCTGGTTGGATAGGGGATGAGGCTCGTACACCTTCCTCATCAATCATCCAGGGGTCGGTCTAAATGTTAACAGTTTGGCCATTCCCAATCCTCCAGACCAACCCTTTTTCTAGGAGACTATGGTCCCTCCAAATGCTTCTCCATAAGAAGCTTGGATGGGGGCCAATAGAGGAGATGTGGAAGTCCTTGTGGGGAAATAATTTAGCTTGAAGAACGCGCGCATAGAGAGATAAAGGATGGTTAATCATGCGCTAGCCTTGCTTAGCCAACAGTGCATCGTTGAAGTGAAAGAAATTCTGGAATCCTATACCTCCCTCAGACTTGGGTTTGCACAGTTTCTCTCAGGCAATCCAGTGGGTTTTATTCCTTCCATCATTCTTCGCCCACCAGAATCTGGTTGTGCAAGTGTGGATTAGGTTGACAACGTTTGACGGAAGCTTAAACATGGACAAAAAATATCTGGGGATAGACTGGATGATGGATTTAATGAGGATCTCCTTGTCGGCTTTGGAAGTTTTTTTGGGGGTCCAGCCTTGAATTTTCTTTTCAATCCTGTCCATCAAGGATGAAAAGATTTATTTTTTGGAGCATCCAATAACCATGAGGAGCCTGATGTACTTCTGGTGTTTCTCTACCAATTGGATGCCTGAAAATTCACAGAGTTCTTCTTTCTTGGAAGGAGGTACCCCTGCACTAAAAGATATTTCCTATTTTCTATGATTGATTGATTGACCGAACGCCCTCTCGTATTATTGGATCGTAGGGATGACTACATAGCATTCATTAGTGGTTGCTCTGAAGAAAAGGAGGCAGTCGTCGGTGAATAAAAGAAGTGAAACCAGTGGACTAACACGGCACACCTTTGCCCCATGTAAGAAGTTTGAGGATGTAGCCCTGGAAATAAGGTTAGAAAAAACATTACCACCAAGATAAAGAGAAAGGGTGAGAGAGTATCTCCGTGTCGAAGGCCTGTGGGTGGGGAGAATCCTCAGGTGAGCTCTCCATTGACCTTGATTCGGAAAGAGACGGTCGAGACACAGTGCATGACCATATCAACCCATTTGGAACAGAAGCCCATTTTCAACATTACGGCTCTGAGGAAGTGCCATTCCACTTTATCATAGGCCTTATACATATCCATTTTCCAATCCATAGTTCCTATTTTTATGGTGGAGCGTGTTTTCATGGATTGGAACACTTCATGGTCCACAATTTCATTATCAGTGATCAGTCGCTTGGCCAAGAAGGCACTCTGGTTTTCCATGATGATGTCAGGTAACCAGCAACGCAACCGATTAACTATGATCTTTGAGAAAATTTTGTAAGAGATATTGCACAGACTGATGGGTCTAAAGTCAGGGACCACTAGAGGTTTCTTTATTTTAGGAATAAGGACAAGGACAGTTTCATTGATGGAGGAAATGCTTGTTTTCCCGGCCCAAATATTCCTCGTCAAATTGAAGATGTCAGGACCAATAATGTGCCAGTGTTGTTTGAAGAAGAGGGCGTGGAAACTGTCTGTGCCCGGGGACTTAGTGGGGTGGATATATTTCAGAGCCAGATGTACCTCCTCATCTGTCACATCTTTGGTGAGTTTCGGATTGATCTCATCGGTGATCAAAAGTTTAATGTAGTCCTCCACATCAGCAAAAATGAGAGGAGTTCTTGCAGAGAAGAGGTTCTGGAGATAAGTTCAAAGCATCATGGATTCCTACGGTGTCAGAGACTTTGCTACCATCTGGTTGAGAGATAAAATTGATAGAATTCCTAAGGTACCTATCTGAAACTTTCTGGTGAAAGTATTGTGTATTTCCATCCCCTTCGGTAATGTGGGTGTCTCACGCCTACATAGCCCAGAAGCTTTCCTTGACGTGCAGGTCCGCATCCAGATATTTTTTGAGTGGCACTGATAGAACAGAGATTTCAGTTAGATGGGTGTTACTTGAGAAGGTAATGCAGTTTCCTTTCATGGAAATTGCAGTGCCTATCGGGATGGTGGAATTTCTTGTCACTCCAAGACCTCAGGTTGGATGCGACCTGTTGGATATTGAGTCCAACTTCTGCGTGATTACTCCTCCATCTTGATCGGATAACATCTTTGCATTCCTAATCTTTTGACCAGAAGCTTTCAAATCTGAAGGGTCTACTGGTTTTCATGTTCTGTTTGCCTTTATTGCAGTCAATGACAATAGGGCAGTGGTCTGAACATTTGAGCATTAGGTGGCCAATGTGGAACATACTGAAGAGATTTTTCCAATCTGTTGATCCCAAAAATCTTTCAAGTCGCTCAGCGATGTGGGTGCCATCTGTAGAGCCTCGAAACCATGTGAATGGATTTCCCGTGTAGCCTAGATCGACCAGGTCCACCCTAGAAACCGCCTCCTTAAAATTTGACATCGACAAAGATGTTAGGACGGTTCCACCTATTTTTTCCTTATGAAACATAATCTCATTGAAGTCCCCTCCAAAGAGAATAGGGCTCGAAATATCGTGAGACAGATTACAGAAAAGATCCCACGATTTCCACTTCTCGCTATGGGACAGCCAACCATAGAATCCCATGAAATTCCAAGGCGGGGTGTGGTCCACCTGAATAGTTGCAGCCACATGGTGCGAGGAGAAGGACAAGATCTTAACGTCGACATAATCCTTCCAGATGAGGCATATTCCTCTGGAGTGGCCTTGTCGGGAGACCGGGAGGCAGCCTTGGAAGCTGCATTTCAGAGCGATGCCTGTGGTGTCCTTCTTTTCCAGAATGGTTTTGGACAAGAAAACCATATCAGGGAAACATTAGGTGCAATTGCACTGGAGCATGTGAACCGTTCGTGGGTTTCCAAGCCCATAATAGTTCCAGCATAAGACGATCATTGGTCTAGGAAGGGTTGGTTCTTACCCGCCTCCACCTTTGAGCCCTCCAAACTTGATTCCCCACCTGTAATTTTCCATCTTTTAGGGGGGGTCCCCCGCTAACAGGCTTGTTTCAATTCGTCTTTTCAGTTCCCTGGGTTTAGGGTCTTCCAGTTTACTCTCACTTTCTTCTCATTTCACCCTTTTCCAAGTTCGATAGGTGATTGGTCCTGATGGTGATGTTCCTGGCTTTCCATCTTTATCTTGTGTTAGGATGTCTACCATGGTCATTTCTAGGTCAGGGTCGGGATCTGGTGGTTTAGGGTGCATCTTTTTTGGTCTCAAGCTTTGTTCTGCAAGATCTTTTGGTGTCTTCACCGGATCTATAGGTGTTGAGGCGGCGTCCTTTAGGGGGGAGGGATAAATGCTAATTTTCCTCTGAGTGGTTGAGCTCTCTTTAGGGAACTATAGAGGTCTAAGCATGATGATCTTTCCATGTTCGGTTCCCGCCAGTCTTGTATGGGCCACCATGAGTCGTTCGCAATCCTTTTGTTTTTCTAACTCTGTGATGAAGGCATATCTCTTAATTTTGGCCCGGAGCCATGGGCCATATTATAGAATGATATTACCTGATCCATTCTCTTGCTTTGAGACACATGCTCTTTCTAGATGGCCAAGACGTACACAAAAGAAGCAGAAGATTGGGAGTTTCTTTAATTCGAATGAGATCCAGTTGATTGCATCATCGATTTTCAGAAACATGCCCCTCATCAGCGGCTCTAACGCTTCAATTCCGGTTCTAATCCAAACCCCAGGTCCCCATTGGATAGGGTCTGAGCAGTCCCATTCAATGAATTGGCCAATGTTGTCCCCAATTTCTCTCATAACACGTTTCGTTCGTGCGTGAAGAGGAATTCCTTTGATGCGTATCCAGAAAGGGGATCGGGTTAGCTTAATGTTCTGGATATCAGCCCCCCTCTGAATTCTTCCATGAGGAGAAGTTGATTATCGAAGGACCATGACCTTCCTCTAAGGATTTTATCTCTATCTTTTTCGTTGAAGAACTCTAAGACAATGCGATTGTTCCCCGCTTCACGTATGGTGACATGTCATTAAAAGGATGGATAGAAAAATGAATTTGGTTGAACCATATTTATAATAACATAACAGTATATAGAATATACTGGATTTATTATTTTATAATGGAAACAAAAAATAAAAGTAAGTGGAAGAAGAAAGGAACTTGAAAGAGGTGATTAAATATTTACCTCTTCTTTGGGTTCTTACTTTTTATTTGATCAAAAGGGCTCTTTAGGTTGGCTTTCTAACTAAAAGAAGGCATCTATGATGAAAGTAAGACATTTTAGAGGGTATTTGGGAAGATTTTGGCCGATCCAAAAGGCTTTGAAGGTGTGAATTAGAGAGAAGGGTGAGTGCCCTTTTATAAGAGGGGTGAGGGGCACCTTAGGAAAAGCTATAAATATTATTTTATAATAAAATAATTTTCGGTTTATAATGGCTCCAAAATTGATTATTTAAAGGATAAGGTGGGTATGGGTCAAAAACCACTCAACAAATAGGTTTTAGACAGGTTTGGTTCACTATATTAACCTTAACTTTTAGATTTAACTCTTAGTTAAATTGTTTGACATTTACCATGTCTCTTTGTATTTTTATATTATATAGTTAATAAACTTACTATATACTTCCAAGAGAACCCCAAGTGGTTCATTAATGATGAAACTATCATTATATAAGTCCTTTTTCTGATCCTTAGATTTTTAGGAATAGAATATCAATTAATAATATAATATTTGTCTTAAAAACTCTTTTATGTCAATTTTCACACTATTTAATAATTGATTTTTGTTAAAGTCCTAAAAACATTATTAATTAGAAATAAATTCATTTAAGCAATAATAACATGTCATATTAACCTATATAATTCTTGTATGTCATAGAAACGTTCAAATTATATTTATTTTATCATTTATAATACCAATTATTTTTTTCTTTCATTAATAAGAAAATATCTAGAATATTACTGCATAAAAAGACTTAGGTAGTTCTTCATCATAAGTTCCTCGAGTTCCAAAATTGCCTCTTCCATCTTATGGTTTCTCCATAGAACTTTTACTAGATGAGTCATCAGGTTTCTCAACACTTTTTCTCTAGTATCAAGAATCATGACAGGCTCTTCGCAATAATATAGATCGGGTTCCGGTTCTAATTCCTCATAGGTGAGAACATGTGTTGGGTCAGGCATGTATTTTATCAACAGTGATACGTGGAATACATCATGAACTTGGGAGATATTTGGCGGCATTTTCAAATGATAAGCTACAGACCCAATTCATTCTAGAATTTCGAAAGGTCCAATGTACCTAGGACTCAATTTTTCTTTCTTACCGAAACGTATAACACCCTTCCATGGAGATACCTTCAAGAAAACATGATCTCCTACCTGAAATTCCAAATCCTTCCTTCGGTTGTCAGCATATCTCTTTTTCCTACTTTGAGCTGCTTTGATGTGGTTTTGGATTACCTTCACATTTTCCGTCATTTCCTCCACAAGTTCTAGGCCTATGAGTTTTCTTTCACCAACATCATCCCAACATGTTGGTGTGCGACATCTCTTTCTGTATAACGCTTCATATGGTGCCATTTGAATACTTGAATGAAAGAAACTGTTACAAAAAATTTTTACCAGAGGTAAATATTTATCCCACATACCCTGAAAGTCAATTGAGCAAGATCTAAACATATCTTCTAAGGTTTGAATAGTCCTTTTTGATTGTCCATTAGTTTGAGGGTGGTGGGCAGTGATCAAATGAAGTTTAGTATCCAGGGCTTTCTGAAGACTTTACCAAAATCTTGATGTAAAACATGGATCACGATCAGAAACAATTGATAGCGGTACTCCATGAAGTCTATAAACTTCATTAATATATAGTCTTTCTAATCGTTCAAGTGGTAAATCTTCTCTTATAGCAAGAAAATGTGCTGACTTGGTAAGACGATCAACAATGACCCATATTTCATCATTCCTTCTAGGAGTCTTTGGTAGTCCCATGAAAACGTCCATCGTAATATTATCTCATTTCCACTCTGGTATGGGAAGAGGTTGCATGACTCCTCCAGGCTGTTGTCTTCCATCTTTCACTTGTTGAAAAACCATACATCTTGACACATAATCACCAATCACCCTCGTTGTGTTGTCCCACCAAAAATGTTCCTTCAAATATCTATAAGTTTTGGTGCTCCCAGGGTGTATAGAGAAATTAGAACTATGAGAATCATCCAACAATTCTCTTTTTAGATCAGGTGTATTGGGTACACAAAGTCTCTTCCCAAATTTCAAAATTCCATCTTCATATACAAAGTCACTCAATCTCCCATCATACACAGCTTTAATCTTCTTTTGGAACTCATCATCATCAGCCTGAGAACTTTTTATCCTTTATAGTAAAGATAGTTTGGCAACCATTTTAAAAAAAATTGATGTTTCTCCTTCCATGGTTATTCCCATATCCATCTTTACTAGATCCATGAAAATAGGATCCCTTTCAACTCTCATATTGTTCAAAACTCCATGATCCTTTCTACTCAAAGAATTGGACACCTTAATTTCCTTCCTCGAGTGGTAGTGTATCATGCAATCATAATCCTTGAGTAGTTCAAGCCATCACCTTTGCCTCATGTTGAGTTCTTTCTGTGAGAAAATATATACTTCAAACTCTTGTGATCAGTATATATCTCACATTTTTCACCATAGAGATAATTTCTCCATATCTTCAAAGAAAATATTATAGTAGCTAACTCAAGATCATGAGTAGGATAGTTTTTCTCATTAATTTTTAGTTGTTGTGATGCATAGGCAATAACCCTATCATTCTGCATGAGGACACAACCAAGTCCTTTCTTTGAAGCATCACTATAAATAAAAAATCTGTCATTCCCAAATAGTAGAGTCAGTATAAGAGCATTGAATAATCTTCTATTCAGTTCTTCGAAACATTCTTCATAATATTTTTTCCAAAAAATTTTAACCCCTTTTCGTGTGAGCTTTGTTAATGGGTTATCCAACCGGGAAAAATTCTGGACGAAACGTCGATCATAACCTACTAAACCAATAAAACTGTGTACCTCGGTTAAACTCGTTGGTGCTGACCATTCTTGGATTGCTCTTGTCTTAGAAGGATCAACATAGATTCCATATTTAGAGACAATATGGCCAAGAAAATAAATCTCATGAAGCCAGAATTCACACTTGCTAAACTTCCCAAATAATTCATGTATTCTCAGAGTCTTCAAGATAATGTGCAAGTGATTTTAATGATCTTCGTAGCTTTTGGATTATACCAAAATACAATCAATAAATACCACTACAAAATAATCTAGATATTCCTTGAAAACTCTGTTCGTTAGATCCATGAAGACAGAGGATGCATTATTCAATCCAAAAGGTATTACTGTAAACTCGTAATGCTCATACCTGGTTTGAAATTCTGTCTTCGGAATGTCTTCCTTCTTCACACACAACTGATGGTATCCAGATTGAAGGTCAATCTTTGAATAGTATTGACCTCCATGTAGTTGGTCAAATAAATCCTCAATGCGAGGTAGGGGATACTTTTTCTTTATTTTTGTAGCATTGATCTCCCTATAGTCAATACATACCCTAATAGGTCCATATTTCTTTTTAACAAAAATAACAGGGGATACCCATGGAGAAACACTAGGGTGAATAAATCCCTTATTACTCAATTCCTCTAGTTGTTTCTTTAGTTACACAAATTCCACAGTGGCCATTATATAAGGGGTCTTCGATATAGGCCTTGAACCAGGAATTAAATCAATGGAAAACTCAATTTATCGTTCTAGAGGATGTCCAGGTAAATCTTCTGGAAACACATCAACATATTCTCTCACAATAGGTACATCCTCTATTTGAACATTCCTTTCCTCACCCATAATCATTTCATTCTCTTTCTCCCCAATAATTGAATTTAGTTGAAATACTAAGGGTGGATCTAGATAAGAATTAGGTGGTGACGATTCTTCTCTAATGATAAGGTGTTCATTATAATCGTCATCAAAAATAGTACCCTCCTTATTCTTACAATAAATTTTTGCATCATGGTCTGAAAGCCAATCCATACCGAGGATTATATCAAATTCAATCATGGGTATGATGATGAGATCAGCAGATAAAGAACATTTATATGCCATAATGGGAACTGATTCACAGAAATTTGTAGCAATGATACTTCCCTTATGAGTTTTTATTGATAACTCCCTTGTTAAATAAAATTGGAAATATATAATTTTCTTAGAAAATTGGGAATATATGAAACAATGTGATGATTCAGAATCAAATAAATCATTGGCTAAACTTGAGGAAACTATCAAATTACCTTCCACCACGTCTTTCATAGCTTCTACCTCATCAGTAGTGATAGCATAAGCTTGGCCTTGATCCCTTGGAATTTTCTAATGTAATTTCCCCTGATGCTTAGGACATTCATTTGCATAATGTCCCATCTCCCTGCAATTTTATCATTGAACATCGGTAGCTTCCTTCATCCCCTTGCAATCACGAGCTTGGTGGCCTTTTTCACCAAACTTGTAACAGACTCGCATTCCCTTCAAGCAAGTACCGGGGTGTTTCTTCCCACATTTACTGTAGGATAGATATTCAACTTTTCCCTTCTTCGACTTATTTCCATTTCCAGAGTGATCAGTAGATCTCTTCTTCTCTTTCTTTGCTTTAAAGTCTTTAGACTTAGAGAATTCCTTTTCTTTCTTGATAGCACATGAGACAATATCTTCGTACGATGAGAAGGATTGTGATACTAATTCTCGACGAAGAAATGGTTTTAACCCATCAAAGAAACAATCAATCTTACTTCTTGGGTTATGTATATAATCTGGAGCATGCCTTTCTAACCTTATAAAGTTAGACTCATAATTTGCAACATTATCATCCTCCTTTTTCCTCAAACTCAGAAATTGTCTTTCCATATCCTCTTGATGGTCATGAGAAAAGTATTATTCTAATAAAATATCTTTAAACTCCCTCCATTCCATATTTGATAATTCATCATCTTTCTTCGTGTTTTGAATCAATGACCACTATTGATCAGCATCTCCAGTGAGACGGTAAACTTCCATGAAAACTTTTTCCCTTTTGCTACTCCCCAAGGCATGGAATATTTTCTCTAAGGAATTTATCCATTGCTCAGCTACTAGTGGATTTTTACCCCCATTTAATAGTTCTGGTTGTTTCCTCATGAAGTTATCTAACATTGATCCTCCATGCTGCGTATCAGGGTGATCTATATGGGTAAGGTTATTATTCATAACCTGAGTGAGTTGTCCCAGTATAGTGATAAGTTGATCAGCACCAGTTGTATAACCATCTCCACTATAATTATCTTGAGCAGGAAGGAAATCCCTACATGGAGTGCGTGCATTGATACGGTTTCCATTCCTTCCACTAGGTGCCATTTATAAACAATGGCATACACTAGATTATTTTATGAATCGCAATACATAAATCCAAACTTGAAAAACACTTAACGTAAATTGAACAGTTTATGGATATAATCCATAATCATAAAAATGTTTTCTTTGAGGAATTATACCCATAAACCATTCCTAATGGTTTGTAAAGAAAATGAGAATTATCCTAAGCACATCCCCCGGGAGTGTCGTAACCAAGAGTGCAGCAAGGTCTGTTGTCGTGCACCAGTTCTCGTTCGAGTCTAGCTCAAAGCAGTGTTTTCGGGTTTTACCCCTAGGTACATATGTTCCAGAGCTGCCTCTACCTTCTCATATCCAAAAAGGGATGTATTTCTTGGAAAACTCACAGAATCTGTACAATACCAAAATTTTGGTAAATTCTTCTATACTAATCCTCAAAGTTCATCTTAGTTCTATGTGCTCTAATCAGAGTTTATCTAAATCTAGCTTCCAAGGTTTGTACTAAACTTCCATTGATAACAACTATAATGCCCCGACCCTAGTTACCCAGAGTCGGTGGATTATAACATTACATTGTCATGATCACAAAATATCAAGTCTCGAAAGACCGATTAGTTTAGTGGCCTTGGAAACACTAGATACATTCATAAGTCTTACATTACATCATACAGTGAAAAACTACAATAACATAGTCTCTATAGTCCACAATCATATCCCCTCGGACTATACCTATAGGTTAGTCAGAAAATACTTCTTCACATCCTGGGAAGAATAAAACATAGAAAGGGGTGAGCTCAGATGCTCAGTAAGGATAACAATACAGCAAAAACTTTCATAAATAAGCATAAACATTTAAGGCAATGTATAACTAAAACAAAATCCTTTTAAACTTGAACTTCAGCATAATATGGAAAAAATAAAAAACAAATAATTCCATTTACTTATTCACCTGGATATTCTACTAGTCGAATAACCACATGCCTTATCAATAACCACTTTCATAATGATGGAATGCATAATTTCAGACTATCATAACCACATAGTCAAGGCCTTGTTCCAATACTACAAATAAGATTTTGTCAAGGCCTTGTTCCAAGACACTAGTTTGTATCATGAGACCTACCGATGCATCGAGTAGCTATAGCAGGCTCAACCTATCACTTACTAAGTCCAATGCATTCCTCATATGAACAGGTTTAAACATAACATAAACATTCGTATTAAAAATAGCATATGAAATGTCAATACTTTCTTCATAAACCATTAATGGTATAAAAATAACACATCCACAGTCAAACATATCACAAAACCTTCAATACAATATGGAAGTTCTGTATCATAATAAATCAACATCAAATAAGCTTAAAATCCATCAAAGGATGCTGATATATATGAAATCAAAACTATTTGAGAGAAATATCTCTTTTTTTAAAATAATTTAAAAGTAACATAATTATAAAAGAAAAAATTTACTTTTAAAATATTCTTATAAGCTTGTAAGGGAAGCTTCGACGATTTTATAATGGCGGAAAATAGCTGCACCTGTCGTATAAGTTAAAAAAAGACATTCTTACCTTAATTTTGTCGAAAAGGTTAAAAAGGACCTTGTTTAGAAAATGACGGAAAGACTCCTTTATAAAAAACATATAAAAGTCAAAAAAGGGTGTAAATTACTTTAACCCATAGTCTATTAAATATTAAGAATTTTTTGGAATACATTTTTAAGAAACATGGATGTGGATGATAAAGAGGTCCCAGTAGATACTTATGTAAAAACAACCTCGGATAATAAAGAGATTGTGAAATTAACCCTTACCTTGTACCTTTACTTGTTAAAGGGTAGGTTAACCTCCTTCATAATGGTTAAATAATTGTTATCAAATAATACAAGAATCATATATATTTATATGATATCATATATGATCTTTTAACATTGCTTTGTTAATAATATCTTAGTATTATCGTCGTTTCGGGTGTTAACGGATTCATTTTCCTTTATATTCTTTGTTATGTGAGTCATAATTGTTATGGATGGGATGTCTATTATTCATATTCAGAATGATATCAATTCTTTAAACATTATTTTTAATCATCAAATGAAAATTAGTCTTGAATGGATATGATGGGGAATGAATCTCATCGCTATGTGAAGACGGTAATCTGTACGTACGCACGAGCAACAATATAATTATTTTGATATTAAAATAATATATAATTGGATGGTATATCATATATATAGAATAATTATCATGTTATATTTTTTATTTAAATCAATTACACATTATTATTATACCCATCCAAATAATAATGTATTGAATAACAATTACATCACGACGTGGAGACGGTAAGTCGTACGTACGCACGTATGGTGACATGTCATTCAAAGGATGGATAGAAAAATGAATTTGGTTGTACCATATTTATAATAACATCACAGTATATATAATATAATGGAGTTATTATTTTATAATGGAAACAAAAAAGAAAAGGAATTGGAAGAAGAATGGAACTTGAAAGAGGTGATGAAATATTTACCTCTTCTTCGGGTTCTTCCTTTTGATTTGATCAAAAGGGCTCCTTAGGTTGGCTTTATGACTAAAGGAAGGCCTCTATGATGAAGGTAGGATAGTTTATAGGGTATTTTATCAGATTTTGGCCGAGCCAAAAGGCTTTTAAGGTGTGAATTAGAGAGAAGGGGGAGTTCCATTTTATAAAAGGGGTGAGGGGCACCTTTGGAAAAGATAGAAATATTATTTTATAATATACTAATTTTAGGTTTCTAATGGCTCCAAAATGGAATATTTAAAGGATAAGGTAGGGATGGGTTGAAAAAAACTCAACCAATAAGTTTTAGACAGGTTTTGGTCACTATATTAACCTTAACTTTTAGATTTAACTCTTAGTTAAATAGTTTGACATTTACAATGTCTCTTTGTATTTTTATATTATATAGTTAATAAACTTACTATATACTTCCAAGAGAACCCAAAGTGGTTCATTAATGATAAAACTATAATTATATAAGTCCTTTGTCTGAACCATATATTTTTAGTAATATAATATTAATTAATAATATAATATTTTTTTTAAAAGCTCTTTTATGTCAATTTTGACACTATTTAATAATTGATTTTTTTAAAGTACTATCAACTATATTAATTCAAAATAAATTCATTTAAGCAATCCTAAAATGTCATATTAACCTATAAAATTATTTTATGTCATAAAAACTTTCAAATTATATTTATTTTATCATTTATAATACCAATTATTTGATTCTTTCATTAATAAAGAAAATACTGCATCATTATTGTGTCATAAATAAATTTAATTATTCAATGTCTAAAAATTATAAATAAAATACCATTATGTAGGAAATATTTTTATATTTCTAATGAATATTTTTAGTCTAAAATATAGCATATATAACCCTATAAAAAATTGTTTTTCTAAAAGATATATGTTTATGCCATTTTTGTATTTACTTTAACTTAATTAATATAAAGTGTCATTATCACTTACAAGTGGCTCCATGGGGTCCCAAAATCGACCCAAAGATACCCATGGTCAGACATGTATCAACCAATATGGTTAGGACACGTGTTAGGGTAATTTATTATTATTATAATATTATTTTTTACCCTTATTTACCGGATTTACCCTTTCACCATGGTAAATAAAATATTTACCGAAGTAATTATTCGTAATGTCTAAAAATAAAATTTTCCTATTTAAACAATTTGGAACTCATTATTCTAAATATTGAATCCATTTTTCTAAATTTAAAACATAGAAGTGGCAAAATTTAATTTAAAATTAATTCTCGTTGTCAAAACAAAAAGCGTGTTTTTAAGAAATAATAACTATCAAAAGATTGACACTTGATTATGTTCAGTTTAAATATGAAATTATGTCCAATGACCAACATTGGATTAAATGGTAAAAATATAATCTAATTATACTTTAAAACCACTCAATAGTATAATTTTGCACTATAAATTATTTTGACAAAAAAAGTTGTTTTTAATTAAAATTTAGTACTTTTCACTATTCATCAAAAACTGAATGTTTTTAGAAAAATACCAAAAATTAATTCTAAGCTAATTTGAATATTCTGAATCCAAAAATGAAGTCCATTTTTAAAGATAAAATGTATAAAATTTCAAAAAGTGGGTATTACTATTCATAACGGCTAGTTTAATTGGTTGTGATGTGTGTTAGAACTCAAAGTTGTGTACAACACACGCTACTATATTATTCAAAGAGAAGAATATCGTGGAAGCTTGGGGTGTTACATGAATGGTCCTCTCAGTCTGGAAATCCTTCTGAGGATGGAAGGCGGTGCTCAAATGTAGCTGCGTCCTGAAAGCCTCCAACAACCCCTTCCATAGCTGGGAAGTAAACCGTGCATCGCGATCGGAGACAATAGAAGTAGGTACTCCTTGTAGCCGCACAATCTCCTACATGTAGAGGCATACCAAGCTCTCTACTGAACCTTGCTCTCTAATCAGTATGAAGTGGTCCGACTTGGTGAGTCGGTCGATGATCACCCAGATAGAGTCGTGACCCCTGGATGTATGTGGAAGACCTGTCACGAAGTCCATAGATATCACATCCCACTTCCACTCTGGGACCTCTTAAGGTTGAACCAAGCCTAATAGTACCTAGTGCTCCACTTTTACTTGCTAACAAGTGAGGCATCGAGAGATAAGCTCTGCTACCGCCTTCTTCATACCTGGCCCCCAGTGCTATCATCTGAGGTCCTAATACATCTTCGCCACTCCAGGATGTACCGCTAGAGGGGATGTGTGGAACTACGTCAACACTTCCTCCTAAAGTGCTACTAGTACCAAGGTACATCCTCTGAAGAGGTTGAAGTGCACCCCAGCTTCAGAAAACCCATCAGGTGTCTGCCCTGTGGATATCTGAGCATGTCGTGTCTTGCAGTCAGTGTCTCCACACTGCGCCTCCCTAACTCGCTGAAGAAGTGGGGGAGTGACTGTAAGAGACTGTAGGAAAGTTGATCCATCTCTATCCACAAAGGATATCTGTAAGGCAGCCAGCTGCTCTGTCGCCTCTCCTATCAGATATATACCAGACCTCCTACTGAGTTCATCTGCAACAACGTTCCCCTTTCCAGGGGTAGAGACTATCTCAAAGTCGTAGTACTAGAGGAACTCAAGACATGGTCGATGTCTAAGGTTTAGGTCCTTCTGATAAAAGATAAACTAGAGACTCTTATGATCAGAGTACACAGTAAAACATTCGCCCATCAGATAGTTTCGCCACATCTTCAAGGTGAATACCAATGCTACTAACTCCAGGTCATGGGTAGCGTAGTTCTTCTCATGATGTCTTAGATGATGAGAACCATAAGCGATCACTACTCTCTCCTACATCAGGACACACTCAAGTTCGGTCCTTAATGCGTCGTAGTAAACTACGTACCCTACGCCTTCCTCTGAAAGCCTCAAGATGGGGGCACTAGTCAGCCTCTACCTCAGCTTTTGGAAGCTCTTTTGGCATCTCTCCGACCACACAAAGGGTTTCCCTTTCTTTCTCAAGGTTGATAGTGGTGCTGCAACCCTAGAGAAATCTGGTACGAACCTTTGGTAGTATCTAGACAAACCCAGGAAACTCCGACCTCCGTCACACTCTTAGGTGGCTCCCAAGCAAGTACCGCTTCAATATTCGCTGGATCCACTGCAACTCCAGCCTTCAAGATGAAATCTCATAAGAATTGAACCTCTCGAATCCAAAACTGGCACTTTTAGAGCTTACCATAAAGCTGGTGCTCTCAGAGTGTGTCCAGTACTACCCGCAAATGGTGGGCATGCTCCTCCTCAGTAGTCGAGTAGATCAGAATGTCGTCGATGAAGACTACGACAAAGCGATCGAGGAATGGATGGAAGATTCTATTCATGAGTCCCATGAACACTGCTGGAGTGTTGGTTATGCTGAAAGGCATAACCATGAACTCCTAGTGGTATTACCGACATATGAAGGTTGTATTCTTCACATCCTCATATCGAACTCTAAGCTAGTGACAGCCTGATCTGAGGTCTATCTACAAGAACCACCATGCTCCCTTCAGCTGGTCAAAGAGGTCGTCAATCCTCAGGAGTGGGTACTTGTTTTTCATGGTCACCTGGTTCTGGAAACGATAGTCTACACAAAGCCTCAAGCCTCCATCTGCCTTCTTGGTGAATAGTATCAGGGTTGCCCAGGGAGAAACACTAGGCTGGAAGAATCCCTTCACCTGCAAGTCCTCTAGTTGTACCCACAACTCACGAAGCTCAGCGGGAGCCATCCGATATTCTTGAGTAGATATTGGTATCGTCCCGGGGTACAGGTCAATGTATAAGTCCACCTCACTATGAGGAGGTAGTCTTAGAACATTGTCAGGGAAAACATCTGCCTACTGGTCCACCACTACAGGATAGCTCAGACTCTCCACATCAACCGCTTCGAGGGTAAGGCAGGCCAACTGATGAGTGATCGGTTGCACCCTCCTCTGAGTAAGTTTGTCCTATGCTGCAAAGTCTCCCTTATCGCTTTTGAAGGTAAACTTGGTCTCATATATGCAGGCACACTGCACTTTGCGCCTAATACAGTCGATCTAAGCATATGGACCGTAGTTAGCCAGTTCATACCCAAGATGACATCGTAAGGCCTCAACGCTGCTACGAGGAGATCTCAGCCAAAACTCTTTCCTCCTAGAGTAAACTCACATTATTGGTACCAGTGGGTAATCATTGATTCTACTCTCATAGGAGTCTCTATCCATAAGGATCGAGCCAACGGCTCCGTCAGAATCTCTGAGCTCCGAACGAGGGTGGTGGCAATGAAAGAGTGACTGGAACCTGTGTCTATAAGAACTACAGCTAAGGTGGAGTAGACATAGATCGTCCCTCGAATCATCTCCGGAGCGCCATGGTCATATGGATCAGCTGCCTGGAGCTGAGCTCTCCCATGTCCACCTGCTCCATGCATTTTGGGTGGACCTCCTGGTGGTGGTGGTGATAACACCTCGTAATGGCATCCACCGCCAGCTGCACGACCAGCTCCTCTTCCACGTCTGCCTGCTCCCTGTGGACCGCCTCAACCAAACCTTTTCCTCTTCCTAGGAGGTCCCTCAACTATTCTTTGATTTTCAAAATGGCTGGTCGGATAGTCATGAGCCATGTGACCCTGCCCACCGACAGAGTAACATTGCCCGCTCCTAGTATGATTGGCTTTGTCTCGTGTGCCCTGCAAAATAGAACTCGTATCCTAAGGTCATCCAGCAGATGGCCTGGTCCTCTTAGACCTCTATGAAATTTGTCTGCTACCAGCTGTAGAAAACTCCACTATGTGATGCTTGGTGGTGGGTCTCGCTGCTGGTGACTGCTCAGCAAGGAAACTCTCCACTAAGAGCGCTCGCTCCAAGACCCCCGCCTACATCGGGATGCCGAGGGAGATCATCGAAGCTCTGATCTCTCTCCTAATCCCCTTCTCAAAGGTCTGGGCCCTGAAAAATGGGTCCCGAACCATATCGGTGGAGTAGCACGAGAGGTCGGTGAACCTCACTGAGTATTGTTCCACTGTCATGCTGCCATGCTGCAGATGAAGTAGCTCCTGTATCTACACCGCACGTAGGGTGACTGGGACAAACTCTGCCCGAAATAGGCTCTCGAAGTCTGGCCAGAGTAGTGTCACCTCGTCATGCACTTGGAGCATCAGACTCTACAATCTTATTGCTGCTACCTGAAGGAGACTTGTGGCAAGGATCACCATAAAGTCGGATGGTGTCCCTACTAGTATGAAAACTCTCACCATAGCCTCCAGCCAATTTTTAAATGCATGTGGGTCCGTCTCACCCCCGAACCTGGGTGGCCTCTGGTGCTGGAACTCATGCAACGCACTCAAGCGGCGTACACTCTTTAATACTGGGGCTGGGGGTATCGGTGGCCCAATGGGTAGTGGTACCGCTGGTGCCTCCGCTGTGATTGGGCCCTGCACTGAGGCCTCGTCGCTCGGTGGGCTATCCGTACGCACAACTCTCGGAATCCTGGATAGCTGTCTGCATGGAGGCATCCTGAAAAAAATAGGTGCACCATGGTCAATAAGTTATACCTGGTGAGCTGACTCAAGATTTCACAAAGAAAACTCTTGAAAACACACACGCAATCAGTGTTTTCGTGTACTGAGTCGGAAATCAGAATTCAGGGTCCTGGTGTATGGATACGTTGTCTACCACACCAACACTGGACTCCCTAAACTAAAAACCACACTTAGTACCCTTAACACTATTGCTTCAGAGAAAAGAAAGATCAGAGTCCTGAGTTCTGCGGTAGAACCGAATCCTCTAATAATAATTTGTCACGACCCGTCCCCCAGGGCCCGTGTTGTGACTACCCCAAGCCCGCCTTCCATAGTCCATGGGCTAGCGACTAGCACCAAAGGTGTAAATCCTTAAAACTAGGAAGGTATTCCATTTATAAACTAGAAACACACACAACAGAGTAAGCTGGAAGCAAAACACTAAGTAAAACTATATACAAAAGAAGTTCTGAAAAGTAATGGGGCCGGAAATACCAGCCCGACTGTAAAGTACAAGGAAACTAAAAGTAAAAAACAGCTAAAAGGTGAAGAGAAGCTCCGGGATCGTCCACCACAGATCCTACCTAAAGGGTAGGTATAGATCACCTCCTCAGCACTACTCATCCATCAGTATCCTCTGGGTACCGAATCGTTGTGAGGTCCACCTTCGGGTACTGTCTAGTCCTCGTACAGTCAACCTCGGTCAGCGTTGTCCGTCATCTGCATCCAACACAACAAGGTGTGGGCATAGCCTATGTAGGGGTGACTATAATGATACTCAGTAGGGACCCTAAGACCACCTAGGTCTCTCAAAATCCACCAATGATAAACCAAATAGTATGAAATCAACGAATATCAATTACTTAGGTATATGCCCATACATATACCTAAGTTATCAAGTAACCCATCTCAATCATGAGGAAAACACAGAAGTCACTGACTCAGCTCACACAGGTATACAAATTATGTAGAGAGATAGAGCTGATTAGATATAGCTACTAAATCATTTGAGCTATCGGACCCACACGGGATCTGGGACCAGCTGTTCCATCGGACCAACACATGATCCAGGAATAGAAGTTGGAGCTGTCAGACCAACACATGATCTAGGACCAACTAAGCTGTCGGACCAACACATGATCCAGGAACAGAAATTCTATCGAACCAACACATGATCCAGGAACAAAAGTCAGAACTTTCGGACCAACACATGATCCAGGAATAGTCATCAGAAATGTCAGACCAACACATGATCCAGGAACAGTCAACAGTGCATAGCCAGCCTCAGGTTTCCACAAGCATGCTTGATTCCGGGAGGGTCTACTCCTCAAGCCAAGATTCAATACATCAACTATCACTTCGTCCCAATTTTATGTATCTTGAAGTTCCGTCTCATCAAAAGGAACACAACGTGATAGACGGTGCGTCAATCGAATGCCCGGTCTGAGAGTTATTGGCATTTCCGTTTCGAGGGCTTGACTGGATTTAGGTTCAATCCAACCTGAACATACCCCAACTGCATCCAAACCTCAAGTAGGGTATGCAAAAATACCTGTCTCGCTCCAAGATTTCTGTCTCTATAGAAGGTTCGTCAATTGGACACCTATAACCCAAGTTATGGGCGAAAAGGTGGAAACATGCCAAAACATGTCCGGGTCCGGTCCAGCCCAGTCGGACCGACCCGCCCACGCTGGGTCTAGCCCGGTGGCCCACGGGGGTCCGCCCTAGCCGCATCCAAGGGGGAGACTGTGCCCCCTGGTTTTCGAATGGATTATCCATTTGGGAGGGTGGAACCAGTGCCAGGCTGGCGCCGGTGTGTCACGTGGGACCTACTGGTCCTACACCTCCCGGCTGGCCGAGCGGCCAGCCACCTCCTCCTGTACTGCACTGATTGTGCCGCGCCACCTCCAGCGACCCAACGACTCGTCCCGCCGGTCTTCATCGTGTCCGGGCTCGAGCTGGCCACTACTTCACTGCCGCAGCCAGGGGTCGCGGCCTTCCTTCGGTCCACCGTACGGCGCCATTTGCGCCGCACCTTCTTTGGCGTCCTGACAGCTCGGGCCACTGGCTTCCTTTGCGACCGGCCTTGCACCGGACGCCACTGCACCGTCACAGTCCATTGGTCGTGGGTCACTCCTCTGGCAGTGGGGTTGTGCCGCCGCCACCCCGTAGTGATGTTTGTTGCTCCATCCGTCGGCGAGTTATCCACAGGTCACCGAACAAGTTCTGGTGGCCCGATTCTCTTTCCGAAAGAATTCGCGCATTACTCGGGTCATCTCCTTAGATCCGCAACCATTGTTGATGAGTAACGCTCAACCCGGACTCATGCCGCATTGAGAATCAAAATCCACAAAGAATGCAAAGGGGTTGGGCCGTGTTTGTTTGGACCGCGCCCTCCGCGTTAGGGTGATATCAAGCAGCTTCGAATTCTAAACCATGATAGAAGACTAAGAACACACAACAATTAGAAAACTTGAACCCTTACCTCGGGTTCGTTGTTTGTTGATGATGTCACAGAAAGGCGGACATCAATTCATTGTCGTCGGGAAAGAAGATGAAGAAGTCGAGGATGACGTCTTCAGTGTTCTTCAAGGACAGCGCTTCCCCCTTGCCCTGGTTGAAGATCGTTCTTCATTGATGGAAGAAGTGTTCTTCATTGGAGAGTTCTTCTCCTCCCGACCTCCACCAAAAAGACAAATTCCCAAAAAAACAATAGATTATGACATCTTATTAAATTTTTGTCATAGAATTCAAAAGGGTTTAAATTAATTAATTTAATGTGTTCAATTAATTAATTGAGAGGGTTGGCACCATAAGTGGGGAGTTCAGGGGGTTTCTCCCCACTTAATGGGGGGTCTAAGAGGTTATAACCTTGGGTGGTCCCCACCAAATTAATTAAGAAGATATGTTTAGACCTCAGGTGGGCCGCACCACTATAACCTCTCATGGGAGGTTAAGGTGTGGTGACCCCCCACCTCCAACCTTTTCATGGAGGTTTTAACCAACTAAAAATAAATTAAGACAAGAAGTTAATTTATTTTATTATTCCCATGCAAAACCCAAAAACTAAATTTCATTCCTGACCATCTATCACCAAGGTGAAAGTCTTATTAAGAGAATACTAGTGCTACGAGTTCAATGGTGCTCTCGGATTTTAATTCCGAGCACTGGTTCAAAAGTTATAAAAACCCACTCATACGTTTACTGAAAATACCCGAACAAAAGTTCAAAAATTGATTCCGGGCACACTGGGCCTCGGAATCACGCGTCGTCAGTTTTTGTGGTCTCGTAAAATTATCATTCATTTAATAAAAAAAATCCATAGGATTTCCGGGTCTTTACAATTTATTTATAAAATTCAATTTTTATGTGTGAATATATAAAAAAATGTGTATATATTTTTATATATTTTATTATATATAAAGTTAAATTGTAAAAAATTATAAAATTTAAAAGTAATAATATCAATATTAATGTATAACTAGGAATAAATTTAGTCCCTACCAAAAAAAAGCAAAAAGACCCCCACAAACGAGGCTTAAAATCCATCAAATGTTAAACAAATCGGGGTACGCCAACTAAAAACTCAGTTTTGGAGGTCTTTTGAGTATTTTTTGGCCTTGAAAAATGATACATAAGGTTTCCTTATACCACAAAAACATATAGATCATTATAGGATTTTATTTGATATGTGGTAGAGTCTAAACGAATACCCGGATCAAAAGTTGTGTTTTCTTGAAGTTTAAGTTACATTTTCAACTTATTTTTGATCTTTTATTATTTTTTTGATTTTTTTTATTCAATTTGATATTAAATTACTATTAATCGGTAATAATAAACAAATTATTAATTAAGAATATTTTTTTATTTATTTTATAATTCATTTTTACTAAATATATTATATATTAAGTGTAAATTCCTATTTACCTTATCTAAAACACATTTTAAAAAAAAATATTTATATCAATATAAATATATTTATATATTAATATATTATTTTTAATGAGATATATTTTTTTTAAAATATACTTTTATCATCGCTTTTAAAAAACACTAATAAAGGGGGGGTTTTATTATCACTTCTAAAAAAGCACTGATAACCCCCCTCCCATCAGTGTTTTTTTACAAGTGCTGATAAAATACCTCATTTATCATCGCTTGTAAAAAGTTATGATAAAGGTCCCCGTTTAATAGTGCTTTTTTTAATGTTGTTAAATACCCCCTTTAACAACACTTTTTTAGCACTAAAAAAGGGGGTCTTTAGCAGAGTTTTTAGCTAGCGTTGTTAAATCCCTAGTACTGCATAAACCCAATTTTGTAGTAATGATGGTGATATTTAGATCCATTATCTAGGGCCAAGATATATATTTCACCCCCCCCCCCCCCCGTCATTATACCCCACTGTTAAGAACCTAAATAATTTAAATTAGGTTTTAGGCTTATATCACCTCACTAGGGATCCTCTTCACTGCATCTTATTTTCTGCTACACATGAACTAGATTTGTATTGATAACTTCACAGAACCTAAAAATTATAAATGGGTACATAAATTTATACTAGTACACTTTTATATCCTAAAAATAATACATTGTTAATATTTTCATAGAAATATGTGTGTCTTGATTATTACCATAGGATATGTAGCATCGTATAAATCTTCAATCCTTATCCCAACTACAAATTTCAATCTCATTTAAATTCTCCTAGTGTATGGTCTCCTCATTCACACTAAGTTTCCTTTGTTAACCCTTCACTAAGATAAAACTTCCTCATATCCCTTTCTTATAACTATATATTTATTAATTCATATTCCCATTAGATATATAATAATGTTGGATCTATAATCTTAGGTCTAACAATAATTTTCCATCCACTCTTAGTCCTCTACAATGCTCTACCTCAATTCAATTTTAAGGGTCTTCAACCATAATATTCTAATTATATTTGAAAATTTACTTCCTATATACTATACTTTATATCATGATTTTTTTTATTTACTTAAATATTTTCAAAGATATTAGTATAAATTACATTTAATCTGTAGGGATAAATTTGATATGGTGATGAAACATGTATCATATATACATCCAACCTATAACCATTAAAAGGTATAAATTTTTTTACACATATATATTATTATAGTGGAACCTATAATTAAAATGTGTTTAATAGTCATCCTAAAATTTTATAAACCCATAACCTAACCCACACCTAAAATTACCCTTTTTTATAGACATCTGGACAAGTATCACTTTAATTCATAGTGGGTCAATTATGTTCACTGGATGAATTACCCCTTATTGATATTCAATATTTATGAAACTAAACTATGAGCCTCTACTTGGTTAAACTATAAAAACTTAAATTTTATACAACAAATATAGTCCAAACTATTTGAGATAAAATTGTATGCACATAGTTCCCTATTGTGAGTTTATATGTGCCATCATTGGATCTAACATCCACCTTAACTCCATTTCACCCTAATCACAAAAAATGTGGTCACAATGTAGTTTTTATAGTATGAACTTAAAATATGTTTATTTACACCTTTAAAGTTTCTTAAAAAAATATTATATTCATCATTTATATCAAATTAAATATTCCCTCTAATAAAATAGGCAACCTCCCCGTTGGTCTGAGAAACATAACCTTAAAATTACATGAATGTTTTTTCAAATGTTGTCTATGCAATTATTTTTATAATCATTCATGTTAGGTTAATATTTCTATTATCACTTTATATATCACCTTGTTATTTTTCAAATCTATATGACATTAAACTTCATCCATATTTTGGTCATTTTTTTTGAACTCAAACTTCATCCATATTTTTTTCAAAGTTTTCTGACCTTAAGATTCAATCTTATTTTGGTCAAATCTATATGTGATGAGTTTTAAGGTGTTCATAAAATGAACTATAAGTAGAAAAACCCCAAATAATCTCATGTAGAAGTAGTGTGGTATAAAACATAGACAATAAAATCCCATTAATTTACTGATGAATAATAAATATTTTACACATTGATGAAACATGTTTGATAGATATCACTTAATAACAAACAAATTCCTCCTAACTATAATGGGATTACACTATCCTTGGATCCTCAATCATATAGAGAATACCTTGAACTTCCAAAGGGGTGTTAGTTCCTTTATCAAGGAATAAATAGTGATTCGAGAAGAGGAGATCTTCATCTATGGCATGTAAGTATTTTCTATAAAATTAAATAGGGATTACTTCCCTTTTATAATACCTGATTTATTACCTTCATTGAATTCATAGGATTGATCATCAATTTCTATCTCATAGAATCTAACATACTTCACTCGTAATGCATGTTCATTGATTGAACTTGATTGGTTTAACACTTTGTGTAATCAAAAAATCATTAATGAATCAATAGTATTGATTCGTCGCCAAAGAAATTATGTAGGAGTATTTGGAAAATACATGAACTCACATCTCATGTAACGTATATCAAAAGGCTTATAATAATATATAACATGAGATAATAAGAATCATCACATGATCTCTATAACATAATTATATCATAATCTATTATATGTATCTCATGTGTATCATATCATATGGATCAAGGGATATCATAGGATACAATATCTGAAATTTTAGTGTATAACCAATAATATACCACTTTCACTAAAATACTATAAAGACTATGAAAAAACTTCACAATACTTTTTAAATCTATCCAAAACTCTTTTGGATTTGGTTTATCAAACACACTTGATTTTGGAACAAACACTTTATCTGAAACATAATCCTTATCCAAAAGACTAATTGTGTTACCCTATGATCTGTAGTATAATTTACAATAAAAATAGAATCCTAATTTCATAGATGCAATCAAATTGTGACCACTATAAAATAATTGGTGATACTCAATATACTAAGAGTTCTAGTGTTATCTCGATCCAACATACTCATATCTTTATATGGCGATCTCTACCATAAGATGTATTATATTAATCATTTATATACCTTTATAATCCATTTATCCATGAAAGATAGTGATCGCTAGACATGGAACATTTAAATATAGTATAGATCATATTTTCTATTCATTATTCTCTAAGAAAGACTTACTAGGTCAATGAATATATCACATGTTGTTCATCTAGAAAATGAGCACATAATATGTTATTTGTCTAAGTATCTAAATAATAATATGTGAATCAACTAATTATGGTGATAAAACACATTTTTATTGAATATTTTATTGATACTTAATGATATAATGTCCTCAAATTGTGTTAAATTTGTTCATTTATGAAATATTTGGGATTAGATCATTCATTTGAAAATTTGAAGAAAATTCCAGTTTTATCCTTTAAATTTACCTATATAATTTTAGACATAAATATTTTTAAATGTATTATTTGAACTTAAAATTATTTAAATATGTTCCTGAATTAATTTTCTACAAATTTCATTTAGGATATTGGAGCTAAAACATGCATTTGGTTGGTAAAAATGGGCCATGAAGTCAAAGTTGGTCTGGACTCACCAGATTGGACATGGGTTCTTTATTTGGGCCATAAAGCCTACATCCATGCTTGTATTGGGATAAATTTTAAAAAGGGCCTTGGGAACAAATTTTATCACAAATAATCATTCTATATGGAGAGCTGGTTCATACGTTTTGGTAGTCAAATGGGTGTTGCAATGTGGATTAAAATATTTTTCTGAATTTTCCCATTCACACTTGAAACCACTTGTAACCTAGCCTCCCGTTCACTCTATAAATTGGTATTTTTCTCATTTGGAGGGTGTTTAACGTGCCATATAGTATTGGGATCATAGGTGAAGTGGTTATTTTCCATTTCAATTAACCATTGGAGGAGGTAATCTTTCACGCTAGGATCTCCTCCAAAATTCTCTTCTCTTCCTCTTCTTTGTTGTAATGTTTTTGTTCTTTCAATAAAGTTATTATTTTATCTTAAATTTATTTTATTTTTATCAATTTTCTTGTTATTTTATCATCCTATTTTGGCTGAAATTATTTAGTAGAATCTTTATTTGGTTATACCCATTATAAATTGTTGCAAATTCAATTCGCTTCTATGATGATTACTCCACCCATGAAAGAGTAGTCTTTTTAGTAATCAATCTATCTCTTACCTTCTTCATTAATTTATTTTGAATCAATGAGAAAATGTAATTCAATTAATATGATATATTAATTGAGTTTTCAATTTAAATGAAACTAATAAATCAATTGAATAATTGACACAAAAACACACAAGGTCGAGGTTTGTGTAAATTGTGAGAGTGTGATCTTAATCAGTAATACAAGACCACACAGGATAAACTTGTAGAGTTCAAATATAATCCCTAAAATCAATTAATACCCATTTATAGAGTTTATATGTGCTATAATTAACCACTTACCATAACATAACCTAAGAACATCAATCAAAGCAGGGTTCTATGATTGCATGTTCCGAAGCTAGCCGGGGGTTTAAGTAATTTCATCTTTGTGGTTAAGTTAACTCCAGTAGGGATCAAGGGTTAAAAATTATCGGATTATAATTAAGTGGGTGTTAATTTAAATTATAATTATAAATAATTAATTGAATAGGTAGATTTATATAAATTATGCATTCTAAATATTTTCTAAAAATAAACATCTTCTTGTTCTGTCATTTTAATCAAACATCATTTCAAAAATAAAAATTTTAAAAAAATGAAATCTTCATCCATAAAACTTCTTCTAGATTTATAAAAGATAAACAAACCCCATAATTTTAATTAGTATTCTTATTTACTTTTATTTTATTTTCAAAATACCTTTAATATTTTGTTAAATTTACTTCCTCTTTTGAGAGACGACATTGGTCAGCCACTCTACTGCACCTAAGAACCCGAAAAACCATTAATAATTTGAGGGATCCCATGAAGAACCTTTAAAATTGGAGACATTTCTAGGGATGCAAGTAATTATTTAAACCAATTAGAGGTAATTATTTAATTTTACATTTTATTCTATTCTTCTCTTCTTTCTTCCGTATTTACCCAATCTGAATTTTTTTCTTCTTATTTTATTTTCACCTTCTTCTTTTTGGACTATCAACTAAAACCTATCATTTTAATTATGGTCCAATTTCCGTATTTTTATTTTTATATGATTTATGACATGAAATAATCCTGAATATCTCTTAGATCTTGACCCTCAGATTGAATGTAGCCTTCAGGATCGAATCAGACATTCTCAGTCTACGAGAAGTTTCAACATTAAACTAGTTGGATAATTTCTCCATTACGAGAACACTTAAATTAGAAACACTTCTATATCAAACTTAAAAAAAGAAACAATGGCTGAAAATAATGGAAATGAACTTAATAGACCCATTCGAGAATTGGTTGCACCTAATATTAATTATCAACCAAATTGCATTGCATACCCAAATCTCGAATCGGACTTTGAACTGAAATCTGGAATAATTCACCTTCTTCCAAAGTTTCGTGGATTATCTAATGAGGATCCAAACAAAAATTTAAAATAATTTAATTTTGTTTGATCAACCTTAAAACCAAGAAACGTTTCTGAAGATTAAATCAAACTAATATCATTCTCATTCTCACTTGATAGAGCTATAAAAGATTGGATGTATTATTTACAACCTAAAGATATAACTTGTTGGAATGATTTGAAACGTCTTTTATTACAAAGATTTTTTTCAGCATCAAGGACCACTTCCATTCGTAAGTAGATCTCAGGGATCAAACAAGAATAAGGGGATTCAATGTATAAGTACTGGGAGTGATTCAAGAAGTTGTTTGCAAGCTGCCCACATCACCAAATCAGTGAGAAAATCCTCATCCAGTACTTCTACAAAAGACTCACACCTCTGGAGAGAAGCATGGTAGATGTCATGGCTGGAGGAGGATTCGTTGACAAAACACCAATATTCACACATGAATTGATCGACAAGATGGCACAAAACTCTCAAATATTTGGTGATCGAGGTACCCCACATGTTAGAAGAGTACATAAGGTAAGTCCTTCCTCTCTTGAAAATCATATGATTGATACTAAGTTGAAAGAATTGACCACAATGGTGATGCAGATTGATTTGGAACAAAATACATCCCAACCTTTCCTTCAAGTCCTTGTTTCATTTTTACTGAGACAAGCCACCCAACTAACGGTTTCCCCCAACTATAAGAAACAGATGATTGTTAAGTAGTGTTTACTGGGAGACCATATCAGCAGCAACAAAAACCATATACTTAAAAGAAACTTGATTCCTTTGTACCAAAATACAACCAAGGGTGGAAGGATCAATCAGACATTAGGTATGGATCTAGACAACAAAAAAGGTCTCATTTCCAACAAAACTTCCAGCAACCTCCACCTTACCAATAGGGTTTCCAACAACCCCAAAGAATATTTTAAGCTAAAGCATAAACAATTCAACAACAAGGGAATTATCAACCAAAGTTAGATTCTAATACTGATGATCTTTTGAAACAAATTTTTCTTAATCAATAGAATGAGATAAAGAGTCAATGTTTGGATTTGAGGGAGTTGAAGACACAGATGATCCAGATTGTCGCTAGCCTCCATGAAATGGTAAGTAAGAATTCTGGAAATCTACCTTCCCAACCAACTCCAAATCCCAAGTAGAATGTCTGTGCCATCACATTGAGAAGTGGGAAGTAAAGAAATGATACATCTGAACGTACCGTTCCACCAGGATTCACCTCAACTCTGTAGAAGCCACATTCTATAACAACTGATGAGAAATCCAAGGAGAAAGATAAAGGTAAAAAAAGATTGATGATGTTCCTCCTAAACACCTTCCATTTCCAAACAGAGTTTTACAAACCAAGAAGATGGATGAAGAGGTGATGAAAAAATAAGTTTTGGACACATTCAAGCATGTGGATATCAACATCCCTCTACTTGAATCCATCAAGAAAATACCAAGGTATAAGAAATTTTTAAAATAACTTTGTACCAATTGAAGAGGGATCAAGGGAAATGAGAGAATAAACCTTATAAGGAATGTGTCAGCACTCATTACACTAAATCTATCAATTCCAACAAAGTGTAAGGATCCAGGTACATTCACCATCCCATGCACCATTGGGGTGTTACACTTTTCTGATGCTTTATGTGATTTAGGATCTTCCATAAATGTAATTCCTCACTCTGTACTCTCTTCTTTGAAGGTTAGTGAGTTGAAGCCAACAAGATTAGTGGTGTAGTTGGAAAATAGAGCTACAACATATCCAGTGGGAGTCCTTGAGGGTGTACTTGTTTGGGTAAGAGATATGATCTTTCCAGCATATTTCTATATTCTTAACATGGAGGATGATTGGGTATGTTCTCATGTTCTAATTATCTTAGGTAGGACCTTCCTCAAAATTGAAAAAGCAATCATAAATGTCCAAGAGTGTACACTTTCCATGGATTTTGGAGATGAAGTTGTGATATTTAATATTATAGATTCCAGGAAGTATCCTTTAGGGGACTATTATTCTTTTGTTATCTCCCATTTTTAACCACTAAGTAAAAACCCCATAGAATTTGATTGTCCTATTGTTAGGTAGATTATGAGTACTGGTTCTAGTTTGATGTTTAAGATCACTTCCACCCCTATTTCTAATGCACATGACTCTCTTAGATTTGATTTTGAAATGTAATCATATTCTGATTTTGATCATGTGAACTCTGATTATGACATGTATGTTGAGTATGATGATGGATTTGATGCTTTATTCTCTGACTTTAATGATGTATATTCTGATACTGATGTCCATTGTGCACATATTTCAGTTTCTTCAATTCCTCCATCCATACATCACCCCCCTACATTGGAACTCAATCCATTACCAACAAATCTAAAATACTCATACTTTTTAAGTGATGAGAAATTACCTATTATAATTGCTAACAATCTCCCTTTTGAACAAGAAGAAAAACTTTTGAACCTTTTTAGGGATAACATCAAGGCAATTGGGTGGAACTTGGGTGACATATCATGTATTACCCCCTCCATTTTCATGTATAAGATTCATTTAGAGGATGGGGATAAACTAGTGAGGCATCCACAAAGGACACCCAATCCAGCACTTTTAGAGGTTGTTAAAAAAGAGGTTGAAAATTTCTCGAGGCAGGTATAATCTATCCCATTTCAGATTCCAAGTGGGTGAGTCATATTCAGGTTATTCCTAAGAGAAGTGGTGTTACTGTTGTTATAAATAAGAAAGATGAGTTAATTCTAATGAGGGTTAAAAATATTTGGCATGTGTGTATTTATTATATGAAACTAAATCATTCCACTCTCAAGGACTATTTCCCCTCTCATTTATTGACCAAATTCTTAAGAGACTAGTTGGGGAAACACGCTATTATTTCTTGGATGGATTTTCTGGATATTTTCAGGTTCCTATAGCTCTGAAGGATCAGGATAAGACTACATTCACTTGTTTATTCGACGCATTTTCCTACCAGAGGATGCCATTTTGGACTTTGAAATGCCCCAGGTACCATTCATAGATGCATGGTGAGTATTTTTTTCTAATTTTATTGAGACCTTCATGGAGGTATTTATGGATGATTTTACAATGTATGGATCCTCATTTGATGAATGTCTAAATATTTTGGGAAAGGTGTTGAATCTTTGTATTGGGAAGAATATGGTCTTAAACTTTGAAAAGTGTCATTTCATGATAGATCATGGGATTGTATTAGGGTATGTAGTGTCAAAACATGGGATAGAGGTTGATAGATCAAAGGTAGATATTATTTCATCCTTACCATATCTTTCATGTGTGCGTGATGTTAGATATTTCCTATGGCATGTAGGATTTTATTAACACTTCATAAAATATTTTAGTAAGATTGCTCTTCCTATGTCATGATTACTTCAAAAGGATTCTAATTTTGTGTTTGATGATTATTTCAATAATTCCTTTGATTATCTAAATAAGTTTCTGACCACTCCACCAATCATAAATCCCCCACAATGGGGCATTCTTTTTGAGCTTATGTGTGACGCCTCCAACTTCATAGTTGGAGCTGTATTATCTCAGAGGGTGGATGGACGTTCACATGTGATTTACTATGCATTGAGGACACTGGATTCAGCCCAATTAAACTAAAAAACTACAAAAAAGGAGTTTCTTGTTGTCATATTCACTTTAGATAAATTCTATTTATATTTATTGGGCTCTAAAATAGTTTTTTTTACCATGCAACTCTGAGGTACCTCTTGAAGAAGCCAAACGCAAAACCCTGGCTAATCTGATGGATGCTCCTTCTTCAGAAATTTGGCATTGAGATAAAATACAAGAATGGGTCAGAAAAACTAGTGGTGTACCACATGAGTAGGCTTACCCACACACTAGAGGCCGACACCTTGGACCAGGTACCACTTCAGGACACATTCCTCGATGAGCATCTTTATTCCATCTTAGGTATGCATCCTTGGTATGCAGATTTAGTGAACTACCTTGTTGTATCCAAAATTCCTATTAATTTAAAGAAATATCAAGTCCAAAAATTAAATAATGAGTCAATATTTTATGTTTGGGGTGATCCATAACTATGGAGAATGTGTAGTGATCAAGTTATTAGGAGGTGTGTTCATGATCACGAGTTTGAGTCTGTTTTGCATTTCTGCAATACACTTGTTTGCAGAGGACACTTTGGACCCCAAAAAATAGCTAGTAAAGTCCTAGACTCTAGATTATATTGTCCTAGCTTATTCCATGATGCACATGTGTTTTGTAAGTCATGATCTCATTTCCAACACATTGGGAACATTTCTAGGAGACATGAGATGCCCCAATAGCCCATACTATTCTATGAGATTTTTTATGTGTGGGGCATTGATTTTATGGGTCCTTTTCCAAGTTCTTTTGGTTTCTTGTAAATTTGGCTCATTGTTGATTATGTGAGAAAATGGGTAGAGGATAAGGCCACCAGGATTGATGATTCTCATGTTGTAGTGGACTTTGTCAAGACACGGATTTTTTGTAGGTTTGGAGTACCAAAGGCCATCATCAGTGACCAAGGGACACACTTCTTCAATCGAAATTTGGATTCCCTCCTTAGGAAGTATGGGGTGACACAAAAAACTTCAACACCATACCACCCCAAAACAAATGTCCAGGCTAAGGTTTCAAATCATGAGTTGAAACAAATTTTGGAGAACACTGTGCAGCCAAATAGGAAGGATTGGAGCAAGCACTTGGATGATGTGCTATGGGCATATAGGACAGCATACAAAACTCCCATCGGTATGTCCCCCATTTCAGATTGTTTTTGGGAAAGTGTTCCATCTCCCCAGGGAATTTGAGCAACGGGCTTATTGGGTTATAATGAAATTCAACATGTATTTGGACCAAGCTGGAATCTAAAGGAATCTGCAAATTCAAGAGCATGAGGAGATTCAATTGTCTTCATATGAGAACTCAAGTGTCTATAAGGAAAGGTCAAAATTAGCTCATGGAAACATGATCTAGAAAAGGTAATTTCAAGTTGGAGAGAAATTCTTGCTCTATAGTTCACATTTGAAGCTGATGTCTGTTAAGTTATGTTCCAAGTGGTTAGGTCCTTATGTTGTGACTAATGTTTTTCCATATGGTGTAGTGGAGATTACACAAGAGGGGCTAGGAAGAAGCTTTACAGTCAATGGAAAAAATTGGAAGAGATACATTGAGGGACTTCCAACTAATGTAGTGTATTTCATCACACTGCATGACCCCATCATCACTTGAGCATATCATACTGTTCCTAACCCTTTCACTTTTATATTATTTTTCATATTTAAAATTGTGCATTTCATGTGCACATATCATCTAATGGGTTAACATTGAATAAAATGTAATATTTTAAGTGTGGGGTAGGGGACAACATTTTTTGGTGGATATTTAGGATTTTAATTTGTGTGTATTGTGTGTATTTTTTATTAAGTTTTTTATTAAAAAAAATTAAAAACAAAAAAAATCAATAAAAAACAAATATATCATGTAACATTATCATGTAAAACATATAGAAAATGCATGTTTTCAAAATTCATTGGTATAATGATAATCATTATTAAGATTTCATCATTAAAGGTTTATTTTTATAAAAATTGAAGTCATCGATGATATGAATGATTGTGTCATTATAAAACCTTTTAGATTTTGACATCATTATTAGTGATATTGTTCATGGTAAATTGTGTCATTGATTTATCCACACAAATTTTCACTCAACCATGACTTGTGAAATATTTCCAACTCAATTAAAGGTATCGTCAAGTTAGGTAAAAAAATAATTGGTTGATCCATACGTTCGTTTCTCTTCTTATCGGTTTCATTACTATACCAAATTGACCTATGTGTGTATACCTATTATCCGACTATTGTATGCCCTCAAAAAAATGGGTTGTGTCTTGGATAGGTCAAAAACCACTCTTCATAGACCTTTAATATTGTTATAACTATTATAATTAGTGTCGTGAGGAGATCAAACACGGTTTGAGAGTTTAGTGTGAGATTTTTTCCATGTACAACTTACGAAAATGAGGGGAGTGATGAAATGTACAACATATAGGGATATCTAGGTCGGGATCTTAAGGATTGACTTTCGGGAATTGTTAAGTGATTGGGTCTTGAAATTCGATTTCAAAGGAATGCAAAACAAGTTTGGTGAATTAAAAAAAATAAGAATAATTGTTTTACATGACCTGAATATACTGAATAACGGGTGGATTTGTGATCTTGGGATGGTTGGCACACACACATGTGGAGAATTAGTGGCATGATAGACTCATGACTTGTTTTGATATGATTAGTGTTATGAATCTCACTAAATTTTGTTTTGACACAATTTATGAGACACTTAATTTAAAATTTATTGATATTAACTCTTGATGGTATTCTTACTTTTCTTATATTTCTACTTTGGATAGAGAAATATGAACATGCATATCTTGTCACAATTTTTTCAAATACATGATATGAGGTTTCGCCTAGGAGTGAAAAAGGGTAAGAGTAGGGGAGTTGATAAAACACATTTTTATTGAATATTTTATTGATAATAAATGATATAATTTTCTCACATTGTGGTAAATGTTTTTATTTATGAAATATTTGGGATTAGATCATTCATTTTAAAATTTGATGAAAATTTCAGTTTTAAGATTTAAAATTCATTGTAGTATTTCAGACATAAATATTTTGATATGTATTATTTTAATATAAAATTATTTAAATATTTTCCTGACTTAATTGGATACAACTTTCATTTATGACATTGGAGATAAATCATGCATTTGGTTGGCGCAAATGGGTCATAAAGTCAAAGTTGGGCTGGACTTTCCAGATTGGAAATGGGTTCTGTATTTGCTCCATCACTCATAAACCCGTGATTTAATTGGGATAAAATTTGGAGAGGATCTCAGGAAGAAAATTTCAAACAAATAATCATTATATATGGAGAGCTGGTTCACGCGTTTTCATAGTCTAATGGGCAGTTCAATTTGGATTAAAATATTTGGACGAATTTCCCCATTCACACTTAAAACCACTTGTAACCTAGCCTCACCTCCACTATATAAATTAGTATTTTTCTCATTTGGTGGGTTTTGGACGTGCCTTATAGTATTGGTATCAGAGGTTAATTGTTTCTTTTCCATTTCAATTAACCATTGGAGGAGGGAAGCTTTCAAGCTAGGATCTCCTCCAAAATGCTCTTCTCTTCCTCTTCTTTGTTGTAATGTTTTTGTTCTTTCAATAAACATATTATTTTATCTTCCATTTATTTTATTTTTCTCAATTTTATTATTATTTTATCTTTCTATTTGGGATTTAATTATTGAGTAGAATTGTGATTGGGTTATACCCATTATAAACTGTTCAAATACAATTCACTTCTACGATGATTATGCCACCCATAGAAGAGTAGTCTTTTTAGTAATCAATCTATCTCTTACCTTATTCATTCATTTATTTTGAATAAATAAGATTATTTAATTCACTTAATATAATATATTAATTTATTTTTCAAGTTAAATGAAACTATGAGAGAAATTGATCAATTGACACGAAAACACGTGAGGTTGAGGTTTGTGTAAATTATGAGAGTGCGATCTTAATCGGTAATAAAAGACCACATGGGATAAACTTATAGACTTAAAATATAATCCCTAAACTCAATTAATACTTATTTAAAGAGTGTATATGTGCTCTAATTAACCATTGACCATAATCTAACCTAATAACATCAATCAAAGTAGGGTTATATGATTGTATGTTCTGAAGCTAGCCTAGAGTTTAAGTAATTTCATCTTTGTGATTAAGTTAACTCCCATAGTGTTTGAGGGTTAAAAAATTAGGGGATTATAATTAAGTAAAAGTTAATTTAAATGATAATGATAAATAATTAATTGAAGGGGTATAGTTAGATTGATTACACCTTTTAAATATTTTTTTAAAAATAAACATCTTCTTATTGTGTCATTTTAATCAAACTTCATTTCAAAAATAAAAATTTAAAAAAAAGGAAATGTTATTCTAGAAAACTTATTCTATATTTATAAACAATAAACAACCCCCATAATTTTAATTAGTATTCTTATTTACTTTTATTTTATTTTCAAATACCTTTAATATGTTGTTAAATTTACTTCCTTCTTTGAGAGACGACCTTGGTCAGCCACTCTACTGCACCTAAGAACTCCAAAAACCTTTAATCATTTGAGGGATCCCACAACAGCACCTTTCACATGGCCTTGAATTTGCTCATTCTAATTCAATAAAGGGTTCGTAAATATTTTTTCATTATATGTTTATACAAATACCATCTTGGTTAAGCTTCAGCAAAAGACATGATCAACAATATACCTATCCACCCCCTGATTTGCTAAACCTCAAGGCTTTCATAATAAAGGTATCAAAGTATAAAGGTTCTCATTCTAGGTAACTTTCCAAACTCAGGTAATGGGGATTGATAGTAATCATACACCCCTAATTATATCAATGACTATATGACATTCCATGAGATATAATTTTTTGGATCAGTCTAATCAGTAAGTCTCAACTTACTACCTTATGAATATTCTTCATATCTCTTATAAAAAATTTTTAATGGGTAGAAAAAAAATTATGTTAAACTTAACATATAATCACAACCCATAATACTCTATAATGATCATTGGTTTGGGACAACCCAACATCATACTTTTAGGGGATATTATCATGAAAATGATTTTGTAAATTAAATTACATCACACATGAATGAATGATAAATAGATATTTCAATTATTTATAAAACCATGATAAAAAATATAACCATTACATTTAATATCTTATGTATAGAGTACCAATATATTCAATATAACCCTAATGATTTTTTATAGTGATGTATTTTTCAATGAATCTGCTATATTGTCCTTTATAACCACCCAATTGATATTTATATCACCCCTCTCAAAGATCTCCCATATAAGAAAGTATTTAATAAGGATGTTTTTGGTTTTTTAGTGATACTGAGGTTCATTATCCTGAGTTGTGTCTCCATTATTTCCATAGAAAAACTTGATTACCCCCTTAACACTAGGAACCACCCCAAGTTTAGTTTATGAACTTATTGATTAAAATAGATTCCATAAAATCATATTATTTAGTGATGTACTCTTTCTTTAATTATCGAGTATACCATGATGTCTTGTTAAGAACTCTTACAAGTTATAGATCCACCATTTAGAAAAAAACACAAAACTATAATGAGATATTATATTATCTCTATCATATTTGAAACTAGCATCCAGGTAACCCTTTACACCAAGCTTTTCCTCTCCTCAAATGGCATATAACATATCCCTAGACCTTTATAAGTACTTATAGATGTTATTAATAGAAATCCAATTACATGAAACAAGATAGGATTGGTATTTACTGGTTACACTAAGTGAATTGGAGATATGGTGTCAAGTACATAGCATGGAATACATGATAGTGATTATGGAAGTTTCATAGAAAACTTTATCCAGACTTTCTAAATCCTTATAAGGATCCTAAATATTCTTAATATTTATGCCATGTAACTTTATAAATACCAATTCCATAAACCTAGAGTTGGTTTCTAATTTATTAAATTGGCATAAGATACAAGGGGTCTTATCCTAAAGAACCAATATGATTAATAGTATTGAATAACCATATACATATATGATTCATATATTTCATTATAAATAAAAAAACATAGCATAATAAATGTTATCACATCATTCATATTATTCATAATATCTTTCTTCGTATCCTTGAGAAAATAAAACAAATAAAGGGTGAGATCAAAGGCACGGAAAGTTTTTTTTAAAATAGAATATATCATGAGTGAATAAATAATAATAAATATATAAAGGTAAATAATTTAAAACACATTCCATTTAATCAATAACTTGAGCATAAAATGAATCAATGGATAATATAAACACAATAATATCATGGATAATAATATCTGAATTATTAATGAATTAAATGATTAATAGTGTATGCAATGATATCTAAAATAATGATATATTTACCATTAATTCCTTATGAAAAAAAATTAATCTATGGGTAGGTATACACCAAAAAATAATTTATAAGTTTGGCCAGCTGATTTGTTTCATGAGACCTACTAATGCATCATGGGGATATCTATAACCATGCCTCAATCCTCAATGCATGTATAGTACATTCATCATATATGTAAGTATTAATGTTACTTATAAACAATATGCTTCATCAATAAATATTTGTATTGAGTAAATATGGAATATTAATATTTCCCCAGTCAATGAAATAACTTTTATAGTAAAATTACATATGTAAAAACCGGTATATGATTTTGGCAACAATCATATCCATGATATAAAGAATATGAATATTTAAAAGAAAATAAATTAAAAATTAAAAATTATCACAATAAAGTGAATGTTTCAAGATAAATTTAAGGACCAAAGAAATAATAAGTAATAAAATATAACCATTAAATCATCATAAATAAAGATTTTATAATAAAATCATAGCCTTTGGAGAGACAATGTGAATGGAAGTTAAATATTAAAATAAAATTTCATTAAAGTTTTTTATTTTTAAAACCATTAAAAACATGTAAAAGAAGCTAAAAAATAATTTAATGGTTTTGGAAGTGCGTAAATTTGTTAACTCTGTTTACGTTAAAAACATTAATTTTAGATTTTTTGTAAAGAAATGTGAAAATGAACCTCTCATCAAAAATTAGAAATATCCCTTTAAAACCTTTTAAAATTCATGGATAACATAAAATTTCCTTTAAAAACATTTTATTAAATAAAAATTACTTTTTTAAAATAATCTTGAAAAGATATGGACATGGAAGAAAAATATACTCTATCAAAAAGAGAAATAAGATTGATTTTCCTTTCAAATGTTACTTTTCTTAATTTAGGTTACAAGGAGAAACAAATATAAGGAAATATAGATATTTCTTAAATATATATATTATAATAAAATATATTGTGTTTATGAAGGATATTTTATAATATTATTTCAATGAAAATAAGAGTAATCCCAAAAAATGTGATGTAAAATAAGTTCTTACCTCTTTGGTACCATTCTTATTTTTACCCCTTGAATGAATAAAATAGAATTTAAACTCTAATAATAATTAATAAATATATATTCATGTTAAATACATAATATTGGTATTATATACACCACATAAAAATAAATATATGCATAATACCAAATATGTCTCAATGGAGTGTAAATTGAGACAAAATCCCTTACCTCAAGTTCTACCAATCACTTTTAACCACCTATATAATAAATTTAGATTTAAAATGATTACATAAAATAACCATAATCATATATATAATTTCATATATGATCCATTTATAACATTTTATCACCTATTTGTTAACAATATTTTATTATTATCATTATTTCAAGTGTTAACTACTTCATTTTTCATGAATGTTTGATTTGGTAGTTTCATTAGTTGTAGATTTCTCATGGTTAAATCATATAAATAATATTATTAATGATATAAATATAATATGTATTAAATATATATATATATATATATATATATATATATATATATTTAGAGTCATCTATAAAATATATAGATAGGAAAAATAATTACACGGTTTATAGTGATGGTAGGTTGTATGTATGCATGAACGTTGTTTTCACTTTTTAAAAGATATAATGATACAAAGTTAAATAATAATTAACCTTTATTGAATAATTTTTATATCATATTTATCCTATATATTCATTAAATATATCATTATTATCATCCACATAAAATAGAAATGAAAAACGAATCACATTGCTTCGTGGATGTGGTAGTCTGCACGTATGCTTGAGCGACGTTGTCATTTTCTAATGGCTTAAAAGGTGAGAAGTTATATATGATATTATAATAAAAAAAGAATAATTATTTAATAAATCTCATATATATTCATTAGTTTCATATTTATAACCATCCAAGTAAAGAGGAGATGAAAAACAAACTACACTGCTACGTGGAGACAGTAAGTCGTACATACGCACGAGCGAAGTTTTCAATTTTTATAGGATGTAAAAGAGATGTAAATTGGTTATACCATAATAAAAATAATATATATTTATATTTATTATACTGGATTTATTATTTTAGTATGGGTTCATTACATTTAGATAATGTAGAAGAGGAAATAAACTCGAAAGAGCCAGTAAAAATGATTACCTCTTCTTTGGTAGACATCATTTAGATTATTTCTCAAAGACCCTTGGAATGTTATTTGAAGAATAATGGAACCTATAATTAGTTTATATATATGTGTATAAGATAATTGGTAAGATTTTGGTCTAGATATATGGATCAATGTGGTGTAACAAAAAGATAGAAGGGGTGTCCTTTTATAAGTGGTGGGAGGGTACTTTTGGAAATTTATAAAATATTATAATATAATATGTGTATAAATCATTTAAAATAGATCCAAAATAGTATATTTTAAATTATATGGACTTAATATAATCATAAAATTAAATTTGGTTAGGTTTATTGGCGTTTTTCCAACCTAAGAGTTACATTCGGCAGCTTAGATTGAAAATTTCCCAACTCATGAGTATAGTGTAAGTATGGGGTCGATCCATAAGTTGTCTTGGGGTGTTTGTCAAATTGATTTAATGGTTAATTAATTTAATATTTACTTAATTTATAATTATTGTTTTATAGTTTTATAATCATTTTATATCCTTTATTAGTTCACTTTCTAAACATTGTTAGACGTTTTCACTACTTAAGAGAAGACAAACAAATTGTTTTTAACATTCAATAAAAGAAATACATAGGGGATGTGGATTTTTTAAAAGATAATAAAAAATAAATTGTATTATTTTTTTGTGTTTTTCATAATAAATCTCATATATAGGATTCATTTTTTAAAAAACTTCCTTGGTCTGGTAAGTTTCATTTAAGTTAAAATAAATTTCATGTTCTGACAATTAAATCTTAAAAACTTTTATGAAAACAAACCCTTTAGAGATTATGAGTACACCCAATTTTCATGGTATTATTAATTATAAATTTCATATAGATCCTTGTAAACACCATTATTAGTATTATATATAGTTATTATTAATAAAAAGAAAGAAAACTCTGGGGAATTATGAGAAATAAAAGATATAACACAAAAACAACTAGGTTAAATCAATTACCCAATGTTCTCTATTATCCACAGCCATATCACATTTAATATATTAGATAATAATTTAATAAATGATTAAAAACAATATATGATTAACTATGATGTTCATTACAACCAGTAAAGTAAGAAAAAAACCCTCTGCCACATGAGTGTTCTCTAAAAAATGTCTTAGAATGATTTTTATGCTATCCTCCTGCCAGAATGAATGCCTCCTAGATGAGTCTCTTCTTTAAAAATGGTTATAGTATAATTAAATGTATGGAACCTTGTGTCTAAAAGTGGTTAGGGGTTATAATAATAAGTAAAATATTGGTTAAGGAGGTGTATGGTAGGTGGATGGTTGTTTTTTGAGTGGTGCGCAATTAAGGTATATTGTTAGTTTAATTGTGCACCAACTGTGCTCTTTGATATGTACTAATGTATTTTAGTTGAACATTATTTTAGCATAATTGTATAGTTTATTTAACCATGAAAATACCATGCACATGGTTCTATTTCCAGAGCTTCAAGCTTGCACAACCTAAGGGATGGTCCGCACAATTTAGTTAATTGTGCGAAAAGCATGAAAATCACCACTGTCTCCACAAAATCTCACCTTGCATGGTTAAGTGGTGTATTTTAATGGTTTTTTAATCTTGAAGAGGTAATTTGGCCAAGTTTTTCTTAATTCTATAATATCTATATGGTTTTTTGGGATAGTTGATTTGGGTGACTTAGTAGTAACTGTGCACCCTGGAAAAAGGGTCCAAACACCTTCAATTTCTATATGAAATACCCAGTTCATGATAAAAAATTATTGATCTTTCATTGGATGAAAAAATCCCTCCTATAAAGGAATTTTAAGGCTGTAATTATATGATAATTAATCCCAATAACTATTTTCAATGTAATTTTAGTTATGAAAATTTGACATGCACGTAATTGAATCAAACTCCCCCACACTTAATTGATTGTTTATTCTCAAATAAATACCTAGAAAATAATATACAAGGATCATCAGATAAATAGGTAGAAAGGTCTCATATTATATAAAATAAATTAATATGAATTTTTAATGAATAATTATTGAAATTACTATACACATTATTCATAACTCACCAATCTTTGAAGTTTTCCAATAAAGTAAGGTCAATTCAAACTTCCAAATATTCATTCTTAAATATCTATTTGTTTAAAACTAGAATTTTAATTCTTAATTTAAAATAAATTTCCATCCTCTACTTCTATATAATTACAAAATTAGGTAGGTTAGGCAACTATCTCATCGACACCAATTGCTCGGCTATTAGTTTCATAGGTCACATAATCTAATTGACTTACAGATTTAAGGAATGATAAAGGGTCATTATCATATTAGACATGATTTTTAATATCTCAAATTATTTTCACTAGAGTGAGACACTATCATTGAAATTGTGGTTCCCATATTTTTCCTTGACCCGTCTTGATGAATTGTGAAAAATTTCAATATCTCATTAAATTAAGACCATGTAATAACCACTTGTGTGGTATCAACAATTTCAATGATTCACTTCCCCTTATTCATAAATAGAATTCCATTTTAAGGGGTTACTTAATTTAAACTACACCATCACAAAGTTCATATTTAAACACATTGTCCTAATAATAATATCTAAAGGATTCTCTTCAAGTGTTATAATTCTTATACACATAAAAATAGACTTATAAATCTAGATATATGAGGTATTAAAAGAATATTTCTCCCAAAATTCATTTTTATTTAGTTGATAAAAAAAATTTATACCTATACTGAACCTTTATAGGTCTTCTATAAAAAACATTTCATCCTTGACAGTGTCAAGGCAATGACTAAATGGTGTGCCAAAATTCAGTTCCCTCTCCCACACTTAAAACTGAGCATGTTTCCCCATGAACATGGTTAGGTGGAGAAGGGTGGGAAAAGAAATTCATGCACAAGGTGGGAGAAATAAAATTTTCCATTGAATAAGAAAAATAAAATATAGAAAACTCCCCTCGATTAAGATTAAATAATGGTTAGAGGTTGATGTGTGAGAGCCCATCAATTGGAAGACTGTCTTTGTGCTAAAGTAGTCATCAACCTTCTTTCTGGGACAAATAAATTAGAAATATTGAAGCAAGAAAAGAAGAGTAGAGTCAAGGGTAACAAATGGGAGAACAAAATCACATCATAGTTGAAAAATACAACAAACAACCATAGAAATAGTCAAGTTCAAAAATAATAATAAAGGAAAGTAGTGAGAGATTTGATTATAAAAATTCATTTCCATAATGTGGGAGGGTTGATGCCAAACAAGTCCTAGAATTGAGAAATTGTAGCCGCAACCCATGTTAGATCTGGCATGGCTTGTAAATAGTCCATGCTCACATATGGTGTAGGATCGGGTTGATTTCCCTATGAAAGAGTTTTTGTTGGTTGGTACTATCTTGTATAAGAGTACCAAGATAGATTTGGGTGGGGGAATCACTCCTATACATATAGTATGAAGGTGGATAACTTGGTAGGGGTTAGTAAAGGTCAGGGGTGGGGAGATCCTTTAAGCTAATTCCCACTATCTTTCATTGAGTGGCCTCAAATTTCCAGTCAAACATTGCATAAAATTCTTGGTCCCACTTATATTGTATGTATAGGTCATTGAATGGGGTTCCCTCGAGATTTGGGTAAGTATATTATATTAAGTAAGGTGGTGGAGGAATGGAGGTGGTCAGATTGGTGGGGTGGTACTCATCTGTAGGTGGAGAGGAATGGTGGGAAGTGGTAGGTGGGGTAGAAGTGTGGTGGGGATCATCATGGACATCCTCTCAAGAACCTTTGAACTGATAATGTTGGATATCAAATTACAGCCTTCACATACATCATACCATGGTGATGTCAAATAGGAGAGGTAGTTCAAGTTTAGTGAAGACCTATTTATTGAACTGAATTCCAAGATGCTCAGCCAATATGGTGATATAGGGGCCTCTAAATATGTATCATGTTGGCTTAGTGAACATGTGTCTGAGGTGTTGGGTGAAGAAATAATTGAGGTTGATGGGTTACCTAATAATCATATAATAGAGAAGAAACAAATCATTAAGCCTAATGTTTCTTTCGTTATCAGACTGGGTGGTGAAATAGGTGGTAATGATCTAGTGAAGAACACAATGGGTGGGTTTAATGAGCTTCGAGGACTTAGCATTTTGGGTTACATTTGTCAGGCATGGCTGATAAATAGTAGCCTAAAATTATATAGTGGTGTTAAGATCCAAAGATAAATCTATCTTGGAATAATCCATGTTGCTTATAAAATCTCCATTGTAAATGTCGAACAATGTGGATAACTCACCCAGTTGCAAACTATATTAGGGATTCAGAAGTCAGAATGTGACATCAATTATATCCTTGAAAAAATCTCCCTACTCATCAGTGGTATAACTATCCCAACACTGAAAGGTGGAATAAAACTCAAACATGAGTTCCTTAAAGTTTTTGTTATGAATGGTGATTGCCTAAGTGAGGTTCCCATGGATAATGAGTCTTTGATACTCATCAAGTATGACTAGTTCCTCAAGTTGGTGAGGCACAAAATACTGATATAGTCTGACCTCCTTAGTGACTATCACTTAGTATATTTTAGTCTCCTCTCACTTTGAAAATTTGAGGTTAGAACACGAGAGGTAATTTAAATTGAATGTATGGGCGCATTTATAAGAGGCCATGGAGAGGTTCAGGTGGGTTCCTGCAAGCATCATAAAAAAAGAACAAAAATATGGTAGAAAATTTTCAAAGTGAAAGTCATAAAATTGAATTTACATCATTAAATACCTAAATAAATCCTATGGAAGCCTAGAAATTTTGGAATAGGGGCATGAAAATTGGGCTTTTAGCAAAAATATTTTGGGAAAGGGTGTGTTGTGATCATAATGCAAGAATTAGTTTGAAAACATGAATTAAACCTAAAATTAATATCAGAAAAAATGAAAATGGTATGGGGTAAAGATGGGTCTTCCCTACCCTAAGGGAAGGAGAAGAAAGAAAATGGAAATGATTAGGAAGAGAAGAAGAGGGGAAATATGAAGAAGAAGAAGAAAAATTCCTTGGATCTTGATCCAAAGAAAGAAGGGGAAGAAAGGGAGGAGGAAGATGAAGAAAAAAAGGGAAGAGAGGAGAGGTGTGAATGTGCTAATAGGAGGGGTTTCTCATGATTTAGGGTTTCAAAATAGGGGATTTATTTTTTTATGTTTTTAAAATTCATGGATTTTTAAAGAATCATACTATTACTACGCACGGTTTGTTTAACCATGTGGTAACCATGCATTCTCCACTGGAATGAGGTTCCATCTTGCATGATTAAGACACATGATCTGGTTCACCATGTGAGGCCCATGCACTTGCCTCTGGAATGGGTGCCTATCATGCATGGTTAATGCACACAGTTTGTTTAACCATGCGCAAACTGTGTGTGTGGGGCTATTTTTTCAAAATTCAAATTTTTTCCACTTTTTAAATTAAATTTACCCCCTTAAATTAAAACATATATTCCCTGACTACTTTAAAAAGTGTTTTGAGGTTTCCAAAGTATCTATAATGGTTTCATAATATAGATTTAATCATACATCTATCACTTTGTATTAATCTTATAACTAAAACACACTAATCATGATCCCTTGCACAAACTAAAAACTTTTTTATAAATTTTTTAAATTTAGGGTTACTTCATGATCAGTGCTCTATTAAATGTCTCAGGATTGGCATACCTATGCCTCTTTCTCACCAAAATTGCATAGGTTAGAACATTCTCACCGTGTCTTTCATTTGAAAATAAGGTTTAAGACATTTTCTATTTACCTTGAACATATTTTTTTATTCACCAGCAACTTCCACCACAACATGTGGAATACTTTGACAACTTTGAATGACCCAAACTAGCAGGCCTTCAATTTACCTAGAAAAAATCATAACCATGAGTTAAATAATAGTTTATGATCACCAGTCTGAAAGAAGTTTCTTAAAATTAGGCAGTCATGAACCTCCTTTTTCATCTCATTGTTGAGCTTGGAATTATCAGATGCCTCTCTTCAAATCTCATATATATCATATAATTAGAGTTTATTCTTATCCAAAATGTCTTTAAGATCATAATTAAACACCATCAAATCCCAATATGCCTTATGTTCAAGATCCATGGGTAAGTTACATGGATTTTTGTAAACTAATCAAAATTTGGAAATGCCCTGCGGAGTTTAAAATTTTGTCCAGTAATCCTATAAAGCATCATCAAGATTTATAGACCAGTCTTTTCTAGATGATCCTACTATTTTCTATAGAATTTCTTTTATCTCATGATTCAATACTTACACTTTTACACCTATTTAGGGATGGTATTATGACCCTTTATTAAATTTCACTCCACATTTCATTATAAAATTCCTCATCATTGAGTTATAAAATTGTGTGCCCCTATCACTAATGAGGATCTGGGGTATAGTGAACATGTCGAATATGTTCTTTTTAAGAAAGTTGATGATGAACTTCACTATGTTTTGAGTTGTGGTAATAGAATACATCTATTTAGAAAAATAGTTTTCACATACCATAATGTATGTGTTAGCATAAGATATTGAAAACACCCCCATGAAGTCGATTCATCACATGGAAAAGACTTATACTTCAAGTATGGGGTGTTGTGTCATTTCCTCTATGTTCCCAATATTACTTGTTCATTGGATTCTATCACACCATGCCAAAAAATGGTAGGTGTCCTAATTCATTATCAACCATGAAAATCTAGATTTCATTATTTTTTTGAATGTGTGTTCTACCCCATGGTTTCTTTCACCAGGAGATGATTGGAAAAACTCAATAACACCTTGTATTTCAATTTCAGGTCCACAGTAGTGAATTTTACCATCTCATCATGATAAAAAATATAGGGGATCTTCCAAGAAATATTTATTCACCTCTGAATGAAAATTTGTCTTTTTTTGGTAAGAGATATCTGGGTGGATCACTCCAGTGTCCAAGTAATTATTAATATCTTTTAACTATGGTCGAGGTGCCTTCAACACTAAAATAATTTATTTTTCGGGGAATTATTCCTTAATCGCTCTATCTTTTTATTTCTATATATGAGGTAAATAAAATAATGTGAGACAATTATTAATAAAATTATTACTCCCTTTCTTGGAAGAAATCCTGAAATAAAATTATTGGAGTAGAAATACCCAATGAGTCAATTAAGGCTTAGTATCTTTCTTATTCAATAGGTACTTGAGTGTTGAGTGATTTGTGTGTACAATAACTTTTGATAGTACCAAGTATGATCAAAATATATCAAATTAAAAAACCACTTCCAACATCTTATTTTTGGTTGTTGTATATCTAAATTGAGCCTTATTCAGTGTATAGTTTTCATAATAAATGGGATGGAAATTATGATCAACATGTTGTCCCAAAACTTCTCCCACTGTATAATCTCATGCATCGTTCATGAGCTCAAATGGTCCATTCCAATCCATAATGATCATGGTAAGGGCCTCCTCCATCTTTTTATTCAAAAATATAAATTCCTTTAGTAATTTCTCATAAAACTCAAAAATGAAATTCTTTTCAAAATATTGGTCAGTGGATGAGTTATTTTTGAAAAAACCCTCAGGAATTAGTGGTAGAAAACTCTGTGTCCCAAAAAATTTCGGATTTATCAGATTGATGTTGGTATTGGAAGGTTGGATATGAATTTGACCTTGGTGGGATAAATATCTATACCTTTTCCATAATTTTAGTATCCTAAAACAACGCCATGTTAAACCATAAAACGATATTTATTCCAACTCAAATCTAGGTTGGTCTACTCACACCACTCTAGGATGAGCACTGGATTCTTAAAACATATTCCAAAAAATTACCATATACTGAAAATAATAATCCATGAAAACTTATATGATATGCTCCACCATGTTATGTAAAACATCCAACATACATTGTTGGAAAGTGGAAGAAACGTTACACATGTCAAAAGAAATGTGATGGTAAGTGAATGTTCCATATGGGAATGTGAAATTAATTTTCTCTTGATCCTAAGGGGTTCTTTAAATATGATTATATCTCTAATATCCATCTAGAAAGAAATAGAACTCATGCCCAACTAGTTGTTCCAACATTTGATCCATGAATGAAAGTAGAAAGTGGTTTTCCATGTGGAATCATTTAACTTTTGGTAATCAACACACACACTACATCATATAACTATTCGAGTTGGAATAAAGTAATTATTCTCATTGGATATCATAGTAATACCACCCTTTTTTGGTACCACTTAAAATGGAATTACCCATGGACTATTCAAAATTAGATAGATGATTCCATCATATAATAGTTTAATTGCCTCATTTTTTATGATCTGCTTCATTGGAGGGTTAAGACTTAATTGAAGTTGTATGGATGATTTTATCCCTTCATATAGAATCACCTTGTGGGTACAAATGGTTGGACTTATTCCTTTAAGTTTAGCCACTATCGAAATAATAACTTGTTTCCTTCTTTTGAGAACCTCTAAAAGTTCATATTATTGATCTTTAGTGAGGAACGGGTTAAGAATGATGGGAACTGTGTCTTTATCTCTCAAATAGACTTATTTTAGTGATGATGGGAGAGGATTCAGTCCTATTAATGGTCCCTTAAATACTGAGGGATCCAATGGATCTATCTTTTATTTTTCCAGAATATCTAGAATAACCTTTCACTGCCAATATCAATTTCCATGACCAGTAACATATTACACCTTTTATTGTACATGTTCAGGATATATTTTTATTGTTTTATATCATATATAAATATATAATATCTCATGTTAGGTTTTTTTTAGTCCACATAATTACACAATGTGTATGAAGTGCAACGATCCTCAAGTTTTGCAAGTGATGCTTGTTTGATATCCTTGAGGATGTTGTAAGATATCTTTTCATCCCCTAATCACAAGATCATTTACCGATGATGAACATTAATTATAACCTTTATAATGAATAAAAAGGTTCTTACTAAAATATTTGGCACCTTATAATCCTCTTCCATGTCAAGGATAATGAATTCGGTTGGAAGAATTAACTTTCCAGCCTTCACTGGCACATATTCTAATAGCCCCTTAGGATATTTTATGGAAAAATCAGCTAGTTTCAGTTCCACGCAGAAGGGATGTAACTCATTAAGCCCCATATTCTTGAATAATACAATTTGAATTATATTGACACTATATCACAAGTCACAAAGGGCCTTACCAAATCACAAGAGCTGGTTATTCATGGGATTGAAAAACGTACAATTTCTTAAAGTTTGGGTGTGATTGATTGCTATACCACTACAGAGAAATCCTTGTTAATAGTAATGGTTACCAAATCATCTATATTACTTTTTTTGAGATATTTTCTTTCATTAAATTTTTATAAGTCGATATTTTGGTTAATGCCTCAGCAAAGGGGATGTTAATGTAGAGTTTTCAAAACAACTACATAATTTTTCCAAATTTTTTATCCAACTTTTTTTCATAATTCAATCCTAGAAGGGAAATGATGGTACATAGTATTTGACTTCATACATATATCTATAATTCATTGTTTCCTTCCCTTTTTATTATTCATTCTTTGATAGAGACATCCCTACTTCAGCTTATTTTTTCATTGATTGGGCTGGTGTGTCATGTTTCTTAGCTTTCACCACATTATTATTTATTGGCATTGGTTTAGAGAGATCATTCCCACTCCTTATAGTTACTTATTTAACTTCTTATCAAGGTTTATTTTCATTATTACCTGATAGTGTATCTAGTTTTCTCATGGAGTGTTGGTTGGATAGGTTTCTAATCTATTGTTTTAGGCTCTGGATGCTCCCCACATAATTTTGAAATCTATTTTCTATAATTGTGATGAAATTAAACATAATATCCTATAATTTTAAATTTTATTACTACTATGGTTATTTTTAAATTACTTGTTTATACTTTTTTTGATGAGGAGGTTTTGTTAGATGATGGTTTTGATACCCTTGTTTGTAATATTAACCCTTCTGGTACTGATATCCTTACTAATACCTTGGGTATATATTCTGGTATTGCAGCTAGCCATACATGGGTGGATTTTTAGGTCTTGGTTGAGGGTTTTTTTACTGCATACCCCAACCTGAATTTTTATTTTCTTGACACATAGGTTTTTGATATTGAGGAAAAATGTTTGGTCCACAATTTTGAGTGATGTACCTAACTTCACTTGTAGAGGGGTCAACACTTGTCCTTGGAATTCCACCCATGATGTGGTTGTCACCAAAATCACTAAAACCTAGTTGGTTAACCACTTAAAATTGAGAATTTGTGTTGAAATTTATCACATCAATCTTCTTCAGCATTACGTCAAGTTGGTAAGCTAACATTATGGTGGCATAAACATTATGAATTCCTCTTTTCTGAGTTCTCCACTCAAAATACCACTAGAACATATTTGACGACATATCTTTTAAAAGATAAAAAAAATATTTAGGTGGCTTCCTCATGACAGTTCTTCTAGTATCTACATCCACTTTGGACTTAGTATTTTCTATGAGAGCCCCATAAAATTTCTAAACTTGCATCCATAATGGATGTACATGGTGAGGAATTTTTCTTATCATTTCCTTGTATCATTCCCATTATTCATACATTGAATCAGACTCATGTTTCTATAAGTTGTGAATTTCATTCCTCAATGTCATTATATTGGAGGGGGAAGTATTTTTTTAGAAAATATTGATCCAAAACTTCCCATGTGAGGATGGAACACTATGGAAACCCATTGATATAGTCTTTTAATTTATCCCTTAATGAAAATAGAAAGATAATGAGACTAATAGAATCATTTGACACTCTATGGTAATGGAACATGTCACAAATTTTCAGAAAGTTTTATGGATGAGCGTTGGGATCTTAACTTATAAAATCCCCCAAACTTCACTTTATTTTGTATGAGATGCATGATGAACAACATGATTTAAAAGTGATGTGATTGAACTAGTGGCCAAACAATTACCGTGTCAACTACAAGAATCAAATACAATCTATAATCCATAAGAATGGCATGGTGGTAGTTTTTCTTGAGGAGGTTGTAGCATATATTGATGCTCATGTAGAAAATAAGGTCATTGATTAGGAGACATGTATGGTTTCCACTCTTGTGGGAGATATTTTTGTAGCTATTATTTCCCATAGATTTTCATAAATTGATCTGGTGGTTTTTGATGACTTTGTGGCATATACTCCATAATATTAGCCAGTGGATGCTAGTTTTGTTCACTATCAACTGAAATCTATTGGTTTTGATTCCCTTCAAGTACAAATTGTTGTCCAAATCCATAGACAATAGTTGGTTCTTCCTCTTCCACATTTTCCATAAGAGCATTTTCTATGTGTTCTCTCATAAGTTTTTATCATCACTTTGATACCGTTTTTTTGATCTAAGGATCAAATGAAAGTATTTCCACTCACTCGATGCTCTTGGATCTAGTGATGTGACTTCTTATGCACCTACGGTTTTTCACAACACTAAAAAAACACACAAAGAATAAAAGGGGAAATGGAAAATAACCTAAAATAGAATTGGGTTTAATAGTATAATTGTTTTGTAATTTATGTTTTTTGTTTCAACTAATTAATCCAAAATCAAACTGAAATCACAACGTTTAAAATCTCCTTGGAAAAAGTTCCATAATTTGTTTTCGTTCTAGCTGAAGGCTTACTTTTGGCGTCCCAAATTAAAAATTTCCCAACTCCACAATGAGTATAGTGTAAGTATGGGGTTGATCTTCAAAGAAGATAAGTTTTTTTATTAACATGAGTTTGTGGATATTTAATTGAATATTTAATGAATTTAGAATCATTATTTAATAGTTGAAGAATCATTTGAGACCCCTGGTCAGATCACTTTATAAAATTATTTAGATATTTTCACTACTTAAAATAAGATACACAAAAAAAAATTTTAACACTCAATAAAGGAAATTATTTGAGGCTATGGATTTTTATGAAGATAATCAAAAAATAAATTTTCTTATTGTGTTGTGTTATTCATAATAAATCCCATCTATGGATTCAATTTTATCAAAACTTCCTTTTTCTAGTAAGTTCTTTTGATGTTTACGAAAATAATTTTTTTTGTTATACAAATTAATTCTTAAAAAACTTTCTAAAAACAAACCATTTTGAAATGATGAATTTACCCAATTTTCATGGGATTATTCATCTTGACTCCCCTAGAGATCCCTAGAAACACCATTATTGATCCGATATATAGTGTCCAATAAGAAAAGGAAAGAATAATCAAGTTAATTATGAGAAATAAAAGAGACGGTATAAAAACAACAATCTTAAATCAATTACCCAAAGTTCTCCACTATCCATAGCCCCGACACATTAAAAAGATTATCTAATCATTGAATAAATGATAAAAAATAAAAAAAAATCATTAGCTATGATGTTCATTACAGCCAATAAAGGAAAACATTCCCAACACTATAAGATAGGTCTCCTAAAAATATCATAAAATGAGTTTCAAGATCTCCTCCTGCTAAAATGAATGCCCCGCGAATGAGTATCTCCTCTAAAAATGGTCATTGTATCATTAAATGGATGGCCCCAAGTGCCTAGAAGTGGTTAGGGGTTGTAATCCTGAGTCAAATGGGGATTAAGTAAATAGATGGGAGGTGGGTGGCTATCTATTGAATGGTTCATAGTTAAGGCACATAGTTTGTTTAACCATGTGCCAACTATGCTCTTCGATATGTCCTTATAGATTTGTGGGACATATTATTCTAGCAGGGTCTCATGGTTTAGTTAACCATGTGCATGTTTCTATCACCACTGGTTCCATCTCACACATCCTGAGGGATGGTATTCATGGTTTAGTTAACCATTCTAAAAGCATGAAAATCTCTACTACCTCCTTAAAAGCTTACACTACACTATTTAGTGGTGAATACACACAGTTTGTTTAACCATGAGTAGGGTGTGTAGCTGAGTCTTTCTTGAGGCTCCAAGATGTGCACAGTTTCCTAGGATAGGGTTCATGGTATGGGTGTCTTAGTAGTAACCATTCACCCAATAAAAAGGGTCCAAATGCCTCTAATTTCCCTTTAAAATGCTCGATTCATGCCAAATCTTCTTGATCCTTCGTTGGATGACCAAATCCCTCATATCAAGGCATGTTAAGGCTATAATTATATGATAATTAATTCTATGAACTATTTTAAATGTATTTTTAGGTATGAAAAATCCATATTCACATAATTGCGTCATTTATATATCATTTCAAACCTTATCCTTTGGATTAACCCTTTGGTTAATCAATTTTAACCTTAATCATGGAAACGAATTTTTAAATATTATAGGGTTAAAATTTTTCTTATAAGATGAAAAATGGATCATAAATGGTCAAGGGATGACATTTCAGACAATATCTTATCCCTCTTGACCAATTTCAATATTTTTATGATTTTTAAATAATTTAATATAATAATATTTTTATAAAATGCTATTAATGAAGTTTTTGAAACTATTCATTTAATTTGACTTCAAATACTTCAATAAAAATATGGAATTATAATATAAACCTTTCAAACATACATAAAATATTATATTTATCTAAAAAAATTATGAAACACAATAATTCATCCAAATTTTAATACTTTTAATATTTTTAATATCATTTATTTTATTTTTCAATTAATTGAATAAATACTATTTCGAAATTAACTAAGAATTCATAGTAATTATTCAATCACTAAAAATTAAAAAAAATATCAGGTTAAATTTTTTTTATTAATATTAAAAATGAACATTTAGAATTGAACAAAACGTCTTTTATCCTTATTGAAAAATATAAGATATATTAAAGTCTAGAGTGTGAATTTTTTTTATTCTTTTCTTAAAGTAGTATAAAGGTCAATATCAAATAAAAATGGAACCAAGTGGGCATTTTTTTGAGACTTATATGGAAATGGATAAACTCCATTCATCCAATAGTATGATTGAAAATGTTAGAGAAATTTTAAATCCTTATCCCAAAGTTTTAAGCCTATTTTACCCATTTAACCCTTACTGATGTGACAAATATCCACCAAGGTTATTATTTATAATGACCAAAAATAAAAGGGATATATTTACCTAATATTAATTATAGTGGATCAAAATATGGAATCCATTTTATCAAATTCAATTCACATAAGTGGAAAAAAAATTAATTTAGGATAAAAATGAAAAACAAAATGAAAAAATGTTTTTTAGAAAAATGTGTTTTTAAGTCCAAAAAGAACTTATACCAAAATCAGATGTAATGATGATTAAAATTTAATTAATTATATTACTTCTAAATAAAATATTATTATAATAATTTAGGATTAAATTCAAATCATTATGATGATTTTCAATTAAAAATTATAGTTTTGCACAAATTATTATTTTTTCATTATTCACAAAAAAAATCAGTCTTTTCAAAAAAATATGAAAATTTTAAACTAAGATAATATTGACATGATGAATTAAAAAATGATATTATATTCACCTAATAATATTCCAATATGGTTTTATTATATTTAAACTTGGTGTTGTGTGTAAATAAAGTTATCAAACAAATTTATTTAAAGATAAATATATGATAAAATATTAGGTTGTTACATTTTACCCTCCTTATAATAATTTAACCCTTGAAATTTTTTCACTAAGATACAAAAAAATGAGGATATTTATTCCTCATCATATACTTAGGTTCCTATGTAGCTTCTCCAAATTTATAGTTTCGCCAAAAAACTTTTCCCAAGAGAGTGGTCTTATTTCATAGCACTTTCACTTTATGATCCAGAATCTCCACCAGTTGTTACTCATAAGATATACCTTTCTATAGTAGTATGACCTTTGAGTTTAGTACATGTCAAATATCAAGAATTTACTTCTTCAATAGAGATACATGAAACACATCATGAACTTCAAAGATATGTGATGGAAGGCCAGTTGATAAAATATTATCCTGATACGATCAAAAATTTCAAAGGTACGATATATCTTGGGCTAAGATATCCCTAATTTTCAAATATAATAACCTTATTCTAAGTATATATTAAAAGTAATATCTTTTCACCAATTTATAACTCTATGTCTCATCTATAATTGACATTGTAACCTTTTTTCAACTTTGATCTACCCTTATGTGATGTTGAATGGATCTAACCTTTTATTCCATTTCCTTAGATAGATCATGTCCCAATAGATTTATTTTTCCAAATTCATCCCAATACATTGGAGTTTTTTACTTCCTTATATAAATATATTTATAAGTATCCACCTAGATTCTCGAGTGAAATCTATTTTTGTAATAAAATTCTACCAAAGGAAGGTGTTTATCTCAACTAAATTTGAAATCCATAGAGAAATATTTCAATATTTCTTGTAATAGTTTATACCTTCTTGGCCTATTACTTAGCTGGTTTGGTAGATGGTTTTGTTTTGAGGAGGCTCAAGGAGGTTTCTTTGGAGGTTGAACCTATACCTATATTTAAATAGTATGTTCATGATGTCAAAAGTTAATTCAGGTCATGAGTTTTTGATTCACATCTTGTGTGGATTGAAATTCATACCTTTTGTTTGAGCGAGGAGTTTAGTGTATAATGAAATCTTTATGTGAAATTTGAGTTCATTTTACTAATTAAATTAGGCTAAGTCACTATGAATTTCAAAAGAAGTTTGTTGGGTTGGAAATATGTGGAAATTCATAGCTTAAACTAGTTTCACTACTTGAATTGTCAGGCCACACACAAATTCATGATGTCAATCATGAATTCATTATGTGAATGTGGAAACTTACAGCCTATTTATAAGTATGAGGTTTGATCAAATTATTTAATTCATCTCTTGTTCCTCTCAACTCAGGAAGAAACCCTATATTTTTTTAGGATCTTTTATCCCCTTTCCTCACTCCTTGATCCTTGGGTTCTAAAGGGTGACTATTGGAAATTCTTGGTGACTTATTCTCTTTATCCCCCCTTATTTCCTTTTTTTCTTCCTTTAAGGAATCACAGTAATGGTATTTTTATAATCTAGGGAGTTTTCGGACTTTATTTTGATGATCCCTTATTGTGATCTAGGTTGATCATGTGTTTGTGGGATTCGGGTGGTTTTCCCTCTGACCTATTGTGTGAAGAAAGTCAGAAAATATTCATTGAGGTAGGGGATCCTCATTCTCTCCGTATTTACATTAATTTTTGGGGATTTCATATTTTTTCTATCCTTTGAGTGGATGGTAAGGGTTAGCTTAAACATGTGGGGCGATGTTTCGATGGTTTTATGGAATGGGTTACGATGTGGGAAGTAGTACGATATGGGAATTTATGAAATGTGGTAATTTTTATGATGTGGTAAGTTACATGATTTGGTCATGATGTATTATGTTGATGTGTGGGGGTTATGACATGAAGTTTTATGGTGAGATGATTTGGATGATGTGGTGTGGTGGCGATGGTTTATTTGTGATGGAAAACTATCATGTGGTGTGGATATATTAGATTTATGGTTATCTATGGAATAAATTGCAATGTTATAATGAAATGATATGGGTTGGTAAATGAATAATAATATGATGTAACTATGATGTGGTGATTGGATTAAATAATCTTATTGATAGATGAATGTTTGTGTAAATGTAAAATTAATTGTCCTAGTGAATGGGAGTTTTTGGGAACTCCTTAAATATGGAAAATGGTGGGATCTGTAATTTAAAGTGGGTTTTTGTGTACTTATGTGGTGTGTTGTATTTATTAGTGGTGGTGATTTGGTGTATGTTGAGTGATACAGTAGTAGTGGTACTGAGTATGTTAGTGCATTTGTTGTGACCCATAGGTTGGGTATTGTGTGTTATTAGCATAGCATGTATTTTTATATTATTTTTATATGTTCCCCACCCTAGTTGGATAACCTTTCCAATTCCCAAATGTTTTTGGTTCGGGGTGTTTTCCCAAACATATAGGATGGTGGTGATACGGATGGCTGGACACCCCATCTTCCAAGATCTTCCTTCGATGGTGATAATATGGGTTAGTGTTGGAGATTACCTAGAAATGATAAGGATGTTATATGTGGTTGGGGAATGTGTGGTAGGAGGAGGGTATGAGTTTTATGTCCTTCAGGTTCATAATACCTTACTAACCTGGTTATGTGATGGTTCAGGTGTCTTTTTGTGAGATGTGATGTGACAATTCCTCATGTTGGCACCAGATGTTAGACCTTATGAGGGTGGGGGTAGGTAGGGATGTATCCAGACCCACATCAGAGATGGATGGTTATGTGATATCATATTTATGGAAGGGATAGAATCATAGTATATTCAATTTTGGGTGTGATATTAAAAAATTGGTGGGGGAGTGGTAGTGGTGATCCTTTGTTATGTTTTTTTATACCATGTTACTATATTGGATGCATGATTTGGTGAGTGGTCCATTGTGAGGCTGGGATTGGTTGGTTGACTTATTTAGTTTCTTATTGGTTTTATTGTTTATTAAATGACACTTTAATATGCTATTTCACAAGTGCACTAGAGACCATAGGGTATGATCCTACTGAGTATACGTGTTATGCTCACCCTATGTATATAAATTATTTTTTATGTTTTTAGAAGGACTTCAGGGATCGAGTTAAACATTACAAGATTGGGATTTGGAGTTGTTGTTGTGTTATTATTGTAGGGATTGTCTTTTGGTATTTACTTAGAGACTTTTATTATATTTGTTGACATTGTTCATACATTTTTGGGATTGTTTTGGGTTTACCTTTATGATGTGCTGGATTTTCTTAGTGGGTTTTTATCCTATATCTTGGTCAAAAATTATAATAGAGGGTAATCCTTTCCATGTGTGATATTATTATACCCTCAATGCTTGGTGAAAACTCGAGGCCTAATAGAGGTGGGACTCAGGGAAAATTTTCATATTCCTTTATTGTTATCATAAGAGGGGTAACTTTAGAGGGATGGGTCGTGAAATGACTTCTAGAGTTTGAATGGTCCTCTTATACAGATGATCTATTTGAAGATGATAAGCAATATTTAAAACTCAACTCTATATCCAGATCTTGATGAAGGATTACCTAGAACTTCAAGGTGAGTCTCAAATCCCAATCAAGTACAATTTTGAGTGGTACTACATAAAATATCACAACTTCCTTAATGTATAACTGATTAAGTTTCTCAAGAGATAAATATTCTCTAATATAAATAAAATTCATTGTTTTCATAAGGATATCAACTACAACCCAAATATAATTGTTCCATTTAGATGTCTTGGGGTGTCCAATGAAGAAATACATGGTAATATTGTCTCATTTTTATTTTGGTATGGGTAATGGTTGTAACATCCCCTTAGATTTATGTCTCCTATCCTTAAATTTTAGACACACTAAGCATTGAGATACATAATTGGAAATACCCCTTTTCAGGTTATCCCCCAGAAATATTATTTTAGATCTATATACATGTTTTTTATTCTAGGATGAATTGAAAATGATGAAATATGAGATTCATCCAACATATCCTTCTTCAAATCTCATATTAATGGGACACATACTCAGTTTCTAAACCTTATCATTCTAGAATGATCATGGTTGAACTCAAAAACATTCCTCACCTTCTTATGAAATTCCAAATCTTTTTTATAATCCTTAATCCTATCATGGATGTGTGATTGTACATTAATATAATAAAGTTAATATTTATCCACTTTTCTCAATATTTCAAGATCTGGGTTCTATAAATCCATAAATATTAGATCTATTTTAATCATCATCATGGAAAAAATAGCATGACCTTTTTAACTCAGTGCATCATTGTAACGCCCCGATCCCAGTTACCCAGAGTTGGTGCGTTATTGCATAACATTGGCAAGATCACTAAAGATCAAGTCACGAAAGACCGATTAGTTTGGTAGCCTTGGAAACACTAGATACATTTATAAATGTTACATTACATCATAAACTGAAAAACTACAATAACATAGTCTCCATAGTCCACACTCATATCCCCTTCAGACTATCCCTGCAGGTCATTCATAAAATACTTCTTCACATCCTGGAAAAATTAAAACATTGAAACGGGTGAGCTCAGATGCTCAGTAAGGATAATAATATAGTGGAAGCTTTCATAAATAAACATAAACATTTAAGGCAATGTATAACTAAACAAAACCCATTTAAAGATGAACTTCAGCATAATATAGCAAAATAAAATGAAATAATTCCATTTACTTATTCACATGGATATTCTACTGGTCGAATAATCACATGAAATATCAATAACCACTTTCATAATGATGGAATGCATAATGCCAGACTATCATAACCACGTAGTCAAGGCCTCGTGCCAAGACTACAAATAAGATTTTGTCAAGGCCTCGTTCCAAGACACTATTTTGTCTCATGAGACCAACCGATGCATCGAGGAGCTATAGCGGGCTCCACCTGTCACTTATTAAGTCCAATGCATTCCTCATATGAATAGGTTTAAACATATCATAATCCATAACATAATCGTATCACATAAAACATGCATAAAGGAAACATAACATTTCCACATTTCAATCACAAGATATCAATACAACACATTGATATAAAAAACACTTTCAAAACCATTTTCAATACCAAAATAAAATAAAATTAAAACTTTGTAATTATTTTTCATTTAAAAAAAGGCATGGCTTGTAGAGGAAGCTGAAACTCAAATAATGGTCACGGCGGCGGAGAAGTCGTTGTCGCCGCATACGTACGACCAAAAAAACATTCCTTTTTGTCGTTTAGTAAAACGCTTTGTATAAAAATATTCGTTTTTAATAAACGTAAAATTCAAAGGGGTTTATACACTGTATAAAAGAAATTTGTGTATAAAACAAAATATGCCTCAATGAATGGAGATTGAGACTAAGTCCCTTAAAAAATCATTTTTTTAATAAAATAGATCTATTATGTGTATCCACTATAAGTACACATAAATAAAGTAAAAATACAATATAGGACATAATAATATCATGACATAATTTGAAAGTAGGAGATTAACCCAAAGAATAGAAATTGGGTTAAGAATTTCCCTTACCTCGTGTTCGACTTCACTCGACCATTATTTAATCTCCTGAATAATAAACTAGAGTTAATCTATACTTTCTTGAGAACCTTTTTCAAGTTCATTATCCCCTTTATATCACTTATTACAATGTTGCGAAAATTATGTAGTCATTTAAGTTAATAACGGTCGTTTTGTCGATCTTTGGTACTTGAGTCAACAATAAACTTCTTATAATTACAAGTTGTTTATGTGGAAGAATATCCATTATATATAGAATTATATTCATGATGTAGATATCATATATATCATATATATCCAGTATATACATTCATTTATAATATTACATAACATTTAGAGGTAAGAAATGAAATGCACCGTTCATGGAGACGGTAAGCCGTACGTATGCATGAACGCTACTTTCATTTCTATTTCGTATTTAATGGAATGAAATTATAATTATATAAATGTATAATATAATTCCAGTATAATATAATGTATAATACCATTTACTCCATCCTTTATACATCCCACATATGGCATTAACGATTCAAATCACTTTGAGGGGGCGGTAGTCCGCACTTCCTAAAATGAAATTATCGCGTTTACCCATAATGGAAATCGTAAAGGTATGCCATAAATGAAAAATACAGAATCATAAGGAAAACAAAAACATAATATATATCATATATAAAAATATTTCCATCATAATGTCCACCATGAGAGGTGTTAAGAGAAGATTGAACAATCATCGTTTCGTGAGGCAGAAATTTTCCAACCACAGAAACAGTATGTTCCTCAACCATTAGACGAAGGTGTGTGTAAGTGTAAATCAAATAATTCTCATAAAAACATCCTAGTATATTTAATATACTGGTTTTGTTACAAAATAAATTAATAAAAAGAGTTTAATGGGTTTTAGAAGCAAAATAAAACAAAATAACATAAGAGAAGACATTACCTTAAAATCGGGTAACTCTTTTTGATTTGATCCAAAGGCTTCCTTGGAAAAAATTATGCCCAAAGTGAGGCCTCTAGGAGTAATATAGGGATGTGTATAGAGTATTTGGGTAGAGTTTGGACGAGCCAAATGTTTTGGAAGGTGTGAATAAGGTGGTAGTGGTGGGGGCCTTTTATAAGAGGAGAGGAGGGCACTCTTCGAAAGTCATGAAATGTTACTTTATTATATAATGGGTTTCGGATTTTAAAGGTCCCACACTTATATATTTCTAGGATAAGGTGATAAGTGTTCTAAATATACTCATCCAATAGGTTTTTGACAAGTTTAAGTCTTAGATTTTACATTATCTTTTCATTTTATTTAAATCGTTAATTAATGAGGTAATCGCTGCATCATCATGGTGTCATAAAATATTTAATTTATTTAATGTCTAAAAATTATAAAAAAAAGATATCATGATGTAGGAAATCTTTTTAGATTTCCAATTAATATTTATAGTCTAAAAGTTAATTTATATAACCCCATTTAATAATTGTTTTAGTAAAACAGCACATGTTTGTGACAATTTTATTTTTACTTTAAATAAAAAGTTATTAATGTCATTTTCTTACCCAAGTGGCTCCATGGGGTCCCCAAGTTGACCCATGGATTTTCTTGGTCGGCCATGACTCATCCAATAAGGTTAGGACAAGAGTAAGGGTATTTTCATATTTTTATAATATCATTTTTACCTTAAATTTCACTAATTACCTTTAATCGCGATTAATTAAACTTAAAAGTTACTATTCACCAAAAAAAATAATTTTAATCCCATTGAACCACATTTTACTTCCTAATGAAAACCATGTATCTCGGATTTTTTAAAATCAAATCACAGAAGTGGTAATGTTTCATTTAAATGAAAAATCAGTTTTTTAACTACCACTTAGTGGTTTCACTATTCATCAAAAATTAAAGTTTTTCAGAACAATGCCAAAATTTCACCCTAAGCTATAATTGATATTCTGAATTCAAAAATTATGTCTATTTTACAAAATTACAAACATATAATTTTCATTAATTAATTTTATAATTAATTCTCGTTGTCACAACAAATAGCGTGTTTTTAAGAAACAATATATATCAAAAGATTGACAATTTTTTATATCAAATTTCAAAGTTAAATTAATTCTAATGACCACCATTGGATAAAATTGTAAAAATATATTCTAATTATACTTTAAAACCACTCAATAGTATAATTTATCACTATAAATTATTTTGATTAAAAAAGTTGTTTTTAAGTATTTTTGACTATTCATCGAAAATTGGATGTTCTCCGAAAAATACCAAAAATTCAACATAGGCTAATTTTGATATTAAGAATCAAAAAATGAAGTCCATTTTGAAAGATAAAATTTATAAAATTTCAAAAAGTAGGTATTACTATTCATAACAGCTACTTTGATTGGTCGCAGTGTGTTAGAATCTCGAATTTGCGTACAATGCAAGCTATTGCATTATTGAAAGAGAAGCGTATCATGGAAGCTCGGGGTGTTACATTCTCCCCTCCTTCAATAAATTGTGTCTTCACAATTTGAAATTTTTCTTTGAAAATAAAAGGTTGAAAATAGAAAATACCTTTGTGGAAAACCCACATCGGAAATAAGGTTAATAAAATTTAGCCTTAATAAGAGGGAAAGGGAAATGAAAAAGTCACCACCAAATTATGATCTCGATAAAGAGAACATTGGTGGAAAATAGAGACATATAATTGGAGAAAAAACATAAATATTTTTAGGGAGTGATTGAGGTCATCAGTCACAAACAAGTGTAAAATTGAGGGCCTCAAAGCCTTCAATCTATGTTGATTTAAAATAATATCAATTCAACAAGACATAAGGTATTAGGATAACACGTTTTTTGTCTTTATATCCCTTAAATAAATTTTAAGAATTAATTTATTCATAGAATAAGAGATAGGTATATATATATTTATGCTTGACAATTAGAGTTTCAACCTTCAAATAATTTCTACCACAAACTCATCTTTCACTCAAAAAGATAATAGAACTCAAAAATATTATATTTATCCTAATCGTACGAGGATCGAAATATTAACACATACCATTTAGATTAGGAAAAATATTTTTTAATAACCAGGGACTTCCTGTAGGCTAGTGGTAGGTAATAAAGTCTTGTCCCACTATGGTTGTGGGTTCGATTCCTACAGCTTTGTCCAACGCAACGGGTTATCCCCCGACCTATAGGTTGTCATTTTCCTAAAACTATAGTATTATGATATTCCAAAAATAATATTCAGAAATTTTTTAACCTTAAACAATACTATCCAAGGTTCAATTTAATCCATTCCAACCTTTATAGTTATCCAAAATACCTCCGTCCAGACTTTCTCTAAAAGGTCTTTAAATTCCAAAATCAATTGTAACATTAGATTCCCCAAACAAAGTAAAGTTTCTCTTATTGTCACATACTAAAAATAGTATTACCTTCATCATATTAAAACTGTAATGAAAACAACAAGTACTGCAGTACAATCCTTATATATATCACATTATTCTTATAACCAGAATATAATCCTTGTTTCCAAAAGCACCAATACATTAATTATTCCACTTCAACAGTAGTAACAACATAAGATTATCCTTGATCTCTTGGCCTTTTCTGAAGTAAGTTTCCCTGACGCTTAGGACATTCATTTTCATAATTCCCCATTTCCCTACAATTGTAGCATTCAACATTGATAGCCTCTTTCTTTACCTTGCAATCACTAGCCTAATGACCTTTTGCTCCACATTTATAACAAACTCCCATTCCCTTTAGGCAAGTATTGGGGTGATTCTTCCCACAATTATCACATAATGTAAAATCTTTCTTTCCCTTTTTCCCTTTATATGTCTCTTATTCCACTGTTCTCTTCTTCTCTTGCTTTACTTTTTTGTCATAAGACTTAGAGAATTCCTTTTCTATCTTGATAGCACACGAGACTATATCTTCGTATGTTGAGAAAGATTGTGATACTAAATCTCGACGGAGAAATGGTTTTAACCCATCAAAGAAACGATCAATATTACTTCTTCGGTTACGTATATAATCTACATCATGTCTCGCTAACCTTGTAAAGTTAGCCTCATATTTTGAGACATTCTCATCCCCCTTCTGCCATAGACTCAGAAATTGCCTTTCCATATCTGCTCGATGGTCATGTGGAAATTATTTTTCTAAGAAAATTTCCTTAAACTCTCTCCATTCCATACTTGATACTTCTTCATCTTCCTTTGTGTTTTGAATCAGTGACCACCATTGATCGGCATCTCCAGTGAGGCGGTAAACTGCCATGACAACATTCTCCCTTTTTTACTCCCCAAGGCGTTGACTATTTTCTCTAAGGAGTTTATCCATTGCTCAGCTACTAATGTATTTGTACCCCCATTAAATGTTGGCGGTTGTTGCCACATGAAGCGGTCTAACATTGATCCTCCACATTACCAATCAGGGTGCTCCATACGAGTAAGGTTATTATTCATAACCTGAGTGAGTTGTCTCAGTATGGTGATAAGGTGATTAGCACCAGTTGTATCACCAGCTCCACTATAATTATCTTGAGCAGGAGGGCAATCCCTACATGGAGTGCGTGCATTGATACAGTTTCTATTCCTCCCACTAGGCGCCATTTCTAAGAAATGGCATAAACTAGATCAGTTTATGAATCAAAATACATAATTCCATACTTTTAAAACACTTAACATAAATTGAACTATTTATGGATATAAACCGTAATCATAAAAAAAATTCTTTGAGGAAGTATATACTCATAAACCCTTCATAATGATTTGTCAATAAAATGAGAATTATCCTAAGCATATCCCTCGGGAGTGTCATAACCAAGAGTGCAGCAAAGCCCATTGTCATGCACCAGTTCCAGTTCGAGTCTAGCTCAAAGCGGTGTTTTCGGGTTTTACCCCTAGGTAAATCTGTGCCAGAGCCGCCTCTACCTGCTCATATCTAGATAGGGATGTATTGCTCGGAAAACTCACAAAAATTCTATAATACCAAAATTCTAGGAAGTTCTTCTATACTAATCCTCAAAGTCTATCTTAGGGCAATATGCTCTAATCAGAGTTTATCTAAATCTAGCTTCCAAGGTTAGTACTAAACTGCCTCTGATACAAACTGTAATGCCCTGACCCCAGTTACCCAGAGTCGGTGCGTTATTGTGTAACATTGGCATGATCACAAAAGATCAAGTCACAAAAGACCGATTAGTTTATTAGCCTTGAAAACACTAGATACATTCATAAATGTTACATTACATCATAAACTAAAAACTACAATAACATAGTCTCCATAGTCCACAGTCATATCCCCTTCAGACTATCCCTACAGGTCATTCATAAAATACTTCTTCACATCCTGGAAAAATTAAAACATTGAAAGGGGTGAGCTTAGATGCTCAGTAAGGATAACAATATAGCGGAAGCTTTCATTAATAAACATAAACATTTAAGGCAATGTATAACTAAAAAAAGCCTTTTAAAGATGAACTTCATCATAATATGGCAAAATAAAATGAAATAATGCCATTTGCTTATTCTCATGGATATTCTACTGGTCGAATAATCACATGCAATATCAATAACCACTTTCATAATGATGGAATGCATAATGCCAGACTATCATAACCACATAGCCAAGGCCTCGTGCCAAGACTACAAATAATATTTTGTCAAGGCCTCGTGCCAAGACACTAGTTTGTCTCATGAGACATACTGATGCATCAAGGAGCTATAGCGGGCTCCACCCATCACTTATTAAGTCCAATGAATTCCTCATATGAACAGGTTTAAACATATCATAATCCATAACATAATCGTATCACATAAAACATGCATAAAGGAAACATAACATTTCCACATTTCAATCACAAGATATCAATACAACACATTGATATAAAAAAAACACTTTCAAAACCATTTTCAATACCAAAATAAAAGGAAATTAAAACTTTGTAATTATTTTTCATTTAAAAAAAAGTTATGACTTGTAGAGGAAGCCGAAACTCAAATAATGGTCACGGTGGCGGAGAAGTCGTTGTCGCCGCATACGTACGGCAAAAAAAACATTCCTTTTTGTCGTTTAGTAAAATGCTTCATATAAAAATATTCCTTTTGAATAAATGTAAAAGTCAAAGGGGTTTATACACCGTATAAAAGAAATTTGTGTATAAAACAAAATATGCCTCAATGAATGGAGATTGAGATGAAGTCCCTTACAAAGATCATTTTTTTTAATAAAATAGATCTATTATGTGTATCCACTATAAGTACACATAAATAATGTACAAATACAATATAGTACATAATAATATCATGACATAATTTGAAAGTAGGAGATTGACCCAAAGAATAGAAATTGGGTTAAGAAGTTCCCTTACCTCGTGTCCAACTTCACTCGAACGTTATTTAATATCATGAATAATAAACTAGATTTAATCTCTACTTTATTGAGAACCTTTTTCAAGTTCATTATCCCTTTTATATCACTTATTACAATGTTACGAAAATTATGTAGTCATTTAAGTTAATAACAGTCGTTTTGTCGATCTTTGGTACTTGAGTCAACAATAAACTTCTTATAATTACAAGTTGTTTATGTGGAAGAATATCCATTATATCCAGAATTATATTCATGATGTTGATATCATATAAATCATATATATCCAGTATATACATTCATTTATAATATTACATAACATTTAGAGGTAAGAAATGAAATGCACCGTTCATGGAGACGGTAAGTCGTACGTACGCATGAACACTACTTTCATTTCTATTTCGTATTTAATGGAATGAAATTATAATTATATAAAGGTATAATATAATTCCAGTATAATATAATGTATAATACCATTTACTCCATCCTTTATACATCCCACATATGGCATTAACGATTCAAATCACTTTGAGGGGGCGGTAGTCCGCACTTCCTAAAATGAAATTATCGCGTTTACCCATAATGGAAATCGTAAAGGTATGCCATAAATTAAAAAATACAAAATCATAAGGAAAACAAAAACATAATATATATCATATATAAAAATAGTGTCATCATAATGGCCACCATGAGAGGTGTTAAAAGAATATTGAACAATCATCGTTTCGTGAGGCAGAAATTTTCCAGCCACATAAACAGTATGTTCTTTAACCATTAGACGAAGGTGTGTGTAAGTTTAAATCAAATACGTATCATAAAAACATCCTAGTATATTTAATATACTTTTGTTCATACAAAAAAAGGAATAAAAAGAGTTTAAGGGGTTGGAGAAGCAAAATAAAACAAAATAACATAAGAGAAGACATTACCTTAAAATCGGGTAACTCTTTTTGATTTGAGCCAAAGGCTTCCTTGGGAAGAATTCTGCCCAAAGTGAGGCTTCTAGGAGTAATATATGGAAGTTTATAGAGTATTTGGGTAGATTTTGGCTGAGCCAAATGGCTTGGAAGGTGTGAATAAGGTGGTAGTGGTGGGGGCCTTTTATAAGAGGAGAGGAGGGCACTCTTAGAAAGTCATGAAATGTTACTTTATTATATAATGAGTTTCGGATTTTAAAAGTCACACACTTATATATTTAGAGGCTAAGGTGATAAGGGTTTGAAATATACTCATCCAATAGGTTTTTGACAAGTGTAAGTCTTAGAGTTTACATTATCTTTTCATTTTATTTAAATCGTTAATTAATGAGGTAATTGTTGCATCATCATGGTGTCATAAAAAATTTAATTTATTTAATGTCTAAAAATTATTAAAAAAATATCATGATGTAGGAAATATTTTTATATTTCCAATGAATATTTATAGTCCAAAATTTAACTTATATAACCCCATTTAATAATTGTTTTAGTAAAACAACACATGTTTGTGACAATTTTATTTTTACTTTAAATAAAAAGTTATTAATGTCATTTTCTTACCCAAGTGGCTCCATGGGGTCCCCAAATTGACCCATGTATTTTATTGGTCGTCCATGACTCATCCAATAAGGGTAGTACAAGTGTAAGGGTATTTTCATATTTTTATAATATCATTTTTACCTTAAATTTCACTAATTACCTTTAATCGTGATTAATTAAACTTAAAAGTTACTATTCACCAAAAAAATATTTTAATCCCATTGAACCACATTTTACTTCCTAATTACAACCATGTATCTTGGTTTGTTGAAAATAAAATCACAGAAGTGGTAATGTTTCATTTAAACGAAAAATCAGTTTTTTAACTACCACTTAGTGGTTTCACTATTCATCAAAAATTGAAGTTTTTCAGAACAATGCCAAAATTTCACCCTAAGCTATAATTGATATTCCTAATTCAAAAATGGTGTCCATTTTAAAAAAATTTAAACATATAAGTTGCATTAATTAATTTTATAATTAATTCCCGCTGTCACAACAAATAGCGTGTTTTTAAGAAACAATATATATCAAAAGATTGACAATTGTTTATGTCCAATTTCAAAGTGAAATTAATTCTAATGACCACCATTGGATAAAATTGTAAAAATATATTCTAATTATACTTTAAAACCACTAAATAGTATAATTTATCACTATAAATTATTTTGATTAAAAAAGTTGTTTTTAAGTATTTTTCACTATTCATCGAAAATTGAATGTTCTCAGAAAAATACCAAAAATTCAACATAGGCTAATTTTGATATTACGAATCCAAAAATGAAGTCCATTTTGAAAGATAAAATTTATAAAATTTCAAAAAGTAGGTATTACTATTCATAACAGCTACTTTGATTGGTCGTGGTGTGTTAGAATCTCGAACTTGCGTACAATGCAAGCTATTGCATTATTTAAAGAGAAGCGTTTCGTGGAAGCTCGGGGTGTTACAATAATTTACCTTTTTTTTCTTCCTAGGTTGGTAATGTATTGAGTAGTCATGATCTTTGATCAACTCCAACCATATTCTCTAGAACATATTCAATTATTTATGTGTATGTATATACTTAAAATTTTATGATTTATATATATATATTTACATCACATCTTTCACTATAGAGATAATTCATCTATGTCATCTATGTAAAAAATAAGGTTGTCATCTCTAAATCATGAGTCGGGTTATTCTTATCATGAATTTTCAATTGTAAAGAATCATAATCTATCACCAAATCATTCTGCATGTAGATTCATCGTATTCCCCTCATTGATACATTGATATAGATCACAAAACCTTATCCACTTTAGGTTATTTTAAGCACAAATATGATGAATAACCTTCTCTTTGGTTATTTTAAATTCTCCTCATATTTATCTTTCCATAAGAACTCGACCCCCTTTGAAGTCAACTTGGTGACTGGGTTTGATAGATGTGATAAATCTCTCACAAAGTGTCGATGGAATCCATAGAACTTAATAAAACTAAAGATCTTAGTTACCATGGTTGTCCTAGGCCATTGCACAATAATATTTACCATTTAAGGATCCACCGATATACCCTTACATGAGATTATATGACCCAATAATGAATCTTTCTAAAACAAAAATTTACACTTGGTAAATTTCACATATAAATTTTCTTTCCTCTAGCTCCTCAGTAAAATTCTCCAATTTTATTCATGATATTCCTTTATATTTTAATATATAATAATATCATCTATGATTACCACCACAAACTGGTCATGGTAATGTGTAAAAACTCTATTCTTTAAATCTATAAATATAATAGGAGCATTGGTAAGTATAAATTGAATTAATATAAATTCATAATGACCATACCTCATATGGAATGATGTCTTGGTTATATCCTTCTTCTTAACCCTTAGCTGATAATAACTAGTTTCAAGATCAATCTTGTAAAAATATTTATCTCTTCATAATTGATCAAACGGATCATCGATACAGGGTAGAGGATACTTGTTCCTAATAATAATCTTGTTAAGTTCTTGATAATCAATGAAAAGATGCATTGAACTATATTTATTCATAACAAAAAGAATAATTCCACCCTAGTAACATCCTAATATTTTAGAATATATTTATCTTTATATAATTTTATTTCTTTGATATCTTGTAATGCATGAAACTCCAAGTTTAAATGAAATGTGATAACTATTAAAATATTATTCTTTAAATTGAAAGTTATTTCCAAGGTATTAAAAGGATTATATGAATTATAAAATATTTATATAAAGTTCCCAATCAATAAAAATTTCATGATTTCGGCTTCATAAATAAGCACTCAATTTTTAGAAAAGTCATTTTATGCTCCAAAAATATGTTTTCCTAAAAAATGATTTTTGTTGCTTTTTTTGGGAGAAAATATTATAATTAAATTATATAAATTTTTTAAAATGTTTTTAATAAAATGAACATATTTTTTAAAATCAACTTATCAAAATTTTATTATAGAGAAAATTTGATATTTTTCTAAAATGTTTGACTTTTCAATGAAGGGTGGAAAACATATTTTTATTGAAAATTTTATTTTATTTTAAATTAATTATAAAGTAAAATTATATATTGAATTAGTTTTAATATTTAATTATTTTATTTTGATTTAAAATAATATAATTATGGTTTTTAAAGGAATTTTATACTCGAATTTAGTATAAAAACAATTTATACTTGAAATAATCATTTTTTTGAAAAACTATTTTTCTTCAAGTTTGGTCAATTTAATGTTAAATTAAATTATTCAAATTATGTGTTTTGAATCTTAAAAAAATTATTCAATATTTTAGATCATTATTTTAAAATTTGGTAAATATTTCACTTTTATTTTTTGTCAATATGAATAGTGACCGTGGTAAAATTTATCACCACAGTAAAGGGTAAATTAGGTTAATATAGTTTAAAACAAAGTTATATGGACATAATTTTTCATCAAAATTATTATTAGATAAATATAAATTTACCCTTATCACCTTAGTATAAAAATTTATTTTTTTAATAGACACTTGTCTGTGAAAATGACCTATATAATATTTAAAGAAAAGAAGGTTATAAAATGTCACTCTCTTAGTTTTAAAAATCTATTATATTTCCACATAGGGAAAAAAGTAAGTTATGAACAAATAAAAATGTATATTTTGAGAATAATAAACTTATTTTAATTATTTTATTTTATTTATAATGTTTAGGTAGTGAATAATTACCTTAAATGTTTACATAATGACGAAATTGAATTTATTCAATTAAAGGAAAATAAAATAAATGATATTAAAAATATTAAAAGTGATATAATTTGACTGATTTGATGCGTTACACTAATTTTATAGATTAATATGACATATTATTGTTGTTTGGTTATATTATATTCTAATTAAATTTTTTTATTTATGTCTTTTAAGTCAAATTAAATGAATAGTGTCAAAATAGACATTAATAATATTTTATCAAAATAATATTTTATTAGATTATTTAAAAATCATAAAAATAATTAATGAGAGAAAATATGATAATATATGGTCTAAAATATCATTTATTATTAAATTATTATCCAATTTTCCCCTTATATGTAAAATTATAACACTTTAAAGGTTAAAAGGATGTTGCTGCAGTTAAAGTTAAAATTGGTTAAAGAGTTGGTTAATAAAAAAGATAAGGTTTAAAATTACACTGAAACCTATAAAAAATTTATTTTATGATGTTATTGCAATAATATCCTATATTATATTTATATACCTATCCTTTTAAGTAATTTTATCTAGATAATTACTTTATTATGATTTAATCTTTTAATAAATTCCAAAAGTTCCCCTTACCTCAATTATAAAAGGGAACATCCTCCCTCACTTATGTAAAACACTTTTATACTTCTATCACAATCGAAATATACCAAGTTCTCTTATCCAATTACTTATCCACATTATATAGGTTATTTTATTCCAAAAATACCAACCCTATATCCCCTGATATGAGATCTAAAGGAGTCGTTTCAAAGAAGTGGTCATTACCATAATTGATCACTTTCTTTTTAATTATTCTTTAACCTCTTATAATTATGTTATATTATTCATAAAATATTAAATTAAGTATCTTAAATATACTTAAATATTATTATTATTATGAATCAAACTTTATTATCCCTCTTTCGATCAAATGGTAAGTGAAAGTATCGCTCGTGTGTATGTATGGCCTACCATCTCCACATAGCAATACAATTCATTTTTCATCACTATCTTTTATGTATGGGTATTATGATGGGTTTCATATATATATATGTCTGTGTGTTTGTTTGTGTGTCTATGTGTTTTTGTGATAATTATGATATAATTATGCTTCTAGAATGATAATATCATATCTACCTTCTTACCTTCCAAACTATTGGAAAATGATAACTTCATCCATGCATGCGTGTGGACTACCACCCCCAAAAAGTGATATGATTCATTTTTTGTTTTCATTTTACTTGGATAGTAATAAGGATATAATTAATGAATATATATTATATAATAATTATTTTATAAAATTTATTTAATATTTACTTTTTTTTATTCGTCGAAAAAACAATGTGCATGTGTACATATGGTCTACTGTCTCCATGAATGGTGTAATTAATTTTTCTATCAATATATTTTATAAATGAATCCAAACATGTATATAATAAGTATATATTATATTTATATCATTATTAAATTCATTATCTTATTTACCCATGATAAAAACATAAGTACCAAGACTACCAAATGAAAAAATACATGAAAAATGATGTAATATCACCCAGAACAATAATTTTAATAAATAATTTTTAACAAATAAGTGATAAAATGTTATAAGTAAATACTATATGGTATTATATATATTATTATGGTTCATTAAAAAATTAATAAATATATATTTATTATAAAGGAGGTTTCAAAGTGTATGATTAGAGTCGTGCCAAAGCTAATGGATTTTCTTCTTAGTTTTATTTCTATGGGTCACATGCTATATACCCCACTTGTTTATTTTATGAAGTGTATATACATCTCATGAATTTATTTTATGATTATTTATATGAAATTATTATATCTAAATATCCATATAAGTTTCTTTATTTCAAGAGGCTTATGATTCAGAAGATACAAAATTGGTAATGGTTTTATGTTATAATATCATTATTTTTCAGGATTGTTTAGGATTAAATTTTTTATGATGAAATATTATGATGTACCTCTCAAGAAACTCAAGAATTTTATTATCCTTTATTTATTTATTAAAAAAAATTCCGTTCATTTTCCTCATTTTAAGTACTCAATATACTAAAAAACGTTTTTAAGTAAAAATTGACTTGATTTCTCACTTCTGTCGAAAAAAAAATTTCTTCCACATCCATGTTTTATAAAAAAAATTAAAAAGTGGTTTAATATTATATAATTATATTTAAATTAATTTTTACCCTTTTTTAATTTTTTTAATTTTAAATGAAAATATTCTTTTCATTTTCTGAACGAGGTAATTTTTTACTTTTTACAAAAATGTGAAAAAAATGTTTTCTTTTAACTTATATGAAATGATAAGAATTTCCCATCACCATGACTACTCAATTATTTGAAAATTACATTATAAGATTCCATGTTTTTTTCAAATAAAACATTTTCCATAATATTTATGAAGTTCTTTTTAGATTTTAAATAAGCGGTTTCAAAATGAAAAAGTTATTTTACTCAATAATTTTTGTAATGAAATTTTTATTGAATTTCAATTCATCAATGACAAGAAATTTTAGTGTTGCCTTTGTTTTACTAGGGATACGATCCAATGATAATATCTATTTTCTTTCTCTATATATTTTTTTTATTATAATTATGATATGTTTATGAAACCCATTTCTTTTCCATGGATTATACTATGATGAAATGTTTATGAAACTAATTTCTTTTTTCATAGGTTATGATTTGATGAATGTTTAATGATCTTGTGGAAAACCTATGTATTATTTTGATTATGTTATTGGTGGGACCTATATCTCCCTCCAATTCATTTATAAAAGATGAATAACTCATGAGGTAAATATGTTATGTGTGAACCTGATTTAATGTTCAAAATTTTATGCGTGGACCATGTTTTTATGTCCATAAGATTAAGTGAAGACCTAGTTTTCATTTCTATAATTTCATGCATGGAATAGGTCTTAATACCCATAAGTTCATGTATGGACCTGTATTTCATGTCAATAATATTATGTGTGGACCTTTTATCAAATACATATGTCTATGTGAGGTCCCAATTTCATGTCCTTAACATAATAAATTAATATATTTATATTTATATATGTTTAAAAAGTTATAATATTATATATGCCAAAAAAATAATGCCTTATAGTAATGTTATGTTCTCATGGATCATGTTATTTGATTCTTATATGATTCATGTCTTAATAACTATTCAAATTTACACCATGACTCAATATTACAATCTTTGATATACAGGGTATGGTTTTTAAATTTTAATATCATGTTCTTATACCCTTATGCTCATATTATACTTATATGAGCATTAATATCTACCTTTTTTACCCTTAATGAGAATATAAGCTCACCATTTATTATGTTTCCTTTCCCTTTGTTATGGAGAAATTTTTAAGTAGGGTATACCTATAGAGGGTACTATGTTGGAAGATATTTATAGAAGATGTAGAAAATCTTTCATGGAATAAGAAGATTGTATATATAGTCTCCAAAGACTCTATACCCTTACAGTTCTAACAGGGGATAAAATATTATGAATTTAATATTCATCTAAAAATATGTAATATTTATCTATAAAAATCTTAGGCCACTATAATTGGTATTAGAATAGGGTTTAGTTAATCTTTGGAGATTAGTATTAAAAACCTTTGGTGAAAACACTAATGATAAGTCAAAGTATAGGATAATGTCTGAAGGATTTGGTAATGAACAAGTATGGACAAGATTAAACCTAAGGTTTCATGGACTAAAAATAATGCGTCATGATTTAGACATTCTATTAATGATTTTTCATGATTATTTGGTTTTCCACTTTGATTATTGTGACTCATATTATAATTTTTAGTTTTATTTAATGATAGGAACTAAAAGGAATTGGGTTAATATTAAATGCTATGGAAAATTTTTTGATGAGAAACTAAATTATATGAAAAATAAAGTTAAGTATATTATGATTATTATGAATCAGTTATCATGATACATGATTAACAACTTACACCATAACTAACTCTTGGACTCTCCAAATAAGAGAAGAATTTAATTTATTGAGAGATCGGGTGGTGGAGACCATGGAGTAAAGAAGATATAGTTTTATATATGTCAAGAATGTGGTAATAATAACTCAAGGTAATGTATCAAAGGAATGAGAATATGTTTTGAGTGTGTAAAAAAAGGACATGAAGTAAGTAATTTTTGTGGAAAAATGAAAAGTATAGTTAATGAAATGGATGATAATAAGGGTATTCCTAAGGTAGCCATAATTTTTGAATGTTTTAATTGTGGAAAGTATGGTAATTATGAAAATTAATGTGTTGGGGAAAAGACCATGAATATAATCAAAAATGTTTTATGATTAATGGATTTACTGAGGATGTTGATGTGACTATGAAGGGAAAATGAAAGGTATGGGTTGTTTTAACAATTTTTATCATGTTAAAAGTAAGAATCATGATTAAATTGAGGATGATGAATCTTAATACATGATTTATATTTCATATAAAAGTAAATAAGTTTTATGGAATAATATGATGAATCCTAGAAAATGGTCTAAGAAATTGGAATGATTGGAGTGTTTATGTATTTGGATTCAATAATTATGTTGTCCTAATGGTATTATGATAATAAACAAATCATGAAACATATAAGAATTATTCCAAAGTAGTTTTATTTAAGTATTTGAAAACATATTTTAAATTCCACTAATAACCAAGAAAAGTGATTTAGTAGTAAGGTGATATTTTGGATAATTTATGAAAAAGGGAAAGACAGCCCTTAATATGTTCTTGATGTTGACTTAATAATGTTTAGTGGAGATAAAGATAATATCAACATTGAAAAAGTTAATGGGGTTGTATTGGTGACCTTGAAAATGGTTAGTGATTTGATGATAAAGTAATTTATGATGGATTTTACTACATTTTTGGGATATATGGAATAAGGATAAAGTTAATGGTGATTTGGGTTATTATTATATGAGATCAAGGAACTCACACATTTGGAATGTGATATTATAAACTACTTTATGTTTTCTAGGGATAATTTTTTGATCAAGTTTTTGGGTTTTCAATATGGTTGTAAATATTTAGCATGAGTCTTAAGGTTAAATAATTATGGAATATATTAAGTTGAACTTTGGAAGTTATTGTTTGAGGTTAAATTATTATTTATCATATTAGATAACTTGTGATAACCTTTTGGTTTTAGTAAATATTTAAATACTAAAGGAATGTACTATAGATCTTATGATTTGTTAAAAGTGATTCAGACATAAAAAAACTCATCTCAAATATCCATTTACTAACATAAGAGATGAAAAGGAAATTGATCAGATCACAACCAAAAAATTAAACTGTTCATATGAAATGTAAAGAAATAAAGTAAGTTTATTTTCTCAATTTCTTTATCCATATAGTCAAATAATCCTTAAAATTTAGGAAAATGAACTTGAAATAAAAAAAATTATCTATTTACTTTACTTTTTGAGAAATAAATGGTCTTTTAACTCATTAAATATTTATGGTATTATGGTGGTTAACTTTCTCATGATCTTATTCTCTATCACTCTTTATTAGTCATTAAGAGTACTTTTTTCTCTTTAATGTCCATATTTTAACTTCCCCCCAATTTTATCCTTATATAGGAACCCAATTTTATGTTATTTTAGGTAAAATTTATATTTTCAATTTTCAATTTTTAAGGTATGTTTTATTATTCTTTTGTATGATGTGGGTTTTGATAATGGAATTTTCAAATAATAAACATTTGATGACTGAGAAAAATTTTGAGGGAGCAATTTATTTAAGGGAGGAGAATGTAACACCCCGATAATTTATAATATATTTCTCTTTAAATAATTTTATATCTTTAATTTATTTTTTTACCCATAACACCGAGTTTAAATAAACAATGATATGTAACGCCGTGACCCCAGTTACCCAGAGTCGGTGCATTATTAAAAAACATTGGCATGATCATAAAAGATCAAGTCTCGAAAGACTGATTAGTTTAGTAGCCTTGGAAACACTAGATACATTCATAAGTCTTACATTACATGATAAAGTGAAAAACTAAAACAAAATAGTCTCCATAGCCCACACTCATATCCCCTTATACTATCCCTTCAGGTCAATCATAAAATACTTCTCCACATCCTGGGAAAAATAAAACATAGAAAGGGGTGAGCTCAGATGCTCAGTAAGGATACCAATATAGCAGAAACTTTCATAAATAAGCATAAACATTCAAGGCAATATATAACTAAAAAAATCCTTTTAAAATTGAACTTCAGTATAATATGTCAAAAATAAAATGAAATAATTTCATTTACTTATTCACATGGATATTATACAAGTCGAATAATCACATGCAATATCAATAAACACTTTCATAATGATGGAATGCATAATGACAGACTATCATAACCACATAGTCAAGGCCTTGTGGCAATACTACAAATAAGATTTTGCCAAGGCCTTCTACCAAGACACTAGTTTGTCTCATGAGATATACCGATACATCGAGGAGCTATAGCGGGCTCCACCCGTCACTTACTAAGTCCAATGAATTCCTCCTATGAATAGGTTTAAACATAACATAAACATTCGTATTAAAACTAGCATACGAAATGTCAATACTTTCTCCATAAACCATGAATGGTATAATAATAACACATCCACAATCAAACATATCACAAAACCTTCAATACAATATGGAAGTTTTGTATCATAATAAATCAATTTCAAATAAGCTTAAAATCCATCAAAGGATGTTGACATAGATGAAATCAAAACTATTTGAGAGAAATATCCCCTTTTTGAAATCATTTAAAAGTCACATAATTATAAAAGAATACATTTACTTTAAAAATATTCTTATAAGCTTGTAAGGGAAGCTTCGACGATTTTATAACGGCCGAAAATAGTCGCACTGTAACGACCTAAAGTTTCATTAATGGAAATCCCTCTTGATCTAATTAAACGTCTCTTTATGTTTATATAAAGTGTCAACTTCATTGGTTTTATGTTAAGAATTTTGATCGTTGCTAATATAGTTGTTGAACAGTGATCACATGATTAGTATAAATATAGGACTTTAACAAATCCAATTTACTCAGACAAAAGAATCGATGGCCTCGTCCAGTAGAATTGCTCCATATGAAGCCCATTTGTCCGAGCTTGGAAAAGAGGTGGCATCCTTGGGCTTCGCTCTTGACCAAGCCCAAGCTTAGGTTTATCATGTCAAGCTCGAACGTGACCGTCTATGGGAAAAGTGGGAGTTGATTGAAATTACCACTCGAGCGATGTTATCCAAGCCACCCCAAGAGTCCGTCACCATCGCACACCTTACCCTTAGTTCTTATGTGGTTGTTTTAAGGGGTTATGTAAAAAATAAGTAGTACTATGTTCATGTACATTATTTTTGTATATAATAATGAATATAATTTCTAGTCATTTTTGATACATTGTAAATAGTTTTTAAAGTACAAATGGTGTTTTTAGTTATTATTTAATTAAGAAATATATTTTATTAAATTAAGGGATTTTTTGAATTAAATAATATTGTAATAAAATAATAATATTATTATTAAATTAATTTTTATTAAATATAAATTATCTTATAATTTTATGAATGCAATTAAAATTTTTATTAAGGTTTGAAATCCATTTCTGTCAAAACCCGTGAATTTTCGATAAATGTCAGTTTTTATTTTAAAAGTGAAAATTAACATATTTATAAAATTATTTAGATAAAATAAATGTTGTTTCTGGAATCTGGATGTCGAAATTATCCAACGGTGAATTTTTCATAATTTTCTGAGACCGTCAAATTTTTGGGTAAAAATTAAATACCGTTTAAATATATAATGTGTTTTATGACATCATAATGACCCAATAGTAATGTAATAAAATACTATAAGCTTTATGTTCGGCCAATATATGTTTTACCATTAAAATAAAGTGATTTTGGGTTTGTTTGACTTATTTTTCAAAGCATTAATGGACCCCTCAAGACTTATTCAACACTTTTCCTTTTTAAATTAATTTCCATGGGAGTGTGACTCACCTCCACATAAGTAACATTATTATTTTAAGAAGTTCGGACTTTTTCCTTATAAAATAATGTTTTCCTCTTCCCTTTTTCAAAAACCATGGGCAAAAACCATGGGATGGTTTGTGGTTTGGATTAATTTAATATAAGGGATCCCAAACCTAAATAATAAAGAATTTCCTAACCTTTCCTATATAAACCCACCCAAGCTCCCACTTCCTCCTCACTCAAAACCCTTGAAGTTCATCCAAACTCTTCCCTACCATCTCTCTAATCCTCCCAAGGTGCCCCAAGCTCCCAAGAAGCCTCTCACAAGCCTCTCTCTATCCTTTGGAAGCACACTTCGAAGTAAGGGTTTTTTCTTCCTTTCTCATTTTTGGAAATTTTCTTTAAGTTGTATTGCCCTTTTAATTTCAATTATGAATGTTGGGGTATGGTTTCACACCTCCCCCATACTGCCCTATTATTTTTTTAATGATGGGAGACCCCTTTCTCTCTCATTAAATGCCTCCCATGTACACCCATTACTATGCCGAAATTCCGAAAGGAACTTCTCTCTCCTCTTTTACATTCAAGAAATACTTTTGTATCATGAATCTAAATTCCATTACAATTTTTGGGACATGTATCTATATGAACTCATTATTTTCCATTACATGTAAATATGATGATGAACCCCTTTCTCTCTCATCAACCATTTTTATGAATTCTTATGTCACGTCGTTATGCTGCCGAAATCGCACCGATTTGTTAAGCCAATATCATTGTGTAGTGAATACCATGCCCATTTCTCCATCAAGGGTATTCAACTTTATACACATTTACCTATTTGATTATAAAGTTTCATGTATGAATTCCACATTCCTTTATCGTGGAATAAATGATTATGTTTTATGAATCCATGTTTTATGATCCATGTGGCACACTTATGCATGAAATGAAATGTTTAAGAAGGGTGCGCCCTTATAGCGCTCCAATGCATTGGGTAAAGTATAGTATCATGATATGTCATGTGCAATGCATGTTGACTCATGCTAATTCAATTGCAACGAGGGTTTACTCGTGCTTTATGTGCAATGAGGATTTACTCATGCTCCATGTGCAATGGGCTTTGGCTCATGCTAATTACATGTTAAGTGTTGTTGCCACATTTCCATGTTATGATTATCATGAATTATCATGCCTTTATGTTCATGTTTCTTTTATGCTCTATTTATATGCCTATTGTCTAACATTTATTGTCATCCTCATGTTATTCCATGTGTACTCCCTTACTGGGCTTTATAGCTCACCCTTTTCTTATGCATGTCCTCGGGTTATCCCATGCAATGCTATGTACGAAGGAATGTAGTGGTCAAGAAAAGGAGGTTTTAAATAAAGATGTTGTATTTAATGTTTTAAGTTTTTATTTAATGATCCTCAGCCCCAAAGACACTAAACCTCTTGATCTTCTTTGTTGTATTAAGTGATGTTTTATGTAATAAATCATGTTTAAGTTGTAATAAAAAGCAGGGTTGTCATCATTGGTATCAGAGGATAGGTTTAGTTATTTTTGGGATTAGGAAACCCTAGTAAAGCCCTAGAGACAAGACTAAGTATAATAAAAATATCCCTAAGTTTTGGTGAGTATTGAGTAAGTGGGTTATCAAGCAAATACATCCCTGTCTGGATACGAGCAGGTAGAGGCGGCTCTGGCACAGATGTATCCTAGGGGTAAAACCCGAAAACACCGCTTTGAGATAGACTCGAACGGGAACCGGTGCACGACAATGGGCCTTGCTGCACTCTTGGTTATGACACTCCCGGGGGATATGTTTTGATAAATTCACAAGCTTAGTATGAACCCTTATTAATGGAATTAAAAAAAATTCCCATAAGAATATATGTTAGAAAGTAGATCATGAAAAGCCTAGATTGAAGCCTATAGACTCATGAGTTAAGGAAATGAAAGTTTATTTATAAGTCATCAACTTTTGTCTTTGGATTACCCTTTATGTTTTACCCATAACTTTCCTTTTATTCTATCCAATGGCTGGTAATAGGAGGACTCGGGCTAACAACCATTGTGAAGATCAGTGTGATGACTGTACTAATGAGATGCCAAATCCAATGGGAGCGGGAATCACGAACATTGTCACGCTTCTCTCTCATCTAACTCAAGTTTTGAATAGAAACACGGGTCAAGAGAAACGTTCAACCCCCCCCCCCCCTAAGAAAGAACAAGTTGCTATCGAGAGCTTCATGAGACAAAGGCCTCTTACTTTTAGTGGATCATCCGATCCCACGATCACTGAACAATGGATCAACTCCATTGAAAAGATATTCTCTATCCTCCAATGTTCTGAACAAGAGAAGTTTCTCCTAGCGGCTTATCATATGGAGGGTGAAGATAATAAATGGTGGATGTTGATCAAAAATACGAAGCCTGGGGAGGAGATCGAGGCGTTGGAATGGAAGGATTTCCTGAAGATGTTTTTCGATAAATATTTTCTGCGCACCCTCCAGCTTAAGATGGAAAGGGACTTCCTTTCCATCAAGCAAAAAGATGAAGAATCTTTTGGAGCGTACGAGGAAAACTTCACAAGGCTTGCACGATATGCTTCTGGGTTTGTCATTACCCCCGAATGCAATGTTGACCGCTTCTTTGGTGGGCTGAAGCCTAGCTTGCGGAAAGCATTAGCGATCCGTGACTTCGATAGCTATGAGGAAATTGTCTGATTTGCCCTCAAGGTCGAAATAGAGATCGGATAATCACAGGGGTATCATGGGGACAAGAAGCGTAAGGTGGAATTCAATGCTAGTGGTCCGATGGATAAATCCAACGGTGCTAAGAAGATATAGCACCCCACTTACCAAAAGTGCGGAAAGAAGCACCCTGGAAATTGCCTTAAGGGGATGAGAAAATGCTTCAGGTGTGGAAGAGAAGGGCACCTAGCTGTTAACTGTCGGCAAGAAGGACCCGCGGCTGCGACAGAGGAGAGGAACACTCTGTTCGAACCTCAACGCGTTGTTCAATACTAAAAATGCAAAGAACAGGGTCATTTTTCAAATCAGTTCCCTAATCCAAGGGTTATCGGAGGCAACCAACAACCTCCAAGACAGCAAGGAAGATCTTTTGCCATCACTTCTGCCGAAGTGAACCCCAACAACGAAGTGGTGATAGGTACGCTAGTTATTCATTCATTAATAGCGAACGTACTTTTTGATTCAGGTTCTACGCATTCTTTTATATCTCGAAAGTTTAGTAGAATAATCCCAGCACCACCACAAATCATGGAAGTAAAGATGTCGGTGAGTACGGAAAATGGGGAAATCATTGCATCCCATGAATATAAGTCCTCCCCTGTTATAATCTATGGATTGAATTTCCTAGCGAACCTCATCATACTCCCTCTGGTGTAATGTTATGCAATTCTTGGCATGGATTGGCTTTCCTTATATAGAGCCAACATAAATTGTCGGGAGAGGGAAATCACACTCCATATGGAGAATCGACCCCCGATTCTTTACAAGTGTCAGGAGGAAGATAATCTCCTTTAGCTCCATCATCTCAAGCATGGATATTACTGCCTTATGACCACGCGTATCTGGCTCAGATGATTGAGTCCAAGGAAGAAACCATCCTTGAAGAAATGCCTATTATGAGGGAATTCGCTGAAGTGTTTCCCGAGGAACTACCTGGTCTTCCTCCAAGAAGAGATGTTGAGTTCTCAATTGAACTTATACCTGGGGCACTAACAATATCCAAGACTCCATATAGAATGGCTGTTGTAGAGCTTGAAGAGCTGAAGAAACAACTACAGGAGAATCTGGATAAAGGGTTTATACGCCCAAGTGATTCATCATGGGGTGCACCAGTCCTCTTCGTCAAGAAGAAGGATGGGTCAATGCGGCTTTGCATCGATTATCGTGAACTTAACAAAATCACGATAAAGAACAAGTATCCTCTCCCAAGAATCAATGACTTGTTTGATCAGCTGCGTGGAGTACAATACTTCTCCAAGGTGGATTTGCGGTCGGGATATTATCAAGTAAGGGTGAAGAAGGAAGATGTCCCCAAGACTGCTTTTCGTACAAGATATGGGCACTATGAATTCATAGTAATGCCTTTCAGACTCACCAATGCTCCATAAATATTCATGTACTTGATGAATAGAGTCTTTAGAGATTACCTTGACAAATTTGTGGTAGTCTTTATAGATGATATTCTAATATACTCCAAAACCAAGGAGGATAATGAGGAGTATTTAAAAACTATACTAGAGACTTTGCGCAAGGAGAAGCTCTATGCAAAGTACAGCAAGTGTGAGTTCTGGTTGAAAGAGGTCTCATTCTTGGGCCATATCATCACAAGAAATGGTATATCTGTGGACCCCTCTAAAACAGATGCAATTGAGGGATGGCCGAGGCCAATATCGGTAACGGATATCCGTATCTTCTTGGGGTTAGCTGGATATTATCGACGATTTGTGAGGAATTTCTCACGATTTTCCAACCCTCTTACCAAGCTAACTCGGAAGGGAGTAAAGATTTCTTGGAGTGATGAATGCGAAGAAAGCTTCAAGGAGTTGAAAAGGAGGATTATCATTGCGCCAGTGCTCACATTACCCTCAAGTGGGGAACTTTTTGTGGTATTCAGTGATTATTTGAAGAAGGGCTTAGGTTGTGTGCTGATGCAGAATGATAAAGTGATATCCTATGCCTCAAGGCAGTTGAAAATCCATGAGCAAAACTGTAACGACCCGAAATTTTAAATAAATCTTGTTTCCTAATTTTATGTGTTATTTTATTTTATTTTTATACTCAACAAAAATGTTTCATTTGATAACATCAGTATAATTAAAATGAGACTGTTGGGTTTTGATTGTTATTTGACCATTGGTCAATATGACCACTGGAAACTAAACGTTTTGACTATTGTCTCTAAATACAAGCAATCTTGGTTAATTAATATAGAAAGAAGATTCGATGGCCTCACCCAGTAGTCTTGGACCGATCGAAGCCCATCTAACAGAACTTGGGAAGGAGGTAGCACCACTAGGCTTTGCTCTGGACCAAACCCAAGCTGAACTTCATCGTGTGAAGCTAGAACGGGATCGCCTTCGTGAGAAGTTCAAACTGATAGAAATTACTACTCGTGCGATGTTGGCCGAGCCTCCCTCGGATTCTCTCACCTTATCACACCTTACACTTAGGTCCTATACTGGTGTGATAAGGGGCTATGTAAGGAGACCGTAACTGCCTTGTGTAATCCTTTGTTTTAAATAAAAATTGGGATTTCTTCTTATGATGAAGTTTATGAATTTTCAAATGACCGGATAAATATAATATTCATATTTTTGATGAATTTTAGAAAAATGATATTTTAAAAATGGTTGTGTAAACCTTAAATAATTAAAAATGTGTAATGATTTTCGAAAAATGGTCTTCTACAATTATGTTCAGTACGAAATTTAGAGACTAATAAGATCAACTTAATTTTTGATGAATAGTAAATTATGAATAGTGATTTTATGATTAGGATTAGTAATGTGTCCAAATGGATTAGTAATCTCACTTAAAGAAAGTATTAATATAATCTAGGCACCTTGATTAAGTAATGTGATTCAATAAAATGGTTAAATAACGGTTTCATAAATTATTATTCAAGTATTTGTTTTTTCGGGTCAATAGTGTTTTTTAATTAAAAATTAAATTAAAAATATTTAGAAAATTATTTTTATAAAATGGATTTCATTTTTGAACTCAGAGCACCGATATTATGTTATGGTAGTTTTTGGGGTTTTTTTCTGAAAAAATGAATTTTCAGTGAATAGTAAAAATGCAGTTTTAGGGTTTCGGTATGTTTAATGACATCATAGTTGTGTCATGATGATGTCATGAGATATTTTAAGGGTTGGCCGGCCAAGGGTGATGAATTATTGTTTTGGGGGGCCCATGTGGCCTAACTCCATGGTAAATGCCAAGGGAGAGCACATGGGTTTGAGAAAAGCACATGTGAGGTGTCCCTTGGCCATTAATGTCTTGTCCCCTCACTTTCCCTATAAATACCAAGCCCTCATCTCATCCATTCGACTCCCCACTCTTCCCTAACGAATTTCTGGTCTCATTACCTCCCAAGGAGTCCTCCCAAGGTTCCCCCAAGCCCTCAAGGTCCAAACCTTTGAGTTTCAAGAGTCACGTTTTAAGGTAAGGGATCCGGCCTCTCTCTTTCATTTCCAGTAATCTCTTTGATGTCATTCCTTTTATGCTCCATGTTCTTTATGTTAGAGGATGTTCTTTTATACTCCTCTTACTGACCTTTTCATGTTAATATAATGATATATCCCCTCTTACTCTCATTATTTCATTTTGTGATGTTTTAAGTGGCGGCGTTAGGCTGCCGAAATTTTTGTAACGGATTCTTTCTCCCTTCTCATTTTTCAAGATCTATTTTCATGTAAAGTATTTCAAGTTACTTTTTATTATGTTGGGTTATGATCTCTAAATTTATCATACTGATCTTTTATGATCATATGATGAGAGACCCCATTTGATCTCTTCAATTCAGTATTTTGAAGTTTTAAGTGGCGCTGTTAGGCTGCCGAATTTTTAAGTGGTTCTTCACCCTTCTCGTTTTGAAGTTCTACTTTCATGTCAATTCTTTTAAGTTCATTTTTGTTATGTTGGGGCATTATCTATATATCTATCATACTGAACTCTTATGTTCACATGATGAGAGACCCTATTTGATCTTTTCAAATCATTTTTTTTTAAGTTTAAGTAACGTCGTTAGGCTGCCAAACTTTCATAAGAGAAATCTAATTTTTGTCTTCCATCCATGTTTTTCATTTCAAATGGTATGTCCTTGAAATTTCATTACCATGATCATTTATCCTTCTTATTCTTTCCATCTACTATTTTATGGGTCATTTATGAATGTTTGACCCATTTTACCTCTCTTTTTAATGTCTTCTAAAACCTCGTAACATAGCCGTTATGCTGCAGAATTTCCGTCTCAAAATGTCTCTCTTTTTTTATAAAGTTCATTTATATTATTAAGTGAATACTCAAAGCTCTTTCTTCTAAAGGGGTATTCACATATATACCAAAATGTTCTATTTTAAATTCTGGGATTTACATACATGAGACCCACCTTCCTTTTCTGTGGGTTTTAAAGTGATGTAAAGATCATGTCTTTAAAGCAGTTTTTAAAACGTTATGATTATGAAATGAAACCCATTTATTTTATGCTATATGGGTTATTTATGAAATTTTTGATTATGATATATGTGGCTCACATGATAATAAAGGCAAATTTAAGGGTGCGCCCTGATAGCGCTCCAATGCATTGGGTAATGATGTAACCACTAGAGATTACAATTTTCACGAAACCTTGGTGAATAACCTTGGTAATTGTCAAACGACACCTTGGGGATGGACCTTGGTGATATGTTCATGATTGTCTATGTTAAATGATGTAGCCACATCTTCAAGTTATGAAAATGTTATTTTTATTATGATATGCCACATGATTTTTTTATCATGCCTTAAAGTTCTTGTTCATGACATAGTTGATGTATCTCAAGTTCACATGTTAAATGTTTCCCTTGTTTCCCTTACTGGGCCTTCTGCTCACCCTTTCTTTTGATGTATTCTCCCAGGTTATGTGATGCAGTAATGAACCTAGGATGAACATGAGGAGAAGCCTTTCAAGTGTTTTAGAAGAATGTTTTATGTTTTCATGTTTTAAGTTCCTGGTTTCCAAGACACTAAACCTTAAAGATCCTCAGTTTTGTATAATGTAATGAAAGTTTATGTGATAAAAAGTCGGGATGCTATAGTTGGTATCAAAGGATGGTTTAGTTATTTGTGGAAATTAGGATATGAAAAATCTAGGAAGAACCCTATAGAAAAGTTTAAATATAGAAAATCTTCCTGGTATTTTGGTGAGTATTGAGTAAGGGGTTTCCAAGCAAATACATCCATGTCTGGATACGAGCAGGTAGAGGTGGCTCTGGCACAGATGTACATAGGGGTAAAACCCGAAAACACCGCTTTGAGCTAGACTCGAACGGGAACTGGTACACGACAACGGGCCTTGCTGCACTCTTGGTTACGACACTCCCGGGGGATATGCTTTGGTAAATTCATAAGCTTAGTATGAACCATTATTAAAGGAACAAGGATAAAACAAAATAAGGATTCACATAAGAATATATGATCATGGATAACCTAGATTGGAACCTAGGAAATCACAAGTTAGGATATACTTTTATTCTACATGTTTATCCTTTTATGCTTAAAGTTTCCTTTTCATGATTATTAGCTAAGTAAATAATCCCCTAATTATAGTTTCTTTTCTTAGTTAATGGCAGGAAATGGAAGAACATGTCCCAAAAACCAATGTGATAGGAAATGCGACGATTGTCGTATTAATATGACAGAGGTGATTAGGGGATTAAAAGATGATTATTATTTTGGAATACGTTCACTATTTTAGGGACCCTATATGATCGAGGTAAATAGATTACTATGGTATTTTCATTGAGGAGTAAGGTTGACTTATATTTTGAAGAATCGATAAATTTATGGTGGACTTATAGTAATTTAGGCTACTTATGGGAATGATTAACCTATCTTGGGTAAAATATGTTTAGTTTAGATGTTAGGAGTGGTTGATGTTGTTTGGAGATGAACAATGAAGTTTATTTTGGAAGACTATGTTATCAAATCCTTCTTGTATTTGGGTTTCAATCTTAGTTTGTTTTATTTTGAGGAATTTTAAGGATCGTTATTTCTGGGATGGTCTATGATGAACTTTGGGTAGTACCATGGAACTTTGAAGATTTAAAAGTAGTTTCCATTCCTATGGGATTCTTCCTTTTTGAAGAGTTGTTTAACCTTACCCTTTCTGTTTTTGATAATGCTTAAAGATAGAAGAAATAGATAGTTAATCTTTTGGGGATTATGTGATTCTCTAGAAGATGATTCTTGTGTTTTGATGAGACCAAGTAGTTTTGAGTGCTCATCGTTTGGGAGAAAAGATTAGTTTTGGTAGAAACTTATTAAAAGGTGAAACTCTACATGAAGGTAGATATATTTCCTTATGTTCTTGTTCTATGTTGTAAATGAATTCCTCAAAATTATGAAAAGGAACGTAAAACAAAAACGTTGTTGGTTTACGTTTCCTACTAGGTAATCAAAGATCGTTTACACACATCAAAAGTTTGGGATTTTCTTATGGTTAACTTTCTCCTAATCATGTTCTCTGTCACTCTCCCTCAGAACATGACCCTTTGTTTTCTCCTCCATGTCCATATTTTCCTACATGGAATCCTAGTGTGGGCTAACTCGGGTGACCTTCGTACTTCCCTTTCTTTCTTTTAAAGTAATAGTTTTACTGACTCCTTTTCCGATGTGGGACTTTCAATGAAATTTCAAAACCTAATTTTAAAAAAAATTGCGAGGACGCAATTTCTTAAGGGGGGAAGATTGTAACGACCCGAAATTTTAAATAAATCTTGTTTCCTAATTTTATGTGTTATTTTATTTTATTTTTATACTCAACAAAAATGTTTCATTTGATAACATGAGTATAATTAAAATGAGACTATTGGGTTTTGATTTTTATTTGACCATTGGTCAATATGACCACTGGAAACTAAACGTTTTGACTATTGTCTCTAAATACAAGCAATCTTGGTTAATTAATATAAAAAGAAGATTTGATGGCCTCACCCAGTAGTCTTGGACCGATCGAAGCCCATCTAACAGAACTTGGGAAGGAGGTAGCACCACTGGGCTTTGCTCTGGACCAAACCCAAGCTGAACTTCATCGTGTGAAGCTAGAACGGGATCGCCTTCGCGAGAAGTTCAAACTGATAGAAATTATTACTCGTGCAATGTTGGCCGAGCCTCCCTCGGATTCTCTCACCTTAGCACACCTTACACTTAGGTCCTATGCTGGTGTGATAAGGGGCTATGTAAGGAGACCATAACTGCCTTGTGTAATCCTTTGTTTTAAATAAAAATTGGGATTTCTTCTTATGATGAAGTTTATGAATTTTCAAATGACCGGATAAATATAATATTCATATTTTTGATGAATTTTAGAAAAATGATATTTTAAAAATGGTTGTGTAAACCTTAAATAATTAAAAATGTGTAATGATTTTCGAAAAATGGTCTTCTACAATTATGTTCAGTACGAAATTTAGAGACTAATAAGATCAACTTAATTTTTGATGAATAGTAAATTATGAATAGTGATTTTATGATTAGGAATAGTAATGTGTCCAAATGGATTAGTAATCTCACTTAAAGAAAGTATTAATATAATCTAGGCACCTTGATTAAGTAATGTGATTCAATAAAATGGTTAAATAACGGTTTCATAAATTATTATTCAAGTATTAGTTTTTTCGGGTGAATAGTGTTTTTTAATTAAAAATTAAATTAAAATTATTTAGAAAATTATTTTTATAAAATGGATTTCATTGTTGAACTCAGAGCACCGATATTATGTTATGGTAATTTTTGGGGTTTTTTTCTGAAAAAATGAATTTTCAGTGAATAGTAAAAATGCAGTTTTAGGGTTTCGGTATGTTTAATGACATCATAGTTGTGTCATGATGATGTCATGAGATATTTTAAGGGTTGGCCGGCCCAGGGTGATGAATTATTGTTTTGGGGGCCCCATGTGGCCTAACTCCATGGTAAATGCCAAGAGAGAGCACATGGGTTTGAGAAAAGCACATGTGAGGTGTCCCTTGGCCATTAATGCCTTGTCCCCTCACTTTCCCTATAAATACCAAGCCCTCATCTCATCCATTCGACTCCCCACTCTTCCCCAACGAATTTCTGGTCTCATTACCTCCCAAGGAGTCCTCCCAAGGTGCCCCCAATCCCTCAAGGTCCAAACCTTTGAGTTTCAAGAGTCACGTTTTAAGGTAAGGGATCTGACCTCTCTCTTTCATTTCAAGTAATCTCTTTGATGTCATTCCTTTTATGCTCCATGTTCTTATGTTGGAGGATGTTCTTTTATACTCCTCTTACTTCCCTTTTCATGTTAATATAATGAGATATCCCCTCTTACTCTCATTATTTCATTTTGTGATGTTTTAAGTGGCGCCGTTAGGCTGCCGAAAGTTTTGTAACGGATTCTTTCTCCCTTCTCATTTTTCAAGATCTATTTTCATGTAAAGTATTTCAAGTTACTTTTTATTATGTTGGGGTATGATCTCTAAATTTATCATACTGATATTTTATGATCATATGATGAGAGACCCTATTTGATCTCTTCAATTCAGTATTTTGAAGTTTTAAGTGGCGTCGTTAGGCTGCCGAATTTTTAAGTGGTTCTTCACCCTTCTCGTTTTGAAGTTCTACTTTCATGTCAATTCTTTCAAGTTCCTTTTTTTTATGTTGGGGTATGATCTCTATATCTATCATACTGGACTCTTATGTTCATATGATGAGAGACCCCATTTGATCTCTTCAATTCAGTATTTTGAAGTTTTAAGTGGCGCCGTTAGGCTGCCGAATTTTTAAGTGGTTCTTCACCCTTCTCGTTTTGAAGTTCTACTTTCATGTCAATTCTTTTAAGTTCATTTTTGTTATGTTGGGGAATTATCTCTATATATATCATACTGAACTCTTATGTTCACACGATGAGAGACCCTATTTGGTCTTTTCAAATCATTTTTGTTAAAGTTTAAGTAACGCCGTTAGGCTGCCAAACTTTCATAAGAGAAATCTAATTTTTGTCTTCCATCCATGTTTTTCATTTCAAATGGTATGTCCTTGAAATTTCATTACCATGATCATGTATCCTTCTTATTCTGTCCATCTACTATTTTATGGGTCATTTATGAATGTTTGACCCATTTTACCTCTCTTTTTAATGTCTTCTAAAACCTCGTAACATAGCCGTTATGCTGCAGAATTTCCGTCTCAAAATGTCTCTTTTTTTCTAAAGTTCATTTATATTATTAAGTGAATACTCAAAGCTCTTTCTTCTAAAGGGGTATTCACATATATACCAAAATGTTCTATTTTAAATTCTAGGATTTACATACATGAGACCCACCTTCCTTTTCTGTGGGTTTTAAAGTGATGTAAAGATCATGTCTTTAAAGCAGTTTTTAAAACGTTATGATTATGAAATGAAACCCATTTATTTTATGCTATATGGGTTATTTATGAAATTTTTGATGATGATATATGTGGATCACATGATAATAAAGGAAAATGTAAGGGTGCACCTTGATAGCGCTCCAATGCATTGGGTAATGATGTAACCACTAGAGATTACAATTTTCACGATACCTTGGTGAATAACCTTGGTAATTTTCAAATGACACCTTGGGGATGGACCTTGGTGATATGTTCATGATTTTCTATGTTAAATGATGTAGCCACATCTTCAAGTTATGAAAATGTTATTTTTATTATGATATGCCACATGATTTTTTTATCATGCCTTAAAGTTCTTGTTCATGACATAGTTGATGTATCTCAAGTTCACATGTTAAATGTTTCCCTTGTTTCTCTTACTGGGCCTTCTGCTCACCCTTTCTTTTGATGTATGCTCCCAGGTTATGTGATGCAGTAATGAACCTAGGATGAACATGAGGAGAAGCCTTTCAAGTGTTTTAGAAGAATGTTTTATGTTTTCATGTTTTAAGTTCCTGGTTTCCAAGACACTAAACCTTAAAGATCCTCAGTTTTGTATAATGTAATGAAAGTTTATGTGATAAAAAGGCGGGATGCTATAAAAACTATCCAACGCATGATCTGGAGTTGGTGGATGTGATATTTTCCTTGAAAATCTTGCGGCATTATCTCTATGGAGAGAAATGTGAGATATATACTGACCACAAGAGTCTTAAATATATATTCACATAGAAAGAGCTTAATATGCGCCAAAGAAGATAGATATATCTCATCAAGGATTATGACTGTTCAATACATTACCACCCTGGGAAAGCGAACAAGGTGGAAGATGCCCTAAGTAGAAAGGACCCAGCAATTCTATCAATGATGAGAATTGAGAAGGATCTAATCTTCTTAGACTTGATGAAGATGGACGTGGGAATCATAAAGAAGGGAACATCATCAATAATTTCACAAACGATTGCTCAACCATATCTTTTGGAAAGGTTAAAGGACGCTCAAAAGGATGATGTGGGAATTCAGGAAAAAGTGGAAGCTATTATGAAAATCCTCAGAGTTTAATGATAATGAAGAAGGAATTGTGCGGTTTGGGAAAAGACTATGTTTTCCATCAAGTCCAGAGATGAAGAAGGAACTTTTGGATGATGCACATAGTTCAAATTTCTCTATTCACCCAGGTAGCACAAAGATGTATTGAGATCTCTGAGAAAACTTTTGGTGGGATAATATGAAGAAGGAGATCGTTGAATATACATCAAAGTGCCTGGTGTGTCAGCAAGTGAAGGCAGAGAGGCAGAAGTCTAAGGGGATGATGCAACCATTGCCCATACCAGAATGGAAATTGGAGAACATCACCATGGACTTTGTCACCAGACTTCTAAGGACATCCAAAGGCAACAATGTAATATGGGTTGTTGTGGATCGTCTTACAAAGACTGCACACTTCATTGCTATTTGGGAGGATTTATTGTTGGATCAACTGGCACAGATATATATCAGGGAAGTGGTAAGGTTTCATGGAGTACCAGTATCTATTGTGTCTGACTGAGATCCAAGATTCACCTCTATGTTTTGGAAGAGTCTTCAACATGCTCTGAATACTGAACTGAACTTTAGTATGGCCTATCATCCTCAAACTGATGGTCAATCCGAGCGGACTATCCAAACACTTGAGGATATGTTGAGAGTATGCTCAATGGACTTTAAAGGAGGATGGTATCAACATCTTCCTCTGGTCGAGTTCTCTTATAATAACAGTTTCCACTCGAGCATCCAAATGGAACCACATGAAGCCCTGTATGGGAAAAGGTGTAGAACACCAGCATTTTGGTATTAGGTCGGTGAACGTAAGCTGCTTAGACCAGAAATGGTTGAATAAATGGTGGAGAAGGTAAAAACCATTCAGCAGCATATCAAGGCAGCCCAGAGTCGACAGAAGAGTTATGCAGATAATCATCGATGAGACCTTGAGTTTAAAGTTGGATACATGGTGTTTCTACGCATATCTCCGTGGAAGAATTTCATGAGTTTTGGAAAGAAAGGGAAGTTAAGTCCAAGGTACATCGGCCCCTTCGATATTCTTGATTGTGTCGGGGCTGTGGCCTATCGACTAGAACTTCCACCTACTATGGCCAAAGTACATGATGTCTTTCATGTATCCCTCTCAATAAAGTACATACCGGACCCTTCACAAGTACTCTCTTCTGAGGTGGTACAATTGGAAGATGATCTTTCTTATGAGGATCAACCAGTGAAGATCTTAGATCGTAGAGAAAAAGTTCTACAAAATAAGACAATTCCCCTTGTCAAGGTGTTTTGGAGAAACCAAAATTTTGAAGAAGCAACTTGGGAATCGGAGGATATGATGAAGCTGAGTTACCCACATTTGTTTTAGTGTGGGAAAAGGAAAATTTCGAGGGCGGAATTTCTTAAGGGGGGGATATTGTAACAACCCAAAGTTTCATTAATGGAAATCCCTCTTGATCTAATTAAATGTATCTTTATGTTTATATAAAGTGTTAACTTCATTGGTTTTTTGTTAATAATTTTGACCGTTGCTAATATAGTCGTTGAACAGAGATCACATGATTAGTATAAATATAGGACTTTAACAAATCCAATTTACTCAGAAAAAAAGAAGTGATGGCCTCGTCCAGTAGAATTGCTCCATACGAAGCCCATTTGTTGGAGCTCGGAAAAGAGGTGGCATCCTTGGGATTCACTCTTGACCAAGCCCAAGATGAGCTTCATCATGTCAAGTTCGAACATGACCGTCTATGGGAAAAGTGGAAGTTTATTGAAATTACAACTCGAGCGATGTTATCCGAGCCACCCCAAGAGTTTGTCACCATCGCACACCTTACCCTTAGGTCTTATGCGGCTGTTTTAAGGGGTTATGTAACAAATAATTAGTACTATGTTCATGTACATTATTTTTTTTTTATATAATAATGAATATAATTTCTAGTCATTTTTGATACATTGTAAATAGTTTTTAAAGTACAAATGGTGTTTTTAGTTATTATTCAATTAAGAAATATATTTTATTAAATTAAGGGATTTTTTGAATTAAACAATATTTTAATAAAATAATATTATTATTATTAAATTAATTTTTATTAAATATAAATGATCTTATAATTTTATGAATGCAATTAAAATTTTTATTAAGGTTTGAAAGCCATTTCTGTCAAAACTCGTGAATTTTCGATAAATGTAAGTTTTTATTTTAAAAGTGAAAATTAACATATTTAGAAAATTATTTAGATAAAATAAATGTTATTTATGGAATCAGGACGTCGAAATTATCAAACGGTGAATTTTTCATAATTTTCTGAGACAGTCAAATGTTTTTGTAAAAATTAAATACCATTTAAATATATAATGTGTTTTATGACATCATAATGACCCAATAGTGATGTAATAAAATACTATAAGCTTTATTTTCGGCCAATATATGTCTTACCATTAAAATAATGTGATTTTGTGTTTTTTTGACTTATTTTTCAAAGTATTAATGGATCCCTCAAGACTTATTCAACACTTTGCCTTTTTAAATTAATTTCCATGGGAGTGTGACTCACCTCCACATAAGTAACCATATTATTTTAAGAAGTTAGTACTTTGGCCTTATAAAATAATGTTTTCCTCTTCCCTTTTCCAAAAACCATGGTCAAAAACCATGGGATGGTTTGTGGTTTGGATTAATTTAATATAAGGGGTCCCAAACCTAAATAATAAAGAATTCCCTCAACTTTCCTATATAAACCCACCCAAGCTCCCACTTCCTCCTCACTCAAAGCCCTTGAAGTTCGTCCAACCTCTACCCTACTCTCTCTAGAATCCTCCCAAGGTGCCCCAAGCTCCCAAGAAGCCTCTCACAAGCCTCTCTCTATCCATTGGAAGCACACTTCCAAGTAAGGGTTTTTTCTTCCTTTCTCATTTTTGGCAATTTTCTTTAAGTTGTATTTCCCTTTTAATTTCAATTATGAATGTTAGGGTATGGTTTTGAACCTCCACCATACTGCCCTCTTATTGTTTGAATGATGGGAGACCCCTTTCTCTCTCATTAAATGCCTCCAATGTACACCCGTTACTATGCCGAAATTCCGAAAGGAACTTCTCTCTCCTCTTTTACATTCAAGAAATACTTTTGTATCTTGAATCTAAATTCCATTACAATTTTTGGGACATGTATCTATATGAACTCCTTACTTTCCATTACATGTAAATATTATGAGGAACCCCTTTCTCTCTCATCAACCATTTTTATGAATTCTTATGTCACATCGTTACGCTGCCGAAATCGCATCGATTTTCTAAGCCAATATCATTGTGTAGTGAATACCATACCCATTTCTCCATCAAGGGTTTTCACCTTTATGCACATTTACCAATTGGATTATAAAGTCTCATTTATTAATTCCACATTCCTTTAGAGTATAATAAATGATTATGTTATATGAATCCATTTTTTATGATCCATGTGGCACACTTATGCATGAAATGAGATGTTTAAGAAGGGTACGCCCTTATAGCACTCCAATGCATTGGGTAAAGTATAGTATCATGATACGTCATGTGCAATGAGTGTTGACTCACGCTAATTCAAGTGCAACGAGGTTTTAATCGTTCTTTATGTGCAATGAGGATTTACTCATGCTCCATGTGCAATGGGATTTGGCTCATGCTAATTCCATGTTAAGTGTTGTTGCCACATTTTCATGTTATGATTATCATGCGTTATCATGCCTTTATGTTCATGTTTCTTTTATGCTCTATTGATATGCCTATTGTCTAACATGTATTGTACTCCTCATGTTATTCCATGTGTACTCCCTTACTGGGCTTTATAGCTCACCCTTTTCTTATGCATGTCCTCGGGTTATCCCATGCAATGCTAAGTACGAATGAATGTAGTGGTCAAGAAAAGGAAGTTTTAAATAAAGATGTTGCATTTCATGTTTTAAGTTTTTATGTAATGATCCTAAGCCCAAAAGACACTAAACCTCTTGATCTTCTTTGTTGTATCAAGTGAATTTTTATGTAATAAATCATGTTTAAGTTGTAATAAAAAGCAGGGTTTTCATACGCACCCACTGTATAAGTTAAAAAAAGACATTCATACCTTAATTTTCTCGAAAAGGTTAAAAAGTACCTTATTTGGAAAAGGACGGAAAGTTTCCTTTCAAAACATTTTAAAAAAAGTCAAAAAAGGGTATAAATGACTTTAACCCATATTCTAGTAAATAGTAAAAATGTTTTGGCATACATTTTTAAGAAACATGGATGTGGATGATAAAGAGGTCCCAATAGATAATTACGTATAAACAATCTCAGATAATGAAGAGATTGTGAAATAAACCCTTGCCTTTTACTTTAACTTGGTCGAGGGTAGGTTAAACTCCTATATAATGGTGAAATAATTGTTATTAAATTATGCAAGAATCATATACATTAATATGATATCATATATGATCTTTTAACATTGCTTTTTTAATAATATCTTAGTATTATCATCGTTTCGGGTGTTAACGGATTCGTTTTCCTTTATATTAATTATTATTTGAGTACTATTTGTTATGTATGGGATTTATATTATTAATATACAGAATGATATAAATTATTTAAACATTATTTTTAATCATATAATTAAAATTAGTCTTGAATGGATACGATGGGGAATGAATCTCATCGCGTTCGTGGAGACGGTAATCCGTACGTACACACGAGCGACAATATCATTCTTTTGATATTAAAATAATATATAATTGGATGTTATATCATATATACATAATAATTATCATGTATATTTATTATTTACATGAATTACACATCATTATTAAACCCATCCAAATAATAATGTATTGAATAAAAATTACACCATGACGTGGAGACGGTAATCCATACGTACGCATGTATGGTGACATGTCATTCAAAGAATGGATAGAATAATGAATATGGTTGTAATATATTTATAATAACATCACAGTATATAGAAGATACTGGAGTTATTATTTTAGAATAGAAATAACAAAGAAAGAAGAAGTGGAAGAAGAAAAGAACTTGAAAGAGGGTGGTGAAATTATTACCTCTTCTTCAGGTTATTCCTTTTGATTTGGTCAAAAGGGATCCTTAAGTTAGCTTTCTGACTAAAGGAAGGCCTCTACAATTAATTGAGGAAAGTTGATAGGATATTTGGGTAGGGTTTGGCTGATCCAAAAGGCTTTGAAGGTGTGAATTAGAGAGAAGGGGGAGTGTCCTTTTATAAAAGGGGTGAGGGGCACCTTAGGAAAAGCTATAAATATTATTTTATAATAAAATCATTTTTGGTTTATAATAGATTAAAAAAGGATTATTTAAAGTATAAGGTTGTTATTGGTCGAAAACCACTCAAAAAATAGGTTTTATATAGGTTTGGGTCACTATATTAACTTTATCTTTTAAATTTAACTCTTAGTTAAATAGTTTGACATTTACCATGTCTCTTTATATTTTTATATTATATGGTTAATAAACTTACTATATACTTCCAAGAAAACCCCAAGTGGTTCATTAATGATACACCAATCATTAAATAAGTCCTTTGGCAGAACCATATATTTTTAGGAATATAATATCAATTAATAATATAATATTTGTTTTAAAAACTTTTTTATGTCAATTTTGACACTATTTGGTATTTTGTTTTTGCTAAATTTATAACAACATTATTACTTTGAAAAAACTCATCTAACCAACCCTAATTTGTCATATTAACCTAAATATTAGTTTAATTCATAAAAAGTATCAAATTACATTTATTTGGATATTTATAATATCAATTATTTTAATATTTCATTAATTAGGTAATTATTGCATCACCATTGTGTCATAAATAAATTAAATTATTTAATGTCTAAAAATTATAAATAAAATACCATTATCTAGGAAATATTTTTATATTTTTAATTAATATTTATAATCGAATTTATCTTATGTATAACCCTATATTAAAAATGTTTTAGTTATTAAACATTGATTTTAACTCTTTTAACTCTTCTTTGAATTAAATAATAATAAATGTCCTAATCTAATCCAAGTGGACCAAAGAGGTTTATATTTTATTCCTAAGGTTGTTTTTGGTCGAATTATACTTATCCAATAGAATTAGGACATGTGTTAGGGTAATAATAATATCATTTTTATCCTTAATTGCTCTATTTACTTTTAACCGTGGTAAATAAAAGTAAAAAGTTATTATTCGCCAAAAATTATTTTTATCTTATTGAACCACATTTTACTTGTAACGCCCCAACCCTAGTTATCCAGAGTTGGTGAATTATTACATAACATTGAAATGATCATAAAAGATCAAGTTTTGAATGACTGATTAGTTTAGTATCCTTGGAAACACTAGATACCGCACAATCCTTTTTTTTGTATTATTTAAAAAACCACTTTATGGGTAAGTGGGAACCAAAAATGAGCCGCTAGTACATAGAAATCACACATACCTTGAAACCAATCACACCAAATTCAAAATTCAGAAAATCATCAAAAATCCAAAACCACCTAGAACCACGAGCTAACCCACCACAATAATGAACCCCCATCCATCACAAGCAGACCAAACCAACTCAAAAGCAGCGCCAGTTTAAAATTTTCGAAATTAAAGTTTCAAAAAACCATCATACCGAGACCAGCATCATCGCATCATCACCAAGCCTCCAAAAAACACACTGCTGACCAAATTATCGAACCGCGTAAGCCAGGTTAACCCTTCTATTGCATATAGACCTTGAACCCCGAAAACCAGGCACGTCAAACCACCACTGTCAAGAGGCCCATCAATGCCGTCATCCACCCCAATGAAGAGGAAAACCAAAGAAAGATATCACTGCCTGAGTCGTCAAGGATCCATCAGCATCTTTGTTTCCACGCCATTGAAGAAGGCCATCGGAAGAAATAAGCGCAGAGTCTCATAGGAAGCACACCCTGACGCACCATATTCAATAGCACCGAGCCATCAAACCCACCGGTGACTTTTGAAAGACCACTGGAAACCTCTATCCCCATCGAGAATTTCCCTCATAGGGAACGATCCATCCAGAAACTGGCGAGCTGCCCGAAGACCTCAACACACAACCACCAATGACCTTCGAGAAGCACAGACAACAGAAACCCTCATATTGATGAGCAGAACCACCGAAGCCATCATCCTCCCCCACCCGGAGCCCATGAAGATGAATCTGCCTCGAGATGCCAGAGACCACTCAAACCCACCTCCCAAAGCACCAGGAATACCACCACACCAATCCTCCTCGGAGAGAGATAATGATACCTAGTGCCAGAGTAGGGTGGGTGGATGAAGACCTCGATGGAACTTAGCTTCGGACCTCTGGTGCAAACAGTCGCCCAAAAGGCCCATAAGAGACACTAAAAAACCCCAAGAACACAAAAACAACAGCAAAAGAAACCAAAAGATAAATAAGAACAATGAGAATGAAACCCTATAGGGAACCCGAGAAAGAATAAAACTAGGATAGAACTCAAAAGAAACCGGGGATTAAACCCAAATCGAGACAAGACTGGAGAAAAGAGTGGGGAAACAGAGAAGACACCCAGCTGAACCACAGTCACCAAACCTCAAGCCCAAAACCTATTTTAATCCATCACTCCAGATCCGACCTGGAGAGGAGAAATAGAAGGCAAGTTCAGAGTGTGGTAGTGGTGCCCTAAGGTAAAACCTAAGCATCTTCGCTGAAGCCGAAACGAGGGGCAGAGCCTAGGGAAGACCGGTAGCGGACCAGTTGCGAACTAAACCAGCAGGATGAACCCTTGGAAAATCCATATAAGAGAAAGAGAAATCTGAAGAGATGAACTACGAGAAGAACATGGGATCAGATAAGGATTCGGCCAGAAACCCTGGTGCAGAAGAGTCTCAGGCAAGAGATCAGGGAAAAATACTTATTCACATCCTTGGAAAAATAAAACATAGAAAGCTGTGAGCTCAAATGCCCATTAAGGATAACAATACAGCGGAAACTTTCATAAATAAGCATAAAATTTTAAGGCAATTTATAACTAAAACAAAATCCTTTTAAACTTGAACTTCAGTATAATATGGAAAAAATAAAATGAAATAATTCCATTTACTTATTCACATGGTTATTCTACTAGTCCAATAGTCACATGCAATATTAATAACCACTTTCATAATGATGGAATGCATAATACCAGGCTATCATAACCACGTAGCCAAGGCCTTGTGCCAAGACTACAAATAAGATTTTGTCAAGTCCTTGTGCCAAGATACTAGTTTGTCTCATGAGACCTACCGATGCATCGATGAGCTATAGTGGGCTCCACCCGTCACTTATTAAGTCCAATTCATTCCTCATATGAATAGGTTTAAACCTAACATAAACATTCGTATTAAAACTAGCATACGAAATGTCAATACCTTCCCCATAAACCATGAATGGTATAAAAATAACACATCCATAGTCAAACATATCACAAAACCTTCAATACAATATAGAATTTTTTTATCATAATAAATCAACTTCAAATAAGCTTAAAATCCATCAAAGGATATTGACATAGATGAAATCAAAACTATTTGAGAGAAATATATCTTTTTTTGAAATCATTTAAAAGTCACATAATTATAAAATATAACATTTACTTTGAAAATATTCTTATAATCTTGTAAGGGAAGCTTAGAATATTTTATAATGGAAGAAAATAGTCGCACCCACCGTATAAGTTAAAAAAACATTCTTAACTTAATTCTGTCGAAAAGGTTAAAAAGGACCTTGTTTGGAAAACGACGGAAAGATTCCTTTATAAACTTCTTATAAAAATTCAAACAATGGTATAAATGTCTTTAACCCATATTATGTAAAATAGTAAGAATGTTTTGAAATACATTTTTAAGAAACATGGATGTGGATGATAAAGAGGTCCCAGCAGATAATTACGTATAAACAACCTTGGATAATGAAGAGATTGTGAAATAAACCCTTACCTTGTACTTTTCCTTGGTTGGGGGTAGGTTAAACTCATGTATAATGGTCAAATAATTGTTATTAAATTATAAAAGAATCATATACGTTAATATGATATCATATATGATCTTTTAACATTTCTTTATTAATAATATCTTAGTATTATCGTTGTTTCGGGTGTTAAATTACTTGTTTTATTTTATATGTTTTGTTGCATAAGCCGTGTTTGTTATGAATAGGTTGTATCTTATTCATATACATAATTATATCAAGTCCTTAAACATTATTTTTAATCATCAAATGATAATTAGACTTGAATGGATACGATGGAGAATGAATCGCATCGCGTTTGTGGAGACGGTAGTCCGTACGTACGCACGAGCGATAATATCATTATTTTGATATAAAAATAATTTATAATTGGATTTTATATCATATATACAGAATCATTATAATGTTATATTTATTATTTACATGAATTACACATCATTATTATACCCATCCAAATAATAATGTATTGAATAACAATTACACCACGACGTGGAGACGGTAGGTCGTACGTACGCACGTATGGTGACATGTCATTAAAAGGATGGATAGAATACTGAATATGGTTGTACCATATTTATAATAATATCACATTATATATAATATACTGGATTTATTATTTTATAATGTAAATAACAAATAAAGAAGAAGTTGAAGAAGAAAGGAACTTGAAAGAGGGTGGTGAAAACATTACCTATTCTTCGGGTTCTTCCTTTTGATTTGATCAAAAAGGATCCTTAGGTTGGATTTATGATCAAACTAAGGCCTCTAGGTTGAATTGAGGGAAGATGAGAGAATATTTAGGCTAGGGTTGGCCGATCCAAAAGGCTTTGAAGGTGTAAATTAGATAGAAGGGGGAGTATCCTTTTATAAGAGGGGTGAGGGGCACCTTTGGAAAAGCTAGAAATATTATTTTATAATAAATTCATATTCGTTTTCTAATGGCTTAAAAGTGTATTATTTAAAGGTTAAGGTGGGTATGGGTTGAAAAACACTCAACCAATAGGTTTTAGACAAGTTTGGGTCACTATTTTACCCTTATCTTTTAGATTTAACTCTTAGTTAAATAGTTTTATATTTACCATGTCTCTTTGTATTTTTAGATTATATGGTTAATAAATTTACTATAAACTACCAAGAGAACCCCAAATGGTCAATTAATGAAATACCTATCATAATATAAGTACTTTGGCCAAACCTTAGATTTTTAGAAATATTATATCAATTAATAATATAATATTTGTTTTAAAAACTCCTTTATGTCAATTTTGACACTATTTAATAATTGATTTTTGTTAAAGTCTTAATAACTTTATTAATTCAAAAAAAAATTCATTTAAGAAATCCTAACATGTCATATTAACCAATAAAATTAGTTTAATTCATTAAAAGTCTCAAATTATATTTATTTGGGTATTTATAATATCAATTATTTTAATATTTCACTAATAAGGTAATTACTGCATCATCATTGTGTCATAAATAAATTAAATTATTTAAAGTATAAAAATTATAAATAAAATACCATTATGTACTAAATCTTTTTATATTTCTAATTAATATTTATAATATAATTTATCTTATGTATAACCCTATATTAAAAAATTTTTAGTTATTAAACTTTGATTTTAACTCTTTTAACTCTTCTTTGAATTAAATAATAATAAATGTCTTAATCTAATCCAAGTGGACCAAAGAGGTTAATATTTTATTCCTAAGGTTTTTTTGGTCGAATTATACTTAGAAAATAGAATTAGGACATGTGTTATGGTAATAATAATATCATTTTTACCCTTAATTACCCTATTTACTTTTTACCGTGGTAAATAAAAGTAAAAAAGTTACTATTCGCCAAAAAAATATTTTTATCTTATTGAACCACATTTTACTCCTTGATATTAACCGTGTCTCTCGGATTTTCAAAATTCCACTCACAAAAGCAGTAAAATTATGTTTTATGTGAATTTGCAAATTCTCCTAGGAGGTGGGTAAAAGACGGTGAAAAGTTCAATAAAATTTTTATATATCTAAAATTATTCTAAACTAACTCCAATGAATTACATTGAAATTATATAGGTATTTTGTATCTATTTTGAACTTAATTAAATTTAAATAAAATAAATAATTATTTAAATAAAAATTCGGTTTTAAACTATAACTCAATGTTTTTTCACTAGTCATCAAAAATTGAATGTTTTCAAAAAAATACCAAAAATTAACCCTAAGCTAATTTTGATATTATGAATCCAAAAATGAAGTTCATTTTGAAAGATAAAATTTTAAAAAATTTAAAAAGTGGGTATTTCTATTCATAACGGCTAGTTTGATTGGTTGTGGTGTGTGTTAGAACTCGAAGTTGCGTACAACACATGCAATTGTATTATTCAAAGGGAAACGTACCGTGGAAGCTTGGGTTGTTACATTATCCCCTCCTTCAATAAATTGCGTCCTCACAATTTGAAATTGTTCTTCGAAAATAAAAGTTTGAAAATAGAAAATACCTTTGTGGAAAACCCACATTGGAAATAAGGTTAATAAAATTTAGCCTTAATAAGAGGGAAAGGGAAATGAAAATGTCACCACCAAATTATGATCTCGATTAGGAGAACATTGGTAGAAATTAGAGACACATAATTAGATGGAAAACGTAAATATTTGTAGGGAGTGATTGAGGTCATCAATCACAAACAAGGGTAAAATTGAGGGCCTCAAAACCTTCAATCTATGGTGATTTAAAATATCATCAGTTCAACAAAACATAAGGTATTAGGATAACACATTTTTTGTTTTAATATCCCTTTACTAAAGTTTAAGAATTAATTTATTCATAGAATAAGAGATAGGTATATATATATATACTTGACAAGTAGAGTTTCAACCTTCAACTAATTTCTACCACAAACTCATCTTTCACTCAGAAAGATAATTGAACTCAAAAATATTATGTTTATCCTAATCGTACAAGGTTCCAAATATTAACACATACCATTTAGATTAGGAAAACTATTTTGTAATAACCAAGGACTTCATGTAGGCTAGTGGTAGCTAATAAAGGCCCGTCGCACTATGGTTGTGGGTTCGATTCCTGTAGTTTTGTCCGACGCGACGGGTTATCCCCCGACCTGCAGGTTGTCATTTTCCTAAAACTATAGTATTATAATATTCCAAAAATAATATTAAGAAATTTTTTAACCTTAATCCATACTATCTAAAGTTCAACATAATCCATTCCAACCTTTATAGTTATCCAAAATACTTCTGTCCAAACTCTCTCTCTTAAAGGTTTCTAAATACCAAAATCAATTGTAACATCAGATTCCCCAAACAAAGTAATGATTCATATTGTCACATACTAAAAATATGATTACCTTCATCATATTAAAACCTTAATGAAAACAACAAGTACTGCAGTACAATCCTTATATATATCACATTATTCTTATAACTAGAATATTATCCTTGAGTCCAAAAACACAAATACATTAATTATTAAACTTCATCTGTAGTAACAGCATAAGATTGGCCATGCTCCCTTGGCCATTTCTGAGGTAATTTTACTTGGCGTTTAGGGAATTCATTTTCATAATGCCCCATTTCTCTACAATTGTAGCATTAAACATTGACAGCCTCTTTCTTTCCCTTGCAATAACGAGTCTGGTGACCTTTTTCTCCACATTTGTAACAAACTCCCATTCCTTTTAGGCAACTAACGGGGTGTTTCTTACCATAATTATCACATAATGGAAAATCCTTCTTTCCCGTTTTCCGTTTATCTGTCTCTTGCTCCACTGTTATCTTCTTTTCTTGCTTTACTTTGTTTTCATAAGACCTAGAGAATTCCTTTTCTGTCTTGATATCACACGATACAATATCTTCGTATGATGAGAAGGATTGTGATACAAAATCTCGATGGAGAAATGGTTTTAACCCATCAAAGAAACGATCAATCTTACTTCTTGGGTTATGTATATAATCTGCAGAATACCTCGCTAACCTTGTAAAGTTAGCCTCATACTTTGCGACATTCTCATCCTCCTTTTGCCTCAAACTCAGAAATTGCCTTTCAATATCTGCTCGATGGTCACGAGGAAAGTATTTTTCTAAGAAAATATCTTTGAACTCCCTCCATTCCATATTTTATACTTCATCATCTTCCTTCATTTTTTGAATCAATGACCACCATTGATTAGCATCTCCAGTGAGGCGGTAAACTGCCATGATAACTTTTTCCCTTTCACTACTCCCCAAAGCCTGAAATATTTTCTCTAGGGAACTTATCCATTACTCAACTACTAATGGATTTTTACACCCATTAAATGTTTGTGTTTTTTGCCTCATGAAGAGATCTAACATTGATCCTCCACGTTGTGGATCAGGGAGCTCCATACGGGTAAGGTTATTATTCATAACCTGAGTGAGTTGTCCCAATATAGTGATAAACTGGTCAGCACTAGTTGTATCACCAGCTCCACTATAATTATCTTGAGCAGGAGGGAAATCCCTGCATGGATTGCATGCATTGATACGGTTTCCATTTCTTCCACTAGGCACCATTTCTAAACAATGGAATACACTAGATTAGTTTATGAATCGCAACACATAAATCCAAACTTTCAAAACACTTAACATAATTTGAACTATTTATGGATATAATCCATAATCATAAAAAAATGTTTTCTTTGAGGAATTATATACTCATAAACCCTTCATAATGGTTTGTAGAGAAAATTAGAATTATCCTAAGCATAACCTCTGGGAGTGTCATAACCAAGAGTGCAGCAAGGCCCGTTTTCGTGCACCAGTTCCCATTCGAGTCAAGCTCAAAGCGGTGTTTTTGGGTTTTACCCCTAGGTACATCTATTCCAGAGCCGCCTCTACCTACTCGTATCCAGACAGGGACGTATTTTCTTGGAAAACTCACAAAATCTCTACATTACCAAAATTCTAGGAATTTCTTCAATATTAATCCTCAAATTCCATCTTAGGTCTATGTGCTCTAATCAGAGTTTATCTAAATCTAGCTTCCAAGGTTTTTACTAAACTTCCTCTGATACCAACTATAACGCTCCGACCCCAGTTACCCAGAGTCGGTACATTATTACATAACATGGTCATGGTCACAAAAGATCAAGTCTCGAAAGGCCGATTCGTTTTCTAGCCTTGGAAACACTAGATATATTCATAAAGTTTACATTACATAATAAAGTGAAAACTACAACAAAATATTGTCTCCACACTCATATCCCCTTATATTATCCCTATAGGTCATTCATAAAATAATTCTTCGCATCCTGGAAAAAATAAGACATAGAAAGAGGTGAGCTCAAATGCCCAGTAAGGATAAAAATATAGTGGAAACTTTCACAAATAAGCATAAACATTTAAGGCAATGTATAACTAAAACAAAAGCCTTTTAAACTTGTACTTCAGTATAATATGGAAAAAAATAAAATGAAATAATTCCATTTACTTATTCACATGGATATTCTACTAGTCGAATAATCACATGCAATATCAATAACCACTTTCATAATGATGGAATGCATAATGCCAGACTATCATAACCACGTAGCCAAAGCCTCGTGCCAAGACTAAAAATAAGATTTTGTCAAGGCATTGTGCCAAGATACTAGTTTGTCTCATGAGACCTACCGATGCATCAAGGAGCTATAGCGGGCTCCACCTGTCACTTATTAAATCCAATTCATTCCTCGTATGAACAGGTTTAAACATAACATAAACATTCGTATTAAAACTAGCATACTAAATGTCAATACTTTCTCCATAAACCATGAATGGTATAAAAATAACACATCCACAGTCAAACATATCACAAAACCTTCAATACAATATGGATGTTTTGTATCATAATAAATCAACTTCAAATAAGCTTAAAATCCATCAAATGATGTTGACATAGATGAAATCAAAACTATTTGAGAGAAATATCTCTTTTTTTTAATCATTTAAAAGTCACATAATTATAAAATAAAACATTTAATTTGAAAATATCCTTATAATATTTTAAGGGAAGCTTCGAAGATTTTATAACGGCGTAAAATAGCTGCACCCGCCGTATAAGTTAAAAAAAACATTCATACCTTAATTTTGTTGAAAAGGTTAAAAATGACATTGTTTGGAAAATGACGGAAATATTACTTTATAAACTTCTTATAAAAAGTCAAAAAATGGTATAAATTTCTTTAACCCATATTCTGTAAAATAGTAAGAATGTTTTGAAATACATTTTTAAGAAACATGGATGTGGATGATAAAGAGGTCCCAGTAGATAATTACGTATAAACAACCTTGGATAATGAAGAGATTATGAAATAAACCCTTACTTTGTACATTTACTTGGTTGGGGGTAGGTTAACATCCTTTATAATGGTGAAATAGTTTTTATTAAATTATACAAGAATAATATATGTCAATATGATATCATATATGATCTTTTAACATTGCTTTGTTAATAATATCTTAATATTATCGTCGTTTCGGGTGTTAACTTACTCATTTTCTTTTATATGTTTTGTTACATAAGATGTGTTTATTATGAATAGGTTGTATATTATTCATATATAGAATGATATCAAGTCCTTAAACATTATTTTTAATCATCAAATGAGAATTAGACTTGAATGGATAGGATGGAGAATGAATCTCATCGTGTTTGTGGAGACGGTAGTCCGTACCTACGCACGAGCGATAATATCATTCTTATGATATTAAAATAATATATAATTGGATGGTATATAATATATATATAATCATTATAATGTTATATTTATTATTTACATGAATTACACATCATTATTATACCCATCAAAATAATAATGTATTGAATAACAATTACACCACGATGTGGAGACGGTAGGCCGTACATACTCACATATGGTGAAATGTCATTAAAAGGATGGATAGAATACTGAATATGGTTGTACCATATTTATAATAACATCAAATTATATATAATATACTGGATTTATTATTTTGGAATGGAAATAACAAATAAATAAGATGTTGAAGAAGAAAGGAACTTGAAAGAGGGTGGTGAAAACATTACCTCTTCTTCGGGTTCTTCCTTTTTATTTGACCAAAAGGGCTCCTTAGATTGGATTTCTGATCAAACTAAGGACTCTAGGTTTAATTGAGGGAAGTTGAGATAATATTTGGGCAGGTTTGTGGCGAGCCAAAAGGCTTTGAAGATGTAAATTAGGGAGATAAGGGGGGTACTCTTTTATAAGAGGGGTGAGGGGCAACTTTCGAAAAGCTATAAATATTATTTTATAATAAATTAATAATCAGTTTCTAATGGCTCAAAAGTAGATTATTTAAAGTTTAATGTGGGGATGGGTCTAAAACCACTCAACCAATAGGTTTTAGACAAGTTTGGGCCACTATTTTACCCTTATCTTTTAGATTTAACTCTTAGTTAAATAGTTTGACTTTTACCATGTCTCTTTGTATTTTTATATTATATGGTTAATAAACTAACTATAAACTACCAGACGAACTCCAAGTGGTTCATTAATGACATACCTATCATAATATAATTCCTTTGGACGAACCTTAGATTTTTAGGAATATTATATCAATTAATAATATAATATTTGTTTTAAAAACTCCTCTAGGTCAATTTTGACACTATTTAATAATTTATTTTTTTTAAAGTCTTAATAACTTTATTAATTCAAAACAAATTCATTTGATAAATCCTAACATTTCATATTAACCAATAAAATTCGTTTAATTCATTAAAAGTCTCAAATTATATTTATTTGGGTATTTATAATATCAATTATTTTAATATTTCACTAATAATATAATTACTTCATCATCATTGTGTCATAAATAAATTAACTTATTTAATGTCTAAAAATTATAAATAAACTACCATTATGTAGGAAATATTTTTAGATTTCTAATTAATATTTATAATTGAATTTATCTTATGTATAACCCTATATTAAAAATGTTTTAGTTATTAAACTTTGATTTTAACTCTTTTAACTCTTCTTTGAATTAAATAATAATAAATGTCCTAATCTAATCCAAGTGGACCAAAGAGGTTCATATTTTATTCCTAAGGTTGTTTTTGGTCGAATTATACTTATCCAATAGAATTAGGACATGTGTTAGGGTAATAATAATATCATTTTTACCCTTAATTACCCTATTTACTTTTTACTGTGGTAAATAAAAGTAAAAAGTTACTATTCACCAAAAATTATTTTTATCTTATTGAACAAAATTTTTCTCCTTGATATTAACCGTGTCTCGCAGATTTCTGAAATTCCACTCAGAGAAGTGGTAAAATTAAGTTTTATGTGAATTTGCAAATTCTTCTAGGAGGTGGGTAAAAGACGGTGAAAAGTTCAATAAAATTTTTATATATCTAAAATTATTCTAAACTGACTCTAATGAATTACATTAAACTTATATAGGTATTATTTATCTATTTTGACCTTAATTAAATTTAAATAAAATAAATAATTATTTAAATAAAAATTCGGTTTTAAACTATAACTCAGTGTTTTTTCACTATTCATCAAAAATTGAATGTTTTCATAAAAATACCAAAAATTCACCCAAAGCTAATTTCGATATTCCAAATCCAAAAATGAAGTCCATTTTGAAAGATAAAATTTATAAAATTTTAAAAAGTGGGTATTACTATTCATAACGGCTAGTTTGATTGGTTGTGGTGTGTGTTAGAACTCGAAGTTGCGTACAACACACGCTATTGTATTATTCAAAGGGAAACGTATCGTGGAAGCTTGGGGTGTTACATTAATCCTTGATATCAACCGTGTCTCTCATATTTTAAAAATTCCACTCACATAAGTGGTAAAATTGGGTTTTATGTGAATTTCAAATTCTCCTAGGAGGTGGGTAAAAGACGGTGAAAAGTTCAATAAAATTTTTATATGTCTAAAATTATTATAAATTGACTCCAATGAATTAAATTGAACTTATATAGGTATTATTTATTTATTTTAACCTAAAATAAATTTAAATAAAATAAATAATTATTTAAATAAAAATTCGGTTTTAAACAATAATTCAGTGTTTTTCACTATTCATCAAAAATTGAAAGTTTTCAGAAAAATACCAAAAATTCACTCTAAGATAATTTCGAAATTCTGAATCCAAAAATGAAGTCCATTTTGAAATATAAAATTTATAAAATTTCAAAAAGTGGGTATTACTATTCATAACGGCTAGTTTGATTGGTTGTGGTGTGTGTTAGAACTCGAAGTTGCGTACAATACACGCTACTGTATTATTCAAAGAGAAGCGTACTGTGGAATCTTAGGGTGTTACATTCTCCCCTCCTTCAAATAATTTTGTCCCAGAAATTTCTAGGATATTACTGCATAAAAAGACTCGGGTGTTTCTTCATCATAAGTTCCTCGGGTTCCCGCGTTGCCTCTTCCATCTTCTGGTTTCTCTATAGAACTTTTACCAGACGAGCCATCCGGTTTCTCAACACTTGTTCTCTGGTATCAAGAATCCTGACAGGCTCTTCGCAATAAGACAGATCGGGTTCTGGTTCTACTTCCTCATAGGTGAGTACATGCGTTGTGTCAGGCATTTATTTTCTCAATAGTGATACGTGGAATACATAATTAACTTGGGAGATATTTGGAGGCATTTCCAAATGATAAGCTACAGCCCCAATTCATTCTATAATTTCAAAAGGTCCTATGTACCTGGGAATCAATTTACATTTCTTACTGAAATGTATAACTCCCTTACATGGAGATACCTTCAAGAAAACATGATCACCTACATGAAATTCCAAATCCTTCCTTTGGTTGTCAGCATAGCTCTTCTGCCTACTTTGAGCTACTTTGATGTGGGTTTAGATTACCTTAACCTTTTCCATCATTTCCTCCACAAGTTATGGGCCTATAAGTTTTCTTTCACTAACATCATCCCAACAGGTTGGTGTGCGACATCTATTTCTGTATAACACTTCATATGGTGCCATCTGAATACTTGAATGGAAGCTATTGTTATTGGAAAATTCTACCAGAGGTAAATATTGGTCCCACATACCTTGAAAGTCAAGTGAACATGATCTCAACATGTCTTCTAAGGTTTGAATAGTTCATTCTGATTGTCCATCAGTTTGGGGGTGGTAAGAAGTGCTTAAATGAAGCTCAGTATCCAGGGCTTTTTAAATACTTTTCCAGAATCTTGATTTAAAACGTAGATCACGATCAGAAACAATCGATAGGGGTACTCCATGAAGTCTCACTACTTCATTAATATATAGTCTTGCTAGACGTTCACGTGGTAAATCTTCTCTTGTATCAAGAAAATGTACTGACTTGGTAAGACGATCAACAATGACCCATATTGCATCATTCCTTCATGGAGTCTTTGGTAGTCCCATGACAAAGTCCATTGTGATATTATCCCATTTCCACTCCGGTATGGGAAGAGGTTACATGACTTTTCCAGGCTATTGCCTTCCATATTTCACTTGTTGACAAACCATACATCTTGACACAAAATCAGCAATCTCCCTCTTCATGTTGTCCCACCAAAAATGTTCCTTCAAATCTCTATACATTTTGGGTGCTCCCTGGGTGTACAGAGAAATTTTAACTATGAGCATCATCCAACAATTCTCTTTTTAGATCAAGTATATTGGGAACACAAAGTCTCTTCCCAAATTTCAAAATTCCAGCTTCATACACAAAGTCACTAAATCTCCCATCATTCATAGCTTTAATCTTCTTTTGAAACTCCTCATCATCTTCCTGATAACTTTTTATCCTTTCTAGTAAAGATGGTTTGGAAACCATTTGAAAAAGAATTGGTGTTTCACCTTCCATGGTTATTCCCATATCCATCTTTATTAGATCCATGAAAATAGGATGCCTTTCAACTCTCATCTTGTTCAAAACTCCATGATCCTTTCTACTCAAAGAATCTTCCACCTAATTTTCCTTCCCTGGGTGGTATTGTATCGTGAAATCATGATCCTTGAGTAGTTCAAGTCATCGCCTTTGCCTCATGTTGAGTTCTTTCTGTGAGAAAATATACTTCAAACTCTTGTGATCGGTATATATCTCACATTTTTTACCATAGAGATAATGTTTACATATCTTCAAAGCAAATATTACAGCAGCTAACTCAAGATCATGAGTAAGATAGTTTTTCTCATTAATTTTTAACTGTCGTGATGCATAGGCAATAACCATATCATTCTATATAAGGACACAACCAAGTCCTTTCTTCGATGCATCACTATAAATAACAAACCCATCATTCTTCGATGGTAGAGTCAATATAGTAGCATTGACTAATATTCTCTTCAGTTCTTCAAAACATTCTTCACACACTTTTGTCCAAACAAATTTAACCCCTTTTCGTGTGAGCTTCGTGAATGGGTTAGCCAATCAGGCAAAATTCTGGACGAAACATTGATAATAACCTGCTAAACCAATAAAACTGCGTACCTCGGCTATACTCGTTAGTGCTGGCCATTCTTGGATTGCTCTTTTCTTAGAAGGATCAATAGAGATTCCATCTTTAGAGACAATATGGCCAAGAAAAGAAATCTCTTGAAGCTATAATTCACACTTGCTAAACTTCCCATATAATTCATGTCTTCTCATATTCTTCATGATAATGCACAAGTGATTTTCACGATCTGTGTATCTTTTGGAGTATACAAAGATATCATAAATAAATACCACTACAAAGTCATCAATATATTCCTTTAAAACTATGTTCACTAGATCCATGAAAACAGAGGGTGCATTAGTCAGCCAAAAAGGCATTATTGTAAACTCGTAATGCCCTTACCTGGTTTGAAATGGTGTTTTTGGAATGTCTTCCTTCTTCACACACAACTGATGATATCCAGATCGAAGTTCAATCTTTGAAAAATATTGAGATCCATGAATTTGGTCGAATAAATCATCAATGCGATGTAGGGGATACTTGTTCTTTATTGTTATATCATTTATCTCCATGCAGTCAATGCACAACCTCATAGATCCATCTTTCTACTTAACAAAAAGAATAGGGGCTCCCCATGGAGAAACACTAGGGTGAATAAATATCTTATTACTCAATTCCCCTATTTTTTTCTTTAGTTCCACTAATTCCACTGTGTCCATTCTATAAGAGGTCTTCGATATGGGCCTTGAACCAGGAATTAAATCAATGGAAAACTTAATTTCTCGTTCTGGGGGATGTCCAGGTAAATCTTCTAGAAACACATCAAAATGTTCTATCACAATAGGTACATACTCTATTTTAACATTCCTTTCCTCACCCATAGTCATTTCATTCTCTTTCTCAACAATAATTAAATTTAGTTGAGCTACTGGGGGTGGATCTAGATAAGAATTAGGTGGTGACTATTTTTCTCTAAAGATAAGGTGTTCTTTATCATCGTCATCAAAAATAGTAACCTCCTTCTCCTTACAATAAATATTCACATCATGGTCCGAAATACAATCCATACCGAGGATTATATCAAATTAAATCATGGGTATGGTGATGAGATCAGCAGATAAAGAAAATTTATATGCTCTAATGGGAACAGATTCACAAAAATTTGTTGTGATGATACTTCCCTTAGGATTTTTAAATGACAACTCCCTTGTTAAATCAAATTGGAAATATCTAATTTTCTTAGAAAATTGGGAACATATGAAACAATGCGATGATCCAGAATAAAATAAAGCATTTTCTAAACTTGTGGAAACCATTAAATTACCTGCCACCACGTCTTTCGGAGCTTCTACCTCAGTAGTAGTGATAACATAAGCTTGGCCTTGATCCCTTGGCCTTTTCTGAGGTAAGTTTCCATGAATATTAGGACATTCATTTGCATAATGTCCCATCTCCCTACAATTGTATCATTGAACATCGGTAGCTTCCTTCTTCCCCTTGCAATCACGATCTTGGTGGCCTTTTTTACCACACTTATAACAGACTCCCATTCCCTTCAAGCAAGTACTGGGGTGTTTCTTACCACATTTACTATAGGATGTATATTCAACTTTTACCTTCTTCCCCTAATTTTCATTTCTAGAGTGATTAGCAGATCTCTTCTTCTCTTTCCTTGCTTTAAAGCCGTAAGACTTAGAGAATTTTTTTTCTGTCTTGATAGCACATGAGACAATATCTTCGTACAATGAGAAGGATTGTGAGAATAATGCTCGATGCAGAACCAGTTTTAACCCATCAAAGAAACGATCAATTTTAATTCTTGGGTTACGTATATAATCTGCAGTATGCCTCACTAACCTTGTAAAGTTAGCCTCATACTTTGCGACATTTTCATCATCCTTTTGCCTCAGACTCAGAAATTGTATTTCCATATCTGCTTGATGGTCATGAGGAAAGTATTTTTCTAAGAAAATATCTTTAAACTCCCTCCATTCCATATTTGATACTTCATCATATTCCTTTGTGTTTTGAATCAATGGCCACCATTGATCAGCATCTCTAGTGAGGCGATAAACTACCATGATAACTTTTTCCCTTTCACTACTCCCCAAGTCATGGAATATTTTCTCTAAGGAATTTATCCATTGCTCAGCTACTAATGGATTTTTACTCCCATTGAATGTTAGTGGTTGTTGCCTCATGAAGTGATCTAACATTGATCCTACATGTTGTAGATCAGGGTGCTCCATACGGGTAAGGTTATTATTCATAACCTGAGTGAGTTGTCTCAGTATGGTGATAAGCTGATCAGCACCAGTTTCATCACCATCTCCACTATAATTATCTTGAGCAGGAGGGTAATCCCTAAATGGAGTGTGTGCATTGATATGGTTTCCATTCCTTCCAATAGGCACCATTTCTAAACAATGGCATAAACTAGATTAGTTTATGAATCGAAATACATAATTCCAAACTTTCAAAACATTTAACATAAATTGAATAGTTTATGGATATAATCCATAATAATAAAAAAATTTCTTTGAGGAATTATATAATCATAAACCCTTCATAATGGTTTTTAAAGAAAATGAGAATTATCCTAATAATATCCCCTGAGAGTTTTGTAACCAAGAGTGCAGCAAGGCCCATTTTCGTGCACCAGTTCCCATTCGAGTCCAACTCAAAGCGGTGTTTTAGGGTTTTACCCCTAGGTACATCTGTGCTAAATCCGCCTCTACCTGCTCATATCGAGACAGGGATGTATTGCTCATAAAAATCAAAAAATATCTACAATACCAAAATTCTAGGAAGTTATTCTATACTAATCCTCAAATTCCATCTTAGGTCTATGTGCTCTAATCAGAGTTTATCTAAATCTAGCTTCCAAGGTTTGTACGAAACTTCCTCTGATACCAATTGTAATGCCATGACCCTAGTTACCCAGAGTCGGTGCAATATTACATAACATCGGCATGATCACAAAAGATCAAGTCTCTAAAGACCAATTAGTTTAGTAGCCCTGGAAACACTAGATACATTAATAAGTCTTACATTACATGATAAAGTGAAAAACTACAACAACATAGTCTCCATAGTCCACACTCATATCCCCTCATACTATCCCTACAGGTCAATCATAAAATACTTCTTCACATCTTGGGAAAAATAAAACATAGAAAGGGGTGAGCTCAGATGCTCAGTAAGGATAACAATATAGCAGAAACTTTCATAAATAAGCATAAACATTTAAGGCAATGTATAACTAAAACAAAAGCCTTTTAAACTTGAACTTCAGCATAATATGGAAAAAATAAAATGAAATAATTCCATTTACTTATTCACATGTATATTCTACTAGTCCAATAATCACATGCAATATCAATAACCACTTTCATAATGATGGAATGCATAATGCCAGACTATCATAACCACCTAGTCAAGGCCTTGTGCCAAGACTAAAAATAATATTTTTTCAAGTCCTTGTGCCAAGACACTAGTTTTTCTCATGAGACCTACCGATTCATCGAGGATCTATAGTGGGCTCCACCCGTCACTTACTAAGTCCAATGAATTCCTCATATGAATAGGTTTAAACATAACATAAACATTCGTATTAAAACTAGCATACGAAATGTCTGTATTTTCTCCATAAACCATGAATGGTATAAAAATAACACATCCATAGTCAAAAATATCACAAAACCTTCAATAAAATATAGAATTTTTGTATCATAATAAATCAACTTCAAATAATCTTAATATCCATCAAAGGATGTTGACATAGATGAAATCAAAACTATTTGAGAGAAATATCTCTTTTTTTGAAATAATTTAAAAGTAACATAATTATAAAAGAAGTCATTTACTTTGAAAATATTCTTATAAGCCTGTAAGGGAAGCTTCGATGAATTTATAACAGCGTAAAATAGCCACACCCGTCGTATAAGTTAAAAAAAGGCATTCTTACCTTAATTTTGTCGAAAAGGTTAAAAAGTACCTTGTTTGGAAAAGGACAGAAAGTTTCCTTTAAAACCATTTTATAAAAATTCAAACAAGGGTATAAATGACTTTAACCCATAGTCTACTAAATATTAAAAATGTTTTGGAATACATTTTTAAGAAATATTGATGTGGATGATAAAGAGGTCCCAGTAGATAATTGCGTATAAACAATCTCGGATAATGAATAGATTGTGAAATAAACCCTTAACTTGTACTTTTCCTTGGTCGAGGGTAGGTTAACCTCCTGTATAATGGTGAAATAATTTTTATTAAATTATACAAGAATCATATACAATAATATGATATCATATATGACCTTTTAACATTGCTTTGTTAATAATATATTAGTATTATCGCTGTTTCGGGTGTTAACGGATTCATTTTCCTTTATATTCATTGTTATTTGGGTAATATTTGTTATGGATGGGATGTATCTTATTCATATCCAGAATGATATAAAGTCTTTAAATATTATTTTTAATCATATAATTAAAATTTGTCTTGAATGGATACGATGCGGAATGAATCTCATCGCGTTCGTGGAAACGGTAATCCGTACGTACACACGAGCGACAATATCATTCTTTTGATATTAAGATAATATATAATTTGATGGTATATCATATATACAGAATCATTATCATGTTATATTTATCATTTACATGAATTACACATCATTATTATACCCATCCAAATAATAATGTATTGAATAACAATTACACCACAACGTGGAGATAGTAATACGTACGTACACACGTATGGTGACATGTCATTCAAAGGATGGATAGGATAATGAATATGGTTGTACTATATTTATAATAACATCACATTATATAGAACATACTGGAGTTATTATTTTATAATGTAAATAACAAATAAAGAAGAAGGGGAAAAAGAAAAGAACTTGAAAGAGGGTGGTGAAATTATTACCTCTTCTTCGGGTAAATCCTTTTGATTTGATCAAAAGGGCTCTTTAAATTGGATTTATGACTAAATGAAGGCCTCTAGGATAAATTTAGGGAAGTTTATAGGATATTTGGGTAGGGTTTGGATGATCCAAAAGGCTTTTAAGGTGTTAATTAGAGAGAAGGGGGTGACCTTTTAAAAGAGGGGTGAGGGGAACCTTAGGAAAAGTTAGAAATATTATTTCATAATAAAATCATTTTCAGTTTCTAATGGTTAAAAATGGATTATTTAAAGGCTAAGGTGGGGATGGGTCAAAAACCACTCAAACAATAGGTTTTAGACAGTTTTGGGTCACTATATTAACTTTATCTTTTAGATTTAACTCTTAGTTAAATAGTTTGACATTTACCATTTCTCTTTGTATTTTTATATTATATAGTTAATAAACTTACTATATACTTCCAAGAGAACCCCAAGTGGTTCATTAATGATACACCTATCATTATATAAGTCCTTTTTCCAAACCATATATTTTTATGAATAGAATATCAATTAATAATTTAATATTTTTTTTAAACTTTTTTATGTCAATTTCAACACTATTTGGTATTTTGTTTTTTCTAAATTCATAACAGCATTATTGATTCGAAAGAAAATTCATCTAACCAACCCTAATTTGTCATATTAACATATTAAATTATTTTAATTCATAAAAAGTTTCAAATTACATTTATTTGGATATTTATAATATTAATTATTTTAATATTTCATTAATTAGGTAATTACTACATCACCATTGTGTCATAAATAAATTAAATTATTTAATGTCTAAAAATTATAAATAAAATACCATTATGTTGTAAATATTTTTATATTTCTAATTAATTTTTATAATCTAATTTTACTTATCTTTAACCCTATATTAAAAAAGTTTTAATTATTAAACATTGATTTTAACTCTTTTAACTCTTCTTTGAATTAAATAATAATAAATGTCCTAATCTAATCCAAGTGGATCAAAGAGGTCCATATTTTATTCCTAAGGTTTTTTTGGTCGAATTAAACTTATCCAATAGAATTAATAAATGTTTTAGGGTAATAATAATATCATTTTTACCCTTAATTACCCTATTTACTTCTTACTGTGGTAAATAAAAGTAAAAAGTTACTATTCACCAAAAATTATTTTTATCTTATTGAACCACATTTTACTCCTTGATATTAACCGTGTCTCTTGGATTTTCTAAATTTCACTCATAGAATTGGTAAAATTCACTTTTATGTGAATTTTAAAATTCTCCTAGGAGATGGGTAAAAGACGGTGAAAAGTTCAATAAAATTTTTATATATCTAAAATTATTATAAACTAACTCCAATGAATTAAATTGAACTTATATAGGTATTATGTATCTATTTTGAACTAAAATAAATTTAAATAAAATAAATAATTATTTAAATAAAAATTCAGTTTTAAATTATAACTCATTGTTTTTCACTATTCATCAAAAATTGAAAGTTTTCAGAAAAATACCAAAAATTCACCCTAAGATAATTTCGATATTCCAAATCCAAAAATGAAGTCCATTTTGAAAGATAAAATTTATAAAATTTAAAAAAGTGGGTATTAATATTCATAACAGCTAGTTTGATTGGTTGTGGTGTGTGTTAGAACTCGAAGTTGCGTACAATACACACTACTGTATTATTCAAAGAAAAGCTGACTGTGAAAGCTTGGGGTGTTACACAATAAACTATTAAAATATTATTCTTTAAAGTGTTAGTTATTTCCTTGTTATTAGATTTATGGGTATGAATAAAATTAACTAAATTATTAAATTTTTATATAAAGTTCCTAATCAATAAAATTGTATTGATTTATGCTTCATAAATAAACACTCAATTTTTAGAAAAGTCATTTTATGATCCAAAGATGTGATTTCCTCAAAAATGATTTTTATTGCTTTTCTTGTGAAAATATTATAATTAATTTCTAGAACTTTTTAAAAATTTATTCGATGAAATTAACTTCATTTATTAAATCATCATATAAATATTTTCCTATGGTTAAAATTTGATATTTTTCTGAAAAGTTTGATTTTTCAATGAATTGTGAAAAAACTACTTTTTATTAAAAACTATATATTCTATTAAAGTAATTATAAAGTAAAATTTTATTTTCTTATTAGTTTTAAAATTTATTTAGTTCCTTTTGATTTAAAATAATCCAATTATGGTTTTTAAAATGAATTTTATACTCTAATTTAGGATTAAAACATTCTATATTTAAAATTGGCATTTTTCTAAAAAAATGTTTTTCATTCCTTTTTTTCTATTTAATTTTAAATTAAGTTATTCCATTTATTTTTTTTGAATCTTAAAAAATTTATTCCATATTTTTAATCAATTGGTTCAAATTTTTTAAATAGGTCCCTTTTATTTTTAGTTAATGTGAATAGTAACCATGGTAAAATTCATCACATCGATAAAGGGTAAATTGGGTTAATCTAGTTTAAAACTAGGTGAAAAGACCATAATTTTTCATTATAATTAATATTATATAAATTTAATTCTACATTTATCACCTTATTCTCTAAATTTATTTTTTTAATGGATACTTTTCCATGAAAATTACCTATATAATATTTAAAGAAAAGGAAGTTACAAAATGTTACTCTCTTAGTTTTAAATATCTCTTATGTGTCCACATAAGGGAAAAAGTAAGTTATGAATTAATCCAAATATCTATTTTGATAATAATAAAATTATTTTAATTATTTATTTTATGCATAATTTTTTAATTATTAAATAATTTCCTTAAATTCTTACACAACTCGAAACAGTATTTATTTGATTAATGGAAAAATAAAATAAATTATACTAAAAATATTAAAAGTGATATAATTTCACTGATTTAATATATTACATGATTTTTTTTATTAATATGACATTTTATTATTATGTTTTAGGAATATATTCTAATTATATTTTTTATTTTTTTCTTTTAAGTCACATTAAATGAATAGTATCAAAATTGAAATTAATAACATTTTGTCAAAATAATGTTTTTTTAAATTATTTTAAAATCCTAAAAATATTGAAAGAGTAAAATTAGAATAATATATTGTCTAAAATTTCATCACTTGTCTTTTTATGATCTTATTTTATCCTTATATGTAAGAATATAACACTTTAAGTGTGAAAATGATGTTACCTCAGTTAAGGTTTAAATTGGTTAACCAATTGGTTAATCAAAAAAATAAGGTTTAAAATGATACAAAAACCTGTAAAAATATTATTTTATGATGTTATTAGAACCATATACTATATTATATTCAAATCCCATGAATTTTTGAGTCATTTGATCTAGATAATTTTTTTATTATAATTTAATTGTTTATCACCTCAATTATAAAAGGGTACCTCCTCCATCACTTATTTACATCACTTTGAGCCTTATGGATTGATCAAACTCTAAAAATTTATCTTATAAACTTCACTAAACATGTAATATAGGCACTTTTATTCCCAAAATACCAACCCTGTAGAACTTAAGAGGATATCTAAAGGAGTCGTTTCAAAGAAGAGGTAATCCCCATAATCGATCACTTTCTTTTTAAATATTCTTTTACCACATATAAATATAATATATTATTCATAAAATAATAAATTAAGTTTTATAAATATAATTACATTTAATTATTTTTATGAAACCACCATTATTCACCCTCTTTCCATCAAATGGTAAGTGAAAGTATCGCTTGTGCGTACATACGGCTTACCGTATCCACGGAGAAATACAATTAATCTTTCATCACTATCTTTTATGGATGGTTATTATGATGAGTTTAATGTTTATATATTATAATTATTAAATAATTATATCTTTTTAATGATAATATCAAATCTACCTTCTTACCTTACAAACTGTTGGAAAATGATAACATTGTTTGTACATACGTGTGGACTATGACCTTCATGAAGTGATGTGGTTCATTTTTCGTTTCCATTTTACATGGATAGTAATGAGGATGGAATTAATGAATATATATGATATATATAATATTAATTATTCTAGAAAGGTGATTTAGTATTTACTTTTCTTTCATTCCATCCGCCGAAAAACAAAAACTACATTCATGCGTATATATGACCCACCGTCTCCATGAATGGTGTAATTCATTTTTCTATCACTATAATCTATGAATGGATATAAAAAGGTATATAATGATAATATATTATATTTATATCATCATTAAAATTATGTATATTATGTAACCATGATAAAAAGCATAAGTACCAAAACTTATAAACCAAAACATACATGAAAAACAAAGTAGATATCACCAAGAATTGTGATTTTAATAAATAATTATTAACAAAAAGGTGATAAAAGGTTATAATTAAATCATATATGGTATAATATATATTAATATGTTTATTTAATATATTTATAATAAATATATATTTATTATACATGAGGTTCCAATGTGTATGAATAAAATTGTAAATGAGGTAAGTGATTTTTGTCTCACTTTGATTTCTATGGGACACAAGATATATTCACCACTTGTTTATTTTGTGTGATGTATATACTACTCATGAATGTATTTTATGATTATCCTCATTAAATTATGGTATCTACATATCCATATAATTTTCTTTCTTTCATGTGTCTTATGATTCAAAAGATATCATAGTGGTAAATGTTTTATGTTACAATCTCATTGTTTATCATGTTTGTTTATGATTATCTTTCTGATGATGAAATATTATGATCATTAATTTTATTATACTAAAGTTATAGTTTAAATGTAATTTGTTTCCTTTCATTTTCCTCACTTTAAGTACTCAAGAGACCAAATATATGTTTTTGAGGAAAAATTGACTTCATTTCTCTCTTCGATCGAAAAAGTTTTTTCTTCCTTATCCATGTTTTTAAAAAAATTAAAAATAGGTTTTTACTATTATAAAATGATTTTTTAAAGTCATTTCTACCATTTTTTAACTTTTTAAAAAATGATTTAAAAGTAATTTTCTTGTAATTTTCCAAATTTGGTACTTTTTGATTTCTTACAAACATATGAACATAATGTTTTTGTTTTAACTTATATGGCATAATCAAAATTTCAAAAAATCATGACCACTAGATTTTTTAAAGATTCCTTTACAAGTTTTTATAGTTATTTTCAAAGAAAATATTTTCCATGATATTTAGAATTTTTTTATTTTAAATAAGTTATTTAAATATGGAATGGTTATTTTCTTAAAGAATGTTTTAATGGTATTTTTATAGAATTTCTATTCATCAATTACTATAACATTTTATTTTTCTAATTTTTTATTTGGGATATGTTCCAATGGAACTATCCATGTTCTTTCTCTATATGGTTTATTATTATGGCGATGAGATGATTATGAAATCTATTTCTTTTCCATGGGTTATACTATGATTAAATGTTTATAAAACCCATTTCCGTTTTCATGGGTTATTATATGATGAATGTTTAATGATATTGTGGAAAACCTATGTATGATTTTCATTATGTAATGGATAGGACCTATATCTCCCTCTAATGTATTGGTTAAAGATGGATAACTTGTGAGGTAAATATGTTATGCATGGACTCGATTTCATGTTCACAATTTTATGTTTGGACTTTGTTTACATGTCCATAATATTAATTATAGATCTAGTTTTAATGTCCATAAGTTCATACATGGACCTGGTTTTCATATTTTATAAGTTCATACATGGACTTAGATTTCATGACCATAATATTATTCATGGATCTGGTATCATGTCCATAAGTTTATGTGAGGGCCTAATTTTATTTCCTTAACTTAATGAGTGAACTTATTTCTATTTATACATGTTCATGAAGTTATAAGATTATATATTCCAAAAACTCATGTCTTATACTAATGTTATGTTCTCATGGATCATGTTCTTTGATTAATCTATGATTCATGTCTTATAAACAATCAAGATTTATTCCATGACTCAAGATTATGATATTTTATAAGTAGGATATGGTTTAAAAATATAAATATCTCTTTACTATACCCTTATGATCATATAATTTTGATATGAACATTGATATCTCCCTTTTTTACCCTTACAGAGCATATGAACTCACCCTTTATTATGTTTTATTTCCCCATGTTTTTAATGAAGTTTTAAGTATCTTATGCCTATGAAGGGCACTATGTGGGAATATATTTATAAGAAATATTGAATATCAATCATGAAATAAGAATATTGTATATCTAGTATCAAAATACTATAAAAATTTATGGTTATGGAATGGATAGAAATGTTATGATTTGTATTTTCATTTAAAAATATGTAATATTTATATATATAAAACTTGGTCTGTTATAACCCCAAGTTGAATCACTTGGATGAATGAATCCCTTATCTATATTATCCTATAGTTTATTCTTCAATTTCTATAAATCAATCAGGGACATTATATATGAAGTATTTGAAATATTTGTAGCGCCCTAAATTAGTTCTATTGAAAACTCAACTTCATGATTTAGGGGATGAATATAAAACTCTTCTAGAAATACATCAAAAAACTCTTGTAAAGTGGGAATAAATTTAATGTTGAGTTTCCCCACAACCATCTGAGATAAATATCCCACATGAATAGGTTAAAAAATATATATGATGGAATTATTTTTCATTTGGGAGTTCAGGTTCATCCTCACAATGAAATATAATCACAGGTTGATTTCGATTACCAAATTTAAATTCCATTCCTTAAAAATTTAAATGGGATCTATACTGAGATATTCAATCCATTCCCAAAATTATATCAAATTCAACTAGAGGTAGAATAACAAGATTTAAAGGTATCACATTCCCACAAACTTCTATTATAGAAGAGATATAAACTTGAGATGTGATCATCCTACCATTAGGATTTTTCACTACCAAATCAACATCAAATCATTTATTTGGTGATATTACAACCTTAAAAAATTATTCATATATGAAATAATGGGTAAACCTAAATCAAATAAAACATTTTCACTTATAGAGTGGATGATAAGTATACCTTTCACTAGTTGTTGGGAACTTCCACTTTGGTTGTAGTAATTCTATAAGTTTGGCATTCTCCCCTTGTATTCTTATTTGGTAAGTTCCCTTGATTCTTAAGAAACTATTTTGAATAATTTTCCATCACTTTATAGTCAAATAACTATATGGTAGTGGTTTTTTCCTTATCCTACAATAATTAGCTAGATGACCTGCATCTCTTCACTTGTAACAAACTCACATTCCCTTCAATCATTTTACAAGATGTTTTTTTTTTCATAATTTTTACATGATGTAAATTTATTTGTTCACTTTGTCTTCATTGTTTTGTTCCCTTTTTCATGGTTTTAATCTAAACTCTTATTCTCTTGATATACCTTAAAGATATAGGATCTAGAAAATTCTTTCTCTATCTTAATTTAACTTGGTACTATATCATTATATGATGAAAATTTTTAAGAAACTATTTCCCTTCATATAATCAGCATAATCCCATAAAATAAATTTCAAATATTTCTTTTTGAATTATTTATATAGTACAAATCATGTCTAGATAATCTTGTAAAGTTAGCCTCATACTCCATCACACTTTCTCTTTCCTTCTTCTTTAAAGTGAGGAATTTCCTCTCTATTTCAACTTGTTATTCTTGGGTGAAGTATTTCTCAAAAAAAAATTTAAAATTTCTACATTCCATGATTTAAATTTATTAAATCTCTTTAGTGTTATGGATAAATGACCACCATTGATTGGAATCTAATCTAAAACAATACACTACCAAAATAACCTTTTCACTTTCATTACATCCCAAAGATATGAATATCTTCTCAAGGGACATAATCTAATAAAAAACTACCAATGTATTAGTAATTTTATTAAAATATATAGTATTTTGTTACATGAAGTGACCAAAATAAGTGAATCATATTGTGGAACAATATGTTGCTCCATACGAGCAAGGTTATTCATTATTACCTAACTTGGATGCCCTAATATAGCCATGGTCAACTCAATTCCAACACCAACTATATTGGATTACTGATGTTATTAATATTTTCATGACTTATTATATTCCCCCTTTACTTATTTTATATGAAATGTGCATAATTTGTGTGAAATATTAATGTTTTAATATTAAGTATAATATTTGAGCATTTTTAGAAGTAGTCAAATTGAGTCAGTTTAATGTTTTAATTATAACTATCACTATACTGATCCAAATTATGTGGTTCTTCTTTTGTAGGATTCTCCTTTCAATATACAACATTTCATTAGAAGGAACCATGATCCAATTCTGCCATTTGAAGGGTCATATGGTCCTCACAAACAAGACCAAAGAATCTGTGAAGAAACTGGACTATTCATGAAGATTGATTTACTGGGCTCAATCTAGAAGTTCAAAAACCTTAACTCTCCACCATAATTCGGGGGACACTACATGTCATCTTGGATAAAAATTTCATGGCCCAAATCCAAGTAAAAGGGGCCCAAATGAATCTTTTAAGTCCAGCCCACCATTCTGTCCGAGAATGAAAATCAGTATAGTATGCATGACATATCTCCTGATGTAATCATCCAAGCGAGCTGAGATTTTGCAGTGTGAAATAGGGGATGTAGGCGGCCGACTTTGTTGAAGAAACCATTCGGATTTGAAGGCATCTTAATATTCAAAAACCCTTTCACATTATGGACTTCAAAAAGAATGGATTGAAATGGACAGTTTATGTTTGTTTATTAAACCGGCCATAACTTTTTATCCTTACGTCCAAATGACTCCAAATTTTGAGAGTAGTCGGCCAACATTATTGCCTACAACTTTGAAGAAGAAGATATTTGATGATTCGGCTGTCTAAATTTCCAAATTGTCGATGCAAGTGGAGGGACAGATTGGGAATGCAAACAGTCCACTCCTTGGGCTATAAATACTCTCCCCTTCTCTCCTTGAGAGGGGTTGGCATTTCAGGAGAGAGGAGATCATATTGGCACGACCAAAGCTTTGCCAAAGGCTTGGGAGGACCTGCCAAACTCAAGTTTTCACTTGAGAGACCTTTCCTCCTCTCTTTCTTTTCACTTACTTTTGTGTTCTTCATTTTTGTAATCTTGTAATTCCCTTTCTTTGTAATTCTGTTTTAATGCAAGTTACTTCTTCAATATCTCTTATTCTCTTCCACCTTCTGTATTTTAATATTAATGTTCTTAAAATAGTTTAAATTCAGTTCAATCCCCTTCCCTTCTTAAGCTTCCTCATTCAATCGAAATTCCATTTTTGATTCTTAAATTATTTCGTGTGTGTGTTCGGCACACTACTCTTATCTTGTCCCTTTCTTTTTCTTCTCTTTATAATTCATCACCATAAACATATATTACCAGATTATTAAACATCCAAATGGCTGAGTAAATCTCTCATTGGGGTGAGTTATAATTTGGGGATGTTAATTGATTGAGAGTTTTGCTCGATGAGTATTCTTTAAATTAATATTGTGTATGTTAAACTTAATATGTCATGGATTAATGATATGTTTTGTTTAACAAGTGGTTTCCATGGATTATTGGAACCATAAATACACTACCATAAATAAGTTTTGATTGAGATTAGAACCCTAAGTTAAGTTAAGGCTTGGATTAAAGCCTTCACACTTAGGAATTCCAATCAACGTCAACTTATGACATGGGTGTTAATTTAATGCAATACAAAGTAAGGCTCAAGGATATCACATGCTTAACTCCCCAATGATGAACTCACCCCAATATTTATCAATTTGGTAAATCAAACATCATCCATAAATCATTTCAATTAAGCTCTGCAAACAAACCCCCCTAATCAAAATACAATCAACTAAAAACAATCGACTATTACGAAGTACCATCACCGAGGATTCGACCCGAGTGCTGCTATACACATTAGCAGAGCACCAGAACTTTGACCGGTCGATAGGCGACAATCGGCCTTGCGTTTCAAATGGCGCCGTTGCCGGGGATGGTGCTTTAAGTAGTCATTAGTTTCTGGTTATTGTAAAAAAAACCCAAAAAAATACAAAAGTTTAAAAAAAATTGAAAAAAAACACAAAGAAAAACCCGTCTTCCTCTTAAAAATCATAAACTGAAAAAATACAAAGAAAAACCCGTCTTCCTCTTTCTTCCAAAATCTCTCTGAATGCCCCGTAGCCTTCCAAACAATCCCTCGGATTTGTTTGACCCTGAAATTGAGCGAACACTTCGCCAACTTAGGAGGAACATAAGAGATACTCAAATAATTCAAGAACCAGTCCTCATTCAACCAATTGAATTAGATATGGCCAATCCTAGGGAACAAACATTGAAAGAACTTGCTGCCCCTGATATGAATTACCAACCTCTTGGTATTCAATATCCAAACATAGAGGCTGACTTCGAACTCAAGTCGGGTTTGATTCATCTTCTTCCTCATTTCCATGGTCTAGCTGGTGAGGATCCTCATCTTCACCTCAAAGAGTTCCAAGTGGTCTGCTCAACCATGAAACCTCAAGGGGTTTCTGAAGAACAAATCAAGCTTAGAGCTTTCCCCTTTTCCCTAGCGGATTCTGCCAAGTCATGGCTCTACTACCTCCCACCTGGTTCCATAAACTCATGGGTTGACATGAAGAGACTTTTCCTTGAGAAGTTCTTTCCCGCTTCCCGAACAGCTTCTATCCGAAAGGAAATAAGCGGCATCCGTCAATTCCCTAATGAATCACTCCATGAGTATTGGGAGAGGTTCAAAAAGCTTGTGGCAACTTGTCCACACCATCAAATCCCTGACCAACTCCTGATCCAATACTTCTATGAGGGGTTATTGGCTATGGAGCGAACTCTCATTGATGCCGCAAGTGGCGGTGCTCTTGTTGATAAAACTCCTGCAGCTGCAAGAGAACTCATAAGCAACATGGCTGCAAACACGCAGCAATTCCATACTCGAGCACATGCTCAAGTGAAACAAGCCCAAGATAATCAATCCATAGAGCCTAACAAGATGACTGAGTGGATGAGTGAACTTACAGGTCTTGTGCGTCAACTAGCGGTGGCTACCAAAGCCCCAACCTCATCTTCTCCACAGTCACTATTCCCTGGACCTATCAAGAATTGTGGAATCTGCAACTCTCCATCTCATCCGACTGACACATGTCCACAACTTCAAGATGATCCATCTGATTCATCTAGTCCAATGGAGCTCAATGCGGCATATGCTCAGCGAAACTTCAACCCTCAACAATCAGGTCAGTTTATTAGAAACTTCAACCAACCCCACTCTGAGCCCTTCTCTTCTACCTTTAACCCACCTCTGAGGTATGGTAATCCCATTTCTCATCCTCCGCAGTTCCCTCCTCAAAACCCAAACCAGTTTCAATACAGTCAAGGTGTTGGTAACTTCCAACAACCTTATCCTTTTGTTCCTCAACCCCAAAGGAACAATCCTCCTCCTGGATTCCACTATCCTAACGAGCCTTCCCAATTCCCCACCCAATACAATCGCTTTCCCAAGAACCAAAATCAAGGCCAACCCAATTTGGGACATGCCTCTTCTTCTAAACAACCATGGGAAAGTGCTGTAGAGGATCTTGCTTCCTTCACCCGTTCTAGCCTAAAGAACATTGAAACCCAAATAGGTCAACTTGCATCCCACCTTAGCCAGCAACAACCATCCAATTCATCCCAACTCCCAGCTCAACCATTACCCAACCCCAAGGGTAATGTAAGTGCAATTGCACTTAGATCAGGAAAGCAACTTGCTATGCCTCAAGATAAATCCTCAAACCCCCCTTTTGATGTTGATCTAGAAAATGAAAAGAACAAAAAGCTGGAAAAGGAACTTGAATCCACTCCTTCACCTTCTTCCATTCCACTTAGGAACCCGATTCCTTTTCCTCAAGCCATCTCCAAGCCTAAGAAGTCCTTTGAACCTGATCCGGAAATGCTTGACATGTTTAGACGTGTTGAAGTGAACATCCCCCTCTTAGATGCCATCAAACAAATCCCTAAGTATGCCAAGTTTCTTAAGGAATTGTGCACCCATAAGAGGCAACTTAGGAACATTGAAAATGTTTCAACTCAACAGTCCATTCCCATGAAGTGCAAAGATCCAGGGACCTTCACGGTTCCATGTCAAATAGGGAGTTCCAACTTTGATGATGCACTCATAGACCTTGGAGCCTCAATAAATGTCATGCCCAAATCCATTTTCTCCAACCTTGGTCTAGGTCCCTTGCACCCAACAGGTATTTTCATTCAATTAGCCAATCGAAGCACTGCCAGTCCTGAGGGGATAATTGAGGATGTTCTTGTTCGGGTCAATGATCTTATCTTCCCAGCTGATTTCTATGTCCTTGACATGGAAGGTGAGACGACCTCTTCTCGATCTCCCCTAATTCTAGGAAGACCATTCCTCATGACTGCGAGAACCAAGATTGATGTCCACTCAGGCATCTTATCCATGGAATTCGGTGACCAACTGGTCAAGTTCAACATTTTCCAAGCCATGCGATATCCATCTAAGGATCACTCTGCATTCTCAATCCATGCTTTTGAGGACACTTCTAAGATTCAATCGAACCCCAATCCACCATGTTCTTCATGTTCTAATGATAAAGGATCTTGTGAAATCTGCACCATGATTAACAAAGTCATAAATGGTGAAGTTGATGTGGACCTCTCATTCATAGACTCCATCAATCTAGAGGAACTTGAAAACTCTCTTGAATCCCACATCAACTCTGATCTCTACTGCTCCACCTTGGACAGTGTTGAGGAAAATGATCCAAACCCATCTAGAATCCCTTCTCCTACTCCTAACTTGTCTAGCTCTCCAATAAAGGCTGAAACTGATCTAAAACCACTTCCTTCACACCTCAAGTATGCATTCCTTTTCCATGATCCCTCCTACCCTGTCATTATCTCTGCTGCACTTTCTGAAACTGAGGAGTCCCAACTTGTTCAAGTGTTAGAGGAAAACAAAAATGCCTTAGGTTGGACCCTAGATGATATTCCAGGAATCAACCCTGCCCTTTGCATGCATCACATCCATCTAGAGGAATCATCCAAACCAATTAGGCAACCTCAAAGAAGACTCAATCCACTCATACTTGAGGTAGTTAGGGAAGAGATTACCAAGCTTCTTAAAGCTGGTATTATCTACCCAATTTCTGATAGTGAATGGGTTAGTCCAATTCAAGTCATTCCTAAGAAGGGCGGGATAACAGTTGTCACAAATGAACATGGAGAAGTGGTCACAACTCGGGTGAAAAACAAATGGCGTGTGTGCATCGATTATCGCAAATTGAATGCTGAAACACGAAAAGATCACTACCCACTTCCTTTCCTTGACCAAATGCTTGAGAGATTGGCCGGAAAGTCACACTATTGCTTTCTTGATGGTTACACTGGCTACTTCCAAATTCCAATCGCACCTCAAGACCAAGAAAAGACCACATTCACTTGCCCCTTTGGAACCTATGCCTATAGGCGAATGCCTTTTGGCCTTTGTAATGCTCCTGCAACATTCCAGCGGTGTATGATGAGTATCTTTTCTGAATTCATTGAGAATTGCATGGAGGTCTTCATGGATGACTTTACCATTTATGGTGAGTCATTTGAATCTTGCTTACATTCACTCTCTTTGGTCCTTCAAAAGTGTGTCAAGTGCAACCTTGTGCTGAATTTTGAAAAATGTCACTTTATGGTTTCAAATGGGATTGTTCTAGGGCACATAATTTCTCAAGAGGGTATCCAAGTTGATCCAGCCAAAATTGAGGTGATCCAATCACTTTCTGAACCCAAATCAGTTCGAGACATTCGGTCCTTCCTTGGTCATGCCGGTTTCTATCGGCGATTCATTCAGAACTTCAGCAAGATTTCCCTCCCACTCACTCGTTTACTTCAAAATGATGTCACATTCAATTTTGATGAGGCTTGCAAGAGAGCCTTCATCGAACTCAAATCTGCTCTCACATCTGCTCCAATAATCCAACCCCCAGATTGGTCCTTACCATTTGAATTGATGTGTGATGCTTCTGATAGGGCCATTGGGGCTGTTCTTGGTCAAAGAAGAGAAAACATTCCTCATGTCATCTTTTATGCCTCAAAAACATTGGATGAAACTCAATCACACTACACTGTGACTGAAAAAGAACTTTTAGCTGTGGTTTTTTCCTTGGATAAATTCCGGCCCTATCTCTTAGGTGCCAAAATCATCATCTTCACGGACCACTCAGCATTAAAGTTCTTACTTAAGAAAAGTGATTCCAAACCAAGGCTAATAAGATGGATTTTAATGCTCCAAGAGTTTGACCTTGTGATAAAAGATAAACCTGGAAAAGAAAACCCTGTGGCTGACCACCTGAGTAGAATTTCTAATTCTTCTCATTCTGAAATAATTGATCCTGAATTTCCAACTGAACACCTCTCATCTCTCACTCCAAAGTTACCATGGTATTCCCCAATTGTCAATTACTTGGTTTCTGGTGTTTTCCCTGAATATTTTTCAAAAGAACAAAAAGAAAAGATGAAAAGTGATTCAAAGCATTATTTTTGGGAAGATAATAAACTTTGGAAAACTGGGGCTGACATGGTAATTAGGAGATGTGTTGATGAAACTGAACAATCCTCCATCTTGGAATTCTGCCACTCAATGCCTGGAGGTGGCCACTTTGGACCACAAAGGACTTCTCGAAAGGTCCTAGATTCTGGATTCTTTTGGCCTTCACTCTTCAAGGACTCACACGAGTTCTGTCAATCATGTCCCACTTGCCAAAAGTTTGGCACAATTTCTAAAAGAAACGAAATGCCTCAAAAGCCATTAATCTTCTGTGAGCTTTTCGATGTTTGGGGCATCGATTTCATGGGACCTTTTCCCCCTTCCAATGGATTATCCTACATTCTCCTTGCTGTTGACTATGTTTCTAGGTGGGTCGAGGCCAAACCCACTAGGAAAGACGATGCTCAAACTGTGAGTGAGTTTCTCAAAACTCATATCTTCCATCGATTCGGAACACCACGTGTTTTGATAAGTGACTTAGGAACTCATTTCTGTAATAGAACCATGGAGTCACTTTTGAAAAAGAATGGGGTTGTACATAAAACATCCACTGCATATCACCCTCAAACAAATGGAATGGCTGAACTTTCTAACAGAGAAGTGAAAAGAGTGCTTGAAAGAATTGTTAAGCCCACAAGAAAAGACTGGCCCGATAGACTTGGTGAAGCACTCTGGGCCTATCGAACAGCCTATAAGACACCCATTGGGATGTCTCCATTTAGGCTAGTTTTTGGTAAAGCCTGTCATTTACCAGTTGAAATCCAACATAAGTCATTTTGGGCTGTCAAAACTTGTAATTTAGATTGTGAAAAATCTGGTGAAGAAAGATTGTTACAGTTGACTGAATTGGAGGAGCTTCGACTCGATTCGTATGAGAACTCCATTCTCTACAAAGAAAAGGCAAAGTCACTCCATGACAAGCACATTATTCGAAAGGTATTTCATGAAGGTGAAAAGGTAATGCTCTTCAATTCTCGATTTCGACTTCACCCAGGTAAGCTCAATTCTCGTTGGGATGGACCTTTTATTATTACTAATGTTTACCCATTTGGTGCAGTGCAAGTCGAAGACCCTTCTTCAAAAAGAACATTCACGGTAAATGGACACCGGTTAAAGCATCACCATGAGAGGCCATTCACTTCAGGTTCCACATCGACTTCCATTGACCCACCACTAGATGGAAATGGCGACCCACCAAATCCAAACCAGGGGGCACCTCTTTCCCTTTAACTCTCTCTCTATCTCTTCCTCTCTCTACCTCTTTCTTCTTCTTCCTCTCTCTTTCATTTTGTTACCACTTTATTCATCAAACCCTTTCTTTTTATCTTTCTTGTGTGGGTGTGTATTTTAAAAAAAAAACCTTAAAAACTAAAAAAACCAAAAAACACAATTACTTAAAAAAAATTACAAAAAAAGAGTCATGCTTACTCACCATCTAGTTTTGAAATTTTGTCCAACCATTTTGGGGAGTCAAAGGCTTGTTTTAAACTCAAATATATTGAATTTTTATCTCAAACTTGGGTAAACAATTTTGTGTCAATAACAAACATTTTGAATGAACAATTTTTGGTGGAAAATGATTCTCCCCTACCGTGAGGAATAACATTAGCCTTCATGCCAAGGTCATCTATGGCCATCTTTTTCATTGTGTGTCTTCACCACTAATTGTGAGTCTTGAGTTTGTGGACCTTCGAGCTGAATTTCCATCTTTTTTGTGCATTAATATGATAGAGGCATTTTCTAAGCCACATGAGATTCAGAATAGACAAATAGCCTCCCGTTACCCTTACATTGATCCTACTTTTGAAAGCCCCTTTGAGCCTATGAAAACCTTTCTTTTGATAGCCACATTACAAGCCTAATACCTTGTCCCACCCAACATCTTCATGGATTTTCATTGTACAATTTATTGAAATTTAAGTGTGGGGGGAATGGACTTCATTTTTGGGCGTACTTTCATTGATTTCCAATGTGTCATCATATGCTTGAGGGCAAGCATCCATTCAAGTGTGGGGGAGAGGTTGTAATTCTGTGAGCTTTGGGGTGTATATGTGTAATTTTCATTTGTACAAAAGTCATTGAAAAGTGTTCAAAAAAAAAAGAAAAAAAATTATATTAAAAAAATGATGAAAAAAAAGGAATGGGTTGTGTCTTGGGTGGGTCAAAAATCATTCATCATCAACCTTTGATCGTGTTATAACTACTAAAATTAGTTCCATGAGAAGATCAAACATGGGTTGGGAGATGACTGTGAGACTTGTTTCAAGCACAACTTTCGAAAAAAAAGAGCAAAAAGAAAAAGAAAAAAAAAAGAACACTTGAATCTTTTTGTATTGTGTCATTATTGGAAGTCTTCCATGTTGTACATATTCCATCATCTCACCCTATTCCATTTTCTATCTCCCTCACTTTTCATTCATCACACATTCATGCCCTTGTAAATATGTGTTTCTATTTCCTTTCAAATCAAATTTCAAAAAAAATGTGCATTGATTTTTCCATGTTGGTGTTTTTAACCCCTCTTTTCCTTTGGACATTATATACCTACCGTCCCATAGCCACTGAAAAACCCCTTAAAAGACCTCTTGATTCTTGTACACATTAGATTTGGGAATGGAAGCTGAGAGCTCTTACAAACTCTTGATTTTCACTTTTTGTTGGTGAATGAGTGAACCTCCTAAAATACATTTTTATCATCTTGAGAGGAGTAAGTTTTGAGTGCCTACATTTTCTAATTCAAACCTTGAACATGAAAAAATGAATTGTTTCTGATGCATTATTGTGAACCAAATTTGTGATGGAATTCAATATGGATGAGTGAAATAGTCTAAACCTCCCCTGATTGGAGAAAACAAAATTTTTATATTTGTTGGTGAGTGAAAATGATTTTGTCATGTTTTTATATTTGTTGCACATGAGGACACGCGCAAATCTAAGTGTGGGGGAGTTGATGTTATTAATATTTTCATGACTTATTATATTCCCCCTTTACTTATTTTATATGAAATGTGCATAATTTGTGTGAAATATTAATGTTTTAATATTAAGTATAATATTTGAGCATTTTTAGAAGTAGTCAAATTGAGTCAGTTTAATGTTTTAATTATAACTATCACTATACTGATCCAAATTATGTGGTTCTTGTTTTGTAGGATTCTCCTTTCAATATACAACATTTCATTAGAAGGAACCATGATCCAATTCTGCCATTTGAAGGGTCATATGGTCCTCACAAACAAGACCAAAGAATCTGTGAAGAAACTGGACTATTCATGAAGATTGATTTACTGGGCTCAATCTAGAAGTTCAAAAACCTTAACTCTCCACCATAATTCGGGGGACACTACATGTCATCTTGGATAAAAATTTCATGGCCCAAATCCAAGTACAAGGGGCCCAAATGAATCTTTTAAGTCCAGCCCACCATTCTGTCAAAGAATGAAAATCAGTATAGTATGCATGACATATCTCCTGATGTAATAATCCAAGCGAGCTGAGATTTTGCAGTGTGAAAGAGGGGATGTAGGCGGCCGACTTTGTTGAAGAAACCATTCGGATTTGAAGGCATCTTAATATTCAAAAACCCTTTCACATTATGGACTTCAAAAAGAATGGATTGAAATGGACAGTTTATGTTTGTTTATTAAACCGGCCATAACTTTTTATCCTTACGTCCAAATGACTCCAAATTTTGAGAGTAGTCGGCCAACATTATTGCCTACAACTTTGAAGAAGAAGATATTTGATGATTCGGCTGTCTAAATTTCCAAATTGTCGATGCAAGTGGAGGGACAGATTGGGAATGCAAACAGTCCACTCCTTGGGCTATAAATACTCTCCCCTTCTCTCCTTGAGAGGGGTTGGCATTTCAGGAGAGAGGAGATCATATTGGCACGACCAAAGCTTTGCCAAAGGCTTGGGAGGACCTTCCAAACTCAAGTTTTCACTTGAGAGACCTTTCCTCCTCTCTTTCTTTTCACTTACTTTTGTGTTCTTCATTTTTGTAATCTTGTAATTCCCTTTCTTTGTAATTCTGTTTTAATGCAAGTTACTTCTTCAATATCTCTTATTCTCTTCCACCTTCTGTATTTTAATATTAATGTTCTTAAAATAGTTTAAATTCAGTTCAATCCCCTTCCCTTCTTAAGCTTCCTCATTCAATCGAAATTCCATTTTTGATTCTTAAATTATTTCGTGTGTGTGTTCGGCACACTACTCTTATCTTGTCCCTTTCTTTTTCTTCTCTTTATAATTCATCACCATAAACATATATTACCAGATTATTAAACATCCAAATGGCTGAGTAAATCTCTCATTGGGGTGAGTTATAATTTGGGGATGTTAATTGATTGAGAGTTTTGCTCGATGAGTATTCTTTAAATTAATATTGTGTATGTTAAACTTAATATGTCATGGATTAATGATATGTTTTGTTTAACAAGTGGTTTCCATGGATTATTGGAACCATAAATACACTACCATAAATAAGTTTTGATTGAGATTAGAACCCTAAGTTAAGTTAAGGCTTGGATTAAAGCCTTCACACTTAGGAATTCCAATCAACGTCAACTTATGACATGGGTGTTAATTTAATGCAATACAAAGTAAGGCTCAAGGATATCACATGCTTAACTCCCCAATGATGAACTCACCCCAATATTTATCAATTTGGTAAATCAAACATCATCCATAAATCATTTCAATTAAGCTCTGCAAACAAACTCCCCTAATCAAAATACAATCAACTAAAAACAATCGACTATTACGAAGTACCATCACCGAGGATTCGACCCGAGTGCTGCTATACACATTAGCAGAGCACCAGAACTTTGACCGGTCGATAGGCGACAATCGGCCTTGCGTTTCAATTACTCAGCAGGAAAATCCCTACATTATCTACTGGTGTTGATTATATTTCCTATGTTAAGAACCAACACTAAATAATGGAAAAAATATAGTTATCTCATAATCATTATGAATATTTAGGAATAAAATAAAAATCATTGTAATGGTAAATGTTCTCAAATACTATAACGGATTATCATAATTCTCATATTAGCTATATTCATTTAAAAATATATTTCCCAAGGTTTCTACTAAACTTCCTCTAATACCAACTATAGGAACCCCAATTCTAGTAACTTAAAGCTGGTGTTTACTTTATTACATTTATATAAGATACAAGGGATCTCATCCCAAATGACCGATCATATTAGTAGTCTTTAAGAACCAGATACATATATTATTCTTATATTACATTATAAATAAAAGCAATAACATAATTAATATTCTTCCATTATTGATATTATTAATAATATCATTATTCATATCCTAGGGAAAATAAAACAAATAAAGGGTGATCCCAAATTCTAAGTAAGGGATACGAACAGTGGAATCTATCATGAGTGAATGAGTCATAATCAATATAGCAGGGTAAATAAATGAAAACACATGACAGTTATTCAATAACTTGAGCATGAAATATATCTATGGATAATATCATTAAAATAATCTCAGGGATAATAATAACTTAATTCATAATGAAGTAAATGATTAATATTATACATAATTATCTCATACATCATGATATATTTACCATAAATGACTTAGGACAGGACAATTTAATCAATGGGTGGGTATACACTAAAACCCCATTTAATAATCTTAGGCAACTTATTTGTCTCATGAGACCAATAAATACATCCAGGGGTTATCTTTAACAGGTCCCCACTCATCACTGCATTCCTAATGAATTCCTCATATATTGAATGATCAATTTAATTCATAAACAATATTCCTTATAAATAAATATCTATATTGATTAAAGAATATAGAATATTTATATTTCCTTAATTAGTCAAATAATTTTCATAGTAAAACACATTCTATAATAATGGTATATGGTTTAGTAAACAATCATATCCAATATAAAAAATATATATATTTAAGATAAATTTAATTTCCAATTAAAAATGTTCATAAGAAATTGAATATTTCAATAAAAATTTAATGACCAAAAAATTTAATAAGGGATAAAATATGACCATCAATTCATTAGAAATATAGGATTTTAAATAAAATCATTTTCTTTGGAGAGATGAATAAAATGGAATGAAAATATTAAAATAATATTTATTTAAATATTTTTCTTTATAAAACCATTAAAATTTATAAATTAATCTAAAAGATAATAAAATGTTTTTGGCGGTGGAAGAATCCATTAATTTTATATATGTTAAAAAAATTCCTTTTGACTTTTTATAAAGTAATTCAAAAATGAACATTTCAAAAAAACAATAAAAATATTCCTTTTAAACCTTTTAAAAATTAAATTATAATATAAAATTTCCATTAAAAATTATTTGAGTAAATAAAAATTACTTTTGTAAAAAGATTTTTCAAAAATATAGACATAGAAAAAAAATATACCCAATCAAAAAGATAAATAAGATCATCTTTTATTTTAAATGTTACTTTTCTTGATTCGAATTCTTAAGATATTAAAAGTTGGAATAAAATATGGAAACTACTTAAATATATTTAGGATAAGAAAATATATGGATTCTATGAAGGATAGATTTTAATATTACTTCAAGTAAAATAATAACAATCCCAAAAAATGAGTTTGTAAAATAAGTTCTTACCACTTTGGTAACTTTAAAATTTTATCCCCTTGAATGAATAAACATGAATTGAAACTTTAATCATCATGAATAAATATATATTTATTTCTAATATATCAAACGGCTGGTATATACATAACATAAAAAATAAATAGGTTTATAATACCAAATATGTCATAATGGAGTGGAAATTCAGATGAAATCTCTTACCTTAAGATTGAATTTCCTCATGATCTCTTTTAACCTACTATATAATAAATTTATATTTATTATAAATAAATACCATAACCATATACATATCTATAATATCATATATGATCCATTTATAATGTTTTATCATCTCTTTGTTAAAAAAATTTATTGTTATCATTATTTCAAGTGTTAACTACTTCATTTTTCATGTATGATTTGATTTAGCAGTTTTGGTCCTTGCACCTTAATCATGGTTACATCCTATAAATAATGTTATTAATGATATAAATATCATATATAACCAATATATATATATAGAGAGAGTTATTAATAAAATATAGAGAAAGAAAAATGAATTACATCATTCATGCAGATGGTAGGTCGTACGTACACGTGAACGTTGTTTTCACTTTTTGATGGATGAAAATAAAGAAAGATAAATAATAATTCACCTTTATATGATCATTTTTATATCATTTATATATTATATATTTATTAAATATATCATTATTATCATCCATATAAAACAAAAATGAAAAAATAATTGCATCGCTTTGTGGAGGTGGTAGTCCGCACATACGCATAAGAGACGTTATTGTTTTCCAATCGAATGGAAGATAAGAATTTATATATGTTATTATAATTATATAAGAATAATTATATAATAATTATATTATATATTCATCATTTAAATCTTAACAACCATCCAAGTAAATTGGTAATGAAAAATGAATTATGCCGCTACATGGAGACAGTAAGTCATACATACGCAGGAGTGATGTTTTATCTTTTTATAGGATGTTACAGAGATAAAACAATTGTTATATCATAATCATAATATCATATTATTATATTTATGGTACTAAATTTATTATTTTAGTATGGTTACAATAGGTTTATATCAATTATAATAATAAATAAACCTGAAAATGTCAGTAATGATAATTACCTCTTCTTCGATAAACTTCCTTAAGATTCCTTCTCAATTACACTTGGAATAGTATTTTAAGAAGAAATGAACCTTTAATTAGTGTATTGGTAAGTGGAGAATATAACTTTTTAGGGTTTGGTCAAGATATATAGCTCAATTTGGTGTAAAAAAAGAGAGAACGGGAGTCCTTTTATAAGTGAGTGGAGGGACACTTTTAGAAATTCATGAAATATTATAATATAATATATTTATAACTCATGTAAAATGGTTCCAAAATATAATAGGTTAAAATATAAGGAGTATATTTTATTACCCCTAGTTTGAGTTATGTAACCCTTGTTTATATCTTTTTTATGTATGTAAACAAGTTGGGTAATGTTTGGGAGAGTTCGAAAGGGTTTTGGAAAGGTTTGGAGGCTTTTATAGGGGTGCATGGTTTGTATAACCATGCGGGCCAACTGTGTGGGGTCCCTCTTGAGGCAATAGCAGTTGCATGGTCAGCGCACGATTTTTCTAACCATGTGAGCTAACCTTGTGCAGCTTTAAAATTATCTTTTTAAAAAATATTCCTGATCAAGACTCACTTTAAACACACCATTTCCTATCCTACTTGATCATCACTTAGTATTTACTCTCCTCAAAGGTTAGGTCACCTCTTATAACCATCTTGGAGGAATTTTGAAGGGTTTTCTTGGTGTATTGAAGGCGAATATTCTCCAATAAGTCTCCTCTCTTGGTGTTTTATTGGTTTCTCTTAGATATTTTTATCTATTTGTCTCTTGGTTTTATATATCTACATCTGTTGAATGTAGATCTAGGGTTTTTGTTTCCTAAAATGATGATAGTAGGGCTTTTTTTGTTAGGAAAAGATATCTAAGGTGGTTTTGTGGAAATTTCACCCGGACTTAGTGTGCGGTTGTACGGTGGGTCGATTTCACTAAAACCCTAAGGTAGGTGGCTTCACTCTCATCTCCATTTTGATAGAACTAAAAGGATTAATTTCAAATAAAATAGTTTTTATTGAAATTGATTGTTATTGTGATGTGCAATGCTTGATGGAAATTCATTTTGTGTTGATTTGGGGATTTTGGGGAAAATGGGTTATTGTTTCGAAAGAGGATTTGTTGTTTGATTTTAAAATATTAATTTTAAAATAGATGGTTTGGTTTATTTATGGAAAATGGGGTATAAAATATGGTATTCAATAAAAATATTATTTAAATGTGTCTTGGAATGAAAAAAGGTTCATGGATGTTTACAATAAATGGTGATTTATTGAAGTGATTTGGCATGTTTTGGGAGTTGTTGATGTAATTAAGGTATTGTTTGGTTTTGAAATTGTTAGATTGATTTGTTTGTTGTTTTGATAATGTTATTGGATTTTTTATGGGATCAAATAGTTAAGCATGGTTGGGAGTGATGGATAATGGGTGTGAATAACCATCATCAAAGGGAAGTGAGCACTAAGTACCACTATAAAAAGTGGGTGGGATTAGATGTGAAGTTCCACCATCAATTGTAACACCGAGCTTGGGTGTGTGTGAGTATGAAACTTGGGTATATGTTTGGTATATGTAGGCATTCATGGTATTTGGAATGAGTTATAGAAATTTGAAATGGGTAATGACATGTTTGGTTTCTTTCCTTGTAATTGTGTGAATTTGGGTGAATTTCTTTGGGTAAGGATGTGTTTGGATCATTGTGAATTGTAAACTATTTTCAAGGATTTATATAAATTTTTTTATATCATTGTGATAATAGTTCTATCCTAGTGGTGTGTGTAAAGAATTAATTTGGGGAAAACCTACTGAGTATTAGTACTCACCCCCTGCTTTGGCACTTTGTTGCTTTTGTAGATGTTGTATCCTGTGACATTGATAAAGTTAAAGTATCTCATTTCCATAGTGGTTAATCGTGATGCTTGGGAAGTATTGTGGTTATTGGAGCATGGATCTTGGTGTGGAGCTATGAAGTTGTGTCATAGCTTCTTGGGTTTTTGTTTTGTCTTCTGCTTGGTACTCTGACTACAAATTATTATAGTTTCATTGTATTGGTCCTTTGGAAATATTGTGAAACTGGTTTGGTATTATGGATGTCTCTTGGTAATGTATGAATTGGTTTAGTTTATTGACATGCATCATATAGTGATGGTTGGTTATAGCTCGTTTGGGTTGTTGTTTTTATTATAAGGGAAAATTGTTCCCCCAATTGTTCTCAAATCCCTTAGAATTTATTTCCAGCCTTTGGAACCTTGGGTATTTCACCTAAGGTTGAGTAGTACCTTCACGTCAACTCGATCCATTGAGGAGGGGTGGAATGTTACAGTGGTATCAGTTTTTTTGGTCCTTGACATAAAAGTAAATTTGGTCTAGTTTGGTCTTGACATCATTTTGTGGTCTTGGTGTTAGCATTTTTCCTTGGTCTATCACATGACTTGGGATGGTAGAAAGGAGTAGGATTGTCAAAACATGAAATGTATAGCATAAAATAATGTATCTAACCCTTCTATGCTTAAATTCAAGTTACCAGAGATATGGGTACCTAAGTGTTTAGAGACACTTATAGGTGTGTGGTCTCATTGTCATGGGTGTAGCCAATGAGATGAGAATGACATGTATGGTAGAAATGACTTCCCACTAGGATGAATATTTATTTGGGAATAATGATTTATGTTGTGATATGAATGCATTGAATTGTGAAAAACCTAGAAATTGTTTTCAAATGTGCATATTTTAAAAGAGAATGGTTTTTGTATTTTGAAAATGGGTCAATTTTCAAAACATGGTGGATTTTCTAAACGTGGAGTAAACATGGTAAAATGGGAATTTGGAAAGCATGTTTGTGATCGTTTAATGGGATTGAATTTTAAATTGAAAGCCTTCTGTTTCTAGGGAATGATATTTATGGTACTTGTGTTCTCTTGATAGAAATAGCACCGGGTGGGCATCGTAGTGACCAACCGGAGCATGCTGTAGAAAATGTGGTTGCACCTAAGCCCCAGGTGAACTAGAAACTAGTGCAAAGCATAGTGAAATCTTTCCAAGTTATAAAAAGTGGGAATAAAAGTGATGAGCTAAGGCATGTGGATCACTCGGTTCAGTTTCATAAGAAGAACCCACCCATTTTTCAGGGTGATTTGGAGTTAGAAATGGCAGAAGCATAGCTAAATAGGATGAATTAAATATTCTATTTCCTAGGAACACTAATGGAATTAAAGGCGAAGTTAGTGATGTATGTATTGGAAGATCTTTCACATCAGTGGTGGGAGTTGGTGGTCCAGGATGGAATGGACCAAGTCTTGACATGGGAGGGTTTTGAAGAATTATTTAACAAACAAATCTACCCTCACATGTTTAAAATCCATCATACAAAGGATTTATTCAGTTTGAAGCATGAGAACATGTCACTGACAAAATAGGAAACTAAGTTTATGAAATTAGTGTGGTTTTATCTTGAGGTGGTGGTTAGTGAATCCTTGAAGGTGTGGATCATTGAATAGGTCTTGAGGAAAGAGATTCATTCCAAAATTATGGTGCTATGTATAAATTATTATAAGGAAATGGTGAATAGAGCATCAGTTTCTAAAAAGAATATATTGGGGGCTACAGGTGGTGGAAACATGCTAGTACCCATGGGGAATAGTGGGAACTCTAAGGCAGGGATCAAGTGTACAAGGGACACTTATTTATAGGGTGGGAGTATGGCTAAAAATCCGATGGAAGGATCAGTGAGTCTTCCTATGAAGCCTCCTAATATGACAGGATGTTTTCAATGTGATTATATAAGCCACATAAATGGTATTTTATGGAACAACCTTGATCATGTCATAACTACAAGAAAATGGGTCATCTTCATCATGATTATCGTAATGCTCTGAGGTCAGGTGTTTATGACACTCCTCAGGGGTCGCAGGCACCCTATGCCTCAACAGGATGGGGACAACAGCATACTCCTCATCATCATAGATGATTTATTCAGTGTGATTCAAGTAATACCATCATTCCTCAGTAGGAAAAGTTTTATTAGGGTAATAAAGAGAAGAGTGTGTCAAGTAATAAGTTGTTTGGAGCTGAGCAGGTTGTGGCGGATGATCAATCTGGACCATCCATGGTGCGAGGTATGGTTCTTTTAAATTCTATATTTATGAAAGTGTTGTTTTATATGGGTGATTCTCATTATTTCATTTATTAACGTGCTTTTTATTTTCTTGGTATAATTCTAGATATGATTCCTTCTATTTTAAAACTTCAAACTCCTCTGGTTCAAAGAGAGTGTTGAGACTTCTGGTGTAGAGCATGTTGTATAGTTTTGGATGAGGTTGAGTTGATGTGGGACTCCTCAATTATTGAGATGTATGTTTTAGATATAATCCTGGGTATGGGTTGGTTAATGATGTTTAATGTCCACATCAACTATTATGTGTGATTCGTTAGTTTTATGATGGGTGATGGCATCGATCATCTCTTTAGAGAAGAGAAATGTGTGAAGGTATGTGCAACTGGCTTGTTGACACCAAAAATTAGAAAAATATCATATCAGTTAGTGTATTTATCCTTGGAATAGATGGAAGCGGTTGGTAGAATTAGTTTTCTGGTAGTGGTTGATCAATTTATGGATGTCTTTCCTGAATAATTCTCAGGGTTACTAACCGTGAGTGAAGTGGAGTTTACGATTGATCTCCTTCTAAGGACCAGTCCTATATCACTTTTTTCTTAGCAAAGAGTTCCAACAGAATTGATAGAATTGAAAGTGTAGTTGTTGTAGATATAAAATAAAGGGTTAATTCATCTTAATACATCTCCATGGGAAACTTCGGCGTTGTTTGTTAAAAATTAGGGTGGAACTCTTCAGTTGGGTGTTGATTATCATAAGCTTAACTATTAGGTCCACTAGGATAGATACCCTGAGGGGGGGTGAATCAGGGTATGACAGATTAAGAAAACTGCCCCTTTGGATCTTGTTTTGTTGTTAGACAAAACCCTCTTCTCTCTTCTTCCCGATGCAGAGTATGATAAAACTTTAAAGCATGCACATGACACAGTGATTTTTACTTGGTTCACCCTCACTGGGCTACGTCCAAGGAGTATACACCGGTAATGTGCCGATGTATCAATTCCACTATAAGCGCACTGCTTTTTACAAGTTCAAATCGGACTCACTGTCCCTCCTGGTTTACAACCACTCACAATTTGAGAACTCACTGCTCTCTCAACTGAAGTGAGCTCACTGCTTCTTCAGAAGATCCACTCACAATTTATAGACCTGTAGGTCTCTTCATTTTCATGAAAGCATGCATCCTCAACTGTTAATAGATGCTCTGTTGAAATCCAAATTTCATCCAATGATAAATAACCCTTTTCCCTTGAACACTGGGCAATTCCTTTGGAAATACCTTTGTAAATCACCCTACTTTGCAAGGATCCCAATTTCGCAAAGCTCAAACAAGCCTTCGCGAATCTCCTGCCTTTTTGCGATGCACTCTTGCAAAGCACTCTCGCAAAGCACTATCACGAAGCTCAGGTCGTTGCAGAGCAACTTCCCTCGTGAATCTCACTGAGCCAATGCAGAGCTCGCAACTTTTTCGGAGCTACAATAGCCGCCGCGAAGCTCTTCTTTCGCGAAGCACACGGGCTACGCGAACTACCTTCGTGAAACAAGAGAGAAAGATCTTCTTCTAAAATTTTCTCACTTCTCTCGAGGGGGTCGACCTCTATTTATATGCAATTCCACTGACCCTCGACCCTTCCATGTGAAGTCAGCACCACGTCATCACCAATCGCGAAGCTCCGAAATATCTGCCAGAATTCTCTCAAAATCGCGAAGCACCACAGAACTTTTCCGATCACGGAGCTCGTCGTAATCGTGGAGCATCACCGTCAACATTCCTTTGCACCTTCTCCACGAATCTCCCTCGAAAATCCCTTCATTGCCATAATGCGCTTCAACTCTGTCGTTCGCGAAGCTTTGACATAATCGTGAAGAATCACCGCTATCATTCTTTTGGTCTTCACGAAAACCAAACTATGAAGCCTCTCTTCGCGAAATTCTTGCCTTTTTCATATTTAATTATGATCTTCATGGAAATACACTTTTTTCGATGCTCACAAACCTCCAAATTTTGGGCCCCAAAAATTTGGCAAACACTGTAAAACGGTGTCACCTTGTACAACTCTTTTGTACCACCTCCAGATCGTCCTTTCCTTTGTCATTGTTATTTTGTCAACATGGATTGTCAACAACTTCTTTGGAAATAATAAATTCTTCGTGGAAACCTGCTTTGTCAACAAACACAATCAACCCAAAAATACTGCAATGTTACCTTGAGAGATTTTTGCCCAACAATCTCCCCCTTTGGGTTTGTTGACAACTCTTCACAACTCTTCTCAGAATGATTTTCTACACTTTGATACCTCACTGAGTCTCCTTCCAACATCTACCACCATTCGCCTATTACGATTCAGATAATGTTCAAGGATTCACTTAACAGGTACTCTAAGCCCACATGAGCAAAGCTCGGCGTGAGAAACAAGAGTAGTATGAGAAGTTCATCAATGAATCACTTCATCTCAAACACCAATTGTCGATTCCAAGTTGATACCAGTTGCAAAATTGATACCAATTTTTGAACCATACTGATACCAATTAGTGATAGCTAGAAACCTTCTCTCACCATTCCAAACTCACTATTCTTCTTTTATCACGATCCTCGGCTGTCATGATATCTAGTCTTTGATCGATCACTTCTAGAATCATCAAATTTAATACTCTCCCCCTTTCTCATTGATCCCCCTATCTCGATGCCTCCACCTGTCAGCTTCTCCCCATATCATTCATGATTTATCAAATAGCCACACTGTCTCCCCCTTGAAAAATCACTATTTTATCCCCCTTTGTCAACGAACTCAAAGGTCACTCCTTTGCAGTCTGTAACAGAGTAGAGAACACATATCAGCACATTAGAGAAAAACGCATCATACCTCGGGGAGAGGGGGGTCCCACATCCACACCTTTTCAAGTGCAGGGAGTCGACTGGACTCCCATATCCAGTCGATGCCTTTCAAACGCTTCATTGGGTAAGGCCTTTGTCAGAATATCTACAACCTGTAGTTCTGTAGGCACATACTCCAACTTCACAATTCCTTGCTCAACCATCTCCATGATAAAATGATAATTTATCTCAATGTGCTTTGTCCTTGATTGATGGACTGGATTTTTGCTGAGATTTATAGCACTTGAGTTATTGCACTAGATTCCGATCAGAGACTTCACTTAAACACCAATATCATCAAGTTGTTGTTTCATCCACAATAACTGTGTGCATTCTTGAGTGGCCGCAATATACTCAGCTTATGAGGTGCTCAATGAAATGAAATCTTGCTTCTTGATTAGCCAAGAAACACACAGTCTGCCAAGATAGAAAGCACCTCCTAACATTGACTTACTATCATCCACTGAACCGGCCCAATCTGCATCAGTATATCTCAATAATTCTGACTAAGATTTTTCATTATACATCAAGCCGAAGACCACTATTCCCTTGATGTACCGAAGTATTCTTTTCACTACAATCATGTGGATTTCCATGGTATTACTCTGATATCTCGTTTCTTGGCATGTGGAAAATACAATGTCAGGCCTTGTTGTAGTCAAGTATAACAAACTCCCAATGATTTTCCTATATTATATGATATTAACTACCTTATCATCCTCATATTTGGACAATTTCATTCGGGTAACTACCGGAGTCTTCATCTCCTTGGAATTTCCCATTCCAAATCTTTTCAAAACCTACTTGGCATATTTGGATTGTGAAATGAATGTTCCATTCTTTCCTTGTGTCACCTGTAGACCAAGGAAAAATTTTATCTCTCCAATCATTGACATTTTGAACTCACTTTTCATGAATTCGCAAAACTTTCTGCACTGAGCTTAATCTGATCTACCAAATATTATGTCATTGACATAAACCAAGACCATCATCCTTTGATTACTATTGTTGTTGAAATAGAGATTTTAATCAACTCCCTCACACTGGAAACCAAGCTTCTTCAAGTACTGATCAAGCCTTGAGTACCATGCTCTTGGTGCTTGTTTCAACCCATACATAACCTTCTTCAATCTTCAAACCTTGTTCTCATCCTCATGAATGATAAAACCATATGGCTGCTCAATATACACCTCTTCCTCCAGAACCCCATTCAAAAATACAGATTTGACATCCATCTCGAACACTTTGAACTTCCTTTGCACTGTGATGGCTAGGAATAATCTAATTGTCTCCAGCCTTGAAACCGGTGCAAATGTCCCATAAACATCTATTCCCCCGATCTGGGAGTACCCCTTGCACACAAGTCATGCTTTATTTCAAATCATTGTTCCATCTTCATTCATCTTGTTGCGATAGACCCATTTAGTCCAGATGACATTCTTATCTGTTGGCCTCGAAACAATCTCCCATGTTTGATTCTTCTCAATCTGATCTAGCTCTTCATTCATTGCCTGAATCCATTTTTCATCTTCAGCTACATCAGCAAAGCATTTTAGCTCAACCTAAGATAGGAAAGATGTCTGCTGTAGTGATTTCATTCTCCTAGTCTGAACCGGAGCAGACTGATCACCAATGATATTCTGCTTATCAATTTCAGCTCAACTCCTTGGCTTTTGTGCAGATACGGACTTTACTCCCTCATGCCGATCATTAGTATCTTCTTCTGAATCAACATCAGTCACTTCTGCTTCTCCTGTGTTGCTTTATTCCTCATCTCTCTCATCAGGAAATTGTTCACTGGGTTGTTGAATGATCTCCCCATTCTCCACTACAGTGACATCATTGCTCTCAACTACTTTTCCCAGCCTTTTGTTAAAGCATTTATATGAATTTATTTTTCCTGAGTATCCAAGGAATATCCCCTCGTCTCCTCGAGACTCGTATTTACTATGTTTTTCCTTGTTGAGGATAAAACACTTACTTCCAAATATTCGGAATTATTTCACTGTTGGCTTCTTTCCATACCACATATTGTATGGATTCTTTCCTTCCTTCAGACACAACAGAGCCCGGTTAGAAATGTAGACCGATGTTAAAACTGCTTCCTTCCAAAATTTATCTGGTAGGTCCTTTTAAATGAGCATCGTTCTGGCCATTTTGTTGATGATCTGATTTCTCCTTTCAACCACTCCATTCTGTTGGGGAGTTATTACTGAAGAAACTTGATGTCTTATCTCGTGTTTCTCGAGATATTCTTCCACCTGACTGTTTGTGAATTCCGTACCATTGTCAGTACGAAACTTCAGAATTTTCTATCCAAGCATCCTTTCACACTCCCTTAGGTACTGTTTTAAGCAACTGAACACATCGGACTTATGGGAAATAACAAATACCCATGCCATTCTTCTATAGTCATCAATGAAAAGAACGCAGTACCTCTTTCCAGCAATTGCTCTTGGTGTGATAGGTCCACAAACATCTGCATGCACCAATTCGAGCACTCTTGTTGACTTCTTTTATTTTTCCTTATACGTCTTTATGATGAGCTTACCTTGTTGGCATGCGTTGCACATGTGAGTACGATCACGTGATAGCTTGGGTAGGTCTCTTGCTGCATCACACTTTACCAGATCTTCTAGGGATGGTTGGAAAAGATGACCAAGTCGTTTATGCCACATCTTTTTTTCTTCCTCTCTGGACAAAAAATACATATCTTTTTCTCCACTCACCAGGTAAAGATTTACCTTTGTTCTTTTTCCCTGTAGAACTATTGTGTCATCTCTTCCTTTGAAGACACGCATCTTCTTAGTAAACCTTATAGAATGTCCTGAGTCACATAGTTGACTGATGCTGAGAAAATTTTGACTGAGTCCTTCTACTACTAAGACATCAGCACATCTCATATATTTTCCCCCAAACTTGTCCTTTCCTGAGCCAATAATCTCCAGGCCTTCATCGTTTCCAAACTTGAAAACTCCTTCTTTGTCATATTTCACGCTTGTAACAAGATCATTATTACCTGTCATGTGAGATGTGAAACCACTATCAAGGATCCACACACCAGAGCGATCTGATGCTTTAAGGGAAATTTCTGCCACCACAGTCTTCTCATCCTTCTTCTTCATGGTCCATATTTTTGCCTTCACACATGGCATGGATTGAGACTTCTGTTATTTCTCAAAGTATGATGGACCAGCTTCATCCTATAGAGATGCAAATCTATTTTTCATTTTCAACTCACCTGTTGGTTCATTGATCTGCTGTTTGTGAACATCTGGGTTCTGCTTTGGCATATTCCTTTGTATGGTCGAAGTTCAGTACCTAGCCATGTGCCCAAATCCTCCACACAAAAAACAATGCCCTTTGAAATATGTTCTGGAGAACCTTTCTCTATTTGGCTGTCACCTCTGTTCTTGTGCCCTTCGATATCTCTTGGCTATGGAACACACATTCTATGAATGTCCCATTTTTTCACAACAATAACACCTGATATAAGGCGCATTCCTTTATGTTACTTCTGCACTGCTAGTTTCCCTTTGGGATCTCTGAATATTCTGATTATTCCTTATGCCCAAATCCACCTTTAGTCTCGGAGTGGGTGCTTGCGGTTTGACCTCAACTTTTACAGCTTTCTGTTTTTAATCAATCCCTTCATCAGTCTTAGCATCTGAACAAAGTTGATTCTTCTTTTCTACTACACCACTATTCTCCACTATCATCTTTTAGTTTTTCTGAGTGATCTGCTTTGTTGATGACCCAGTAGGAGTCAAGAGCTTTTCTTGATCTTTAACCTTTTTCCGTAGACCGACAACTTCACCTTCAAGTTCTTCAATACGCTTGATTTGTTCTTTCCTTATGTTATTCAAGCTATCAATCTCCCTTTTCTATTATTAAATTTTTATTTTGTACTCACTAAGTGATTCTGAGTCCTCTAGTGTTGATAACTTGAGTTTCTCAATTTCTTCCATCAACTCAGACTTCTCTTCTTCCAGCTGCTACATATAGAGTTTGGCGTCACGAACAACTTTTTTGGCTTTCTTTGTTTTGGCTCTCCAAACATCTATCTCTTCAATAGTAGCCTCTAACTTTTCTTGCATATCAACTCTTCCCTCAACTTCTTCTTATTCTTCATCAGCTTCAGTGTCATTCTTATTCTGAGAATAGCCAACAACTGCCACTATAGCATTTTCTCCTCGGTCTTTACAGTTCTCTATCTCTTCAACCTCCTCAACCTCTGACTCGTCTGAACTATCATATTCTTTTGAAAGAAGGTTCTTTTTCTTAAAGAAATTTCTCTTGAACTGTTTCTTTCCTTTCCCATAGGCTGAAGAATTCTTCTTGGGAATTTCGATTTCATCGACATCATTATCCTCTTAGAACTTTTTGGGGCACCGTGCCACAAGATTTTCAACCTTTCCACACCAAAAAAAGCAAGTGGAAGTTTCCCTTTAAACTTTCCTTTTTTTCTTTGAAGGTTTGAGGAGAGGAATGACATCACTTCATCTGTCTCTTCTTCTTCCTGAGAGTCTTCAACGGTGAGCTTCTTCATGGCCTTGAATTCCACCTCTTTGGATTTCCCCTTTTCCACAGCATCATTATCATCATTTCTCATTTCATATGCAACAAGGGTGTTGTGTAGGTTGTCCAATGTCAGCTCTTTTGGGTCTTTATCTTACAAAACTAAAACTTTCAGATTGAACTGAGGTGGAATTTTCCTCAAGATGCACTTCACAATTTTAATGTATTCAATAAATTCTCCAAGACCTCGCATGTCTTCCACTACAACATTTACCCTGTCAAAGAATGCATCAACAGACTAATTCGGTTTCATTCTCAGATCTTCATACTTGTTCCACAACACTTGAAGCTTTGCCTCTCTGACCTTTGTATCCCATTAATATATATTCAATAACTTTTCCCACATGGCATGTGATGTTTTGAAAGACATAACATTTGTATATATAGGATTGGATAGGGCTCCCCCTGAGGAATTTATTGCTTTGGCATCAGCATCCAACTCTCTACGCTCAGCTTCTGATAATGCACCGCTATTAATATCTATTGTTATGCCCTGCATTACTGTTGTGAACACATCCATTCCTAATGATCGAAAGTAGTGTTTCATCCAATTCTTCCATAGCTGGAAATTGTTCCCGTTGAAGATCGGAATCCCTTTATGATTAGTGACCTCCATTTGAGAGAGAAACATTGATATTAACCTTTACCTCTGATACTAATTGTTAGGTCCACTAGGCTAGATACCATGAGAGGGGGGTGAATCAGGGTATGATAGATTAAGAAAATTTCCCCTTTTGATCTTGTTTTTTTGTTAGACAAAACCCTCTTCTCTCTTCTTCCCGATGCAGAGTATGACCAAAATTTAAAGCATGCACAGGACACAACAATTTTTACTTGGTTCACCCTCACTGGGCTATGTCCAAGGAGTATACACCGGCAATGTGCTGATGTATCAATTCCACTATAAGCGCACTGCTGTTTACAAGTTCTAAGCGGACTCACTGTCCCTTCTGGTTTAAAACCACTCACAATTTGAGAACTCACTACTCTCTCAATTGAAGTGAGCTAACTCCTTCTTCAGAAGATCCACTCACAGTTTATAGACCTGTAGGTCTCTTCATTTGCATGAAAGCATGCATCCTCAACTATTGATAGATACTCTGTTGAAGTCCAAATTTCATCCAATGATGAATAACCCTTTTGCCCTGAACACTGGGAAATTCCTTTGGAAATAACTTTGCAAAGCACCCTACTTTGCAAGGATCCCAATTTCGCGAAGCTCAAACAAGCCTTCGCGAAGCTCCTGCCTTTTCACGAAGCACTCTTGCGAAGCACTCTCGTGAAGCACTATCGCGAAGCTCAGGTCGTTGTAGAGCAACTTCCCTCACGAAGCTCACTGAGCCAATGCGGAGCTCGTAACTTTCGTGGAGCTACAATAGTCGCCACGAAGCTCTTCTTTCGTGAAGCACACGGGCTACGCGAACTACCTTCACAAAAAGAGAGAGAAATATCTTCTTCTAAAATTTTCTCACTTCTCTCGAGGGGGTTGACCTCTATTTATAGGCAATTCCACCGACCCTCAACCCTTCCGCGTGAAGTCAGCACCACGTCATCGCCAATCGCAAAGCTCTGAAATACCCGCCAGAATTCTCTCAAAATCTCAAAGCACCACGGAAATTTTCCGATCGCAGAGCTCATCGTAATCATGGAGCACAACCGTCAACATTCCTTTGCGCCTTCTCCGTGAAGCTCCCCCGTAAAGCCCTTCATCGCCGCAATGCACTTCAACTCTGTCATTCACGAAGCTTTGACGTAATCGTGAAGAATCACCACCATCATTATTCTGGTCTTCGCGAAATCCAAACCATGAAGCCTCTCTTCGTGAAATTCATGCCTTTTCCATATTTAATTATGATCTTCATTGAAATCCACTTTTCATGATGCTCACAAACCTCCAAATTTTGGGCCCCAAAAATTTGGCAAACACTGGAAAACGGCGTCACCTTGTACAACTCTTTTGTACTGCCTCCAGATCGTCCTTTACTTTGTCTTCATTCTTTTATCAACATGGATTGTCAACAAATTCTTTGGAACACGTCAATTCTTCATGGAAACCTACTTTGTCAATAAACACAATCATCCCAAAAATACTACAATGTTACCTTGAGGGATTTTTCCCAACATTAACCAAGTTAAGATAATGAACCAATATCCACTTCATCATATTGATGACATGTTCAATCAGTTGAGGGGAGCTTCATGGTTCTCTAATATTGACCTATGATTAGGATATCATCAGTTTTAGTTATGGAAATAGGATATTCTCAAAACAAATTTTAGAAGTAGATATGGCCATTATGAGTATGTGGTTATGCCTTTTGGTCTTAAAAATGCACCAGCGGTATTCATGGTATTGATGAATCAGATATTCTAGAGAGATATAGATTCTTTAATGGTGGTATTTGTGGATGATATACAGTTGTATTCAAGTTTAAGGGTGGGTCATTAGAAAAAAATAGCAGTAGTGTTGGGGACCTTAAGAGATCATCGATTGTATGCCAAATTTTCAAAGTGTGGCTTTTGGATACAAGAGGTACATTTTCTAGGCCATGTTATTTCTAAGAAATGTTTTTAGTGACTCCATAGAAAATAGAGGTTGTTATCTCTTGGAAACCATTGAAGAATTTTTTTGAGATATAGAGCTTCCTTGGTTTAGCAGGGTATTATCGACACTTTGTTCTTGACTTCTCACGATTAGCTTCGCTGATGATAGATTTGAAAAGAAAGAATGTTCCATTTCAATGGAATGATTAGTGTCATAAATCATTCAAAGAGCTTAAGGATCATCTTACATCAACACCAATCTTGGTTCTTCTAGAACTATGGAAAGGGTATGTGGTGTATTTTGATGCATCAAGATCAGGGTTGGGGTACATTCTCATGCAAGGGGATCATGTTATTTCATATGGATCCTAGAAGTTGAGGTTGCATGATAATAACTATCCAACACATGATTTTGAGTTGGTGGTGGTGGTTCATTATTTGAAAATGTTTCATCATTATCTCTTCATTGAGAAATTCACAGTGTATACCAATCATACAAGATTAAAGCATATTTTATCACAGAGAGGTTTGAATTTGAGGAAAATGTGATATATAGAGTATCTCTATATGTTAGAATTTGACTTGATGTACACATTGGGTAAGTTCAATTCGGTGGAAGATGCATTGAGTATAAATTCATAAACTAGGGTGGTGAAACATGCATCGGATCACTGACAGTTGATGTCGGTTATAGCTGACATGCGATTGTAATGTGAGTATTGGGGTGATATCACAGTTTTCTTTCTAGTTTTTTTGGTTCTTTACTTGGTTGGTTTGGTTAAAAAGGCATAGATGTCCAATTTAGAGTGTGTGGCCATGAGGTTAAAACTCAGTGGTGGGGAGACTATTGAGGGTTAGAAACTGGATGAGAATTCAGTTTTGTCCTTTTGGAATCGTAGGGTTTTAATAGTGGCTTGTCTGGAACTACTTCTCAATTATTACCATCATTCTAGATGGGTTTCCCATCCTGGAATTTAGAAAAGGTCAAAGGTATTGAAATCATAGTTTTGGAGGGCTGGTATTAAAAGGAAAGTGGCTGAGTTTTTATCGAGATGTTTGACTTGTTAGTAAGTCAAGGAAGGGCATTAGTGGCCAGAAGGCATGTTGAAATATTTACCTATCCCAGTGTGGAAATGGGAGTAGATAACAATGGATTTTTTTATAGGTATCCCAATAATGGTTAGTAAGAACAATTCCATATGGGTGACAGTGGATTGGTTCACAAAGTCAGCCCATTTCATCCCTATCTGTGAATCTCATTCAGTGGAGGATCTATCCAAAATCTATATCCATGAGGTGGTAAAGGTGTATGTTACACCAATTTTGATTGTATCATATATATATCTAAGGTTCACATCTTATTTCTAGAAATCCTGTCAATAATCTATTAGGAATCAGTTGATAATTAACATGGTGTATCATCCTCAGAAGGGTGGGATGTCTGAGAGGATGATAAAAAATTTAAAAGATATATTGCGGGAATTTTTTATGGATTTTGGAGGAGAATGGGAGGATAAATTTTCATTTATGTAGTTCTCCTACAATAACTGTTATCAGAACTCTATACACATGGCTCTATTTGAAGCATTGTATGGGTGTCTGTGTCCTTCTTCGCTATGTTGTGTGGAAACATGAGAGACTAGTTGGTTGGACTGAGACTTTTCCAAGAGACAATGGAAAATATTAAGATGATCTATAAAATAATGTAGATGGATCATAGTTTTCAGAAATCATATGTGGACCATCATCGATGACTGCTATCATTTGGGGTGGGTAATCATGTGTTCTTTAGAATGCCTTTGAGGTTGGGACATCGTCATTTTGGGAAATAGGGATAGTTATCTCTGAGGTATATTGAGAATTTAAAGATACTAGAGTGGGTTTAAGAGATAGAATATCATTTTTATTTCCCACCATAGTTTAGTGTGGTACACAATGTGTTTCATGTATCTCAATTGAAAAAGTATCAATCAGATCGTGACCAGGTGATTCGTTGGGATCATTTTTAACTATATCTGGATGCTTCTTTCATGTGTGTACTAGTGTGTATTTTTGATGGGAAAGAGAAAGTATTTCATGGGAAAATTATTGGTCTAATTCATTTTTTGGGTAAAAATGGTCAAATTTAGGAGGAGACTTATGAGCGAGAGAAAGAGATGGTCGAGCAATGGCCTGAGCTCTTTCAGAAAAGTGGTGGTTCTCTACTTTTTAAGGATGGAAATTCCAATGGGGGAGAATTTAGTTCCCCCTATTTGAGTTATGAAACTCTTTTATATATATTTTTATGAATTTGAAGTGGTTGGGTAATTTTTTGAAGAGTTTGTAAGGGTTTTTTAAAGGTTTGGATCCTTTTATAGGGGTGCACAATTTGAGCATGGTTAGGGGAAACCGTTCAGGATATCTAGGAAACCATGATGGTGGAGTAGTGGGATTCACAAGGTCAGTGCATAGTTTGTCTAACCTTGCAGGCAAACCATGTGGGCTCCCACTTGAGGTAGTAAAATTCACACGATTAGAATACGGTTTGTATAACTGTGTGAGCTAACAGTGCGTAGCATTAAAATGGGATTTTTAAAAAATGGTTCCACTTGGGATTCACTTTAAAACCCCCATTTCATCTCCCACTCAAGCCTCACTTGGTATTTACTCTCCCTAATGTTTAGGGAACCTCTTCTACCCATCTTGGGGGTATATCAAAGGGTTTTCTTGGTTTTTTGAAGGCAATCCTTCTCTGGTAAGTCTCCTCTATTGGTGTTTTCTTGGTTTCTCTTAGATCTAGTTCTCTCTCTATTGGTTTTCTTGATATACATTCATCTCATGTATATCTAGAGTTTTTTCCCTAAATGATGAGATTTTGGATTTTTGATGTTACGAAAATAGATCTAAGGTGGTTTTGTAGAGATTTAACTTGGATTTGGTGTGCGGTTGTGTGATGGGTTGATTTCACCGAAACCCTAAGGTATGTGGATTCACTATCATCTACATTTTAATAGAAATAGAAGGTTTAATTTCAAATTAAATGGGTCTTATTTAAATTTTTTGTGATTGTGACATGTGATGCTTTGTGAAACCCCATTTTGTGTTGATTTGGGTATTTTGGGGAAAATGGGTTATCATTGAGAAAGAGGCTTTGTTGTTTGATTTTAAAATGTTGATTTTAAAATTGGTGGTTTGGTTGATTTATGGAAAATGGGTTATGGAAGATGGTTTTCAATAAAAATTTTGTTTTATTGAAATTTGGCTTGGCATGAAAAATGGTTCATGAGTGTTTTCAATAAACGGTAGTTTGTTAATGTGATTTGGAATGTTGTGGGAGTTATTGATGTGCTTAAGGGATTCTTTGGTTTTGAAATTGTTGGATTTCTTATTGTTGTGGTTTTGATAATTCTATTAGCTTATTTATGGGCTTAAATAGTTAATCATGGTTGGGAGTGATGGATAGTGGGCGTGAAGAACCACCATCGAAGGGAAGTGGGAACAAAGTACTAGTATAAAAAGTGCATGGGATCAGATGTGAAGTTCCACCATCAATGGTAACACCGAGCTTGGGTGTGTGTGTGTGTGTGAAACCTGGGTATTTGTTTGGTATATGTGTGTAGAAATGTTAGTTGGAATGAGTTGTGTAAATGTGAAATGGGTAATGACATGTTTGGTTTCTTTCCTTGGAATTGTGTGAATTTGGGTGAATTGCTTTGGGTAAGGATGTGTTTGGATCATTGTGAATTGTAAACTATTTTCAAGGATTTATATAAATTATTTTATATCATTATGATAACAATTCTATACTAGTGTCATGTGTTGGGAAGTCATTTTGGAAATCCTACTGAGTATTAGTACTCACCCCCTGCTTTGGCACTTTGGTGCTTTTGCAGATGTTGTATTCCATGACGCCGGTAAAGGTAAAGCATCTCATTTTTTTAGCGGTTCATCGTGATGATTGGGAGATATTGTGGTACTTGGAGTATGGATATTGGTGTGGAGTTGTGTATTTGTGTCATATATTCTTGGGTTTTTGTTTATTCTTCTTATTTCTACTCTGACTATGCATTATTGTAGTTTTTTTGTATTGGTCCTTCGGAAATATTGTAAAACTAGTTTGGTAGTATGGATGTATCTTGGTAATATATGCATTGGTTTACTTTATTGAAATGTTTCATATAGTGATGTTTGGTTATATTTAAATTGTTTGGTTGTTTTATTATAAGGGAAAATTGTTCCCCCAATTTTTCTTGAATCCCTCGACATTTATTTCCAGCCATTGGCACCTTGGGAACATTTCATAAGGCTGGGTAGTACCTTCACCTCAACTCAATCCAATGAGTAGGGTCAGGATGTTACAATATGGTCATAATATAATCATCCAATTAAATTTAGTTGAGTTTAGATATCATTTTAAACTTGATCTGTTGGATTAACCCCTTGGTTAACCAATTTTAACCATATCCATGGTAATGTATTTTAAAATATTAAAGGGTTATAATTTTACTTATAAGGTGACAGTTGGATCATAAATATCCAAGGGATTACATTTTAGACCATTTATCATCACCCTTATCCTCTTTCAAGATTTTTATGATTTTTAAATAATATAATAAAATATTATTTTCATAAAATATCATTAATGTCAATTTTGAAACTATCCATTTAATTGGACTTCAAATACATCAAGAAAAAGATGGAATTTGAATATAAAAATTTCACACATACTTGATATAATATATTATATAAAAAATTATTGGAACATAATAATTTATCCAAATTGAATTAATTTTAATATTTTTAAAATAATTTATTTTATTTTTCTATTAATTGAATAAATATTAGGTCGGAATTACGTAATCAATTAAGGTAATTATTCAATCAATAAAAATAAAAATAAATTACAATGATAAAAAAAATTAATTCATATTTCAAATAAGTATTTATAAAAAAAATAACCTCTTTTTATCCATATGGAAAAATATTATATATATTAAAGTTAAGAGTGTGACATTTTGTTTTTATTCTTTTCTTAAAACAATATAAAGGTCAATATCAAAGAAAAATGGAACTAAGTGTCCATATTTTCAAGACAAGGATTGAAATATAAAAACTGCATTCATATAATAGTATTAAGGAAATTATTAGATAAATTTTAAATTCATATGCCAAAGTTTTAACCTTGTTTTACCCATTTTACTCTTACTGAAGTGAAAAATATCCTCCAATGTTGCTATTCATAATGTCCAAAAAATAAAACAGACTCATTTGCCTAATATTAATTATTATGATTCCAAAAATGGAAAAAATTATCAAATTATATTCATATAATTTTCAGAGAGTAATTTAAGATAAAAGTGTAAAATGTAATGGAAAATGGTTTTTTTAAAATGGTTTTAAGTCCATAAATGAACTTATAAAAAATCATGTATAATGATGATTAGAATTTAATTAAAATCATATTTAAAAAACCATTTTCCATTATGTTTTATGTTTTTATCTTAAATTAATTTCTGAAACTTATATGAATATAATTTGATAAATTTTTTCCATATTTGGAATCATCATAATTAATATTGACATGATGAATTAAAAATCAATCTTGTCATTTTTCACTAAAAATAAATCTTTTCATAAAAATCCCAAAATGTCAACCTAAGATAATATTGAAATGATGAATTAAAAATGATATAATCATTATATAATAATATTTTAATAGTTTTTATTTGTTATTTTAAACTTGTTTTATCATTTAAATCAAGAAATCAAATAAATCTATTTAAAGAGAAAAATATCATAAAATCTTGGGTTATTACAATAAAACTGGTAAATACCCTTTCTTTGAGTTCTCCATGCTAAACTATTTTATCAATTTTCTAATGTATGTGTCCTAACTGAGTCTAATAACCTTATTATATCTATATCTATAGTTCTTTATTCCCAGTATGTAGGTTTATTCACACATGTATTCCATATATAACCATTTTCCCAACCATATCATCATAGAGTGAAGAGTCGGGATATTATTTCTAATAATAAGTATGTCATCTACATAAAATATTTGAAATACCACTACACTCCCACTATTCTATTTTTATACATATAAATCATTCACATTCTTTATGAAACCAAACTATTTGATTGCATTATAAAATTGGATATTCTAACTACAAGAATCTTTCTTTAATCCATAAATAGACCATTGAAACATACATACCTCCGTAGACTCTTATCACTTCAAAATATTTGGGATGTATCATATACACATACTAAACTATATTATCATAAAAAAAATAGTTTTTATATCCATTTAATATATATCATAATCGAAATGGGCTAAAATGGTAAGAATAATTTGAATGGAATTTATCATTGTAAAAAGTGAGAAGGTATCTTCATAGTCAATACCATGAATTTTATTAAAACCCTTTATCATCATAAAATATTTATAGGTAAAAAATATACTATTCATGTTATTTTTTTGTGGAAAACCCAGTTGAACCTTATGAATATCACCCTTTCAAGTGAATCCACTAAGTTCCAAACTTTTTTAGTGTGCATCAAGTTCTTTTTAGATTCCATAGATTTTAACCATTTCTCATAATCAAAACTCTCAATGGCCTCTTGGTAGGTATTAGGTGCATATACTATGGACACAATTCATCATAAGTTCCCATGATAATTCCATATCTCTCAATCACTTGATGAATCCTAAAATTCCTTCAAGATTCTTGTGTAACTGGATTCAGTTATTTTTCTATAACTATTTATAGAACCATATTAGCTTCAATATTGGGAACATTTCCTACTTGTTGGTTTTAAACTTCTCCAATATCAACTTTCCTCTCACTAATATCATGATTGATATATTACTTCTCAATTAATATAGAAAATAATTCCATATACACTTTGTTCTCAATAATAATATAGAAGTAACACCTTTTAGTTTCCTTAGGATAACTGATGAATATGTACTTATCAGACATAAGGTTAAGTTTATCAGAATCAAAATATTGTGTACATGCTTCACAACCCCAAATATTCTTAAAATAAAAACTAAGATTTTTCCCAAACCATGTCTCTTATGGTGTCTTTATAAATACTTTATATGTAATGTGGTTAATTAGTAATGTAGCGGTATCTAGAGCATAACCCAAAAATGAAATAGGAAGGTCATGTGACTCATCATCAATCAAACCATGTCTAACAGGGTATGATTCCTCCTCTTAGACACATAATTACACTATGGTGTTCTAGGTGGGATGATTTTTGGAACATTTCCACTATTTCTTATATTCTTAGTGAATTCATGGTTAAAATACTCACCACCCTGATCTAATCAAAATCATTGTAACACACTCTTGTTTGGGTCGGTTTTTTCACCTATGAGAATGATGTTATAATATTTATTTCATGAATTATTAAGAAAAATTATATAATGATAATATCATGTAATTATAATTTATTTAATATTTTTTTAATTATTTTGGAAATGTGTTATTGATATTTATTGTATTTATTAATATATCATCTTTTGATCGTTAAATACGTCGAAATAAGTTCTTCACATTTTTAATTTTCAAAAACAATAAATTCATTACACCAAATAAAAATGGTATATGATAAATCATATAAACACAATGATTATATTATCTTTTATAATATGGTAATAATAAAATTTTTGTTAATAAAAAAGTATTGACAACACCATTACAAAACTAGTTCTAAATAAGAAATTGGATTTTCTAGAATCTAATAACGAAAATAAACCATAATCAAACTAATATACATGTAATTAATGGTTATAAATGAATTGTATAAATTGAAATATTTATGAATAAGGTTATTTAATAGGTGGTTAATATATTTATATTTATTATATATGAGGTTAGATCATGTTAAATTAAGAGAGAATACAAGGTAAGGGGTTCTTTGTATCAAATCCAATTTTATGAGACATAATTCTTATTGTGCACCATAATATCTTTAATATGGAATTATTTATAAATAAAGAATTTATTTTAAAATATTCATGTAATTCATGGGGTTTGAAGTTCCATATTGTTGTCTTTATTCAAATGGATTTTAATTCAAAATATATTAAAGTTTTAAGGGTTGTTTGTCTCAATTTATATTTCCATGAGATATGTTTGATATTGTGCACCATAATTCCTTTTTCATGGTTTATTCATTACCGTATTTCCTTTATGTATAATTAATATATTTAATTACATGATATTTTAATATCCATTTTATGGTAATCCTCTTATTTTATTTTGATTCTTAGTTTACCATTACTATAAGGGTTTCTTCTTCAATCTCAATTTCAAATTGAGAGTATTTTTTAAAATAATCCATCTTGTGAATTAGTATTATATTTCATTATAAAACACTAATTATTTTATTATTATTTATTATCATTGGTTTTTTACAAGTCTTTTCACTATTTTATTTTCCCCATTGACTCATTATTTACCCGTTATAAGGAAACTAAGCCTGCCACTTCATTTTGGTTGAGAATACTTCTATTCCAAGACCATATTCATTAGATTATTTTATGATTGTTCTTATTTGTGCCTAAATAATTTATTGAGGTCATTTCCTACTAACTTTTAATCATTTAAAAATATTTTAATTAAATCTCTATTGGATAAATGATCCATCACTGCCTTTATTATGCTAAATCATCCTCTATTATAGGCATGATTTTAATTCCAATGTCTTTCTTCTGTGATGTCATTCAAAGTCTTATTATTGTGAAGTTGTTGTTTATACATGTCAGTATATATTTAAATTTCTTATGTTAAACTTGGGATATGTATTTTCTAACCATAAAACTTCTTTATCTGGATGGATTATGATTATTTATTGACTAGGAAAAGTATTGACATCTTGTATATTTTTATTCCAATATAGATGATTATGGATTACTAAGGTAATTTGATTATGTTTTCTTTAACCATACACATTCTGTATTTAGATATATTATGTCCCTATTATCCCATTTTTTTATTAAGAATATATTGACATTTTGTATATTTTAATCTCAATGAGGATGTTTATTAATTCGTATGGAAATTTTATTATGCATTGTATTGATATTCATAACATTCATATGGTGAATTTAATGGGCTTAAATAATTGATGGGGGATTAGTATCATATAGCCCCTCTATTAATTAGTTAATCTCATGATACAAAAGGTTTGGGTATTCGGTGTATGCCTACCCAATGCAATAATTATTTCTAGGTTTGTGGCTTTGATGACTATAATGATGTCTTTATTGCATCCTTGATAGTAATAATAATGTCTTGGATGAGGCCTTGATGTTAAAGATCAAGATGTCCAGAATTATTCATTCCATCACCATGAATTCAGTTATTATTACCCATGTGGTTATTTATATTTTTATTTCATCCATGGATTTATTTTAATCTCATTCATTCAGTTCTATGGAATTATTTTATTCCTATTTATTCCTACCATGTTATTCATGTCATTATATCTTCTGATATATATTTTACCTTACTAAGAATTTGTGACCACCTTTCTTATGTTTCCATTTCCCCAAGGTATGAATAAAAGTATTACATGTGATACTTCTAGAATATTAGCATATGAGGAGAATTTATGGGGGGTGTTGAAGACTTAATATGGATTAATCAATTTCAAATATAGTGTAAAATATCATTTTAATGAGACAGACATGGGATTTATTTTTTAATTATTTTTCTTAATTCTCTAAATCTATAAAAATAAAAGGTACTATAAATGTAAGTGGCTAAAATTTGTTATTGATATTTAAATTATTGGTGGTTAAAATTGGGTTGCTTCAGTTGATTTCAAAGTCAGTATGCAAAGAATGTGTTTATGACCATCAGATCCTGGGAGTACGGGTCTAGAGTGTCACAATCGGTATCAAAGGAGGGTTTAGATAACTTTAGATATTATTATGTTATCGGTTTAAGATAATGTAATAGTTATAAATGTCATCAAGGGTTGATAAATTATGGTTAATTATGGTTTCAAATCTATAGATAACCCTTTGGGATTGGTTGAGGTAGTATTTGATACATTATGTTGTTTAATGATTAGTATGAGTGAACCTTAGAGAAAACCAAAGGGATAAGTCTATGTATAGGAAATCATCCTAAATTCTATAAAAGTGTAGAGTTTGTGGTATCTTAGAAATTACGTACCTATTTAGATACTAGTAAGTGGATGTGGTTTTGGCATAGATTCACCCAGGGGTAACTTCCTAGAAAAGGCTAGTTGAGTATCAACTTAATATTCACTTGGGGAATGATGAGTGGACCTAATATTGTACACCTAGATAAAAACTTTTAATGGATATGGTTTGGATGATTTATATACATCTTACAAACCATTATTAAGGATTTAAATATGTTTCTTGGAGAATATAATAGGATAATTACCATGGATAACATAGATTAAAACATAAAGATTCATAGGTTAAAGTATCTATTAATTAGTATGTGATTTTATAGATAATGGAAAAGGTGAATTTTTGAAGCATATATTCCAATGATATTTTGGTTTAGAATATTAAAATAAAAATTATTTAAAACCCTTTAATTTTGGATAATTTACCCTTTTATTATGTATTTTTAAGTTTATATAATACTTCAATTCAGTTTCAAAAGTTTATGAATGGTTTTAGAGAGTTTAGAATGTGTTTGGAGGCCATATAGTTTTATCACAGTTAGTGAAAAATATGAAATATTTGTAGGAAACCATGTAAAGAGATTTTGGGAGTCAATGGGAAGGCACATAGTTGGTTCTCAGTCTATAAAAACCATGAGGGATGCTAGGTAAAATCATGCGGGGTGTGATCTCTTGGATAGTAGTTATGCATGGTTGAAACATGATTTTTCTAAACCATGAGGCATGACCATGAATCCCCCTAGGTGATTTTCTATAGCAGTGAATGGTTGGAGCATAGTTTTTCTAAACTATATGGATCACTTGGTGTTGTCTGGTAGTACGTACGCAGTTGGTGCATGGTTTTTCAAACTATGTGTTCTAACCATACTACATGCATTAAATGCTCAAAAATTAATTTTAACTTGAAGTAAGACCCCAAGATTCTCATTTTTCATATCCTCTCTTAGGATCTCAAACTCCTCTCCCTCCCTAGGAATCCCTGGTGATTCCTTTTGATCTAGAAGAATCTTTTGATGAACTAATGTGTTTTGGATCTCTATAATCAATGGTAAGTCTTCATTCTTTCTTGTTCTCCCTAGATCTACTCATATCCTCTTTCTCGAAGCTATAGATCTAATATACCATAGATATATATATATATATTTTATTATGTGTATCTTGATAAGATTCTATTGAATCTATTAAAGGGAAGGGATTTTGATAATAGGTATATAATTGTTGTTGTGTCGTTCTTAGTTTTCTTCTTCCGTTGTGAGGTAGGTCACTTCTCTCTCATCTTCATTTGTTTTATAACTTGAAGGATTATATTTATTGAAATTTTATTTAAGTAAACCCCTTTTGATTTATAAATTTATAACATGGTAATTTGGATGGTTTTTGGAAAGCCTCTTTGTTTATAATTTTAAATTATGGTTTTAAAATTACGGTTTTGGTTTGATGCAAGAAAGATGTTTGATGAAATGTTTTAAATAGAATAAATTTTTTATATGGAATTATTTGATATGGGATATGGTATTGGAATACATGGTGGTGTGTATTCATATTTTATTTTAGGGGGACTTTTTGAAATATACTTGGTGCTTGGTGCCAAAGGTGTAATGGAACATGGGATTAATTACCATATGATGACTTGGTAGAGGAAGAGAGACCACTCATGAGTATGAAACTATCATTTGGAATACATATGTGTGTGATAGAGAGATATATTGATAGGTATGCTAAGTGGAAGGAAATAAATGACAAATTGGTTTAGTTGAATTGATTATGCTTAAACTTTTTTTCTTATGATAAATTGTTTTGAGATTCTCATCCCCTTTTTATTAATTCCTATTTATTTTATATAATTATATTTTATAAATTTTTCTAACTTGTTCTTTTCTTAGTGAAGTTTGTTGGGAAGTCTCTAAGTATTTAATATTGAGTGTTATACTCACATCTTTCTTGGGAACTTTTGTGTTTTTGCATATTTTATATATTAGGACATGATAAATGGAAAGGTATCTTACTTATTTAGTGTTTAATATTGATAAAATGGGCAAGAAATGTGTAGTTAGATCTTGGATATAGTTTTAGTGATGCTTGGGATTATTTCACTTTGATTTCATTAGGTTATATTGTCTTTTGGTCTTTATTGGTTGTTGTATCTTGTTTCCATTATCACTATGATATTATTGTTTTATTCGTTTCTCCATTTGGTTGTATTTTTTAACCCATGTTTTGTATAGATGTTTCAATTGTTTACATTTTGTATTTTTAGGTTTTTTTCTATATGGAAAACAATCCCCCAATGTTATCTTAATCCCTTGGTATTTATTTCTATCCTTTGGTGTCTTGTGGATGTCACCTTAGGTCGGTGGCACTATGTCTCTTCTCAAACCAATGAGTTGGGATGGGATGTTATAAATGGTATCATTATTGCTCGGTCCTTTATCTTGTAATGGTATTGATGATATTATAATGTCAAAAAATCAAATTTATATCATAAAAAAGATGTATTTAACTTTTTTATGATGAAATTCAAGTTACTAGGGTGATATGGGTACAAAAAGTGTTCTATAACACTTCTAAGTGTGTTTTCATCTCAACATCATGGGTTTAGTTGATGTATATATCATATCATAAATTAGTACTGAAACTTACTACTAGGACTAGATTATTCATAATGTGTATGATGATTTCTAGAAAATTATTATAATGGTTTTTTATTTTTTATGATTATTGAAAACCGGTTATGATGATTGTTTTGTTTGATGACTTGAAATGTTACAAGCCTTAAATTGATAGTGAGTGGTGACCAAATTGTGTTTTGATCTGGTTATATAGAATAGAACTGGGTAGAAACTGTAGAATTCATTAGGAAGAGTTCATGGAAAATGTGGTTTCACATGAGCCATAGGTGAACTAAAAACTTTTCCAGAGCATCATTCAAGTTTTTCAAGTCATTGATAGAGTAAATCAGAATGAAAAAAGCTCAAAAGGGGGATCACTCCATGTAGTTTTAGAAATAGAATCCACCAGTCTTTCAATAGGATTCAAAACTTAAAATAAAAAAGTTTGGTTCAATATAATGAATCAAATTTTTAATTTCCTTGGTACACCAACTGAGCTGAAGGTTAGGTCAGTAACATACTTGTTGAAGGATCTTGCACACCAATGGTGGGATTTAGCTATCCAAGATCAAGTTGACCATGTCATTATATGGGAAGACTTTAAAGAATTTTTAAATAAATAATTATTTACTCACACATTAAAGATTTTATGAATGATATATTTCTTTAACCTAAATCAAGAAAATATATCAGTGATAGAGTGGGCAGCAAAGTTTTTTAACTTAGTTATCTTTTCCCCAAAGTTAGGTACTAGTGCATCCATAAAGAAATGTATCTTTGATTCTGGGTTGTGACCTAAAATTCACTCCAAGATAGTTTCCCTCTATATTATTGATTATACAGAGATGGTAAATAGATTGAACATGACAGAAAGGGGTATATTTAAAAATATAGATATAGGGAGTATGTTTGTCTCTATGGGAATATGTGAGAACTCAAATGCTGAGAATAAGTATAATAGGGACGCCTACTTCCAAGGTGATGGAGTATCTCAAAATCATAACATGGGGTCTGTTAACTTTTCTCCATGATACAATACCAATATTGACTAATTTTAATGTGTCTCATTTGAGTATATGAAGTGAGATTTAATGGAACCAACTAAAGAATGTCATAACTATAATAATATGGTATATCTCCAATGATTTTTCCGTAGTTATACTAAATTTTATACTAGGAATATATATCATATTTATCAGATAACTTATTCTTTGATGGTATGATCTCATCAAAAAAATTCTCATCCTTAAAACTGAGTGATCCAAGGTGATTCAAGGAACAACATGACTTCTCTGGATATGAAATCTCATAAATAATTAAGGATTAAGGAGTAGCGAGTAAGAAGTTTATAGTACCAAGTTTATGATCATGGAGGACCAATCTGGTCTTTCAATAGCGTGAGGTGAGATTCTATTGAATTCCACTCTCATGAAAGCTTTGTTTAATACTAGTGAATCTCGCTATTTTATTGTTACTTATGTTGTGAATCATATGGTTTTTCATGTTGAAATGAGGCCTTGTGTATTTAAACTTCAAACCCCTCTTGTCAAATGAGAATTTCAAGTCTTTAAGTGTACAACTTATTCTATAACAATCTATAAGGCAGATTATTTTTGGGATATCTATGTTCTTGAGATAGAAATCTATGACCTAATTTTAGGAATGGATTTTATACATCCTTCAATGGCCATGTCGATTATTATTCTATATAGTTTAGTTTCACTTATTCAGATCATGTTGAGCATCTCTCTAATGGGGACTGAGATGTCAGTTCAAGTAGAGAAGGACCTTTAGTACTGGTGTTCAGTACTATCTCTTATTAGTTGGAAGTATCTAATTTGGAATCTGTGGATGCAATCACACATTGAGATTTTCCACCAATCATTAACCAATTTCTTGATGTCTTTCCCAATGATTTATTTAGGTTACCACTCAAAAGAGAAGTAGAGTTTACGATTGATCTCCTTCCAGGGACTAGTTCTATTTCACTTCCATCCTATAGGATAAAACTAATGGAATTGATGGAATTTAAGGTTCATCTAGATGATTTGGAAAGAAAAGGGTTCATTCAACCAGGCATTCCTTCATGGGTAGCACAGATTCTATTTGTAAATAATTCGAAAGTAACTCTTAATCTTTGTGTAGATTATCATAAGCTAAACCAAGTTACGATAAATAATCGATATCATCTTCCCTAAATTGATGATTTTTTTGATCATTTGAGGGGAACCACATGGATCATTAATATTGATTTATGATCAAGATGTCAATAAGTTCGATTTAGGAAGGATTATATTCCAAACAAATCTTTTTGAAGTCGTTATGGTCATTATGAATATGTTTTTATTCCCTTCACTCTTACGAATGCACTGTGGTGTTTATGGAATTGATGAATTGGATATTTCATAAGTATTTAGAATCATTTTTGTGGTATTATTCAATTATATTATAATGTATTCTAGTACTAAGACTGATCATGAATAATGCTTTTCCATAGTGTTAGGTATCTTATGAGAACATCGGATTTATGATAAGATTTTAATGTGTGATTTATGGATATAGGAGGTACATTTCCTTGGTCACATAATTTCTGAAAGAGGAGCTTCCATATATCCTAAAAACATAAAATTTTATATCTCTAGGAAACCACTGAACACTACAGGAAAATGGTCGTTTCGCAGCGGTTTTTTTTGCGGCGGTTTTAAAAACCACCGCTAAATATTTTTCGGGCCGCTATTTCACGGTGGTTTTTTCATGGCGGTTTAAAAACCGCCGCGAAATGTCTTAATTTTTTTTATTTTTTTTTTAATTTTTTCAAGGATTAGCGGCGGTTTTTTAAAAAACTGCCGCTAAATAGTGGCGGTTTGGGTAAAATTGCTGTGAAATGAAAGGAAAAAAATAAAAAAACATGAAACCCCAAAATCAGTAAAATGACCATAACATTTGATCAGGGCGTCCGTTGGAGCGCCACGACCAGTCAAATCAAATATCATGAAGAGATCTAGAGGCATGTATAGTCAAAACTGTGAGATGGTCTAAGGTGCAGAATATATGAAAGTTATAAAAAAGTTGAAAAAAGTTCTCCAACTTCAAACGGCCATAACTTTCCCTCCGGGTGTCCGTTTGGGCTCTACCACATATCAAATCGAAGGCCTCTGAAACCATGTTTCCATCACTGGTGTCCCATCAAACTTTTCTTAAAACAGACCTAACTTTCGATCTGTGTGTCAGTTCAGACTCCTCCACCTTCCAGATCGTATTTCGTTCTATGAGCTTCAGTTTGACTGGTCGCAGCGTCCACATGGACTTCTGGATCATAAGTTATGTCCTTTTTAGTGGGTATCGGGTTTGTTATGTTTTTCGATGCCTCGTTTCTAGCACCCGTTCCCCGTCAGTTTTTTTTAAATGGTCATAACTTCCGATCTACTGGTCCATTCGGTCTCTTTCACCTATCAGCTCGAATATCGTTTTAGGATCTTTGATTTGACTAGTCGTGGATCTGGAATGGACACTCGGATCATAAGTTATGTCCGTTAATATGAGTCCAATGTTTTTGTCACTTTATGACCGTTTTGACAGGTTTTAACGGTTGCTCCATTTATTACTGTTTATTTAGGTTTCCATGACTTGTTATCTTTATCAATGGTTTTTTGTGGGTTATTATGATGATTATGTAGAATTCTTAAGAGGTTTTCCAGAGTTTTCATGAGTTTTCATGCGTTCTCATGCTTTCTAATGCTTCCTTCTTCATGCTTCTCCATCTGTTTTCACGCGTTTTCATAATTTTTCATCCCTTATCACGCCTTTTCGTACTTTTTCATGTGTTTCATTTATTATTTATTATTTATTATTTATAATATACTTTAATTTATTTATTATCTATTATTTGTTACTGGTTATTTATTATTTATTATTTATATTTAATTATTATTTATATTTAATTATTATTTATATTTATTTATTATTTATTATTTATTATTTATTATTTATTATTTATTATTTATTATTTATTATTTATTATTTATTATTTATTATTAATAATAATAATAATATTTATTACTAGTTATTTATTATTTATTATTTATTATTTATTATTTATTATTTATTATTATTAATAATAATATTTTATTTATTATATATTTAAATTATATATTATATAATATATATTATTTATTATTATTTATTTATTATTATTTATTATTTATTATTTATTATTTATTGTTTATTATTTATTATTTATTATTTATTATTTATTATTTATTTATTTATTTATTTATAATTATTAATTATGTGTTATTTATTATTATCATTATTTATTATTTATTATTTATTATTTATTGTTTATTGTCTATTATTATTCTTTATTATTATTATTTATTATTATTATTTATTATTATCATTTATTATTTATTATTTATTATTTATTATTTATTATTTATTATTTATTATTTATTATTTATTATTTATTATTTACTACTTATTATTTATTATTTATTATTTATTATTTAGTATTTATTATTTCTTATTTATTTAATTATAATTATTAATTATGTGTTATTTATTATTATTCTTATTTATTATTTATTATTTATTATTTATTATTTATTATTTATTATTTACTATTTATTATTTATTATTTATTATTTATTCATTATTATTTATTTTTTTATTTTTTATTTATTATTATTTATTATTTATTATTATTTATTATTTACTATTTATTATTTATTATTTATTATTATTTATTATTTATTATTTATTATTATTTATTATTTATTATTTATTATTATTTATTGTTTGTTATTTATTATTTATTATTATTTGTTATTATTATTTATTATTTATTATTTATTATTTATTATTTATTATTTATTATTTTTATTTATTTTTTATTATTTGTTTATTATTATTTATTATTTGTTATTTATTATTTATTATTTATTATTTATTATTTCTTATTTCTTATTTCTTATTTCTTATTTCTTATTATTTCTTATTTATTTTTATTTTTTATTTTTTATTTTTTATTATTTTTTATTTTTTATTATTTATTATTTATTATTATTTATAGTTTGTTATTTATTATTCATTATTATTTATTTATTATTTATTATTATTTATTATTATTTATTATTTATTATTTATTATTTATTATTTGTTTATTATTATTTATTATTTGTTATTTGTTATTTATTATTTCTTATTTCTTATTTCTTATTTCTTATTTCTTATTTATTATTATTTATTATTTATTATTTATTATTTATTATTATTTTTTCTTATTAATTTTTTCTTATTTATTATTTATTATTTATTATTTATTATTATTATTCTTTATTCTTTATTCTTATTTCTTTATTATTTATTTATTATTATTTATTATTATTTATTATTTATTGTTTATTTTTTATTTTTTATCATTTATTGTTTGTTATTTATTGTTTTTTATTTTTTATTTTTTATTTTTTATTTTTTATTTTTTATTTACTCTTTATTCTTTATTCTTTATTCTTTATTCTTTATTCTTTATTCTTTATTCTTTATTCTTTTAATTTCGTAATTTTATTATTTTATTATTTTATTTTCATAATTTTATAATTTATGTATATATTATTATAATTTATTTGTTATTTATTATAATAAACAGTAAATAATAATAAATAACTCAATAAAAAACTAATAAATCAAAAATTATTAGTTATTAATTATTTGTTATTAATTATTGATTATTTCTTATTGTTTAATTATTTTTGAGTTTATATCTTTTATTTTTGTATTATTTGTTTTTTCAATTAATATATAAAAGTATATTAAATTCTTTTTATTAACCACATGACGAGCTTGGTGGAGTGGTAAAGTCTTTGAAAAATATGCAAGAGGTTTGGGGTTCAAATCTCACCAAACGCAGTATTTCTTTATATTGCATGGGCATGTGCATGGGCATGAGCATGCATGCATGGATAAAGTAAATAAAGTAATGTGAATTAAAGGAAATAAATAAAATAAATACAAAATAAATAAATTAAATACGAAATAAATAAAATAAATATGAAATAAATAAATAAAATATGAAATAAATAAATAAAATACGGAATAAATAAATAAAATAAGAAGTAAATAAATAAAATAAATAAGAATAAATTAATAAAATATGAAATAAATAAATAAAATAAATAAATACGAACTAAATAAAATAAATAAATAACTAAATAAAAAAATAAAAAATTTAAAAAAATAAAAAAATTTCAAAAAACCACCATGAAACATTCTATGACGGTTTTGAAAACCACCGCGAATAGTTTCCCAATGCACAATTTAGCGGTGATTTTTCAAAACCGCCCCCAATCGATTTAGTGGCGGTTTAAACCGCCGTAAAACAGAAAAAAAAAACCGCCGCTAAATCCGCATTTTGCCGTAGTGGAATAATGTCTTGGATATATGAAATTTCCTCATCTTGGTAGGATATTACCAATGCTTTGTTCATGATTTTTCATGGATTTCTCCACCAATGACTGATTTTGAAAAACAATTGTGTTCATTTCCAATAGAGAGAAGAGTTCTAGAAATCATTTCAAGATCTTAATTTGTAGCTTACATCATCACCTATACTTATGGTGTCAAATTAAAGACAAGGCTATGTGGTCTACTATGATTTATATGAACATGTCTTGGGTTGTATTCTCATACAGGGAGATCATGTTGTGGCTTATGGGTCACAACAAGTACAGGTTCATGAGAAGAATCACCTAACACATTATTTGGAGTTAGTTTTTTTAGTACATGACTTAAAAATTAGGCATAATTATCTTTTGGGTGATAAATTCATGGTTTTCATAGATCATAAAAGCTTCAAACACATCTCCTAACAAATAGATTTGTATCTAAGATGATAAAGATGGATTGAATATCTTCGGTTGTTTGACTTTGACTTGATGTATGCAATGAGTAAAGTGGATTCCACGGATGATTAATTGAGTCAAAATTCATATATTAGGTTGGAAAAGGAGGCTTTGGATCAGTGGCAGCTATGAGAATTATAGATGACATGCATCTATATTTTATAGAGAAAGGTGATGTTATGGTTTTCTTTCCAATTTCTTTACTACTTGATTTGATTAAGCAGTTTAAACATGATCAGATAACTAATCCTGAATTTCTAACCATAAGGTAAAAACTCAATGTTGGGTAGACCATTGAGGAATGGATTCTAGATGCGATATCTGAATTTTATTTTAGAGATTAGATTTTGATTCTTCTAAATTAATAAAAATAGCTACATTCTACCTACCACTATTTTATATGGGTTGTTCATACTAGAATGTGTATAAGGAGGTGAAAAAAAAAGTTTTATTGGGTTATCATAAATATAAATTCCATGGAGTATGTATTATGATGCCTCACCTATTATCAAGTCCAGGTGAAGCATCAAAAACTAGCTGATATGTTGAAATATTTACCTATACCCATCAGAAAATGGGAATAGATAACTATGGATTTTGTCACAAGTCTACCAATAATGATTTAAAAACACGATTCCATATAGATGATTATAGATTGGATCATAAAGTAGGCTTACTTATTCCTTATTCATGAATATAATATGGTGTAAGACTTGACCAAAATCATATTCGGGAAGTTTCAAAGTTACATGGAATGCCCATTTTAATTGTTTCTGATCATGAACCTGTGGTTTACATATTGTTTTTAGAAGTCCCTACAATAAGCCCTCGGAACCCAGTTGACCATGAGCATAGCTTATCAACTTCAAATGGATAGTCAGTATAAGTGTACAATCCAAATGATGGAAGATGTTCTTAGATCTTTTGTTATGGATTTTTTTGTCTCATGGGAGGAGAATATACCATTACTGGAGTTATCATACTATAACAGTTACCAGGAAACAATGCATATATCACTTTTCAAATCCTAGTATAGCCTTCCATGTCGTTATCAACTATGTTGGGTGGAAACGGGTGATACTTAACTTATTATAAATAGCCTTGTACCGGATATGATGAAGAAATTTTAGATGATTATAAAGAGGATGAAGATGGATCTGAGTTGTGAGAAATCATATCTAGATCACCATTATTGAATGTTATCATTTGTGGCTATTGATTATGTCTTCTTGGGAATCTCTCTAAGACTAGGGAATTATTGTTTTGGTAAGCAATGAAAACTTCCTCCCCATTAAATTTTACCTTTTGAGATACTAGAATTAATTGGTGATATAGAATATCTATTTACATTGCTACTAAGATTCAATTATGTGCACAATGTGTTTTACATATCTCAGTTGAAGAAGTGTCATCCTGATCCTGGCCATGTGATTTGATGGGTCCATATTGATCTTGAGTCATATGTTACATTGGTTCATATTCCAATAAATATTATATATATGTAATATAATATATTTATTTTTATAAACATCAATTTGGTATGGTTTATATGGTAGTATGGTAAGATTCAGGAAGATGCATGGGAACATGAGAAGAAAATGCAAGAAGGGTGGTCCGATCACCTTAAAAGAAACACCCGTCTCTAACTTTATGATAATGGAAAGACCAATGGTGGGTAGAATTTAACACCCTTGGATTTAATTACTTTACCATTATATTATGTATTTTTTAAGTTAAATAATAATTGATTATGTTTCAAGAGTTTATGGATAGTTTTAGAAAGATTCGGAATGTTTTTGGAGGGAACACATTTTGAGCATGGTTAGTAGAGGCCATGAACTATCCCTATGAAACTGTGTAAGGAGATCTTGAGGTTTAATATTTCAAAATCCTATTATGATGATAATTTATCATCACTTGTATTAACTCCTTTAATTTTATTATTAGCTAAATCCTAAACGAAATAAGTTGATTATGTGTGTCATAGAAAACTCATAGATTTCTCTAATTATAAACCTAACAAGTTATGAGTTGAAGTGAGAAATATCATGATTATACCAAACCAACTATCACGAATTATGATTAACAACATGAACATAGTTGAATTACCAAATTCACAAAATAAGATAAGGATGGAGTCTCATGGAAGTTAAATTGACAAAGATGATGAAGGAAAGAATGTTCAATTTCCAACATATCCAAAATGTCGGAAGAGGAACCAAGGGAAATTCCTTTAAGAACTAGAATATGATTTATGTACAGGAAATGAGTGAATAGATTAACAATTTATAAAGTAAAGATGAAACAATTTGTTTACATAAGAAGGGTAAAGGATTTATTTCCTAATCATGCATAAGATATTTAATGTTGACCCCTCATTTTCAAATATATCTTAAGTTATGTCAGTATTTTAGATACCCTTGGATAACTTTATCATTAATTGATCATTATAATTGTGATGACACAATTTATTTGTGGGGTAGAGGAGGGAATGTAACACCATGATATTTAAAATTATATATTCCTTTAAGATCTAATATGTTCAATAGCATGTGCCCAAATATATATACAATGCATTGGGTAATGTTTTAGTCTCATGAGATGTTATGTATAGGATTAGGGAGTAAACCTAATCTATTATGGGACTTTGTCCACCATGTGATATAGTCAAGTAGTTAGACTTGAATCGTGTTTATGTCATTATATATATTGATGTTTCATTACTATATTACCATGATCATATGATTCCTTATTCTATATAGTATTACTATACATTTTTATTCATGTTTCATGCCTATTATGTTATCATGTTATGCCTTTGAATCATGTATTATGCTTCTTTTCCATGCTTATTCCCAAACTAGGATTTTTAACTCATCCCTTTTGTCTATATATTCCCCAATATATCCTATCTAGATATAGGAGTTCAAATTAAGTTAGGATCTCATTATGGAGATTAATATAGAGATGTTTTATTCTAGTTACATGTATTCTAATTGTGTACCTAGTCTTCCAAAGACACAAGACTTTTTAATCCTTGGTTTTTATTTCATAGATAATTACACTTAACTCATGAAATAATATATGTAACATTATTGGTTCTCTATATTTTAAATTATTAAAAACTCATGAAAACATTTTCACAAATTTATACATTTCACCCTTAATAAGTAGAATAAACTTCTCTTTAAACTTATACTCATTATATTACCTTGTGAAATCATAATATTTCTATGAAAACTCATAAAATGAATAGATAAATCAAGTAGGTAACCAAGGAAGATATTTTTATATCGTTCTTAAAATCACTATTACAAATGGAATAACCTAACTCATAAAATAAAAAAAACTCTTAGGAGAAACTTAACAGGTTAACTCGGTCCCTTTTCCCAATGAATTGGAGAGCTATATCAGAATCACCTTTCATCATGAGTTATATTAGGATCACCCATCATCATGAACTATATTAGGCTCACCCATCATATAAAAAAATCCCAAGAACCATAACATAATCATAACACATTAAATCTTTCATTTTGGTCATCATACTCATAAAAACATTCTTTTTACCCATATGAAAAACATTCATTTCACCCATATGAAAAACATTTCCAGATATCAAAATATTCATTCCATTTAAAACCATTTTTTAAAATACCCAAAAAAGGGAATTGGGGTTTTCATTGAAGAGAACATGAAATCTTTTCAAGGAATCAAAACATATAAAAAAATTCTTTTGACATTGTATATGTTAAAATAAAATACTCATTTTTCCACTTTATCAAAACATTCTATATAAACACATAAAAAGATTCCTTTGGAAATCCTTTGAAATAAAGTAAAATGAGACATAAAATGTCCTTTAAAATTTACTTATTTACATTTAAATACATTTATAAAATAATTTTAAAATATAGACATGGAAGAAAAATATTTAGAAAATAAATCTTTAAGACATTCAAAATGAGGTTTTTAAGATAAGTGTCTCTTACCTCGAGTCTGCCTTGTCATGTGAATTATTTACCTTATTGAATAATAAACTTATTTTAATTATTTACTTTCTTAAAAAAAATCATTTTTTTTATTATTTTTATTTTATTTATTACCATGTTATATATAATTACCTTATCAATTAAGTTCATGTTGAATATTTTGACAATATTCGGCTCATATATCCAAAATGAATTTGGTAAGTCTGAAAGGGTTCATTATTTCATCATATAAATAATAATAATCATAAAACAATTATAATTTTTATACATAAATTATACTTTTAAAACCAACCATGAAATAAGATTATGAAAAATGAACTATGTTACAATCATGGAGATAGTAGGTCGTGCATATGCATGAATCACATCGCTTCGTAGAGGATGTAATCCACACGTACGCACGAATGGCATTATCATTTTTAAATGGATGTAAAGATAATAAATTAAATGATATATTATATTTATATAATGATAAATATTTCATGAATATCATATATATATATGTGTGTGTGTGTGTGTGTGCATTCAATCCATCATTATAACTATTTTTCAGATGTGATGATGGAAAATGAATTACATTGGTTCATGAGTTGGTATTCCACCACAAACATAAGCAATGGTTTCATTTCCAATTTAATGTAAGAAGAAGATAGATATGAGAATTCCCAGTGGGATCAATGTATCACTAAGAGGGCGAGGGGTGAATCAGTGATTTGTTTTTATTTAAATTTTCTTTCTTTGGAAACAACCTTCACCCCATGTTAAAGAGTTGTTACCATTATGAAAACAAAAACAATCACACATTCACAAGAAGACAATAATTTACAAGGTTTTATACTCAATAAGAGTAGTTACATCCTTGGTATGGTTTGGAAAAAATCCAATACCACACAATCTACTAGAAAAAAATGTGTGTGGATACAACAAGTAGGATGTTCCCTTACACTCGGGTAGAACTATATTCAATACAATAGTGCATGTGCTTCAAGTAGAATGAAATTATGTAATATAATTTTGTTTGACAAGTTAAGAAACTTTTACCAGAAGATTCAAAATATGTTACTATATTACCTTATCAACTTTTAAAAATATTATCTTCAAAAAAATTCTTCACGTTCATACCCATAAGTAGGTAATAACTTCCCTAGAATTCGTAATGATACTCCATCCAATTTTATAGTCTAATATGCCTAGTTTGATTGCTCAGTCTAGAAGTAATACCCTATGAGAATCCTATTAAAACAATTCTGAACTACTTCTACCTCAGTCCAGAAATCCTAGTTTGATTACTCGGTCCAATCCAGAAACTCTGAATATGATCCTCCATTTTCTTATTATTCTATTTGGTAAACTTCATCAGGAATTCCCAATCCATAAACACCTTCTCTATAAAAACTTTCGTCACTCCACCTTCTCTCTTCACCCATGAATAGTACTTTTGAGTCAGAAAGTACAAAGTACTTCCTCCTTTTATTGGTGCACCAAAATTGGTTTAGGAGGGATTTTGAAATATTTTTCGGCTCAACCAAATTTCCCAAAACATAAATTTTCCTTATAGTTCCGGTATATATTTAACATCTTTAGTTCTTCTTAACTCTTCTCATTTATTCTTGATCATTCTTGAATATTCCCATAGATTCAACTTGCTTCAGACTTTCTACATAATATTTAGTCTGATTCTGATTGTCGTTCCAGTTTTCTCATTATTATGAAGTTAGTAGATTATTCATTTTGTTTCTCTTCAACAATTGAGAAACAAACAAAGATATGAAAACAAGATGTATTCCTGTTATGATTCTTAGAACCAGCTAAGAACAAATTACCCATTCTAGTTCTTTTTACCAACTGTTAAATAAAACATTCAAACAATTCTATCAGAGACAATGTTACTACTTTTTTAGAATTTGGATACTTTTATTTTTTCATAAACATAATAGAAACTTCTAAATATATCTATAATTCTCATAAACTTTTCATCATCAACTTCATACTTCTTCAAACAAATTTACAGATCCCCTTTGACAACACTTTTACAAAACTCCTCTTCTTCTTTCTTCAGAAAAATTAACCTGAATCTAATGAATTTATCAGAGAAATCCTATGTTTGATTGGTAGGTCTATACTTCACTATAATAATAAATGTCATAGATATTCTGATGACTCTTGACCTGATTGAAAACAAATCATATATTTTCTTTTCTCTCAACAGTTCATCTTGATGAAAATGGTTGACTACATTGTTGATTGATCTCTAATTTTATTTTCCATCAATATCAACAACTTCAACTTATTTATTGGTCCCAAAATCCCCCAATAATTTTACCTATGATTTCTTTTAAAATAATCACTGTGTCTTATTATCAGTTTCGGGATTACTCCGATGATCGATGACACATCATGTCCGATGAATCGATGTCAGCATCTTCGACTTCAGCAACTTCTTTCCTTTTCTGATTATGGTACATGACAACTTATTTCTCTAAATATTTTTATCTCCAAGTTTATTGTTCTAACTAAAAACCATAATCTTCATCTTCTCACATTCTAAACAACCTTCCCAGCCTTCAAACAAATCTGTGTCTGATGATCTTTACACAGATGAACTGAGACCAAAATGTTTTGACTTCAAAAAAATTATTGTTCTAAAAAATTTATCTTGTATTAATTACTTCCTTATGAATTTTATCAAACTCTATAGTTTTTTAAATTGGTTGAAAATCGCTCCATTTTTTTAATTTTTTAATTATTGAAGGTTTCATTTTCTAAACGGATGATCAGAACTCAATTCTGAGAGTTCCATCATCTTTATATCATTTTTTTGGTTTGTTTTAGAGTATTAGAGAGTGACTTGGGTTTTTTAGTTTGGTTTAGGAAGAATTTGAGTCCAAATAGCCCGTTTTGGGTTTTAAGAAAAAGGCACACAGTTTAGTGGAAAACTGTGTGGCCCCTTCCAGGTAACGGTGTAGCCCAGTTTTGAACTGCCGCATGGTTTGGGTAAACCTTTCAAGGGAGACGCATGGTTGTGTGAAGCATTCTTCTATAATTGTAGAGGCTTATGCATAGTTTGTGCATGGTTAGAGAAAATTGTGCAGAAGTATGCATATGTACTTCCACTTTGGAAGTGCCTCAACACTTAAGCATGCATGGTTACCGCACAGTTTGGAAAACCATGTGGGTAATCCATATGGCCTGTACAGGGTGTTTTTTTAGTTTTTATACTTTTTCCCTATTTCTCCCCCTTTACTCTCCCTTTTCACACACATATCAGGATAAAACCTCCTACTCCTCTCCTCCAATGTATTTTTCTCCCATCTCTTCATAATTGATCCATTCATCAAGCCATCATGTTCATTGGATTTGTAATGGTAAGGCTAACCTCAACCTCTCCTCCTCTTTTTTTAACTTTCGCCTAATGCACCACAATTTTTGTATAAGTTGATTTTGGATTTTTTTATGGAAATTCATATCTACTCTAATCCTCTTCAAATTGGAGCTTGATATCGGGAAATCCTATGTCTAAGAGTCCAAGTTAAGTGGTGAATATCTTGATTTGTGTTTTTACGGACATTTGAGGGGTACATCTTTTTAGCGCATCATTGGGTTTTGAGAGAGTCCATGTTATTTCATATCAAAATAGATTGTATAACCACATGGTATATCATTGAGTATTACCTTACCTTTTTCACTTGAGTGAGGTTGGGTTATAGAACATTACTCCTTGGGATAGTTTGGCTAGGGTGTCAATTTCATTTAAATTTTTTAGGATTATCTAATCAAACCTGATGAATTTAAGACCTCCATGATAAATTGATAAGTTCATTTAGTTAGCATAATTCAATTATAGTGAATTTAATTTCTTGTTTAAGTGAATTATATGTATGTTATTTTCTTATGCAATGAGATGTTAGACCCAAGGGGTCGTGATAGGCTTGGCCTGAGGTTGAGGTGGATAGACCATCAAGAGTAAGTGATGTTGATCACTGGTTGGGCTTGGCTCGGATTGCTTGAGTGGTTTGGCCATAATATTGGGTGTCGAGGATGTCGTTTGAGGTTGTGAGGGTATCAGGTTAGGCAAGGCCTATGATATTAAAAGTTTATTATATTTGAGCGACATTGTTTTAGGAGTATGAGGTTCCAGTGATGGTGTGTCTTAGGTATTTTATATTGGTGATTATCACTCACCCATTATGTCCAAAGTAATGAATTGAGTTGTTCGCACATAGTTTGACTCCATTGATGAGGTGGTTTTGAAAAATCATGTGGGTAGAGGCCCTTGATATTTTCATCTTAGATGATTATGGTTTGGGTCTACTTATCATATAAATCCACGTGTAAGGTTATGAGCCTTCGATTTATGGCGATGAGGCTATCGATTGTGGGTTGAGTCTCACTGTGATTGAGGTCTTGGTCCTGGACATTTATTTGTGAACAGGTCTTGTTGTGCCTCCAGTTTTCGAGACTTAAGATGATGCATGATTTTAAGTAGGGTTCTGTGGGACCAATTTAATATTTTATTGGGTGTTTCTTCGGGGCATCGGTACTTCTTAAGACACAAGGTTTCATGAGGCATGTGGTGTCAGGGTACTTGTTAGAGGTGGAACCTAAGGGTTCACCTAGGTTGTGACATTAGAGGTACCCTAGGACATGGTCCAAGTACCTTATTCTATTATGGATTATGGTTTTGGTCGATGTAGGTGATGGTTTCCTAGTGGATTTTGATCACCATGTAAACCATGTTTATTTATTGTATTGAGCTACTTTGTTTAATTGTTATAACACTTCTACTTAAACACATATGCTTGGAACGCGCCATTGGGTGGTACCCTACTAATATTAATCTCACAACCTACACAGGTCCTTCTAGATGTATGTAGACTTTATGAATTTATGTTGATGTAAATAATCAGCCTCAAAATATGGATCTTAATAGCTGCTTGCATTGAGTTTGGCACAGGACCTTGAGGTCATACTAGTTGGCGATTTTCTTCTTTTAAGTTCCATTTTAGTTTACTCTCTTGTATCATCATTATTATTATATATTTATCTAATATTGGTTATTATTAGAACCCCTTTTTTATATTGATGTGTATGGCCTGTTATGAAATGCATGTTCAGCTTACTTGTTTTAGTAGTTCTACAAGTGGTGTTGGCATGTTGATCTATTTATTTATCTTCCACTGTAGTTGTCTATTTATTTCTTCCTATATTGCTTGTTATTGACTATGCTTCCACTTTTAGGGTTTGGTTCAAGTCTATTGAGTCTTATTTATTCTACATCATATTGTATATTATTACTTAGACTAGTATTATTATGATCCCCAGATGGTATAGCCTCCCCACTATACCTATTTACACCCTCACTATTAGTCGGAAGCCTTTGGAATTTGGGGAGGTGATCCTAAGGCCTAATGTACTACTAGACTGAAATAAATATTTGGGTGGATATTTAGTTCAGGATGCTACAAGTGGGATCATATCAGTTCTTGATTGAGATTTAGTAACAGCTCTTAACTTGCAACTAATAAGATCGAGACTATATTTTTTACTTTCTACTGGTCTTATTATTTGGGATATGGTAGACTAGAGATTAGGTGATGTCAGAACTAGTTTTATAACTTTTTCTTGGGTGCCTACAACCCTAGGTATGAGGGAAGGACCAAGTTTCATTGGGTTGGAATTCAGTTTTTCTCAGATTACAATTTATATGATTTCCACCTTGACTGGTTCACTTGGTATGTGAATTGTTATTGTTTTAATATGTGACCATGGCTTGGTATATAAAGGGATGAGTTTGGACCCTTTTCCCTGAATGGAAAGGTTTTATTTCTTTCTTGATTGTATTTTTATAGGCACATTTTAGGGTATTTCAAATTTATAAATGCATGTATGCCTTGTAAAATGATTATGCCATGTGATAAAAATTAAATGTCATGATTTAAATGATTTTAAAATGTGAAATGTGATGTGATATTTTTATTACATGAAATATAAATATGAAATTACATGTGACAGATGAAATGGTCCAAACTATTATACAAGTAGGTAGGTACTATGGTTGAGAATATTTTGATCACCAGGATTGTGTGACTCGGTCACCGGATTGAGGTAATGATTGGTTGTTAGGATAAGTAAGTGATTACACAGTGATATGACATATTTTATCACCATTATACTTGTGTATTAAATTTTTTATGGGTTTAATAATCCCATTACTAAATCCTTTTTTCACTCAATATTTTTTTTGAATTCATTTGTTGAAAACATGCTTAAAAGATGTAATTTCACAATGACCCAATATGAAATCAGTTCATTATTTCTATCATATCATTAACTAAACTGATCCAAATGTTAAAATTAATTTTTTTAGGATTATATGGTGATTTTAATTCAATTAATATAACTATTAAAAAGTTTTAGTATAATCAAAAGGGTTCTAAACATGGCCTATAAGTGAAGACATTCTGGGCGGCCATATTGGACCACCCTTCTATATTTGGGCTATAACTCGGGCCTTGAACTCAAATTTGGATTATTACACATCCATTGGATGTAAAACTCAAATAATGGAATATAAAACTAATTTCATGACATTTAAAATTGTTTTTTTCAACCAACCAGTCGGATAAAAAATGAGTAAAAAGTCTTCCATGAATAGTGACCTAGTCCCTTAGGCACTTGACTTATTATATAGAAAGTGTGATGTATTTGTCCATAAAACTACCCATCAACCTCATTATATTATTTTACACGACAAGGGTTTAAGTTTAGTTGAATTGGAGGGATATCTTCATCCATTTTATTAATCTTCTCCATCATGTCCTTCTAAATTTCATATTGATCAATTCAGGCGGTGTTCTTTGTTGTAATCCTGAACTCCATGATTGTAATATTCATAAGGTAAAAGAATTTACAGGTTTTTAGTATATTATTATTAATTTATTCATTTTTATTTTGTGTTTATTCTGGTATGATATAATACAAATCAAAGGAATAATAATCATCTTGCTTCCATGCATAAATCAGATCTTGTGATGATTTGAGTGTGGTTTTATCTTCTCTCACCTATTCTCTTTCATGGGTGTGCTTATGGATGTTATCATTTGATTAAATTCATAAGGTATAACCCATTATTATGCATGTTTGTGTTGAGAACAATTTTTTTATATAGACCCAAATCTGGACATCTCATCACGTTGTTGATGTGTTTCCTTGATTGAGTTCATTTCTTACATCGATAATATTTTATTGATTATGATCAGTCACTGGTAATTAATATCATTGATAAATCAAATAATGGGTGTTAACCTAGTAATAACTCACATATCATACAGGTTACAGTATGTATAAATCAAGGAATCTGTGATCCTTTCCATTCCCTTGAGAGAGATGACAGATTGAACATCAAGGGACACTTACCTGGGTTGATCACGATTTCTCCAACTTATTTCTCTCACTTTGTGATATAGTTTCAATTTATACTATTAAATAATAAACCCCCAAATTTTCCCAAAATCTTATTCTAGTTTTGTTTTCATAATCAAAACTCTCTTTTAAAATTAATGATTTAAGGCTCCATCGAGAGATGGTCTAGGGTTGTTGCTATACAGTAGAAATTCTAGTAAAAACTAAACAACTAATTTGACGCACTTGACAATGCGATCAAATTTTGGAGCCATTTCCAGGGATCAAAGATAATTTTTTTATTTACTTACTTTCTTTTTTCACTTATTACTCTTTTCTATACCCCCCTCCCATTTGATTTTTTTTTGTTTTTTTTTTTGTGTTCTTCCTCTCTATCTCTCTCTCTTGCTATTCTCTATCTATCTATAATTTGGTAGTTTAACATTCTATTTTATTTTCTCATTTCACTCTTCTTAGTTGATTTTATTTTATCCATCCTCCATCATAAAAAAAACACAAAAAACAAACATCACAACTTATTTTAATGACCCTGTCAGAAAAAGGAAAAACTACTTGAATTTGAACCAAAATTTAAAAAGGAAATTCACTAAAAAATTAAGCCATCTAGAGTAGGAAAATAAAGTAACATTTAGGAACCCATTTTGGAGCCTCATTTGGTCCCAAACTAATCAAAAATTGAATTAAATCAATCCCTAGAAAAATGGATGTAAATAATTGAACATTAAAAGAACTAACCACCCCAGATGTGGAGTACCAACCTGCGTTTATCCAATACCTTGAAGAAATATCCAACTTTGAGATGAGATCAGGCCTCATCCACCTCCTTCCTAAATTCCATGGTCTTCCCATTTAGGACCCTCATAAGCATATTAATGAGTTTCACATAGTGTGCTCCACCATGAAACCCAAAAATGTGTCCAAAAACCTCATTAAGTTTAGGGCATTCCCTTTCTCCCTTGATGGTGTATCCAAACTCTGGCTATACTATCTTCCTACCACAGTTGGGGGATAGAATAAACTTAAACAAATATTTCTATATAATTTCTTCCCTACCTCCTGAACTGCAACAATTAGAAAAGAAATTTGTGTCATTATTCAATCACAAGGAGATACCCTTCATAAAAATAAGGAAATATTCAAAATACTTTGATCAAGTTTCCCCCACCACCAAATAAGTGAACAAATGTTAATTAAATAATTATTTGGGGGACTTATCCACATGGATCATGGAATGATATATGCTTCATCTGTTGGTTCCCTTATTGATAAAACCCCTTCCACCAATTATGATTTAATATCCAACATGGCTCAAAATGAAAAACAATTTGGTATATAAGCAATTGAACCAACCCGAGGAGTTCATGAGGTAATTTGTTCATCCCTAGAAAAAAAGGAAAACTTTATGAGATGCCTACCCTTCTAAGTAAATTATCTCAAGTAAAAGGTAATTCAAACTCTCCTCCTATTCCATTACATTATGGTATTTGTTCTGATAACACTAATTTTTCTGACTAGTTCCCAAAACTTCATGATTCATCTGAGTCTTGTGTAGCAGTATTCCTTGGTCGTCTATTTCAACAAGAACCAACCTTCAATAAAGAACCATTTAGGAAAAATCCAAACCCTAAGTGTAAAACACAACCATATTACCAACAAATAGGTAACTTGAGATACCCTAAACAGAACTGGTATCAACAAGGCCAAGGTATGAAACCTTCTTATCCTTCAATATCTTGAAACAATCATCCTCCTCCTCCTCCAAAATCTGAACAAAGACTCAAGGACATGGTAAAGAAAATGGAAACCCATAACCTCTAGTTCCAATAGACCACACAATTAGTTATTCAAGACCTATGAAATCAAGTGGGACAATTGGAAAACACCATCGGTGAGATAAAGATGCAAGGTTCTGGACAACTACCTTCCCAACCTTTTTCTAATCCATTAAAAAAAGGTGATGTTTTTTCAATCACACTTTGTGGTGGTAAAGAAGTTTCTTCTTCTAATTATTCTACCCAACAGGTATATCCCCCTCTTGAAAAAACTCATTCCCCACCTGTAAAAGATTCTGATAGAGAAAAACAAAACAAAAAGGATAAACAAATTATCATTGAGGATTCCCATGAATAATCCATTCCTCTTACTTGGCTCCAAAGACTATATAAACCTAATAAAAATTATTATAATGATATTGATAATGAAATAATTTATACATTTAAAAACTTTCAAGTTAACATTCCTTTGTTGGATGCAGTTAAGTAAATTCTATGTTATGCCAAATTTCTTAAATAACTTTTCACCCATAGACAAAGTTTAAAGGGGAATGAGAGAGCCAATACTATAATAAATTTCTCAACCTTGATTAAACCAACAATTCCAACAAAATTCAAGGATCTAGGATCTTTAATGATACCTTGTACTATAGGGGATACATTCTTTTTAGATGATATGATATATTTAGGTGATTTAATTAATGTAATGCATTACTCTATATACACATCTTTGTAGGATGGAGATCTTAAACTAACAGGAATCATAGTGAAACTTTCCAACTGAAGCAAAGAACACCCATCAGGAGTGGTCGAGGACACCCTCATGAAGTGAAGAATCTCATCTTCCCTGCATACTTCTACATTCTTTAGATGGAAAATTCTTGAAACCAAGAAAATTACCCTCTCATACTTGGAATTCCATTCTTGAAAACATCAAAGAGGGACATTGTTTCCTCTGGAAATGGGGATGACCTCATTGATTTAAGGTTCAAACATTCCAAGCGGTTTCTAACGGGTTTGTTCATAGAACCCGAAACATCCAATGATTCTATATCCAGTTGGACCTACTTTCCAAAGGTAGGTGCTCATTATTTGTGAACTGATGAGGCTTAAGAATTTTCATTGGTCGAGAGGATGGGAGGTCGGACTCATCAAACCTTTTTGAGGGGAATTATTGTATACTCCGGGACTCTCTTTATATATTTAAGTTACGTTCGTGAATCCTTATTAAATTACCAAGTATGAAAATGATCTTTCCTTTAGATCTAAAAATCAATAATTAGTATGAATGAGATTTTAGAGAATCTTTTATATGTATTCGAGGTTCTTCATTGATAGATAATCATCTGTATTTGTTATAGATTCTTATTCAATGGTATCCTTCGACACGTTATATAGAAATCTCTTAGTCATTATGATAACCATACTGGTTTTAATTCCAATCAGCGGGGCACTTGAAGTTTATTGTCATTCAGAAGGACATATATTATTTCAGAGTTGGGATCATACCCGCAGATGGTCTACCTACGTATGCTTTATTTTATAAAAGGAATCATAACCCACATAATTTGAGTAAAGAAGTACGAGTTTTATGCATGATTGATGGCTCAAAGAAAGATGTCATATTACTTTTACACTCTAAGCTCATGTGAGTCATGCTCGGTGTGAGAAACAAGAGGTATTGGTAAAACTAGACAACTGTGCCATGAAAGATGCAATTATAAGAAATGATGTGGGGATTATGTATGTATGACTACCCAAATAGATGAAGATTAGGATTTAATTTAGGGAAGAAACCCGGGAACAAGTTCCATAAAGGTATATGTACTTTATGGGGATTTGGATACTTAACTTAGGACTTAATACTGAGAAGGATTCCCAAATTAGAGAGGACTTATGATTGTGTTTTAATCCTGAGAAGGAAGCCCAAATCAAAAGTAAATTAAGACTGGTTAAGAGAAATTATGACTGGGGCTTACTCTAAAAGAAGAGGCCCAGGTTAAAGGGAATTATGACTGGGGCTTACTCCTGAAAAAGAAGCCCAGTTTAAGGGAATTTGGATTTTGGGAACTTGGGCCTTACTCCTAAGGAGGATTCCCATATTAAAAGAATTAGGGTTGGGGCTTACTCATGAGGAGGATGCCCAAAATTAAGGGAACTTGAAGACTGGGGCTTACTCTTGAAAAGGAGGCCCAGGTTAGGGGACTTGGGGCTTACTCCTAAGGAGGATTCCCATATTTGGGATTTTGAGATTGGGACTTACTCTTGAGAAGGAGACCCAATTTAATGAAATTTATGACTGGGGATTACTCCTAAAAAGGAGGCCCATGTTAAGGAACTTCTCATCTTAAAGGATGAGGTTGAATGAATGAAATATCTCACCTTAGTGATATAACGATATATAAATCACTATGTTTTGAGAGATGTTCCACAGAATTTCTTTCAGATAAGTAAACCAATAAAGGAACCATGCCATAAATGGTTTTGAAGATGGTTCTGAAGGCCAAATCTTGAAGAGGAGAGGTGGATTTGAAGAAACTAAGTGAATAGGTAGGAGGGGCACCCAAAAAGAGAGAGGCGTGCAAGTCCTACGTGGGCACGCAAGTCCTGGTCGCGCAAATATACTTGCATGACACATGGTTACTTGCATGACGGTCAACCCTTAGGGTAATACTTGGGTGAGACTTGGATCAAGCCCTTAGTATTATCCCTAAAGACTTCCAAAATAGTGGCACGCAAGTTTTATTGAATGGATAAGGCGGTGTGGAAGTGTGGCCATTTCCCTTAAGGGTTGGCTACTTAGGCACACAAGTGTTGATGAGTTTCAACACTGAGGCCATGTTTTCTCTATTTAGAGCTTCCATTCTAGGTAAGAAATTACCTTAGAAGTGTTCGGAAGACTTCCAGAAGAGACTAGGGAGCCGGGAGCTCGAATCTGAGTTTTGGAATTTTTCCATCGTGAAATGGGGGGCCCATAGGGGGTATTTATAGACCAGGGAAGACCTTGGGTGAAAATAAAATAGGGCGTGTAAGTCACCTATGTGACCACTATACAGCGCGCAAGTATACTTGTGTGACCATGATAAAACTTGCATGACCCAAGTGGGAGGAAATCCTTCTTCATGACTTTGTCAATTTTTTATGTTTCTTCAAAGGATGAATCACTTTGGACTAAGGTATTTCCCTTTTTCAGTCGTTAGACTTTGTGATGGAAAGGAGAGTCAAAAAAAGTCCCCCCTCAGAGTTGGATCCGAAAGAAATGAGGATGTGACTCTGAGGTAAAGAAGAAAACCAAGAAACATGCAGTGCGTAAGTGTTGAGCACGCAAATGGCGGCGCGCAAAGGTGAGCCGCACAGGCTTCGAGCCGCGCAGGATTTGGAGTGTAGGGGTGCAGTCTGGCCTATATATAGGCGGTCATTCCTCATGAAAAGCACTGAATCTGAATTCTTCTGAGCTCTCGTCGCACAAGTTTCCTTCGCCGCGCAAGTTACTCAGTTTTCTGCTGCTTCCTTTTGTGTCGCGCTGTTGTAGAGGTATTTGGACTTGTGCGGTGATACCTATGTGCCAAAACTTGTGTGACACACTATACTTGCGTGCCAACTTTGGGACTTGTGCGTCTTAATGACTTATCCACTTTTTCAAATTTCTTCAAAAAATTTATGAAAAAAAAACTTAATTAAGAGTTAATTATTCAACTTTTGTGCAAATTAAATGGCTCCTAGAAGAATCAGAACTGCTGATGAACTAGCCAGCAAGCGAATTGATGATATGATGAACATTGTTGGCCATGATTACTATACTATCTGCAACAGCACTCTCCCAAATTTGGCCAAGTACTTGAAGGAGTATCATTTTGACTTCCTGCAGAGTATTTATCTACCTTTGTATGGCTATGGTCATCTGCGAGAAGTCACCTTTCCAGAGGCAAAGAATTATATGCCCAAGATGCAGCTACACTGTTACTCCTCTATTTTGGTTATGTTGTGCATTAAGAGTAGCAACAATGGTGTGAACTTTAAAATTTTTCCTCCATGCCATTTACTTGAAGATATGAAAATGTAAAACCATGGGCTGATATTTTTTTCGCTGCCAATTGATGGAGAGAAGATTATCATGACATTAGAAACAATATCTGAAAAGAGTACTCTCTCCAAATGGCTCTTTACTTCCAATGCGCCATTCTCAAATCCATGTATCCATCTTCCAAGTCTCTTGGACAGAAACAGAGTCACTGTTTGATCAGCAGAAAATTTTCTCAAACCGCACTCAAGAAATATTTTTTACAATTGTTCCAAGAAGAGCTGGTATCACTACATCTCTTATTGTATCCAGTTGAATGAATTAATTCCAGGTGGTTACTGATTAATCTCGGGATGCCATAAATCAAATGAGAAGTTATGTTGAAAGCCTCTTGTAATTCTTGAAAAAGAGAAGAGACTCCAGTCTGTGGATGTCCTTCTATCTCTTGTGCATCAATGAAAAACACTTTCATCTTCAATCATTTGTACCTAAATCATATGAAATGTATGTTTAGTGAGCTGGGACTTGACTTTTATTCAGAGTTCCCTTGTCTTTTGTGGGCAGTTTAAAGCCATGCATGTCAGACATAAAAAGGATAATGTTTAAGGTCAAAATATCTTTGACCGAATGGATTAAAATTGACTCAATTCCTTGATAATTTATCTGAAAACATATTACCAAGTTCAAGTATGAGGGAAAATATGTAAACAATGACTTAATAAATTTTGAATCTGAGGAATGATATGAAAAATGGATAAAAGTTATTAGAATAATTATTTCCCAAGAATAAAGTTACCACTATTTAACAAACCCATTAGGGGGTTGAATTATGCAGGGCCACCTAAGGGCATTGGCTGCATAGTCAAATAATAGCATCTTTTGGCTGACATTTCTGTTATGTAGACAACTTATGCGAGGCCTCCTAAGGGAACATGCTGCATAGTCAAGCAAAATAAATCTAAAAAATTTAATTTTCTACTACTAAAAAGCCAGTGGAAGTTTATGGGGATTCAAATTTTCCAAAGCATAAAGTTTGCTGTATGGAGAGAGGTACTTGAATATGGAGAAGATATTTCCAAACAAGGTTGTCTAAGAACTGGATGAATTTCACTCCTACGAAGGTCTGACCAAAACTTAGGGAGGGGAAATATAAACCATAGACTTGAATACTTTCAAATCATGAAAAAGAGTATGGGATAAATATGTTAAGGATGGCTATTTTTTTGCAGATATCTACATATTTTTGTTAAGAAAACTAAGGAAAAAGAGGTTTTCCTCCCAAGAATGAAGTTACCATTATTTGAAAAACCTGTTAGGGGGTTGAATTATGCAGGGCCACCTAAGGGCATTTGCTGCATAGTCAAATAATAGTATCTTTTGGCTGACAAGTATGTTATGTAGACTACTTATGCAAGGCCGCCTAAGGGCACGTGCTACATAGTCAGGAAAAAGAACTCTCAGGTATCAGAAATTTTGTGACCATAATTCAAGAAAAGGGTTATGGAAATCTGTAAGTATTTAAGGTTAGGAGTATGATACATAAAAAATGGGCATTTGTTCAATGCATGTAGAATATACACAGGACAATGCTAACCATAATCATGTTGTGGCTGGGTCCTGAATTGAAATGTTGGACTTCACTACGTATCCCATAAGGATAGTAATCAAGCCATACATAGTTCTTGAAATACAGTTTAACGCCATGTGGGACGAGAGTATAAGAAATATTAGTTTAGGGTCATAGAGCTTGAACCATAATAATGAGTACACTGTGTGTATTTTCACAGGGACTTTTCAGCCAGGGGACTGAAAGTGGAATTTGGGGTTAGGCCCAAAGACTTGGGGCTGGATTCAAGGGATGCTCAAACGTTCCTAAATATCCCATAAGGATGGGAATCAAGCCACACATAGTTATTGAAATACCCTCTGTACATATTTGGTTCGTAAATATAAAGGGTGAAAGGGGACTGTAGTGCAATGATGGATTGACCCAAGATAAAAGGTTCAGGCATTGCCATGTATGCACGTAGTATTTGGAATATAACATGATTGGAGATCAATGTAAATAATGATTCCCTCTCAGGTGAGGGTGTCAAAGAATGTTGTAGTTTATTGTCATACAGGACAAAAGTGTGAACAGTTTAACGTCATATAACAAGGACGATGGTGAACCAATGTAAAAATATTGGTTCTAGGGATTGCTTCACGGATCAATATCATATGAGACTGAGGTGAACCAATGTGAAGAGATTGGTTTTGGGATTGAACCTCAAAAGTTTGCCTACATACCCAGCCTAGAAAGAAAGGATCAAAGTCTGCGTAGTTTAATTAAATAATGAATTGGTAATCAGGTTGTTCTTGAGGACAACGACCCAAAACAAAATGGTTTTGGGACTTATGCATGGTTAGCGGCCCCAAGAGGGTGGTATGGTTTAATTTTACTCTAAGATCACGTGATTCATACTCGGTGTGAGAAACAAGAGGTAGAAAAAACCTTAACGATGTACAGTTTAATGTCACGTAGGACACATGAAGGGACTATGCAGTTTAAAGTCATGCAATGGTGAATATTGGTGTTGTACAGTTTAGTGTCATGTAGCAGGGACAAAATACAGTTTAACGTCATGTATGAAAAATATAAGGACACAGTTTAATGTCATGTTGGACGTAAGGGTGTTGTACAGTTTATCATCCTGTAGCTAAGACAATGAGGACAATACAGTTTAACTTCATGTTGGACGAAAGGGGGACTGTTCAGTTTAATGTCATGTAGTAAGGAAAAAAGAGGACACAGTTTAACGTCATATTGGATGTATTAAGGACTTTTTCACAGTCTAGCATCATGTTGGATGATGGCACAATTTGACATCATGTTGGATGATGGTGTGAATGGTTTAAGGTCATATTCATTGACCAGAGATTATGCAGTTTAATGTCATGTTGGACATAGAAGGGACTATGCAGTTTAATGTCATACAGTAAGGACTTAAGAAGGGAGGTATAGTTTAACGTCATATATAAAGGATGACACAGTTTAATGTCACATTGGACGTAAGTGAAAATAGTTTAAGGTCATATGCATGGACCGTGGATGGTGCAGTTTAACATCTTGCTGGACTTAAGGGACTATGCAGTTTAAAGTCTTTCATCAAGGACAACACAGTTTAACATCATGTTGGACGATATGGATTCAAATAGTTTAAGGTCATATGCATGGACCGTACTGATGTATTTTTTGTTTATACAAAATACTTCTTCAGGAATATGGCATTGGTTGGAGTAGTGATGAGTTCTCCATCCATTGAGATTAAAGAATAAGCTCCATTTGAGTAGAACTTATGTATTGAATATGGTCCTTCCCATTTTGGTTCCAGCTTGGGAGGTTTCTTTCTTGGTATCATTGGAGTTCTAAGAACAAATACCAATTCTCCCTGAACAAATGAATGAAGATGAAATTTTTTGTTGAAAGCTCATGCTATTCAATTCTGATAGACTTCCAAGTGGTGCAGGGTGAACAATCTTTTCTCATATAACCATTCCAATTCATCCAATCACTTTCGAGATTTTTCATCTATAGATGATTGATCAAAAATGGCTACTCTGAGAGAGGGTAATTGAACCTCAATGGGAAAGACTGCTTCTGTTCCATATACCAATGAATATGTAGTTGACTGCATTGCAATGCGGGTGGTGGTTCGATAAGCCCATAAAGCATGAAAGAGTTTATCAGGCCATGATTTCTTATCTTTATCCACCATCTTTTGAAGTATGTTTGAAAGAGTCTTGTTGAAAGCTTCTATATGGCCATTGTCTGTTGCATGATATCGAGATGAATGGTTGGATTTGATGTTGTATTCTTGATAAAACTTCCTCACCTTAGATGAACAGAAGTTGGTGCCATTTTCCATCAATATGGTATGAGGGACACCAAATATGGTAATGATGTTAGACTTGATGAAGATAAAAAATCATTTATAACTGACTTCTTTGATAGGTATTGCCTCTTCCCATTTGGAAAATAAGTCAGTAGCAGTAAGAATGTAATTAAACTGCTTGGATGTAGCTGAAGGATAAGGTCCCACTACATCCATTCCCCATGTGGCAAATGGCCACGAGTATTTAGCTGTATGAAGCAACTCTGGGGGTTGATGAATTAAGTTGGAATGTACTTGGAAATAATGACACTTCTTTGTGAAATAAACACAATCTTGTATCATTGAATTCCAAAAGTATCCAAGCCTTCGAATTTGATCAGATAGTCTGTGTCCAGACTAATGGGCACCACAGACTCCTACATGTACTTCTTTCATGATAGCCATTGTCTCTTAACCATTAATGCATCTGAAGATAACTCCATCAAAACCACTTTTGTAGATAATTTTCTCTAGGTTATTTGGGCTACCATAAAGAGTGAAATTGACCACACATCTCCGGATTTGTTCTTTCCTAGCTCTATCAGGTGGAAGTGTTCCATTTTGAAGTTATTCCCTGATAGGTGTCATTAATCATGTAGTATGACCATATGGTTCAGGAATATGACTAATTCCATTGATTTCCTCTATTCTGATTTGAACATAAGGTGAAATTGTATGATGGTGGGAAATATTGATGCTTGTCTCATCCCGATTTGGATCTGTCAGAGCTATGGCTATATTAGCCAGTGCATCAGCTTGGGTATTTTTTGATCTTGGGACATAAGAAAATGTCGGTTCCGAAGGAAATTCCGCCATTAACTCTCTGACATAATCATACAAAGGGATTAGTTCTTCTTTTATGATTGCATAATCCCGATTGACTTGTTTGATTACCAGGTCTGAATCACCTTTCACCTTTAAGTGATTCACTTGTGCTTGAAGCGCCAACTCCAATCCTGCGATAAGAGCTTGGTATTCTGCTTCATTATTTGTACCACCTCCCAAAAATGAGAAGGAATAAGGTAGAACTGCCTTTTCCAAGGAAATTAGTACAATTCCTAACTCATCTTTGTTGAATTTAGGATCTTACATTTTCTTTCCTGTTGGACTTCTGGAAGCACCATCAAAGTACATTCCCATGTTTGAAGATTATCTTGAATAGAAAAGACTTCTTCATAAGGAAGTTCAATATCTAAAAATGTATCTTCTACTAAAGGATGTTCAGCAAGGAAATCAGCCAGATCCTGGCCCTTTATTGCCTTTTGAGACACATACTGGATATAAAATTGCTGCAAAATAACTATCCACCATGCCAAACATCCTGTAAACATTGGACAACTAAGGATGAATTTGAGCGGGTAATTGCGAGATACCAATTGGACCTTGTGATGTTGAAGATAGTGTCTCAACTTATGAACTGCAAAGATTAACGCTAGGCAGCACTTTTCAATACTTGAATATTGGGTTTCTGCTTCAATAATAGTTCGACTGAGATAGTAAATGTTGTTTTCATTCCCGGCATCATTCTTTTGAGCAAGAAAGGCTCCCAATGATCGCTCTAAAACTGTCACATAAAGAATCAGTGGTCTTCCTTCAACAGGTGGTATTAATACTGGTGGACTCAAGAGATATTTCTTGAGAATATAGAATTCTTATTAACATTCTTCAGTCCACTGGTATGTGACTCCCTTCTTCATCAATTTGGTGAAGGGTAAACTTTTGCCTGCCAAATTGGCGATGAAACGCCGAATATAGGCTAAGTGTACTTGAATTCCTCTCAATTGTTTCAAATTCCAAGGAGGTGACATACCAAGGATTGACTTTTTCTTCTCAGGATCGACTTCGATACCACAATGGCATACAAAAAAGCTGAGAAATTTTCCTGAGGTTACTCCAAAAGCACATTTTAAGGGGTTCATCTTCAAATTATGTTGTCGAAGTTTGTGGAATATGACTTCTAAATCATCCAAGTGATTAGAATGTTGTCTAGATTTAACCACCAAATATTCCACATAACATTTAACAAACTTCCCTAAAAAGGGTTTGAAGATACGATGCATGGAACACTGATATGTTGCGCCTGCATTTTTCAGGCCAAAGGGCATTACCCAATAGCAAAACACACCCTGAGGGGGTCTGAAGGCTATATATTCCTCATCTTCTAGAGACATTCAGATTTGATTATATCCTGAATATCCATCAATGAAGGAAAGTGCTTCATAGCCAGTTTTTGCATCAATTAAGAGTTCTGTTATCGAAACTGGAAAATCATCCTTAGGACAATGCCGATTAAGATCTCTGAAATCAATGCAAACTCTAATTTTTCCGTTCTTCTTTTTCACAGGGACAATATTATCCAACCACTTGGGATATTGAACTTCTCTGAAGAAGTTATATTTGATAATCTTATCCACTTTAGCTTCAACTTTGGAAGCATAGGTTGGGTGTGTTTTTCTTGTGGCTTGCTTAAATCCTCAATGTTCTTCTGGAAAACCCAAATGATGAGTAGCAACATCAGGATCAAGCCCTGGAATCTTTGTATAGTTCCAACAAAATATATCTCAATTTTGATTTAAAAATTAAATATACATGTATTTCTCATCAAGAGTCATGGCCACACTAATTAAAGTGGGGTGTGGATCTTCTTTTGTACCCAGATTTATTTCTCTGAGTTTATCCACGGTGGTAGAGATACCCTCTTCAAATGCTGGAGGATCATCCATATGATCTTCTTCTTCTTCTTCAACATGTGTTATTTCTTCTATTTCTACCTTCATAGTATATGATGAAGTAGAATTTCCATGATCAGAAGAGATGTTAAAATTTGAACATCTTGAAGAAGAAGCTTCCATTTCCGACCTGATTGATGATGAAGGGTATTCCTTGGGTAATAAAGAGGAGATTATGGATTGAGAATCGACATCATTGTTCATCTCTGACATTTATATAACTTCTTCTGGCTTGGTTGGCGAAGTATAGACTTGATGTATTTTAGCAGATGAAATGAAGAAAACCCCATTTGAGCTTTCATCATTGCTTGGTGAATCACCAATTTCTCCCATGTTGTCTAGATTAATTACCATAATTGAAATTATGGAGGTTTCCATAAGAGTATTTTGATTTGGGTCTATCATGTCAATTTGACTGATAGGAAACACATAATCCTCACTCAAATGTGTAAATGGATTTACTGGAATCTTTTCCAAACCAAATGAAGCATTAACCTTAGTAACCTCCCTTACTGTGGATTTCTCCTTACCCTTCATATGATAGAATTCCGCCTCAATGTATTGAGATTAAAATGTTTTGAATGGGGATTTATCACCATACAATGTCTCAATTTGACCATAGAAACAATATTTGAGAAATTGATGGTATGATGAAGGGATAGCCGCATGTTAATGTAGCCAGGGTCTTCCAAGAAAGATATTGAAGGTTGTGTCATGATCAAAAACCATGAAATCTAAATTGGATATAAGATCTCTAAACTGAGTTTTGAGTGTAATCTCGCCCAGTGGTTCTTGTTCATTTTTATCATATCCTTATAACATCAAAGTAGAAGGAGATAAATCATATTCTGCGAGGCCCAATCGATAAAGTGTACGAATGGGGATGAGCTTGACTCTTGAACCATTATCAATGAAATATCTTCGGAATTATACACCATTGACCTTGCCAGATAATTATAAAGGTTTAATATGTCCATGCACGACATCATCTTCATCTTCATCTGTGAAATATATCACTGCATGGAATTATGCAGTATTATTCTCTACATGGTAGACTTCAACTTCAGCAATTTCAGTTTCAAATTCCTGAGGACTTGACAAAGACTCAATGAGTGCCTCCCCAAGATCCTTTGATAAATTTAAGGCATCCAAAATTGATAACTTGGCTGGTACTTGGGCCAAGTGTTTCAATACATCATACTTTTGATCCAAAGGTCTGTGTTCCCCAACAGAAACATGTGGTTTCGCAGGTACCTTAGAAGTTGATTCTTTGGAAGTAGATTCATCTTGTATCAGGGTAGGAGTTGGCAATACTTCTGTCTTTGGAAGATTAGACTGAATAGGTCTATTTACTTTCTGAGAGTAAGAAGGTGGAATCTCTAACAGATCCTTCAGAATAACTATTCCAGGACTGAGTCTGCTATTGGTGGAAGAATTTTCTTGTTCTTGTTGAGCCCATTGAAGGTCTCTGCCACGAGTTTCTACTGCATACACAGTTCTAGAAGGGGTAGAATTGGAATAGTGGCTTCTGGGATATCCACATCTTCCTCTATATCCCATACCTCTGGAACTCCCTCTAATTCCTCTATTTGATATAGGTAATTTAGGCTCATCAAAATCAAAACTATGACTCACATAAGGATCTGTTAAATTAATCATATTAACAAAACCAAATATCAACTCTTCATCTGATGAAGACTCTGCATGATTAGCCAATTTAGTATGTACCGTTTGGTGGGGCGGTTCTCGTGGCTTCGAAGTTGATGGCATAAAATATACCAGAGTCAAAGACAACTTGGGATTTAACACGATCTCATCTTCTTCTGATTGTTCCTCTTTCTTTTAATTATGTCGTTTCTTTGAGGATTTTCCCTCTAATGAAGAGGGTTTTGCTGTGGAATTCATAGCAAAAGATATAATTGGTTTATTCAATTGCATTCTCTAAATGGCATGATTTTGGTTGGTCATTTTTCTGACCATCCAACCATCATATTTTGGCGTATTTTTGTTCTTGATTTCTTTTCACTCGCCTTATTCCTCTGGATTTGTAGCCATTACACATGCTACCTGAGCTGAAGAACCTTTCAACTTGACTTGTACCGAATCCACCATTTTTTGCAGGAGGTCTTTGAAGACAAAAAACTTCTGAATGGGATGCCCCAACATCTGATGAAATGGGAAATAGTTGGGACGATCTTCATCTCCTTCCTTGTTCGGTCTCTTGGGCCTTGGTAATGGAACCAAATTATTTTCTAGAGCCAAAATGAAGTAACCAAGAACTTGTTCATTTCGAAAAGAGTAAATTTTGATCTTTAAATCCTCAAATTGTTTTCGTCTTTGATCTCTTTGATCATCTTGACGAAACAGCCTCTGTTGTTGACGCTCAGGAGGTGGAGCCCTTAGAGAAGATGAAGTCCTTGAAGTAGAAGTAGGTATAGGTGCTTGTTTAAGCATAACTGTAGTAGTCTCTGCTTTACACATTCTCCTTCCTTGATCTGATAGAATTACACGAGTTTTATTCTTAGTCTTTATAAGAGAGTCTTTAATCTGCTGAGAGATCGAATTAAGGTCTCGAAACCCTCCTGTGTATTTCACAGGGATCAATGGTGTGCGCAACTCATCACGCAAATTTTCCGCACAGATTGGCAACAATTCTTCTTAAGGGAGTTCTAAGCTCAGGGAATATGTTAATCCCTTCCATAGAGTAATGAAATCTAAAACCCTTTCATTCTCCCTTTTCTTACAGTTTTTAAGATCAAAAAATGTTTTCTTTGGAAACGTTGAGATGAATTGAAGAAGGAATCGTTGACGGAGATCCTCCCATCCGTTAATTGACCAGGATTGCAAGCTTGTATACCAGAAAAAAGCAGGTCATTTTAATGACTTTACAAAACACTTGAGCTTAACTGATTCTTGTTGTTGAGGGGTTCCCATCATAGGATCACAACGAGAGAGAAAAATGCGTTAAGTGTTGATATGGGTCTCCCGAACCATTAAAGATTGGGAATGTGGTACATGAAAAATTTGATGGGGGGGGGGAATTGCATCTACCCATTCAGGGTAAGCTCTCTTCTCCAGTTGAATTTGAGCTCATTTTCCCTCTATAGCTTCCAACCGAGCTGTTAATGACTCAATAGTAGTTATTAACTTTTGAGAAATATCCGGTTGAGCTTGGACCTGAGAAGGTGCAATAACTGGAGCTTGGATAGGTGTGGTGGCTGGTACTGTAACTGATGGTAGCACCACTGATTGTTGTTGTGCATGACCCATAAGACTAGACCTGTGAGGGTGTAGTGATAGAGGAGGATATTCTTGATCCATCTCAGTAGCTGCAACAAATTCACTTGGCTGACTGACTCCAGCACGCTTAGGAGAAAGACTACTTTGAAGTAGTTCTGCATTCAACCTCCTTACTTCCTTTATCTCTTCCTCTTGTTGTGTGAATCTTTTCTCTAGTGAGAGTGATTGGCCTTCTCCAGAGGAAGGGTGAAATGTAGCCTAATTATTTTCTTTCCCCTTGTTGGACACCTTTTGGAGAGGGGGAAGTGGGTTATTTGAAAGAATACCTAGATTCTAGGTAAGCCTTTGATTTATTGTATGCACACCTTCTTCATTTGTGTCTGTGTGTACAACTTCTTGAGCAAGAACCTCTTAATTTGAGCCCTCTGAGTGAGCTCCATCTAGGGGATCAGCAACAACTTCATTGATGACATTAATTGATGCATAACGCATTGCATCCCTTCTATCTACATTTCTGCGATATTGTCTTCTTTCATGTCTTTGATGATACATTGCCTTTCGTTGATTTGATCCCTCAGGAACTTCTTGACGAATCATAATTTGTAGGCAATCTCCGGATAATTCGGCTCTTCGTTCCTCTTGGGGCTTCTTCCCTAATCGAGAGAAGACTGAATTTCTATGAGGGAGAGATTGAGGATTTGAAAAAGTCCCCAGTCCTATGGACAGGGGCTGTTCCTGCTGTTTCTGCTCAACTCCTCGAATCCTATTTGTTTATTCTGAGGGTTGGGCTAAAAGAGTCCCCAATCTGGCAAGATGGGGTGGTTCTTGAGTTTCTATATCTGAGACCTTCTTAAAATCTCTCCTGATCTTGCGGACTTTAGTCCATAAATTGGATGGATGCATCAACCTACATCCACTCTTATCACCCGGCTCAAAAGAATATTGGATTATTTCTGACACTTCTATCACTAGATAATGTGCATGCTCCAAACGAGATGTATGTTCAATATTCTTGTTTGCTTGATGCAGGATTAATTCAACAACATTTTCTCTGTATGCTTTATTTTGAGAGGAACTAGTTGAGGCTTGTTCTTGAGAAAGCCTTTGATTACAAAAAAATCCAATTGGTTATGGCCGGCCATGGGCAATAACATTGCATGAAACCATTTTCGGCGGGCTTTGCTGTAACACCCCAAGATTTTATGAAATAATATTATTTTAATTTCATTGATGTCTTCTATTATACACTACACCAAGTTTATCTTGTACTATACACAACATCGTATTAGCTTGCAGTATACGCAACACTATTCTTTGATCGTGTTACACACAATTTCAAGTTCGTTTGATAGTAGTTATTCTAAGAAACATTGAGTGTGTATATATATATATATTCAATGTATAAATGAAATATGTTTGGATTATGTTATACGCAACAAAAAAGGAGTCTTGCACTACACAAAACCCTGACTTGGCTTACATTACATGCAATCGCGACCTTCCACGATAGCGTGTGTTGTACGCAATACCGAGTTTCACTAAACAAAGATATGCTATTAAAATATTATATAAACTAGCCATTATGAATAGGAATACACAATTTTTGGAATTTTATAAATTTTATCTTTCAAAATGGACTTCATTTTTGGATTCATAATATCGAAATTAGCCTTGGGTGAATTTTTTATATTTTTCTGAAAACTTTCAATTTTTGATGAATAGTGAAAACACTGGGTTACTATTTAAAAACCGACTTTTTATTAAAATAATTATTTATTTTATTTAAATTTATTTTAGGTCAAAATTGATACATAATACCTATATAAGTTCAAAGTAATTCATTGGAGTCATTTTATAATAATTTTAGATATATAAAAAGTTTATTGAACTTTTTACTGTCTTTTACCCACCTCCGATGAGAATTCGAAATTTTACATAAAACTTAATTTTACCACTTCTATGAGTGGAATTTAGAAAATCCTAGAGACACGGTTAATATCAAGGAGTAAAATGTGGTTCAATAAGATAAAAATAGTTTTTGGTGAATAGTAACTTTTTACATTTTTTACCACAGTTAAAAGTAAATAGGGTAATTATGGGTAAAAATGATATTATTATTACCCTAAAACATGTCCTAATTAAATTGGATAAGTTTAATTCGACCAAAAACAAACTTAGGAATAAAATATTTCCATTTAGGTCCACTTGGATTAGATTAGGACATTAATTATTATTTTTAAAGAAGAGTTAAAAAAGTTAAAATCAAAGTTTAATAACTAAAACATTTTTAATATAGGATTATACATAAGATAATTTCAACTATAAATATTCATTAGAAATATAAAAATATTTCCTACATAATGGTATTTTATTTATAATTTTTAGACATTAAATACTTTAATTTATTTATGACACAATGATGATGCAGTAATTACCTTATTAATGAAATATTAACATAATTGATATTATAAATAGCAAAATAAATGTAATTTGAGACTTTTCATGAATTAAACTAATTTTATAGGTTAATATGACATGTTATTATTTATTTAATTAACTTTTTTCGAACTAATCATGATGTTATTATTTTTACAAAAATCAATTACCAAATAGTGTCAAAATTGACATTAAATAGTTTTTAAAACAAATATTATATTATTAATTGTTATTTTATTCCTAAAAATATAAGGTTCAGTCAAATGACTTAGATAAGGATATATATATTAATAATTAACCACTTGGGGTTCTTTTGGCTTGTTATAGTAAGTTTATTAACCATATAGTGTAAGAAAACAAAAAGACACGATAAAAGTTAAATTATTTAACTTAGAGTTAAATCTAAATGATAAGGATAAAATAGTAACCTAAACTTGTCTAAAATCTATTGGTTGAGAGTATTTCGAACCATACCAACATTATCTTCTAAATAAATTAATTTGGAGATATTAAAAACTGAATATGACTTTATTATAAAATAATATTTTAAGCTTTTTTTAAAGTGCCCCTCTCCTCCCTTATAAAAGGGCACCTCCTCCCTCTCCTCCTCACACCACATTGAGCCTTCAAGCTCAACCAAACCCTGCCAATTTCTCTTCTAAACTTTCCTAGAAATATCCTAGAGGTCCTGTTATTCTTCAAAGACCAATCTTAGTACCCTAAGAGGAGGTTTCAAAGAGGCGTGTCGAAGAAGAGGTAATATCCATTACTGATTCTTTCAAATTTATTTCTTCTTCTACTTCCTCTTCTTTAGTTGTTTCATTATAAAGTAATAACATAAGTATCACTCATATACTTATATGTTATTATAAATATAAAACAACCCTATTTCACCTTCTATCCATCCTACGGAAAACGAAATCACCGCGTGTGCGTACGTACGGAATACCTTCTCCACGCCATGGTGTAATCTGTTTTCCACCACCACCTTACTTGGATGGGTATAATGGTGTAAATAATAATTTAATATTCATTAGAAACCTAAAAATATTTCTTACATAATGTTATTTTATTTATAATTTTTATACATTAAATAATTTAATTTATTTATGACACAATGATGATGCAGTAATTACCTTATTAATGAAATATTAACATAATTGATATTATAAATACCCAAATAAATGTAATTTGAGACTTTTTATTAATTACACTAATTTTAAAGGTTAATATGACGTGTTATTATTGATTTAATTAACTTTTTTCAAACTAATCATGATTTTTATGATTTTCACAAAAATCAATTACCAAATAGTGTCAAAATTGACATAAAATAGTTTTTAAAACAAATATTATATTATTAATTGTTATTTTATCCCTAAAAATATAATTTTTGTCCAAATGAATTATATAAGGATATATATATTAATAATGAACCACTTTGGGTTCTTTTGTCTTGTTATAGTAAGTTTATTAACCATATAGTGTAAGAAAACAAAAAGACACGATAAAAGTTAAATTATTTAACTTAGAGTTAAATCTAAATGATAAGGATAAAATAGTAACCTAAACTTGTCTAAAATCTATTGGTTGAGAGGATTTAGACCCATACCCACCTTATCTTAGAAATAAATAAATTTTGAGCTATTAAAAACTGAATATGACTTTATTATAAAATAATATTTTAAGTTTTTCCTAAAGTGCCCATCTCCTCCCTTATAAAAGGGCACCTCCTCCCTCTCCTCCTCACACCAATTTGAGCCTTAAAGCTCAGAAAAACCCTGCCAATTTCTCTTCTCCACTTTCCTAGAAACATCCTAGAGGTCCTGGTTTTCTTCAAAGACCAATCTTAGTGCCCTAAGAGAAGGTTTCAAAGAGGTGTGTCGAAGAAGAGGTAATATCTGTTACCGATTCTTTCAAATTTATTTATTCTTATACTTCCTATTCTTTAGTTGTTTCATTATAAAGTAATAACTTCAGTATCACTCATATACTAATATGTTATTATAAATATGAAACAACCCTATTTCACCTTCTATCCATCCTACAGAAAACAAAATCACCGCGCGTGCGTACGTACGGAATACCGTCTCCATGCCGTGGTGTAATCTGTTTTCCACCACCACCTTACTTGGATGGGTATAATGGTGTAAATAATAACTATATATTATTATTTTAAAGTGATTTTGATTCTGAAATAGTATACATACACTTCAATACAATTCCACGATCATGGGAACGATATCATCACTCGTGCGTACGTACGGCCTACCGTCTCCACGATGTGATGCGACTCGTTCTACATGATCTTCAATGAATAAGGACTATATAAATGAATTGAATGAATAAATATGATATATATTACACTAATAACATTATGTAAATGAGGTATCTATAAACTAAAAATAATAATAATAATTTATTCGACAAAACACGCATAAGAACAAAAAGCAATAAACACCCGAATAACAAGTAGAAATGAAATATTACTAATACGAAGATAAGAATATGACCATATATGATATCATAACAATGATTAAGATTCTGTAATAATTCAATAACATTATTTAAATCATTATATAGGAGTTTCGGACATGTACGAAGCAAATCAGACCTAAGGTAAGGGATAATTTATCAATCTCATTTTTATCCGAGATTGCTTATTCGTAAGTATTTACTGGGGTTATATTTTTCATCCATGTCCATAAAAATGTTTTCATAAAGTGTTTAATATTTTTCCATGTATGTTTAAAGTCATTTTTACCCATCTTGACTTTTACTTTGTGTTATGGAAGGAATATTTCGTTTGTCTACATACATGGTACTTTTTGACTTTTCTGTTAAAAGTACGAGGAGAATGTTTTCTTTAACTTATACGGCATGAATGGATTTTTACGGTTTCATAACACCTAATTTTTATTAATATTCCTCTACAATATTTCATGATTATTTTCAAAAAAACCCTTTTATTTTAAAATTGCATGGCATTTTGTGAAAAGAAAATGATTTTTAAGAAGAAATGATATTTTCCTCAAGAATTCATTTCAAGTGTTTTATCAAAACCATTTTCTATCCAAGATGACATAATTTCATATGTGTGTGTTTCAAGTATAATGTCTCTATGATTTACATGGTTCCACTTTTCTTATGATGAAATGATATCCATTTGTTTTATATGGATTATGTTATGATGGGATAATGTTTATGAAACCCATTTTGTTCTTTGGGTTATGATGAATGATTTATGTTTATGTTGTGGCACACGTAAGAATGATTTCAATATGAGATGGGTGGGACCTATATCTCCCTCCAATGCATTGGGTAAAGATTTATATCTCATGTGATAGACATGGATGGAACGGTAAGTTAATCTGGTTCAGTGATACAGGACTGGAACGAGGAGTGAACTCGATTCAGAAAGGGACTTTGTCCACTAAGATGGTCTTGGCAGTAATGCCTTGCTACTATGGAAATAATATCATGTGATTAATGGTTGCCACAAATACATGTTTTATTCCCATGATATTCCTTTATGATATATTCCTTACTTACTTCCAAGATTTATGTCTTTGCTCAAAATTTTGATGTTTAAACATTATGTTCATGTTTTTAAGTTCAAATGTATATGGTTTGTTTTATTTTCTCCATGCTTACCCTTACTAAACATTTGAGCTCACCCTTTATATGTTTTCTTTTCCCCATGATATAAAGAAAGGTTTTAGGTAAGAAAAAAAAGGGGAATATCTTTATGGGAGATGTTGAAGATCTTTCATCGTGATTAGAATATTATGTTCCGAGTTTCCAAAGACACTAAACTATTACGGTCTTTTGGTGTCTATTTTTGTTATGTATTAAGTATTCCACAAAAGTAATGTAATGTCTATGTATGTCAAGATTTGGGTCTCTACATTTGCTGACTAGAGATTATAGTGAAATATAGTGCCCCATGGACACCCCATCCCCTAATATGAATACCATATGGGGTATTGGCAATTAACTGGCGCAATATTCTTAGTGCGCCAAGGCATGAACGTTGAAGGGCTCTCTGCTGCTTTTCAGCCATCGGATATCGAGAAACTGAGAGATATGCCAAGTCAATTTGGCGTTGTAACCCTTCTATTATCTTAACATGATTTTAATATTCATCATAAGATAATATTTTCTTTTTCAATTGACAAAGAGTTTTACACATGTTGAGACGAATATCTTGAAAACATTCTTCCATCAACATTTCTGGAATGTCATACTGAAAGTCAGCCAAATTCCAAAACATGACTGGCACTTCACCTTTTTCCAGTTGTTTTCTCATATTCAACACTTCCTCTTTATCATTCAATGAAGATTCTTCTACCTTATTAGACCAAAGTTGGCGCTTCTTTGTTGCTTCATTATATTCAACAAGATCGATAGAGAATCCACTTATCAAACTAGAAGATAAATAACCCAAGGGTGGTTCGGAGAATGACCTACACCCTGGGCTATCTTTTGATTGAGAAAGTATTTCACCTGCTAATGGTAAAGCATCATACATGACTGGATTCAAATTTTTAAGTGCCTCAAGATAATAGGTCTTTCTTGTTACTACATTATCTATTGGAGCATTTTCCAGGCAATGTGAATTAATACTATAGAGAGGACTTTCACAGCTAAATTCTTCATCATGGGGAGGACCACCATGGTGGGTTACAGTAAAAGATGAAACATTTTTCTCCTTGATCTTCTATCCACACTGAGGGTTCTTGTGGCTCTCATCTGAAGATGAAACTTCAAGATCAACCAAATTGTCATGAAGCACGCCTTCATGAGGAAGTGTCTGATAAAGACCTTCAGAATTAATGTTCCCACTATTGGGAACTGAGAGAGTAAAATCTTGAGTTGCAATAGATAATTGTCTGAGTGCATCAAGAACTCCAGCATCAATTAAAGCCTTGTTACATATTTGACCTTGATTTCTTGATTGTGTTGGATGGGTCTTCTTCTTAGACACCTTCTTACTCACTTTGGGAACCACTTGTTGATGAAAGTGGTTATTATGGGAAGATGTATGTGTTTGATCAAGAGAAAGGATCAGGTTAGGCTGATTATATCCACTCAAATCAGGTGTATGTGCCTGACTTGGTTGTCCGTATGATATGGGGGAGTACGCCCCACAACCCTCTTGGACTGGAACAGAGGTGTGTGTCTGTTCTGGAGTGAACTGTTGATGTTTCACTCCACTGGTAGGGATAGATTTGTATTTCTTTCCCTGTGATGCTGCTGAAGCTGTTATATTATCCTGGCAGACATCTAGAATATGATCAGGGATTTTCTTATGCTCTTTCACCATTGACAGAATATGCTTGGTGACTTCAACTGCTAGAATGGGAATATACGTCCATTATATGCTTGGAGTAGGTGTGTGTTCCTACTCCTGTCCTCCTTTTCCTATCAGTGAATTCTGACAGTACTCAAGTGTGGGGGTAGAGAGTTGAGTTTGCCTCCTATTTTCCGTTGGAGCTTTCCGACTGACTTCTCCGGGTGCTACCAAACGAGACTATTGGTAGGCTTGATCAATATTGGAAGGTGTATGTGCCTTCTGATTGCACTCTGTCGAACGTGGTTGACAATCTTCCTTCAATACTGACAGACGAGGCTGCTGGAAAGATTGATGAGTGTAAGCAGGTGTATGTGCTTGTTTACCAGTTTTCCACACATTGGGTTGGCGGGCTTCATCGTATGTAGTCAGACGAGCCTGCTGACTAGATGATGATTTATAAACAGGTGTATGTTCCGGTCTATAGTACTCTATCGGAATTGTCTGGAGGGATTGGCGTGTTGCTGTCAGATGAGTCTACTGGACAGCGGAATTAAAACGAATGGGTGTGTGTGCCCGCTCGTTGATTTCCACCAAGTTAGGTTGGTGGACTTCTCCAGAAATGGCAGAGATAAGAATCTGCTCACTATTGATCGGTTTTCACCTCTGGTGGTTCGTATTGCCTGCTCGGGTTTGAGGAACCTGAGCCGAACGCCTAGAGACGACACCCTCATCATGTTGAGGGTGCAATGCCGCACGAGTATGACGGTGATTATTGATGGGAGCCCTCGAGGAGGACTCGTGTCTCTTTGAATTAAGTCCCTAAGGGACCTGCTCATTCACCTCCCCAGAATATGGGAGGGACTTGTGATTGCCCTCTGGGGATAACGACCCGAAATGGTTGGAAACGGTGGTTGGCACCACCTGCTTATTGAACGTTGGTCGTCACTGTCCGGACGACCAGGGTGAATTATTGACTTAGAGGGCTTGTCGAGTGGCCCCCAGAGTTGGAATAGTACCATTTTGACGGTATTCCTTAACCAGAGCATTTGATACCCAGCGTTAAATACACTGAGTAGGTGATTTCATCCTTAGAGCGGATGATGATCCAGCAGGAGTAGCAGCAGAGGCATCCACAGCATAGGTATTCACAGGTGTGAACTTAAGAGAATCCATTTCTATAATGCATAAGATCTTGGAAAAGAGTGCATGTTCGATATAACAAACATAATCAAGATAAGTTCGGCCGCTACATTTTTTGTATGAGAACATATTTTATTGATTGTTCTGTTGGCCCTCTCATTGAGTTTAAATAGGGGCCTAACAAAATAAGTAAAACATCATTTTAACATGGTTAAGGATTCACGTCGAGTTCACCATTTTTTGTTTCCTTTGGAAATGGGGATGACCTCATTGATTTAAGGTTCAAACATTCTAAGTGGTTTCTAATAGGTTTGTTCGTAGAACCGGAAACATCCAATGATTCTATATCCATTTGGACCTACTTTCCAAAGGTAGGTGCTCATTAGTTGTGAACCGATGAGGCTTAAGAATTTGCATTGGTCGAGAGGATGGGAGGTCGGACTCATCACACCTTTTTTAGGGGAATTATTTTCTACTCTGGGACTCTCTTTATAGATTTAAGTTATGTTCGTGAATCCTTATTAAATTACCAAGTATGAAAATGCGCTTTCATTTAGATCTGACAATCAATAATTAGTATGAATGAGATTTTAGAGAATCTTTTATATGTATTCGAGGTTCTTCATTGACAGAGAATCATCTGTATTTGTTAGATATTCTTAGTCAATGGTATCCTTTGACACATTATATAGAAATCTCTTGGTCATTATGATAACCATACTGGTTTTAAAGCCACTCAGTGGGGCACTTGAAGTTTATTATCATTCAGAAGGATATAGATTATTTCAGAGTTGGGATTGTACCCGCAGATGGGCTACCTACGTATCCTTTATTTTAGAAAAGGAATCAGAACCCACGTAGTTCGAGTAAAGAAGTATGAGGTTTATTCATGATTTATGGCTCAAATAAAGATTTCATAATTACTTTTACACTCTAAGCTCACGTGAGTCATGCTCGGTGTGAGAAACAAGAGGTATTGGTAAAACCAGACAATTGTTCCATGAAAGATGCAATTATAATAAATGATGCCTGGTTTATGTATGTATTACTTCCCAGATAGATGAAGATTAGGATTTAATTCAGGGAAGAAACCCGGGAACAAGGTCCATAAAGGTATATGTTCTTTATGGAGATTTTGATACTTAAATTAGGACTTAATCCTGAGAAGGATGCCCAAATTAGAGAGGAATTATGATTGGGTTTTACTCCTGATAAGGAAGCCCAAATCAAAAGTAAATTAAGACTGGTTAAGAGAAATTATGATTGGGGCTTACTCTTAAAGAAGATTCCTAGGTTAAAGGGAATTATGACTGGGGCTTACTCCTGAAAAGGAAGCCCGGTTTAATGGAATTTTGGATTTTGGGAACTTGGGGCTTACTCCTAAGGAGGATTCCCATATTAAAATAATTATGTTTGGGGCTTACTCCTGAGGAGGATGCCCAAAATTAAGGGAACTTGAAGACTGGGGATTACTCCTAAAAAGGAGGCCCAGGTTAGGGGACTTGGGGCTTACTCTTAAGGAGGATACCCATATTTGGGATTTTGATATTGGGACTTACTTCTGAGAAGGAGGCCCAAGTTAATTAAATTTATGACTGGGGCTTACTCTTGATAAGGATGCCCATGTTAAGGAACTTCTCATCTTAAAGGATGAGGTTGAATGAATGAAATCTCTCACCTTAGTGATATAAACATATATAAATCACTGTGTTTTGAGATATGTTCCACAGAATTTCTTTCAGATAAGGAAACCAACAAAGGAACCATGCCATAAATGGTTTTGAAGATGGTTCTGAAGGCCAAATCTTGAAGAGGAGAGGTGGATTTGAAGAAAGAAAGTGAATAGACAGGAGGGGTACCCAAAAAGAGAGAGTCGTGCAAGTCCTGCATGGGCGCGCAAGTCTTGGTCGTGCAAGTATACTTTCACGACACATGGGTACTTGCACGATGGTCAAACCTTAGGGTAATACTTGGGCGAGACTTGGCTCGAGCCCTTAGTATTATCCCTAAAGACTTCCAAAAGAGTGGCGTGCAAGTTTTATTGAAGGGATAAGGCAGCGCGCAAGTTTGGCCATTTCCCTTAAGGGCTGGCTACTTAGGCGCGCAAGTGTAGATAAGTTCCAACACTTAGGCCTTGTTTTCCCTATTTAGAGCTTCCATTCTAGGTAAGAAATTACCTTAGAAGTGGTCGGAAGACTTCTAGAAGAGACTAGGGTGCCAAGAGCTCGAATTTGAGTTTTGGAATTTTTCCATCGTGAAATGGGGGGCCCACAGGGGGTATTTATAGGCCAGGGAAGACCTTGGGTGAAAATCAAAGAGGGCGCGCAAGTCACCTGTGCGACCACTATGTGGCGCACAAGTATACTTGTGCGACCATGATAAAACTTGCGCGACCTAAGTGGGAGGAAATCCTTCTTCATGCCTTTGTCAATTTTTGATGTTTCTTCAAAGGATGAATCACTTTGGACTAAGGTATTTCCCTTTTTATGTCGTTAGACTTTATGACGGAAAGGAGCGTCAACAGACATCAATGTTCATAATGGTATGTTGTCCATAGAGTTTGATGGAGAAAAGGTATGTTTTAATATCCTTAATTCTATGGAGCATCTCGTTGAAGATAACTCTACTCTTTATTTCTATTTGATGGAAGTTCTCTCTAACGACACACACACACAATATTCTCTTCTTGACCCATACTCTGACTCATTTTTCTATTCTTCACTCTTGTATGATTTGAGTTTTGATTCATGTTTTGAATGTTTTTTAGGTTCATAAATGTGTAAATTTTATTCTTTAATTGATGAATGTACTCATTATGAGGTTCCCATGACTATTGATGATTCTGAAAATCTCATTTCCATTGATTATCTTTCCTTAGAGAATAAACATGAGAAGATAGATATTTTCATGGACCTAACTCCCCATAAATCCCCTCACTCAATCCAAAAACCACTAGCATTGGAACTAAAACCACTTACATCTAATTTAAAATATTCCTATATTGAGGGTATTGACCAATTTCCCATCATTATTGCCAATAACCTCTCTCCACAACAGGAATAAAAATTGTTCAACCTTTTAAGAGAGTGTAAAAAGGAAATTAGATGGACATTAGATGATATTACCAAGATTATACCATCTATTTTTATACACCATATACTTTTATATGATGAGTCTAAGCCCATAAGGCAAGTTCAACTCTGGTTGAATCCCACTCTCCTTGAAGTAGTAAAATTGGAAATTAATAAATTACTTACTACTGGGATCATTTATCTTATATATGATAGTAAATGGGTTATCCCAGTACAAAATATGCCTAAAAAATTAAATAACATTTGTGTCAAATGAAATGAATGTATTGGTTCTAATATGTGTGCAAAATATTTGGCAAGTCTGAATTGACTACCATTTACTGAATCAAGCCACGTGAAAAGGACCACTTTCCTCTACCTTTCATTTCCAAAATGTTAGAAATATTGGACAGAAAGTCTCATTATTGTTTCCTTGATGGATATTCGGGTTATTTTCAAATCCATATAGCCCCTAAGGATCAAGAAAAGACAACATTTACCTATTTATTCAGCACATTTTCATACAGAATGATTCCTTTTGGTCTATATAATGCTCCTAGTACTTTTTAATGATGTATGTTGAGTATTTTTTATTAGTACTTTGATAATTGTTTGGAAGTTTTTATGGATTATTTCACAATTTATGGAACTTCTTTTGATTACTATTTGGCACACCTAGGTTATGTCCTCTATCATTGTGTTGAAAAAGATCTCATATTAAATTATGAGAAATGCCATTTCATGAATGAGAGGGGGATAGTTCTTAGTAATGTTATTTAAAATGATGTAATTTAAGTGGATAAATCAAAAATTTAATTAATTTCAACCCTTCCATATACAAAATGTGTTCATGAGGTTCGATATTTCTTGGGTCTTGCTGGTTTTTACCACCGATTCATTAAATACTTTAATAATATCACACTTCCCTTTTCCTGATTGTTTCAAAATAATTCTGAATTTGTTTTTGATAAAAATTGTGAGGATGCATTCAATTTACTAAAAAGGAGTCTCACATCACCTCCCATCATCTAACCACCAAGGTGGGATCTCCCCTTCAAACTTATGTGTGACACCTCTAACTTTGCAGTCGGGTGGTTTTTTCACAAAGGGTTGAAAATTATCTTCATGTCATTGTGTATGCCTCATCTACCCTAGACCCTTCCCAGGAAAACTACACAACCATTAAAAAAGTACTTATTTCAATTGTGTTTTCCTTCAAAAAATTATGTTCATATCTTATTGGGTTAAAAATTATTTTCTTTTCTAATCATGTTTCCCTTCATTTTCTCTTAACCTAAAGCTAAGACCCGCCTCATTCAGTGGATTATCCTCCTCCAAGAGTATTACCTTGAGATTTATGATAAGAAAGGAGTGAAAAATGTTTTATTTGAACACATTAGTAGTATTTCCCCACCATTGGACCACCATGTTGACTCAACCCTCCCTATTGAATAATTATTCCCTTATGAGAAACTTTTTGATGTTGTGGACCTTACCCCTGGTATGAGAACATTATGAATTTTATAGGAACATCTAGGGACCCCACTGATTTCAGCACTTCACAATCCCAAATAATTAAGAATGATTCTCATTGGTATATTTGGGATGAACTATATTTGTGGATAATTTTTAGTACCCAAGTTGTTCATCAGTGTGTCCCTGACCATGATTTCAACTTTTTTTTGTCACACTTTGGATTTTGGGGGCCACTTTGGCTCCCAACGTATAGCTTGAAAGGTCCTTGACTCAAGCCTTTATTGGCCAACAATGTATAGGGATAATCATTGGTTTTTTAAGTCATGTACTCGATGTTAATTCATAGTGAATATCTACAAGAGGAATGAAATTCCCAAACAACCCATATTATTTTGTGAGATCTTCAATGCATGAGGAATTGACTTCATGGGGTCTTTTCCAAATTCATTTGGATTTTTGTACATCTTATTGGTTGTTGACTATTTATTTAAATTGGAGGAAGAAAAGGATACCAGGACCGATGAATCTTGAGTGGTTGTTTATTTTGTGAGGTCCCAAAATTTTAGTAGGTTTGGTTTGCTGAGATTCGTCATTAGTGATTAGGGTTCGCATTTTTGCAATCACAGCATGACAATTTTTCTTCGTATGGGGTTTTTCATAAAGTATCCACTTCATATCACCCCAAACTAATAGAAAAGAATAAATATAAAATCATGAAGTTAAGAGAATCTTGGAAAAATAGTACAACCCAATAGAAAATATTGGATTTTTCTCTTAGATAATGCAATTTGGGTGTATCTTATAGCTTTTGAAACCCTGATTAGAATGTCACCATATAGGATTGTGTTTGGAAATATTTTTCACCTCTTGATAGTGGTAGATCATCATGAATATTAGGCTGTGAAACAATGTAATATGAATCTCTCAGATATAGGTGAATATAGGAAGTTTCATATTCAAAAGTTGGAAGAGATTCAGCATGATGCATATGATAATTCCAAAATATATAAATATAAAACAAAGGCAATCCATGATGGGATGATTCATCAATGGAGGTTTCATATTGGTGAGAAGTTCCTCATGTATAATTTTAGGCTAAAGCTCTACTTAGGTAAGCTTCATTACTGATGGCTTGGTCTTTATATTGTTACTGATGCTTACCCTTTTGGTGCTATACAGGTTTTACATGAGAAGAGTGGATTAAGGTTTACTGTCAATGGGAATAGCCTCAAACACTTCTATGAGTATTTTCTAAAGCATATTATAGATTAAATCAAACTTATGGATGCCACATATGACACCACTTAGCAGGATATCCCTTCTCTCAACCTTTATTTACTTTTATATTTATTTAAAATACTTTCATTGAGGACAATGTAATTTTCAGGTGTGGGGGAGGGTGACATTTCACAGTTAGGATTCAAAAAAAACAAAAAAAATGCATTTTCATTTTTGATTTATTTTTCATTATTTTGTGTTTTTAGATAAAAATTGTTCTTAAAAAGAATATCCAAAATCATTTTCTATTCTTGAGTCAATTGTGTGGAAAATTCTATTTTTTGTGGAAAAAAATTTCAAATTAATGTTGATATGGAATCTTTTTCTTGAATTTGTATTTTCAAATCATTATTAGGTATTTAATGGAATTTTTAATCCCATGCCTCATTAGCACTGACCAATATTTTAATCCCTTACTCGAGAGACATTCTAATCTCTTTATTTCATATTCATCATTTTAATCACTTTCTTGAGAGTCTTAGGTCATATAGAGAAACTAAAACTTTCCTTGATTCTATTTAAAGCTAGAAGATTTGAGTATGCTACATTCATTATAGAGGTAATTGTTCATTGAAAATACCTTTGTACAATTAACCTCTATTTTCCACCACCTTGACATTTTACCCTTCTTAAGCCTTATAGACCATAAAATTCCTATTATGTAGCCACATTACAAGCTAATATATCCCTACTTAGCTATATCTTGTGTATATTCTTGTTTTATTTTCAACAAGTTTGCAAGAGAGGGTGTTTCCATGGGAATTCTGAGGAGAGACTCATTGTTATTAGTTTATATTAAGGGTACCTACATTTTCTTTGGGTAGTGGGTTCACAAGCCATATTACATCATTGTTTTACCAATTTTTCCCTCTTTATCCATAAAAACTGTATATAAAAAATAGTTCTATATATTGAAAAAAATAGAATAAAAGAAAAAAATAGAGAAAAGATGATGTTTACTCGTTATTACTCACTACTTGGTTGTGACCCACACAAATGAAAAATGGGGATAGTGAGTTTGAGGTGATAAACTTTATGAGTGGTTGAGTGTGTACATTAATTGTCAACACTTGCTGAATTTTGACATTTTTTGTATATAAGAGATTAAACACTCCTCTTATGCATCAAATTTTTAAACATTAAATCCTACCAACCCTTGAACCTCAGAACAACCTGTTGGAATTCCTCTTGAGTAGAACACTAGTTTCTACTAGTATAAAACTTAGAATCTTGGAAATAATATGGTAAGATCACATGAACTCTAGGAAAAGATCATAACTCCGCTTTAATATGTTCCTTGAGTGAAGAGTGAAAATTTCTAGATGAGTTAGGTTGTGACATGTTTCATGGGTGAACAAATGAAGTTAAAAAAATTCAAATTTGATATAAGAAAAATGATAGTAAAATTGATTCCAAAAAAGATACATGATGAATTTAAATTCAAAATAATCTTGGAAGTTTTTACACCTTTGATTTAGAAATGAGACATGATTAGGATATTAGAATTTTCTCAAGAGTATAAATTTTTAGGTGTGGGTTGTGATTGCACAGTGATGTAACATATTTTATCACCCTTAAACTTTTTTATTAAATTTTTTATGGGTTTAATAATCCCATTATTAAATCCTTTTTCACTCAATATTTTTTCTGAATTCATTTTCTGAAAACATGCTTAAAAGATGCAATTTCAAAATGACCCAATTTGATAGCAGTTCAGTGTTTCTATAATATAATTAACTACACAGATCCAAATGTAAAAATTATTTTTTTAGGGTTCTATGGTGATTGGGATACTATTCATAAAACCGGGCCAAAGGATAAATATGAGCACAAGGGTCCCAAACGTGGCCAATAAGTGAAGACATTCTGGATGGTCCAGATTGGACCACTCTTATGTATTTGGGCCATAACTCAGGCCTCATAACTCAAAGTGAGCTGATTTTAAATCCATTGCAAGAAAAAGTATAATTTCCACCTATAAACAGAATCTCATGACATTTGAACATGTTTTGGTTAGTCAACCAGCCGGCTAAACGAGTAAAAAGTCTTCAATGAATAGTGACCTAGTCCCTTAGGTACTTGACATGTTTTTTTGGAAAGTATGATGTATTTGTCCATAAAACCACTCATCACCCTCATTATCATTATAAGAACCCGGGTTTTTGGAATGGGTCAAAATCCTGACCCTGTTTAAATTTTTGACTGGTTTCTGAGGAAACTGGATTTAATGGGAAGTTTCTGGAAATTTCTAGGCTACACGCCGTGTACTTTAAGTACATGCTGTGTATGTGTAAGCGAGTGACCAGTCGTGTGCTCATTGAGTACATGTCGTGTGGTGACCGTGTAGAAATTTCTTACTACACGGTGTGTAGTTTTGAACACGCCATGTATACCCCCGACCGTGTGAGGCCATAAATGGCGTGTAAGCTATTGGCCGGGTAAACCAGATACACGCCATGTTCCCCTTTGGACACGCCGTGTAGTCTAGCTGTGTATAAGGAAAACACATGGTGTGTGATTCCGTCAGTGAGGAAAGGAAGAGGAACCAAGTACACGTCGTGTACCCCTAGGTACACGCCATGTACTCATGTCAGTAGGTTTGGAAAGTAAGTTAATGGAATTCTGTCGTCTTATGAATAGTTAAATGACATATACACGATGTGTAGTCCCAAAGTACACGCCGTGTACTTTCTTTTTTTTCGCTTAAAATGGGTATTATCCTCGTTTTGAGGTTCTGGACAGAACCTCCACCCCCAAGTCGGCCGAATTTTCAATTGCTCCCCGGATTGCCGTCTGAACTCCATTTCGATCACGGTTTAGTGCGTTGTAACCCCCTCGGTAAGGCCTTGATTCCTTTTTGGCCTTTTTATCTGATTTTCGTTCTAGAATGAGTTATAGGCGTTTGAACGGTATTGAATATTTTTTATATTTACTGCATTTTAGACCGATTTGACGGCTATTACCAGAGGAGTAGCATCTTACGAGTCTCAGGTAGGTGGTGCATACTTCATTTTGTGTTTTCGCAGTTGTTTGGGTAACACGGCCTACAGCGCATTTTCGAGTATTTTGAGCGGGACCCGTTTTATCTGCTTTCTCATACTGTATTGCTTATGGGACCTCTGGTATGCTTTTGGGTATGCCCGGTTACCAGTTTGCGTGAGAAGGGTCGGGTGAGGGGTTGTTGCTCATCGGGGAATTTTGGACGGGGAGCGCCAAAATGGTTTTAATTGAAATATTATTGTTATAAACTATTTAGTATAATTTATTGAAGTCTGATATGATTGCTAAAGGCATTTAAGACCTCAGTGTTGTCATGGGACAGCACCTTGTATAGTGCAATTAAACTGTTTAGTTTGTTTTTCCTGGTTGTGTTTTCTGTTTACATATGTTATATATGAAATTTCTTAATTGCATCTGCTAGACCCTTTGGGTTGTGTTAGGCTTGTCCCGGTTACGCTTGAGTGATTCTGATCACAGGTTGGGGCTTTGCACGGGTTACTTTGGGTGGTTTTGACCACGGGATTGGGCATCATGGACGTTGGCTTGAGGTAGTATGACTGTCAGGTTGGGCATGGCCCAGGATACTAGGATGGTGATGCCATCGGGCTTGAGTGACATGGTAGCAGGGACACGAGGTGTCAGATGTGTTGGTGGCTTAGGACTATTTTGGTGATTACTGCTCACCAGGACCTTGAGTAGTGTGCACACAGAGATACTCCATGATGAGGTGGTTTTAACCACTCGTGTGGGTAGAGGCCCCTGTAGTTGCAGTTAGGTATTTTGGTTGGGGGTGTTTTCTGTAGAAACCCATGGGGAAGGTGAGGAGCCTTCAGGTAATGGGCGTGCCTTTGGGACATCGGTACTTGAGACACGAGGTGTTAGGAGGCATGTGGTGCCGGGTTACTATTTTTGGGCGTGCCTTCGGGACATTGGTACTTGAGACACGAGGTGTTAGGAGGCACATGGTGTTAGGTTACTATTCTTGGGCGTGCCTTCGGGACGTCGGTACTTGACACACGAGGTGTCAGGTGTCACGGGGTGTCAGATTACACAACAGAGATTCTAGCACTGGCTGAAGTAGGTGATGCTCCATGGTGGCTGTTGAGCACCAGTGGAGTTTGTGTTTACTTTTGCATTGTACTTTTTACTGCTTTCCTTGTAAATGAATGACTGCTTAAACACTTATATTTGGTACGCACCGTTGGGTGGTATCCTAATGAGATTTGTCTCACACCCTACATGGGCCCTTCGAGACGCGTGTAGAATTTATGGATTTACGTGCAGGAAAGAGGCCAAATTCAGGATCTGGGCTGCATTAGTTATAGCATGGAGATGGTATGGACCTTGAGGTCATGCCTAGCTGGGTTTACTTTGTCTTGTTTACTTTTTTGTATCGGCATGCTTACTTTTTGTAGCTATTGTTCGTTAGCAATTGGCACCCTTTTTATATTTATTTGTGTATTACCTACTTTGGATGCATATTGTATTGTTCAGTTGTAGTTACATTTTATTAGCATGTTGTTGTGTTTATTTCCGCTGTTTTTGTTATATTTACTACTTCCGCTATTTATCTATATTGATTATGCTTCTGCTCTGCGGGTCTAGTTTGAGTCTGCTGAGTCTTTCTTTCTATTACATCTTTACTGTTATACTTGGACCAGTACCCTTATTATGATCCTCCTAGAGGGTATAGCCTCCCCACTATGCCTAATAGACCCTATCTGCTAGTCGGCAGCCTTTGGCGTTTAGGGGAGGTGCGCCTAAGGTAGTGACACCCAACCCTTTCGGCACTGTTCGGGTGGCTGGCCGGGTCCGGGTCGTTACAAAGTGGTATCAAAGGAGTTCTTGATAGGGATTTAGTAGCAGCGTTTTACTGGATACTAATGAGTTTGAGGCTTCTCGTTTCTTTCTGCTGGTTTTACTATTTGGGATATGGTAGACTGGAGATAGTTTGTTACAGGGATTGGGTTTCTAGCTTGTTCTTGGGTGCCTACAGCCCCAGGTACGAGGGATAGACCTAGTTGCCACAGGTGGGAACTGCTGTTTTTTTTCTCAGATTATAGTTTATATGATTTCCACCTTGGTGGCTCACTTGATGTGTGATGTTCATGATTGTGATATGTGACCCTTGACTCGGTATGGTAAGGGAGAATTGGACCTTGGCCCGATATGGCAAGGCTGGGTTGCTTGGATTTTGATAGGCACATTTTAGGGTATTTCAATTTCCTAACTGCACGTATGCTTTGTGAAGTGATAATGTCATGTGAATGAAATATCAAATGCCATGCTTTATATTCTTTAAAATGTGTATTGGTGAAATTCTTGATCGAGCTGCTAGTTGTGAAAATGTGTATGCCATGCTTTATATTTTGTAGAATTGCATGCTGCAGGATATTTGGGTCTGACTCTTATGAGAACAGACAGGTACTATGGGTGAGGCAGTGTAATTGTCAGGATTGGGCGACTCGGTCATCGGTTTGAGGCAATGTGAGTTGTTGGAACAGGCATGGCCTGAGGTACTTTTGATACTTGGCTCTATTGAGGGCGGGTAAGGAGTCCGTGAGGCCGGGATGCTATGGGGCATGGGTTGTGGTGAGGGGGAGTAAGGGTAGTTGTTATGCACTGCCTTTTACTGCTTTACTTATCTGTATAGAATATATTGATATATGTATATATGGGTTGTCTGACCATTTATGGTATTCAGCAGGTTACACCTTCATGGCTTAATGGAGCGTCAGGCAGGAGATGATACAGTGCCGCAGGATCAGGGTAAGACTTCGGTACAGGCAGAGCATGAGCCGCAGATACAGGCTCAGGAACAGCAACAGGTTCAGGATCCAGTGCAGGCAGGACAGCAGCCGGGTTTGGCATCATTCAGGTCGTGGCTCGACGAGCAGCTCCGATCTAGCCTGGTACATGTCTTGCATGGGATTGACAGAGGCGCACAGGGTACAGAGCCTTCTATGGCTTATATGATGCAGGAGTTCCAGTCACAGCACCCGCCGCTTTTTCAGGGTGAGGGTGGTCCGCAAGTGGCTGAGAACTGGATAGAGAGCATGTAGATGATCTTCGAGCAGCTCGAGATGCCTCCAGGGTGGAGGGTCAAGCTGGCGACGTACATGATGAGAGGACCGGTGAAGTGTTGGTGGGATGTACAGGTACAGGCTCGTAGGCACGAGGGACTGGCTTGGAAGGATTTCGAGGACAGGTTCTTTGAGCACTTCTACCCGGAGACACTGAGGGAAAAGAGATATAGAGAGTTCTTGATCCTTCAGCAGGGAGATATGTTCATCATGGACTGTGCAGCTACTTTCACTGAGCTATCTCGCTTTGCACCTGGTATGGTAAGAGACGACACAGCTGGGGTGAGGCGCTTCGAGGATGGATTACGACACGCCATTTGGGTCCAGGTGAATATCTTCAGGCTGGGTTCCTTCTCTGAGGCAGTGAACCAGTCGCTCATAGCTGACGGAAACGAGAGAGAGAGAAGTCTCGCTTGGGAAGGGCAATAGTTTCAGGTGATGGTTCGAATAGCAGGAAGCGAGGACGGGATGAGTTCTAGCAGGGCAGTCAGGCCATGGATTCAGCTAGACCACCTCATGGTAGTTCTTCGGTGATTTGCTTTCAGTGTGGACAGTCAGGGCATGTTCGGGCTCAGTGTGATAGGCCTCCGAAGGAGTGTCGGGCATGTGGATAGGATGGGCATCTGGAGAGGTTTTGCAGGCAGCCTTCTCAGATATCCGGCAGGCAGGGACCAGGACAGACTGTCGCATCTGGAGTTGGTTCAGGTACAGTACCCGGAGAGGGTAGTCGAGGTTCAGCTATGCGCGGAGGTCATGACAGAGACGGTGGGACCCAGCTGAGGGGTCAGTGGTCGGTGACTGGAGCAGCATCGCAGGGAGTCCAGGTGTCAGGCAGCCGTGTTTCAGGCCAGGTGTACACCGTGGAGCTGCTAGAGGTTGAGCAGGTTGGTGAGCCGATGACAGTTAGAGGTACACTGTGGTGTGGCCGTGATCTCTATGTTTCCTTTTTTGGAATGACCTGTAGAGGTATGTCTGTTTTGAGTGCACGTGGTGCACAGGATCTATGTGGACTGACTAGATGCTAGTCAGTGAGATTGGCACCATATCGGGTGCGTGATATATTCTATATATATGTATGAGATGTTTAGCATCGGGGCATTGAGGTTACGGGTTGCTTGAGGTGTCGAGGGAATCGAGGCATCGATGATGCGGGTTACTTGAGGTGCCGAGGGCATCGGGTCATCGAGGATGCGGGTTACTTAAGGTGCTAGGCACCAGGACCTCGTGGAGGTGGACACCGATGCGGTCCGGGATACGTTTGGTGTACACGTGAAAGCCAATGAGGTGTAGGGGTGATAATGCATCACGATAGGACTATGCATCTAGAAAACAGGTTAGTAAACCTTGTTTTCTTTAAATTTTGTTTGGTTGAGACCGAGTAGGCAATTCCTAAGGTGGGTAGTCCCTTGAGGAATTTAGCTAGAACCTTGGGACCAGGGTAGTCCAAGTTGTTTGACTGGGATGGGCGTGTTCGGTGCCATCTCCGGGTTTCGTTTGGTAGCTCGGGGATGAGCTACGTTAAGGTGGGGAGTTTTTAAGAACTCGGGTTTTTGGAACGGGTCAAAATCCTGACCCTGTTTAAATTTTTGACTGGTTTCTGAGGAAACTGGATTAAATGGAAAGTTTCTGGAAATTTCCAGACTACACTCTATGTACTTTAAGTGCATGTCATGTATGTGTAGGTGAGTGACCGGCTGTGTGCTCGCCGAGTACATGTTGTGTGGTGACCGTGTAGAAATTTCTTACTACACGGCGTGTAGTTTTGAACACGCCGTGTATACCCCCAACCGTGTGAGGCCATAAATGGCGTGTAGGCCATTGGCCAGGTAAACCAGATACACGCCGTGTTCCCCTTTGGAACGCCGTTTAGTCTAGCCGTGTATAAGAAAAACACATGGCGTGTGAGTCCGTCGTCAAGGAAAGGAAGAGGAACCAAGTACACGCCGTGTACCCCTAGGTACACGCCGTGTACTCATGTCAGCAGGTTTGGAAAGTAAGTCAGTGGAATTATGTTGTCTTATGAACAGTTAAATGACATATACACGCCATGTAGTCCCAAAGTACACACTGTGTACTTTCTTTTTTTCGCTTAAAATGGTCAGTATCCCCGTTTTGAGGTTCTGTACAGAACCTCCGCCCCCAAGTCGGCCGAATTTTCAATTGCCCCCCAGATCATCGTCTTAACTCCATTTCAATCATGGTTTAGTGCGTTGGAACCCCCTCGGTAAGGCCTTGATTCCTCTTTGGACGTTTTGTTTGATTGTAGTTCTACAATGAGTTATAGAAGTTTGAACGGTATTGAATCTTTTGTAGATTTACTGCGTTTTAGACCGAATTGACGGTTGTTACCGGAGGAGTAGCATTGTACGAGTCTCAGGTAGGTGGTGCATACTTCATTTTGTGTTTTTGCGGTTGTTTGGGTAATGCGGCCTATGGCACATTTTTGGGTATTTTGAGCAGGACCCATTTTATCTGCTTTCTCATACTGTATTGCTTATGGGACCTCTGGGATTCTTTGGGGTATGCCCGGTTACCAGTTTTCATGGGCAAGGTCGGGTGAGGGGTCGTTGCTCATTGGGGAATTTTGGCTGGGGAGCACCAAAATGGTTTTAATCGAAATATGATTGTTATAAACTGTTTAGTATAATTTATTAAAGTCCGATATGATTGCTAGAGGCATTTAAGACCTCAGTGCTGGTATGGGACATCACCTTGAATAGTGCAATTCAACTGTTTAGTTTGTTTTGCCTGGTTGTGTTTTCTGTTTACATATGTTGTATATGAAATTGCTGAATTACATCTACTGGACCCTTTGGGTTGTGTTGGGCTTGGCCCAGTTATGCTTGAGTGATGCTGATCACAGGTTGGGGCTTTGCCTGGGTTACTTTGGGTGGTTTTGACCACGGGATTGGGCGTCATGGACATCATCTTGAGGTAGTACGACTGTCAGGTTGGGCATGGCCCAGGATACTAGGATGGCGATGCCATCGGGCTTGAGCAACATGGTCGCAGGGACACGAGGTGTTAGACGTGTTGGTGGCTTAGGACTATTTTGGTGATTACCGCTCACCAGGACCTTCAGTAGTGTGCACACAATGATACTCTGTGATGAGGTGGTTTTGACCACTCATGTGGGTAGAGGCCCCGGTAGTTGCGGTTAGGTATTTTGGTTGGGGGTGCTTGCCGTAGAAAGCTACGGGGAAGGTGAGGACCCTTCAGGGAATGGGCGTGCCTTCGGAACGTCGGTACTTGAGACACGAGGTGTCAAGAGGCACGTGGTGCCGGGTTACTATTTTTGGGTGTGCCTTCAGGATGTTGGTACTTGAGACATGAGGTTTCAGGAGGTACATGGTGTCGGGTTACTATTCTTGGGCGTGCCTTCAAGACGTCGGTACTTGAGACACGAGGTGTCAGGTGGCATGGGGTGTCAGGTTACACGACAGAGATTTCGGTGTTGGCCGAAGCAGGTGACGCTCCATGGTGGCTGTTGAGCACCAGTGGAGTTTGTGTTTACTTTTGCATTGTAGTGTTTACTTATTTCCTTGTAAATTCATGACTGCTTAAACACTTATATTTGGTACGCACCGTTGGGGGTATCCTACTGAGATTTGTCTCACACCCTATATAGGGCCCTTCGGGACGCGTGTAGACTTTATGGATTTACGTGCAGGAAAGAGGCCAGCTTCAGGAGCTGGGCTGCATTAGTTATAGCATGGCGATGGTATGGACCTTGAGGTCATGCCTAGCTGGGTTTGCTTTGTCTTGTTTACTTTTCTATATCGGCATGCTTACTTGTTGTAGCTATTGTTCGTTATCCATTGTCTCCCTTTTTATATTTAGTTGTGTATTACCTACTTTGGATGCATATTGTACTGTTCAGTTGTAGTTACATGTTATTAGAATGTTGTTGTGTTTATTTCTGCTGTTGTTGTTATATTTACTGCTTCCGCTGTTTATCTATATTGATTATGCTTCCGCTCTGCGGGTCTGGTTCGAGTCTGCTGAGTCTTTCTTTCCGCTGCATCTTTACTGTTATACTTGGACCAGTACCCTTATTATGATCCTTCGAGAGGGTATAGCCTACCCATTATGCCTAATAGGCCCTCGCTGCTAGTCGGCAGCCTTTGGCGTTCAGGGGAGGTATGCCTAAGGTAGTGACACCTGACCCTTTCGGCACTGTTTGGGTGGATGGCCAGGTATGGGTCGTTACAATCTGATGTTTCACGACCATGGGTAAATTTTAGTCAAATTGGAGCTCTCCCTTCATCCATTTTATTTATCTTCTCTATCATGTTCTTTTAAATTTCATAGTGATCAATTCGGAGGGTGTTCTTTGTTGTAATTCTGAGCTCCATGCTTGTAATCTTCATGAGGTAATTTAATTTTCAGATTTTTAGTCTATTATTATCCATTTCTTCATTTTTATTTTGTTTTTATTCTAGTATTATATAATACAAATCATAGGAATAAGAATATGCATGCTTCCATGCATAAATTGGATCTTGTGATGATTTGAGTGTGGTTGTCTCTTCTCTCACCTCTTCTCTTTTATGGGTGTGCTTATGGATGGTATCATTTGATTAAATCCATAAGGTATAACCTATTATTATTCGTGTTTTTTTAGAAAAAAAATTTTATATATACCCAAATCTGTACATCTCATCACATTGTTGGTATGATTCCTTGATTGAGTTTGGTTCTTACATCGACAATATTTTATTGATTCTGAGTGGTTTCTGGTAATTAATATCATATATTGATCAAATAATAGGTGGTAACCTAGTAATAGTTCACATATCATACTGGTTATAATGTGTATAAATCAAGTAATCAATGATCCTTCTCATTCCCTTAAGAGCGATGATGGATTGAGCATCAAGGGACACAAACCTGGGTTGATCACGATTTCTCCAACTTATTTCTCTCACTTTGTGATATAGTTTCAATTTATGATATTAAATCATAAACCCCCCCCCCCAAGTTTTCCAAAATCTCATTCCCCTTTTATTTTTATAATAAAACCCCTCTTTTTAAATTAATGGTCTAAGGCTCTATTGAGAGACAACCTAGTGCTGCTGCTATACTGCAGAAATTATAATAAAAACTAAAAAACTAATTTGATGCGCTCAACAACGTGATCAGTAAGACCCATGGATTATATTGATACTTGGATCTATTAAGGGTGGGTAAGGATCCCATGAGGCTAGGATGTCATGGGGAATGGTTTCAATGGGAGGGGTAAGGGTAGTGATATTGTGTTTCCTTTTATTATTTCCCTATTTACATGTTATATACATATATGATATGGGTTGTTTGGAAATTTTATGGTATTCATCGGTTTTATACCTTGATGGATCAAATGGAGTGCCAAGTAGGTGAGGACAGGTTGTCTCTATAGCATGATCATATTCAGACCCCTGAGAGTCAGGTAGAGCATGAGTCGCATTTATTGGATCAGGTTATGGATCCAGTGTTGGCAGGGTAGCTACCAGACTTAACAGCATTTGGGTCGTGGCTAGATGATCATCTCTGATCGAGCCTGGTACATGTCTTATAGGGGATCAATAGAGGTGATCAGTGGGTCATGGATTACCTTACATGATAGTTCCAGTCACAACACCCACCATTTTTTCAGGGTGAGGGTGTCCCACATGCAGTTGAGAACTGAATCGAGAGTGTGGATATGATCTTTGAGTAGCTAGAGATGCCTCCAAGGCAGAGGGTGAAGCTTTCAATGTACATTCTCATAGGTCCAGTAAAGCACTTGTGGGATGTGAAAGTTTAGGTTGGCAGACACGAGGGACTATCTTGGAAGTATTTTGAGTCCAGATTATTCAATCATTTCTTTCTAAAGATGCTAAGGGTGGAAAGGGATTGAGAGTTCCTAATACTTCATTAGGGTGACATGTCTATCATGGAATATGTAGATATATTCACTAATTTGTCTCAATTTTCACCTAGTATGGTGAGCGATGACACCTCTAGGGTGATGTGCTTCGAGGATGGTTTAATAAATTCCATTCAGGTGTAGGTAAACATATTTGGATTGGCCTCATTTTCTAAGGCAATGAACCAGATTAATTTAGTTAAGGGAAAACTGACAGATAGGTCATACTTGAGCCGAGAAATGGATTCATATGATTTCATTGGTGATGTTTTATATGTTATGATGCTAAAGTGAGATGAGTTTCAGTAGTGTTTTCAGTACAAGGACTTAGCTAGACCACCTCAGAGTGGATCTTCAGTAATTTTCTTCCAGTGTGGGCATATAGGACATGTATGGACTCCGCGTGGGTAGACTCCAAAGGAGTGATGGGCATGTGGACAGGTCAGGTATCTCAAGAGGTTCTACAGTAGGCCTTCTCATTCATCCAGTTATCTGGTTTAGGGGAAGACTTGGGCCTCTGAGGTTGGTTTAGGATCAGTACCAAGTGAGGGTAGCCAAGATTCAACTGCATGTGGAGGTCATGGAAAAAACAGTGGGGCCTGTCAGTGGGTTTGGTTACTGGTGGATGGTTCAGTACCATAGTTAGGTCAAGTTTTTGGTAGTCGAACTTTAGGCTAGGTGCACACCATAGAGTTGTCAGGGGCTGAGCAGTTTACTGAGCTGATGATAATCAGAGGTACACCACAGGCGTGGCCATAATTTGATTTTGTTTTTGTTTTGAATAGCTTGTTGAGGCATGTCTATATGGAATCATGAGGTGGATGGGTTTTATATGGAATGAAAAAAATTTGGTTAGTATGTTTCCATCATATCGGATGCATGTTATATCTATATATGAGGTGTGAGGAACCAGGTGTTATGTTTGAGCACTGTCAGTGCTGGATTTTGAGGTGCTTGGAATCATGAGCATCGATGGATGCGAGTTTATGAGGTGATTTGATATAGAGGCATTGATGATGTGGGTTACTTGAGTTGCAAGGCATCTATGCACCATGAATTTGTGGTACTTGACTGAGGTGCGAGGCACTGATATTTATTTGAGAATCTGTGGAGATGCGGGACCTTAATGTTGCCATGGGTTTTATGGGATCAAGGTGGGAAGTGATGTGATGCGAGACTAAATGGGTACCTTATATGGCACGGGATCACCTGGTGAGGTCTATGAGTGATGATGTATCACATGAGTACCATGGGATTAGGAAATAGGTCGATGGACCTTTGTTTTCTTTGGGATTTTGGGTCGGTTTAGACCATATTAGGAAATTTCTAAGGTGGAGAGCCCCTTGAGGAATTCATCTTGAACCCTTGATACCAGGGAAGTCTAGTTTAGTTTTTACTTATATGTTTATGTTTGATACCATCACAGATTTTTGTTTTATAACTCAGGGACAATATATGTTTAGGTGGGGAGATAGTAACATCCCATGTTTTGAAATGGGTTGAAAATCACTCCCTTTTTTAATTTTTCAATTAGTGGCGGTGCCATTTTATAAACTGATGATCAGAAATCAATTCAAAGAGTTCAATTAGCTTTATATAATGTTTCTCATTTTTTTTATAGGCTTAGAGAGTGCCTCAGGTATTTTGGTTTGGTTTCAGAAGCATCAGAGGCTAAATGGCCTTTTCAGGTTATAGGCAAAAGGTGCACGGTTTAAGAGAAAACCATGTGGCCCCTTCCAAGTAACCGTGCGGCACAGTTTTGAACTACCACATGGGTTTGGTAAACTATGTGAGGGAGATTAATGTTCATGTGAGGAATTATTCGGTAATTATAAAGGCTTCCGCATGGTTCTCACATGGTTATAGTAAACCATGCAGAAGGCCGCATAGGTACTACCACTGAGGCAGTACCTCGACACTATAGCATGCACGGTTACCACACAGTTTAGAAAACCATGTGGCCTATACAAGGTGTTTTTTATTTTTTCTATTTTTTATTTTTTTATCTTTCTCTCCCTTTCTTCTCCCTTATCATGCACACATTAAGGGGAAACCACCTCCTCCTCTCCTTTGGTGGATTTTTCTCTCATATCTCCATAGGTGATCTGTTCTTCAAGCCTTCAGGTGCGTTGCAGTTGTAGCGGTAAGGCTAACCTAAAATGCCTCTATTATTTGTTTATCTTTCACCTCATTCACTTCTATTTTTTTCCGAGCTAATTTTAGGGTTTTTGGAAGAAACTGGGATCTACTCTGATCTTCTTCGAATTGGATCTTCATATTAGACGTTCCTACATCTACGAGTCCAAGTTTGGTGGTGCATATCTTGATTTGTGTTTTCACAGACATTTGGGGTGTGGATTTTTAGCGCATCATTGGGTTTTGATCAAGACCCTATTATTGCATATCAAATTGACCGTATGAACATCTAGTATGCCTTTGGGCATTCCCTTACCTTTTTCACTCGAGTGAGGCTGGGTTAGAGGTCGTTTCTCCGTGGGATGGTTTGGACAAGGTATCAATTTCATTTAAATTGACTTGTTTAAATTTTTTGGATTAGTTAATCAAATATTAGGAATTCAATCCCTCCATGATAAATTGATATGTTTATTTATTTGGAGAAATTCAATTGTATTGAATTGAATTGCTTGTTTAAGTGAATTATATGTATGTTATTTTCTTGTGAAATGAGCTATTTAGACCCAAGGGGTAGTGATGGGCTTGACCCAAGGTTTAGGTGGCTAGGACATTATGATTGAGTGATGTTGATCACTGTTTGGTATTGTCCCAGATTTCTTGAGTGGTTTGATTATAGGATTGGGTGTCAAGGATTTCGTTTGAGGCGGTGATACTGTCAGGTTGGGCATGACCCATGATATTAGGATGTAAAGGTCATAATATTTGAGAGACATGGTCGTATGGGGCATGAGGTGTTGGTGATGGTTTGTCTAAGGTATTTTATATTAGTGATTGTCTCTCACCCATGATGGCCAAAGTTCCCAATTGAGTCATGTGCACACAGGTTGACTCTGTTGATGATGTAGTTTTGACTACTCATGTGGGCATAGGCCCCCAATAGTTTTGGATTAGGTGATTATGGTTTGGGGTTCTTTCTATATAAATATACACGAAAGGTGAGGAGCCTTTGGTTGATCTCAATGAGGCTATCTATTGAGGGTTGAGGCACATCATGATTGAAGTCGTGGGTCTGAACATTTATTTAAGGACATATCTCATTGTGCCTACAATTTTTGGGCCTTGGGATAACGTGTTATTTTGAGCATGGGTCCATGGGACTAGGTTACTATTTTCTTGGGCATGCCTTTAGGATGTCGGTACTTCTTGAGACATGAGGTGTAAGGTAGCATGTAGTGTCGGGTTACTTGTTGGGGGTGGAACTTGAGGGTTCACATGGGTTGTGACATCAGAGATACCATAGGTCATGGTCTAAGTACCTTATTCTATTCTGGATTTCTACATTGGATGAGGTAGTTAAGGGTTTCTTGGTGGTTGTTGAGCACCAGGGAAACCTTTTTTATTTATTGTATTGACCTGATTTTTTTAATTTTTATAACATGCCTGCTTAAACACATATGCTTGGTATGCACCATTGGGTGGTACCCTACTGAGATTCATCTCACACCATGTGTGAGTCCTTTGAGACACATGTAGACTTTATGAATTTAAATTTAGGTAAAGGATCAGCCTCTATTTTTGAATATTAATAGCTACTTTCATGGATTTTGGCACGAAACCTTGAGGTTATTCCAGTTGGTGATTTCCTTTTTGTTTAGTTCTGTTTTAGTTTACTCTCTTGTATCGACATTATTATTACATATGTAGCTACTATTGGTTATCCATTGGTGCCACTTTTGTATATTTAAATGTATATCCTATTATTAAATTCATGTTTCACTTAATTGTTTTAGTAGTGCTATAAGTGGTGATAGAATGCTGATCTATTTATTTATCTTCTGCTGCAGTTGTTTATTTATTGCTCCCTCTATTGCTTGTTATTGACTATGATTCCTCTTTGCGGTTCTAGTTCAAGTCTACTAAGTATTATTTATTCTGTTTTATTTAATATATTGTTACTCGAATTAGTATTATTATTATCCCTAAAAGGTATATCCTCCCCACTATACCTTTTTACTCCCTCGCTTCTAATCGACAATTTTTGGTGTTTGGGGAGGTGTGCCTAAGGCCTAGTGGCCCACCAACCCAGAAGCAATTTTCGAGTGGCTATTTGGGTCAGGATTCTATATTTGGATACTTTTAAGATCAACATAGCATTGTTTGACTTACATCTTAAATCACTATAACATTTCATACTTTCATCTTCATCTTTCTTTCCAATCTGATCCTCAATACAATTGAGAGAACTTGTTCTCCTAATTTCCTTCATAAGTATTGCATCATAATTTTTCACAAAACTTATGATTTGTAAGAACTATAGGATCTGTAAAATATCATCATATTTACATCAAAGACATTAAGACTCTGATACAGCTTCTCATTACTATTAGAACTTCATTTTGGACCCAAGGTGAGTCAAATGATCCTTTCCTTATAGAAAATTTATTCCCAAACCATTGGAATTTATTAAACATGTTGAGTCTAATGTATGAATAATATTTTGAGTTTTAACACCAAATTTTACAAATTGAGGTGATCACTTTTCCTCTTTGACAAAAAAAGACAACAAAAAAATCTTTTATCTTTAAAAAACAAATTATTTCCAACTTGGTCCCAGTAATATCACCATTTGGATTATATTGTAAAACAAGATTCATAAATCACTAAACTTTGTAACCTTAATCAATGGATTACTTATAAATAATTCTTAGATTGTGTGAGCTAATTCATTACAGGAAACAAGAATTATTGATAGCAAAACCATATTGTCCAAAAGTAGCGACTCATGAAATTTCCTCAGCCTTTCTTCACATCTTTCTTTACTTCTTTTACATTCCTGAAAACTATTAACATATTTATTAACTTCTTCATATTTCTTGAAAACAAAATTTTCCTACAACCACTCTAATAAACTATTAGAATATTCCACACATTTACATATTGGTTTCATAGATTACCCAAAACACACCTACAAACATATTTCCTTAAAAGTTTTAGCACATATTAATGGATATATTTATGAAACAATTCTACCCCTTGACAACATTATCCAAATACTAGATGATAGAGGCGAAAAACACATACCTCAACCTTGATGAGAAAGAGTTTTGATTCCCATGTTCAACCGCAGTTTATTAAAATATCCCTTCAGTAAAGATTTTGTGAAAATGTCTTCAACTTGTTCCGATTTAGGAACATACTCTGGATTTAATTGATTATTCTCCAAAATCTCTTTGGTGAAGTGGTATTTGATATCAATTTTTTTAATGAGAATTTTGTACCAGATTTAGGGTAAGGTTGATGGAACTTTGTTTATCAAAACCTAAGAGAAAGGGTAACTTAACTTCAACAAGTAAGTCTTCTAACTTAATCTTCATCCACATGAGTATAGTATCATCTTGAGTGGAAAAACATAATTTGCTTCATCCATGATAATAGTTAATTAATTTTGTTTCTTTTTACATAAAATAACAAAAAAAATCCCTATAAATAAAACTTTACTAGATATGGATCTTCTATCATCAGAATTTCCTACCCAATTAGCATCTGAATACCCAAACAAGTCAATAATTTCTAAGCTATCACGCCTGATTCAAAAAAAAATTATGCCTTTTATGTATTTGAGATTTCTTTTTCCAGCCAATGGATGTGATTATTTTGGAGAACTCTAAAATCTTACACATAATCTAATGTCATAAACAATGTCGGGTCTTGATGTCGTAAAATATAACAAACTTTTAATCAATTTCCAAAAATCTTTAGAATCAACTTTTTTACTTCTCCATAGTTTTCCAACTTGGTTCCCAATAAAATTTATATGAAAAAAGGTTTTGAATTTTCCATGACAAACTTCTTAAGAAGTTCCTTATAATAATTTACTTTGGAAATAAATATTTGTTTCTTCTTTTGTGATATTTGTAACCCAAGAAGGTATTTCATTTAACCTATCATGGAAATCTAAAAAAATCATTTATTCAATTAATCTTTCACAATTTCTTTCATAATTCCTATTAAAGATAATATCATCAACATAAACAATTACAATAAGGAAAAAAACTGACATTCTTTAATGTACAGATTATTATCAACTCTTCCTTTGTTAAAACACATCTTTCTTAAGAAGGTATCCAATTTGGAATACCATGCACTCGGAGCTTGTTTTATCCCATACAAGTATTTCTTAAACTTTCACACATAACTTTAATCCTTATCAACAAAAAAAGTCATGTGGTCATTCAATATAAAATTCCTCATTAAGATCTCCAATGAAAAATGATTATTTCGCATCCATTTGAAGAAATTTTTAACTACATTGTACAATAATAGAAAGAAATATTCTTATTATTTTTAACCTTTATACCGGATCAAAAGTATCATCAAAATCAATGCCTTAAATTTGTGAGTAACCTTTATACACTAGTCTTTCTTTATTTTTTATCACTTCACCATCTTCATTCACCATATTTTGGAAAATCCACTTTGTGCCGATAACATTTTTTTTATTTGGTTTAGGTATGAGTTCCCAAGTATCATTCTTTTCTATCTGATCCAGCTCTTCATTCAAAGTTTAAACCCATTCCAGATGATCCAAATATCGATTCACATATTTTAGATCAACTTTTTAATAAAAAGAAGTATGTGTAATAGTTTTTTATGTTATTCTTGTTTGAACCTCTTGATGTTGATCACCAATTATGTTTTGAGATTCCACTAGCTTCCTCAACCTAGGATGTGATTTTTTAGATTCTTACTCATCACATGAAATAGATGAGTCTAATTCTTCTTCGTTAATAGGATTACCATTTTTTGCATCATTGTCAAAATTTTCACCATACATTCTTTCATAATTTTTATCTTCCTTATCATCGTGAGTTTTTTAGCATATTTCCCATATTTCTCAATAAATTTCACATAAAAATAATAAACTAATCTTCCTATTTCTTAATTGAAACATATATATCTTCTTCCTTCTAAATCATATCCAAGAAAAATTATATCTTCACCTTTATTCTCACACTTTACAAGGTTTAAACCTTTCCTTTTTATGATGCATGGAATCCCAAAAACTATTAAGTGTTTCAAACATAGAGTTTTGTGAAAAAACATTTCATATGGTGTCATATCTGAACTTGGCTTGTATAAACATAAATTTTGAATATAAGTAGTAGTTCTCATGGATTTACTCTAAAAGTTATGAGAGAGACCATGTTCAAGTAACATAGTTCACCCCATTTCCAAAAAACTTATACTCTTCCTTTTAGAAACACCATTTTTTGAGGAGTATATGGTGTACTAAACTCATGCCAAATTCCATGATTCTCAAGACAACATTCAAACTCTTCATTTTTGTATTCACCGCCATTTTTAGTTTTCAAATTCTTCACTGACTAAAAAATAATTTTTTATTAATCAAACACTTTTATGGAAAAATTGAGAAACCATTAGTTCAACCACAGAAGGAAAAAAACAGAACCATTGAAGGAAAATTTCAGCCTATTATAATTAATATCCCTAAACAATTTCCCATAGATATTACTTACCTGAGTGTCAGGTTTATCCATTAGCAAATCTTCAAACTCACCGGCCAACTTATCCCATGATTGTATGTACTCCTCAAGGTTGATCTTACCATTATTGAAACCCCCAATGAGAATCTAGTCCTACTTGTCAATCCATTTATATTGTTCCTCATTAAGACTTACCCTCAATGACCTCCCCATCATTATGGAATCTTCTTCTTCATTAGCATTGAGCAACAAAACATGTTCAACCACCTCTTCTTCACTAAATTCTCACATTCCTTATCAGATTTACTCTTGGAAAATTTAAACATTTTCAAATAATTTGACTCATGGTTCATATACATAACAAAATTAATTCAAGTAAAGTAATCAATAAAATTAATTAAGTACTTATCTTTGTGAGTTTAGTGTTTTATCATTGGCCCACATATACCGAAATGAATAAGTTATAGGGGTTGTTTTGAACAAATGTTAACTTTATTGTACACGGAGCTTGTTATATTTCCCTTCTAAAAAATATCGCAACACTAATCTCTTATTATTTTCATATCATGAATACCCCAGAAATTTTATGGCTTTGATAACAAGATCATGTTTCCCTAACACATGTGTCCTATTATTTTATACCACAACTGATTCTCTTCCACCATGACTGATGCACGCCTGTCATGGGGCAAGGGAAAAAAATTTAATATCACCTAAGTATAGTCTATTTTTTAACCCTAAGTAGTATCCCGAAGATGATTGCACACAAAATATTTTTTCTCTTTTTAATTAGGGTAAAAATTTATTGTTTTTGGAAGATATAAATAAGAAAATGATTGAAATGAAATTTTAAATTCAAGTGATTGAATACTATGATATAATAAGGGTGATTAGTTCAGGGTTGGTTTTCCAATTTTAATGTTATCATTGTTCTAATTTATTCAATTATCTTATTCTAAGTTTATTGAAGTTAAATTCCATGATGGTTTCCTCTCACTCCTTTGGAAAAATGGGGACGGTGAGAGAAGGTCTTACCAAGATCTCAGTTTGTTCTACTCTCCTTCCATGTGAAAGAGAGTTACAATGAATGTCCTCAATTCAGTTGGTAAATATCCGATCAGGTATTGTTTATCCCAAATAGTCAAGAACATCTACTACCCCTTTTACACGTACTGATGATTATCAAGTACTTCACCACTAATCTCTGGTCTATTCCATCGTATATAAAATAGAAATTAGTGGATGGGGATAATGATCATTTACCAAAGAAAAAATCAATAATGGAATCAAAAATAAAGAACAATAACACTTGATAATAAAAACATCTATATAAAATTAAAACAACTTTGAAAAGGAGGGAGAAATTTCGTTCAATTTTTTCCAAGAACTCAAGAATTACAAAATAGAAAACCAACTCTTCCTCAATCACTCAAAATGTTTACCCCACTATAGTAAGGGTAATCAAGATGAATGGGGAAGAAGAAGGGATTACAAATCTATGAAAAAGAAAAATATAAAGAGATAAAGTATAAAATTTCTCCTCCTTGGTGTCCCTTGAAAGAATGGGATGGAATGGAATGGAATGCTTTGGGAAGGAGGTGTTCTCCTCCTTTTATAGGCCAGAATTTGTCCTCCAACGTTTTCATGTTTTTGACCCATTAAATGGAAAATTCACATATTACGTCCTTCATAAAAGTTTTTTAAAAATGTATTTATCATTCAACCTCAAAATTTCATCATAATTAGAAACCTAAATAAGAATTTATGGTCATTTTAGTCTGAGAATTTATTCTGCTTATTCAAACTCTACAAATTTCAAACCTCATGATTATCATGCATTAAAGACCACGCAAAGGGTAGATCCACACATACACTCCTTCATAAACGTTGTTCCTAAACTTCTTTCATGTACACCCTAAGAATTTTAGGGTATTTGGGATCACTATTCACGATATATGAACCCAACACCAAAAATCAACAGATTTGTAAACAGTTTTTAAGGCTCAACTTTTGAGCTTGTTTTGAGCTTCCATATGGTCGATTCAAATTTTGGTACATAAGGATGAAATGAATACATGGATGTTTATAGTCATAAACAAAAATAATTTTATGAATTTTATCAATATATAAAATATTATGTCTAAAATATATAAATAATTTAAAACTATTAAAAATTCAAATAGGTTGTTTTGATGATTAAGCTCAAAATACCACTAATATCATAAAATGTGGAAATTTATCTTAAAATAACACTTTAGTGGGATTTAATATATTAAAATTTAATGTAAAATTATTTAAAATATTTTCTATAAAAATTCCCCCACAATTTTCACTTTGACTCTTAGATAAGTAAATATCAAAATCAAATCAAATAAAATTCAAAACACATACCCATGAGATCTACCAAATACACACCAGAAAATAAAAAGACATCATGCCTCATAAAAAAATTATTTAAAGTTACCTATTTAGATCATTTAATATATTTCTACTTCATTTCTCATCCCATTCACATAAGACACCTACCTCACATGGATTTTCTCTCATCTCACAAATATCAATTTTCAATCAAGTCTTTTCTTATCCAAACCCATGACAGGGTCACCGTAGGATAGATAAATTCATACATATCCACCCAAGGTGAGTCAAGGAAATATTTTTATCATGAGGAGTTTTTAGGTTTATTCTGTGGATTTTGGTAGGTAGGATTTAGATGTTAAAAATTCTGAGGCCGAATGAGGAGGGCTTGGCTCTTTTTGAAGAAAAATTACAAGATCCTAATTTTCACTCAAGTATGGTCTCATTATCAAAATCTTTATAAAAAATAAGCTCCATAATCATGAAAACTCAAGGAAATTTTATTACATTCAAAATTTCACCATCAAAAATTTCAATCTTCTCAAACATAGTTTTTCTTGAAATATCCAGATAGGAACACTTTCTTTCTCCTTTGGAAGCTCCAGAAAGGCACAACTTCTTTTATCATGAAAAATCCAGAATGGCACAGATTTTAATATAATGAATTATTTAAAAGCAACGTCATCTCTTAAAATTTTAATTTTTCATCCAATGTATCACCAAATAAGGTATAACACCACATGGTATCTTCCCCCACACTTAAGTTTAACTAGATCATGTAATTTCACTTCATGTTCAGGTTGGATAGGGAAAATTGGCTAGTAATGTGGATAAACTAATATGATGTTCATGGATTATAAAGGATTCAATGATTAAATGTTCAAGGTAGGCTATAATGAGAATTATTTTCTTGAAAATTGGGCTTTAAAACCAAATAAATGACTCAGTCGTTTAAAACAAAAGTACCTCAAACCCTCAAGTTTTGATAGGAATAAATCAAATTCTAGTTAAAGAAAGCATGGTTTGGTTCTCTCAATAAATGAGGTGAATGTAAATAATATGATAACAATGGTTTATAATCCTCATGGTAAATTGATTTCAAAAATGAAGATAGTGAGTTGTGTCATGAGATTCAAAAATCAGAGTATTTTTCATGAAATTACCAAATATTTAAACTTTAAAAAAAGTCATTTTCAATATTCATTTAAGCTCAATTTGATGGAATAGATTGGTTTACTCATTGAAATGGGTTTCAAAAAACTCAATGATAATAATTTCATCTAAAAATATTCAAATCACACAGAAATTTGAAAAATAATTTTTGAAAAAAAACAACCAATAATAACCTAAAATACAAAGGTTTTATCCCCAACATTTAAATCATGCAGTGTACTCAATGCATTCAAGTAGATTTTGAAATGTAAGTATATTTTTAATTGAATTATAGAAATCAAGTAAGTGTCATTGAGAGGTACAACCTGACTTATTAATATTGCATCAATGAGTTGTGCTCCTAGTAGATGAACACTAAAACCCTACAAGAAAATGTAGAAAAAAACATAAAAAAATTGGGAGAAAATAAAATAGAAATAGAATGAGAAAATATGAATATATCTTGGTTTAATCCCCCAAGTGGGCCTTGGGTTTTGACTTCCTTCAGATGGGCAGTTCTAATCTATTATCCCCAATATGATAGTGGGTGATGTTTCTTTCTCACAAACCAAAAAAAATTATTCTTTCTAAGATGAAATTATTCCTTTTTATTGAGGTCTTCATGGATATAGTACTCCAAATCCACCCCTATGGTAATGAAATAAAACTTTTATGGTATGGGTAGGACAAATAATGAGTTCATCTCTTTCTTGGTTTCCACTTTCACAACTTCTTCTTCATTCTCCAATGATTTATCAATGTATTCTACATCAATGGAATAATCAAATGGAATTTCAGAGTGTAATTATATTTGAAAAAAATTAATCATGAATATTCAATATAAAATTATTCCCTTTCAATGTAAGTATCTTTTGTCTCATTTTACTCCATTAAATCCACTCTAATATTCTCATCTAATCCCTCCAATAAATGTTCAACAAGTTTGGGGAGCTCTAGATGTTCCTCCTCCGATGGATCTTCTTTTTCATCATCTTTCTCCACGGAAATACAAGTGTTGGACTAATATGAAAATTTAAAATAAGGGGAGGTAATACTCAATTGATTTTTAACAAAATAAAAATATAATGAGTTCATAAAAATATTATCTCCCTGATTTTTTTTTACTTCAATTTCTTCTTCAATGGGAGGTGCCTCTTCTAGTTTAATTTCACTAGATAGAAGTAGGTAGTCAAACTCATCAATATTATCTTAAAATTCCACCAAATTTGTGGTTTCTTCATTCAATGGTGTTGGATCTTCTACATTATGAGGAATAGGGGGATCAAGTAGTTCCTCACACTCATTCCAAAATTTATCCAGATCTTTTTGATCTCCCATATGTATTTCAATAAAAAAAATATTCTTCATCAATCTCCTCCAAAATTGATTGAGTTTAGATTAGTGGATCTTATTTTAATTTCATCAAGGCCTCCATTGGTTATTAAACTTTAAAGTTAAGTAGGGTTACTTATTCCACCAATTTTTATGGCTCTGGTTCTTGTTCTGGCTTGAGTTATTAAACTTGGGATGCATGTACATATTATATTATCCACTCTATTGTGCTCTATAGGTTTTTCAATGCTTGAATAATTCATTCAAATTAGTCTTGAAGATCCTTTTCAACTTATTCTACTTAGTGTTTTACCCATGATATTTCTCTAGAAATATTGATGGGAAACAAGGAAATATCTTTTTGTACCTCGACCATTTATTGAAAAATTTCAGAAAATACTCCTAAAGTCTAATTATTTCTCTGGACAATCCCTCTAACACTGGGTATTCAAGGTTCACTTTAAGGTCTTGAATAAGATCCTAGAATTCATCCTCATTGATTATTTTGATTCAAGCTCCCATGATTTGTTTAGAAAGGAAAGAAACACTATCCTCTGTAGACCAAGGTGAGTTAAACATTGGTTATTTCACTTTGGGGTAATTATTCCATGAATTAAATAAATAATAATTTGAAAACATCATGGTAAAAGATTTTTTTTTTGTTTTTTTTATTTCAAAAGATTCAAATATTTACAATTATATTTTGGCACTGCCTCCCCAAAAACAGTGATAATTTTAATGCACACCTATCATGGGGTGTGGAAAAAAATATTTAATATAACTTAATTATAGTCTAGTGGTTAACCCTAGTTAGTATCCTAAATAAGAGTGCACACAAAATAGTTTTTCTCTTTTTAATTAGGGTAAAAATGTATTTTTTGGAAGAAATCATTAAGAAAACGATTTGAATGAAATTTTAAATTCAAGTGATTGAATAATATGATATGATAAGGGTGATTAGGTTGGGGTTAGTTTTCCAATTATAATTCTATCCTTGTTCTAATTTATTCAATTATCTTCTTCTAAGTTTATTGAAGTGAGATTCCATGATTATTTCTTCCCACTCCTTTGGTCAAATGGTGATAGTGAGATAAGATCTTACCAAGATCTCAGCTTAGTCTACTCTCCTTCCATGTACAAGAGAGTTGCAATGAATATACTCAATTGACTTGGGAAATACAAAATTGGGTATTGTTTATCCCAAATAATCAAGAACCCCTACCCCTTTTACACATACTGGAAATCATCGAGTACTTAACCTCTAATATCTGGTCTATTCCATTATATATAAACCAAAAATTAGTGGAGGGAGATAATGATCATTTACCAAAGTAAAAATCAATAATTGAATCAAAAATCAATAATGATCACACTTTATAATAAAACCCGCTATATGAAATTGAAAAAAACTTTGAAAAATATAGAAATAAATTTCATTCAATTTTGTCCTAGAACTCAAGCATTACAAAATATAAAACCAACCCTTCCCCTGCCCAAATGGACCTAAGGCCTTCTTTTTTTATTTTTATTATGTATAATACCCCTTTTAAGGGTTGAAGGGGAACCTGTACATAACCCGTAGGCCCAAGGCACAAGGCCCAACAAACCCGCAATACATGAAAGGTTTTACTAAACTTATTCTATATCCACCCTCCTAATTTTTGAGTATTTGGGCCCACCATTCAAGATATATGGACCCAAAAACAAAAATCAACATATTTGTAAACAATTTTTAAGGCTCAAATTGTGAGCTTGTTTTGAGATTCTGTATAATCGATTCAACTTTTTGTACAGAAGGATTAAATGAATACCTAGATGTTTAGAATCCTAAAGAAAAATAATTGTATAATTTGGATCAATATAGAAAATGTTATGTCCAAAATATAGAAATAATTTAAAACTGTTAAAAATCCAAATAGGTTGTTTTTGACGATTAATCTCAAAATACCACTAAAATCATAAAATATGGACATTTTTATTAAAATAACACATTGATGGGATTTAAAACATATAAATTTAATTTAAAATTATTGAAAATATTTTATCTATAAATGACTAAGTAACAAGAGTTTTGAGCCTCACCGACTTGGAACAAGTTTCCTTTTGTACGATGGCCTCTTGTAACTATTTTTCCATCTTCCTCACTTTTCACTACAAACCCATATTTTATTTATAAAACTTTGTTTACATCATTAAAAAGTTTTGAAACGCTTATAAATTTGTGTTTAGTACCATCAACAAACAAATATTTCTTGTATTTTAACTTTTCTTCCCCAATGATGGTTGATATGACACCTTTGATTCTGAGAGATTAATTATTTCCAAATGTCATTTTTCCTTATTTGAAGTCTTCCCATTTTTTAAAAAATTTAAATATCCTATCATATTATAAGAACACACAATATCCATGATCCAAGTTCATTCTCCTTTTATAGCTTTGAGAGTGGTTTCTACTACAAGAGATTTTTCTTTCCCTTTATCTTTCTTAACTTCCATCTTCTGAGAATTATTAACAAACTTTTGTTGTGCCGGTAACGAAGAAAGACAAACTTTTGCAAGGTTTCCAATTTTTTCACATATTTTACAAATATTTTCCAAAGTATGGAACCTATTTTCAATTTTTGTACTAACCTTATCAGGTTTCTACAAAACAAACTTCTCAGACTTATTCCTTTAAGAGGATTGACTCCCCCTCAAACTTTTCCTTCTATAGTTTGTGGGATAATAGTAATATCATTGATTAAAACAACACATATATGTCATGTGTATGAATCCACCATAATATTAGCAGTATCTATAGAAAGAATATTTTCCTCTGTAACTTCCATACTATCGGGAGTTATGATAATTTTTCTCACCAATATTCTTATTAGAACTTTATTGACCACTAACATTTCTATTTTCAACCCGAACATTATTATTTAAAGCAATTTTATTTTTAAAAAATTATTGAAACAAGAAGTAGTAGAAATATTTTTGGACTCTGAATTTTTAGAAACATCTTAATTATCCACATTGTTGGTTTTGTCCACATACATATCTTTCCTTATTTTCTTCTTCTTAGAGACAATTTTAACTTTCTTATAAACCTTTTAAGGTAAATTTTGATCCTTATCAGGATTACCCTTTCTAGAGATTAGAGATATAATTCTTGAAAATTTTAACCCTTTTCTCATCTTTATAGAGTTTTTGTTGGAAAATTTCCAGCTATTCTTCTTTTTCTTTCAACTTTACTTCTAGATGTTCATTCTAATTCTTTTCTTTCTCAAAATATTTCTTCAATTCTCTAATCTCTTCCAACAACTTAACTTCATCATCATGAAAACATTCTTGGTTGTTCGTTGAGGAATTTTCATTTTTAAATTTCTTGATTTCATTCTCAATCCTTCCAATATTTCTTATACATTATTTAAATTATTCATTCATATGAAATTATAATTGAGTTTATTCTTCTTCAAAACTATTGCTTCTTAACTCTTCATTGTTAATTATTGAAATGAAATTATTTTCTCCAAAATTATCAATAGAATTTTTGGATTCATCTTCACATTCTTATTCATAATAATAATTATACAAAAATATTTTTCTTTTGTATTTTAAGAACTTATTATATCTCCCTTTGGAATAAGATTTAATCTTATCACCCTATTTCTTCCAAGATATTTTCTTACTTCTATCATCTTCATCACTATCCATTTATTTCTTTCTTCAAGTAATATTATACTCAAAGTACCCAACGGATCCACATTCAAAACATTTCAAGGGAATTTTACTTTTATATTTAATTACACCTCTTTTCACATTTTTAGAAAACAAGGACAAAAATTCATTAAGATTTTTACATACCTAATTTTCAAAATCAGAATCACCAACTTCTTCTTCCTAAATAATCTTCTTAAGATTTTATTTCTTAGAAGCTTTGAAATAAATTTCTTGACCAAATTTTGTTTTACCTTTTATATATTTATCCCTTATTATTTCATATGTAATGATAGTTCTATGAAAATCATCCATAGATAATGTTTCTATATATCTATATTCCAATGAAGAAACTTTATCATCAAACTTTTTAGGAAGAATTCTAAAGATCTTATTGAAAATAGTAGAATCTTATTACTTTTCACCAAGACATCTGATAGTGGTAACAGTACCATTCACCCTCATAAATAATTCATTGACTGATTCGTACTCACCCATCTTGATATCTTCATACTTCAATATCAAGATTTGTAATATTTCCTTCTTCACTTTTGTATTGCCTTCATAAATTCTCTTCAACTTATCCCAGATACATTTATCAGTGGAAACGCATTTTAATCTTAAAAACTCACTTTCAAAAATTAATGAGAGTAAATAATTCTTGAGATTCTTCTTATTAACATATTTAAGAGTAACTTTTCCATCAATAGGAGGAAATCCATCTGTTTCATCTTCGAGAACATAATACCTAAGATATTTAAGATAAGGAAAATTTTTAAATTTCCAAATATGATAGTTTTTACCATAAATCAATGGAACCCATTACTGTTCCCACAATTCAGATTCTCCATAAAAACTTCTCTTTAAAAATTTTAGCAAAGAGTAAACTAAGGGAACCTTGTCCTTGATACCACTTGATAATTCCCAGAAGGATCAATACATCACTGATAGGGAGAGGGGGTGAATCAGTTATATCTTGTTCTTTTAAGTTTCCTTTATTTTTAAAAAACATTCGCCTCCTATTAAAGATTTGTTACCTTGCTGAAAAAAAACAATTATACATCCATAGGAACACAAGAATTTACAAGGTTCACTACCTAATAAGAGTAGTTACATCCTTGGTATGGTTTGAAAACAATTCAATACCACACAATCCATTGGAAAACAATCCTTTTGTGTTAATAAAATGAATAGGATATGACCTTACACTCATGTACCATTATGTTCAATATAAAAGTGCATGTAATTAAAGTATCATGAAATGATGTAATACAATTTTATGTAACAAGCTAAGAAAAATTCACCATATACTTCAAAACATGTTACTGTTCTACCTTGTCGACTTTTACAAATTTGAACTTCAAAATAATAATTCTCTTTACTACCCAGAAGTAGGTAAGAACTTTCATAGAATTCATAATGATACTAAGTTTGATTTCCTATTCTGATCTTCCCAATCTGATTGCACAGTCTGGAAATAATACTCTACCAGGATACCACTGAAACAATTCTAAACTGCTTCTGGCTTAGTTTGAAAATCCTAGTCTGAATGCTTGGTCCGATCAAAAAACTCCGAATATGATACTTTGTATTATTATTCTTCTATCTGGTAAACATCCTCAGGAAATCCCAATCTGAAAACTCTTTATCTCTAAAAACTTGCAGCACTCCACCTTCTATATTCACCTATTAATAGTACTTTCATGTCAGAAAGTACAAAGTACTTCTTCTTTTTATAGGTACAACAAAATTTATTTAGGTGGGATTCTGAAATGCTTTCCCACTCAACCAAATCTCTCAAAACATAAATTTTCCTTAAATTTTGAACACATCTTTAACTTCATCAGTTCTTCTTAACTCTTCTTTTTTCTTCTCAAACCTTCTCAAATCTTCTCACAACTTCAACTCACTTCAGAATTTATTCACACTCTTCAGTATGATTCTAATTTCCATTCCTATTTTTTCATTATGATAAAGACAAAATATTATTCATTACGTTGTTCTGCACCAATTTAGAAACAAAAAAACATATGAAAACATTATTTCTTCCCATTATAATTCTTGGAACCAACTAAGAAAAAATTGTATATTATGATGCTCCATACCAAATGTCAAATAAAACATTGAAACCATTCTTCCAAAGACATTATTTCTACTTTATTAGACTTCATATAATTTTATTTTATTATAAAAATAGGGTAAAATTATAATGATATTTTTACTTATTAGAAACACTTCAGCATCATCTTCATACTTCAAAAAAATTAGACCTACTTTGACAACACTTTTACAAAACTCCTCTTATTTCTTTCTTCAAACCAAAGATCCTTTGTCCGATGAAGTTATCGATTTCAGCCTGTATCTGATGGTTCGGTCTTTGATTCACTCTAATAAATATTTTCATGGCCATTCCAGTGAATCTTAACCTAATTTAAAACAAATTAGAGCTTTTCTTTTCTCTCAACAATTCATCTTGATGAAAATGGTTGATTGCATTATTGATTGATATCTAATATAGTTTTTCATCGGTCTCAACAACTTCAAATTCTTCATTAATCCCAACATACCCCAATAATTCTATCTCTATTTCCTTTTTCAATTATCACTATATCTGATTATCGATTTCAGGATTACTCTGATGATTAGTGACACACCATGTTCGATGAATCGATTTCAACATCTTCAACTTCAGTAACTTCTTTTCTTTTCTAGTTATAGTAAATGCCAAATTATTTATCTGAATATTTGTATCTCTTGGTTTATTATTCTGACTAAAAACTAGCATCTTCATCTTCTCATGTTCCAAACAACCTTCCCATCCTTTAAACAAATCTACATATGGTGATTTTCACACTGATGAATTGAGTCTAGAAAGTTTCGACTTCACAAAATTTATTCTTCCAAAAACTTTATCTTGTAATCATGGATTACTGATGAATTTGAAAACTTTTAAGATCATAATAGAATCAACTGAATTACATTGGAAAGAATTAACATTTTCTATACTTCCAATAACTTATTTCTTTCAAATATGATCCTCAAAAAAATTGGTAGCACATTTCCTCCCTCTTTTCTTTATAAGGACTGCATCACAATTTTTTAGACAACATATGATTTATGTGGATTCTAAGATCATTAAAACATTATCAGATTTACATCAGATCCATTCATACTCTGATATAGTTTCTCATTATGATCGGCTCTTCATTCTGGACCTAAGGTGAGTCTGATGAACCATTGCTTCTAGAAAACTTCTTCCAAACCATTGGAATTTCTTAAGTAGGTTGAGTTCGATAATCTGAATATGATTGTGAGTTTGATCATTAACTTTTATAAAGTGAGGTGATTTATTTTCCTCTTTGACAACAAAAGACAACATAAACATCTTCCAGTTTCCAAAAGAAACTTCTTGCCAACTTGGTCCTAATAGAATATTGGTTATGGTATTGAAATAAAAAATATATATTTGTATATGGAGGATACTATTTTTATTATTTAAATATGGTTAAATAATATTTTAAATTATTAGAACAAAAAAAATGTTTAGTTAAGAACTATACCTATTCTTTAGAAAATCTCATTAGGTTAATACGTAAAGCCTTACTAGGTTGGTTTTCTGGTCAAACTAAGGCCTCTAGGAAATGGGAAGGGATTTAAGAAAGGTATTTTGGTAGGTATTGGTTGAACCAAAAGACTTTTTAATGTGGATAAAATATGAGAGTGGGTTTCCTTTTATAAATGGGGGATAGGACACACTTGGAATTTTTAAAAGGTTAAAATGTACTAATGTATTACTCAAGAAAAATGGATCCAAAATAGATCCTTTTGGAATATGAGATGATATAGGGTCAAAATATGGCAATAAAATAGAATTTATATAAGTTTATAGGTCATTTTAATACTCATATCTTAAGTTTAACCCCCCACCCTAGAAAACTTGTTTGAAACTTCATTATGGTAACATATTTTTACAGTTTTTACTATTCATTATGGCCTAAAATTAAGTTGACCTTATTATAAATTATTAATAATTCGGATTATAAATATTTATTTAATTTTATCAAATTAAATTCAAAATATTTTTCATAATTTAATTTAAAATTAAACCCATAAAATGGATGAAAAATGGTTTTTCAGAAAAATACCATTTTAAGAATAATAATGGTTTAATACCAAATTCAAGCATAAATTAATTTAAAATACCATAATTGGATTATTAATAATTTAAGGTAACTAATTTTAATTTGAAATAATTTTAAAACAACATGGAACTTTTTGAATGCTTGAAATGAAAAGACAGTTTCAAATAAAAATTAGTATTTTTCACTATTCATTAAAAATCAAACTTTTCAGAGAATTTTCAAAAAAACATCATATGATAATTTTGATGTGATAAATTAAAAAATTAATTTCATTTTTTAAAATTAAAATTATATATTTTTTAAATCAATCTTTCAAATAAAACCATATAATGAATGAAAACCCAATTTGTTTAGAAATAAATCGTTTTTACCTTTGGACTAAAAAATTACCTAATATTGTTATAATGAATATAACTCTATAAAATATAATTAATTTATATTAATAATATATTAAAATTATTTATATTAACATCACCTAGGTTTTTAATTTCTTCCCCCTTTTATAAATTCCATCCTCACAATTTTATTTACTATTGAAACAAGTGGAGATATCTTTCTCTCATAGAATTGTCTGATTCCCATGTTGCTTCTTCAAACATATGGTTTTTATACAAAACCTTAACCTAGTAAATCAATTTATTATAAAAAAATTTATCTCTACATTCAATAATATTTATTTTTTGTTCCTCATAAGAAATTGCTTCTTCCAACTAAACTACTTCAGGGATCAAAACATGAGATGTAATTGACACATATTTTCTTAATAAAAAAACATTAAATAAATCATTTACCTAAGATAAAATAAGAGGAAATTACACTTAACAAAGAACTAATCCAATATTATATAGAATTTCATATGGTCCAATGAACTATACACTTCACTTTACCTTTTTTCCAAAATGCATAACACTTTTCTATAGAGAAGCTTTAAGAAAAACATGACCACCTACCTCGAAAGAAATATATTTCCTCTGGTTCTCTGGATAAATTTTCTACCTAGTCTGATCTATTCTCATATGCTACTGAATCATATTATCATTCTAAACTATTTCTTATACCAATTATGGTCCCAAAAACTTCCTTTCCCTGACTTAATCCCAGCAAGCTAGTGTATGACACCGCTTTCCATATAAGGACTCAAAAGGTGTCATTTGTATACTAAAATGAAAATTGTTCTTATAAGAAAACTAAAATAAAGGAATATGTTGATATTAACTTCCCTGATAATCAATTCAAAAATCTTAAATCATATCTTCCAAAGTCTAAATCATTCTATCTGACTATCCATCGTATTGAGGATGATAAACTATACTGAAATTTAATTCAGTGCCCAATGAATCCTGAATACTTTTCCAAAAATTAGAGGTAAATATGGGATCATAGGCAGATATAATAGAGAGATTAACTCCATTTAACTTGAATATATCCTTATGATATAGTCAAAAAAGCTGATATAAAGTCATAGTATCTCAAATAGTAAGGAAATGTATAGATTTATTTAAACGATCAATAATTACCCATTGATGGGCGTTGTTGTGCACGCTCTCCAAAAATATTTGTGATTTTACTAAGTTCAGCTTAGTAGTTGACCTAGGTCATTCTCTTAAGGAGGAAGTGAATTAAACAAACCTTAATATGCTTTAATGAAATAATAAAATAATTGAAAACAAATTAAACACAATATGGGGGGTTTGGTTTAGTGACTTTCATACAATAAACTAAACAACAAACAAGAAAAAACAATTAAAGACACAATTTATTTAAAAACACTTCTATGAGAATACATAGTGTCACACCCCAATCTCAAGAATTTAATTATTCTAATTATTTTAACTATTTCAAACCTCATTTTCATTACGAGCTAAGTTCGAGTTGAAATTTGTGCACTTTTTTTGATAAGTGATCATTTTTGGATTTGCAATGTCTGGTGCATGGGCAGGGCATAGACAAATCCATGTGGCTTCTCCAGACCATCGTGCGGCCTTCCTGATGCATAGTTAGTTAATTAATTAACTAAATGAATAATAAATTTAACTCAAAAGAAAAATAAAACTATTTATAACTGTTTTAATAACAAAAAAAATGTTATGATTATTATTATTATTATTATTATTATTATTATTATTATGTTTTGTTAATATTTTAATTAAGATATTATTTTTTTATTTTATTTATTAAGCCTTTGAAATTTTTATAAAATTATTAACGTTATCGTTTTTTTATAGTTGATAAGTGTTATTATTATTTTAAGTTTAAGTTTTTTTTAGGTTTTATTTTATTTTCATTTACATTTTATTTTCTCTTTCCCCCCCCCCACTTTGTTTCTTTCTCATTGTGCGCCACGCATAGTGCCTGCCCTTCTCCTTCCCCTAGTTCCATCTTGCCTTCCCCCCTAGTAGTCGGTGCTCTCCCACCCTCCTGTCTTCCTTCCGGCGACACATCGGAACAGCACCCCACTCCCCTCCTCGCGCCGCCTCGCACCATCAGCCACCCAACGTTGAACCCCCAGCATGCCTCCCTCTCCTGTCGGTTATCCCTTGGCCACACCCACCACCTTCCAGCAAGCCTTCGGCCGGTGCCTCTTCCCCCTCTCCCCGGTGACACTCATCTCGGCGACCAGCATCCCGCTCCCTCTATTGCAAAGTCATACCACAATGGTGATCTTCTTCTTCCTCCTTAGGGTTTTTCTTCTTATAGGGTTCTAATTATAAGGTTTTATCTTATTGTTTATGGGGTTAGATTTCTTGAGTTATGGTTCATTTTAGGTCCCTTACGGTGCGATTGATGTGCGGCGGAGTTTGCGCACTGCTTTTGTGAAGTTTTCTACACTGATGTAAGTGTTTTATTCTGATGTTGTATTTCTCACTGTCCGTGATAATTAATTTGAGACTTTCAATGTTTAGTATAATTTTATTTATGTGTAATTTCATGAAGATGAGTTATTAATGAGAAAATTTGGTATATTGTGTGTGAAAAACTTATTCTGTTTATTTGGTGGATTATTTTACTTGAGTAAATAAATTTGGTGTTATGTGATTGATTTGTTTGGTGTGAAACTAGTTTTAAAGAAGTTTAGTATGCCTTTGATATTTTATAGCATTTTTGTATATAATGAGGTGTGTTTTTTGAGGAAAACTCATGTTTTGTTATTTGATGTTAATTTATAAATCATGAATTTGGTTATTTAAAATTTTTTAATTGATGCTAATGATGTTTGGAAAGGTTTTAGTGTGTATTTGATTTTAAAAAGAAAATGAATTTGGGTGTGTTTTGATGTAAGGACATTTAGTGATTCTTTGTTCTATTTTTATAAATTTTCAAATGTTTCATTGAATGATATTGGTGGTGAAAATCATGTTTTTATGCGTCTGTGTCAGGTGGTAAGTTCTAAAGCAGATCTTTAAAATGAAATTGGGTGTTTTTTAGGTGTGTCCTATGTTGCATTATTTTTGGTTGTTTTATGAATTCTAAAATTTATTTATTTAAGGACATTACGGCGGAAAAATCTGGTTGCGTGTGGTATTTTTGGGTACTTTTCCTTAAAAAGGGGATTTCAAATGTTTTTCTTTTGGTGCAAACCCTTGATGAAATATTTTTAAATGTTTTGTAGATTTTTTAAGTGTTTAAATTGTTTTATTAAATTATATGTGTAGTGTGTTGGGCCTTGCTTCGATGTTTTTGAGTTGCGGGTGTCAAGAATGCCTACATGTGCATGCATAAGGTAAGGCATATATGTGTATAAATGCTCTCTTTGTACATATTCCCTCATGGCGTGGGGAATATGTGCAATGCAGCTAGGGGTATTTATATATATGTGTATAATGCATGTGAATGGAAGTGCATAGGGTTAGTTCGAGTGGTCATTGAAAAATAACAGCATGTTTGAGGTAGGTCCCCTATGTCCTAATATTTAATAAAAATTTCCATTTCTACTTGATGTTTCTTTAAAATTATTTCCTTGTTTTTTTAATGTGAAATCCATATGCACTATATATATATATGGTTGTGGTTCTTAAAAAGTGGTTTCATAGGGGTTGAACATGAAGTGGGTATTTCCAAAAGTTGTGTGGCCTTTCGTTCAATTTTGTTATGAAAGTGTAACGACATGCATTATTTTTTTTTTAAAAAGGGGTTCCAAAGTGATTTTCAAAATGGGTTTTGGTGTGAACACGAGATTAAAGGATGGTTTGACCTCCTTAAAAGTATTACTTCATTTTAAGTGTGGTTTTAAGCTTGTTTTAAATATATATTACCTTTATGTGTTATAAAATGATGAATACTCCTTCTAAAGTGATGAGGCATGTTTGGCATTTTGATATTTGGTTTGCGAAAATGAAAAAACCCTCTTGAGACATTCCCCTTAATTTGAAAAAAAATGTGATGCAAGTATTAATGTGCGGTTTGTGATATGTTCCTAGTGTAAAGGCTCGTGTGTGGTTGTGTGATGTAAAGAGGGGGAATGCACTTAAGGAGGGAGATCGGTGGTGAGAGGTTGAATGGGTTTTAGATAAAGAAAGTGTTATGTACTTGTATGTTTTCTTGATAAAGAAAACTCACCACCATTTGAAATAGAGCACAATGGGAAACCTGGGTATCTAGGTGGGTGACTAGGACTAGTATGCTAGATGACATGGCAGGGGTGTGTCCAGGTTTTTCTAGAAGGATTGACACAACAACACTAACTAAAAATATGATTTTCTGAGGGTCGTAGTCTTCTAAGACATGTTTTCTGAGGTTCGTGGTCTTCTAAGCCACATTTCACCGAGGTACGAGGTCTCTAAGTTCCCACTTGTTCTATATACCTATAGGGATTACCCATGGTTCTCATTTGTGACATGCTGCTTGTGATGTAACTTTCTTTTCAGTTGTTTCATACTTGATGTCTTTTTTGTGAAATCCATATTTTAATCCAAACTGGTTTCTTTTCATTTTGAAACATTAATGAATGCTTGGAACCTATTTTGAAAATGTTATGGGAGTGAAATGCTTTACTTGAAATGCAAACTCATTACTTGAATTTGAAAAAAAGGAAAAAAATTATTTTATTATATCTTATTTTCAAACTGGCATAATTGGATTTCTTAATAAAGGCAGGGGCATATGATGTGGTTATATTTTGGCATTCCTACTGAGCATCTCATTTCTCATGCCTACTTTACCTTTCAGTTGTATGTTTCAGTCTTGGATCACTTTTGGGAGTGAGTGTGGTTTACGTTCCGTGTGACCCATGGGGTCACCAGAGGTATGTCATGTCGCTTCTTTAATTCCTTTTTCTTCTACTGAGTTGTTTGTTTTTTTCCTTTTATTTATTTGCATGTTTATTTTATGTTTATTCATCTTTGTTATGGGCCAAAATCATTCCCAACTGGTTTATTTTGATTCCCAGCACTAGTTGTCAGCCCGTGGGGTTTGGGAACACCCTTCGGGCCATGTCGCGGACCGGCTCGGGAACCGGGTCATGACCTGGCCTGGTTCATGATAAAATGGTATTAGAGGGAGTTTCTTGTTATTTGGGGTGTCTGGTATCTTGGTGATTAGGTGTGTCGGAACTTGAGAGTCAGGTGCGGGAAGGACATCATGAACCCTTGCCCGTCCCAAGACTCGATTTTCCAGGGGTAGTATGGGATTTGAGTTTTTATTTTGGTCTGGTCTGTGTGGATGAGGGATGACAAAGGAAGTGATCCAGTGTTACGTGAGGGAATTGCATGGAGTAACAACCCATGTACAACCCGAGTGCACGGTTCAAGATGCTTCCCGTGGTTAATGATCACTCGGATCATGGTCTGCTAAGCCATGTTACCGGGTTGGCATAGCCACTAGTTCCTTGTTTTTGGAAATTTTGATGTGAGTTACGTTTGAACTTCATTTTGGTTTGTGTGAGTAGATCTCAAAAATGAAAATGGATTTTTGTGAAGGTGTTTTCAAATGGTAATGTGGTGTTAGAGTGGAAAAGTGGTTTTGAAATGGAAATCATTTTCTTTTAACAAATGTGTGATTTCAAAAGGGAAAATGGGAGGTGTTTTGGAAGTTTTTTTGGGATCTTAGTAACACTTTTTGGAATTTGAATTGGAAAAATGTTTTGGAAATTGGAAATGTATTGCTTTAATGATAAGTTACTTTTTCAAATTGGTTGGGAATTTTTTCTTTTTGTTGAATGATCTGTTTTGAAAATGAGACGTGTCTTGAATTGACCCTTGGTATTCATATGAGTGATCACATACATCGAGGTGCGCGTGTGGAAAGTGAAGAAATTGATGATGTGAGTGGATGGGTGCTTGAGCTATCATAGGGACATGTATGTGTAAGACTTCATGGGATACCAATGGTGGATATTTAAGTTGTTTTGTTTGCTGAAAAATGGTTTTCAAAAAGGGGTTTTAAAATGTTTAGAAAAGTGAGTGAGAAATTTTTTAGTGTTCTCTTTTCATGTTTGGTATCATTTTTCATGGGTTCTTGGTTTTGACATACTGAATTGTGGTTGGATTAGTGATTTGAGTTTGAGATTTCGTTTGTGATTGAGGTGTGGAATTTTGATTTATGATGAGTTTTGATTCGGATTTGTGCCTCTTGTTTTTGAGTATGCTGCCCAGAAAAGTCCTAGAAGTTTCTAGTGAGCCTCTTCTAGTTGTTGGTTCTACACAGACTCTTAGCAGGGTGGTGGAATTGAATTCTTTTCAGTTGTTGTCCAACTTCCGTGGTGATCGTGATCTATCGAAGGTAGCATACTAGCATGGTGAAATCGTTGGTGTTTTCAGGTTATTGGGAACTCCCAAATCTATGAGAGTCCATGTTGGTTCGGGTCCATTTGAAGGTGCAACTTTGGATTGGTGGAGGAGATGATCCCAGAGTCATTGCATGATGGTATGTCTTGGAAGATGTTTAAGATCACTCTCGTTCGATGGGTTATACCAGAGGAAGTAAAGGCGAGGAAAGTGGAAGAACAAGTGAGTCTCTAGTAAGGCCAACAAGCATTGAATGCCTATATGGGGCATTCTAAGGGGTTGATTCTATTTTCTCTAGAGGTAGTGTCATTGAATCAATTAAATTTTCTCTTGTGTGGGGTCTTCGTCCAGGGTTCCAGTACCGTTTCTTTTCGGTGCTCGGGAAGTTTCCCCATCCGATGACAAGAGTGAATTGGAGGAACCCGTCTCAGACAAGTGTTCTTGTCAATTCCATCTTTTATAAGTCGGGTAACTCTTCGGTTCATTTCTGGTGTGGTCAGTTTGGGTACTTTTAAGTCGCCTTGTCGACATCCTTAGAAGACTTTCCATCGGTGTGCTATTTGGGAAACTTAGAGAGGTTCTACTAGCAGCATCGTCAGGAGGAGTCTCGACAGGATAATGTCTACTCCTGACTATAGGGCAGAAGATGCTTCAAGACATCAAAGCTCCAGCCACAGGTCTCGGAGTGAAGCTCTTCATGCAATCATGAACCGTTGGGTGTGGGTCACTTTGTTCTAACTTTTTTCTCCAGTGCTGAAATAGGGACGATTTAAATTTCTTGGTTCAAGCTTCCTCATCTTTGAAGGTTCTGTTTTGCTGTAAGAGGCATAAATGTCTCATTTACTTATGGTGGTTTTTGTTCTTTGAATGCCCCACTTTGGTTGTAAGAAGGCGTGGTGATCTGGTCTTCTTGAAATTCCAGTAGTTGTGCCTCCTCAAATATGAGTTTTTAAGTTTGTCTCTTTATGGCTGTGAGTCTCAAGATGATTATCTATCTAGTGTGGCTAGCTCCATTGGTAACCCGTTCTTGATTTAGGATGTGCTCGTATTGAAGACACATGCGTCTTGGCAAATAATGAATAAGTGTTTGGTCCGCTACTCGGTTTAGGGTCTTCCATTGATGACCCTATGTGTTGGGGGTCTGGTTGGTGCGAAGAGTTCATGGGTCGGTTTGTACTGGGTTTCTCATATTGTTCCATCCTAATTGGATTAAGCAGGTCAGTCCTTAGATGGTGGGTAGACCCACCATGGATCATGTTGCACTTTCTTCGAGAGTTGGTGTTGGGGTGTTTTCACTTTTGTTCATGTCAGTAGCTTTAGAAGTTAACTTGTGATGAGAGTCCCAATGTTGGACATGGTATTTGGGTTCTTATGGTGGGTAGAACCCTCCTCGTCTCCAGATGGCTCTTTTCATAGCAGTTTTCCATAGAGATCATCGGGTGTGACTCATGGAGTGAGAAGTTACACTGAGTTCATGAGTTTTTTGGTCTTGTTCAGTTTCAAGTTCAAGTTTGTTTCCTCATTTGGCTGGGTGCCTTTCTAGGGGCAGAAATTTTTTGTGGTGGAGAGAATTGTCACACCCCGATCTCAAGAATTTAATTATTCTAATTATTTTAACTATTTCAAACCTCGTTTTCATTACGATATGATCCCGAGTTGAAATTTGTGCACTTTTTCTAATAAGTGATCATTTTTGGCTTCACAGTTTCTGGTGCATGGGCAGGGCACAGACAAATCCATGATGCGTAGTTAGTTAATTAATTAACCGAATGAATAATAAAGTAAACGCAAAAGAAAAATAAAATTATTTAGAACTATTTTAATAACAAAAAAATGTTAAGATTATTATTATTATTATTATTATTATTATTATGTTTTGTTAATATTTTAATTAGGCTATTATTTTTTTATTTTTTTTATTAAGCCTTTGAATTTTTTATAAAATTGTTAACGTTATCATTTTTTTTATAGTTGATAAGTGTTATTATTATTTTAAGTTTAAGTTTTTTTTAGGTTTTATTTTATTTTCATTTACATTTTATTTTCTCTTTTTTTCCCCGCCTTTGTTTCTTCCTCACTTTACGCCGCACACAGCGCCTGCCCTTCTCCTTCCCCTGGTTCCGTTGCGCCTTCCCCCCTAGCAGTCGTTGCTCTCCCACCCTCCTGCCTTCCTTCCGGCGACACATCGGACTGGCGCCCCACTCCCCTCCTCACGCCGACTCGCACCGTCGGCCTCCCTACGTTGAACCCCCAGTGCACCTCCCTCTCCCTTCGTCTATACCTTGGCCTCACCCCCCCCCCTCCAGCAAGCCTTCAGTCGGCGCCTCTTCCCCCTCTCCCTGACGACACTCATCTCGGCGACCAGCGTCCAACTCCCTCAATCGCAAGGTCATCCCAATATGGTCATCTTCTTCTTCCTCCTTAGAGTTTTTCTTCTTATAGGATTCTGATTTTAGAGTTTTATCTTGTTGTTTATGGGGTTCGATTTCTTAAGTTATGGTTCGTTTTAGGTCCCCTGCGGTGTGATTGACGTGCGGCAGAGTTTGTGCACTACTTTTGTGAAGTTTTCTACACCGATGTAAGTGTTTTATTCTGCTTCTGAATTTCACACTGTCTGTGATAATTAATTTGTGACTTTCAATGTTCAGTATAATTTTATTTATGTGGAATTTCATAAAGATGAGTTTTTAATGAGAAAATTTGGTATATTGTGTGTGAAAAACTTATTGTGTTTATTTGGTGGATTATTTTACTTGTGTAAATAAATCTGGTGTTATGTGATTAATCTGTTTGGTGAGAAACAAGTTTTAAAGAAGTTTAGTATGCCTTTGATATTTTATAGCATGTTTTTATATAATGAGGTGTGTTTTTGAGGAAAACTCATGTTGTGTTATTTTATGTTAATTTATAAATCATGAAGTTGGTTATTTAAAATTTTGTAAGTGATGTGAATGATGTTTGGAAAGTTTTTAGTGTGCATTTGATTTTAAAAAGAAGTGTGTTTTGACGTAAGGTCGTGTTGTGCTTATTTGGTCTATTTTTATAAATTGTCAAGTGTTTTATTGAATGATATTGGTGGTGCAAATCATGTTTTTATGCATCTGTGTTAGGTGGTTAGTTCTAAAACAGAACATTAAAATGAAATTGGGTGTTTTTGAGGTGTGTACTATGTTTCATTATTCGTGGTTGTTTTATGACTTTTTAAATTGATTTATTTAAGGACATTACGGCGGAAAAATCTGGTTGCGTTTGGTATTGTTGGGAACTTTTCCTTAAAAAGGGGATTTTGAATTTTTTTTCTTTTGGTGCAAACCCTTGATATGTTATTTTGAAATGTTTTGTAGAATTTTTAAGTGTTTAAATTGTTTTATTAAATTATATGTGTATTTCATTGGGCCTTGCTTCGATGGTTTTGAGTTGTGGGTGTCAAGAACTCCTACATGTGCATGCATAAGGTAAGGCATATATATGTATAAATGCTCTCTTTGTACATATTATCTCATGGAATAGGGAATATGTGCAATGCAGCTAGGGGTATTTATATATATATGTGTATAATGCATGTGCATGGAAGTGCGCAGGGTCAGTTTGAGTGGCCATCGACAAATAATGGCATGTTTGAGGTAGGCCCCCTATGCCCTAATCTTTAATTAGAATTTCCATTTCTGCTTGATGTTTCTTTAAAAGTATTTCCTTGTTTTTTTAATGTTAAATCCATATGCACTATATATATATATATGGTTGTGGTTCTTAAAAAGTGGTTTCATAGGGGTTGAACATGAAATGGGTATTTCCAAAAGTTGTGTAGCCTTTTGTTCAATTTTGTTATGAAAGTGTGACGACATGCATTATTTTTAAAAAAAAAGGGGGTTCCAAAGTGATTTTAAAAATGGGTTTTGGTGTGAACATGAGATTAAAGGATGGTTTGACCTTATTAAAAGTAGTACTTCATTTTAAGTGTGGTTTTAATATTTTTTTAAATATATAGTACCTTTATGTGTTCTAAAATGACGAATACTCCTTCTAAAGTGAAGAGGCCCATTTGGAACTTTGAGATTTGGTTTGTGAAAATGGAAAACCCCTCTTGAGGCATTCCCCTTAATTTGAAAAAAAAATGTGATGCAAGTATTAATGTGTGGTTTGTGATATGTGCCTAGTGTAAAGGCTTGTGCGTGGTTGTGTGATGTAAAGAGGGGGAATGTGTTTAAGGAGGGAGAGAGGTGGTGAGAGTTTGAATGGGTTTTAGATAAAGAAAGTGTTATGTACTTGTATGTTTTCTTGATAAATAAAACTCACTACCATTTGAAATAGAGCACAATGGGAAACCTGGGTATCTAGGTGGTTGACTAGGACTAGTACGCTAGATGACATGGCAGGGGTTTGTCCCGGTTTGTCTAACAGGATTGACGCAACAACACTAACTAAACATATGATTTTCTGAGGGTCGTGGTCTTCTAAGACACGTTTTCTCAGGTTCGTGGTCTTCTAAGCCACATTTCACCAAGGTATGAGGTCTCTAGGTTCCCACTTATTCTAGATAACTATAGGGATTACCCATGTTTCTCATTTACGACATACTTCTTGTGATGTAACTTTCTTTTTAGTTGTTTCATACTTGATGTCTTGTTTGTGAAAGCCATATTTTAATCCAAACTGGTTTCTTTTCATTTTGAAATGTTAATGCATGCTTGGAACCTATTTTGAAAATGTGGTGGGAGTGAAATGCTTTACTTGAAAATGCAAACTCATTACTTGAATTTGAAAATAAGGAAAAACATTATTTTATTATATCTTATTTTCAAACTGGCATAATTGGATTTCTTAATAAAGGTGGGGGCATAGGACGTGGTTATATTTTGGCATTCCTACTGAGTATCTTGGTGCTCATTCCTACTTTACCTTTCAGTTGCAGGTTTTAGTCTTCGATCGCTTTTGGGAGCGAGTATGGTTTACATTCTGCGTGACCCATGGGGTCACCTAAGGTATGTCACGTTGCTTCTTTAATTCCTTTTTCTGCTGTCTAGTTGTTTGGTTTTTTTTCTTTTATTTATTTTCCTATTTAGTTTATGTTTATTCATCTTTTTTATGGTCCAAAATCATTCCCAACTGGTTTATTTTGATGCCTGGCACTAGTTTCCATCCCATGGGGATCGAGAACACCCTTCGAGCCATGTCGCAGACCGGCTCGGGCGCCGGGTCACGACCTGGCCTGGTTCATGACACATATTCAATATAATATACCACCTTAGTTATTAATTTATCATTATCCCATATGATTATAATTATTTCAATTATGATCCCCTAACCTTTTCAACCCCGGAACCCTATGGAAATTAACACGACCACAAATTTTGGAAAAATGCACCTTAGGTCAACTTTGGGACTTCTAATCGCAGCACCCTACTTTGATTGTGATCCAAAATCCAACTTATGGTAAATGGTTAGTTATTTCAGAATATCCTCCATGTATTTTATAATCAATTGTGTTTTTGGATGATAATTGAACCTTAAAATTCTATCCCAAGTTGACTAGATTTTGCGATTGAGGTTTCACTCACACGATTTACACAAGACCGACCACATGGTCTAGTGAAAGTCGATCGAGTAACATAAAAATTAAAACTAAATTAATTGATCATAATTTATGAATTAAATTATTTTTATGGATTCAAAATAAATAAATTAAGGGAGTAGGTATTAAATCAACTATGAACAAAATCACTCTTCCATGGGCGGAGTTGTCATCGTGGAGACAATTTTCATAAGCAATGCATTGAAAGGGGAAAACCCAATATCATCCCCAATATTGTATTCCATCACCAAGAAGAAAAATATAAAGATTAAAAGAGAGTAATATATATTATTTATTGAATAAAATTCACATTACAAACATAAAAACAAATAAACACAAAGTGGAGGTGGGAGAGGAGCACCTTCTTATAAGAGTTCTTTGCATAAGTAATTACTACTTCCAAGAGGTTTTAGATACTCCCAGAAGACAAACCTTCGTAAAAACCTTCCCTAATCCTCTAAAATCTATCCTAAATAGTGAAAATCTCATTTAAATGGAGTTTTATAGGGCTAGGCTTACAAAAGTTTTTTAAGTGTGAAAGAAAAATTTGGCCAAATATTTTAATCCCACTTCCACCACATCTTTGACTACCAAAAAATGTAGATTATACATCCTTTAAGAAGGATTATTTGTTCCTAATTAGGTCTTAGAGATCCCCTTCAAATTTAGGCCCAATTCAAGCACTGATGAAAAAGATATGGCTCAAACACTGAAGTGATATCTAATCTGGTGAATCCATTCAAGTTTTGATTTCATGTCCCATTTAGACCACTCTAATGCATGATACAACTCCCATGTCATGAATAGAATTTGTATCCCATTAAGTCAAGAACATAGTTACAAAATATTAAGTCAAAATAATTTACATAACAATATTTATTCTTGAAATACTACAGTGAATTTTAAAAGGTTAAAACTGTAATTTCCATCAAATTTTCAAATGAATGATCTAATCCAAAATATTATATAAATAAAAATATTTAGCACAATGTGAGGAAATTATTTCATTTATTATCAATAAAATTTTCAATAAAATTTTGTTTTATCAACTCCCCCACACTTACCCTTTTCCACTCCTGGGAAAAACCTCATATCATGTATTTAAAAAAATTGTGACAAGATATGCATGTTCATATTTCTCA